>OY728135.1:1404661189-1407250336 GCA_963277665.1 Viscum album | reverse complement strand
TATGTGTGATATGTGAAATAACAAAGTGTGGTAAATATATGGGCATCAGGAGTGAGGCAGGACTTGTATGAGAATTGAGTATGATGTGGTATTTTATGGAAACCATTTATTGTATGATTATGAAATGAGAATATGATGGGATTCAAGAAATTATGGTGTATGATTATTCTAATATGGGTGTTATGGGATGATGGTTGTTGTGGAATCACCAAAATATTGATACACTGTTCTAGGTAGTGACGATGTATTAATTCCTATGGGGGAGTTCCCTCAGAAGAGATCAATTAATTAAATGGTCTAGTTTGTGTATTATAGGCATGTAGGAATGATACATATACCTTCAATGTCATATCAGATTTTGGGACAGTGAAGATTGGGAAATTGAGATAGAGGAGAATCTCAGTCTGTGTATAACCAAAATAACATAAGGATGAGCTATTATATGTTTGGGACATGGAAAGAAACGTTTATTTTTCATGGATCTAAAAGATTTGAGGATTGGGAGTATACAAGGAAGAGGTTTGGGAGATTCATGTTGTTCTATATCCATTCAAAATGTTACAATATGGTCCATGGAATGAAATAGTTAAAATAAGGTGGGGATTAGATGACACATGGAATGAATATACAGATCACACTATGAATAGTTTTATGAGAAAGAAAAGAGTTTTTTTATATTAAAAGGGGTTTTATGGTGGCCCATTTGGCAGAGCTAGAAGCGTACTCCTCTCTCCATGGGTATTTTTTGGGAATGGCCCATGTTACAATGGGTGATGTTAAGAACTAGATGTGAGGTGACATAGTTTTTAGGATAAGGTAGATAGTTTTGGCCCTTTTTGTTGAAAAAAATTGGTTCACAAGTGGTGAAAGATGCCTTCCAAAGGCGTAGCCTAGCATTTTTTGATGCCTCTCACTATGGTTAGACAATATAATCATCATGTTCATGTGGACATAGGATAACACCCATTGACTTGGTGATTCCCTCTTTTTGGGGGTGGAGACTTCCATATGTTATGCGACATAGGAAATGGGGATGACGATGGGTATAGAGAAACTGTTTTGCATAGAAGGACATGACTAGTTGTGTGTGAGCCCCCCTCCCACTACACAACCCCATCTGATCCGCCTCTCCCTCCCACATGCGGCCCCCACACCACACACTACACAACCACCCTCACCCACTACATCCCCACCCTGCACAGCCACCCCATACAACCCCCTCCTCAAAGCCAACACCCCTACCACAGTATAACCCCCAATCCCATTGCACACCCACTTACAGCCCCCACCTACCACTGCACAGACCCAACCCCGTATTCACCCCTCCCACTACAAAACCCATCCCGCAACCCTCATCCCACTGCACAACCCTGTTTTAACCAACCCCTCCCCACCACATCCCCCCTACAGTCCCCGACCCATCCCCAAACATCCCCCACACTCCTGTATCCCCGCCCTACATAGCCCCCCTCTACAACCCCCCCCCCCCCCCACTATCACCCCCCAAAGCCTACCCCATTCCACTAACTAGCCCCAAACTCCTACTGCACCCCCCTAAAACCCCCCATATCCAACCCCCTCCAACAACATAGCCCCCCCCCCCCCCACAATAGCCAACCCCCCCCCCCCCCCCACACACACACACACAGCCCCCTCCACCTCACCCTACACCCCCACCACCCAGAGTACACAACCCAGTCACCCCTTACATCCCCCCTACACAACCACCCCTTATAGACACCCACCCATTGGACATCCCATCTATAGCCAACCCCCTCCCACTACATAGCCCCCCCCTCCCCCACTCCCACTGCACCCCCCCCCCCAATAGCCCCCTCCCACTACAGAACCCGCCTACAGCCCCATCCCACTGCACACCCCCAACCTCCCATTGCACATCCCCCACCTCCCCACTGTATAACCCTCATGCATCCTATCCAGCCTCCCTCCCACTACAGAACCCCCTCCCACCTGACATCCCCATACACCCCCTCCCACCCTTCGACCCCTGCCCGCACCACCCTCCTACCACCCCCACCTACCACACCGCACAACCCCCTTGCCCCTTGCATCTAGAACCCTACACAGCCACCACCTACACCCCCACACCCCACTATGCATACCCTAATAGAAAACCCCCCTCCCACTGCACAGCCCCCCCCCCCCCCACCACCCCCACTATACAACCCCCTACATGAAACCCCCTACCACTACATAGCCCACATATCCAACCCCCTCCCACTTCATAAGCACCACCCTCCCACTTCCCAACCCCCTCCCATTGCCTCAAAAAATAAATTCTGAAATGGAGACCCATATTAGGCCACCCTACCATTTAAGAACTCACTATTATGATGGATCAATATAATATGACATCAATAAAATATCACTATAAGACATGAACAATTATTCTAATCAAAATGGTCATAATAGAACATCTAAAATAAACTTTATGAAGTGGAATGATGATCAAATGAACTCAATGAAAGGGCATAATATTCCATATATAAAATTTTCTAAATAGAGGAATTATCATTTGAATAGATATTCTACTAGAGGAATCATGTGTTATGTTTGAAGAAATACAATAAAACTTGCTATCATCTATTTGAGGTGGAATAAAAAACACATAAATTAATCAAGGATGGATAAAAGGTTGGGAATAAGGCTTCTTAATAGATAGGGGAGAAGTTGTTTAGGGATAATCAAAACAAAAAACAAAAAACAACCTTGTCTTCAATAAAATCTGATTAAAAAAAGAATAAATAGATGTAGAACATAAAACTAAATTATAACATGTTGATTTGATGTGGAAGAACAAGAAATTGGTCCCTATGAATATGAGTTTGCATGCTGGAACAATGGGAACTCTTGTTTAAGGTGTAATGTGGGCAGATCAGGATCAGAAATGGGAGCTGCTTTTGGAGCATTTTATCCCAATGTTTTTTTAAAACCATTGGTAAATGTTATTAAACCTATCCAAACGGTTTCAATGAAACATTTTAATAAAGTGGTAGGGATTCCACTATCCCAAAAACTTCAAAAATCCATTTGGGAAACTATCACTACCAAGGACATTCCCAGTGGTGTTTCAAACCATTGGGAAAATAATCTCTAATAATTCATATAAAAATGGTTTTCAACAAATATTTGCTATAGGAAACCTATCCCAATGTTTTTTAAATCTTTGTGATAGAGGTGTTGGTATATGGGAATTTCTAGTTGTGTGATTACAATTAATCATGCAAAATGTCATCCCAATAATGATAGACATATTCAAAAGTGACCTAAAATTATATTGTCTAACATATCCTTGAAAAGTAATTGACTTTTTTCCAGGATTCATAAATTATTTTTTTATATTTTTTCTCCATAACTATTTCATTATTACTCGATCTAAGGTCAACCTGAAAGTCAAAATATTTAAATATCTATCCATTAAATCCGTGATAAATGATCTCTATCAAGTTCCATATTTGGAACAATAGAACTTGGGAAAAGTGGTATTCCAAGAATATGAATATATTTTTTATTCTTTTTGTCTACCATGTCTAATTTCCATATTAGTGAAAGATCCATCAAAATTAAATATTGATATGAGTCATATATCTTTAATAATTAAATTATATTGGATATTATCCATTATTCAGGTAAAATACATTTAAAATATCATCATTACTGACATTAACAAGTTGTTCATAATATTATAGATAAAATATCATGAAATTCACTCTAAAATATTTATAGTTTCATCTAATTCACACAAAAAAGGATTTCCTCCAAAATTAACCTCTAATATCCAATTAGGATACTCTAAGTTTCAATTAATAAATTCAAAATGTTTGGGAACAATTATTTATAAATATTCTACTCGATTGGACTCTATGTAGCATTAAAACTAGCTTCATGAAAATGTTTCTTTTACTTATAAGAATTACATTTTGTACATCAAATTTTGCGGTGTTGAAAAAAAATATGAATTCATATTTGAATCACTCATCATGTTGTCATAAAAAATCACAGTGTGAACATTATTTTTTTGGGGATTTAGATATACTATCATTTCATTTTAATGGAACATAATAAAATAATATGGTTTAATATTACTTATTTTTCTATAAGTTCATTATTAAAAATTTTTATTTATCCTCATTCATGAATCTTCTTGGAATTACACACTTAATAAATCGTATAAAAATATAACAATTTAAAAATACTCTCTATATAATATCAACATGAATTCCACATGAAAAAAAACGTTCTTGAAAATACTCTCCTTAATATGTTAATGTAATATTTTTCAATTATGACATGATACATGTCATTATGAAATTAATAGTAAATATTTAATAATCTACTTATTTATTTATTCCTTTATAATGATGAATTTATCATAGTATGTTCAAATTTAATATTCAGTGTATATTTGGTACTGTAACTTCATTCCACATAGTGTTCTAACTCATTTTGACACAATAATCTAATTTGATGTCGAACCTACATTTTCTTGATCCATAGTGGCAGGGGATGATTTATATACTATAGGAAGAAAAAATATAAATTATACCAAAAATATTCTTATATATATTATAATTATATATTAAAACTGTAAATCATGCTTATTTAGTTAAGAACATAAAATATATATGACCATAAAAACATCATTAACAAAAATTCCAATTTTGATGGTAAAAATATCCTCAATTAGGTTTCAAGGGAAAAATCATCCAAGATCATATATAATTTTTTTTTAACAATTATTACAAAAACCAATAATAATATATTAAAATCACCTTTTGATTGACGATGTTTCTTTTTTACCCCCATTAATATCCAGGTCGAAGGAAAAAAAATCCATTGGAACGAAATATAATTTTTCAATAACTTATTTCCATTTGGGATTAGGATAACATATCCAATATTATTATCACACTACCATTATACTTATTATACCAAACAATAGAATATTAAATCCTTTGAAATATCGTTTTTTATTTAATGTGAAACACATGATACAAAGATTTTATTTTATTTATAATTTTTTGAAACCCAATACAAAATGAACACAATCAAGGTGAGTAATATATATAAGTTTTACCCCCAAATCCAACCACAAATAAGCCATTTGTAGAACTATAGAAATGAGGGTATTGAAAAACATATGATAGGATATACCCATATATATTTCCTAAGAAATAAATTGACACCACCATCCAAATACATTAATAAATATGATAGATAAAATTTTAACAAATATATAATAATAAATGATAAATAATATAATGAAAAAAAATCATTTCATAATCGTTCTCCTTGAATATTCTCTAATTTCCCAAGTAAGAGTGTCCAAATCTATATAAAAATTTCAAATAACATTATTCAATAAATATATAGGGGGTGAGGAAATATGAGTACATGGTTTGATCATTTTTCTAAAAGTTTGTACATCGTCAAGAAAAAAAAAGTTTCATTATAGAAATATTTCAAATCATATTATGATAATGTAGAATAATTAGGTTTATGGATTAGAAACTATGAAATTATGAAGTGAATCTGATATTACTGATTCACTTAACTATCACAATTAAATAAATCACCTCCACATTTATTTTTCTAAAAATATGTAATGTTATAAATAAATAACTATTATATCATGTTTCTAATGTCCTAAAACAAATTACATCACAACTTTATTTTCTCCAAAAAAATAAATTCACCATATCACAATTATAATTAATGAATCACATCATCATCATAATTGAATCACAACCAGTTCCATATCACCATATCATCCACATTACCTATTCTCCAGATCATCATAGACAACACATCAAAACCACCACTACATAACCATAACAACATCACAACCAACATAAAAACACTTCAACAATAGCCACAACATAGAAATGACTACATCACCAGACCAAAAACATATTGTAACCATTACCACCACCATATGAACATTATAAATATCAATAAATCACTACTTTATCACAAAACCCCCAAATAACCATAGGCCTCATATCCAAATGACTACCACATCCACATGTCATTGACTTCTACTAAAACTAAGAGAAATACCTCCTAAATAAATAACATAATCTAAATGATTTCTATCTAGAGGTATGTGAATATTTTATAAAATTTACCAAATATAACACATAAATTGTTCCTTATATCGTAACCTTATGTTGTTATATCTTTTCTATATAGACACATAAACTATGATTTTTAATATTACATTAAATTTATGATCATAAATTAATTTCGTTATCATAATTCATTACAAAAGACATGAAATATACATTCTATAACATTGAGCCTTTATAGAAAATATATCTTCTATATAAAGAATCACAAAAAACTAATAATAAATGATCACATTATATAAAAAGAAAATAAAAAATAATATTATTAATCAACAAAATATCACATATTAAAATAATTGACTGCCTGACATAATAGATAATATACATTCCAAATAAAATAATGAACATGTAACCGTAATGTATGATTTAAAACCAAGTATTATTATAATATCCAAAATAATTCTATATTCATACCCAAAACATCAAATCAATATCCATTAATAAACTCTTAATATGAATATAGATTAGACCAATCCAAGTAAAATTCAATAACCTATAAATAAGATACTTACACTACTTAAATAATTTCAGTAATTATTAAAAATTTATTCTAGGGTTTGATTACAATATCATCTCCAGAACTTTGTAAATTTTCTCTCTATTTATAAATATAATTCATCAAAATGTCACCAAAATAACATAAAAACAATTATTAAACACATAATAAAATATGAATTTTTAGAATGAATTTAAATAAAAATTTACATATTTAATTATTCATTATTATTATTCAAGTTTTCCTTATCTCAAACTGAATTTCAAAATTATTTCTAATTTGATATGAAATTTAACATATAAATAGTATTGTATCTTAATTAAAAATGGTTACTATAGAATAATAGTGTTATACCAAAAATTATTTAAATTAGAAATAAATATGGTCATCCAACCTTAACAAAAAACTCTATACCCCTACCCTGTGAGAAAGGAGTGATATATGGGATTCAAATGCTTTGATTAAGCCCTTCACCAAGTGAAAAAAAATATGTATGAATATTTGGGGAATATTATGATGATACAAATTCATTAAATAGTTACATCTATTTATTGATATGGGTAGATAATCAGAATGGTGGTGTGGTTAAATTATAGAGTTGCAGTTTATAGAAAAAAGGGAAGGCATATAATTAATGAGGATTATGGTAAACAAGATTAGAGTAACCAATGATGGGAGAAAAAAACCTAAAATACATAATATATCCCAATAAATTACAAATTTACATGAAAATATAAAATAAAATAGAAATACAGTTCCCCCAATGATAAAATTGAAAAATAATATCCTTAAAAACTAAAACACCTATTAAATGGTAGAGGTAATGGTCAATGAATATTTGAAGCATTAGAATAAATGTTTTTAAAACTATTTGATCCCAATATTTACATAGAAATATTCCATGTTATCATTAAGAAGAATAATAGAATAATTAATTGATCATCTTTATGATTATCAACATAATCCATAAATGAGATCTAGAGGGACCAAGATCAGCAGTTTAATACAAAATTGTATTATTAAAATTTCAATCATTATCCTCATATTTAAATAATGGATATAGTTTTTTAGTTTCAATCCAAAAAAAATTTCTTGAACATGAAATTATTTTTGAAAAATCATTAGTTAGTTAACATACAATAATGAATACATTCTTCAAAAATAACTCCAATCATGTTGAGTAATCGCTCGATATATGAAAAACATTTTTGTGTAAATAAAATCATTTCATTCTATTTTACTAAATTAAGTCAATAATTTGATGGAATACATAGAGATTATTCTTTACCTATGAAATTACATTTTACCTAAACAACAAAATCCCAAATACATTTGTGAATTACCTAGAATAATTCATTTAGTATGACATTACATTTTTTCATTCCATAAATAAGTACGACATTTTAATTTAGAAATACATTTTTATCTCTTTTTGAAACTTGTGTTTTCCCTAGTTTATGGGATAAAACCTTCTACATATTAAAATAAAATCTCTATATAAATTTCATAGATATATTCCTAGTTATTGAATTGTAATAAATAACTATATTTATCCAAATGAGGTATATTTTGATACTGTGAGAATAATTATAGGATTCCACAAGTTTGATCAAAATAAATGAACCATTAATAGAATGTTTAGTTTCAAATCTCCATCAGTTTATCCTAATTCAACTTCTTTTTTTGAGTCCAATTGAAAATCATGTGTTCTTGACACCACTTGGTTCACTCATGTACTTTAAATTTCATATTTAAAAAGGCATTTATTATATTTAACCATTCCTAAAATGAATTCTTCATAACTCCATGATATTACACGTACATTTTAATACATATTCGTAGTGGGTAGTATATAACCTTGAGATATTCCTTTTTTTATAAAGGAAAATAATATTTACATATATTTTAATGTATGATAAAATAAATTCCTAATGGTAAGGAATATAAATAGTTACATCAAAACATCTCATTCTATTTATTAATAAATTTTGAATAATTATTTATATTTTAATTGGGTTTTATTGAATCCAATTATTCTTTAATCTCATAAATCTTGTCTCTTTCATCGTGTCTCAATTCTCAATGATATTTTTTTTCCATAAAGGATACCAATTTTAATCATGGATTTAACTTTTCTTCTCAAAAACATAATATCCTATTTTTTCCTATAAAAAACCATTACATTTCATAAAAAATACCTTACATTTGGAAACTTAATTTTAATTATATATATTTTATTTATTAAAAAAATATTATTCATATCAATTAGAGGAAATATTTTTCAAATAAATATTTGGGACTCCTATTTAGAACTATATATATGTGTTAATTTCCATAAAATTTCATAAAATCTATTTCATAAATTTATATATGACATTTAATACATGTAAGTCATATCATTTCATGAAAATTATAATTATCTAAATATCATGATTAGATTAATAATTAGAATTGTGAAAAGTATTAGAATATAATTTGTTATACTTTTTCTATGGTTGGTAATGTCAATTTACAAAACATGCATCATATTCAAAGTAAGAAATGTATTACAATAGTTTATAGATAATACTAGAAATATAACCATTTAGTACCCTATAAAAAGAATATGAAACCATTTTTCTACAGGCTCATTCATTTTTCCTTACCAAATATGAATAATATTCTCTGCATTCACTCATAATACACATAATTTTGGATTTTACAAGGAATATTTAAATTTTATTAATATTGAGCATTATACACGCTCCATAATAATAGATAATAGGTTTAAACATTCAATTATGTCTTGTTTCCTTGATTATTTTTTCATTCTTATCCTTAAATTTTAAATATTTTCAATTTATAACACCATATTATATCGAGGTATAATAAGAAATGTCTAATTCATATTTAATAATTTTATTTCCCTTGAAATTCACTTTAATTTATATTTCTAAATGATGTCAAATCCATTAATATTGATAAATCATTTTTTCTTATTAATTCACATTGAGAATTAATTAAGTTGTTGAGCATCATCTCATTAGAAATTTCATTATCCAATACATGGGAAATCTCATTTTGTATTTCACATTTCACTTTCATAATTATATTGATTTTTTAAATGGAATACATTGGATCACTTTAACTTTTTATAATTTTTAATATCATTTACTAATTTTTTGATATCAGATAAATTTTCATCTTTAATGGACTTTATATTTTGAACATTTTCTATTAAATGGCCCTTAACCATGAAAATAACAATAAATGTCTGAATCTTTCTAGAAATATCCTCTAATTTTTTTATCTAATATAAATACTATATCTTCAAAAAAAATTCACATACTATGACCTTTTCAAGGATTTTGAAATATTTTATATAAATATTTATTCCTCATGTATAGATCCCATGTGAATCACTGACCTTTATCACTTAATATTTCATTTTTACAAAACAATTCCTAGATCCTAACACATGTCTATAGCTTGAACCTTCAATACATGATATATATTAAAAATAAATATAGTCTTCCTCAATTGGGATATCAAAAATTTTATATTATAATTTAAAATATTTTAATGAATCAATAAATTCAAATTTTGAATTTTTCATGCCTTATATTTTAATTCTAATAGACAATTTCCTCAAAATATAAAAGTCAATAATAACATTTTCATTACGTTAAATTCACCTAAATATTTCAAAATATTTATTTTTTTTCTTTTAGCATAGACCACATGATAATGAGGGATGAATATCCAAAATTAATACATAACTTAATTAAATAATTAGATAAATTATGAGAAAAAATTTAATAATATAACCCTATTCTTAGATAACAATTGTTAGATCGTCAAGGTTCTTTAGTGATAGATGACTAAAGAGGTATAAAAATTAAGAAGTTAATATTTTTATGAAGGATTCTATAATTTAATAACATAATCATAAAAATACAATTATCATAAATTATGTTGACCACATTATTAGTTTTTTTACTATTAATTAACTCTTTCAATGAATATTTTATTTTTATATATTTTTTATTTTTCACAATATAATTTGATGAATGATTACTAAACCAAATATATAAGTATATTTTTTTAATAAATAAATTAATTCATGAAAATTTGACATAAATATTTCACATGGATTATCTACACTAGTTTAAAAAGTATTATATAAAATGGAAATTCCCAAGGTTACCAAAATCAAATATATTCACAGTTTAGTTTTGGGGTGACGAAGTGTCACTCCAAGCCTATGGTCACACCACTTTTAATTATTTAGTAGTGTTTTGATCCCTTCTAGAGGTTATTATCTACCTATTATCAATTTTCATGAAACAAAATAAATGGGAATAAATTGCAATTAATGACAATAAATGATGTACTTCACTATTCTTATTGATGTATCATGTTTATATAGGGTATTTTTGATCTCTAGTTAGTACATCATTATAATGATATTGTGAATTCTATGAGGAACATAAAATTACCTTCCATTATATATCTTGGAAACTATATCCTCAAAATTTTTAATGCCCTTTAATTTTTTCTAATATAAAATACTGTATTTTCATCTGTATTTTTCAGAATTTTTATTTATATTTGATCATCCTAATTATTTTATTCTCCATCACATAAAAAATAATTTTTACCATATAATTATATGTATAAATATCTAAATTAATCCCCATTTTAGAAATTAAAAGTATTTATTCATGATAAATTACCATTCATGATATTTTTTAGAAATTAAACTAACAACCTGAATGGTAGAAAATTGTTTCCATCTATTTTCTTGATATTTTGGTCATTATCACCATACCACATGTCATCACCATAACAATCTAGACATTACATAAATATATAACTCTTTAAAATCCCATAATTTTATATTCAAATCACCCATGTTTTTTCTATGTGTTATACATCAATGTTATAAAATTTTATAGCTAAATATTTCATTATTACTATATCGCATGCCAATCCCCATGATGAAAAAAATACTCACTCAGTTAAATACAATCTATATAAAATCAATAAAATTCCATATTATTTATAATAAATCATAGTCAATGAATTATTCACAATGTATGAATATATATTTTCAATTAAATATTAAACCAATTCAATTCATTATATCAATCAATGGAACCCCATAACCAAGGATCTATAAGATCCAAATATAATTTATTATAAAATTCCATTAAAAATATTTATTATTGATGTTAACAAAATCAAAAAAAATTAACATTGAATACCGTTAATGAATTATTCTGAAATTATTAGATATATATATATAATATTACTCATGAATTGATTTTATCTTATTAAAAATCCATTAAATTCACCCCAAAATGATAAAAATAAGAGTTATCCACAATTAATATAAATCACATAAAATTCCTAGAAAATAATAACATAGAATAATAAATAGTCCACTTAAAATGAATTTGTTTTGGAGTTAAAAAGATAGAAAATGTGAACTTCATTTATCCTGTTAGATTCTTTTTTTGATTCATATTTTGAAGACACATAGAAATAACATGAATTCAACATTAGTAGATCATTCTATATGAAATCCTCGCATTATGTCTAGTATAATTACCAAATGAAATAAATTATTCTTGAAGGAAAAATACACATATTTCATCATTAGGTTACTTACAATAATCTTAATTTATTCATATTTTGTATTGAGTTCATCTCATGATGATGCATCATTATGTGACACAGAGTTACCCTAAAACAACACTGTGAACTACTCCATCCAGTGTTGCACTATGTATTTTTGGGAGATTATCATGTTCAAGGTTAATGTTGTAAATACTCAACATTGGAATATGATAATCATTTATTTATTAATAGTATAATGAAAAATATCATTATGGAATGATTTGAAGTCATTTATTCATACTCTTATTGAGTTATTCGTACATAGGATTAATGTAATATTTTTTTGTACTTTATTTAAACATTTATAATATCAATGCATCATGACTTAATTCCTCGTGATATGATCATTATTCATTCCTGTCACATACATGACTTATTTTAAAGTTATTTTTCATTTAGACTCTATTATATCTTTTTTGGGTGGTTTCCCATTCATGTTTGGAGGAAATTGTGGGTTTTTAAGATTTGGGCCAAACCGCGAACCCATTTCCAGTTTTAAAAATAAATTTAGTTTCTTTAATGAATCCTTCATTTTTAAACAATTTTCTTCCATTAAACTTCCAAAATAAACTTCATTTAACTAAATAAAACCACCAAAGAAAATTGGGACCCTTAAAAATTCATTAACAACTTGGATTTGGGTGATCCAATTAGGTATTGGGCCAACCCGAAATCCCATTTCCAGTTTTAAAATATGTTTTTAATTCTTTAATAAAGTATTCATTTTTATCATTTTTCGGAGATTCCACCTCTCAAAAGTTCCCATTGAAACCAGACGCACCCTAAGCTTCGTTTTATCCTCTTTGGAGCTAAGATTCATTTCGATTTAGGGCCGAACTTCCCAAGCTCAAAAAAAACGTCCAGATTTCTCAAGTAAGTTGGTTCTCTTCCTTATTCTTCACTTCTCCTTAGGGTTTCTTCTTTTTTATTGAATCCCCAAATTTCCAGAAGATGGGGCTTCGTACCTAGGATATTAGTTTTGAGTTTCTTGTTCTAATCCTTTGGTTTTAGGTTCAATCTTACTCCCTTGTGGTGCGGCGGATGTGCGGTTGAAGTGACCCACAAGGATTTGGGGGTTTTGACTCTTTTGGTAGGTGATTTCATATGTAGGTATTGTATAATGAGTTGGATTTCTGTATTTCTGTTTCCATTATGTTCCAAATTTTTTTTTATTGCAACAATTTATTTTGGTAGCATTTTAAAATCGGTTGATTTTTAAGTGCCAATTTTGTGTGAAAATGGGTGTTTTACATGTGCAACCCATGTTGTGCCTCTTGGTGTTGTTTTATAATTCAGGGATTGGATTTATAAAAATTTTTTGATGCTGAAATTTCTATTTTGGTATAATTTTGGTCTCAATTTGGTTTTAAATGTGGGATTTTAGATGAATTTAACGTGAAAAATTTGATTACTTTTCTTGAAATTGTTTTATGGAAATTTTAAGTGATTTATTAAGTTATATGAAAGGTGAAAACAATGTGAAGCTACTAATTTGAAAGTTTGTGACCATAAATGATATTTATATGTGAAAATTGATTTTGGTAGCATGTGGTGACTATTTGAGCACGATACGGAAACCCGAGAAACTAGGTGGGCTAACGTGTACTAGTATGCTAGTGCACGGAGGGGTTTTGACCATGGTTCACATAGCATGTCTGACATGGATAACACTAAAAAACACTAATGGAGATGATTGGAGACCACTATGTTATGGGTATTCTCCCTACTAGTGGCTCGTGCATGAGAACGAATTTCATTATGGTTACTTTCACAGAGATACGAAGTACTTGGGGCTCACAAAAAACTAGTACATAGGGGTGTTCTTATGCTTGGTGCTCATGGAATTTTTGGAATTTATACATTGTTTATGGTATTTTGGGATGTGAAAACTAGTATCTTGAATTTTTTATTCAAATTCACTCATTCTTTAAAGTTATCCCCATTGAAAGTTATTTTCTTTTCAAAGTTGGACTTTTAGAAATAAATGCTTCAATTATCTATTTATAACTCTTGCCAGCCTTTTATTTTATAATTCCTATCACTTGGAATCCTTGGGTGATATCATATTGGGATTAATCTCACACCCAAATTACAACTTTGGGTGTAATTAGACTTTATCATGTTTGACACAGGAAAAGGAAAGGCCTTGGGTGATGGCGGTTTGGGTTGCTAGTTTCTCTCGATGGTGCGGTGTTGTGGAGACGACTTGTGGGTGATGACCCCTTGTCGTGTGGTGTCTCATGGGACTTTTCCTACTAATTTTATGTAGCTTTGGACCACTTGTGTCTTGTTTAAACCCATGTACTCATTTATGAATTTTTATTAAGTCTTGTTTGGCATAATTTTTCAGATTTGGTTTGATGTTTGTTTTTGGTTATTTTATGAACCCAAACTCGGGTAAATCATTCCCAAATGAATTTTTATGATACCCGAGCACTTATTACAGACCGTGGGGATGGGGAACGCCCTTCGGGTCTTTCCATGAGCCGGTTTTGGTGCCGGTTTGATGGCGACCTGATTCGGTTCGTGACAAAATGGTATCAAAGGAGGTTAATGTTTTTGGGTTATATTTCTATTTTGGGATGAGTCGGGATAGACAGGAGCAAGGACTGTTGGGGCTCGGGGTTTCGGTTGTGAGTAGGTTGTCTGGCCCACACCACTCATGAAAGACCCTGAGTCACCAGGGGATATTGGAATTTACAGATTGACTTCATTTCCAGGTGAGACGTGTTGCCGGCAGACCACATTTGGACATCAAGCGGATGTGGAGTAGTTGTTTATTTTATTTCTAAAATGTATTTAGATTATATATATTTGATGTATTTTATTAAAATTTTCATAATTGTGGTATTGATTATTGTTTTCTGACTGTTGCATTTTGTAGCAACATGCCTCCCCGGAAAGCTCTCACGCACCCATGGAAGGAAGCCAGAGAGAGTTCACCCACACCAATTGATCAGAGGCTAGTCGAGGTCATGGTCCGGGATATCCAGGATCTAGGATATGGACTAGCTCCAGTTCCAGCTCCTGTTAGAGAGGATGAGACTGGTCCTAGAAAGGACAAGGCCCAGGAGTTCCTGAAAAATAAGCTGCCAACCTTCCGAGGCAGCTCAGAACCCCATGAAGCAGAGGAATGGTTCGAGAAGATCGAGTGTACGTTTGTGTTCCTGGAAACACCTGAGGAGCTCAGGGTGATGTGTGCCACCTTTTTATTGGAGGGTCCCAGCTGTAAATGGTGATAGTATGTGCTTTAGGCTGGGAAGAATGAGCAGATGCACTGGGGAGATTTCAAGGCTGTCTTCAATGAACAATACTGCCCTGAGGTGTCGGCTTATGCCAGGTCTAGAGAGTTCATGGAACTTGTTCAAGGAAATCTATATGTGATGGAGTATGACAAGTGTTTCACTGAGTTGGTTCGGCATGCTCCAGAAATTGTCTCTAATGAGAAAGTGAAGGCCCAGAGGTTTGAGAAAGTCTTGAGACCAGAGATATACTCCCAAGTGTTCTTGTTTAATCTGAGGACCTATGCAGAGGTCGTTGATCGGGCGTTCATGGTGGAGATTGATAGAAAAGGCAGGGCTGGTTTCTATGGTTCAGTATCAATAGTGGAATGTGGAAGCTCCTCGGAGAAGAAAAGGAAGAGGGAGGATCATGTGAAGAAATGAGGAGGTAGTTCAGGGAACTCTTCCAGGCAGTTTTCATCAGCAGCTTCTGATGCGAGATTGGCCATGTGCCACTAGTGTGGAAAGCCCAGGCACATCTGTCCAGCATGCTCTCATCCTCCAAAGACCTATTTCGAGGGTGGAGGTATGAGACATGTGAAACGCTTTTGCAGGATATCGCATCCACTTCATAGTGGGGAAATATCCATGGCTCCCAGAGGAGTGCCAGCACAGTCTGATCCGTCGAAGACTGGGGGATCTCGATTTGACAGTCGTGGTGGAAGGGCAGGGTCATCTTTTGGGCAGATCCAGTTCAAGGCACAGCCACAGACTATCGGTTGTCTTCAGGCAGAGACTGGACATCTCCATGCAGTGGATCAGGCACCAGCGGGATTAGAGGTGGGACCGTCGACAGTTGGAGGTACCATTTTGATTTCATATTCTATAGTTGCTGCTCTTTTTGATACTGGTTCCTCTATTTCACTCATTTCTTCCCATTTTGTGGACATTCTGAATTTTCCAACAGATTTCATGTCATTCTCAATGGAGTTGGTGACACCGCTGGGAAAGAAGAAGGAGTAGGGTCTCAGATTCCCATCTTGTGCGCTTTCTGTGTCAGAGGTCGAGATGGAGTGGGACCTCTTGGTCTTAGATATGTACCTTTTTGATGTCATAATTGGGATGGATTGGCTAGTAAACTTCCAGGCACAAATCGTTTGCTATAGACGATGTGTGAGTTTCATGGAACTTGATAGGAGTCGTCGGGTTTTTCATGGAGAATGGAATCCTCAGTTAGGTCTCGCAAGGCCCCCACTCCCAGAGATGGGAATTATTATCTTCCAGTTATCTTCTCTCATGCTAGAGTATGGTATTTCCCCCTGATGGTTCACTACCTCATGTAGTGAATGAGTTTCCAAAGGTATTCTCGGATTATTTTTCAGGTTTTCTCCAGGAGCGGGATGTGGAGTTTTCGATTGATCTGGCACCGGGAACACAACCGATATCTCTTCCTTCTTATCGCATGGCCCTCACAGTCCTGAGGGAATTAATGATACATTTGGACAAATTATAATCAAAAGGATTCATTTGCCCGAGTGTCTCTCCTTGGGCCGCTCCTACGTTGTTCGTGAAAAAGGATGATGGATCCCTCAGGTTGTGCATTGACTACTAGAAGCTGAATAAGGTAACAATTAAGAATAAATATCCTTTTCCCAGAATAGATGATTTGTTCAATCAGTTGAAGGGGGAAAGGTGGTTCTCAATGATAGACCTGCATTCGTGGTATCATCAACTTCGGGTGAAAGAGTCTGGTATCCCAAATAATGCCTTTCGAAGCAGGTATGGCCACTTTGGGTATTTGGTCATGCCCTTTGGATTAACCAATACTCCAGTGGTATTTATGGCACTCATGAATAGGGTGTTTCACCAGTATCTTGATTCATTTGTTGTGGTGTTCATGGATAACATTCTGGTATACTCTTGCTCTGAGGAGGAAAACGAACATAACTTGAGGATCGTTTTGGGTACATTACGGGATCACCGCCTCTATGAAAAGCTGTCAAAGTACACTTTCTGGATCAGGGAGGAGATATTTCTGAGGCATTTTATCTCAGATCATGGAATTTTAGTGGACCCTGAGATGATTTGTGCGGTCATTCCATGGGAGCAACCGAAGAATGTGTTTGAGATCAAGAGATTCCTTGGCTTGGATGGTTATTACAGGTGATTCTTTCAAGATTTCTCTCGGCTTTCTTCATCGATGACTGCCCTCACCCGGAAATGGGTGACGTTTGTATGGGGCCCAGAATGCCAGGAATCATTCGAGGAACTGAATAGGTGGTTGACTACCGCCCCCGTACTGATTTTTCCAGAGGCTGGAAAGGGATTTGTGGTCTATTGTGATGATTCAGGTATGGGTCATGGGTGAATCCTTATATAGGATGATCACGTGGTCGTGTATGGCTCTAACTAACTCCGAACACAGAAAAAGAAATACCCCACCCATGACTTGGAGTTGGCAGCATTGATGCATGCTTTGAAGACGTGGCATCACTACCTCTTTAGGGAGATGTTTGTGGTCTACTCTGATCAGAAAATCTTAGTCTATATCTTCTCAAAGAAGGACCTCAACTTGAGGCAACGTCATTGGATAGAGTACTTGTAGGGGTTTTACTTTGACATTGTCTATACCCCAGGAATGGGTAATGTGGTGGCCGACGCATTGAGCAGAAGAGTTCTAGTGCAGGCATTAAGGAAGTCTAGTGATGAGTGGACTTTGATGGGGCTCTTTTCTCAGATGCATGTCAAGACCAGGGAAAATATTGGAGGGGTATTCTTGGAGTGCATCTAGTTGACTCCTTCTCTATTGGAGTTGATTTTGCGGGAACAGCCCAGTGATGAGCTCTGTCAGCGGTCAAAGCAGTTTCTTCATGGTGGGGAGACATCCTTTGATTGTTCATCATCTCCCGAGGGCATCTTGTGCTTCAAGGGACATTCAGTAGTGTCATTATCTCTACGGAAGGTGGTGGTGTAGGATAGCCACCAGTATTAGTGGTATGTCCATCCGGGTGCCACTATGATGTATTATGATGCCCGTCTGTAGTTTTGGGGGACTGGTATGAGATGAGACATATCAGACTTTGTTTTGACATGCAACACATGCCCGCAGGTGAAATCAGATCACCAAAGGCCCTCCGGTTTTCTCCATCCATTAACCATTCCTACCTGGAAGTGGGACAAGGTTTCCATGGACTTCATTGTCGTCTTACCTCGTACACCGCGGTGTAATAATTCCATTTGGGTGGTGATTGATTGTCTAACTAAATCATCCAACTTCATTCCAATCAGATTAAGATGAGCACGACATACCATCCTCAGACGGATGGTAAGACCGAGCGGGAAAATCTGATCCTAGAAGACATGATTCGTGCATGTGTCTTGGACTTCGGTGGTTTGTGGAATAGCCCTTTAGGATAGGTCAAGTTTTATTATAATAACAGCTACCAATCCTCGATTCGAATGGCTCCCTTTGAGGCACTCTATGGTCGGCCTTCCCCGTCCACTCTGTGTTGGGATGAGGTAGGTGAGACATCGCTGTTAGGACCGAGTCTTGTGAAAAAGACATCTAAGAAGGTCAAGTTGAGCAGGCAGCATGTATTGATAGCTCAGAGTCTCTAGAAGTCATATGTTGATAAGAAGCGTCGAAATCTAGAGTTTTTTATGGCTGATCGGGTATTTCTGAAAGTGGCCCCTCGTCTGGGTCACCGCCGCTTGGGGAAGCAGGGAAAGTTGACGTCGAGGTATGTCAGACCTTTTGAGATAACCGAGCATATTGGTAATGTGGAATATAGGTTGGATTTTCCTTCTCAGTTGATATCCATCCATGATGTTTTCCATGTCTCCCAGTTAAAGAAATACAACTCAGATCCGCCCCATGTGGTGAATTGGGAGGAGATGGATATAGAGCCTAATTTATCTATTTTGGAGCGGCCAGTGCGAATAGTGGAATTCCAAGAGAAGGTTCTTAGGGGAAAGCCTATTCCATTATTCCGAGTTCTTTTTCAACATGGGAGTGATACACACGAGACATGGGAGCGAAGGTCATGGGTTGAGGAAGAATACCCGAACCTATTTTCCGATCAAGCATTGGCTTGACTTTCCGGGGCAGAAAGTCATTCATGGTGGGGAGAGTTTTCCCATACATGACATATTTTAAAACTAGTTTTCATTTAGACTCTATTATATCTTTTTTGGGGGGGTTTCCTATTCATGTTGGGAGGAAATGGTGGGTTTTTAGGATTTGGGCCAACCCATGAACCCATTTCCAGTTTTAAAAATAAATTTTGTTTCTTTAATAAATACTTCGTTTTTAAACATTTTTCATCCATTCCACTTCCAAAATGACCTTCATTTAACTATTAAAACCACCATAGAAATTTGGGCCCCTTAAAAATTCATTAGAAACTTGGATTTGGGTGATCCAATTAGGTATTGGGCAAACCCGAAATCAAATTTACAGTTTTAAAATAGGTTTTTAATACTTTTATAAAATATTCATTTTTATCCTTTTTTGGTGATTACACCTCTCACACGTTCTCACCGAACCCAGCTGCACTCACATCTTTGTTTTTGCCTCTTTGGAGCTCTGATTCATCCTGATTTAGGGCCGAACATTCCAAGCTAAAGAAACATCCATATTTCCCATGTGAGTTGGTTCTCTTCCTTATTCCTCCCTTCTTCTTAGGGTTTCTTATTTTTTATTGAATCCCCAAATGTACAGAAGATGTGGCTTCATACCTAGGGTTTAGTTTTGAGTTTTTTGGTCCAATCCTCTGGTTTTAGGTTCAATCTTACTCCCTTGTGGTGCTGTGGAGGTGCGGTTGAGGTGACGCAAAAGGATTTGGGGTTTTTGACTCTTTTGGTAGATGATTTCATATGTAGGTATTGTAGAATGAGTTTTCTTTATGTATTTATGTTTCCATTATGTTACACATTCATTATTTGGATTGTGAAAATTGATTTGTGTAGCATTTTAAAAGCGGTTGATTTATAAATGACAATTTTGGGTGAAAATGGGTGTTTTACATGTGCAACCAATTTTGTGCCTCTTGGTGTTGTTTTATAATTCAGGGTCTGGATTTATATAAATGTTATGATTCTGATATTTATGTTTTGGTATAATGTTGGTCTCCATTTTTTTTAATGTGGGATTATAGATGAATTTAACGTACAAAATTTGATTACTTTTCTTGAAATTGTTTTATGGAAATTATAAGTGATTTATTAAGTTATATGAAAGGTGAAAAGAATGTGTAGCTACTGTTTTGAATGTGTGTGACCAGAAATGATATTTATATGTGAAAATTGATATTGGTAGCATGTGGTGACTATTTGAGCACAATATGGGAAACCCGGGCAACTAGGTTGGCTAACGTGTACCAGTACGCTAGTGAACGGAGGGGTTTTGACCATGGTTCACTTTGAATGTTTGACATGGATAACACTAAAAAAACTATAATGGAGATGATTGGAGACCACTAAGTTATTTTTATGCTCCCTACTAGTGGCTTGTGCAAGAGAATGAATTTCATTATGGTTACTTTCACCAAGGTATTAGGTACTTGGGGCTCACAACAAACTAGTACATTGGGGTGTTCCTATGCTTGGTGCTCGTATCCTTTTTGGAATTTATACATTGTTTATGGTATTTTGGGATGTGAGAACCAGTATCATGATTGTTTTATTCAAGTTTACTCACTCTTTAAAGTTATCCACATTGAGAGTTATTTTCTTTCCAAAGATTCAGTTTTAGAAATAAATTCTACAATTATCTATTTATAACTCTTGCAAGCCTTTTATTTTATAATGCCTATCACTTTGAATCCTTGGGTGATATCTTTTTAGGCTTAGTCTCACACCCTACTTACACCTTTCGGTGTAAGTATACTTTATAATGTTTGACACAGGCAAAGGAAAGGCCTTGGACGATGGCGGTTCGGGTTGCTAGTTTCTCTTGATGGTGCGGTGTTGTGGAGACGGCTTGTGAGTGATGACCCCTTGTCGTGTGGAGTCTAATTGGATGTTTGCTGCAAATTTTATATACCTTTGGTCCTTTTTTGTCTTGTTAAAACCCATATACACATTTCTGAATCTTTATTAAGTCTTGGTTGGCATAATTTTTCAGATTTGGGTTATTGTTTGTTTTTTGGTAATTTTAAGAATCCAAACTCAGGTAAATCGTTCCCAAATGACTTTTTATGATAAATGGGAACTTGTGCCAGCCCGTGGGGACAAGGAACACCATTCGGGTCTTTCCATGGTTTGGGTTTGGTGCCTATTTGATGGCGACTAGATTTCCTTTGTGACAAATCCATAAAACATTAATCTAACATGAATCCTTTTATGATTTTATCTATAGCCGCGTTTCTTGATTTACATCGTACTTGAAAAAATATCTCAATTTTCTACCAAAAATCATACAATCTACATGTAATCATTTTAATGAATTTTTGACACAGAAATCATTGTTTTATAACATAAAAGTCAGATGTAAAAATACAAGACCCACAAAAATTCATAATTTGAAGCTAAAAGTTATTACAAAATTAATTCGAAATCAATTCAATATAATGTTTTATAAAATATCATTTGATTGTAAAATAATCAGATATATTCATATCAAAAATAAATTCCTCAAACTAAACAATATTTGACTCTTATTTTTTTTCATATTTATAAAATATTTAATTTTTTTTTCTTGATTTGGAAAATTGTAATATTATTTGATTTAAATATTTTTTATAATAATTTTATTAAAATTATTTTATAAACATCATTACAAATGCTTCATTTATGAAGAAGTTTTTATTAGTTTTTTATGTGATTTAAATTTTTGAATTAAAATATACTAATTTGTTTTAATTTTGAAAAAATTTATATATATTTTGATTATTTGGTTTTATAAAAAATATTTATTTAGTAATGATATAATTTTATAAAATTATACTATTTTATATTTTTAACATAAATAATATATATCTGATTAAATTCTATTTAATATAATAATATTTTTCCATAAATGGGGGCCAATGATGTTTTTTTGTAAAAAACATTCTACAGATAGTTTTCATTATAGAAAATATATAACATGTGTTTTTCAAAGAAAACGTTAGGGTATTTATTTTAAATGAAATGTATAATTGACTATTTATATGTGGTTATTCATGGAGAATGAATATAATGATAGTGGAAGATCAATATGGCCAAATAATCTTATTGTGGATTAATTTAATTTAGAAATGGTGTAAGGAGTGATGTAAATATACAGAAGGATTCTAGTATAAAAGAGGGGTTTGAAATCATTATATAATCTTTCTGATAAATGAGTTTATTTTTGAGGTACACATTCCATCTATAAAATGCGGGTAGAGTCACACATATTCATTAAACTTCAACATCTTCATTATTTTATTCCATTATCCGTAATTTATTTTTTTTATAATGTAAATAAGGATTAGTGAAGGATGATGTATAATAGTATTTTAACCAATTGAGGGTATTCAGATAGATGATACTCAGTTCAATTTTATATTTTCATTGTGAATATTTTTTTTAATTCAATGGGATTAAATAAATATGTTTAGGTAATAATATAAAATTATATAGGATACTATTTTCAAGGTAGTGTTCACGTTCCAATCATTTTTCATATATTAATAATGATATTATTTTATTTTCATTGTGGAATATTATGTGTCCCTTGATAAAAAATTATTTTTAGAATCATTTGAAAACATATATAGTAAGTTAATTATTGTAAATAATTTTATCATGATTATCTTCGAATAATGTAACATGACTAGTTTCATGTTAATTTGTCCATGTTAGTGCGACAATTTCTTTATCATGGTGTACAACATTACATAAAATTTTGATTATTATTTGTTTCCTTTTTATATTATGAAATAAAACCCATGTTTCTCATGGTATATGGTTTGAGTTCTTTACTAATAATGTTTTATAAAGAACATTAATCAAATAATTTGACTATTGTTTATTTCAGTATAGTCAAATTCATTCCTCATTTTTCATTTTTCCCTAATCATAATGGTCTACATTGAAATAAATACTTATTCTATTCCCTATTACAAATTGGTATGTAATTTTTCTTGGAATCATGTAGATTCATGCTTATTTATCATTTATATTTTCAAACTCTCGAAAATAATGGTAAAATCCATAATAAAAATAGTGTAATTTTATAAAAATATATGAATTAATATCATTGGATTTAAATATAATAGGGTTGTTAATGAATAAATGAGAATCATTTTGATTGTATTATATAATATCATTATGTTAAACATATTATATATTATAATATATCAGGTTGTTTTATTTTTTTATATCCTAAACCACTATTAATATTGGGTTTCTAAGAAAAGAACTAGGATTATATTAAATGGTCATGTTGATGTATATAAAATCTTATTTTCTTGGGGTAATCTTTGAATAAAAATTGAATGAGTGATTTAAATTTATTATTTTTGTTTTTGATTAAGAATGGTGTTTGTATACTTCTTGAATAATAATTTCTAATTATGAAGATTGATTTTGTATGGTTGATAGATGATATCATATTTTTCAAATTATCATAGTTTATTTAGTTTCACATGAATCATAGTTAAATTATTTTCTTAAAATGTACTACACATTAGTTGTTTTCTCAAGTGTGACCTAATAACCACATTTCCTGGATTCTACAATATAGCCTACTAGTATTATAATTTATCATAACCAATTATCGAAAAATATTGTTATCAATTTATATTTATATAGTTATTATAATTATTATGATTTCTTATATATATGGTTGTGATGTGTAAAAATAAATTTGTCGATGGGAATCAACAAGGAATCATGTTTTGTAATGAACCAAGTAGGTTATACTAACATAAAACCTAGCTTGATTAACTACAAGGCCCTAAGCATGCAATGAATCTCTTCAGGATGGAATCAAGCTAATGATAAAATGTATATAATTTTTAATTTTTTCACAATTTTATTTACATGTATAATGTACTGAAAATACAATGTGAATAAGGAATGAACTATTCAAATTTTGGATATACAAGAAAAAAATACAAAATAACTCCAAATTAAAATGAAACTAGTCATTGAATTTTTATCTAAATATCAATCCCTAAATATGTAACAACATTTCAAAAAATAATTTCAAATAGATACAATGAAAAATATTAAAAATATAATATAAACCCAATTGGATATTTGAAATTAATAAGAAATGAACCTTAATATATATAAATAACCTCCATGTGACCCAAAATGAGTTATTGCACCCACCAAGTATGATCCTTGGAAAATGAAAAATCCAATTAGTAGGATGAAATAATTTTCAACAGAGAGAAAACAGATGTACTACATAAACACAAACACATATTAGTGTATATGTAGGGTTAGAGCTAAATATATCCTTTTTGTTTTTACTACAGTTTCTATATAGTTATATTTATATTAAATTATATAAATTATATTTTAAATGTAATTTTTAAATAAAATAATTCACATAATATAGAAAAAATAAATAAAAATTACATTAAATCTACTTATTTTGAAAAATAATAATTTAAATCCCATTTCAAAACGTATGTGGATCATATGACCAAAATACATAATTATCAACCTGATAAATAAACACAATATATTTTTTTAAAATTCTTTCAAACCCATGAAATATGGACCATTAGATTAAAAGATAATGGTATATCCTTTAATATAGATTTAAAAAAAATTACAAACACTAGCTATAATATATAATTTGTTACATTGAAATAAAATCACCATCCAAAAACAGTTACAAAAATGATAGAGAAAAATGAAACAAAATACTAACCAAAGAAAATTAAAATAATATATAATATGAATTATCACAATAAAATTATAGTTTATATGATCAAGTGATAGTTACATACAATGAAAAAGTGTTAGGGTATACCAACAAGCCCAATAAATGAATCCCCTAAATGATTCTCAATAGAAACTAATAAAAACATGATACACCCTAGGATTTTGAATTACTAATACAAGACATGAATGATAAGATCAAAAATAAGTATCTGTGATACTTATGATTGTAGGACATCTCACAGCCTCCAAAGATCGCAACCTATATTTTTAACTAAACCTTTTTTACTAGGTCATTATCCCAACCTAATGAGCAATAACCAAAAAAGTCACACATAACATGATCTTATATATAGATACTTATGTTTCCCAATATATCATCTAATTTTGGTGATCAAACAACTGATATTGAGATCATTACCCAATCAGCGAGTCAATTATTTGAAACAAACTCCATAATACCCATAACACCCATTAATGAAGTAGCCCCTTTTCATATTATTCCTAGAGAATTGATATTCTACATACCACAAGGGGTCTTAATCTAGATTAAGAATAATAAATATAAGGGTCTTAAATAATTGAACCCCATTATTCTTGAGGAACATTATTAATGTGTCCTAAATGTACCCTCGGAAAGAGTGTCATGATTCCATTACAATACACCGTCCCATATAACCATTTTGAAAATGACACATTTCCTGTTATATTAATATCTCTAATCATTTATAACCACTATGGTGTCCAAAATCTCAAAAAACAATTAAAATGTTAATAAAAACCCTATATTTTTTAATTCCATAAAACTCTAAATAACCCCATTGATTCCTCTATGAAAAAACCTCTTTAAAAAACACTAAATTCTTACAATGGGAGATCACGTGATTTCAAAAACACATGGAATGAAAGAAACTCCATAATAAGAAATAAACTATGTGAATACCACTTTCAACCCCTCATGGGTAACATACATATGTATACATTAGAAATGAATTTGAATAAATACAAGAATCTAGTGGAATATAGTATGAAAGAATGGAATTAAAAAGACTACCTTGTTCAATATGATGTTGAGTAACAATGATATAAATATATTTTAAAAGGAACAAAAATGTATGGAAACACCTTCTAAATAGTTACACATAAAAAGTTTCATTGTCATAACTACCCCAAACTAAATTTTTTATCCCAATAAATATTAGGGTTTATGGATAAATGAAATTAATGGGAAATAATGAAAGAAAAAGTGGTGAAGAAGATATTGTAGTTCAATTTTAGATTACCTAATATAGTAAAATATGATTGAATTATAAGAATAAGGGAAGTAATGTAGATAAAAGGAGAACATTTTTGGTCACTTGGTGTAATGGTGACACAAATAGAGGAGGAGAAGATAGAATAAATCGTTAAAAGTAAACAGTAAAAAATAGTAACACCGTAATATTTAGAATGTTGGATTGGTAACTATCATGTAATGGTATTATTGACCAAGATGTTTTTTCCATCCATAACCCACAAAATGGAACAAGATCTATGGTTTTTTGGAAAGGAACTATTCAAAACATAACATGCACGACATAACTGCTGGCCGATGACATGGAGCTCCAAAATAAAAATGTCCCTCATCTCAAGGAACTAACCACCCCGATTTACCCATATATTTTGTATCACAATCCCCACAATCAGGAAGAACCAAATTTAATAAGCCCTCATCTTATAAATAATAGTCATATAACTCCTTGTAATAGAGTGCCTTACCCATATAGAACCATGACATATCACTTTTCCCCATCTCAAGGTCTCCCCTTCCCAATACAATTTTAGTGAATACTATCAAAATTTGAAATCATAACCTCCACATCTGAGCCTCTACAATAGGACATAATAACCCACAGTAATAAAAATCAAATAGAAAATGATACTGGAAATGGTGGGGTTCCCATGTCCATGGGATGATCAATTACCATATAATCTAAAAATCATATTTACTTCCTAAAATTTCAAAACAATTAAAATTGTAAAAAACATTTAAAAACATGACTAAATAAATATTACAAAAATACAATGAAATTGGGGGGTCAAAATTCTCCACACCACTACAATTTTTATAACCAGAATGTCATTAAAATATGTAGAAATATAAAAAATATAAAAATACAAGAATTATATAAAAGAGGTGAGAGGGTGAGGGGAAAAAATAAAATATGCAGTGAAATGGAAAACATAAAATAAAACCATTCTTCTAAATCCATAAAAATAATAAGAAATAATCAACACACCAGAACATGAATGGTCCAATTAAGAACTATATAATATTAATTTCTAGGAAAATTGATAACAATCATAGGTCTCAATTTTTTTTGAATTCATTTAGAATAGTGAAATAGGGTATAGGATCATTTAAGATACTAAAGGTAACAAAAAAAAATTTCACCTATACTGAAAGAAAACCAATAATAAGTTACCAACAACCGAAACCTCAAATGAGTAGCTTATCTTAGTACTCCAACAAAATCCATTATTACATCTGAAATGTAACTATAAAACAATACTAATAATTCACATAACACACTATTAGAAGAATCAATCCAATGAAATATTATTCAATATCAAATAATAAGGTAATAAAATTAGAAAATGTTAGATAATAACATTTAAATCGGGTCTAAACATGAAAAATACCAACTCACAGTGATCTTGAAAAGAAATAGAAACCTAGTAGAACACATGGTCTAACTAAAAACCAACTTCTCCTAATCATTACACCATCACACACAAAAGTAATCACAGTAAAATCCAAAAAAAATCTCACTTTTTCTAAACCATTCTCATAAAACAATTAGAATCATAAATAAACGAAGTTGGAATTTCCAAAATTAACCACCTATTATTTGAATGAAATCAAATATTCATGCATATATTACATAAACCGAACACAACATCAAAATCACACTTAAACCTAACTCATTGAGAATTGAATATAAAATATATCATCACCAAAATAATAACATTTATCATATTCACATATTCTATTAAAATACTATTATTATACAATAATATTGATCTTTATTGAATCAATTATCCATCCTTGTTTCCCTAACATATCATACTCTACTCAAATTACGTGATTCCCTAATAAATCTACTAGAAGAACACTTACTTGAATAATTATAAGGAACACCACTACAAAACATAGAGTATAGTATGGAATCATTCACTAAATTCATATTCTAATGTGATTTTATAAATATTACGACACCACACCTAATGATAGCCACCAAATGTTTACGAAAAACCGTTCTGAGAGTCTTATTTTAGTTGGTGGGAAACATGATCCTAATTACTTCAAGGATCCTAAATATAAGTAAATATATCCATTATAATAAAAAAACAAAAACAAATTAAAAATTAACTGATATAAAGAAAACACATTCAGAAAAATTATTTTTAAAATTAATGACACCTTTAAACTAAACCAATCCATTTTGAAATATTCATCCAGTTTTGAAAAAACAAGACTAATTTCACATTTCCTATTACTTGATAAAATCAAAAACATATTATTTCTGAAAAGTAGAATAATTTAAACTTCTCATATCATAAAAACTAACCCCTTAAAACATTATAATGATATTCCTATGTTTTAAAATGTATCAAGGGTCAGGAATCCATAATATCATAAATTGAAATTTTAATAACCACTATGATTCCTCCAATAAAGAAACACATCAATTAATATTTAACATTACCATAATTTCGAGACACATTCCAACGAATCAATTAATAAAAGATACTAATTGAAAAGACACTCTATGTGAGATATATATTTTATGAACAAACCACTACTCTATTTTAATGAAAAAAATTCATTCTATATTACATCAAAAAAGTAAACGTTTCTAAAATAATTTAATGAAATAAAAATACTTTTTACAATAAATCCCTATGTGATTATTAAAAAAATTATTTTTCATGAAATTTTCATTCCCAAAGAAATCCATTTTTAAAAGTAACCAACAATGGGAAAAATCACAATACATACATTCACCGATATCTAATATAATTTCAACCACATGTCACATCACCCACCATGATTAATTTACCAATTATCAAAAATTATAATAATATATTTAAACAATAATATTCCTAAATAACATAACCAAAAAACATTTTAAGCATGAATAACTTCAATGTATTGTTTTATGGTCATAGACTAATGATGGAATGGTTCTTGAAACACTTCCAAAATCATGTGACTAAGCTGTACATGGATTGTGTGGAAATTTATGCTAACTGTACTGAACATATTATTCATATATTCTAATAAAAAACCAAATAAATATCATATGATAATGATAAAAATCAATGAGGATATAAACACCACTATCTAAAATCACAATCCTTAAGAGGGATCAAAATATAATCAAAATACCAACAACCCCATGTAACTCACATTTTATCAAGAAAAGATGTTATAATTATCATACTCATTAAATACCTATATATTTATGAGGAATATAATAGTCCATATACCACCCAAAAATCCTAAATAACAAGTGGGTTATCTAATAACATTTTGTAACATATCAGATTAGTTTGAACAAACGTGTCACCACACATGATTCACCATATAGAAAAAAATTATTCTTGATCACCAAAAAATTAGACATAAACTATTTTATTGAAGGATATATAAATAAAAATAATCTCACACTTGTATAACCTAATAATATAGAAAAATAAACTAAACCGTCTTTCTGACAAGACTTGTCTATAAGTTCAAAATCAATTTATAATAATGAAATAGCCCAAAATATAATCACTAACCAGACATGGACTAATTAAAAAACATCCATATAAAAACTGAACTGATGAAAAAGTAAATATATTAGAATTATATACAATAAAAACAAAAATATGAAATAATTTATACTAAATTTGATGATATAATATCCCAAAAATAGTTTACAACCTGAAAAGCTCCAACAAGACCTCCACTTAATATACAGTCAGTCACTGCATCCCACAATGTCTGACCTGAGGGCCAACGAACATCAACATAATGGGATAAAATTAATAGAACCAAATAGAATATTTATTGTCATATACCTCCAATCATATTTCAATATATATATATAGGGTGTGAGTTGGATATTCCTTATAAAATCTCATGATAAACACTAAAAATTTGAATCAAAATAAATACTATAAAAACTAATTTTAACTTAATTTAGGGAAAATTATTTCAACATAAGAAATAATAATGAAAAAGTTTTCATATTCAATCACAATTTCCTTACAAAATCATCAGGTAAATTCATATAGAAAATATTCATGGTGACATTTGATCCTAATATAACTCTATAATGCATTGTGTAATGATTTTATTCTCTAACAAATATATATAGGAATTAACTTTGACGGTTATTCCTTTTGTAATAGGGATTAAACGAATGATTATAATAAAAATAAGAATATAATGTACCAAGGAACCAAAAATAATTTCATATTATTTCAAATGTTTTTAATTTATGAATTTTGATTTAAAAAGTTATCGTAATGAATTTTTTAATTGAAGCCGTATGCCCCTTTTAATGGTGAACTGCTGATTTTTTAGGAAAATTATTTAAATAATTCAAATTTTTAATGAAAAAACATCATGATTATGACATGTACATTAGTATTTCTTCTCATAAGTTTTAATATAATGTTATGGAAGTGAAATTGATTCCATTATTGTGTATATGAGTTTTAAGAATATTTTTTATTATAAAAAATAGTAAACACTTGTCACGAATAGACCCACTGAATCCTGGCTGGATAGATGAAGATCACTCAACTAAAATAGCAAGCTCACTTCTAGTAGGGTAACATAATGAAACCAGTGTTGAGTAGGAATATCACACACATGGGAGGCCTGATACTATGGTTCCAATATGAAAGCACACCCAATCATCTACATGCATTACTATAGAGATATTAATACTACTGATTCTAAAAATGAATGCTTTCATCTATCTCAAAAATAGGGTATAGTAGAATTACAAAAAGTATATATGGGTAAAATAAAAGTCAATAAATTGAAAAATAATCCAACCTCCCGAACAGTGGTAGAATACTATCAAATTCAACCACATGTACACTCATCAGGCTTTCCAGCTTGTTAAGCTCTTCCTAATCTGGGTCCCACTTGGACTCCATCGAAATTACAGTCATTTGAAAAATACATCATATAGGTAGTTATATCCCATGTAAAGGATAGTATAAACATTCCATTTATGTGCCCAAAAACCCCAAAATAAAGGGTATGAACTGGATGTCAATAGTCTACTTTACCCAAATCTATAGAATGAAGCAACTGTGAGGGAAAACAAGAAACACAATCTCAACCTGTCCTTATATATACTTTTCAAGTTAGATAAACCCAAAACGGTGTTCCAATACTGTTTTTTTATCACATTATTGAATCCTAGAGTAACCGAGATATATTTATTTGAGACAGCAATTCCAAAAAGGTCTGGCCTTATTTCCAACAAAAAAAGACACAACTCAAAGATAACAAAATCATGGGTCCAAGAAAACTCATTCCATGAGAACTAAAATACATGAGGTAACTCATAAAATATATTTCACATATGTATAATGGATCAATATGTCCAAATCAGGTTCTCAAGACCATAATCCAGGTCTCCACTGTCTTTCACCACATGCAAGATCATAAATAATCATGTAAATAGTCCATCCCCTCATCAATATATTAATAGAAATGAGATATCTCACGCCAAAAGAATAACCATGTGTGACCTCATGAGAGTAAAATAGGATACTCACACCTCTATAATACCCCACAAATGAGGGTGTAATGAACTCCTAACCTTTTCAAACAACCATTTAAGAATCTATATAGGGTGACCCAAACCTCACCGTGTCAAGGGAGAACTAACTCATGACCATGTATCGTGTATGTAAAGTGAAGGGGAACACTCCTCACAATTGTTCTCTATATAAAAATGATATCCTACTCCTTAAAATATATCAGATACATAGGAATAAAAATCCATAAATAATGTTCCCACACATGAGTATAGGGGTGTTTTGTATCTACATTGATGAATGTTATGGTGGACTGACACCATGATGAGATATGATAAAAATGAACCCATGTCAACTACTCCATGAGAATGGAGGACCTACATTCAAATGTGGTAGGAAATTACCATATCTATCTTCCCAAAAAGTCTGTTGGATCTTCTCCTTACTATGAAAAGGGAGTGTCGTCTCCCTAGATTGAAGTCCCACACCCTAATGGAATATGGGAGTACAACCTCTATATAAACTCTCGGATGATCCTTCTCAATCACTTAATCACCAAGAATAAAAAAAGTGTGATTAAATCTTATGCCATATCATAACATACCACTATCATGTATATAGAATCTATTCCCTAGTAACATGGATACCAAGATCTATAGGATTAATGAATCTGGGTGACTTGCATCCTAGTGTGACAGAGAAAGATACCAATCATGAAATCTCTACAGTCATCCATCCTGATCAATAAAAATTTTCAAGAATGGTTAATAAAAATTCTTGATTTAATCTCACAACATCATAACTGACACACCACTATGAAGGATACCATCATGTTATAAATATAAAATTTCACATGATATGATTTATTTTTATATATATAATCCACAAAGTAGGATATACATAAGATGGAATTATCAACAAAAATTACAATGCATTTACAGATGTACAAATTTTTTTGATATAGTAGGTGGCCTAGAAATTACCTATCTCACATGGCTAGGATTACCATGTTATCCTTATCTTACATGGTGTGTTCATGAGGTACATGGAATGTCTCTCATCACACAGGCTAGGGTCGTGACTTCTCCCACATGGATTGGATGGCCTTTTATAAACAAAGAGTTTGTGCCCACGAAATATGGAATATCAAAGCACAGAGTGAAAATGTTGGCGTCCATCGGAATGTGCCAATGTAATAATATTGTTCATGAATATTCTAGTCATGTACTGTAACACAACCATATCTTTTAACATGGAATTTATTGTCCTGTCATCAACCACACAAAAAAGTGCCACAACACAACATGCACCCCTAGTATATGGTGTGTACTCCTTAAATATAATCTTCCTTACATAGAAAGAAAAAAAAGGTTTTTCGGTTACACTACACATTGTGCCTATGGATTTTGAAATGGTAAATCCATGTAATTCACATAAACCTCAATTTTTCAAAGAAAATCTCATATAGGAAACCCCATGGTATCCACGATAGAATTTACAATGATATACAACATTAGCATAACAAATATAAAGGGGCACAATAATAAAAACTCAGAAAATCATATATCACATAAAAACTTCTGAGAATAATTTGCAGATCCATACATAAAATACACTACGTCATGATATGGGAGAGATCTCCATAAAAATGGGGCCTAGTGGCACCTCTTTTAAACGATTCAACCTCCGGAAAACCATTACCATGGGAGGAAAATATAACCTCTATTTTTTCATGTCTCATAACTCAATGAGGTAGGTTTGGTCTTCTAATTTATTTTTTATACATTAATAACCCAGAAGATAAAATAATGCGAAAAAAAATCCCTCCAACCAGGCACACAATATTGAGAATAATTATATAGTTTTGGGTAAAACATGTATTCTGAACTAAACCATGGTATCTTATTTCTGATCTGAGACACTGATCGAGAGTAATAAAATTTTAATAAATAAAATTAATGCAACTGATAAAATATAATTAAAATTTTAAATATCACTGTATCTAGGATCCTCATGCCCCATAACCCCAACCCGACTCATCGCCTTAAGAAATATTACTATAAATATTCCAATGTCATACACAATAAAACATGAGTCACTACACTCTATGCTCCTTCCATGATATAATCTAAAAATATGAAATCCTAGGAACATGGGATAAATAAAACCTTTCAAAAGGCTCTAGAAATATTGTGATATCTCCATAGGGTTCTTGTGCTATCTAAAAACCTACACTCTTGGGAACCACAATCCCAAAATGGGTCACCAATGTTGAAATCCTATATAGTTCACTTTTCTTGAAAAAATTCCCTTATATTGAGTGTACCACTAATGAAGAGATACCTTTTTATCACATTATCTTACTGTGTGAATAGTGTCTTCATCAACCCTATGAAGATAAATGTACACAACACCTTTAGAAAACCCATCAAGAACATGTCTAGTGTAAATGTGGTTTTACAAGAACTCATGGAGAGAATCTACTATCTCTACCTCCATATATCACTATAAAATCTGATGGGAATACATAAACTACTAGAGCCTTTTCATTACATCTTCTAGTGTCTTGTATGAAACTCTAACATCGATCACATAGAGATACCAATGAACAAAATTGTGTATCCCATGTGTAAATATTATGTTCTACCAGCACCTATGTCTAGTGTGATGAATCAAAATTTTATCAATGAAAATTCCTCTTGATCCAATTAAACATCTTACTTTGTAAAATGGTTTTATTACATATGCACTTCTTTTGTTTTATGGTATTTTTATTTTAAAATACAACTATAAAATGTGACCGTTCCTAATATATCTATTAGAAAATGATCACATGATTAGTATAAATATAGGGCACTATGGAATCCAATTTACTTAGAAAAAGGAAGCGAGGGGCTCATCCAGTGGACTTTCATCATACGAAAAACATTTCACGAAGCTTGTAAAGGATGTGGAATCATTGAGATTCTCTCTTGATCAATACCAATCAAGGTTTAAACACGTTAAGCTTGAATGGAACCACCTACAAGTGAAGTGGATGTTGATTGAGACTACCACCTGAGCGATGTTATCTGAGAAACCCCAAGAGTATTTCACCATCGCATACCTTACCCTTTGGTATTATTCAGGTGTTATAAGGGGTTATGAAACAATACCCTAGAAATATGAATATTATTTTTATAGAGAATATACATTCATTTTATAATTTTTACATTTTAAATAGTTTTTTGAAGAACAAATAGATTTTTTTAGTTTATATTCAATTAAGAAATATATTTCGATGAAATAATGGATTCTTTTTATTAAAATATATTTTAATAAAATATTATAACTAAATTATTTTATATTAAATATAAATTACTGTATAATTTTTATGAATAAAATTTAAATTTTTATTATGGTTTGGAAGTTATTTTTGTCAAAACCCATGATTTTTTAATAAATGTATGTTATTATTTTAAAATAAAATATTTACACATATAAAAAATTATTTATATAATATGAATATTATTTTTGGAATCAATACATCAAAATTATCCAATATTTAATTTTTCATAATTTTCTGAGATCGTCGAATGTTTGGGTAAAAAATAAACACAGTTTAAATATATAAAGTGTTTTATGTCATCATAATGATCCAATAGTGATATAATAAAATAAGATAAACATTATGTTAGTCCAATATATGTTTTACCATTGAAAAAATGCATTTTATGTTTTAATTTATTTAACATACAAATCCTTAGTGGACCCAACAAGACTTATAAATCATTTTATATTTTTAAATTGATTTCCTTGAAATTTTGACTCACCTCCACGTAAGAAAACCTATTATTTAAAGTCGTTTGTACATTGGACTTATAAAATATTATTTTACACTCCCCATTGGAAAAAACCATGGGCAAACCCCTGGGTTGGTTTGTGGTTTTGATTAGTTTAATGTGTGGAGTCCAAAACCTAAATTTTAAAGAATTCCCTCTCATTTCCAATATAAACCCACACAAGATCCCACTTCCTCTTCAATAAAATCCTTTGGAGTTTATCCATAATCTGCCCTACCCTCTCTAGAATATACCGAAGGTGCCCCATACCGTTAATAAATCTCTCTTATGCACCACTCAAGCCTTTGGGATCACACTCCCAGGTATGGGATTCCTTCCTTTCTCATTTTATCCAAGATTGTTAATATTGTTATGCCGTTTTATTTTCAATTATAAATGTTGGGGTATGATTTATCACTTACCCTATACTATCGTACTTATGTTTGTATTATGAGAAACCCCTTTTCTCTCTCATCTATTCCTTCCAAATATACATTTTACCATACCCAAATTCTGTAAGGGATTTTTCTCCCTTCATTTACATTCACACAATTATTTTTAATTATGAATCTAAACTACATTACATATGTTGGGAAATGAATAAAAACTACACCCATACTATAAATTTCATTTAAATATTATGAGACACCCCTTTCTCTCTCATGAATGATTTTTATGAATTTTTATGTCATGCTATTATGCTGCCGAAATTACACTACGGTTTTTCCAAGCCAAAGTCATTGTGTAGTGAATACTATGCCCATTTCTCTATCAAAGGTATTCACCTATATACACAATTAATTATTGTTTAAATAGTTTTTCTATGTATTCCAAATTCTGCAATCTTTTTATAAATGAAGATGTTGACTGATTTCATGTTGTATTTTTCTTGTGAAACACTTACGCATGAAATGAAATGTTTAAGAAGGGTGAACCCTGATAGCACTCCGATGAATTGGGTGAATATTAGTATAATGCTACATCAACTAAATTAATGGATTACCAATTCAAATTAAAGTGAAATGATGGTTTATTCATTCTAATTCATGTGCAATGAGGGTTTACTCATACTCCACTTGCAATGAGCCTTAGCTCATGCTAATACCATGTTAAGTGTTATTGCCACATTTACTTGTTATGATAACCATGTTATATATTGACATTATGTTCCTGTATAGTTTATTCTACATTGATATACCTATTTCCTAACATGTATTTTATTCTTCATGTTAATCCATGTTTACTCCTTTTCTCGGATTTATAGCTCACCCTTTTCTTATGCATGTCCTCAGGTTATCCCATACAATTCTATGTACGAGGAAATGTAGTGGTCAGGAAAAAGAAGTTTTCAATAAAGATGTTGTGTTTCATGTTTTTAGTAATTATGTAATGTTCCTAGGCCCCAAAGACACTAGACATCTCGATTTCATATGTTTAATAATGGGAATATTTTATTTAATTAATCTTTTTTAAGTGTGTAATAACGAGCATGGTAATTATAGTTGGCATCATAGGATAAGTTTATTTATTTAAGGATTAGTATTAGAAGTAACTAGTGAAAGAATTAAATAAAATACTATATGTAATAAAAAAGTCCCTAAATTTTGGTGAGTATTGAGTAATTTTTTTATCGAGAAAATAAATCTCTATATGGATACGAGTAGGTAGAGGTGGATTTGGAACAAATATACCTAGGCGTGTAAACTCGGAAATGGAGTTTTAGTGTTGAATTGTGGTATCCTGGTACAGAACAACGGGCCTTTTTCACTTTTGGTTATGATTCTCCCAAGGGTAAATGATTTGGTAAATTCAAAAGCTTAGTATGAACCATTGTTAAGGGAATTAAAAAATGAACCCATGAATATATGATGGGAAGTAGATCATGAATAACATATATTGAATCCTATAGATTCATATGTTATGGAAATTAAATTTATTTATATGTCATCCATTTTTTCATTAGGTTTCCCTTTATGGGTTCCCATAACATTCCATTTATTCCAACCAATGGATGGTAATAAGAGGGATTAGTAAAACAACTGTTGTGAATATCAATGTGATGAAGGTTCTAATGAGATGCCCAATCCAATGGGAGAGAGAATCGCGAACATTGTCATGATACTATCTTATTTAACACAATATTTTAATAGATACATGGGTCAATAAGAATGTTCAACATACCCTAAAATATAAAAAATCTTAATAGATAGCTTAATGAGACAAAGGCCTCCTATTTTTAATGGTTCTTATGATAACTCAATTGCCAAAAAATTGATCAAATCCATTGAAAATATCTTCCTCATCCATCAATATTCCATACAAGGGAAGGTTATTCTGGTCACTTATCATATAGAGGGTGAATGCGATAAATGGTGGAAATTGATCAAAAATATGAAGCCTAAGGAGAAGATTGAGGCCTAGAATGGATAGATATACTAAAACAGTTTTTCGATAAATATTTTATGTGCACCCTCTCAAATAATATGGAATGGGACTTCCCTACACTCAAGCAAAATAGGAAACACATTTTTCAGAGCGTACAAGGAAAACTTCACAAGGCTTGAATGATATGCCTCTGGATTTTTCATTACCCCCAAATGCAATGTTGAGCGCTTCTTTGGTAGGCTGAAACAAAGCCTACCAAATGCCTTGGTTATCCATGACATCAATTTCTATGAAGAAAATGTCTGATGATCCCTCTAGGTTGAAATAGAGATTGGTGAATCTCTGGGTTATCATGGGGATAAGAATCATAAGGTTCACATCAATTTTGGTAGTCCGATGAGTAAATCCAATAGGGATAAGAAATTACAACACCCCCCCCCCCTAGCCAAAGGTGTGGAAATAATAACCTTAGAAACATCGTGAAGGGGATGAGGAAATGATTTAGGTGTTGAAGAAAAGGGATCCTAGCCATAAACTGCAAACAGAAAAAACCCATGACTTCAACAGAGGAGATGAACTATCCATTCGAACCTCAAATCATTGTTTATTTCTTCAACTTCAGTGAACCATGGCACCTTCCAAACCACCGCCCTAATCCAATGGTTTTCTAAGGCAACCAACAACCTCTAAGGCAGTAGGGGCGAGATTTTTCCATCATGACCTCAACAGTGAACCCTGAAAACTAACAGGTGATAGGTACGCTAGTTATTCATTCAAGAATAATGAACATAATTTTAGATTCTAGTTCTACGCATTATTTTTTATACATAAATTTTAGTTGAACAATCATAATACCGCCACAAATCATGGAATTAATGATATCGGTGATTACGAAAAATGAGGAAATAATTGCATCCCATTAATATTACACCTCCCCTATCATATTTTTTGGACTAAACATTTGGTAACACCACATAATACTCCCTCTAGTGTAATTTTATGAAATTAATGGCATGGATTAGGTTTCTTTTTAAAGGTCAAACATAAATTTTCGTGAGAGGGAAATAAATATAAATATGGAGAATCGACCCTCAATTATATACAAGTGAAATAAGGGAGATGAATCTTTTTAGAACCATCATCTCAAGAATGGATATTACATCCCTATGATCAAGTGTATCTGGCTCAGATGGTTGAGTTTAAGGAAGAAACCATCCTTAAAGACATGCCTATTGTGAGGGAATTTGCTGAGGTGTTTCCCAGGGAATTACATGTTCTTCCTCCTAGAAGAGATGTTGAATTCTCAATTGACCTTATACATGGGGATATTCTAGAATCCAATACTCCATATAGGATGGTTATTTTGGATTTTGAGGAGATTTAGAAACAACTACATGGTAATCTAGGTGAAGGGTTTATACACTCAAGTGCTTCACCATGGGGTGCACCAATCCTATTCATCATGAAAAATGATGGGTCTATGCATCTTTTCATTTATTATCATCAGCTCAACAAAATCACAATAAAGAACGAGTATAATATCCCATGAATTGATGACTTGTTCAATCAGCTACGTAGAAAAAAAAATTCTCAACGGTTGATTTTTTGTTATGATATTACCAAGTCAGTGTGAAGAAGTAGGATATCCCCAAGACTGCTTCTCTTACAAGATACATGCACTATAATTTCGTATAAATTCATTTCATACTCACTAATGATATAGAAATCATAATGTACATTAGGAATAGAGTCATAATATATTACCTATAATAATTTGTGGTTGTATTTATAGACGATATTGAAATATACACCAATACCAAGGAGGAGTATGAGGAGAATCTAAGAACTGTTATAGAGACCTTGCAAAAGGAGAAGCTATATTCAAAGAGAAGAATGTGTGAGTTCTAGTTGAATGAGGTCTCATTAGTGGGTCTTATCATCACAAGAAAAGGTAAATCCATGAATCCCTCCAAGATAGCAGTAATTGAGGGATGGTCGGGGCCATAATCAGTAATAGATATCTGTAGCTTCATGGGGTTAGATGGATATTATCCCTAATTTCTACGAAATTTCTCATGATTATCAAACCCTCTTACTAAGATAACTCAGAATAGAGTCAAGATTCATTGGAGTGTTGAATCTGAAGAATGCTTCAAGGAGTTGAAAAGGAGGATTATCAATGTTCTTATGCTCTCATTTCACACAAGTGAAGATATTTTTTTTGTATTTAGTGAGGCTTATAAGAACGGTTTCGGTTGTGTGTTGATGAAAAATGACAAAGATGTTGCCTATGATTAATGTAAATTTAAATTTCATGAGAAAGACTATCCAACACATGATCTGTAGATGGTTGTAGTAATAATCTCTTTGAATTTTTGGAGGCATTACCTTTTTCCGTAGAAGTGTTGAATCTATATAGTTCACAAAATCCTCAAGTATATGTTCCCCCGGAAAGAGTTGATAATGAACCAACAAAGATGGTTAGAGATGATTAAAGACTATGAATACTAAATACTTTACAACCTTGGGAGAGAGAATAAGGTGGTGGATACCTTAAGTATAACAGATCTAGAAATTCTAACATTAATGAAGATTGAATAGGATCCAATCTTCTTTAATTTGATGAATATGGACATGGGAATCATAATAAAGTGAACATCATACATACTTTCACAAATTATTGCTCAAACATATCTGTTTTAAATGGTTTAAGATTCTTAAATGGATGATGTGGGAATTTATATGAATGTGGAAACTATTAGAAAAGGGAAATTCTCAGAGTTCAATGTTAATGAAGAAGAAATTGTGAGATCTAGGCAAATAATATGTGTTCCATCACATCCGGAGCTAAAGAAAGAACTTTTGGATGAGGAAAATAGTTCAAATATCTCTGCTAAACCAAGAAACAAAAATATGTATAGAGATCTCCAAGAGAATTGTTGGTGGGATAAAATGAAGAAGGATATATCTGAGTATACATCAATGTGTCTGGTAAGTCAGCAAGTGAAGGCAGAGAGGCAGAAGTCTAAGGGCATGTTGTAACAATTATCCATACCTTCATGGAAATGGAAGAACATCACCATGGACATTGTCACCAGCCATCTGAAGACATCCAAAGGATATAATTATATCTGGGATGTTTTGGATCGTCATAAAAAGACTACACACTTCATTTTAATTTGGGGGGATTTCCCATTGGACAAAATGGCACAGATATACGTTATAGACTTGGTAAGGCAACATGAAGTTCCACTATCTATTATATCTGATAGACAATCATGATTCACTTCTACGATTTGGAAGAGCCCTCAAAATGTGCATGATACTGAGCTAAAATTCAGTATAGTTTATCATCCTCAAACTGATGGCCAATCTAAGCGGACAATACAAACACTTGGGAACAAGTTGAGAGTGTTGTTAATGGAATTCAAAGAAGAATGGCTTACAAATCTCTTTCTAGTTGAGTTATCTTAAAATAACAGTTTCCACTCAAGAATCCAAATGGCTTCTTATGAATCCCTTTATGGGAAGAGGTGAAATACCCTGGAATGTCGCGGTAATGTTGGGGAGAGAAATCTACTAGGTCCAGTGATGGATGAAGAAATGGTTGGGAAGGTTATGACCATCCGGTAACACATTAAAGCTGCTCAGAGTCGATAAGAGCATTAGGATGACAATCATTGACAAGACCATGATTTTGAAGTTGTATACATGTTTTTCCTCTACATATCACCATGGATGTGAGTTATGAGATTTGTGAAAAAAGGAAAGCTTAGTCCAAGGTACATCGTTCATTTTGAGATCCTTGATCACATTAGAGCAGTGGTCTATCGACAAGAACTCCCACCGAACCTATCTCAAGTACATGATGTATTCCATGTATCACTCTTGAGGATGTACATTCCGCACCCATCACATGTTCTCAATCCAGACGTGGTACCATTAGAGAATGACCTCTCCTATAAAGATAAGTCAATGAAGATCTTAGATCCTTGGGAAATTTTTCTACGAAATAAGACATTGCCCCTCAACAAGGTGTTGTGGAGAACCCAAATGTTTTAAGAAGTGACATGGGAATCATAGGAAGTGATGATGTAGAGGTAACCACAACTTTTTTAGTGTGGGAAATGAAATTTTGAGGGAGAAATTTCTTAAGGAGGGAAGATTGTAACAACCCAAACCTTTATGAATAAAAATTCATCTTGATATAATTAAATGACATATTGTGTAAAATGGTTATATGACATATACACTCCTTTGGTTTTATGATTTTAGATTTTAAAATATCCTTATGAATTTTGACTATTGCTAATATAGACTTTGAACATTGATAACATTACTAGTATAAATATAGGGCTTCAACATATCCAATTTACTCAGAAAATGGAAGCGATGGCCTCATCGAGTAGACTTGCCCCATAAGAGTCCCATTTGTTGGATCTTAGAAAGGAGGTGGCTTCATTTGGCTTCTCTATTGACCAATCCCAAGCAGAGATACAACACATTAAGCTCTAACTAAACCTCTTACGATAGAAGTGGAAGTTGATTGAGATCGCCACCGGGTCGATGTTATCTGAGCCACTCGAAGTGTCTATCACCATCACACACCATACCCTTCAGTCTTATAGAAGTGTTAAAAGGGGTTATGTAATAAGACCCTAGAACTATGTACATTATTGTTTACTGAGAATATACATTCATTTTTGTATTGTTACTTTGTAAATCATTTTCAATGAAAAAAAATATTTTAGTTAATATTCAATTAAGAAATCTATTTTCATTAATTAATGGATTTATTATTAAATAATATCTTAATAAAATATTATCAATGATTTTTTAAAATTAAATATAAATGATCTTAACATGTTTATTATTACAATTTTTATTTTTAATATGGGTTGAATGATATTTTTGTCAAAACCCATGAATTTCTGATAAATGTATGTTTTTATTTTAAAAGTAAAAATTCACATATTTATAAAATTATTTATATAAAATGAATATTTTTTTACAATCAGGATTTCCAAATTATCCAACTCTGAATTTTTCATAATTTTCTGAGATAGTGGAATTTTTTGGGAAAAATTAAATACCATTTAAATATATAATGTGTTTTATTGAATCATAATGACCCAATAGTGATTTAATAAAATACTATAAACATTATTTTCAGACAATATACATTTTACCATTAAAATAAAGTTATTTTAGGGTTGTTTTATTTATTTTACAAGGCCTTAGTGGACCCTCAAATACTTTTAAAACATTTTAACTTTTTAAAATTGATTTCCTTGAGAGTGTGACTAACCTTCACAAAAGAAAACCTTTTATTTTAAGAATTTATTAAATTGGAAATTTATAATATTTTTCAGAAATACGGTTGGGAAAACACTATGGGAAAAAAACATGGGCCGGTGTGTGTTTTTGATTAGGTTAATGTGTGTTGTCCCAATCTTAAATAAAAAATAATTCCCTCTCCTTTCCTATATAAACCCACCCAATATCCAACTTCTCTCACCACTAAAATCCTTTTTAGTTTGTCAAAACTATTAAATTATTTCTCTATAATCCTCCCAAGGTTCCCCAATCTCCCAATAAGTCTTTTTCAAGCCCCCTCTCATACCATTGGGATCCCACTTCCAAGTAAGGGATTCCTTCCTTTCTAATTTTACCCACGTTTCATAATATTGTTATTCCTTATTATTTTCAATTATAAATTTTGGGGTATGATTTATAACATCCCTTATACTGTCATATTTATTTTTTAATGATTATACACCCCTTTCTCTCTCATATATGCCTTCCATGTATACTCATTACCATGGCGAAATTCCATAAGGAATTTATCTCTCCTCATTTAAATTCAAGAAATTATTTTTGTATTATGAATCTAAATTCCATTAAATATTTTCGGATATGTATCTATATGATCCATGTATCTTTTATTTAATGTAAATATGAGGATATAAACCTTTCCCTCTCACCACCCATTTTTATTAATTTTATTTCACGCCGTTGTGCTGCAGAAATTGCACCACGATTTTCCAAGCCAAAGTCATTGAGTAGTGAATACCATGCCCATTTCCCTATCAAGGGTATTAACCATTATGCACATTAACATATTGTTTAAAGAGTTTCATTTAGTTATCTCACATTATTCGATCATGTAATAAATTATGATGTTGAATTATTCCAAGTTGTATGATCCACATGGCACACTAACACATGAAATGAAATGTTTAAGATCTGTGCACCCTGATAGCACTTCAATGCATTGGATAAAGATTAGTATCATGATACATCATTTACAATGGGGGTTTACTAATGCTAATTCAAGTGAAATTTGGTTTTACTCATTCTAATTCAATTATAATGAGGGTTTATTCATTCTCCATGTGCAATGATCTTTGGATCATGCTAATACAATGTTATGTTTTGTTGCCACATTTCCATGTTATTATAATCATGCTATATCATTCCTTTATGTTCATTTATAACTTATTCTCCATTTATATGCCTATTTCCTAACATGTATTTTATTCTTCATTTTATTCCTTGTTTACTTCTTTACATGGCTTTATAGCTCACCCTTTTCTTATGCATGTCCTCGGGTTATCTCATGCAATGCTATGTATATGAGGGAATGTACTAGTCATGAAAGGGATGTTTTCAATTACGATGTTGTGTTCCATGTTTAAATTAAATATTTAATGTTCTTAATCCCCAAAGTCTCTAGACCTCTATATATTCCATTATATATCAAGTGATGATTTTATATAATAAATCATGTCTATGTGTATAATAAAGAGCCGGGTTTTTTATATTCTATAGACCTCCAACTATACGATTTCTCAGGAATATAAATGAGATTAAACCTACATGATAATGTGAATACCATTGGAGATCATTAATTTTAGTAAATGTAGAATAAAAAACTCAATGGGTATGTAAAGGTAGCATGTCCTTAGGTAGTCTTCCTCGACTCCCCCACTACAGTAGGAAACTGAAATATCAGTGAACTATATATCCATGGTTCATTCAATATATCTTGTAAAATTTGGCTTCAATATCCCACAAATGGGATTAGAATACTCATACTTATCATCATGATCTTCCGGTTCATCCCGGGATCACTCAACTATACTGAAGTAAAACTTTATACAACATGTAGAAAATAATGGAACCCCCAATGCTGAAAACCGTATAATAATTTTTTTGGAAACTAATCCATACTAAGAAAAAAAACATGTACACTCTATACAACTACATGTAATATAAAATGTGAGGCTCTCCATCCATAATTGTTAGGTCACACTACAAATAGAAGTTCATTTCACCCTTCAATCTATGTTGATGCCTCCAAGAATAAGGGTAAAAAAATTCTTCCTTGGTATCACTATGCCTTGAGAAGTGGATGCACAAAGGGAAATTGGATCATGATACCATACTATCTTAATATGGGGTAGTATAGAGACATGTCCTACCTCAAACCTCACTAATGCCTCATGTTCAGAAGACCATTCTTCCCAAATCTCATCATACCCCTCACCAAGTTTTCTGCAAAATCATGGACTACATATTTGAATACACACACCAACCTTCCCCATTCACCCGTGTAAATTGAACTCATCCACCACAACTCAGCACTACATCATTGGATGACACTAACATACCAATAATTTTTTTTATTCTGTCATAAGAACGTGTCTCTACTATGGAAGATTCCCTCTACTTCTTGTGTCTCATGATTTGTCAAACAACACCATGATAGGGATATAAATATCCCCTATATTAAACAATATAATCTATTAACCGTATCGAGGGAGTATCATGGAATGATCTATGAACCATTCTGAATATTCTATCATGGTCATTAAATCCAACTGACGTTGTAGAAAAATTAGGAAATGCATCGATCAAAACATGGATAGATAAAACTATTTTCAGAAGAGTCTCATTAGCTCCATGAAAATGATAATCATATTATTTTGGATTGGAATCACCAGACACCACCATAATCATGTATATGAATAACCTATTGGGCATCATTATGATTCAGTATTCTTCTAATATGTATGAAAACATGTGGTAATACCACATGTTACTCATTAAATGCTTGGTGGGATTACTCAGCTCGAAACCAAGTAGGTTTCTACCTCTAAAACACATAAAACACACTCAACCTATGTGTATCCTCCACTGGGACTACCTAAAAACTAATTCTCAATGGGTGTTGGCATGATTATAAGACCACCCTCTGGTACATCCTTAATACGAGTTCCCTACATCAAAACCGCATCACTAGGAGTATCATCATAAAAATATTTCCATGTAAATGTTTTAGTTTTTTATAATTAAATATTAAAATAGAATCATGATTCACCATAGTCAAATAGTATATCTGGATAACTGAATAAATGACTGGGAAAACACTACCCTTTCCAAAATTATTCATTTACAATAAAATTTCTTTCTATTGTGACTAAATTTTGAGTCAACAAAAAGGATACATGATCCCTATTGAATTGATATTTCATCACCCACACCAACACTACAATATTTTGTGAGAAACATAAATTCAAAAAAATTCAAAACAATCTCCCGTGTATCCACACAAATCACAAGACTAGGAATATAACACAAGTTCTATGGAAGGACTGAATCCTTTGATACTAATATATTATGACCAGACCTAGTGGGGTACACTAACATGGTAGATGAAAAATCCACTACAACACGAATACTACCACAAATTAACTAGGGGCTATTGATGAGTGCTGAATAGGCACATCACACACAAGGGAGGCCTTATACTATTTTACATATACTCTATCACACAAAAATATCATCAAAAAATAGTATATATATAATAATAAAAATGACTAAAAAAATTAGTACAAATATTTATCCCCCAAACAGAGTACAACATATGATCTAATAGTATAATGGGAAAAATACAATCCATGAAAAGGTAAAAAAGTGACCAAATTACTCGTAAAGAGAGGACTGATATAAAATGAAACCACTATTACACACCTTGGTCTATCTAGATCATTAAGTGTATCCTATATCAGCTTCTCTATGTAATCCTTCACCAGGAATGTCATCAACAGAAGACGTGACATGCACAGACATAGCTCATGAAGAGGAGAATAAAAAATTTCCTAGAATGAAACCCAAAACAAAAAAAATAAATGGGAGAAACCAATATTAAATACTCATTTCAATCCAAATACCTATGAGGTTAGAGAGATAATAATAAACTCATTATCTTCTACTCCTCATACCAACATGTACATTCAGCTGAACTCCACATGGGTTGTCATTAAAAATATATGAAATCACCATAAGAAATCATAGAATATTCTAGATAAAAACATCTCAGATTAAAAATCTCCAGATGTATCAATCTCACTAAAAGCAATAAAATCATCCTCAAGGATCAAATGTAATACTCAACCATGTGAACCCACTACATGTGCCCTTCTGACCTCGATGATACTCGTCTGAGAGATTTCACTCACTATGAAAAACCCTCTAGGTCCAGCAATATTTCTTATCACCAGTTGTCCTATATCCATGTTCAAGCACCCAATGAAAGGTTCTAATAGCTAAAGAATATATTCCCTACCCTAACCACTACAATCATATTCAAGGAAGTTTTATCATGAAATAAAGAAAAAATTGCAAAATCAAAAAAGGAAAATAGAGGGACACACACATCACCACTTCCCCAGAGCCTAGGGTGAACTAACTCATGAGAATCTCATGAAACCTATGAAGAAGAAATAAATAGAGTATTTGGTGTATCCTCATTGAGGGAAGTCTAACTCATCATGTAATGGCCCGAAAAACTCTAGTCCATTCCTTTGTGAAAATCTAGGGTATTTGGTGTTCCGAGAGGTCAAGGTAACTTATCCACTACACTTTTCCTAATTTCAAGTTCTGTGAACTGTGTCAATTGTAGCTGTAACACCCCATGATTCCATGGTACATTTCTCTTGGAATAATGCAATATCTTGCATTGTACGCAAATTTGAGTTCTAACACACCACAACCAATCAAACTTTTTATTATGAATAGTAATACGCACTTTTCAAAATATTATATATTTTATCTTTCAAAATGGACCTTATTTTTGGATTTAGAATATCAAAGTTTTCTTAGGGTTAATTTTCTGTTTTTTCTGAAAACATTCAATTTTTGATGAATAGTGAAAACACTAAGTTATAGTTTAAAAACGAATTTTTATTTAAATAATTAATAATTTTATTTAAATACATTTTTAGTCAAAATAGATACATAATACCTATATATGTTCAATGTATTTAATTTGAGTCATTTTATAATAATTTAAATATATAAAATTTTTATTGAACTTTTTACTGTCTTTTACCCACCTTCTAGGAGCATTTGCAAATTTATATAAAACATAATTTTACCACTTCTTTGAGGGTGCAAGATGAATTTGGAATGGTGATTTCTAGAGGAGGGAAAGAGAATGAGAGCGGTCCAGTCGGCCTATCATTTAGTGATGTTGTTAAAAGTGGGAATCTGATTTTGGCTGTAGTTGATGGCCCTTCGTCTACTACTCCAAGAAGAAGACCAAGGAAGGACTACTCATGTCTTCTGAGGCCTATGAGGACTAGATCTTCATCAAAGTGGAACAACGAGTTGTCTTTGGATTTTAAAAAGGGGAGTGTGGTCACGAAGGTTTACCCAGATAAATCGGTACTTGATCAGCTTAGGAATCAGGTTCAAAGTGGAATTTTTTGGAAACCTCCATAATGGGAATTAGTTACTAGAGAAGAAAAATCCTGCTTGGGATGCGGAGATGAATCTGGATATTATGACGTGTAAGTCTTTTTGGATTGTTTTGTTTGTCTTCTTTGTGGTTTTAGGTTGGGGTACCAGGAACCCATAAACCGACATCTTAAAAATGAAAAAAAAATGATTTGCATTAAATATGAACCTCTTTGGTCCACTTGGAATAGATTATGACCTTTATTATTCATTTATTTAAAGAAGAGTTAAAAGAGTTAAAATCAAAGTATAATAACTAAAACAGTTTTATTATAGGGTTATACATAATATAAATTCGATAATAAATATTCTTTAGAATGATAAATAGATTTCATACATAATGGTATTTTTTTTATATTTTTTAGACATTAAATAATTCGATTTATTTATGACACAATGGTGATGCAGTAATTACCTAATTAATGAAATATTAAAATAATTGACATTTTAAATACACAAATAAATCTATTTTCAGACTTTTAATTAATTCCACTAATTTTGTAGGTTTATATGACATGTTAGGTATTATTAGATAAATTTTGTTTGAAGTAATATTGCTGTTATAAATTTAACAAAAAAAATACCAAATAGTGTCAAACTTGAAATAAAATATTTTTTTTAAACAAATATTATATTATTAATTGATATTCTATTCCTAAAAAATAAGGATTGCCAATGGACTTATATAATGAAAGGTGTATCATTAATTAACCACTTTGGGTTCTCTTGGAGGTATATAGAATGTTTATTAACCATATAATATAAGAATACAAAGAGAAATGGTAAATGAAAAAATATTTAACTAAGAGTTAAAAATAAATGATAAGGTTAGTATGGTGACCCAAACCTATCTAAAATTTTTCGGTTCAATGGATTTAGACCCATAACCACCCTAGCCTCAAAATAACTCACTATAGAGCCATTATAACCTTAATATGAAAATATTATAAAATTATATTTTATGTTTTTCCTAAGGTGCCCCACACCCCTCTTGTAAAATGGCACATCCCCTTTTCTCAAATTCACACCTTCAAAGCCTTTTTTCTTATCCAAACCCTCCCCAAATATCCTCTCAACTTCCCTACCTTCATCCAAGAGTCCTTCCATTAGTAATAAAGACAATATATGGAGTCCTTTTGATCAAATAAAAAGGAAGAACCTAAAGAACAGGAGGTTAACATTCCCTTGACCAAGGAAAAGTACAAGGCAAGGGTTAATTTCACAATATCATTATTATCCGATATTGTTTTTTAAAATGTACATACTGGGACCTCTTTAACATCCATATCCATGATTCTTTAAAATGTATTCCAAAACATTTTTACTATTTACTAGAGTATTGGTTAAAGTCATTTATACCCTTGTTTGACTTTTTAGAAAATGGTTTGAAAGGAATATTTCCATCGTTTTCCAAATAAGGTACCTTATGACCATTTAGACAAAATTAATGTAAGAATTTTTTCATAACCTATACGGAGGGTGCGGTTATTTTATGTCATTATAACACATTTAATGCTTCCCTTACAATATTAAAAGAATATTTTTAAAATAAATGTTTTCTTTATAATTATGTGACTCTTAAATGATTTGAAAATTGAAAGAGATTTTTTCTCTCAAATAGTTTTGATTTCATCTATTTCAACATCCTTTGTTAAATTTTACACTTGATTGAAGTTGATTTATTATGATACAAATCTTTCATATTGTTTTTAATGTTTTGTGATATGTTTGGCTATGGATTAGTTATTTTAATTCCATTCATGGTTTATGGTTAAAGTATTGACATTTCATAGGATAGTTTTAATACTAATGATTATGTTATACTTCAATAATTTCTTATGATGAATGTATTAGACTAGTATGTTCCGGCTAGGGGACCGATAAAAGTAAGCCCTCTGGGTTGGGTTCCAGTTACAGCTGACCATCCAGGATGAAGTCCGATTATAGAGGCTCTCCGAGAAGGAGTCCAGTTACAGAGGATCTTCGGGTTGGAGACCGGTTACAAAGGCTCTCCCTGATAGAGTCCAGTTACAGAGGCTCTCTAAGTTGGGTCCGGTTACAGTTATCCCATAGGTCCTGGAATGAAGCCTTGACAAAAAAATTAAAGTTTATCATTATGCATTCCATCATTATGAAAGTGTTTATTGATATTTCATGTGATTATTCGACTAGTAGAATATCCATGTGAATAAGTAAATGGAATTATTTCATTTTATTTTTTCCATATTATGATAAATTTCATGTTTAAAAGGATTTTTTAGTTATATATTTCTTTAAATGTTTATGCTTATTTATGAAATTTTCTATTATATTGTTATCCTTGCTGAGCATCTGAGCTCACCCCTTTCTAGGTTTTATTTTTTTCTAGGATGTGAAGATGTATATTATGAATGACATGAAGGGATAGTCAATGGGATCACAGTGTTGTCATTGGAAACAATGTTGTTGTAGTTTTCCATTTTATGATGTAATTAAAACCTTATGAATTTATTTAGTATTTACAAGGCTACTAAACTAATCGGTCTTTCGAGACATGATCTTTTTTGATCATGCTGATGTTATGTACTAAATCACCAACTATGGGTAATGGTGGTCTGGGCATTATAGTTGGTTTCAGAGTAAGTTTAGTACAATCCTTGGAATCCAGATTTAGATAACCTCTGATTAGAGCACATTACACTAAGATAGGCTTTGTGGATTAGTATAGAAGAACTTCTTAGAATTTTGGTATTGAAATGTTTTTGTGTGTTTTCCAAGATATACATCCCTATCTAGATGCGAGTAATTAAAGGCGCCTCTGGAACATATGTACCTAGGGGTAAAACCTGAAAACACTACTTTGATCTAGACTCGTACTGAACTGGTGCACGAAAATGAACCTTACTGCACTCCAGGTTACGACACTCCCAGGGGATATGGTTAAGATAATTCTCATTTTCTTAACAAACCATTATGAATGGTTTATAAGTATATACATCCTCAAAAAAATATTATTATGATTATGGATTATATCCAAGAACTGTTGAATTTATGTTAAGTGTTTTTCAAGTTTGGAATTATGTATTTCAATTAATAAACTAATCTAGTTTATGCCATTGTTCAGAAATGGAACCTAGTGGAAGGAATGGAAACCCTATCAATGCACAAACTCCATGTAGGGATTTACCTCCTACTCAGGATAATTATAGTAGAGATGGTGATGCAACTGGTGCTGATCAGCTTATCACCATACTGGGACAACTCACTTAGGTTATGAATAATAACCATACCCGTATGGAGAACCCTGATTCATAGCGTGGAGGATCAATGTTAGATATCTTCATGAGGGAACAAACACCAAAATTAAATTGGGGTAAAAATCCACTATTAACTATGCAATGGATAAATTCCTTGAAGAATATATTCCACACCTTGTGGAGTAGAAAAAGGGAAAAAGTTGTCATGGCAGTTTACTACCTCACTGGAGATACTGATCAATGGTGGTCATCGATTCAAAACATGTAAGAAGATGATGAAGTATCAAATTTGGAATGGAGGGAGTTTAAATATATTTTCTTAGTAAAATACATTCTTCAAGACCATCGAGTAGATATGGAAATAAAATTTTTGAGTCTAAGGAAAAAGGTGTACGAGAATGTTCCATAGTATGAGTCTAAAATTACAATATTAGCAAGGAATGATCCAAATTATATACATAACCGAATAAGTAATATTGATAGTTTCTTTGATGGGTTAAAACCATTTCTCCATTGAGAATAAGTCTCATAATCCTTCTCATTGTACAATTATATTGCCTCCGGTACTATCAAGACAGAAAAGGAATTATCTATGTCTTGCGACTTTAAAGAAAAGAAAGAGAAGAAGAGATATATTTATCACTCTAAAAACAGAAATAAGGGGAAGAAGGGAAAATTTGAATATCTATTCAGTAGTAAATGTGGGAAGAAACACCTTCGTACTTGCTTGAAGGGAATGAGAGTCTGTAATATGTTTGGTGAAAAAGGCCACCAATCTCGTGATTGCAAGGGGAAGAAAGAAGATACCGATGTTCAATGCTACAATTGTAGGGAGATAGGATACTATGCATATGAATGTCATAAGCATCAGGGAATCATACCTCAGAAAAGGACAGGGGATCAATACCAAGATTATGCGATCACTACTGCTGAGGTTGAAGCTCCAAAAGACGTGGTGGCAGGTAATCACATTGTTTCCTCATGTTTAGCCAATTCTTTATTTCATTCTGGATCGTCGCATTGTTTCATATCTTCCTAGTTTGCTAAGAAAAATTCATATTTCCAATTTGATTAAATAAGGGAGTTTTCAGTCAAAAAACCTAATAAAAATTATCCTTGTAACAATGATTTGTAAATCAGTTATCATTAAGGCACATAAAAGTTATCTAACTGCTGATCGCATCATCATACCCATGATGGAATTTGATATAATCCTTGGTATGGATTGGCTTTCAGATAATGATGTAAAAATTTATTGTAAGAAGAAGGAGGATACAATTTTTGATGATGATAAGGATTACCTTATCTTTAGAGTAGAAACGTCACCACCTAATTCTTATCTAGATCCACCCCCAATTGCTCAACTAAATTCAATTATTGGGGAGGAAGAGAATTAAATAACTGTGGGTGAGTAAAGTAATGTTCGAATTGAGGATGTATATATTTTGCAAGAATATGTTGATGTTTTCCCAAAGGATTGACCTGGACAACCTCCAGAACAAGAAATTGAGTTTCCCGTTGATTTAATTCATGGTTCAAGGCCCATATCGAAGACCACTTATAGAATGGACACTATGGAAATATTGGAACTAATGAAACAACTAGGGAAATTGTGTAATAAGGTATTTATTCACCCTAGTGTTTCTTCATGGGGATCCCCTATTCTTTTTGTTAAGAATAAAGATAGATATATGAGGTTGTGCATTGACTACTGGGAGATCAATGATATAAAAAAAAAGAACAAGTATCCCCTACCTCACATTCATGATTTATTCATCTAACATCATGGAGATCAATACTTTTCAAATATTGACATTCGATCTAGATATCATCAGAAGTGTGTCAAGAAGGAAGACATTCCGAAAACAGCATTTCGAACTAGGTACGGGCATTACGAGTTTACAGTAATGCCTTTTGGGATGACTAATGCACCCACGGTTTTCTTGGATGTAATGGACATAGTTTTCAAGGAATATATAGATGAATTTGTAGTTGTATTTATTGATGGTATCTTTGTATATTCCAAATTCTATGAAGATCATGAAAATCACTGGCGTATTATCCTAAAGACTCTATGAAAAAATAATTATATTGGTTGTTTAGCATATGTGAATTATGGCTTCATGATATTTCTTTTCTTGTCCATATTGTCTCTAAGGATGGAATCTCTTTTGATCATTATAGGACATGAGAAATCCAAGAATGACATGCACCAACATGTATAACCGAGGTACGCAGTTTTATTGGTTTAGCGGGTTATTATCGATGTTTCGTCTAGAATTTTTCCCGATTGGCTGAACCATTATCAAGGCTCACACGTAAAGAGCTTAAATTTTTTTGGACAAAAGAATGTGAAGAATGTTTCGAAGAAATGAAGAGAAGATTATTCAATGCTCATATCTTGACTCAACCATCGGGGAATAATGTGTTTGTTATCTATAGTGATGCTTCAAAGAAAGGACTTGGTTGTGTCCTTATGTAGAATGATAGGGTTATTGCCTATGCATCACGACAGCTAAAAATTAATGAGTAAAACTATCCTACTCGGGATATTGAGTTAGTAGATGTAATATTTAATTTGATGATATGGAGACATTATCTCAATGGTGAAAAATGTGAGATATATACTGATCACAAGAGTTTGAAGTATATTTTCGAACAGAAAAAACTCAAAATGAGGCCAAAGAGATGGATTGAACTACTCAAGGATTATGATTGCACCATACACTACCACCCGGGGAAGGCAAATAAGGTGGAAAATGCTTTAAGCAGAAAAGATCATCTAGTTTTGAACAAGATGATAGTTGAAAGGGATCCTATTTTCATTGATCTAGTGAAGATGGATATGAGAATTACCATGGATGGTGAAAAATCGGTACTTTTTCAAATGTTTTCCAAACCATCCTTACTAGAGATGATAAAGAGTTCTTAGACCAATTATGAGGAGTTTCAAAAGATGATTAAAGCTGGGAATGATGGGAGATTGAGTGACTTTGTGTATGAAGATGGAATTTTGAAATATGGGTAGAGACGTTGTGTTCCTGGCGTACCTGATCTAAAAAGAGAATTGTTGGATGATTCTCATAGTTCCAATTTCTCTATACACCTTGGTAGCACCAAGATGTATGGAGATTTGAAGATACATTTTTGGTGGGACAACATGAAGAAAAATATTGTTGATTTTGTGTCAATGTGTATAGTTTTTCCACAAGTGAAAGCTGGAAGGAAACCGCCTAGAATATTAATGCAACCTCTTTCCATACCTGAGTGGAAATGGAATAATATTATGATGGACTTTGTCATGGTACTACAAAAGACTCCTATAAGGAACGTTGCAATATGGGTCATTGTTGATAGTCTTAGCAAGTCAACACATTTTCTTTCGGTAAGGGATGATTTACCACTTGAACGTTTAGAAATACTATATATTGGGGAAGTTGTAAGACTTCATGGAGTACCTTTTTCAATTTTTTATGATTGTTATCCCTTTTTTACATTAACACTCATGAAAAGTCATTAGAAAGCCCTAGATACTGAAATTCGTTTCAGCACTGCCTATAACCCCCAAACTAATGGACAATCAGAACTAACTATTCAAACGTCAGAATACATGTTGAGATCATGCTCACATGACATCCAAGGTATGTGTGTTCAATATTTACCTTTGGTAGAATTTTTCATATTACAATAGTTTCCATTCAAATATTCAGATAACACCATATGAAGCATTATATAGAAAGAGATATCACACACCATCCTGTTGGGATGATGTTGGTGAAAGAAAACTTATAGGCTCATAACATTTGGAGCAAACGATGGAAAAGAAGATGGTAATCCAAAAACACATCAAAGCAGCTCAAAGTAGGTAGAATATCTATGCTGATAATCGAAGGAAGTATTTGGAATTTTAGGTGGGAGACCATGTTTTCTTGAAGGTATCTCCATGGAAGGGTGTTATACGTTTCGGTAAGAAGGGTAAATTGAGTCCCATGATCATTGGACCTTTTGAAATTCTAGAACAAATTGGGGTTATAGATTACAATTTGGAAATACCGCCAAGTCTCTCTAAAGTCCACGATGTGTTCCACATATCACTATTGAGAAAATACTTGCCTGACCTAGTGCATGTACCCACATATGAGGAATTAGAACTAGAACCAAAATTGTCTTATTGTGAAGATCCTGGTATGATCTTGGATACCAGAGTACAAGTGATGAGAAACTGGACGACTTTTCTGGTAAATGTTCTATGGAGAAACCATAAGATGGAAGAGGCAACGTGGGAACCTGAGAAACATATGATGAAGAACCACCCGAGCCTTTTTATGCAGTAATATTCTAGAAATTTCTAGGATTAAATTATTTGAAAGACGTGATAATGTAACACCCCAAGCATCCACGGTACGTTTCACTTTGAATAATGCAATAGATTGTATTATACGCAACTTTGAGTTCTAACACACCACAACCAATCACATTAGCCGTTATGAATAGTAATACCCACTTTTTAAAATTTTATAAATTTTATCTTTCAAAATGGACTTTTTTATTATTCGGAATATCGATATTAGCTTAGGGTGAATTTTTGATATTTTTCTGAAAACATTCATTTTTTGATGAATAGTGAAAACACTGAGTTATAGTTTATAACCGAATTTTTATTTAAATAATTAATAATTTTATTTAAATTAATTTTATTTCAAAATATATACATAATACCTATATATTTTCAATGTAATTAATTGGATTCATTTTATAATAATTTTAGATATATAAAAATTGTATTGAATTTTTACTGTCTTTTACCCACCTCCAAGGAGCATTTGTAAATTTATATAAAACGTAAGATTTTCTGCTTTTGTGAGTTGAATTTCGAAAATCCAAGAGACATGGATAATATCAAGGAGTAAAATTTGGTTCAATAAGATAAAAATAATTTTTGGTGGATAGTAACATTTTTACTTTTATTTACCACAGTTAATAGTAAATAGGGTAATTAAGGGTAAAATTGATATTATTATTATCCTAACACGTCTACTAATTCTATTGGATAAGTATAATTTGACCAAAAACAACCTTAGGAATAAAATATGAACCTCTTTAGTCCACATGAATTAGATTAAGACATTTATTATTATTTTATTTAAAGAAGAGTTAAAAGAGTTAAAATCATAGTTTAATAACTAAAACATTTTTAATAGAGGGTTATACACAATATAAATTCGATTATAAATATTCATTAGAAAGTTAAAAATATTTCAAACATAATGGTATTTTATTTATAATATTTAGACATTAAATAATATAATCTATTTATGAGGCAATGTTGATGCAGTAATTAGCTAATTAATGTAATATTAAAATAATTGATATTTTAAATACCCAAATAAATGTAATTTAAGAAATTTAATTAATTTCACTAATTTTATAGGTTACTATTACATGTTAGTGTTTATTAAATGAATTTTTTTAAGTAATAAATCTGTTATGAATTTAACAAAAACAAAATACCAAATTGTGTCAAAATTGACATAAAAGATTTTTTTAATTAAAAATTTATATTATAAATTGACATTCTATTCCTAATGATATATGGTTGGTTAAAAGATTTATATAATTATAGTTGGGTCATTAATTAACTACTTGGGGTTCTCTTTAAAGTAAATAGTATGTTTATTAACCATATAATATTAAAATCCAAAGAGGCAAGGTAAATGTCCACATATTTAACTAAGAGTTAAATATAAATGATAGGGTTAATATGGTGACCTAAACCTGTCTAAAATCTATTTGTTCAAATGATTTTGACCCATACCCACCCTAGCCTCAAAATAAGTCACTTTGGTGCCATTATAAACCGAATTTTAATTTATTATAAAATAATATTTAATGTTATTCCTAAGGTTCCCCTCGCCCCTCTTATAAAAGGGTACTTCCCATTCCCTCAAATTCACACATTCAAATCCTTTTGGCTCAAGAAACCCCTGCAAAAACATCCTCTCAACGTTCCACAATTCATCCTAGAGGCCTTCCTTTAGTCATAATTCCAACCTAAGGACCTCTTTTGATCAAATCAAAAGGAAGAACCCGAAGAAGAGGAGGTTAACATTCCCTCGACCAAGGAAAAGTACAAGGTATAGGTTAATTTCAAAATATCGTTATTATCCGAGGTTGTTTTTACATATTTATCTACTAGAAACTCTTTATCATCCACATCCTTTTTTCTTAAGAATTTATTCCAAAACATTTTTACTATTTACTAGAGTATGGGTTAAAGTCATTTATACCCTTGTTTGATTTTTTCTAAAATGGTTTTAAAGGAATATTTCCATCATTTTCCAAACATGCTGCCTTATGACCATTTCGACAAAATTATGGTACGAATGTTTTTTAACTTATAAAGCGGGTGCAGTTATTCTCCATAATTATAAAACCTAGGAATCTTCCCTTACATGATTTTAAAAATATTTTCAATATAAATGTTTGCATTATAATTATGTGACTCTTAAATTATTTCAAAATAGAAAAATATTTTTCTATCAAATAGTTTTGATTTCATCTATGTCATAATCCTTTGATAAATTGTACACTTTATAGAAGTTGTTTTTATTATGATGTGAATCTTACATATTTTATTTAAGGTTTTGTGATTTGTTTGACTGCGGATTATTTATTTTTATTCCATTAATGGTTTGTGTTTAAATTTTTGACATTTAGTATGCTAGTTTTAATACGAATGATTATGTTATATTTCAAAACATTCTTATGATGAATGTATTGGAATAGTATGTTCTAGGTTGGGGATGGTAAAAGTAAGACCTCTCAGTTGGATTCTAGCTACAACAGACCCTCTGGGACGGAGTCCTATTACAGAGGCTCTCCTGGACGGAGTTCGGTTACAGAGGCTCTTCGGGCTGGAGTCCGGTTACATAGGCTCTCCGGGTTGGAGTCCGGTTAAAGAGGCTCTCCGGGTTGGGGTCCAGTTACAGTTAGCCCCTAGGTCCTAGAATGAGGCCTTGACACAGAATCAAAAGTTCGATATTATGCATTTCATCATTATGAAAGTGGTTATTGAAATTGCATGTTTTTATTTGACAAGTATAATATCCACGTGAATAAGTAAATGGCATTATTTCAATTTATTTTTTCCATATTATGTTGAAGCTGTAGTTTAAAAGGATTTTGTTTTAGTAATACATTTCCTTAAATGTTTTTTATTATTTATGAAAGTTTATGCTATATTTTTATCCTTACTAAGCATCTGAGCTCACCCCTTTCTATGTTTTATTTTTCCAAGGAAGAGAAGAATTATAATATGACTGGCCTGCAGGGATAGTCTATGGGATCTAAATGTTGTCTTTGGAAACAATGTTGTTGTAGTTTTACATTTTATGACGTAATTAAAACCATATGAATTTATCTAGTGATTCCATGTCTACTAAACTAATCGGTCTATCGAGATTTTATCTTTTGTTATCATGCCAATGTTCTGTAATAAGGAATCAACTTTGGGTAACTGGGGTCAGGGCATTACAGTAGCTTTAGGTATACAATGCAGTGGTAGCCTTATGTGAGCATTTTCATCATTAACCTTATGTGAACAATGAAACAGTAGCCTTATATGAATAGTTTCATCGGTAGCCTTAGGTGAATAGTAAAATGGTAACCTTATGTGAACAGTGAAACAATAGCCTTATGTAAATAGTGTCATCGGTAGTCTATGGTGAACAGTGCAAATGTGGCCTTATGTGTAGAGGGTCATCAGTATCCTTAGGTAAAGTGCATCGATAGCCTTATGTGAAATGTGTCATCGGTAGCCATATTTGAAAAGGGAAATGGTAACTTTATGTGAACAGTGTCATCGATAGCCTTATGTGAACAGTGCAACAATAACCATATCTAAACAGTGTCCTCAGTAGACTTATGTGAAAAGTGAAACTGTAACCTTATATGATCAGTGTCATCAGTAACCTTATGTGAACAGTGCAATGGTAGGTTTATGTGAATAGTGTCATTGGTAGCCTTATGTGAACAATTTCAATGGTATCCTCTTTTCTTTGGAAAATTTTGAGTTCGTGAACTGTGTTTCCAAAACCGTGAGGTTCCGATGGTAACATTTTCCTTTGAAAATTTTTGCGTTCTTAAACAGTGTTTCCTGAATGGTGAGGTTCCAATGGTAGCCTATTTCCTTTAACAAATGTTTTCTTCATAAACAGTTTTTCTAGAAAGGTGAGGTTTCAGTGATAGCCTCATTCCTTTTCCAAATTTTCATTTTGAGAATAGTGTTTCTAGCTTCCTATAGTTTCGACCCTTGGACATTTCCTTTGACATAAAATGAATTTAAAGCCTTGTTTTAAGGACACAGAGGCTGATTCAAAGAATGTAACTCCTATATTATTTTTCTTATGGTTCGGGATGCTTTTACTTTGTCAAACATTGTGTTTTAATGCGATCCTCTTTTAATGGAAAATCAAGCATATCTAAAACAGTTGTTACATTAAATATTGTAAAGGGACTAGATATCTTCATCCCTATTTTTTCATCCTTGTTCTTATCTGTGAGATGATCGAACCTTTCAATCCACCCCGCAAGAGTTGTGCAATCAAACATTCCTCCTTGGATTGGTTCCCCTCTATTTTGATGAAACCAAGTAGTATCGATCAATCACCGTTATAAGTTATTATCTATCGCCATTAATTTTGGTTTCATATCCTTCTTTTTATCCTTTCCCTTTTATGGAATGTTATCTCCATTTTCTTAATGGATTTTTCTTGGTTGTTGACTAGTGTGGTGGTGTATCTGCATCCTCGGGTGGATACAGTTGTCACGGGGGGAGGAGATCATAACCCGATGAGTGGCACATTCTCGTATAAATACTGTCATGAACCATTTGAGGTAGGGTATTCATTGCTTCTCTATTCTTTTACGTGAAACTGTATAGTTAGAATGTTTGGACCACTGGTTCATGATGGAATTGACATATTAAATCATTGAACCAAATAAATAAATTGATATCGATCATATGTTATTGCCTTGTGTTTTTCTAAATAGTGTGATATCTATGCTAGCTTTATTTATCTTTTTGTTCCTTATAGAAATTTGTAATGAACATAAAGCCGAAATTAATTGATAATTGTTTAGATAAAGATAAAAGCCATATGAATGAATTTCATTGTTATTTTTGTAATTTTATACAAATCAAATTGATGCATAAGTATGTTTAGTCAATTTGTGATAGATTACTGTTAGGTATCCCATAGTTGGAACCTACGAATAATAAATAAGTTAATTCATGGATGGATTAAAGAACTGATTGTTTGATAAAAGATAATTCCATGTAGGGTTCTGAGTTACCCTCATTCTTATTTAAGGTCCTAGAGCCCAATTGACATTTTTTTTTTGCTTCTACTTCTGTTGTGATGTGATCCTGGATGGCAATTGTGATATGTGGGGGCATGAAAGCCTATTGTTTGGGGCAGAATTTGATGCCTAGAGTAAAAAGATGCATCATTTTATGCATTTTGGTGTTGGGGATGACACTAGGTAAGATGAAATGGGATATATATATGAATGATTGGATGCTTGATGATTCTTGTTGGTTGTTTATCCTCATTACATTCACCAATACTCAAGAAAGCTGGTTTTCTTTCCCTCCTAAATGGGGTTAATCCATACTGGGTATTCCACGTGATTTCTCTATTTAAATTCTCATAGAAGTATGGGTCTACAATCTTTCTATAGGTGAAAAAGACTCAACGGATAGTTTACCTACTAACCGTGTTGAGACCCTTGTGTTTAGTAGCATAAATTTTCTTTCTAGAATGCCTGTGAATATGTGAAAGTATTGACGTGAATAAATAATTGAATAAATGATGTTAACCCAAGGGATTGGAACCAGCTGGGAGACAATGATGAGGTTGTAATATGGAGGAACAGTGAACATTGGGCGTGATTCTAATGAAATATAATGTGAAATTATTAATGGTTAATTAATAAAATGTGAAACTAAAAAAAAGGGAACGAAGTAATGTAATTAATCTCTTTAAATGGTTTTGTTCTTATAGGATACCTAGTATATGATGTTGCAGCCGGGAGTCCAAGAGACATGAGATGCAGTTGTGTCTAGCACTAGGTAATTCCCTTAGTGTGGTAGTGACATATAGTATATTCTATACTTTTTGTGTTTCTATATGCTACTCCACCCCATTAGTTAGGGAATCTGACACCCTGATGATTATCATCCATGAGGGGGGGGGGGGGTGTTCTCCCCAACATTCTAGTGGTAGGATGGATGGATGACTACCCCCTTTGGTCACACTCACTTCTCTTGGTATTTACTTATGTTGGTAGGCACATCGGTTAGTTTTCCCTATATATGTGTATAGAGGGATGTGATTTCTTGTGTTTTTTCACAGACATATATTCTGGATATAGATTCTTATGGACTAATAAAGGTGTAATGAGTATAGGCTATGATGTCTTGAGGATCCTTACTCGGGGTATGGGCTATAATGGCTTGAGGTTTAATACCTGATGTATGGTACACGTTATTGGAGCTACTATGGCTCCTAGAAACTAGGTGATTACATTGGTTATTTGGATGTGGTAGATTTTTGCTTGAGGTGCATGTTGTGGCGCTTCTCCCAGGTGTCTACGGGCAAGCCTTTTTAGAGAGAGATGCTAAGTACGTGCGATGATGGGGAAAGTGGAAAACCAATGGGGAAGTAGTAGCGGGGTACCCTTGATATTCTTTATTATTTTATATACTATTGTATACAATACTTGGTGAGAGTAGCCATGGTGAGGCTGGGAACGTAGTATAAATATTTAGGTGACGAGTTAGTTTGACTTTTTGTTCACTGTGCTTTAGCATATATTCTTTACTTTTGAACGAGAGGCCCAGGGGAGGGTCCTACTGATTATAATATTATACTCACCCTATGTATATATAAACTGTTTATCTGGTAACTTGGTGAAGGTTGGAGATAAGTATAGTTTCTAATAGCTTGGGGGTTACAAGAGCTGTTTGGGATTCATTGTTGCTGTTGTTTTTACATTCCTTTGGGTACTTCCAGTTTTCCCCATTCAGTTGTAGTAGTTTTCCAAATAATTCCATATGTGTACCTGGGATTTAATTTATATTGTTGACTGAGTTGTATTTGGATGGGTTCGTTCTTATCTCTCTCTTCTTCATGTGTTCTCTTAATATTTAATGCCTCCCATCTAAGTGTTTAATATACCCTCAGTGCTATACACCAACATGGGGCCTACTGGAGGCGGGACTCAAGGGGTCATTATCTCCCTTCATTCATTGATGGCCAAGGAGGGGTTCACGTTGTGTGGAGAGGGTCATGACAGAATTTAATCTGAGGTTTGGTTGAGAGATAAGATGGAGTTTGGTGTTAGACACATGTGAGGTTCCATGAGTTGGTAGGGAAACAATGTCCTTCAAGTTTATAAAGTGATGTTAACACTGGATACTGGCTGAGATATTGGCCTTTAGGGCCCCCTTTGATCTGATGTATGGACCTTTATGTTTTCAAACGATACTAAACGAGGTGAACTAGTTGTAGGGTAGATACCATGGATAGGATCAGGAAACAATATTTTTTTCCTATGTTTGAATGGGTAGACCTTGAGATAAATTAACCTAAAATGAATAAATGTAAAAAAATAAATAACTTAATTTAGAGTCTACCATATTCCAGGTTTATGAGAAATAGCCATTTTTTATTTTGAAGGTATTTCTCTAGGTTGAAGTACTCTTTATGATTGCATAGAATATGTGTAGAAAGATTTCCAACAGATCGTCATCGTGTAGAGGTTGACGATGATGGCACTTGGAGGAGGACACTCTGAAAGTTTCCACGCCAGAGTCTGCAGAAGTATGAGGGCTCCGTTTCAGATGAAGTCACAAAAGACTTGTTGGATGAAGTTGAGATAGGCTTCAGTTCGTTTTGTGCTCAAAAAGAGAACTGTGTGTCCTTGGTTGTGACGATGCTGCCTGAAGTAGCGAGGCAGTGGTGGTTCTTGTTCCTAAGAGATCGTGAGGATTCATCGATCTCATTGGAGAGTTCTGAGACAATATTAGAGTGGAGTTTCATTCTTCGACTGTGAAGACATCCTATCTACAGGAGATTCTTACCCTTAGACAAGGGAACTCCAATGTGTGACAGTTTTTAATCCACTTCAGGATCCTTTTACAATATGCTTTGGACTTGTTGCCATATGAGGAGGTCAGGGTGAGGAATTTCGAGGAGGCTTTGCATCCAGAGATCCAGCTTCAGGTCACCTCGTTTATGCTGAATAAATATCTTGAGGTTATGGCTAGGGAATAGGTCATCATGATGAAATTGCATAGAATTGTATCATCACAAGAAGGGAGTCTTCATGATTCCTCATGAAGCAATGCTATTGTCCGAGGTTCCCGGTTTTTAGGGCGGAGGAGTTTCCGTTCGTCCAGGGTATGTCACAGCCCTCAGCATCTCGTTTTTCTGGGGGGAAGTGGCTCTCAGGCCTATGCCAAGGGATTGGGCAATTTTTTTCATGTGGTGGTCAAGGTCATCAGCAGTGAGAGTACCCGACCTTTCAGAGCATTCATCATGCACCAGGTGTTCCGGTCTAGGTTCCTCCATTTAGGTAGTCCAATCCGAGATAGCAGCAGCAGGTTGCACCAGCTTTGGATCAGCAAAGGGTAGATGGGGTAGGAATAAGACAACCCCGTGACATTCCCCATCATCAGAGAGAGGAGTGAGGCCATGGTGGAGACTTTCCTCAAGGTCAGAGAGGTTGTGGAGGAGGTCTTGGTTAGCTTCATTCTTTAGCGTTTCCAGTGCCAGGAGAGCAAGACATGGTTTGAGGTATCCTTTTCTTGTTTTCTACCTTGGTGTATGCCTTGTTTGATTCAAGAGAGACACACTCCATCATATCAGCTACCCTTTTCCATGATTTGGAACTTGATGTAGAGTGGCTTCCAGTGCCCTTGATGTTGACTACAATAGTTGTAGGTCGGGCTGACTTGCTTGAAATATGTAGATATAATGAGCTATTGTTGTGGAAGCACTGATCTTGGGGAAATTTCCTATGTTTACGAATATAACTATATAATGTCATCCTCGACATGGATTGGTTGTATTCGGTGTAGTACAATGTGTATTGTTTCAAGAGGTTGGTTGTGTTCTTCGATAAGGATGGATAGCCAGTGGTGTTCATTGGCGAGTGAGACCCATGGATGGGTTAGAGGAATGTTCCATCCTAGGCATCCATGATTGATGAGATGATGATGAGTTCGTTAGAGGATCAGTAGTTGGAATTTCCTAATGTTTTAGAAGAGTACCCTGATGTGTTTCCATAAGAGTTTGTAGCATTACCCCCTTGACAAGAGATCGAGTTTGGTATCGAGCTAAACCATGAGTGTCTCTGATCTCTATGTATCCATATAGGAAGACCCCTTATGAGTTACGAGGGCTACATATATATCTTGATAGTCTGTTATAGTGCGGTTTTGTTTGGTTGTGTGTGTCGCCGTGGGGTGTACCAATTTTGTTTGTGAATAAGGCTGATGACAGTTGGTGGTTGTATGTCGATTATCGTTACATAAAAAACAGACAATAATGATTTTGTATCCTCTTCCATGGATTAATGATTTATTCGATCAACTTAAGGGTGCATGTTGGTTCTCAAAGATTGACTTTCTGTCAACATATGCTCAAATGCATGTGAAGGATTAAAATATCCTGAAGATTGCTTTCGGTTGTCATCATTGGCACTGTGAATTCATTTTAATGTTGTTCGACATGAAAAGTGCTCCAGTTGTGTTCATGTGATTAATGAACGATGTGTTCCCTGAGATCCTAGGAAAATTATTCATGGTTTTCATCAACGACATCCTTGTGTACTCCATGTATGAGGAGGACCATGTAGAGATTCTACATGCAGTTTTGGTAGTTCTTTATCAACCATAAATGTTTGGGATGTTATCAAAGTGTGTGTTTTTTGATCGAGATTATCATTTCTCAAGGCATGTTCTGTCCCAATAGGGAGTAGCTATGGATCCATCGATGATAGAAGTAGTTGTGTCTTGGGAAACCCTATGATAGTGTCAGAGTTGCGAATTTCCCTTAGTCTCATAGGCTACAACAGGAGGTTCGTAGCCAATTTCTCTTGAGTTGGAACTCCTCTCACTGCTATGACAAAGAAGGATCAAGCATTCATATGGACTGGTCAGTGTTAGGAAGATTTCATGTATCTTAAGGGGAAGTTATTAAGTGCTCCACTTATTTTTCTTCTAGCAGAGGAAGTTAAATTTGATGTTTTCTACAATGATTCGTATCTGGGGTTAGGTTGTGTTTTGATACATAATAGGTCATTTTTCTCTTATAGGGCTTTTTAGTTGCGTCCCCATGAACGTAACTGTGCCACCCATGATATTGATTTGGATGTCATGGTTTTGTTCTGACGTTGTGGACATAATACCTATTTGGCGAGTGCTTTGTGTTTTTCACTGATCATAAGATTTTGAGGAAGGTTTTCTCCTAGCATGACCTAAATTGAGGCAACATCAGTGGAAACAGTTATTAAAGGAATACGAATTCAAAATATTGTATACACCTATAAAGGGGAATGTTGTAGCTGATGCGTTGAGAAGGTAGTCATGTGGTGATGCATTGCATGAATCTGATGATTAATAGAGATCTATGGAAGGCCATTCATCATTACATCTCTACATGGGAGAAGTTGGGGGAAGAGGTTTTCTGTTTCAGATGATGGTGATGTCATCTTTGGTGCAGTAGGTGGAAGAGTCACAGCTGGGGGATCTAGAGGTGTAGGTTTGGAGAGAGCGAGTTGTTTATGGAGAGGCCCCTGATGGTGGGTCTGAGGATGAACAACACAATGTGTGGTATCAAAAAAGGATTTTTGTTACTTTTTCCATGTGCAATATGGTTCTCAGAGAGTTCCATAGTTCACCTTTAGTGGTGCATCCTGGAGTGGAAAAGATGTACCGATCCTTGAGGAGTTAGTTTTTGTGGAATGGGCTAAAGCATGCAGTTGCGGAGTTTGTGTCTCGATTTTTGGTCTGTCAGAAGGTGAAGGCTGAACACCATGTTCCTAGTGGTCTTCTCAAGACATAATATGTTCCTCAATGGAAGTGTGATGACATATTAATGGTATTTGATACTAGTTTACCTCAATCTCAAGTAGGACATGACGATTTTTGGGTGGTCATGTATCATTTAACAAAATCAGCCCACTTCATAGAATTCATGGAGTCAAGTTCAGTGGATTTTTTATCAAGGAATTATTTGGAGGATGTGGTGAGACTCCATGGAGTCACTAGGATGATCATTTCCGATCGAGATCCTCATTTTACCAATACTGTGTGGAGAGGTCTCAGGCAAGATTTTGGTTCTCAACAATTCAATTGCACTGATTTTCATCCAAAAATGGACATTCAGAAAGAGAGAACCCCTTAGACTCTTAAAGACATGTTGAAATATTGTGTCTTGTATTATGGAGGTTCGTGGATGAGGCACATACCCTTTTTGAAGTTCGCTTACAACAATAGTTTTCACTCTTCCATCGGTATGGTGCCGTTTGAAGACTTTTATGGATGGCCTTCCCATTCTCTATTGTGATGAAGTGGGTTCAGTGATTTATTAATTCTCATACCAGAACTACTACAGAACACAACAGAAATGGTTCATAATAATCATGAGGTGATGAATACAATAATGGATCGTCAGAAATATTATGCCGATCAAAGGAGGAGACTCTTAATGGTTGATTTAGGGGATCACGTGTTTCTAAGGGTGACTCCCTGCCATGGTAAGCGAAGGATTGGTCTAGGGATTAATTTTTCTTTCAAATTTTTTGGGCCTTTCAATGTTTTGGATCGTGTTCGAGCTGTGGCGTATCAAGTAGCACTTCCCTCACAGATGATCCGAATACAAGATGTTTTCCATGTATCATAGCTCCGTCATAATAATCATGATGACTCACACGTCATCAATTGGGGAGATATCAATGTTGATGATGATGCGAACATTGAGGAGCATCCTATGGAAATCCAAGACAGCAAAGAGAAGGTGTTGTGTGGTCATTATATCCCCTTGATTGGTGTCTTTTGGTGACACGGTGGCGTGGAGGAGAGTACATGGGAATGTGAGTCACAAATATGTGCTTAGTACCAAGATTTGTTTTATTTTCAACTCTTTTCATGTAATGATGTTCAATTTTTTGTTGTAATCCATTCGTATTTGTGAGATGGATTTCATTGGTTTCTTCTTTTTACATGCTATAATTTAGGATGTTTCTCAATCGGTTGTTGTTCAAAAATGTTTTCTATTCCCTTTTCAGTTGCTTTTGAATTATCGGGGATGATAATGTTTTGAGAGGTATATTATGTAATGTCCCAGACCACTCTGGTACATTCATTTTCGAAAATCTTGTGTATGTCGTGTTCCGGGGGGTCAAGGGGACTAATTCCCAACAATTTTTAAAATTTCGTGTTCTCTGAACAGTGTCATTTGTAGCCTTAGGTGAACAGTGCAACGATATCCTTATGTGAATAGTTTCATCAGTATCCTTGGGTGTAAAGTGGAAAAGTAACATTATTTGAACAATGAAATGGTTGGATTTTATGAACAGTGTCATCTATAGCCTTAGGTGAACAGTACAATGGTAGGCATATTTGTGTCGTGTCATCAGTTGCCTTAGGTGATCAGTGTAAAGGTAGCCTTATGTGAACTGTGTCATCAGTAGCCTTAGGTGAATAGTGAAATAGTATCCTTTTGTTAATAGAATAATCAGAATCCTTAGGTGAACAAAGTAACAGTAGCCTTATGTGTATTGTGTCTTTGGTAGCCTTTTGTGAACAGTGCAATGGTAACCTTATTGAACAGTGTCATCTGTAGCATTATGTGAACAGTACAATGGTAACCTTATGTGAACAGTGTAATCGGTAGACTTATGTGAATAGTGAAAAACTAACCTTTTTGGAACAGTGTCATCAGTTGCCTTATGTGAATAGTTAAATTGTATGCTTATGTGAATAGTGTCATTGATGGCCTTATGTGAATAGTTTCAATGGAAGCCTTTTCCTTTTCCAGTGGTTGAGTACGTGTATAGTGTTTCCAGAATGGTGAGGTTCCAACGGTAGCCTCTTCCTTTGCCAAATTTTGAGTTCCAGATCTGTGTTTCCAGAACGGTGAGGTTCCATTGGTAGCCCATTTCCTTTGCTAAAATTTGAGTTCATGAACAGTGCTTGTAGAATAGTGAGGTTCCAACAGTAGCCTCTTTCCTTTACCAAATTTCGATTTTGTGAATAGTGTTTCTAGCTTCCTATAGTCTCACCCAATTTATGTTTCCTTTAACAGAAAATGCATTTAAAGCCATGTTTTAAGGACTCTAAGGATGATTCAAAGGCCATAACTCCAATATTAATTTTCTTAAGAATCAGGATGCTTTTACTTGGTCAAACTGCATGGTTTAATGCGATCTTCTTTTAATGGAAAATCTAGTGTATCTTAAACCATTGGTTCATTAAATCTCCTAATGGGATGAGATAGTTTTCTCCCTAGTTCTTTGTCCTTATTCTCAGCTGTGAGATGCTCGAACCTTTAATTCCATCCTCCAGGTTTTGTGCAATCAATATATCCTCCTTATATTAGTTCCCCTATATTTTGATGCAACCAAGGAGTATTAATCAATCTTCAATATAATGTTTGATCTATTTCCATTTTCTGGGTTCATCTCTTTATGTGCCTCCTTTCCCTTTTATGGAATGCTATCTCCATGTTCCTAATGGACTTTTCATGGGTGTTGACCATTGTGGTGGTGTCTCTCCATCCTTGAGTGGATACAGTTGTCACGGGGGGAGGAGATTGTATCCCATTGTGTGGATCATTCTCGTATAAAGAACGTCAAGAACAGTTTGAGGCAGATGATTCATTGCTTCTATATTATTTTAAATGAAACTGTATAGATATAATTTTTTAGTCCACTAGTTCACATTTGAATTGACATATTAAATATTTGAACCGAAAAAATTGATATTGATCCTATGTTATTGCCTCTTGTTTTTCTAGATAGTGTGAAATATATGATTACTTTTTTTAGATTTTTGTTATTGATGGAAAGTTGCAAAAAAAAACATAAATCCATAATTAATTGATAATTGTTTATATAATGATAATGATGCATGCTAATGAATCCAATTATTGTTATTGTAATTTGATGATAATCAAATTGATGTAGTTAGAATGTTTATTCAATTTCTGATAGATTTCTATTTAGGTTTCCCATATTTGGAAATTGGGAATAATAAATCAGTTTATTCAAGATAGATTAAATAACTGGTTGTTTGATAAAAGATAATTCCCAATAGGGTTTTGAGTTACCCATTTTCTTGTATAAGGGCCAAGATCCCAATTTACATGATGTTTGTATTGTTGATCCATGTGTTGTGATGTGAGCATGGATGGCTATTGTGATATGTGGGGCCATGGAGGCCTATTGGTTGTGGCAGAAATTGACTCCTAGACTGGCACGACACATTGTCTTATGCATTTCGGTGTTGGGGAGGACACCAGGGATGATGAAATGGGTTTGGTGGGAATATTTGGATGCTTTCTGATTCATGTTGGTTGTTTATCTCCTTTTCATTCCCCATTGCTCAATGAAGCCATTTTTCTTACCCTCTTTCCAAAATGGGCGAAGACGGGTGGGGCATTCCATGTGCTTTCTGTGTTTAGCTTCTCAATGGATGGTGGGCACATACTCATTAAATAGGTGGAAAAGAAATTATGGGTAGATCACCTACTCACCTTGTTAAGCCCCTTGTGTTTAGTAACATAGAGTGTATTTCTATAATTCTAGGAAATATGGGAATGCAACATGGTAAATAAATAATTGAATAAATGATGTTAATTCTTGGGGTAGGATCTTGTTGGGGCGCAATGTTGAGGTTGTAATTTAAAGGAACAATGAACATTGGGTATGATTCAAATGAAATATAATGTGGAATTGTTAATGGATAATTAATGGTTAAAGAATTAATTAATGAAAATTTAAATTGATAAAAATGAAATGAAGTATTGTAATTATTATCTTTAAATGGTTGTGTGCTTATAGGATTCCTAGTCTTAGAAGTGGCTGTCGGGAGTCCGAGAGATGTTAGTTTTAGTAGTGTCTAAGACTAGGTTGTGCCCATAATAGGGGTGTGAGATATAGTATATTCTGTACTTTTTGTGTGTCTATATGCTAGTCCACCCCGTCATTTAGGGAAACTGATCCCTTGGGGATGCGGATCCCTTGGGGGGTGTTTTCTCCAACATTCTGGTGGGAGTATGGATGGATTAATACCCCTATGGTCCCTGCTCCCTTCCCTTGGTAGTTACTTATGCTGGTAGGCACATAAGTTTGTTTTCCCCATATATATGTGTAGAGGGATGCAATGGCTTGTGGTTATTCAGACACATATATTCTAGATATAGTTTTCTATGGACTACTATAGGTTTCATATATATAGTCTATGATGGCTTGAGTATCCTTACTCAGTGTATGGGCTATAATGGATTGAGGCTTAATACCTGACGTATGTTACATGTTATGTGAGCTGTGGTGGCTCCCAGAAACAACCTCATTACTTTTCTTATATGGACGTGATGGTTTTGGTGCATGAGGTGCATGTTGTGGTGCATCCCTATGGGCCTTCGTGCAATCCATATAAAGAGATATGATTAGGATATGCGAAGTTGGGAGCAGTGGCAATCCAGTGGGTATGTAGTAGAGAGGTACATTGGATATTATTTATTATATTACATACTCTTGTATGTGATACATGGTGAGAGTAGCCATGGTGAGGCTGGGAACTTAGTATACATGTTTAGGTGACGAGATAGATTCACTTGTTGTTCACTGTGCATTAGAATGCTTTCTTAGTTTTTTCATGAGAGGATTTGGGGTGGATCCTACTGAGTATACTATTATACTCACCCTATGTACATAAAAACTTCTTTTGAGGTCAATTTAAGATGGTTGGAGATAAGGATGGTTTCTAATAGCTTGGGGTGGTAGGATATGTTTGTGCTTTATAGTTTCTATTGGTTTTACTTTATTTTGGGTTCTTGTAGTTTTCCCCTTTCCTTTGTGATACTTTTCCATGACATTAAATATGTGTACTTGGGAATTCATTTATATTATTTTCAGAGTTGGATTTGGTTGATGTCTTTCTAATCTCTCTCTTTTGCAAGTGTTCTCTTAGAGGGTAATGCCTCTCATCTGTGGGTTTACTATACCCTCGGTGCTAGTCACCAACCTGGGGCCTACTAGAGGCAGGAACCAGGGTCATTATCTCCCTTATCACATTGTCGGCCCAGAAGGGTTACACCTTCTTGGGAGGGAGTCATGACACTTCACCTAGTATATTATGTATCATGTGTAGTGTGATGTTCCAAAAAACTTCACCGTACATTCAAAAGAGCTTTATTTCCAATGGATAAACATCTCCCCAATGGAGCCTAAACAAAAGGATAACCACATTGTATATAGAGGAACAACACCAATTCAGAGGGGTGATTGTTATCTAAATATATGAACATTATATATTTCCATCACTATAACATGATAGGGGAGTACCGAACCATGAATAAATAAAATAAGAGTATAGTGGACCTACTCCATAGTGTGATTGGGGAGAACAGTCTCCATGGTTGTAAGACTCATTCCTTGTTGTGACCATTGTGTTTTTTTTTTCTATATTCATAATGAGTATAGGGGACCCATTCTATAGTGTGATAATTGATTACCATCTCCCAAGATAGAGGATCCACACCCTGGTTTGATAGGGGAGTATCTTCCCTATATGGAATCTCGGATGACCATGCCTAATCATTTACATCACCAAGTGTTGCCTAAGGATGTGTTACCCTCATAACATATAACATCAAACCACGTAAATTGTTAGAGGACCAAAAAACATGTAACATAAGAGCATCACTAAAATGGTCTATTAAGTCTAGAGAACCAGCATTTTAGTATGATAAGAACAGATATCAAACTCAAAATCTTGCCACAGATCCATCATGATAACTAACAAAGGTCACACACCAATGAAATTACATCGTTCATGAGTCATGACATGAAATTTCCACTTGAAACTATGAAGTATACCATCTCCTTCAATGTATAAATCCACACTGGATAGGCCACTTCAGGGGCTAAATCTATGTCTTGATGAATGTGTAATAGAAGTTATAAATCTATATAAAAATTAAAATGTGTATACTAGGGTTTACACAATGTGTGACCCCACTTCAGACACTAGATTTTCCATCTCTTACATGGATTTTCCTTCCAAGTGAGTTCACATGGTGTGAACACATTACACATGTCATTGCTCACCCCACACATACTCTATGTGTGCCTTCTCCCAAACATCTTTCATATCCATTTCTAGAATCCTATGTTGTACCCCCTGTACATGGAATGTTTAAGAACATAATGAAAATAGTCTTGTCCTCTGCCCTCGACCCATGTATGAATCTTGTCCATGTGTCCTCAGGCCATGTTCTACCACATGACCACGTCCCATATTGTAGCACCCCAAAAACATCATGGTATGTTTCTCTTAAATACATTTTATTCATATCCTATATTTCATGAATCACTGAGCCTCTATGGAAGAAAACATGATTAGTTTTAGGAAATTTCCATAACCTATCCATTAATCATATATTTTACAGCTTTTTGATTTTAATTTTCAAAATCTCACATACACGGTTTTGTTCAAGAATATATTTAGAGTCTGATTGAATTAACATACTTTTCAGTGAATAGTGACATACTATTAGGAATAGAAACCCGTTGTTATGAATAGTAAATTACCCTTATGAATAGTAATATGATTCTTATGAATTGTATCTATACCCTTGAGTGTATAAATGAATTTATGCAACTTAAAGATGAAGATGAATATTTTAAGTGTTTATATATTTTGATCAAATAAGGATTTAATTAAATATTTAATTACTTATATTTAGTATAGGTGTGGGATTTCCGCTGCTCGCCTCTTATTTCGTATTTGTAGTATAGGTGTAATGCCATTTTATATATGTTATCATGATTATATATATATTCATGGTATTTGGTGATTATTTTTATGGTTATTAACATTTGTTCATATGACTCAATTGATTACAACATGGTAATGAGCTTTGTCTAAATTTTCACTTCGTTGGGAATTTATTAGTATTGTGCACATACTCTTTATTATGTGTTGTTACTACTGCACATTGGAGATCAATTTTCAATTGAAATTATATTCCATTTAATTATCCTTATTCTCATACCATGGATATTATTATTGTTTAAGTCGTATACCACATTACATACAATATTTATTTTGAATGTTGTTTTGACTATGGAAATATTAATTAATCTATATCCTCTATTCTATACAAATAATGTAAAGTAATATTGAAATTTGGATGAATCTATGTATAAATAATGATTTCGATTCCGAGGATGGTGGGTCCCGCTACATCCCCTAGATGCGTCGGTAGGTCTTATGAGACCAATCAGTTAGCAACAAACCCTTCATGTTTGTTTCCAAAAATAAAATGGGTTTCTACCCACAGAACAAAACTTCTTTTAGAGTATTATGGTATATTATTATAGATAATTGACGTCCAATTAATACGAATTCTCTTTATTCAATATCTGTTATTATTATCAATGAGTTTTCACTACGAAAAAATCAATGGATGCAGTTTCATTCTCATTTTAGTAATGGTGTGAATTTCTCATTTATTCACCAGGCCATATTGATTATGTCAAGTTGTTTATAAATAAGTTATTATTCATCCATGCTTACACTATTTGTAACCCGCACTGAATGTTTGATCTCACCCCTTTTATTGTTTACATTCAACATATTATGGAGAGGATGATATTTATGGAGTTCTAGTGGATGCTGTCTTTAGTTTTTGTTATATATTGTATTTTGTAATCTTTTCCAATGTAATTTGAGTTGAATATATGTATATAGTTTCATCAAGACTACTAAACTAATCATTCCTTTGGGATTATAATTCCTTCTAACCATGCTAATATGACAAGTAATTCACCATCTCCAGTCTAGATGGTTCGGGGCGTTATACATAACACAACTTTTCTTCCCTTGTCATAGACCACATGGCACTTGTCCATTATTTCTAATGTACCCCTACAACATGGAGTATAGTCTGAAAGTATCATCTTTCCATAAATGGGGATAACAAAAATAGTTTCACCTGTAACACATGTTTTGTTTTTTGGGTTTTCGATCATGAAATCTTTTAGATTTATCCTAACAACCTTTGTCCCAAAACGTCCCTTTGATCAACCCCATGGGGATCCAAAGTTGTTTTAATATGGATAAAAACCCATTAAAAATAAATTTAATGTTTATCAAGATATAATATTGAAAATTTACTACATCTTGGTAAACTTTTAAAGCATTGCATTTAGATCCATGATCTAAATCCACTAAAATATGATATAGGAGTGTTCCCTATCAAGAATGGATCTTGGTGCCATGTGCCTCAATTGATCCTTGGATTATCTGTCACCATTGGATTATTATACCCTCCCTTTAAACATTCTTGAGAAACCAAGTTGGATGGGTAGTTTATTATTTTTATTTTTATTATAATAATAAAGCATCATTTTTCAACTCATCAAGAAAGGCCTCCAACAGAGCACCATACGTCGACAGTCAGTATGAAACAAGTATGGTAAAACCATTATCATAAACTCAACCATTGTATTAGATTAATTTTCAGTAGTCTGATTATGATTTATTCCACATATTCAGAACAATTGTGTGCATGTGAAAAAAAAATATTTAATATGTTAAATATCACCACACTAAGGCTCTCCAAACCTCAGAATCCCACACTGACTGATAACCGGTCTTTGGTAATATTGTTATAAAAATTCCAATGTCTTAAACGGAAAATATATAGGTCATAATAATTTATTATGATATTTCATGATTAAAAAATGGACTAAAATATTTTATTTATTTTTTATTCTTTAATATATTTTTATCAAATAATATATTTGAAAACATTTAACATAATAACTACACATATTTATAATATTTAACATTTTCTATTTTTCTATGATGTGGATTTTAAATAAAATAAATGATTTTTTTTAAATTAAATTCAATAAAAATTTATACATTCTTGTTTTTCTTAAAAAGAATGATATTTAGTGGATTTTCCAACATCGTATTGTAAGTGTTTTATATGGATGTTTTTTTTACCTCATTCATTAATACTTGAAACTAAAATAATCGATAAAATATAATAAATTTTATCCATTTTTATAAATCATGTAATTATGTGTTTAAATAATAGTTAATTATAATAGGTATCATAGGATCATTTATAGATCATTGGAATTTAGAAACTTTTTGTTGACATAAATTTTATAAGGATGTTAATCTATTGGTTATATTCTAATGAAAAAATGTTAAGGGTTGACAACTTATTTCATATAATTTATTTATGATTCACAATGTTTTTTTATCGATTATACACAGTGATTGAAGTGAAATGGAATCAAAACGATAACATCATTATGAATCTACTTCTAGGAATGGTTTCAATTAGAATAGAATAGTATGTAGATGTAATAAAATTGCTGATATGGGTTATTAATTATGGTACCCATGAAAGATAGAGACTGAATTATCCTTAAGGGAACATTTCTATATTAGAGAAATTGATGAAATATAACCCCCCAATATTTTTTGAAACCTAAAATATAATTGAAATTGATGGATGGATCAGTTATCTAGAAACTATATTCGAGTATTTTTGTTTTTATAAGCATTAATAGTTACCTATTTCCATTTTATAATTTTCATGGTCTTGTTGATCAGTGGTGGTATTTTACTATGAATACCAAGGGAATGTTGAGATTTATTCAATCGAGTGGTAATAATTTCAATTTATTTTATATTATAATTATTTACTAATTTATTTTAAATTAGGATGGAATTGAATTTTTTAGATCTAATGGAATAAGAGTTGGTATCTGTTTCTACCTTAAATAAATAGACTATATATTGTCCTGGTGTGCACCAAATTTTATTCTGGAACAATATAGTAAAATTTAAAACATTTAATCCATTCTGAAACTATGTTATATAATATTATTATCCTCAGATAAATTTTAAATGTATGATTTATTTTATAGAGTTAAGATATTTTCAATATAGATTTTGTTTCCTTTGATGAAAAAAATATAAAAAGGAGTTTTGGTAGAAAGAAATGGTAATGAATCTATTGATCAAATTTGAAGGTAATATGTTTATATTTCCTATTTTGATAACTATGTTAGGAAGAATACTGGGGAGTATCTTAAGGAATCATAAATGTTTTAATGAAATTCAATGTTAGGGAACCTACCAAGTGAATACGAAGAAATGAATTAAGGTAATGATCAAAATAATTATTATAAACCAATAGTGAGATATTTTAAATTCATTAATATGGTGAATTATTATAATTTTTGGTTTATTAATGTAATAAATAATGTGAACGATAAACACTATAAAAACAAGGGTGTGGAAAATACATTTTTTACTACCTCATAAAATGGAGGACCATAAATAGACATGGGGACATGTATATTTCATATTTACTCAGATTATTCAAGTAATATTTTTTCAGGTTCTACACATTAATTTATTTATGTTGAATTTTCAAATAAAATAGGAACACTACATCATAAAATAGAGAAATAATATTTTGTAAATACTCATAGTGAAATCATTAAAGAAAAATGATTTATATGAATCATCCCATGATTTTATGTTTAATTCTCTTTAATGAAAATATTGTTTCATTTAAGAAATATTATATTGAATCATTGTAGATCTATCGAATAAATTTCCATATAGGGTTCGAATTCATATATATAAAGTATATCATATATATTATAAAATATTAAGATGTTAGGTAACTGAATTAAGATGTTGTAAAATTTCACATTCTCATGTTATTGAGTAGAGGGATGTTGTTCAAATTAGTGATACTCTAGTAGTAAATAAATATATATAAATATATATTTATTTACAGATGATTTACCTTGAATAATTATTGATTATTAGATTGATTTCTTGTATATACTAAGTTTTGAATGTTATTCCAATTTCAAAACCTACTTATCAAATTGATATATTAGAGTAGTTATACTTGAAAAAGATATATCAAGAGTTATACAAAAAGGGTTTTATTAAACCTAGCACATCACCTTTCAGTACTCCTATTTTTATGTTCAAAATATCTATATGTCAATGAGTATTTTCATTGATAATATATCACTCAATAAGATTATAATTAATAAAATGTATTTATGGATTCCTATAGAAAAACTATTTAACTAGCATTTGGGGTGTAGTATTTTTCAAATATAGATATCAAGTCCATATATCATTATATAAAAGTGAAAGAGGAAGATATTTTAAATATTTCATTTCATATTATGTATGAGTATAATTAATTTTTGGTTATTCTATATGGTTTTACTTATGTACTCATTGAATTCATAGATATAATGTATAGAGTTTTTATGACTATTTGGTTGAATTTTTTATTTCGTTATTATTATGAATCGGGAAAATTATAGAAATTATTAGGAAATTTAAATATATATAATTATATTTTGGAATAATTAAATTGAAAATATATATTATTTTAATTTAAGAAATGTGACGTTTGGTTTCATTAGATTATATTCCCTGTAAATATTATCTTTAAGCATGGAATAATATTATATCCTTATAAAAATAAGGTTGTTAAACCATTGAGAATACATTCAAGTGTTTCTAATATTAGATATTTTCATGGATTAGTGGGTTAATATAGATTAATTTTTTAAAAAATGAATGATTATCTAGCCTAATTATGATATAAACAAGTAATTGTGTTAAATTCATCTAGATAATGGAATGCGATGAATGTTTTTGGGAATTAAAAATATAATTTATCGACTCCCTAGGGTTGGAATATCCATTAAGAGAGGTGAGTATAATATCTTTTCTATTACATTAAAAATAGACTTTTAATTTCTATGAAATAATATGACCAGGTAATTTCATATACATTCTTCCAGTTTAAAATTACAGATCATTATAACACTATAAATGATAATGAACTATATATAATATTGTTTCACTAAAAATATAGTGGCATATTTTATATGAGTTTAAATGTGTAATTTATAATTAAAAGATGAACATATTCTCTAAAAAAGAGTTGAACATGACAAAACATAGAAGTTTTTAATTAATAAAAGATTATGATTGGATGATTAAATGTCATTCAGTGGAAGAAAACAATGTAACAAATAGATTAAGATAAAAACATGAAACATTAGATAAATTACATTTGGAACATAGACATTTAGTTATGTATTTAATTAATGTTAGCCTAGAAATTATTAATGAAATAAATCTTAATCTTTTGGTTCAAGTTACACTGATGTTGAAACGCCCCGACCCCAAATGCTTTGAGCCAGTGCATTATTTTTATACATTAACATTATTTCAAGGAATCATGTCTCTAAGGACTGAACAGTTTAGTAGTCTTGGAAAAAAATCACATACATGAATGTTACATTACACTTTATAACATAAAAGAACATATAAATAATCCCTCTAGAATTCCATTATTCACAATCCTTTACCCTTCATATCAATCATAAAAAACATTCTGGAATCCTGGGAAAATAAAACATAAGAATGGGGTGACCTCATATACTTAGTAAGAATATAAAATATTGCGTAAGATAGCATAAATAATAATAATATTTTAAGGCAATGTACAAAATTGATACAGAAGCCTTTTAAAACACTATATTCATCGGTATATTTAAAGAATAAATCAAACATTACAACATAAACATGTAAATGGATATTATACTAGTCGAATAATCACATGTAATGACTAATTTAATAACGAGGGAATGCATAATGCAAGAAATAAAAAATGCTCTGTCTAGGACTTATGCCAAGACCATTTATAAATATCTTATTGCGTCCTTCTTCCAAGACAATATATTGTATCACTAGACCTATAGATGCATCAAGGGGTTATAGAGGGACCCTCCCATCACTTATTAATACCAATTCATTCTTTATATTAAAAGTGTGAAAGATAACATAATGATTCATATTAAAACTAGCATATCAAATATAAATACTTTATCCATAAACCATCAAAGGTATAAAAATAGAACATCCATAGTCAAAAAAATAAAAACACATTCAATACAATATGGAAGAATTTATTATAATAAATCTACCCCAATAAATAATAATACACAGAAAATTATGTCGAAATAGTCAAAAATGATCAGTAAAACTCATTGAGAGAAATATCCCTTTTTCATGAAATCATTTAAAAGTGATACATTTTATAAAGGAAGTGATTTAAAATAGAATTTTTAATCAAAGTGTCCCATACCACATCAAAACTTTTTAAAATTACTAACATTTTAAAACAATCATATACATATAAATAAATCCTTAAAATCATTAAGAAAACATAGAACTTAATTAAAATAATTTAGAAAAATAAATCCTTAAATGATATAAAATGATGATCTAGTTAATGATTACATTCCGTAAACCATAAAAGATTAATTTTGAAAATATTTTTTTGAAACAAGGACATGGATGATAAATATGTCCTTGTAAATACATACACATAAACAATCTCAGATATTAATGGGATTGAGGAATTAACCCTTACCTTAGGTATGATACTCTTTGTACGTGTCTGAAACTCCAGTATAATGTTTTTAAACATATAATTAACTTTTATTAGAATCATAATAATATTTATGATTTCAAATATTATTCTTCTATGACTTTATATTACCCATATATTAACAATTCCCAATTAATACATCATTTCGTGTAAAACCGCTTTGTTTATCGTACTTGTTTTGACTTGCTATTCTTGATCATATTACATAGATCATTATTTACTTACTTTATTAATCAATAATATGATTATTTATCATATATATTCGCTATATAAATAAATTTATATATATATATAATAAAGATATATAAAACAAAATACACAGTTCGAGGAGACGGTAGGCCGTATGTACGCATGAACACTGTTTTTGTTTTCTTATCATATTTAGTATTTGTAAGCGAATGAAATATATGTACACACACACACAGATATATATATATATATATATATAATTAAAGTATAATTACTATGTTATATATTTAATAATTATGATTAATATATTTATTTATAATCATTATTGGATTGTTAATGTGGATAAGGAATCAAATATTGTTGTGGATACGGTAAGTCGTACGTACGCACGAGCGACAATATCATTTCCTTAATTCTAAAATGGTATGTAATTAGATAGAATATGAATATTATATAAGAAATATCATGTTATATGTATTATTTATATCAATTAAATTCACCGTTATACCTATATAAACAATATATACTTGATAAAAAATTTACAACACAGCGTGGAGAAGGTAATCTGTACGTACGCACGCATAGTGTTATTGATTTACATAATATGGGTAAAACGGTGAATATGGTAGTCCCATTATATTAACAAATACACATAATATATCATATACTACATTTATTATTTTAGTATGGTTACAACCTAGTAAGAGGAAGGAGAAGAAGAAATGAACTTCGAAAGATGTTATAAAATGATTAGCTCCTCTTCGGGTGTATCCTTTTTATTTTCACAAAAACACTCCTCAATATAGCATTAGTCCAAAGGGGTTTCTCTAAAATTAATTAAGGGATGTTGGGAGGTTATTTTTGAAGGGTTTGGCTAATCCAATGGGCTTTGGAGGTGCGAATTAATGAGAAAGGGAGGTTCCCTTTAATAAGAGAGTGAGGGGTATTTTTGGAGATATTTGAAATATTAATTTATTATAATATTATTTTCAGATTATAACTGCTCCAAATTTATTTTTTTGGTTAAGATGAAAATGGGTAGAAATACTCTCAACCAATTTGTTTTAGACATGTTTCGTTAATAAAATTTACCTTATCTTTTACATTTAATCATTTCTAAAATAAATTAACTCTTACCATGTACAATTTTATTTTTTTATTACATGGTTAATATATATCTTATGAAATGAAAAGAGAACCTAAAGTATGTAATTTATGAAATTTTAAATATTAAATAAGTTAGTTGGTAGAATATTATATTTTTAATATTTTTATATCATGTAATAAAATTGTATTTGTTTTAAAAACACATTTATACCAGTTTTGAAACTCTTTAGTAATTGATTTTGGTTAAAGTCATAAAAACAGGATTTATTCTAACCAATGGAATTAAATAATAACTCATATGTATATTTCATCCATAATATTCAACTATTGAATAAAATATTTCAATGTACATTTAAATTAATATTTATAATGTCATTTATTTTATTCATTCATTAATAATGTAATTACTACATCATCATTATGTCATAATTAAATTTAATTATTTTATCTCTGAATATTATAAAAAATATATGTATATGTAAGAAATATTTTTAGTTTTATAATTAATATTTATAGTCTATTTTATATTATTTATAAGCATATATTTAAAATTGTTTAGTTATTAAAATTAAAATTTAACACTATTAAGTTTTCAATAAATATAATATAATAAATGTACTAATCTAACCCAAGATGATCAAAAAGGATAATATTTTTGTCCTAATATTTATTTGTGTTGAAAAACACTTATCCAAAAAAATTAGGACATGTTTTGGGGTAATTTTATTTTATTATACTATAATTTTTACTTTTAATTATTATATTTACTATTAACCATGGAAAATAAAATTCAAAATTTAATGTTAACCATAAAATTAACTTTTTAGAAAAACACTTATAATTAACTTGAAGCTAAGTTTTTTATTCCAAAATAAAAAAATTAAATCCATTTTGAAAAATAAAATTTCAAAAATTTCTATAATAAGGTATTACTATTCATAAATACTTTTTAAATGACTAGTTTGATTGGTCGTGGTCTGGTTCAACTTGGTGTCGCGTATATATCACTCTATTGAATTATTTATAAAGGAAGCGTACCATATAATTATGGGTTTTTATCTTATCGAATCCTTAAATTAATTGATTCCCCACAATATACACTAAGGATTGAAAACCAAGGGTATGACATTTGAAAATATCTTTGTTGAAATCCCATATCGAAAAATGGATTAATGAGGCCTCTATTTTAAAATAAAGATAGAAAAATATGGATGTTTCCATAAATAAAAAATACATGGGCATCATGAACTAAAAAATAGATATGTAAGAAGAAAACAATCATGTTCTAATAGATAGTGATAGGGAATATTATTAAAATAATATTAATAACAAGAAAGATATAAATATGTGATGATCTAAGGGAAAATTTGATTAATCGCAAAAGAAGTTACTTGATAACTTTTTAGGTAAAATTATCATTTTACTAGTTTTGTTGAATTAATTTATTATATATACTAAGAACACGAGGAAACATAATGAATTTAAATGCAGAGTTTCATCTTCAACCGCAAACTCATATTTCTTTTCAAAAGATTTAACTCAAAAATATTCTATTTATCTCAATTGTACAAGGTTCAAAATACAATCATAAACCGTTGAAATGAATAAATATATTTTAAAAAAACTTGGGAATTCATGTTGGCTTGTGGTAATTGATAAATATTCCTCACACTTCGGTTGTGGTTTTAATTCCCGTAGCATTGTCTGAAGTGATAGGTTATCGCCTGTCCTCTTGGTTGGCCTTTTTTTAAAAGTATAGTATTACCAAATTATAAAGGTAATATAAAAAAATGTTTTAACCTTAACAATAGTATCCTAATTTCATATTAATGTATACCATATTTTACTGTTATCCAAATTACTTCTATCCAAACTCGCTATAAATGGTATTTAAATTCCCAAAATAAAATGTAACATCAGACTCCAAAAACAACATAATGTTTCTCATAATTAATATATGATTACTTTCATCATATTATAACCATATTAAAAAAATGTCTTACAATACAATCTTTTATATATGACAATCTTCTTATAGCCAGAATATAATTATTTAATAAAAAAACACAGATACATTAATTATTACACTTCGAATGTTGTAGTAGTATAAGCTTAACCTTGATTTATTTTCTTTTTCGAAGGTATATTTTTTTGAGGATTTGGAAAATAATTTTCATAATTTCCAATTTATTTTAAATTATAGCATATAAAATTGAAAACATTTATATTTTTCTGGAAATCATGTTCTTGGTGGATTTTCTCCACATTTATAACAAACTCCCATTCATTGTAGGCAAATACCACGATGTTTCTTCCCAAATTTATCACATAAGGGAAAATAATTATTTACCATTTTACTTTATCTATCTCATGATCCACCATTCTCTTATTCTCTTTCTTTACATTAATTTCACAATACTGAGAGAATTATTTTTATGTCTTAAAAGCTCACGAGACAATATCTTCATACGATGAGATTGATTTTGAGACCCAATTATGTCAGGGGAATGGTTTTAAACCATCAAAGAAACTACCAATCATACTTCTTGGGTTTTGTATTTAGTTTTTTTCATTCAATTATAACCTTGTGAAGATAGATTTATACTTTACAACATTATCATCCTCCATTTTCTTTAGGCATAGAAATTATCTTTACATATCCCCTCACTGTTCACGAGGAAATCATTTATCTAGAAAAAGTGTTTTTAAACATCCTTCATTCCGTATTTTATAATACTTTTCCATCCTTGGTGTTATTAATTAATAAAAACCATTGATATTTGTCTCCTAAGTTATGATAAACATCCATGAAAACATCTTCCCTTTAATCACTTCCCAACAAAAGAAATATTTTCTCCAAGTAACTTATCAACTAATGAGATAAAAAAGGATTTATATTCCCATTTAATATCATAGGTTATTGTATCATGAAGAGGTCTAACATTTATTATGCACGTGTGGATCAGAATTATCCATATGAGTAATATTATTATTCATAACCTGAGTTCTCTATCCTAGTATGGATATAAGTTTTTCAGTACTAGTTGTGTCACTAGATTCCATATCATTGTCTTGAATAGGAGGTAAATCCATATATAGATTACTTGAATTGATACAATTTCCATTTCTTCCACTATGAAATATTTATATACAATGAAATACACTAGATTATGATATGATTCATAATACATAATTCGAATCTAGTAAAATAATTTACAAAAATTGAAACATTTATGCATATTTAATCAATAATCATAAATATTGTTCCTTTGAGAACATTTTTACTCATAAATCCTTCATAATGGTTTGTAATGAAAATATGAATTATCCTAAGAATATCCACTGGGAGTGTCAAAACTTGTGTGCAATATGTATAATTTTCAATAACTAGGATACCCCATGACAATCCTGGAACACTCTGTTGGAGTTTTCACCCTATGGTATATCTGTTCCAGAACCACACCCACATGTAGTATCTAAAAATCAATGTATTTCTTGTAATACCCACGTAATCCCTTCTTTACCATTATTCTAGGGGGTTCTTTTATACTTATCCTCAGGTAATTATTAGGTTCATGAAGCTACATAATTTTTTCCTAAATATATTTACATGGTTGCTACTATTATTCCTATTATACCAACTATTACACCCATACCCTTGAAACCTAGAGTCAGGGCATTATTTTAATAAATTGGAACGATTATATGAAATCATGTCTCGATGGACTGATCAGTTTATCCTTCTTGGAAAATAGATTACATAAAAGAACGTTATTTTACACTTTCTAACATAAAATCCATATAAATAATCCTTTGAGAACAACATCTTTCCCTATGATTATCCATTTATATCAATCATAAAACGCTTCTTGAAATCCTTGGAAAATAAAACATAATAAATGGGTGAGCTTGAAATTTATGTAAGGATAAACTATACAGAAGAAATTATGACAAATTATTATATAATTTTATGGTAAGGTACAAAAATAAAACAACAAATGGTTGAAACATTCTCTACATCGTAATATGGAAAAAATAATTCAAAATCAACCATATAAACATGAAAATGGATATTCTACTAGTTAAATAATCACTTGAAATAACTAATTTCATAATGAGGGATTGTATAATTTCGGACAAATTAACAACTACGTCCAGGCCTTGTGCCAAGACCATTCAAAAATATTCTATCAAGGCATTGTTCCAAGACACTACATTATATCATGAGACATATCGATGCATAAATGGGCTATATTGGGCCCCTCCCTTCACTAAATAAGTCCAATTCATTCTTCAAATGAAAAGGATGAATGGTGATATAATTATTTGTATTAAAACTAGTATAAAAAATGTCAATAATTCAACAATAAACCATGAATGGAATAAAAAGAAAACATCCATAGTCAATCATATCATAAATCATTAAATTCAATATGGAAGATTGTATTATAATAAATCAACCTCAATCTTGAATAATACCATGGAAAGGATGTTGAAATAGTTGAAATTGATCAGTAAAACTCATTGAGATAAATTTCCATTTTACATGACACCATTTAAAAGTGAATCCTTTTATAAAAGAAGTCATTTAAATTATATTATAAAATCAATGTATCTTATACCACATTGAACCTATTGAAAAGTGAAAACATTTTAAAATAATTATGTTCATATAAATAAATCTTTAAAATCATTCTGAAAACATGTACATTAACTAAATAGATTTTGAAAAATAAATCAATTAACATTTAAGATGGAGATTTAGTTAAATATTACATTCCAAATAACCTTCAGTTATTTCTTTTGAAAACATTTTACTGAATCATGTACATGGACATTAAATATGTCCCAGTAAATACTTCATTATAAAAAATCTCGGATAATAATGAGATTGAGGAATTAGCCCTTACCTTAGGTCTGATATTCTTCGTACGTGTCCGAAACACATGTATAATGTTTTTAAACATATTTTTAACTTATATTAGATTCAAAATAATCTTTACGATATCATATATGATTCTTTTATTAATTTATATTAACTAATTATTAACAATTTCATGTTAAGGCAACATTTCTGGTAATAAATCATTGTTTATCATACATGTTTTGACTTGTTATTCATTATCATATTACGTAGATAATGATTTAAATACTTCTAGAATGTATAATATGATATATATTTCATTTATATTCATAATATAAATATATATAATGGATATATATTTAAAATTTAATGCATTGTTAATGGAGACGATCGGTTGTACATATGCATGAATGATGTTTCTATTTTCATATCGTATTGAATGTAGGTGAGTGAATTATATATCATTAAATACATATATATATCATTAAAGTAGAATTATTAGGTGTCATATTTCCTAATTATGAATAATATATATATTTTTAATAATCATTTTTGGATGGGTAAAGCGGAAAATTAATCTCATCATGTCGTGGATACGGTAAGTCATATGTACGCATGAGGGACATTATATTTTCATTAATGGTAAAATGGTATGTAATTAGATGGAACATGAGTTTTTCAAAATAAAAATCTTCTTAATTTTTTTATTTACAACCATTATATTTATCATTATACCCATATAAATAAAGTGTACATGAAAAACAATTTACACCACGACGTGGAGAAGATAAGTTGTACGTACCCAAGTATGGTGGTATTGATTTTCATAAAATGGGTAAAAAGAAGAATATGGTAATCCCATTATATTAAAAACATATTATCATATAAAATATATAAGGCCCCAGCCTTAAACCTTACTTAATATTGAATTAAATGAATAATTCACATTGAGGATCTTTTTAGGTTTAGATTTTTAGAGAATTAGAACATAACTATTACATCTTAAAAGATTACAAAGTAGACACTTCTACTATGTCTCCATAAAATAAAAACTCTTAAAAAGAAAGATGTCTAGATTCCATGTTTTAGATAGCATGACATTCCCTTGATCCCATCCTTGACCTTATTCCATATTAAGTCCTGTGAAAAACATTTCAAAAAAACTTGGGGTGAGCATAAAAGCTCAGTAAGGGATACAGAAAGAATGAAAACTGTTAGTTTTTCAAAATCAAGTAAACCATGTATACTCTATCTAAGTAATACCATCACCTTCCTGAAGTAGTAAAACTCTTCACTGAATAAAGTATCATTACTTACCTTTTTGTAACCAAAGTATAACCATAAAACCCATATAAAGAACACATAACATATATAAAGGTAACTTGGGACATAAACATACTTAAGTGGAATAACCATACGGTTGACTTCCACACTTATCACTTAATGGAATAGCCATACGGCCAATTTCCATACATACATAATGGAATAGCCATACGGCCGACTTCCATACACAATGCATTGGAGGTTATAACGTAACCACCTGTCCTGGTATTCACGGCACCACCCGTCATATGGTTTATAACGTAACCACCCGTTAAAATGTCCAAGTACCAGTATAAAATCATAAAACATAAAACCAATATAAAGGAATGATAACATTTCCACATTTCAATCACAATATATCATAACTATATTGACATAATAGAATCCTTTATCAAAACCATTTTCAATACCAAAATACAAAAAAGAGTATATGGCATTTATTTTATTTTAAAAACATTACGGCTTGTTGAGGAAGCCAAAGACCAAATAATACTCGCGGTGGCAGAAAAGGTTGTTGTCACTGCGTACGTTAAAAAAACATTCCTTTTTGTCGTTTAGTAAAACGCTTCGTAGAAAATGATTCCTTTTGTATAAATGTAAAAGTCAAAGGGGTTTATACACCGTATAAAAGAAATTTTTGTATAAAATGAAATATGCCTCAGTGAAAGGAGATTGAGACGAAGTCCCTTACCTCAGGTCCGACTTGACTTGATCGTTCTTTAACATCCTGAATAATAAACTTGAGTTAATTTATACTTGATTAAGAACCTTTTTAAAGTTCATTATTCCTTTTATATCACTTATTTCCATGTTATAAACATTATGTAACCATTTATGTTAATAATGTTTGTTTTCTCAATATTTGGTTCTTAAGTCGAAAGTGGACCTCTTACAATTACATGTTGTTCGTGTGGTCAAAGGTTCTTTATATCCAGAATGAAATTCCCGATTTGGATATAATATGTATCATATATATCCAGAATATACATGTATTTATAATATTACATAATCATTTAGACGTAAGAAATGAAATGCACCGTTCATGGAGACGGTAAGCCATACGTATGCATGAACACTACTTTCATTTCTTTGTCATATTAGTGGAATTAAAACTAAATGAGAGGTATGTATATTTTAATTACAGAATTATATTCATCATTTAGATATATCATTAATTATATATATACATTATATACATGTAATTTTAATAGTACATTACATTTGGGGATAAGAAATGAAATGCACCGTTAATGGAGACGGTAAGCCGTACGTACGCATGAACGCTACTTTCATTTCTATCTCATACTTTAATGGAAAGAAATAATAATGATATAGAGGTATATTATAATTCCAGTATAACATCATATATAATAACTTTAAATCCATCCTTTACACGTCCCACATATGGCATTAACGAATCACATCACTTTGAGGGGGCGGTAGTCCGCACTTCCTTAAATGATGATATCATGTTTACCCATAATGGAAATCATAAAGGTATGCCAAAAATGAAAAATAAATAAGCTTAAAGAAAACATAAACATATTATATATCATATATAAAAATATTGACATCATAATGTCCACCCTTGAAGGTGTTAAATGAGTATTGAACAATCATCGTTTTGGGAGGCAGAATTTCGCCAACCACGGAAACCGTATGTTCTTTAACCATTTGATGTAGTTGTGTGAGAGTGTATCTCAAATAAATATTATAAAAACATCCTAGTATATTTAAGATACTGGTGTTGTTACAAAAGAAGTAAATAAAAAGAGTTTAGAGGGTTGGAGAAGCAAAATAAAACAAATGAACAAGAGAGAATGAATTACCTTTAAAAGTGTAACTCCCTTTTGATTTGAGCATAAAGGCTTCCTTTGGAAGGTTTCTTCCCAAAGGTAATCCTCTAGGACGAGGAGAGGGATGTGTAGAGAGTAATTGGGCAGGGTTTGGCCGAGCCAAAGGCTTGAGAAGTGTGTGAAATGAGGTAGAGGTGGGGGCCTTTTATAAGAGGAGAGGAGGGGCACTTTTGGAAAGTAAAGAAATATTTCATTATTTGAAAAAGTGTTTCGGTTTTAAAAGGTCCCACATTGATATAATTTGTGGATAAGGTGATAAGGGTTCGAAATCCACTCATCCAATTGGTTTTGGCCATGTTTAAGTTTTATATTTTTCATTATCTTTCTATTTTATTTAAATCGTCAAATAATGATGTCATCGCTGCATCATTATTATGTCATATATAATTTAATTTATTTAATGTCTAAAAATTATAAAACAAATACTATAATGTATGAAATCGTTTTATCTTTCCAATGAATATTTATAATCAAAATTTGGACTTGTATAACCCCACTTAAAAATTATTTTAGTAAACCAATTTATGTTAGTGTTATTTTCACTTTAACATTAAATAAAAATATATTAATGTCATTTTCCAACTAAAGTGGCTCCATGGGGACCCCAAGTTGGCTCATGGCTTGTCTTGGTCTTCCATGACTCACCCAATAAGGTTGGGACACGTGTCTAGGTCATTTCAGATTGTTAAAGCATTATTTATACCTTAAACTACACTAATTACCTCTAATCGCGATTAAGAACTTAATAAGTTACTATTCACCAAAAATTATTATTATCTCATTGAACCACATTTTACTTCTTAATGACAACCATGTATGTCAGATTTTTGAAATTCAAAACAAAATGATGGAAAAATTTCATTTAAACGGAAAATCAGTCTTTATAAGTACCACTTAGTGGTTTCACTATTCATCAAAAATTGATGATTTTCAGAAAATTACCAAAAATTCACCCTAAGCTATATTTGATATTACGAATTCAAAAATGAAGTCCATTTTAAAAAATTCAAAACATATAAGTCAAATTAATTAATTTAATAATTAATTACCTCTGTCATGACAGATAGCGTGTTTTTGTGAAACAATAAGTATCAAAAGATTGACACCAGTTTAAGTCCAATTTCAAAGTGAAATTGATTCCAATGACCACCATTGGATTAACTGGTAAAAATATTTTCTAATTTCACTTTAAAACCAATTAAAAATATAATCTAATCATGTAAATAAATTAGATTAAAAAGAGGATTAAAATACAACATTTTACACTATTCATTAAAAAAATGAACTTTATCAGAAAGGTACCAAAATTTTACACAAAGTAAATTTTGATGTCCCGATTCTAAAGAAGAGTTATATTTGGTCCAAAATAAAGTATAAGAGTGATCAAAACTATATTTAATGACGGTTCACCATTAAAAGTTGATAAGTGAACCTTTAGTGAAAATTAGAGTATATATGCCCTAAAATTGAACTCTTTCCGTATTTTAAGCCTTTATCTTTTATTGGGTAAATGTATAAACATTTAAAAACATATCTAATCATATTTTAGTTATTTCTATCCATTCCCACTAGTACAAAGGCTACTTGTAAACTAACATTTAAAATAATATTATTTTATTACTAGTGTGCTACGTAAGTTTCAAAGAAACTCATCATTGCGTATCGGGTACGCTATCGAACATAGCAACCCCTTTAAATAAAATTAATATTTAATACGTAAATATTAATTAAATATGAAAATTCTTTATTCTTTATTTACCTGGGATGTTACATCCTTCCCCCCTTTTGGGAATTGCTTCCTCGCAATTTTATTCACTTATCAAAATAAGTGGGGGTATTTATCCCTCATAGCATTTTCAGATTCCCACGTTGCCTCTTAAATCACATGGTTTTTCCACAAAACCTTTACCTAATGAATCACCTTATTCCGTAACACCTGCTCCCTGTGGTCATGAATCTGGACTGGTTGTTCTTCATAAGATAGGTTTTCTTCTAGCTGAACTACCTCTGGACTCAAAACATGAGATGGATCTGGCATATACTTTCTCAACATCAAAACGTGAAAAACATTGTGTACCTGATAAACTCGGAGGTAAAGCCACCCGGTATGCAACTGATCCAACTCTCTCCAGAATTTCATATGGTCCAATAAACATTGGACTTAGATTTCATTTCTTACCAAATCTCATCACACTTTTCCAAGGAGAAACCTTGAGAAAAACATGATCACCTACCTCGAAAGATAGATCCTTCCTCCGGTTATCTGCATAACTCTTCTGCCTCCTCTGAGCTGTTCTCATGTGCTTCTAAATCAACTGATCTTTTTCTGCCATCTCTTCTACCAATTTTGGTCCCATCAGCTTCCTTTCACCCACTTCATCCCAAAATGCTGGAGTTCGACACCGCTTCCCATATAATGCCTCAAATAGTGCCATCTGTATACTGGAATGAAAACTGTTATTATATGAAAATTCAACCAAAGAAAGATGTTGGTCCCAACTTCCCTGATAATCCATCAAACAAGCTCGTAGCATATCCTCCAATGTCTGAATTGTTCGTTCTGACTGCCCATCTGATTGAGGATGAAAAGCTGTACTAAAATTTTAATTCAGTACCCAACGACTTCTGATGGCCTTTCCAAAAGTTAGAAGTAAACCTGGGTTAACGATATAATACAATGGAGAGAGGAACTCCATGTAACCTGACTATCTATTTAAGATACAACAGGAAAGTTGATCTAGAGAGAAAGTATCTCGTATAGAAAGGAAATGAGCAGATTTTGTCAAGCGATCAACAATAACCCAGATTGCATTATTACCTCGAGATGTCCTCGGTAATCCCACAACAAATTCCATGGATATGTTTTCCCATTTCCACTCTGGCACTGTTAAAGGCTGAAGCATCCCTTTCGGTAACTGCTGCTCTGCTTTAACCTGTTGACATGTCAAACACTTCATAGTAAAATCAGCAATGTCTCTTTTCATTCCATCCCACCAGTAACACTCCTGCAGACCTCTGTACATCTTAGTACTGCTAGGATGAAAAAACAACTCATTCTTCAACTGTGAATCACAAGGCACACATAACCTCTTCACAAACCTCAAAACACAAACACAAACTTATCCAAGAACTCATGGAAAATTTTATTCATAAGGTCCATGAATACAGCAGGTGCATTGGTTAACCCAAAAGGCATAACTACAAATTAATAATGGCCATATCTAGTACGAAACGTAGTCTTCGGAACGTCTGCTTCTTTTACTTTCAACTGATGGTACCCCGAACTCAAGTCAATCTTTGAAAAATACTGAGCTCCCTGGAGCTGATACCATTTCATTCGATGGCCCAACATCTGCTGAAGTTGTTGCAAAGGATTTTACCACCCCTTTCTGCTTGTAGTCTGGCTGCATTTTCCCAGTTGAGTTCTTCTTTGGACACTCGTTTGCATAATGACCCATTTCATTACACATAAAACATCTTACCGTTGGCTTTTCATTTCCTGCTTGATCATCTTCCTTACAGTTACGAGCAATATGACCAGACTTACCGCACTGAAAGCACTTATCAGACTTGGATAAACATTCTCCAGGATTCATTTTACCCCACATCTCACAGGATGGATATTTGGTTTTCTTACCTCCTTGCTTCTTTGATGAATTCTTCCCCTTTGCCTGCCAACTAGACCTCTTATTCTGTTGTTTGTCATAGAACACATGATCATCAGCAAACTCCATTTCCACCTTCTCCGCACATCGAACTAGTTTTTCATAACTTTTGAACTCACGAGAAGCTAAAGCCCTTCGATACTTTGGCTTTAACCCTGACAAAAAACGGTTTATTTTACTATCAAGATCTCGTATGAAGTTTGGAGCATACCTTGCCAATCGATTGAACTCTTCTTCATAAGCAGCCACTGAATCATCCTCCTGCCTCAATTCTAGGAACTGATTTTCCATCCTAAGACGAACCACCTTAGGAAAATATTTCTCAAGAAACATACCTTTGAATTCGTCCCAGTGAAGATCCTCAATCTCATCACTATCCCTTATATTTTTCACCATCGACCACCACTGATCAGCTTCACCTTCAAAACGGTAAACAGCAAGACTAACCTTTTGATGTTTTGAACAACCCATGACATCAAAAATCTTCTCCAGTGCTTTAATCCACCCTTCAGCTTGCACAGGGTCAGATGATCCTCTGAATGATGGGGGATGTTGCCTCATGAAATGTTCCACCACTGACATGTTCCTCTGCGGTTGATCTGGCTGATCTCGTGAATGGATACCACCACCATTTATAGCCTGAGTCAACTGTGCCATCACTGCAACAAACTGTTCAGTTCCGATTCCGACCATCTCAGGTTGCGGATTTGGAAGGTTATCTTCCTCCTGATGTCGTCCCAACATAGCTACTTTGTTTCCTCTGCGGAAAACCATTCTGAACACAGAAATATCTTAGGCGAAGCAACATGGTAATCCGTAAATGCTATATCATTTCAATCATATTATAATTTAACACTTTTCTAACTCCTAAAGTTGTCTAAACCGACCTCTGATACCAACTATAAGGCCCCAACCATAAACCTTACTTAATATTGAATTAAATGAATAATTCACATTGAGGATCTTTTCAGGTTTAGAGTTTTAGAGAATTAGAACATAACTGTTACATCTTAAAAGATTACAAAGTAGACACTTCTAGTAAGTCTCCATAAAATAAAAACTCTTAAAAAGAAATATGTCTAGATTCCATGTTTTAGATAGCATGACATTCCCTTGATCCCATCCTTGACCTTATTCCATATTAAGTCCTGTGAAAAACATTTCAAAAAAACTTGGGGTGAGCATAAAACCTCATTAAGGGATACAGAAAGAATGAAAACTGTTAGTTTTTCAAAATCAAGTAAACCATGTATTCTCTATCTAAGTAATACCTTCACCTTCATGAAGTAGTAAAACTCTTCACTGGATAAAGTATCATTACATACCTTTTTGTAACCAAAGTATAACCATAAAACCCATATAAAGAACACATAACATATATAAAGGTAATTTGGGACATAGACATACTTAAGTGGAATAACCATACGGTCGACATCCACACTTATCACTTAATGGAATAGCCATATGACCAATTTCCATACATACTTAATGGAATAGCCATACGGATGACTTCCATACCCAATGCATTGGAGGTTATAACGTAACCACCCGTCCTAGTATTCACGGCACCACCCGTCATATGGTTTATAACGTAACCACCAGTTAAAATGTCCAAGTACCAGTATAAAATCATAAAACATAAAACCAATATAAAGGAATGATAACATTTCCACATTTCAATCACAATATATCATAACTATATTGACATAATAGAATCCTTTATCAAAACCATTTTCAATACCAAAATACATAAAAGAGTATATGGTATTTATTTTATTTTAAAAACATTACGGCTTGTTGAGGAAGCCAAAGACCAAATAATACCTGCGGCGGCGGAAAAGGTTGTTGTCACCGCGTACGTTAAAAAAACATTCCATTTTGTCATTTAGTAAAACGCTTCGTAGAAAAAGATTCCTTTTGTATAAAAGTAAAAGTAAAAGGGGTTTATACACCGTATAAAAGAAAGTTGTGTATAAAATGAAATATGCCTCAATGAAAGGAGATTGAGACGAAGTCCCTTACCTCAGGTCCGACTTGACTCGATCATTCTTTAACGTCCTGAATAATAAACTTGAGTTAATTTATACTTGATTAAGAACCTTTTTAAAGTTCATTATTCCTTTTATATCACTTATTTCCATGTTATAAACATTATGTAACCATTTAAGTTAATAATGTTTGTATTCTCAATATTTGGTTCTTAAGTAGAATGTGGACCTCTTACAATTACATGTTGTTCGTGTGGTCAAAGGTTCTTTATATCCAGAATGAAATTCCCGATTTGGATATAATATGTATCATATATATCCAGAATATACATGTATTTATAATATTACATAATCATTAATAGGTAAGAAATGAAATGCACCGTTCATGGAGACGGTAAGCCGTACGTACGCATTAACGCTACTTTCATTTCTTTGTCATATTAGTGGAATTAAAACTAAATGATAGGTATGTATATTTTAATTCCAGAATTATATTCATCATTTAGATATATCATTAATTATATATATACATTATATCCATGTAATTTTAATAGTACATTACATTTGGGGATAAGAAATGAAATGCACCGTTCATGGAGACGGTAAGCCGTACGTACGCATGAACGCTACTTTCATTTCTATCTCATACTTTAATGGAAGGAAATAAAAATGATATCGAGGTATATTATAATTCTAGTATAACATCATATATAATAACTTTAAATCCATCCTTTACACGTCCCACATATGGCATTAACGAATCACATCATTTTGAGGGGGTGGTAGTCCGCACTTCCTTAAATGAAGATATCGTGTTTACCCATAATGGAAACCATAAAGTTATGCCAAAAATGAAAAATACAGAAGCTTAAAGAAAACATAATCATATTATATATCATATATAAAAATAGTGACATCATAATGGCCACCCTTGAAGGTGTTAAATGAGTATTGAACAATCATCGTTTCGGGAGGCAGAATTTCGCCATCCACGGAAACCGTATGTTCTTTAACCATTTGATGTAGTTGTGTGAGAGTGTATCTCAAATAAATATTATAACAAAATCCTAGTATATTGAAGATACTGGTGTTGTTACAAAATAAGTAAATAAAAAGAGTTTAGAGGGTTGGAGAAGCAAAATAAAACAAATGAACAAGAGAGAATGAATTACCTTTAAAAGTGTAACTCCCTTTTGATTTGAGCCTAAAGGCTTTCTTTGAAAGGATTATGCCCAAAGGGAATCCTCTAGGATGAGGAGAGGGATGTGGAGAGAGTAATTGGGTAGGGGTTGACCGAGCCAAAGGCTTGAGAAGTGTGTGAAATGGGGTAGAGGTGGGGGCCTTTTATAAGAGGAGAGGAGGGGCACTTTTGAAATGTAAAGAAATATTACTTTATTTGAAAATGTGTTTCGGTTTTAAAAGGTCCCACATTTATATAATTTGTGGATAAGGTGATAAGGGTTCGAAATACACTCATCCAATTGGTTTTGGCCATGTTTAGGTTTTATATTTTTCATTATCTTTCCATTTTATTTAAATCGTCAAATAATGATGTCATCGCTGCATCATTATTATGACATATATAATTTAATTTATTTAATGTCTAAAAATTATAAAACAAATACTATGATGTAGGAATTCTTTTTATCTTTCCAATGACTATTTATAATCAAAATTTGGACTTGTATAACTCCAATTAAAAATTATTTTAGTAAACCAATTTATGTTAGTGTTATTTTCACTTTAACATTAAATAAAAATATATTAATGTCATTTTCCAACTAAAGTGGCTCCATGGGGTCCCCAAGTTGGCCCATGGCTTGTCTTGGTCGGACATGACTCACCCAATAAGGTTGGGACACGTGTCTAGGTAATTTCATATTTTTAAAGCATTATTTATATCTTAAACTACACTAATTACCTCTAATCGCGATTAAGAACTTAATAAGTTACTATTCACCAAAAAATTATTATAATCTCATTGAACCACATTTTACTTCTTAATGACAACCATGTATGTCGGATTTTTGAAATTCAAAACACAATGATGGAAAAATTTCATTTAAACGGAAAATCAGTCTTTATATGTACCACTTAGTGGTTTCACTATTCATCAAAAATTCAAGTTTTTCAGAAAATTACCAAAAATTCACCCTAAGCTATATTTGATATTAAGAATTCAAAAATGAAGTCCATTTTAAAAAATTCAAAACATATAAGTCAAATTAATTAATTTAATAATTAATTCCCGCTGTCAAGACAAATACCGTGTTTTTCTGAAACAATAAGTATCAAAAGATTGACACCAGTTTAAGTCCAATTTCAAAGTGAAATTGATTCCAATGACCACCATTGGATTAACAGGTAAAAATATTTTCTAATTTCACTTTAAAACCAATTAAAAAGTTAATATAATCATATAAATAAATTAGATTAAAAAGAGGTTTAAAATACAACATTTTACACTATTCATTAAAAAATTGAACTTTATCAGAAAGGTACCAAAAATTTACACAAAGTAAATTTTGATGTCCCGATTCTAAAGAAGAGTTATATTTGGTCCAAAATAAAGTATAAGAGTGATCAAAACTATATTTAATTACGGTTCACCATTAAAAGGTGATAAGTGAACCTTTAGTGAAAATTAGAGTATATATGCCCTAAAATTGAACTCTTTCCGTATTTTAAGCCTTTATATTTTATTGGGTAAATGTATAAACATTTAAAAACATATCTAATCATATTTTAGTTATTTATATCCATTCACGCCAGTACAACAGCTACTTGTTAAATAACATTTAAAATAATATTATTTTATTACTAGCGTGCTACGTAAGTTTCAAAGAAACTCATCATTGCGTATCGGGTACGCTATCGAACATAGCAACCCCTTTAAAATAAAATTAATATTTAATTCGTAAATATTACTAAATATGAAAATTCTTTATTCTTTGTTTACCTGGGATGTTACAAAATATGTTTTACATATTATTTTAATATGGTAAAAACATAGTAAGAGGAAGTAGGAGAAGAAATAAACATTGAAATAAGGGATAAAATGACCACCACTTCTTCAGGTGTCTCCTTTTTATTTCCACAAAGGACTTATTAAGATGGATTTAGGCCCAATATTTTTCCTATATAATAAATTAAGGGAAAATATTTGGATATTTATGTAGGTTTTGTAGAACCAAATAGATTTGGAGGTGTTATTTAATGAGATAGGGATATTCCCATTTATAAGATAGGTGGGAGGACTTTATGAAAAGATTGAAATATTAATATATGATAAAATTATTTTCATATTATAAAAGTGAAAAATTGATTTATTTCGAAGATTAAATGAAGAGGGTTATAAATATTTTCAACCAATAGATTGTAAACATGTTAACATCATAAAATTAACCTTATCTTTTATATTAAACTCTTTGTAAAATAAAATAACTCTTACCATGCCTACTTTTATTCTTATTCTACATGGTTAATATCATTTCTATAAAATGCCAATAGAACCTAAATTGGATCATTTAAGAAATTTTTAACATTTTATAAGTCAATTGGTCAAATCTTATATTTTTTTAATATTTTTATATCATTTAATAAAATAGTATTTGTTTTAAATTCCCAGTTATGTCAATTTTGACACTATCTAGTAATTGATTTTTGTTAAAGTTGTCACAACTTGATTACCTCAAACCGAAAGTAGTACCTAATACATCGTATTTCAATGTAATCTATTAAATTAGTGGATGGAATCATAATTTTCAACTTACATTTATTTTAATATTTATAATATCATTTATTTTAATCTTTCATTAATAAGGTGATTATTGCATCATCATTTTGTCATACATAAATTTTATTATTTAATATCTAAAAATTATAAATAAAATACCATGATGTAGGAAATGTTTTTATATTTTTAATTAATATTTATAGTATAATTAATCTTATATATAACCTTATATTTAAAATGGTGTAGTGATAAAAATTGGATTTTATCACTTTTAACTCTTCTCTAAATAAAATATAATAAATGTCCAAATCTGACCCATGTAGATCAAAAAGGAACATACTTTTGTCATAAAGATGATTTTTTTCAGAAAACATATAACATAGAATTTGGTTATTTTTTTTGTACAATTTTATATTTTGTAATATTATTTTTGACTTTAATTACCCTATTTACATTTAACCGTGGTAAATAAAATTCAATAGTTTCTATTCAAAAAAATATTATGTTTTCAGAAAAATACAAAAAAATTCAACCTAAGATAACTTTTAAATTTTAAATCATAAAATGAAGTCCATTTTGAAACATAAAATTTATAAAATTTCCAAATGTAGTTATTACTATTCATAACTGCTTTTTAAACGGCTAATTTGATTGCACATAGTGCACTTGAACTCAGTGTTGTGTACATAGCACGCTATTGAATTATTTAAAAAGGAAGCATACTATAGAAGCTTGAGGTTTTACATATGTCATCCATTTTATAAATAATTAATCATACTCAATCCAATGATCATGGTTTTTATAGAAGTGTATAATTATTTAACAAGGTTAATTTTCTTGATTTTAGCTTTTACAAATAAAGAGTTTTGAGATTCATAAAGAGGTTTTGTGGTCCATCTGAAACCTATTTTATGAAATAATTATTATGTTAAGATCGTATATATCTATTTTTGGTTCATCATGGATGTGTTATATTGTTCAGATACCATTTTGAATATTATCTTTGGGATGGAATATAGTTTGATATTATTATTTTACACTAAAGTGTTTGAATTTTCAATAGGTAAAAACTCAATGTAAAAACCATAAAGGGATTATTTTAACAATTGTTACAAATAAATTTAAATGGGAGAATATATCCATTTATTTCATGGTGTTATTAAAAAAACAACTCATGTACATAATTCAATTAGAGTTATTTAATATTGATTAAATAAATTAATTAATTTTCATCCCATTAAACATATTATGTATATGGATAATCATTGTAAAATATTCTATAAATTTATATTAATATTATATAGATCCCCCTATCAATATAATCGTATCATGATTCTGGATTTGGATAAAAGTTCTCAAAGGTACGTAAAAATTCATTGGGTGTTGAATTATGTATCATTATAGATTTTAGCCTCAAACTGAAAGGAAGTTATATAAAATAATATGGACTTTCAAGGACATGGTTTGAGATTTATTAGTATAATATCAATGGTTTGGGACTTTAATATATCTTGTTTGAATTTTCTTATATTAACAGGTTTTTATTTGAGTATACATATTATATATTTTGAGGCATTATATGAAAAGCATTCTCAAACTACAACATGCTAAGATAATTTTGCTGAAAAAATACAATTAGGAATATAAATAGAATATTAATTGTTAGATAAGGTAAATACGACTCAATATCACATGAGTAATGCTCTGATAAGGCCAATGAGTTTTGATGATAATAGGATGAATGAACTTTTATTTGAGTTAGGTGATCATGTATTTATCATAATATATAATTGGAATGATGATACATGATTTTTTATAAGGTAATGTTATTCCAGTATATACGTTTTCTTAATAATGTTCTAGAAATAAATGGATCAGTTTATTACCAAATATTGTTTGCTTAGAAATTATCTTATATAAAAAATGTGTTTCATGTTTCGTTGTTAGAAAAAATATTCCAGATTCATCTCATGTTTTGATCCTTGAGGTTGTATAGATTGAAGAAAATATTTATTATTTTGAATACATAATAGAGATTATATTTTTTAAAGAGTAGGTTTTATAAAATAAATTAACATATATTGTTATGGTTTTATGGAAAACCCATCTAATTGATGGAAAAGGGAATATGAAAAGGCTATGGGGGAAAATACCATTTTTGTTTAATTGATAAATAATATTATGAGGATGCAATCTTTTTGAACAAATAACATGACAACCAAAATAATTTAAATAATAAATAAATTTCATTCTTTTCTTCATTCTTGTATTTTATGGATTCATATTATGTACCTTAATTTTATATGATTTTTTCAAATTCAGAAAAATAAATTCTTTTATTCCATCTAAGGTGTTTACATGTATTTTATGGTTTTACATAAAAGTAACAGATCTAAATTTCATTAATTTCCTAGGATAAAATGGAATTACTTAATATCATCATATCAAATAAATATTACTCTGAAATCTCAATGTTTTTCTGATATTTTAATTTATTTGTTAATAATTAAAAATACTAATTTTATAAAAATATCCATTTCTTTTCATGAAATTGAAAATTATATGTCTAATTTAAATTGATTATAATTCTATGATTTTTCTTAAATTACTAAATATAATCCTATCAATTATATACAAATATAAATTATATATTTTTTTGGCATAAATTTATTTCTATTCCTAAAAATACATTTTTATGAAAATATATTTTTAATTGTGACTTCCAGGCTTATAGGAAAATTAATTTATATAAATTGTATAAATTTTATATTAAAAAATTTATTCCAAATATGGAATCATGATTTTAAAATAAAATTAGTATTTTGATTTAATTTTTATATTAATGAATAAAAACATTTTTTAAAAGTTTTCACCATAGTAATGTGTAAAAGGGATTATTGTAGATAAAAATAATTTATAAACACACAATAATACATATTAAATAAAATTATGTAGTATTATTTAAACTCATATCAACCATGATTAATCATTTTGTTGATTAACTTACATTTTCCCATGAATAATATTATCAATTATTTTAAAACATTGATAAAATATAAGAGTGTAACTTTTATCACATATAATAAGAATATAATATCTTATTTTATTTATATAAATATTTAAATTAATATTTACCAATGGAACTCAATTACTATCCCAACATCCCTCTACACTTCCTATATGTAATGGTCTTGTGAAACCTATAACCTAGAAGGATTGAACTATAAAGAAAATCAGTTTTTCCAATGAAAATGTATTACTGTTAACCAGGTGTCTCCATGTTTTTATAATCATCTACATCAATAAAATATTTTATTATAATGATTAAATTATAATATGTATATCTTCAATAGAAATAAATTTTGTTAATTTTTTAGAATATTCATTGGACTATATTTTTTGTCTTATAGGAAATGAAAATATCATTGATGTATATTTATGGACTACAACCATCACAAAGAGACATGTTTCATTTTTCACCACCATATCAAAATGCTAGAAATTTTAATATATTTATTTATTATATATGATATTCATGAAAACATTATATATCATGAATGATATTATATTATCTACCCTCTTACACTTTCATTCACGAGAAATTGATAATATATCTAATGTGAATATATGGACTACAACCCTGATGAAGAAATGTGATCCTTGTTTCATGTCATGCATTCATGAAATGTAATAAAATTTATTTAATTTACATAAATTATTATTATTTCATTATTAATATTTTATAGTTGATTGAATAGTTACCCCTTTGACCATGTTCAACTACCCAAAGTTGATTTTCAATTACAAACTGAATGTAATCAAATCATCTGATATGAATTTAACTGATTTGATAAAAATATAAATAACTGTAAAAAATTAAATAAAAGGATATTAATATGTTAATAAAACTGTAAAAATTTAAAAAAATTTAAAAAAATTAATTTAGTATTATTATAAATGAATTAAAACATGCGGGGATTTAGACTCATAGAACATGTATTTTTTCAAAAATCATATAAATTTTTTAATTTTTTTTCATTAATTTTTCATCAATATCCGTAATCTAAAATAAGTTTCATGTAAATAAAAAATATTCATAATTATATCATTAAATTAATTTTATAAATTTTTTTAATTTTTTTGTATTTTTTTAAAATATTTTTTTTATCCTTTTCACACCAATATTTTCATTTTTACAAATGTGTGAGTGGAATAATTTTTTAATATATATAATATAAGTATCAATTTCCACCACAATGGAATATATTCATTAACATTAATTATATAAAAGTTGTATTTGTTTTAAAAAAATATTACATTTCTCATTCATTGTGGAAATATTTTGATTAATATTTTTTAATGGGAAAAACATTTCATTATTATTTTTTATGTAAATCCCAAAAGTGATTCTATATATTAGTATACTATGATATTTTAATATAGTTTTTTATTTTAATTTAATATTACATGATTTTATGTATTTTATAGTATTTTTATATGTTTTGAGTTGTTTAGTGATAATGAATGATAACTCAAATGTATTGGGTAATTATTTATTTATTTTAGAAGTATATATTGGAATTAAATTAGTTTGTTTTGAATTTTGAAATAGTATTTATAATTTCATTTTGATGATTATTTACAATGATATATACATGAACATTATGTAATTTAAAATTATTTTTAATAAATGCATTTTGATTTTATAATGTATTCTTATGAGAATTTGTTTAGTGTATTTTTTTCTATGTTAAGTGATAATGGTATGTTTTTAGGAATTTATTTCATGAGTACACAAATTCTACAAGAAAAAATCATTATTATGATTTCAGAATTAATATTTTTCTTGATATATATTATGAAAATCTTTTGGAAATAAAGTTGATTTATTATGTAAGTAATTGATTATTTGAGATAAATGTTAATTATAATGATAGTAAAATTATATTTGGGTTTTCTATGGTTTATTCAACTGACTAATGGGATTCTTGTATTTTTTATTTAATATTGAACATGTTTTCATAGCCTATATTTCAATTTTTTCATTGGGCCTAATGATGAGAATGAATTATTTAATTATCTCCCATTCTTCTATAAAAATTCTACATAGAATAATATAACATGTTTTTAATGAAAGACTTTATAAAATTTAAGTATTATATTTTAATAGAAAAAATGGCTCTTCATGGGAATTTTTCACTTTTTTATTGTAAATATTTTACATGAAATAGTTATTCATAATTAAATAAAAAACTAGAATTAAAAAACATTGAAAATTATGAAAGTGAAGATATTTATATAAATCTTTTGATTAAAGGCTTTTTATGTTATTGGTGATTATACATAATATCATTATATATTATTCATAGAAATTTACTATATTGAGAATAATATGAAAGTATATATTGGGTGGATTGATGATATTTTTATTCCCTGCAATTATAATATTTGGAATATTTTAAAAAAAAATATATTATTATATTAAAATGACATTTATATGTACCCTTACCATTGATGTCGTTCAGTTGTATAGACATGTATCTTGAAAAATGATTTATTCAGTGATAACTAAAGTTTGTATGACACATATTAAAACATTATTTGGGATCCATTCTTAGGGATCTTTATTTTTTATGATTTATTTATGCCCCCATGATAAAACATGTTTAAATAGAGTGTTTATGATTATTCATTAAGTTAATAATTAGATGGAGTGTGATGTACCCCAAGTAGTGAACTTTTTTAGGATAGAAAAATCTATAATTGTCTGATGTATCTTGGAGAAAATAAAAATTAAATATATATTTTTAACACATTTTCACAAAAAAATTAAAGAGGGAATCTGATTAAATTTCTAAAAGTCATGGGGAAAGGATAATTTCTAAACATTAATCATTAAACAAACTATGAAAATGTTTCAAGGAATATTCATCTATTAATTTCATAATTAATCAAATGTTTTACCTAAGGATGGTTTTGATGATGGCCCATGTTATGCGTGTACAATAGTATGAGAAAAACACTAGATTGAGGACATCATGTTAAGTAAAAATTTGATGATAATAGAGAATATGGGTATGTTTTATGGATTTCAATATAGTACTATAATATATCATTATGTTAACACATAAAATACTTAACATAGTGAATTTTTGAGTTTAATTATCTATCTTAATGTCTAAAATATTTCCATATGGGATCATATAAGTCAATAATTGATATTATACGAGGATTCAATAATTTTTAGTTTTGGTATATAATTATTTCACTCAATATATCCTTGTCTTTTTTTCAATAACTAGATTTTAGTATATATATTCATCCACTCTATAAAGGAAGAGTATGATGTCATGGATATAATTATTGAAAAAATAATGTTGAGTTAGATAGATTAGTAGAATTGTAATGTAGTATATATATTTAATCAACTTTTTTGTGTTAATAGAAGTACAAAAATCTTATTATTATATAACATTAACCCATTTTAAAGGGTTTAATGTTTCTATATAATATTTAAATCAGATTTTTGAACTATGTACACATATTTGGGATTCATTCAGGTCTATTATATTCTCAATGTTATTTTTTCAAAGGATAAATTTTTGAAGGATTTTCCATACCGCATTATATTCAACCATATTATGCCAATGTTTTCATGGATTAACTATATTCGGTGTAATCATCCGTTGACTATAATTATAGGGAATTATTTTTAATTTTTTTTGATTATTGGTAGTTATAGCTTCATTAATATATGAAATAATGAAGGGATTTATATAGATTGTGTTAATTATTAAAAATTTTAATATATTATTATTTTAATGATTGGTTTACTATAATGAATGATAGAGGATATCTGGAGTGATTAGATATTTACATATGTATTACTATTGGATATTTTTTATTAATATATACCCCAGGAATACTATATCATTATAGAGAATCATTTTTTAAGAATTTCAATATCATTTTCATAATACTGGATGATACATAATAACATCATCAGCAAATTATTTTGATCAATTATATATTAAAGGTAGTGTTTATTCAACATATTGTGTTAGAGTGGGACGAAATATTTTTTAAAAAATTATATGTGAATATTAATGTTTTTAATATATTATTGATACCTAAATCAGGTAATGATGAAGAAAAATTTTTCTATTCCACAAATTGATAATCCCTTTAATGATATTATAGAATCATGCTATTAATAAAAAATTGATTTATTGTTTGGATATGTCCATATGTTTTTTTAGAGGAGGATGTTTATAAATCTTATTTCTGATGAATATATTGACATATAATCTATCATGATTTCATTAGGGTTTATAAATACCCCTTATATATTCATAATATTGAGGTATAAAATTGATTGATTATATTTCAATTATTTTTGTTAACTTATTAAATAGTTAAGTCATATTTAATTCAATATTTGTGGAGGGGAATGTATAACTTGTTTTATAAAGAATAATGTTTTTAAATAAACTTGAGAAATATAGAAAATATAAAAGGTGTTTATTCTAGAGGTGAAGAATTAATTTTTTATATTGTTTTATTTTTTATATTCAAATCACTCTAGAGTCAATGGCATTTGGTGGAACTATATTTTTGTGAATTTAAAAGCATTATCTATGATATGTAATTTTCTTCTATTAATATGATATTTTAAGATATTCAAGGATAAATTCACTTTGATAAGAACTATTTTATCAACAGTGAATAATCATTGGTACACCATTATTTTTATAGAGTATTAATTAGATGCATTCAATTTTTTGAAAGGGAGACAGATAATTTAATCATTATATAATTTTTAATATAAGGAGTGACTTATAAAGTTTTCTATATTATTTTTTATCATGGATTACAATTTCTATTAATATATGGGGGATTAATAATATCATATTTTATAATTTTATTCCTTAATGAGTAAAATTACTAATCCCAGAAATATGAACTAACCATTATGGCTTTTTCATTTAAGTATAGTGAAAATATTTTAGTTTGTAGTTATTTATTGTTTTCACATTACCGAATTTCTTTCTTAATTTTTTTTAATGATATTCAAGAATTTTAGATAGTGTGATTAGACACAAATAAGTAATTATTATGATATTTTGTACTGAAATATTTCTAATAATCATATTGCAATATTAAATGGATTCAGTTTGAAATTACATCAATATATTTCCCTATAGCCAGTCCAATAGTGGATTGTGATAAAGTATTAAATATATTTTTAATATTATTTGAAACAAGAGGAAATATGGAATTTAATTTTTCAATTATGTATATATTATTATTTGGTAGACATAGATATCAATTTTCATATAGGATATTCACTAGTTATTATATATAAATATTTTATTGTTTATGAATCGTCTCCCAATAGATGTTCTAAAGATGAAAATCCACATATTCCTTCCAAAATTAAATTTTTTATTCCATAGGATATATATATATTTATATAATATATCAATACCATATATTTTGTTGATTTTATATCTAGGGATAAATATGTTATATCACTTTTTTTGTTGTATACTTGATGGATACATTTAAAAGGTAATATGATAGTGTTATTGTAAACATTCCTTACCTATTAATTAGATAATTCCAAGAATAGTATTATAATATTATTATTATGGCTGTTACATATACCAAAATAGAAGTGGGATGATATATCAATGAAAATTTTGTTAGGGTTTCTTATCCATATAGAATTTATATGTTTCTTAAAATTATATAATTTTTATTCCTTTTAAGGAGTAGAGCTCAATAAGTTAATTTTCATTGTTTTAAGCCTCAAAATTATTGATGTTTTTTTAGAGTTAATTAATATATTATGAACAAATAGTGTGTTTACTTATATGTCATTATGTAGATTTTTTTTTTGTTATTTTTATACCCAATAAATCTGAAGTACTTCATTTCATCCATAGATATATGATAAAAATTGACAATATGTATCAGAACATGGAAGACATGTCATGAGATTAAAATTTTCTATTTTGTATCAAGTGAGATGATAATATTACTTTTATGGAATTATTATTAAAAAATAATAACCATTCGAGCATTAAAATGGAATTCTATGAAAAATAATATGGATATTCGATTAATTTATCTTCATGCTGGTAAGATCTAAGGTAGGTTGTTTTTATTAGGCCTAACATTATAAAATTTATGATAGATTGTGTATAATTAATAAGTGAGTGAATGAGAATGAAATGGAGTTATAAAGTCTATTTTACGGTCTAAATAATAATTTCATTTTTGTTTTTATTTTCTCTTTATTTATTTTTCTATCTCCCCATGATATTTCATGTTTGAGTTTGGAAAAGAGAAAATTTATCACATAGATTAATTATTCTTTCTAAGGCACTGATAAATTTTTAATATATATTTTATCAATAGACTATAATTTAGATGGTAGAGTGAGTAACTTATTTCTATAATGATTCAAAATAGAAGAAATTATTCTATGACTAATATTAGGTGATTGGGTGGGTAAACCTGGAGCATTGAAAAAAACAACAACATACATGAGGCATGTGATTATTTTTTAAAACTGAAAAAATACATCTATCATTGTATATGGTATTCCATTTATTCTGGTTTTTTTTGAAACATTATTATATAAGACTTATCAACATGGAAAGATACTTCTATATGAGGATCAAAAACTATATATTTTTTCTAATAATAATATTCATTCATTATAAACTATCTTTATTTCGTCAATTATTTTTAATGACACATGAATGAAATGAAATTTCTGATTCCTTTTTTATAGGATTTCATTATATATTATATGTGTATAGTTTAGTATTTCATCTATCAAAATTCAATTTATGGGTTCTATTAAGTTTATCTATTAATTGTTTTTATTGTTCTGCTTTTTTGGGTTTTTATATTATAGGATATGATTTTGGGATTTTATAAGTTAGAAAGATATAAATAAGGGAAATATTAAAATAGAATTTAATTCAAAATTTTTTATTTCAAAGACATATAAAGAATTTTTTGTTATTTTTTCGTTTCATGGTACAAAAAAATAGTATTTTTTTAAAAAAATTACATTAATGGTTTTAGATATTTTTTTGAAAGTTGATATTTTTATAATATTTATTTATAGTAATATTAAAAATGGTTTTATAAGGATTATAAAATTATAATAATGAAAAATAATTAATTAAAAATTGATAATTTGATATTTAAATATTAATTTTCTTGATATATTAAAATAAGCAGTAATTTAAAAAATATATATATTTATTTTCAATTTTTTTGATTTATGGTTTTTAATAAATGGGATTTCATTTTATATTTTTCTATAAATATGTCTTTATTTTATCAAAAGTTGTAGTTGATGGTTTTTATGTCAAATAAATTAATATATATGTATTTTTCTCATTAATAATCAAATAATGTGTACAATAAAAAAATTAATTTTTGAACGTATTTTTATATGTAAATTATATCTATCTATTTGATATGGTTTTCGAACCATATAGTTAAAAGACGTAGTTGAATATTTATGGAGTCCATCCTAAATGTGGTGTACTAATGTGTATTCTATTCATAGAGTGATGTGTAATATATCTATATGTGATGCTAGCCATTTTAAGGTGGAGTTTAATATATTTGACGACTATTTATTATAGACATATTTATTATTGGGGAGTCATTTACATATACTAAAGGTGGGTGGATGGTCTAAGATTCAAAAAGTGTAATAATATTTTCATTTCATCTCTATTTTGATGTTTTTAGGATGATAGAGTATTATAATTTCAATTGAACAACAATGATTACCTGAAGACTAATAATAGTATAGTGATTACGGGGAGAGTTTTAAGAGATAATTGAATATGATCAATTTTTGTATTCTCTTTTCTTATTTAACAAGAATAGAATCATAATGTGTGGGAATTAATTAAATGGTGAACATGATATTATACATGGATTATTTTTTATGTTTATCATTTTTCATCATATATTAATAATGTTATTTCTTTATTTCATATAATTAATATAATAAGTGTGTGTGTAAATAGATTATGGATAAATTGAATTTAAAATATATTTTCGATGTCTTTTTTAATTAATTTATTTAGCTTCATTATATAAAAATTCATTCATCCATAGAGGCATTCCTACTTCTATATATTGTTTTTCCACTTTATGAAAATTTGAATTCAATTTTTATTCTATTTTTTTTACTCATATGGTTTATTTGAATATGTATATCTAATACAAGGATGTCTCTAATTAGTGTTATATTAAGAGAATATCCTATAAACATTAAAAGGGTGGGTGAAATGTAGTTTAAAAAATTTAAACATACATTTTTTAATTATATTCAAAAACGTGATTAGAGAATAATTTTAACTGATTAAATTTGTACAATAAGTAAGAATTAATTTCTAAAAAACGATATAAACTTATTCTAGTATACACAATAGAAATTAAAAAAATGAAAACATAGATAATAATAAAAATTATAAATTATGGAAGAAAAAAAATTGAAACATTACTAAATATTTTCCACACATTAAAATCATTTTCTAGAGATTTCAATAAACATGATATTTTATATCATTATTATAACTTTTCATAAGGTATGTCTTCCACTCCTAGAAATCACACAATCAGAATGATACGATAGATATATATTTACCATGCCTTAGGAAATTCTGATCAAATTGATCTGAATAATAATCCATCTCTCTATTCATGAGATCCCATGATAAAAAACTTATGAAATACATTAAATAAAAATAAAAATTATAAGAATACTAAAATTATAACCTCATTAAATAATTACTCAAGAGAAGTTATCAAATGATTAAAAATAACATCTCTAATGTGTAATGATGTTAAACACACATCAGAACGACCTTCGATTTTCATTTATAATATCTATTTATCCCCGAGGATTCATATATATATATTTATTGATTTAATAAATATTTATATTCTACATTTCTTATAAGTAGTTAGAACAACATCAGATAAAGAAATGATTCACTCAAAAATATCAATACAATTCATCTGTCTAATGATAGTTATATCTTGAACTATAATAATTCACAAATGTTACCAAATTATAAAAATTTAAAACACCATAATATATATTGTACACTTTTCTTAATCTAGTTATTTGATAAATGTTATTCTGGTAGACTTTTAGGCCACCATCCGATAAATTTAATATTATAACCAATGTATTGAATAAACAAATAAACCTTATTATATTTTTTATGATATAAATTATAAAAATATTGTTTTATGAACATAGTAAATGTTCTGCTGATATAAATATTATTTGTTAATATAGTATTATTAAAAAAACTATATCATATTGAATTAATAATCATAATATTGTAAAATAGTAATATTTCCTTTTAAAACATTTTAACATGGGTTGTATAAATTTTAGAAACATATAAACATATATGGAGTGAAATTTGATTATGAATTATAAGGTTTACAGTAATATTTTTTCTAAACAATATCGAAATTTTTGAAAATCAAAATACTCTACATTTTAATACTAAATTTTAAAATCAAACATTTAAAAAAATCCCCAATGAACTAATAACAATAAATAAATTTAAAATTATTCATTTCTTCCGATTGGTGATTTTAAAATAGAAAATTATAAAATAGATAAGTATAATAATTTTCCTAAATTGTTTTATAAAATGATCTTAATAAAATAATTATTATGATGGTATGAAAATATAACATCCATCCAAAACCTAGAATGGAAATAAAATAATCCACCACATTCAAGAAAAGTTTTATGTATTATTTTTACAAAAACTATTATGAGTTTGTAAAAAAATTAATTTTCATATATTAGCCTTAGTCTTCTAAAAAAATATTTGATTTATTTATTATTTTCAACTTAATATTCAGTAAAATCAATCATAGTACCTTGCATAGTGGACTCCTCATCCTATTATATCAAATAGGTTTATTGATAATTCATGGATCTTGTTGAAGTTAGTGCATCATTAATAATTATATCTTCATTAGTTCAGTCCATTTTTCTATTCACTTAAATTTCATCGATGTTATTTTAAAAACTATAATATCTCTTTCTATGAGGTTTTTCCACCAAATGAAAACTTTTGAATTATAGAACTAAAAATTTAAATTTATTTTAAATCATTATAATAAACATCATTTAGGATGACTACTTCAGCAATGTATTTTAAGGAACTCAATTTTTTTTTAAAAATATCAAACTTTTATTGAATGTATTATCATCAGGATGGAATATTATAAATGAAATTAATATCTTATTAAATATTTTTTATTACTTCATTTAATAGTTTATTTTCAAATAAAAAAAATTATTAACATATTTGGGGAATAATATTTTGAATAACATCACACTTCTAGAAATGATTTATCGGGTTCTCCTGGATATTTTGAATCATATTTTTCAAAATAACTTGTTTGATATAAAACCAATAAATCAACATTCTCATCAATTTCAACTAGATATAATGGTTTTGTTTTTTATCATTATCTTTATTCTTTGATGATTTTTTATCATCTAGTTCACTAATTTCATATTATTTCTCTCATTATGTTGATAAAGATATATAAAAATGAGATTATGTCTCTTTGATAAACATATATATTAGAAATTCATTAAATACTTCTTCATTCTTTCTGATTTCCACTTACCTAGGTTGTTCTATTTGTTTTGGGGGATAAGAAACATCTGTATCTTTATGAATATCATTATCAAATAATAAGTTCACACCTTGTTGAAAACAAATTCCTGATATTTTTCAATAATAATGTCTATACAATTATCATTTCAAATAGACAAAAAAGTCAATTTACTTGTATAGAAAAATTTTATAACACCCCAAATTCTAAAATAATTACTACTTATTCAATAGTGTATGTGACACATAACATTAAACAAAGAAGATGATATAACACAAAAACAATTTTTAATATATTTATTTTAGAAAAAAATTAATTTCATCGCTGGATTGTGATACACGCAATAATGAGTTTGATCAATATATTTCATTACATGAAAGACCGAGTTTTACCGAACTATAATATATAATTAATAATAATATTTAATTTAATAGTTATCACATTGACATTGTAATAGTGGGTATGAATAAGATTAAATTAATTTTGAAAATATATGATTTATAAAATATTATTACTTATCTATTTATTAGAAAGAAAATTGGAATCAATAAAAAGATAAATATAATTTCTTTTTAAAAAATGAATTTTTTTCTAAAAGGTGATTTATTCACGCCATTAAAATGTAAATTTTTAAAAAAAATTAATGTCTTAATATGATATGATAAAATTTATTTTTAAAATTGTGAAACCAAAATTATCATTCAATAATGTTTTCTAGATTTTTATGTATAATGTTATTTTTTATGAATATAGATACATTCTAAATTGTAATTTAAAAAAGACAACTAATTTAAAAATTTATAATTTAAATTAAAATTTTTTATATTACTCAAAAATAAAAATGACATAAATTTTCATTCATTTAACAAAATTTAAGTTATTATAATCATATTCATAATTATTTTAGATGTAATAACTTTGTAATTGTTTAGACATATTCTTTTTACATAACATCTCCCAATAAATCCTAGAAACATTATGTTTTGATGAATTCTAATATAGGACAGTTTTATTTAAATCTGAAGAATGAAATTTTTTGAATTGGTAATCTTATTGAATGAGTTCCATTATTTTAGTTCTTTCCCTACATAATTCAATTATTATTAAACCATCATAATATAATATCCTCAATATTTCACATATACTATGATGTTGTTAATGATAGTTCCAAATTTAAACAATCTCCACACCAATGAGATATATTCTAAAATTATCCTTGGTGTGTATGTTGGAATACTGCCCCGTGAACCAATTTCATTTTTCATTCTAATATGACATTTCATATTCGGGTTTAATGATGGGTATAAAGAGTACATAAGAAATTTATAATATATTTATACCTGTAGAGTCATTATATCATGAATATTATTTTATTTTCTAATCCATAAGTGATATGATATTATCACTCGTGTGTACCGTGGATTGTCGCCTCACGAAGTGATCTTTTTCACCTTTCACTAACTCGATACGTGTAATGTAATATGGTAAAATCTAACGACTAATTGTGATATAAATTAAATAATTATAATATTCATGAAAAAATTATCATTATAAAAAATATATATCATTTTCTTTCTTACCTTTTCATTCACTTAAAGATTATAACATCGTTCGAGTGTGTGCGGACTAATTCATTCACGATGTGATTTGACTCTCTTATAATCAATAAACCACATAGATGATATATATAAGTAACAATAAATACATAATATTGTATAGATGATATTATAATAATTTAATAAATCTTAAATATTACTTACCTCTATTTTATAATGATCGTCAGAAAATAGAAATATAACCCATGAATATGTACATCATACATTCTCCATTATCATAACACACATCATTTTTAATAAAAAAAATTCATGAATAATTTTAAAAGTATTATTAATGAAATAATATGATAATTATTTCATTATTATTATGGATATGATATTACAACATAATATGTTTATGAACGAGATCATTCAATAGGACCCATGTATAAAAAACAAGTAAATTAACAACTAAAACAATGAAAATATTAAAATGATTATTATTTATTGGAAATAATATGTTATAAAAATGGTCATATATGATATTATAAATATTAATATGATTATTATGTAATTTATTAAAAAATCTAATACCACTATATATCATGTAAAATGATGTTGAATCAAAATGAAGCATAAGGTGAGGAATTTTTTAAATCATGATTTGTTTCATTAGGTTAATCTTATAAATTGTTGATTATTTCATTAAATTATAATGTTTATAATGAATTCATATTAGATTATGTTTTATTTCCAATTTTTTATTTGTATTTATAGTTTAAAAATAAAATATATAAATTGATTAATTATGAATTCAAAATTATGATCATCTGAATGGTTTAATTCAAATTCACATTTTAATTGATATTTTCTAATCATGATTTTTGGTTGAAATAAATTATATGACCATTTCCTAGTCAACCCATTTAATTTTAATCTATTTTAGTTATTCATGGTTTTCTATGTAATATATCAATATTCCAACTCTTTTCTAGTTAAATTAATTGAGAAAATCATTATAGAAAATTTGACTTCACATCACTCTTTAGTTGAAAATCTGTTTTCTTTCGAAAAAATGTTTTCTATACACGATTTCAAAATATTCCCAATCCTTTTATTAATTATATATTATTTTAAATTTCATTAATTATTAATATTTTGAAAATAATTATAAATGAATATTATTTTTTTGATAAAATGATCATTTGGGTTTTACCAATAATTTAAAACGAATCTTTTTGTATTTTTTTAACATTTCACATTTCTATTATTTTTACAACGAAAAAGGGAATAATATTTTTAACTTTTAACACATAGAATAGATAATATAAAGTCATAAAAATCATTTAATTGAATATTATATTTTATATTATGAGGATATTTTTAATGAAACTGTTTTTAAAATTGATTTAAAATGAAAAATATTTTCAAAATGTTTTTCAAAATGAAAAGTATATTTTCAAAAATAAATTTTAATGAATTTTTATTGTGATTCAATTCACCAAAAATTAAACCCTTCATTATATTTATGACCCAGTGCGGTATGTTTTGTAGATATCATCATTATTCATTCTTATTTTGGATTATAATCATTTTTTCCGTGGAAGTTATATTTTGATACCATTTGACTAATTACTCTGGATGGTTTATAGTTATTTTTATTGATCGGAGAAAGTATTAACTATTATTATAAAAATATAAACATTTTAATTATTATTATTATTATGTTTATATCATTTATATAATTAAATCAATGTAATTATCATATAACAGGAGGGGCTCATACATTATATAGCCCCTTGATGAATCGACATATATCTTGAGATAAATTAGTTTACCAAATCAGAAACATTTCAACCCGTAGATTGAAATGTATTGATTGTAGATCTATATAGTAACTGTCTTGTGGTTAGATATTGATTGATTTGATGTCCAAAAAATTGCATTAAATCACTATAAATTCAGTTATTGATATTCCATGTGGTTATTTGATTAGATGTAAAATCCATGGTTATGCATTCTTGTTTATGTGACTATTTATATGGAATTATATGATAATCATTTATTCCAAACATATAATGCTCATGTAATTTATTAAATGGAATGTGTTTTACTTACAAACCATACCATGTTTATTTTCTCTATCTATTAATGATAGAATCTATTATACATAACAATTATTGATTATTTGAGATCACCATTATTTGTTTCCTCCCCCAAGTAACCCTCAAAGCGTACAATGTTTCATAAAAAATGTTATTCTAGAGATATTAATGTCTATATGTAAAAAAATTATGTTATTTTTTGTGTCTTCAAAATTAATTTACAACTCTATTATGTATCAGGTTTACGAAGAATACTAAACTTTTAAATCTATCAGAATGTAATTCCTCATAACATATTCTAGTGTAATAATGCTGGAACCAACACTAGGATATTGGTTTTGGTCTGTTATAGTTGATATAAAATTACTATAAGTAGATAGCATCGTAACTAGATTTCATAAAAACACATAATAGGGATAATAAATATATGATATAAGTATAGTATAATTGTGGGAGAACACACAAATGTTTCTCTATGTCAGAGTAATTTACTTTTTCCATGAATTATATACCCATATAAACACTAAACGAGGACGTGGTTGTGAAATATATGTACGTAGAATTAATAAAATTTAAATTGGTGAATTGCAATTGACCCAATTGTCACATGATGTGTGAAAATGGGACTTACTAAACACCTTGTTTTACACTCTCATGGGATAATAATAAGGAAATTCATTTTTTCATTAAAATTTTTAATTATTGATTTAAAAATAAATATACCCACAATGAAACCATATTTTATTATACATAGATTAAAAATGCATAATTTTTATGTTTTGATAAGTGCCAACCCATATTTTCAATTCCATATTATAATTTAAAATTAAAAATTTTATGACTTAATCGAATATATTCTATTACATAGAAATGGTAACTCGAATGATGAAGGGTATCAATAGTCATGTAAAATGTATAAATTTCTCATATTAGGAGACCAATAAAGTTGATATTAGAACTAGGAAATTTATGGATATATTAGGAAATCCCACGAATGATGTAAAAAATTAACTCTCCTAGATGAAGAATCATATCCCATAATGATAGTCAAATATATTTGATCTCTTTTTGTTATAGTAGACCCACTATATTAGTGGGGATACTGATCCAATGGTGGTTGAGAAATGAGTTATGTTTTTAGATAAGATATTTATTGTGATGTGATGTGGTGAAAAGTAAAAGTTTTCCCAATATTTGTTTTATGTCAGAGGAAAATCTTATTAATGGTGGACATTGATCTAGAATAATTGAGAGGAAGAGGAAATATAAATCATAGAATATAGTGATTCTAATGATAAATCTGTGAAAAATATTTTCATCTTGAGAAACAAAATTAAATGAAGATAATGTTATTTAGTATAATGAAAATTGAATAAGAAATTAGTGTGGTCTATAAATATAGTATTAAAATGTTTTCTAGGTATGGTATGGATAACAAATGAAACATGTAGTGCATGATTTTACATTTCATTGATGGTATTAGGCCATATCTCTAATGTAAATTGTTCCCTCAATATTTATCTTCATATGGATAAGTAATATTATGTTGTATCATGATAGATAAAGAATTATTCAAGTCATTTGGATTCAAAGGGAATCAAACTAATAAGTGGATGATATAGAAAAATTGGATAATGGAACGAATGGAATGAATGATTTTCCCAAATGTGATAAATTTGTAATGAATCACTCTTGGAAATTTATGAAGGGATTGAGAGTTTCTTATATGTTCAAAGAAAAGGGAAACTAGGGAAAATAATGAAAAGAGAATAAAGAAAATTATGATATATAATGTTTTAACTATAGAAAAAAGGGTCACTATTAAAATAAATTCCCCAAGAATCAATCGAATATACCTTTAAATAAAATAAGAGATTAAGGTAAATCTTATGTTATTGATACATAATGTGGAATTATTAATGTTATTCTGTATTTAGATCCATTAAATTTTATGTTAATGTATTTTTTGATTACATTCTCCCCATAAGTGTTTTTGAAATATATAAGGATTATACTACCATACGATTTCACAAATCATTTAAGATTCTATGTTCAATTATACCAATTTCCTTGATAAATGATTCTATGGAAAGATGAAATTCATGGGATGTTAATAATCGATGTAATGATGACCTTCAATATGATTCAGATTTTTAGATAATAAATTTGTGTTAAAGAGGTGACTGATAAAAATAATATAAATTTTAAAGAACTACTACATCAAAAATGATTAATGATTCATTGAGAAAGTGGTGTATAATATCGTTGATGTAGTGAGGGACATTTTTTGATTTATGGAATATGTGAAATAATATTGGATGTTGGAATTTGGAATATTGTTGGCTAATGTATGGGAATTCACCCAAGTGGGGATAAAAGTTCGGGATTCATGGTTTTTCGATTATTGGTATCTGGATTACAAGGATTGGAGGTTATGGTATTAATCATAACATTTTTATCCATATATTGGATTCTTTTAGAATCTAGAAACAATGAAAGTGATGTGTAGACATTCTTTTATTTTTTTTCTCTTTCCACAAGAATGATATTGTAGAAAATATTGGTGTGCCCATCAATAAAGAAGGACTGTCTTCTTTGATAATAATTTTTCTTCCCTGAATCTTTTCATTTTTTAATGTATAAACTATTATAGTACATGGGTGATGGTAAAAAATGAATCCACCATGATGGGTATTTAATTCACTATTAGAGGCTCATGTGTTTTAGGGAAAATGAGAGGGGAATTCTTGTACAATATAATAACGAATCTTTTTTCATGGATTTTAGTTAATTTTATGGGAAAGGTAATTCAATTGATTAAGAAGTAAGGTAAATGTGTACTGGACATATTTAATCCATTTAACAAAGAGGTATTTTATAAGAAAAAAACATATATTTGATAGCATAATAAAAAAACAATTTTTTTATCTTGATTTACATGAAATACAGATTTTATATTGAGATGAATGGAACATTTATATTTTTATGTTTGATAACATATTCAACACACACAAAAATGAGCTTAAACAACCCATGATATATATTACCATAATAACTTAGATATTATAATGGTAGGTTTGAGCATGATTAACTGAATTGTGAAAATAAGTTTTTATATGTGTATATATATTTCATTCATTTTGGACAATTTAATTTTATATGAAAAAATTCCCTTTTGATAATAAAATGAAATATTATATTGAAAAAAAATTTAAATGCGCACAGGTGTATTTTATAGTATTAGAGAAAAAAAAGATCTCTTGTTGAATTATATTAATTTAATTTATGTTTATTAAATTTGTTTTAATTTTTAACATTCAACCTAGTTTGTATTTGGATGTTATATAAAAATAAACACCTTTTTATGCTTTAATCTTTTATTTATTCAAAAAATAAGTTTACTCGCACATTAATGGCTCACTTATTTTTAATAAAATCATAAAATTTTATAATTATTATTTGAAAAATTGAAAATAATTTTTGAAATTGGAATTAAAAAATTATCTTTTGGTTACTTATTAATATTTTATAAATGTTTCAAATTTTTATGAATATTGAAAAATAATAAGTTGTAATTAAAAACTGTATTTTAACCTAAATTATTTACAATTTTAAATTATATCTTGAATTTGTTTTAAATTTAAATAGTTCAATTATACACATATTATTTAAATATTTTTCATTTTATAAATTTACATATTGAAATTTGAAAAAAAATTGTTTTGAACATTTTAGCTTTTTCACATCAATAACTTGAATTCTCATCACATCTGTGGGACTAATAGTAAATTAAATTCTATAGATTTTTTGATTAAATTTGAAAAAATGGATTCTAAATTTAGGGTCATAATAATTTATATTTTCTAATGGGTTTAAATTATTTATTTAAAAACATGATTATTAAAAACAATTAAATTTAATTATAGTGAATTTGGAGAAAATGAGTTTATTTAGTGGTTAACATTTAATATTAAGGGTCCAAATGAACATAAACATATCAATCTCCCTTTTTATTTACACATTTCACACTCAGGATCTTAATTTTGAAATTTATTAGTGTTTGGGACACATTTCCATGAAAATGACCCATATAATATGTTAATAAAATAAAAAGACTAAACAATCTAGCTTTCTTCCTTTTAAATTAAATAATGATTTTGGGATTGAGAAAACCTACATAGGTTCTGTTATAAATATTGTTTAAAAATATAAATGAATTTTTATCAAATAAATTTATCATTAATTATTAATGATTATATATTTACATTAAATGTTTATGAAACGTGAACACATGGACTATTTAATTAATAATTAACGAAAATAAATGACATATAAATATATTAAAAGTGATGCAAATAACATGAATTTTTGTGTTCCAGTATTTTTTAGATGAATATAGAATTATATAAAACATTTAACATATTATATTTTATTTCAAATATTTTATATTTTTTTTTAATTCTAATGAAATAAATAATGTCAAAATTGACTTTAATGTTATTTTATTAAAAATGATATTTTATTTAATGACTAAAAATTAATAAAAATAATTTATTCGGTAAAGAGATTTATATATGATAATTAACATAAAATTTGGTCCATTCATGGTCCAATTTATCTTTTATAATGAACATATTCACCCATATATAGTAAATACATTGTTGTCATTGTTAGTGTTAAAGTAGTGTTTTTACTTGTTAAATCTTCTTCTATTTAAATTAATTTCCAATGAAAATCGGATTATTATTTTATAATTTAAATATAAAATTTATAATAATGTGGTTTGAATAATCTAATAAGGATCACATTAATTTAGTATCAATGGTTTAATAACTAAGGTTTGAAAACTAGTTACCTTAATGAAAAACTAAAATGGAAAATAGGGAAACATGGATAATAAGAAATAGAATGTGAAAAAAATGTTTTATGTGGTGTATTAGGTGCATTTTTATACCATATAATTTATAATACCCATTAATTATCATCCTATAATGCACATTTGGTAATATTGACCACCCAGTGGTGAATAATTTTGAGAATTTTCAAGAATGCCACAGCTCATCAACAATAAAAACGGCACTCACTCCTCATACATATTCACACCAATCAATCCTTTTTTACCCCCCAAAACCTACCAAAATCATATCCAAAATTAACTCCACTAATTATAGAATAATAATTTTCCATTCAAATAAAACCTTTAAATTTTTTATTGTAAACCTATGTGGGATAACCGAAGGAGAGGTAACATTATTCTAAAATCGTTTTTATTTTATTCAATTTACACCTCATAAATTCTTATTATTCAATGATTATATAATATCAATAATACAGTAAATATAATTTTATTTTTTTCATATTAACAGTATCAATTAAAGCCATGCACACTTCATTGAAATGGGTTACAAAATCATCCTTTGTCACTAGTGATAAAAACATTTTTTTCGTCAGTTATTATTCATTTTTACGTCGGTTTTTTGGCCGACGTTATTATAGGGGATGTTATAAACATCATTTTTTATGTAATTTATTTTAAAACTGATGTAAAAAACCAAAAATATGAATTCATTTTCACATCGGTTCTTATAAAACAAATGTGGAAAACAGTTCTTTGTGGTGATTTACTAAGTCGATTTTTTAATAACTGCCATAAGATGTAGTTTTTATGTCATTTTTTTAATAAACAATCTAAAAAACGCCTCCAAATGATTTTTAACGTCGGTTATTAGAAAACCGAAATGATAATGTGGTTCTCACATCGGTTATTTTCATAACTGATGTGATAATCAAGTCTGCAAATCCATTATTCATGTCGATTATAAAATAACTTCTGTTAAAACATATGTACTACATCGGTTATTTAATAACCAACTTAAAAAACCAACTGCATTAATTTATTATGTCGGTTATAATATAACTGACATAAAAACCAATTTTTTTAATAATACCGTTCAACCACTACAATGCGTTGTAAAAGATGACCTGATACAAGCAAGAAACTTAACAAAATCAGAAACAAACCACTGGACAACCCTCCACACCCTGGACACCGCCTACCCCCATGGACAACCCCACCCCCTAGACACCACTTACCCCTGGAAACCCTCCCACCACAAGAACCCCTCTGGATAAGCCCCCACCCCTTTGGACACCCCACCCCTAGATACTCACCCACCCACTGGACACCCCCACCCCCTGAACAGCACCTCCCACCCCCCTCGACACCCCACCCCTAGAAACCCCCCACCCCCTCGACACACTCCCACCCACTGGACAACCCCCACCCCCTGGACACCCCATACCCCTGTGGATAGCCCAGCTGGATATTCTCCAACCCATTGGACAACACCCCACCACACTGGATAACCCCCACCCCTAGACACCCTCCCACCCCACGGACATCCCCCACCCACTCGACAAAACCCCACCCCACTGGACAGCACCCCCACCCCCTGGACCCCTGACCCCCTTGGACAAACCCCATGACCACACCCATAGACAATCCACCACCTGTACAGCCCCTCCCACCCCCTTGACACCCCACCCCTTAGAAACCCCCACCCCCTAAACACCCTCCCAGTCACTGGACACCCCCCCCCCCCCGAGCACCCCCTACCCCCTTGGATAGCCCCCACCCCTATACACCCCACCCTTATAAACCCCACCCCCTGGATAGCCCCTCCCACCCCATGGACATCCCCACCCCTGGAAACCCCCCACCCCTGGGAAACCCCAACCCCCTGGTCACCCCCACCCACTAGAAAACACCCACCCCTGGACATCCCCTACCACCCCCACCCCCTGGACACCCTCCCACCCACTAGACAACCCCCTCCCCCTAGACACCCAAGACTCCCATTCATAACCCCTACCCCCTGGACACCCCCACCATCGGTACAACCCCTGCCACCACCGGGACACCCCCACCCCATGGAAACCCCCACCCTTCGACACTCACCCACCCAATGGACAACTCCCACCCCCTTGAACACCCCTACCCCTATGGACAACACCCCTGTACACCCCACCCCCTAGAAAGGTCCCCCCTGGACCCTCCCACCCCCATGGATATCCCACTACCCCCTTGGACACCACACCCCACTGGACACCCCCTACCACTTAGACATCCCTCAGACACCCCCACACCTGTGAAAAAAATACTATGCTCTGCCAAAATATGAAACAAGGAGAAACCGAACCAAAAGCACACCAAAACCTGACTAGAATCCAATACAGAAAAACATCAGAACTAGAACAAAACAAGATGAACCAAAGAACAAATAAAAATTCACATATATATAATTAAATATATACAATTTCAACTAAAATAACCTAAATATAACCAAAACAACTAGAAAATAAACAATTATAATTATAATATTCAAAATTACATTTTACACTATAAACAAACTAAAATCCAATCATACCTGTAAAATAATTTGATCATTCAACTTTTAAGTGTTTAACCTCTTGAGCACTATGCATTTGAAAGATATCAAATATCAACAAATTAAAAATATAGTAGTTATAATTTATAATGAATAAATGAAATGAAATATTATTGCAATGTTTGTAAGGAAATCTTAGTAGGTTAAACTTCTCTAGTGTTCATGTTTTAATTATTTCATACTCAAATCTCAACATATAATATCTACATTCGATGACGCCTTATTATTAATGAAATTCTATTTTTTGAGTGTAAATTAAAAATATTATTTTCATGTAATACATCGGAAAGTACAAATTATAAATGGATATTTAGATTTACTTTTATATATTTGATCTTGGAAATCATTTTCCTTGTTTTTTTCGAATGTAGACCCATCCCCTGATAGAAAATAATATGAATAGGATAAATTTAAAATTAATTATAATATAAAAAACTATTATAAAATTGAAACAAACTATTCCATCAAATTCTGAAAACCACCCTGCACAACGCCATTGAGAGAGAATATTCAATAAAGTGATTCTTCCCTTGAAAAAAAAAACAACTAACATCCAATGATCACTGATATAAAATAAAATTTAAAGTTAGTGAATTTTTATGCTAAAAGATATTGAACACTTTTCCAGATATATGTTTCATTCCCCTAAAAAAAGGCACCATCCCACACTATGTGATTATATTCTAGTCAAATCATTCCGTAATATAAAGTGTTTTTTCCTCATCCAATGCATCTACTTCAGGGGAAATCATTTATGGGTCCATGAATCCATATACATCTATTATTTCATTATTCTCACACATGTTATAATGATACGTAATAAATAACATATATAAGTATACATTTGTAAAAAAATGATATTGGGAAAGGTGTTAACATATACATGGAAAAATATATGCACGACATTGATGCCCAACTTATCTTCAATAAAAAGCTTCATGATACCATTTTCCAAAATCCCCACGTTGATTTCACATCAAGAAGTATGAGCTTCCATTGGAAACTCATAATAATCCACCAACAAATTTTAATATCATGACAATCTGTCAGGACTACTAGAATCTATTTTTATGTCATATCTATTTGTCATTGTTGTTGTCTAAACAATATTTCTTTACCTTTTAAGTATTCCTATAAAAATAAATAGAAAAATATATTTGTTTCTAAATGTTATAATTTTAATAAAAAATAATATAATAGATATAATGTATATAGCACTATGTTAATGAGTCACATAAGTTTTGATGGACAAAATTAAAAGTGGTTGATACTATGTCCAATTGTCATCACCTCATTTTTAGGTAATGGTTGTCAAGCTAATGAATCTATAATATCTTGTATAGTGACCCTATGATTTTCAATCTCTAACTGTTGACGATGAATTATATCTCTAATACAATATACCAGCCCATATGATACTATATGATGGTGAGGATAATCATCATCAAACTCACAATAAGTAGAAAGTTGTGGTAGATGAGTAGGATAGAAAATGGGGTCCACTGGATGAGGTGGAGGAGTAGGAGGTACTAGTGGAGGAGGAGGATAAATAATGGGGACTCCAGGGGGGGTGGAAGGGTGGGAGCTGCAGTCTGAAATTCTCATTTCATGTCTACAAACATAGACTGTTCCAACGCTCTAATATTTTCATCAATTGTCACATTAATATTATAAACATTATCCTCCATGTATTTTATTTTTTCTATAAAAACCCTTAATAGAGGAAATTTAGGTATTTGGAAACACTTTTCATTCTGATACCCCCATCAGATATCATCGTACATGACTGGGGTGTTCGGGATTTCCCAATGTTGCAGATAAAATATCTTGCCTACCAGTAGCTGTAAATACCCCATGTGATCTCTTCTCATCAATATAATCCTTTATTAATTAATTGAACATTTATATAATGAATAATATTATATAATGAATATAATTAACTTAAATAAAAAAAATATCTAACAATCTTCCCATCTACGATTCTTGATTCATTAAAAGGATATTTTCCCTTTTTTCTTATTCATGCTCTCTTCCAGTTTTCATGTCTACATATAGGGTATGGAGGAGAAACCTCTCAAGAGCTAGAAGACTCTGCTCTTAATTTTTGTATTTTTTTCTCATCATTTGTTCTTCCAATAATATATAACCTCCTTGAGATAAAATATGAGGGTATACATTTTTAGATTGGATGTCTTGATGAGATTTCCATTTTTTCTGTAATTTAAGAATACTAAATAATTAACAAAATATTAATAAGATAATTTATATTATAAATAATATAAAAAGTTTACATTCCCATACCAAAAATTAATCTTTTATTCTATATTAAACAAATTGACTCCATGTGTCTTCATTTATGAAAGGATATATAAGACATGGATTGTCATGATTCTTATTACCCACAGTGAAATCAGATGTGATGGTTGATTTGAAACCCCTCCATCTATTGGAATCCATTTATAAACATTACTTACTAACTCTTCTAGTGTCATGAATATCAAATTTCATCTGATATAGAAGAGGTAAACATTTTTATACTTGAACCTTTTTAAGATTAATCAAACAGTAGAAAAATATATTAAAAAAACTGTATCTCACAACTGAGATATTATCGCTCTGTCTACAATTATTCAATCATCAAACAAAATGATTACTTTTCTTTTACCCTGAGTTGATACAGAACTCTTAAAATATTTTGTATTTGGACCTCTAGGAATATCATTGTCATTAAACTCAACTTGTATCCTTTAGTCCTGGATATGAGCAAGTGATAATTTTGGTAAGCATGTGCAGCCACGTTTACCAACTCTTGAACTCTTCTTTTTTGTTATGGGAGAACGTGAGGATATTGGGGAACATCAAGATGGGGATGTAAATGTTCCTCCCCAAAGTATGGTTATGATGATCATCTCCTAAGTCACGTGGTTGATCAGCTGATTGATATTTCATTATCCTTCAAATAAAAAAATAAGACATTAGTTCACAAATAAAAAATTCAAATATTACAATATTAATGTTAACAAAAAAAGAGAAAATTGAATTAAGTTATCAAATAGTAAACATCATAAATTTTGGTAAGAATGTTATACAATGGTAAAGATGGTAAACATGGTAAACATGGTAGTTTTATTATCATTAAATAAAATCAATAAACATATATGTTATGTAAAGGTAAACTATGGTAAACAAGGAAATTTAATTTTCATTCAACCAAATCTATAGATATATAAGTTATCTAATGGTAAAATGATAAAATGAACTAAAAAAATTAAAATTAACAAAAAATTCTACATATTTGTTTTAATATGAGTTTTAATTAATAGAAAATTTAAAATATTGAACATTTTATGAAAATAATTAATTTAAGAAAGGCTTAAACATATGTTACCTATTAAATAAGGAATGTACAAATGGATTTTGTTCCCAAATTCCTTTTTTATGATCATTCCTTATGGAAAAAACCATGTCTTCAAGAAGATCATCATTATTTTCTTCTAATATTTCCATTGAATTAGGGATCTTGCATAAATCACCATCTTTATCAAGTTGATCCTCAACAACATATTGTTTTTCATTTGTAAAACTATAGACCACTACATATCTCATTGATCAACTATATAGAAAATCTATTTTTTCATGGGCTGGTATTATAAAAGAATATGATGGGTCTTCCAATCTATTCATATTAATAAATTTCATTCCAAATTCATTAGGTCTGACACTATTATTTCTGATAAAACGTTTTCAGTTACAAACATGACCATTAATTATAAATTAATCAACCTCTCATATTTCATCAATGACTCCATAATATGCACTTGATGTAGAAATTGGGTTTTAGTCTTTAGAACTCCAAAAAGTACATTGCTTCTACAAACACCAATACACCACTATTCTAAACCACACATCTATTTTCCTGAGCTTTCGTATGAAATGTATAACCTTTAATGTCATTCCCGGACCATGTTATTACATTTAAACTAGAATAATCGATTAACCATATTAATGTCTCTGATACATCTGATCAACCGAGCAAGGGATTTTTAAACCTTGGAGAAAGTGTTTTGTTTTTCTCATTAAAAATCCACATTTATTTCTCTATTTGATGAAATTATTTCAACTCATTAATATATAATGTGATATACAGTTGTGCATCAAATATATTTTTATATTTGTATAATTCTACCTTCTTCATCTGTTTAGCTGAAAACAATTTGAATTTAAAGCCACGAATCCCCCTACCCTCATTATTAACTCGTTCATGGCCAGATGAATGCGAACCTATGTTCTCTTCCTAGGCCAATAGCTCGTAAAAAACATTGAAACCTCCTCAGAAATATACACTTCAACAATGTAGTATTTATGTCGATATGGATTCTTAACATACCCCTTCAATATTTTCATATACTGTTCAAAATGATACATCCAACGAAGGTAAACTGGTCCCCAAAGCATTATTGATCGAACTAGATAAAACATTAAATTAACCATTATATCAAAAAAATTATGGAGGAAAGTACATTTCCAATTGAAAAAGTATTGAAATTGAATTATTTTGAAAAATGTTTAAAGCATTCACATTAATCACTTTATTACAAATTGAATTGAAAAAATAACACAACATCATTATAGTCTTTCAGACATGAATAGGAAATGTTCCACAAAATTCAACTAATAGATTATGTTTTATCATGAGTTTAAAATCATGAGATTTCATACCTATCAACATCAAATCATTCAAATATACAGATGTTTTACATTTAAAGAATAACCATGAGTCACTTTAATATCAGGAAGACACTGAAATAAGATAATTTTCTCCCTCATGGATAGTGTATGAAAAGCTAGGGGAAGAAATTTTCACCCTCTATTTGGAGTGTGAGCTAACTCCAAACATATTCCCATTGATAGTAATTATAATCTTTCATTAACCCATATTTAGTCTTTCCTTTATTATATAATAATATTCAAACCAAATTGTCACAGATATATTTCTCGACATGAATGAAATCGATATTATGTTTCACACCATGATATATCAAATATGGTAGCTCAAAAAATATTGACATTTTCTTCCAAATATGTCTATCATTACCAGATTTATTTGTCTTTCCCAATGACACATCAAGGTTTTTCACCCTCTCAAAATACACAGCATGGGATAAAGGTTTTGGAGAAATATAAAATTATTGTGAGGAATTGAATGAATTTTTTAGACTTCTATAAAAGTGATCCATAGGAAAAACCTTTCGATGAGCCATGCATATTGTTTTCCTCCAATGATTCAAATTACAACATGATGTTTGTTTTTCACAAATTAGACATTATTTATGAACCTTAACACTGTATCCAGAAAAAATTCCTTGAACTGGGAAGTCATTTATAGTGAACATAAGCACTGCATGAAATTGAAAATATATTCCATTTTATAAGAATCATACACCCCATTACCATCCTTCCATAAAATATTCGAACAATCAATAAATGGTGATAAGAAAACATCAATATCATTTATGTGTTTCTTCGGACCAGAGATCATTATACTCAACATGTCATTTTTTCGCTTCATACAAACTTCAAGAGAGATTTTGTAATTTATAAATAAAACATGCCCTGAACTATGTGTGATAATGAGGGTTCGGTATGGATTCATTCCATCTGTTCAAAACCCATGTATGAGATTTCTGATTTCATTTTCAAATGTAGGATATTGGTCGTCTATTTTCTTCAATTCTGTACAATCAGCTGGATGTGATATTTTTTTGTCACATATCCACTCGTCATCATTCCAAAATAATATTTTTTTCATCATGTGAATAAGAATACAAACATTTCAATTGATGAATTATATGTAGATACCAAAATACCTTGGCAGAGATCATTGTAATCTCTACATCAGTCTGTGAATTTTCTTTCAAATTATACCGTGATGTCCCACATTTAGGAAACATAGACATAAATTAACATTCCTTCCTATATATCATATAGTCATTCAGACTGGCATCTATTTTCTTGTATCTTAATCCAATCGGGCGTAATATTTTCTTTGCCTTATAATGTTAATCTGGAAGATACTTGTCTTTTGGAAGAATTTCTCTCAATAATCGATGTAGCTCTGTAAAACTTTTCTCACTCCATACATGTTTATACTTCATGATAATCAATATTAAAATTTCCGAAAAACCCGTAAAAATCCATAAAACCAGGATATAATGGTTTTTCAACATCACTCTATAGACTCTCAACTGTCAGTTCTATCAAAATTTGTTCTGTTGCAGTATCACGAATCATTTCATCAATTCCATCAGAGTTACCATCTTTCAAATCATCATCATCTGTCGATCAGACATTGTGTCTAGTTTGAACATGCCAAATCCAAGGGCTGTAACATGGATTAAATCCAGGACAAATTATATGATATTTTATGTCTCTAATTTTCAACTTCTTAATATTCAAACATTTCAGGCATGGAAAAAAACATGTCACTTCATGGAACATTTCGTTTAAAAAATTCCAAAAAGGCATCGACAACTTCATCATATTCATTACTCATTTGATGTGTTGTAGTACAACATCGACTCATTATTACCAATAACAAATATCAAAATTTCACATCTTGTTATGATAATCCAATTTTATATTTATATGAAAAATATCATTATTTTAAAGTAAAATAAATATGAAATATAAAACAAATCTATGAGTATTTAAAAAATATATGCATGAAAATGATTTAAAAATGAAAATATAGTTAGATATAAAAGTTTTTAATTCATCTTGGATTATTTCTTCTTAAATAACATAAATAATACATCCTGGTGCAACTGGATACCAAAATTAATCCTTCTGTAAACATGAAATATGATGTATAAATATTAAAATATGTATACATTCACTACTAAAAATTACACATATCCCAACGAATTGAAACTATGGGGATATCCCCTGAAACTATTGGTATAGAATATCCCAATAATTTCACACACTGTGGATCGATGGTCATTGCAATAGCCCTACACCAACACATCTATAGGAACCATGGGTATAGACTGCGTGACGTTAATATATTCCAATTGTTTCAATGAATCCTTTAAGAAATATATATACCAAGGGGGTGTCTAAGGGGGTTGGGGCTGTCCAAGGGGTAGTGGGTGGCTTTCCAAGGGGGTAGGGGTTGTCCAAGGGGGTAGGGGGAATTCCATTGTGTCCATCGGGGTAGGGGCATCCAGGGGTGGGGGCATCCAGGTGGTGGGGCTGTCCAGGGGTGGGGGTTTCCATGGGGGTGGGGGTATCTAAGGGTGTGGAAGTGGTGTCTAGGGGGTGAGGGAGTTATCCAACCAGCTACCCCATTTGGAACCCTCCACCCACCCACTTGGACACCCATTGGACACCACCGCCCCCTGGACACCCCCACCCCCTAAATAACACTCCCACCCCTCTGGATACCCCAACCCCGGGACATCCCAACCCCAGGATACCCCTACCCCCATGGACAACCCACTCACCCCTCGGGACACCACCCCATCCCCTGGACACCCCCGCCCCATGGACACCACAGCCACCCCACCCCCTTGGACACCCCCTGGACACCCCCACACCCACCTAAACACCCCCACCCCCGCCACCTTGGAAAGCCCCCTCACCCCTGGACACCAACCCCGCCCCTTGGAAACCCCTTGTACACTACCACCCCCTTGGACAGATCCCACCCCTGGGCATCCACCACCCCTCTGGATAGCCCCCCACCCACTGGAGAGCCCCACCCCTCTGGACAGCCCCCACACCTGGACATCCACCATCCCTCGGGAAAACCACTCCCCCCAACCCATCCCCCCTGGACACCCCCACCCCTAGACACTCCTACCCCCTTGGACAACCCACTCCCCCCCATGGACTTCACCCCACCACCCACGACACCCCTACCCCCTCGAACAACCCCCACCCCTCAGGAAACCCCCCTACCCTGGACACCAACACCCCTAGACACCACCTACCCCCTTAGATAGCCCACTCACCCCAAGAAACCACCCCACCCCATAGACACCCCCACTTGCTAGAAATCCCCACACCCCCCTAGACACTCCCACCCCCGGGACTACCCCCTCACACCCATGCACACCACCCGCATCCCAGGACACCCCACCCCCTTGGAAAGACCCCTCGCCCCCCTGGACACCACCCACACAACACCCTTAGACTCCCCATGGACACCACCACCACCTTGGACACCCCCACCCCCCGGACAACCCCACCCCCTTGGACTCTTCCCACCCCCATGGACACCCTCATCCCACTAGACACCCCCTACCAACTTGGACAACCCACTCACCCTTGAAACCACCCCCACCCCCCTAGACACCCACACCCCCTGGACACCCCTAACCCCTGGAAACCCCTACCCTTGTACATGCCTTTCCCATTAGAAATCCCTCTCACCCTCTAGACACCACCCCCACCCCTTGGAGTCCCCCTAGACACAGCCACCCTCTTGTACTACCCCCACCCCCTGGAAAACCCCCACCCCAGCTCCACCCCACCCATCTAGATTTCCCCCCACCCCCTGGACACCCCCAAGACACCCCTACCCCCTTGGTTGTCCCACTCACCCCTGAACACCACCCCCACCCCCTGTACACCCCCAGGACACCCCTACCCCTATGGTTAGCCCACTCACCCCAAGACACCACCCCCACCACATGGACACCCCTACCCCCTTAGACAGACCCCACCCCCTAAATAGCCCCCACCCCTCAGGACAACCTCGCCCCTAGACACCCCACCCCATGTATACCGCATACCCCCTTTTACAGCCCAATCACCCCCTGGACACCACCCCCCCCCTAGACACCCCTATCCTCTTAGAAATACCCCTCACCCCCTATACAACACCACCCCCTTGGACAACCCCCACAACCCCTGGACACCCCCACCCCCTTGGACATCCCCCAACCCCCGATGGACACCCCACCCCATTGACAGCCCGCTCCCCCAGGACACCCCAACCCACATGGACACCACCCACATCCTTGGACACCCCTTGTACATGCACACACACATGATATAACCACAAAAATCGTAAACAAGCATCATATTACTTCCATAGTTTATTTTACCAGAAATTAATTTTTCATGATATAAAAGAACACTATGAAACTTACCATGATAGCAAGAAAAAGATTGAAAAATAACATCTCAAAAAATTATTTTCGGGTATCGCAAAAAAAAATAAATTGATCCGGGTGAGGATTAATTGAGTGTTGTGAGTAGACCTAATAAATATGGTGATAATAAAGATGATGAATGATGTTGGAAAAATGATGTTGGAGGGAAGGACTTCAAAGAATTATTTATAGGATTTCCACACGAGATAGACGAGTCGCATGTCACCCGATCGAAGAAAACAGAATGACTGAATAAGGGGTATGATATATAATTAAACGATTTATCATGTCGGTTATTTAATAAACTATGTGATAAAATATTCCTTTATAAGTTTATAATTTCTGTTATTTAATAACCATCATATATAATTATTTATAGCATCAGTGATTTTATAACCGACATTATAAATGGAACTTTATCACGTCAGTTCTGTTATAACCGACATCAAAAATTTCCGACACTTGCTTTATCATGTATATTATTTTATAACCGATGTGATAAAGCACCCAGGTTTGATATTTCAGGTCAGTTATAAATTAACCGATGTGATAAAAAAATTCAGTATTTCTTAATATGTTTATTTTATAACTGAGGTAAGAAATTGATTCTCATCGATTTATCACTTCGGTTATTGTATAACCAGCATGATAAATATATTTTTACATCTATTCACATCACATATATTGAAATGACTTGAAAAAATCTGATGTGTTAAATGGTTTTTCCTCTAGTGTGTGTGTATGACAGACTATCACCTCTTGAAACGATTTCATTTGTTCTTCCACTACCACCTCTCATGGTTTGGAATATAGATAGAAATTATATTTATATATGATATTTATGAAATTAATTATATAATAATACCTTTTGTGTTATTATATCTTATAAAACATTCTTATATTATATTTGAAAAGGGTTATGATAACATCTCCCATGTCTATGGTGGACAACCGCCTCGCGAAGCGATGTTTACCAATTTTCACTAATACGTTACATACAACGTAATAAGGGTAACTATAATGTATATATATTTTATATATAAAATAATTATTATATTCATGGATGAATTATCTATCTATAAATATAATATAACATTCCATTATTACCATTTCACACACTAAAAAATTGATAACATCGTTGGTGGATGTGTCGACTACCACCTCATCATATTGGCGTGCTTCCTTTTTTATCACCATAATGATTTATTTAAGTATATATAATTAATCATAATTTTATTTATGATATAGTTATAATTATTTAATACTAATATATTAAATTCTTACTTTCCATAATGATCATTGAAAAATTGAAATGTTACTCATGCATACGTATGGCCTACTGTCTCTATGATCGTAGCATTAGTACATTTTTCATAACCATATTTCATTATTTGTTTTTAATGAATTATTGATATATAAATATGATCATTATGTCGGTTATATTAAAAATTTTATATTTATATTTCATATTCCTTTACAATATTATACCTAGAAATGTTTATTTTGTTACAAAATCCAAATATGGTCATACCATCTGATGTAAACCTACTTGATTGAGTAATTATATTTAAATTGTTAATAAGTGAAATGAATGTTATACTAAAGAGATAAATATTTTTCAAGAAATTAAATAATTAAAATATAATTATTTTTAATGATGATAGAGACCAAAATAGGAAAATTATTCTCAAGGTTAGGGTTTTTTATTGTCTCAAATTTATTTTTGTGACATATTTTCCATATTCACTGCATTTTTTGGGTATATAATGATCATAAATTTATTTTGAAATTTTTTTCAATAAATTTATGGGTATTTATATATTGATTTTGTTATTTATCATTCATGGTGGTTAAGGTTTCAATATTAATCAAGAGATAACGAATTTTTGTCATAATTTTCCTTCTTTCAGACATAAATTATGAGACACACCTATTGTCATTAATAAGGTGTATATTATTACCACTAACATGTTATATAATGAATATACATATTTAAATGAAATTTTAACCTTAATTTTAGTTAATATTCTCAAGGGGACTATGATTACATGTTACTATAGTGGTAAGATTAATTTTTTACAATCTACCCATATATTGTGATTGTGTATGATTAAGTATCCAACATTAAAATATTATAAATCTCATGTAATCTTTTATACTCCAGTTATTAATTATTTTTTTCAATTAATTTTAATATTTTCTGATATTTTTCTATAAAAATGATTGAGAATGTTTGTTACAAAATTATGAATTCATTTCTCTATTGTTGTATATATGTGTTCTTTGGAAACAATTTTTCTTTTAAAATGATTTGTATATTTTTTGAATTTTGTTTTTCAAATATAAATATATATGTTTACAAAAATTGTTTTATAATATTTTTAAATGATTTCATTATAATATATCATGGTTATTTTCATTTGAAATTATTTAAAAATTTATTTATGATTTAAAAAATAATTTTTCTAAAAAAGATAACTTTTTCAATATGATTTTAATGATATGTTAAAGTTATTTCAATTCATAAATTTTGTAAAATTAAAGTAAATGAATCTCCAATGGTTATATTTTTTATTTATATCATCCTCCTTCTTTCTCAAGATGGTGAATTTTTGTTCTAATGATTTTTTATTGAGCCTGTTTATTTTCCCCATGTTAATCATGTTTCATAGTGATTGACATGAAATATGTTTATTTTCCTTAAATCAGTCATGTTATAAGAAAATAAAGATTTTTTCTATGAGTTATATGATTAAATATCTATTTAATTTACTCATTTTTTAGTTCTTTCAAGTTATATCTTAAACATGGGTGGATTATATTTCCCTGGGAAAGCACATTATAACATAACACGGGATGGACCAAATATCACCTAGTAATACTATTATAGATTTACATGGGTTGTCCTACATAGAACTGGGTAAACCTTTTAAAAATTAATTTATGGTGACAAATATAGTTTCGAGTTATCCCATAATAGATTAAAATATAGATACACACATATAACTCCCAATTCTATTGGGTAATGATTATATTAGAATTCGGTCATATGGTTATTCCAATTAAGATAGTTTCGAATGTTTTTATTAAAACAGTGATATATGTTTCCCAAAAATTGTTTAAATTTATTGTTGTTGGTTTAAAATGTTTTTCAGGATTGATATTGATATCACATGAGTCATGATTTTTGATTCCCATGTCTCTTGATTTTTCTATGTTTTCATATTTTATGATCTAGGTATTGGTGTATTATGACCCTAACATAACATACATTAATATTATATCATTTTTTTAATAAATAATACATTACAAAAAATATATCCCTAGTGTCTGTATTATTATTTTTCCATTTGAATCATGGAAATATAAATCTGGTAAATAAGTGAGCTAAATTATCTTACACTAGGTTCCCCATAACTAGAACCCTTATTATAAACATCATACATAATACATATCAACATAATGTGTGAAGTGAAATAGATAAACGGGTGAGGTCACAAGCTCAGTAAGAGTAAAAAGGTGACATATTTAAGAATAAACATGACCATAAGGGTATGATAATATGATAATAACAAAATAAAATAAAATCCTACATAACATATATCAAAAATATGAATCATGGAATAATTATAGATAGTTAATAAGACATGAATCATAAGGGAATAAAGGGAATAATGCATTAAATCAAAAAATATGAATAAAACATAGAATTATGGAAGACACGTAAACATATAAATGATTTCCATAGTAGTAAAGGTATCACTGCCCAGGCCATCTGAGTGGAATGTGTCCACACCCCAACTCGTCATTGTAGTCACTGTTCACTCCCAGGACCATCGTAATGGACAATATACTTTGTTAAACATTGTTCACTCAATGTTCCATCCATTTACATCTAATGATATATAAATATATACACCGTGCATTAAAAGGATACATAGATCATGCCCATATCATTATGGAATCATGCATAATTGTGATACTAGATAAAAAAATTTATTCATATCATATCCCATGGAATTAAATGGTTATATTAATCATGTAATCATCTCAAAAACCTTGTAAAATATATATGTTTCACGGTTATTTCATTGAAGCAAGACTCATGAAAAGAATCTGATTTCACAAAAATATAACTCAAGAAATAGAAACAAGTTTCATTAACAACATTTCATAAAAATATAAACCATTAAAATAAATAATATCAAGGGAAAATTCCAAAAATTTCTAGATAAATTAATGTGTAATACAAATGTATGTCATATTAGATGGAAAATAATTTTGAAATACCTTGTAGAAATATTTCATGAGAAAAATATCCTTTATTCTTTAAAAAATGAATTTTAAAACATAAAAAAAAGTTGAATACCAATTATATTGAAAATAGATATGAAAAAATATAATGGAAGCTTTAATAGAAACAAAAATACTCAAAACAAATTACATTTAAAAATTATCTTAATATATAATTCTTATAAAAAAATTAGAAAATGATTTTGAATAAATAATATTTTCAATCGAAGTTATAGATCTAGACATATTTTATTATAATATTATATTATTATCTCAACTAAAAAAGAATGAAAAATCAAAATAATGCATTAATATATATTCAATAACTAGATATTCTTAAAATCAATGAGTGTTCATTAGAGATTTATCATAGCATTCCATCAAAGGAATAATAATCATAAACAATCTTGGTGAACAATGCGATTTTTTCAATAAACTCTTACCACTTTGGTAACTCTAAATCAAATTAACCATGTTAGAGAATGAAATTACATGAAGCATAGAATACAATTTAAAATTGTATATTAATGATATATAATTTCAAATAGAAATATTTGCATCTTATAAAATCATACAAGTGAATGAAAATATTTTCCCTAAAGAAGTCAAATTATGTTAAAACAACCTGACTGATTATGTAGGTTTTGAAGCGTAAAACACAATTATATGGAGATAATAAAATGGGTATGAAAATGCAAAAAAATATAATTATTTTAATCATATAATACATTCATTTTCATTATATACTCTACACGAAATAAATGAATGGCGAATATGGAAAAAGACTCACATAAATAAAAGTGAGACTAAAAATCCCCATACATCATGTCTCAACTATCTCAGTAATCATTCAATCCACTAATATAATAAATATAGGTTTATTATAAATCTATAACTGACCTATATTTATATATATAATACCATATATGTTTTTCATATGACCTTTAATTTTCCTTTTATTAACACTTCCTTATTAAATTTACATTTTGGGTTATGACCTATTTGTTTGTTGCTTGTTTTTTGATTTGTTATTTTATTTTCCCATTACATATACAATGATTTAATCATAAAAATGATGATAAAAATTAAATATATATAATATATCTTAAGTATAAATGTATTCATAATAATATATACAATATATAAATATTAAATGAAATATATTGTTAATGGAGTGGTGGGTTGTACATATACATAGATAATGTTTCCATTTGTTTTGAATTAATGGAAAGAAAGTAAATGATTCATATATTATAATTATTTTATAATTATTATTTCATATATATCATAAAAATTCCCTAAACGTATCTTTAAGACATTCCATGTAATGTGTGAATGAATCACATCACTTTGAGGAGGCAGTAGTCCACACATCCATAAGTGAGGATATCATATTACCATAAAATGAAATGAGTAATGGTATGTGCCATATAATAATTAAATAAGAATAAATAAATCATATATATAAAATATATAATATCAAATCAGAAATTATATCTCTTTTCCAACCTTTAATTGTGAAAATGGAAGAATTAGCGATATCCGTTCGCAAGGCGGTACTCTGCCGTACACACAAACTATGAATGTATATCCCATTTTCTACAAGTGTTTATGATTATAGGTCAAAATCATAAAATGGGGACATATAATTATTTTTTAGGATACTATGTATATTTTATAATAATTGAATAATGATATTATGTAGTTTGTATAATGAAAATAAAACACAATATCTTGTGGAAGTATTTCCCTCCTCTAGAGAAAAGTAATTTTAATTTTCACCAAAGTGATTCTTTGTTGAATTCAATCCCAATGTGAGACATCTAGTATGAATGGGGTAGATTTTGGATGATTTTTGAGCAGTTTTTTTCTAATCTGAAGGGCCTCATAGGTGTGAATATGTAACATGTGATTTCCTTTTTATAGTGGAGGAGAGGTGGTATTTTTTTAAATATTAAAAGTTAAACGCTAGTAAGAGGTATTTATTACATCATAATCCTCCAATTAATTTATATTTAAGATCCTATTGGTTAATTAATATAAATATGGACATACAATGGTTTTCTTAAATATTTCTATTTTATTTTTTTCATTATATGCATGATTAACTACTAAGTAACATTGGTTTTACCTTAATCAATATAAGAAATATTAATTACATTCCCAAATAATTTTCATAAAAGACTAAGATTAAATTTTTTTACATTATAACATATTGTTTTTCAAAATATGGAATCCCTTTTTCCAAATCATAATCACTTAAGTCTCAGGAATTAATCAAAAATTAATCATGAAAACATTTCACAAATTCCAATTATTTAAGTGAATTTTTTAAATGTATGAAATGTTATTATATAAAATTTTAATATGAAATTGGTTAAAATAATATTAAATAGAATAATTTATTTAAAAGTTTTCTCATTAAAAGATATAACCAAGTTAAAATATTATTTATCAATAAGAAATATGTCATATTAAAAAATAGTATTGAATTAAAAATCATTATTTTTCAATATTCATCCGAATTTGATGTTTATCAAAAAAATCCAAAACATTATCCCTAAGATAATTTTTAAATTATAACGTCAAAAATTAATTGTATTTTATCTAATTCAATCATTGATAGTGTCTAAAATTTATTTTATTATTTTTCACATAATGATGTAAAAATTGTTCATTAGAAAAAAAATAGTATTTTCAAACATATAAAGACGTTACCAAATATTATATGTTTTAATATCAATATGAATTTTTGAACCATTAATATAATATTTTAAAATAATAATTTCTATTCATATTATTATGTTTAATAATAATTTTTTAACTAGCATGTTTAAATATTTTTAATAAAAATTATTTTTTCATAAAAACTCATCCTTTGGTGTAACGCATGGTGAGTCAGTGTTGAATGTACCTCCAACATATCTTCTGTAAATTATAATGATATCATAAATTGGTGTAGCATTAAATTTAATACATCAAGTAGAATTAATTTACACAAAAAATGAGGTTCACTAAAACATGGGGTGTTGCATTCTACCCCACTTAAATTGAATCTTCCCTAAAAATTCATCATTCTAATAAAAGATGGGGATATTTATGCCTCATAATATCTCTATGTTCCCACATATATTTATATAACTGGTGATTTCTCAAAAAAAAATTAACCACGTGAGTGTACTTTTATTGTAGAATATTCTTTTACAATCCATAATATCAACTAGTTATTCCTTATAAGAAAGACCTCCCTCAAGTATTATCAACTTTGAGTTCAATAAATATTAAGGTTAATGTATATACAACCACATGAGAGATACATGAGACACATATTGGACTTGAGAGTTACATGGAGGATGTTTGAAGTGATAGGCTACCATCCCGATATGTTTAAGATTTCAATGGGACCAATATTCCTAGGGAATAATTTCCCTTTCTTCTCAAATACGATAACTTTCTTCATAGGATATATGCATTGCAACACATTGTATCTAAATTAATATTATTTAATTCAACAGTGTTTATAAGAATAAATTACCCTCATACTTTTATATTCAATAATATGTTTTTGAATGGTTCCATCCTTCTTGACAATTTCTTCACTGATCTCCGACCCCAAAAGATTCCCTTCTCCAACATCATATACATATTTAGAGATATGAATTTATTCCTATATATGGAATAATAAAGAGCCATATGAATTCTTGAGTGAATGATATTATTCAATGAAAACTCAACAGTAATAATGTGTTGATCCCAACAACCTTTTAAATCCTAATAATGTGATCTCATCATATCCTCTAGGGTTAGAATTTATCATTTAGTTTGGGAATTCATATGAGGATGATTAGTAGTGTCAAAAATCAATTCTATATTAAGGGTTTGATGAATTCATCACATTAACATTGATGTAAAACTAAAATCTCATTCAAATACAATATAATGTGGTACTTCATGAAACCATACCACTTTTATAGTGTATATCCTCAAAATCTTATATAGAGAGAAGTATTATTGGATAGAAATTAAGTGTGTTGAATTATTAAGGTCTTGAACTACTAACAATATAGAATTAATCAATTTTGATGTTTTGGGGATTGCAAATAAAAAATATCTAGTGATGTTCTCCCATTTTCAATATGATATAGGTAATGTATGAAACATCCCCTTATACTTTTTTCTTTTAGCCATAAATTGTTGGTATACCAAGAACTAAGATACAGATCCTATGATATATCACTTCACTAATTCCCACCGGAATTTTTCTTTTAAATATATATATATATATTCATAATTATAAGATGAATATATAATGAATAACTATGATCTTCCTCTAATAGATCCTTCTTCAAATCAGGGATGGGAAGAACATATATAGGGATCTTGAACCGTATCATTCCATCACGATCAATGTTAAACTCAAGAACATTTCAAACCTTCATGTATATCTCTACATCTTCCTTCAGTGCATATATAATATTAACATGGATAGAGGGTTTTAAATTAAATTGAGCAAGATAACATTGTTCCCCTTCCATTAAAATTTCTAGGTCTATCCATTGAAAATCAAAAAAAAATTGGATCTTTTGTGATCCTCATCATAGATAAGCTAGCATGATCCTTTCGACTCAAAGCATTACCCACTATGTTCTCTTTCCCATAGTGGTAATGTATTTAGTAGTCCTAATAATTTATCATCTCTATCCATCATCTATTGAGACTATTCAACTCATTATATGTGAATATATATTTTATAAAATTATGATCAATATATATATATATATATATATATATATAACATTTATCTATCATTATAACGCCTGCATATATTTAATAAATAAATTACCATATCTAACACCAAATAATGAGTTGGTCTATTTTTATCATGAACAATCAATTATATTGTGGCATAGGCTCTAACCATGTTATTATTCAATATAAATCTTCTCAATCCCTTCTTGGATGCATCACTATATGTTAAATCACCTTATTAGCTATAGGATAATGTAAGAAAATGTGTGATAAATAACCTTCTATTCAAAGCCATAAATATTTCCTCCAATTCATTTGTCTATAGGATCATGGCACACATTCAAGTTAACATTGTTATATGATTAGATATATTTGGGATCATATTGAAAAGTTATCTATAATATCCTGTTAAACCAAGAAAAATATTGACCTCTATCACTATGGTTGGTATATGAAAACATTCAATTACATTTTTCTTTTATGTATCTATGGTTATACCCTCTACTAAGATTATAAAACAAAAAAATTAATAATTTTGAAGAAAAAATTATGAATTTGTAAACTTTTTATAACATTTCACCATTCATAGGATCTTTAGTATAATTATCAATTGGCTTTCATTCTCTCCCTTTCTCTCTAGATAGATATGAATAAAATCTAAAAGGAATTCCACAAACTGGTCGATGTAATTTATAAAGAATCTATAAATAAAATCCATGATGATAGAAGGGGAATTAGTATGACCAAAAGACATAACTATATATACATATTGTCTATACCTTATATGGAATGCCTTATTTAGTATATCCATATTATTAACCCTCAATTATTGATATCTAGAATTAATGTCAATCTTTGAATGTTGTTTAGCTCCGTATAGTTGATCAAATAAGTCATCAATATGAGGAAGAGGACACTTGTTCCAGATTTTCATCATGGTCCACTCTTGATAATAACTTTTGTGTCACATGGATCAATCATTTTATTTCATAAAAATATTAGCTTGATACCAAGGTGACACACATGGAAAAATAAATCCCTTATAATTCTTTTGTTGGAATTGTTTCTTTCATTCCAACAACTCAATTGGGTTTGTTTGAAAGGGATTTTTTTAAATTTTTTTGGAACTAGGTATTAGTTCTTTTGAGAACCCAACTTCCCAATTTAGTAGAAGGATATAAAACTCTTCTATAAAGAATTCCAAAAACCCAAAATTTTATTAATATCATTTATTTCGATTTTTATCCTAACCAATTGACATAAAATTCCCTTCCAAATGGGAATTAATAACCTCCCACTGTATGTAATCTTCATAATAAGTTAATACATATCGTTATATTGATAGATGATCACATTTTGGCTTGAAATATGAAATGTATCTTTCCTTCCTCAATAATTTTTGTTGGATTTATATGAGATATCTGATCCATTACGAAGATCAAATCAACTTTAACAAGATGAAAAATGAAAATATTTATTGGAATAAGATTCCCACAAATGTTAAAAAGAGAGGAATCATAGAAATGAGATGTAGTAATTTCTCCATTAGGGAATTTTACTACTAATTCCACATCTAATAATTTTGGTGGATTGTTAATAACATTAAAGAATTCATTAAATATGAAAATTGGGATGTTATAAAATCATAAAAGACATTATCCATTTTAGAGTTGATGGTATGTGTACCTTTCACCACGTCATTATCACACCCCTTGTCCGAAGTAGTGATCTAATGAGATTTTACCATGTCCATAAGATTAAGAGACTTCTAACATCGATCAATAACATTAACATTATATTTTGGGAACTGGTTATCATAATTCCCTTTCTCCTTACACTTGTAGAACTGAAGCAGGGGAGATGCATTCTCTTCAAATTTTTCAATATTTTCATTGGGAGCTAACTTCTGCACATAAATTCAATAAAGAATACATAATAAAATTCCCTTTAACACTTAAAACTAATATAATAACCTTAAGAATATTTCCTCCATGTTTCTTCCCATACATAGACCATAATGTAAATATCATATTCTTTAATCCATTTTTTTTTATTTCACTCTAAATTCATTTTCATGTGAAAAACTAGATATTGATACGTAAATCCAACCTTTATTTCAAACTTGATTGCATAATGTGAATTCTATTCATATCTAGTAATGTATTTTATGGTAAATTCCTTTTGGATTATTGGGTTTCCACCACATAAGAACCAATCATAATAAATTTTATGTTATATTATAATAATAGAAACGTGCCTTACATGCCCTATGAAATTATCTTTATAGGTTCAAAAAATTTCATCATCCCTTTCATTAACTGAAGGAAAATGTTCTCCATATTTGTATGAATAAAATGATAAATGTATGTTTTTAAACCTAATTTATTGAACTCATCCAATTACTTATATTAAATTTCATATTTCAACCTCATATTCATGATTTTAGTCTAACACTGGCCTGATTAACCTTTTAAATGATAAATAGATAGAAATAATTTTTCATGTTCTGAACACTAGGTAATATATAATATCTTTTTAGTGGGACATATCCATTGTTTAGAAAGAAGTAGATCAGAAGTCATGTTGAAAAAAGGTAGATATTTCCACAATATGTACTCAACAGAATGTTGTTCCCTTAATTTCTCATTTTTAAGTCCATGAAGGTTCTTTACATGAAATAGTTGAGTAAACATAAAAATGATATTTTTAATTCAATCTATAATAGAATTTTGGATACTCGTTATAACAATAATTTCATTTCCTATCACCCTTAGAATTGACATAGTTCCTTCGGGTACCATCCACTGACTGAAAACAAAAATCAGTAAGTTTGAAACAATATTCATAGAGGGGAAGATAATAATCATTAAAAATCATTTATAGTATGTCTAAATTAAGAAACCTCTTTTAATATTTGAAAACATTGATTTACACTAGGTAATTAATAGATAAATTATATTAAAATCGTTTATGATAGTTCATAAATTTTTTTCAATTTATAAAGCACATGTCCTAAGACTGTCAAACCAGGTGTTGAGCAAGGCTCATTGTCGTGAATTAGTTCCTAACAAAGTCTAGATCAATCTTGTGTTTTTACGGTCATTAACCTATGTAAATTTTTTCTATATCCATGTCTACATATAGTATCTCGATAGGTATGTATTTCACAGAAACAATTCACTTTATAATTAAACAAAATTAAAAGTCATTATCCTATAAATTAAATCAACCTTAGACATATCCATATAAAAATGTTCATGGGTATATCATTAAGGTTTTATCATCCCAATTTAAAATGTATAATGAAACATTTTATCTAATACCAAATGTAGTGACTCTATCTTAAAAATCATTTAAATTAAATAACTTTTGGAGAATAATTAGTACATTACAAAAATAGATGATCAATGACCATATTATTTTAAGGAATTTTGAATCATGGACCTCAATTTATTGACAATATTTTATAAAAACAACTATTGGGGAAGTATGAACCATACAAAAACCACACTATATAAAAAAACCCCACAAAAATTTGTTCAAAATTCAAAATTCAAATATCAATATTCCCAATTAAAACTATTGAAAACATCACTGACATGGGCCACCACCCATGAAATGTCATATACCCTAAAAGAAATCACCCTTAATTACAATAAATTAATGGTGAGAAATACCGCTTGAGCCCATAATCGTTGTAGTGAAAGCAATATCACCTTCGAAAAAAAATACGCAATACCATCAACAATATTTATAAATAGAGATCCACCTACCAGAGTCCAATGAATGTAGAAAATGCTATAATAATAATTCCAAAAAACGAATTATAAATCTTTTTATGGAGCCAAAAGTACATGAAACATCAAAATCGTCACAAATTTTAGTTATTTGAATAAAACGAATCCACTTCTAGTACACCACCATTGAAAGAGAGGAATCTCCTTCAAACATACAACTATAAAATTCACAAATATCACTAAAACTCCATTGTTTTGACCAAATATGGGGTCCTGCATTATGGTAAGGGAAATAAGGGCATATGAGGAGTGTCGATGAGTATAACTAGATCTAGAAACCAAAAAATGAAGGAAATGACTAGACAAAACCACTAAAACCATCCCAAAAAATTGTGAGCACCAAATAATAAAATGAAAATTGGGGTTCGATGAGATGGTATTGGTAGGAAGAGAAGAGGTGACATCCACCAAGGCCAGGAAGAGAAAGAAAATCCACAGTCGATAATAGAGGAGAAACTATGCGGCTAAATGATGTAAAATATCCTTCACTACCTTGATTTCATATAAGAAAACCTAAAATGGATTAGGGGGATGGGAGAGAGTTGGGTAACCAAGAGAACATACCATTAAAGAATCATTAGCCATTAGGTTTAAGAGATAGACCACCACCACAATGGATATGAAGAGCTACCATCAAGATTAGTCACTTAAAAATAGGGAAATATAAACACCCATACATAACTGAGCTACATTATCATCTACTAGGATCTAAATGACTAAAACCCTTAAAATACACATCATTCATAATAAATATATTTATTATATCATGAAATGAAACATAAAAAGGGGTGATATTATATTCTCAATAAGGTAAAACAAGGGATATATATAAGCATAAACATGACCATAAGGGTATGATAAAGATATCATAATATTAGAAGATCACACCGTACATATCAAAGATCATAAACATAGATCATAAATTAATGATTATAATTTAATAAGACATTAATGATTTTGGAACCATAATCATAAACCATGAATGAATAACATGTGAATAATACATGAAATTGTTGCAGAAAAAAATCATATAAAATGGTTTCTATGGTAGTACATGTATCGCTACTAAGGCCATCGTAAATGAATGGGTTCACTCCCAAAATCTTTTTAGTGGTAAAGGTTCACTCCCAAGACTGTATTAGTGTACATATTCATTTAAAAATCCAAGTTAACATTATATTCTATCCATGTCTATCACAGGATAGATAAATCATTTATCATTGTATAGGAGGGAGATATTGTTCTTACCCTTCTGATAGTGAAATCATACATATGTGTTCCACTAGATAATAAAAATTAATCAAGTCATAACCCATAATATTAAATGGGTATTATAAACATGTAATCAAGTCATAACCTATTTTAAAGGGACAGTTTTTTAGACATTTCATTAAATAATGACTTGTGAAAAAATGTGTTTTTATAATTATATAACCAGTGAATGAGAAACGATTTTCATAAATAGGTTGTCATAAAAACATAAACCATTTAGATATAGAATATGAATTGATTATTTGGATAATTTCCACATATATTAATGAATTACACTAATGAATATCATATTATATGGAAAATAATTGGTAAATATCTTTTAAAAATTTATCTGGAGGAAAATACGATTTCTGCTTTAAAGAACTCTTTTTAAAAGACAATTTCATTATCAAAAGAATTTTCATTGAAAATTTATTTTTATAATTATAAAAGATTATTTAATAGGCATAATCCATTTTTAAAAAAATTTTACTTCAAAAATGATCATAAGATTTCATTTTAAATTTTTTTAGAACATTTTTTTGAATAATAAGTATTTTCAACTGAAGAGAGAGATAAGGTCAGATTTTCATAAAAACAATTTCTCAATTAATTTAATTACTATAGAGAATAAAAATAGTACTAATACAATAAGATATAATGAATAAATTTAGGATGACAAAATTCATTTGTTTTCTTTAGTGATTTATAACCACATTTAATCAATGGAAACATAACCATAAACAATCCCGGTAAACGTTGCGATTGTTGCAATAAACAATTACCACTTCTATAAATCTAAATAAAACACTCTATATATGAAAATTAAATTACATGAAGAATAATATATCATGAAAACGGGAATCTTAATAATATAACAAGTCGAATATAAAAATTTACACCTCATATAATAATATAGGTGTATAAAGAAACATGTGTCTAAATGAATGAAAATTGAAAAAAATACCTTCCTGATTTTGTAACTTTTGAAACATAAAAGACAATAAAATAAAGATTATAAAATCTGTATTATAATACCAATAAATTTATTTATATTATTAATATCATACATTCATGGGTAGTATATGATTCCCACAAAATAACGGGTGATGAATATGACATATGTATCAATGAAATTAAAGTTAGACTAGAAATCACTCAATAATATGTCATGAATCTCCTAATAATTACTCACAACACTTATATAATGAATATAAGATTATTATAATATATCAAAAACCCATATTAATTTATATAATAAGATATATTATTATCTTATGATCTTTTATTACTTGTTTATTAACACTTCTAGCTCAAAGTTATGTATCGGGAATAACTTCATTCTTTTTTGCATGTTTTTATTTCATATACACTCATTATTATTTAATATATAATGATTTCATAATATTAATATTTATAAATTGGTCAAAATATCATATATATTTAATATATATTTATACAAAATAATCAATACATTATAGAAATTAAAAATGATATGAATAATTAAGGAGACGGTAGGTCATACATACACATGAATGTTGCTTCAATGTTCTGTTTGTATTGAAATAAAGGATATATATGATCCATTTCTTATAATTAAAGTTGAATTATTATTTTATATATTTTATATTTTTTCACTAAACCCATATTTAATACATTTCATTTTACAAGTGAATGAATCATATCGCTTTGACGAGGCGGTAGTCCACACGTCCACAAACGAAGTAATCATATTCCCAAAAAACAAAAAAAAAATTGAAGTTATGTGTTAAATAATACATACAGAATCATAAATAAAACATATATATCATATATATATCACATAATAACAAAATGTACCTCATTATTGTCAACCATGAATGGTGGAGATGAATAGATGAGTGACATCGGTTGCCACAGCGGTAGTCCATTGTGCACACGAATGATTATTGTGTATCTAAATTGATGAAAGTGTGTGTGAGTTTAGGTCTAACCCATAATATAAAAAATATAATTATATTTAATATAATTATTTTATTATATAATCATTTAATAAAATTGTTCTATGGGTTATGGAATGAATATAAAACCAAAGAGCTTGTGTAAGGATGTGACCCCTTCATTGGGTAACTCATTTTGGTTTTCTACAAAGAGATTTATTGGATGGATTTATTACCATTGGGGCTCATATAGTATTAATATTGGAATGAAAGGAGTATACTTATATATTATTTGTCTGAAAAATTGTCTTTATATATTTGAATAAGTGAGGGGTGACTTCCATTTTATTCGACAGGAGGTGTGGAATTCTTGTAAATATAAAAAGGTGTACACTATTGGGAGGAATCCATTGGATAATGTGCTTCCAATAAATGACCATTTTAGATCTAATATGAAAATTGGCCAAAAAAATTCCCATGAAATTGTTTTTGGACAATTTATAGTTTATTTTTCCCTAAAAAGTAATGTTTAACTACTAAGTAATCATTATCACCTTAATCACTATAATTAATTATATATATATATATATATTCATTGATATTTATTTTAAAAACCCAATATTAAATTATAAAAAATTATAAATTATTATTATTCCTAAATTTCAAAACATATCTCCTAATTCAAAAAACAAAATAATCAAAATTTAATTTAAAATTAAAACCACAAACATAACGTAATAACGAGGTTTTATGTGAAAATGAATAAATGTTTGAAATTAGTTTATATCTAATTTCAATATGAAACTAGTTATAATGAAATATAATGGATTAATTGAATTTAAATTTATCTAATTTAACTTTTGAAACAAAACTAAAAAATAATTTAACAATATAAATAATAAAAATCAAATAAATTGTGACTTCAAATTCAGTATTTTGGGTATTCATCAAAAATTTATGTTTTCAGAAACAAATCCCAAAAATTTACCTTAAGATAATTTTTCAATTATAAATTCAAAAAATATGTCTATATATTCAAATTAAAATACATAATGTTTCTAAAATTAAATGTATTATTTTCACATATGGACACACAAAAAATTACTTTGATAAAATATTATTTTAAAACAGATAAAGACATTACCAAAAATTATTATTTTTATTTTAAATATATTTTATTTATATAATAAAATTATAAGTAATATTAAATGATTTGTTGTTAAAATTCATATTACTTTGTTTAATATCAATTTTTTACTATATCTTTTATATATTTATAATAATAAAATATTGTTTCATAGAAAATCAGTGTTTCATGTAATTCAAGCCATGTCTGTGTGGAATGTTGTGCAAGATTATATTTTTGATGAATATAATGAAATAAAAACATGTTGTATCATGACATTAAAGACATCAAATAAAATTAATTTACTAAAAAGGGTTAATAAAAACATAGGGTGTTCTATGATAGGAATGATTCTTTTATGATTCACTCATGAACTCATATTATGCCATCAAACCCATATAAACTTATTATGCATATGGAATATATTCAATTGTAAATGATTATTTTAACCCTTAAAAAAATTTAATTAACACTTATGATGTTTACTCTTATATTGGTTTTAGATAATTATATCAAATGATTTATATCCAGAAGGGATTTCATATTGATGATGGTGATTTATTAATGTGAAATGAATGATTTGGGTTATGTTTGAAAATGATCATTTAAAGTCATATGAATTGTTTCTGTAGTATTTTTCCCTAATTCAATCAGAATATAAACAAAAATGATATTTGAGGTGTAAAGTGATCCAATTTTTCCTTCTTTATGTCGGAAGGTTTAGATGAAAAACCATTGGGTCACAATTACCACCATCAATTCCAAAAATGTAATGTTTTTGATTCCAACATAGGATCTGGGAGTGCGGACTATGGAATATTATAGTTTGTAACAATGGTAGGTTTATATTACATTGAATATTATGATTTTTTCTTGTGAGGTTCTATTAATAGTTATAAATACTACTATAGGAATATCATATTAATAATTCTCATAATTTTAATGGCTAGATACCCCTTTGAGGTTACTTGTGACTAAGTCTTCATGTGAATAACGAACTTTTGGGATACTTATCTGGGGGTATTTATAACTGATTGAATACTACCATTTTTATTGATTTATTTAAAGCATTCCACAAAACAGTGAGTCATGGGGGTCTAATGTGGTAAAGTCCCAACACATAATTAACAATAAAATTGATTCCCTTAGTTGGAAAGGAGCCCATATGAAGGATGTATGATATACTTTGGGTCGTCGGAGCTACGAAGGCCAAAAAATCAGCAGCCATGTTGCCTTCCCGCCAAGTATGAGTGATTTCTGTGTGGACTCCCATGAGCTGTTTACCTTTCCTGATCATGTAAGAAATGTTCCAATGATACATATTGGTGCCAGAAAATGCATTATAGAGGACCATTGAGTCTGTATCCATTGTCTTGAGGTTGATGTACTTTTGTTCACATAACTCCAGCCCGGTGACCATGGCCATGGCTTCTGCCTGCACCACATCACACCTCCCATACTGAGCTGAGAAAGTAGCAATGACAGACCCCTCCCTATCACTTATGATTCCTCCACCACGCATCTCCCCATTGAGAAGAGAACCGTCCGAATTTATTTTGAAACCCTAGCCGGGCCGGTGCCAACAGACCCAATGCCACTGCCGCTTCCTGTTGTCCTGTTTAGATACTACATGATTCAGAAGTGAAGGCCTTAACGATGGAGCAACCTAGAAATCATTTCACAAATTGGAAAGGTCCAGCAGCGTATTCCCCATTTTGTAGGTGATGCCGTTATGTAAACCTATTGATTTTTTGTGACGAGCATCATTTCGAGCCTTCCAGATGGTCCAGCATCCCTCCATGAGGATAATAGCCCAACATTTCCTATCGGGACCCTACTCACCCACCACATGGAACCACAAACCGAAGAAGTCATCCATCATTCTACCATGATTATTCCATCCAGTGAAGGACACATGCTCCTGCCACACCCAGCTTTCCCAGTCGCTATCCACAAAGAGGTGTTCCACCATTTCATTTTTTGGCTCCCTGCAGCAGTAGCATCTAGAAGATAGACAAACCCCCCTGCAGCAGTAGCACCTGAATTTTGATGGATCCTATTTGTACCACAGCATCTCCCCCCATGGGTTGACATTAATTGGAACTGTCCTCACATGAATGAAATCATTCATTGAGAACTCTCCCGATGTGGAACCCATAAAACGAGTCTATTTGGATCTTCGCAAAGCACAATATTATTGAAACAGAACATTTGGAATTCATCAAGGATGGCCTGAATAAAACTAGGATGATCACAAGCCTCCCTGAAGAAAATGAGAGGAGTATGGCAGCCTGAACACCATAGCCTACCACCCCCAGTTTAGCTCCCAGAAATTAATATCACATTTTCCCACCTGCCAACACGATAGAGGTCTTAGGGTCTCAATATAAGGATGGATCATCTTCCATATCTTCGAAGGGGTTGATCTCTGAATGTTCACTTCATGGCCATATCTATCTTTCATGGTCGTTCTCCAATGTTTCATACCTTCCATATCCTCCCACGCGAGTTTCACATGTTGCCCTTGAATAGTCATAGAAACGCTCCTCATATTGATTACCCCTTCCGAAATAGGTCTTTCCAGGTGCTCCCCCAAAGCCCAGTGGTGTCAAACTTCCATCTTCTCATCCCATATAAATGCCAACAAAATCCTCTCTATGTTATCAATGACCCTTTTGGGAACCCTCAGTGTGGAAAGGATGTGCATGGGGATATACACGAGGACACTATTGACTAGTGTTATGCGGCCACCAAAAAATAGAAACCTATTCTTCCAATTTTATATGCACCATGTGATCATACTAATGTTCTTATCAATGTGATGCGCACGGAGTGAGTTCGGACTAACCGGTGCTCCGAGATACTCAATAGCAAACTCCATCTTCTTATATTTAGATTTGTGTCGAGGGTCCTTTCCCTCATGTGTGAGAGCTTCTTTGTAGTAAAATTAAGGATTTTATCCCTATTGACCACCAGCCTGCTCCACTTGAAAAAATCACCATGTATCTTTTTCATTCCATGCATGATATCCTTCTTCCATTGATGAAAAGAATCATGTCATCTGCAAACATCAGATGCAAAATTCCCCCAAGAGTATGTTGGTTCTGGTATGGAAGAATTTACCAATGCGAAGCCATCGATTAATTGAGTAAATAAGGTCATTTTGTGATAAGATGAAAATAGTGGAAGATAGGGGATCCCCTTTCCTAATCCCTCTATAGGAATAGAAGAAACAAAATTTCTTTTTCATAAAAGAGGTTGAGATCCATGCCGAACTGAAGCACCGAGACATAAGGTCCCTGGTCCAGTTGGAAAACTCCATGCATGTCAATACCCTTAGAATAAAGCTCCATTCCATCCTATCATAAGCCTTACTCATGTCTAATTTAACCACAAGATTTCTCCCGAAGACTTTGTTATTGATGTCACTCACCATCTCTTGCACTATTCCAATAACCCCCTATATTGACTGCCCATTAATAAATCCATGGTGATCAGGAGCCATCCAAGTTATCAAGTAGGTATCCATACTTCTATTAATAATATTTACATGAACCTAGTATGTAAAGTTGAACATACTTATAGGACGGTACTGCTCAATGTGTTGGGGATTGCACACCTTTGGGAGTAAAATAATCTTTGTTGCACATGATATACGTGGTAAATTACCCCCTTGGAAGTAGTATTTTACTGCTCTCACTATATGCCCCTTAACAGTTTCCCAAGCCACCCTGTAAAAAGAAACTGGAATGATGTCTGGACCTGGCACACTATCCGGTTTCAAGGATCATTTCGCCTCGCACACTTCTTGTTTATCTGGAGGCCAGCTGAAACTTTCATCCACCTCCGCCGATACACATCTTGGGATGTCTCCAAAAACATCCCCTGCTCTACTTGGGTACCTCGTGCTCGTGTTTTGATTGGGGCATGCCAGGAGATCTTTAATGCTGGAACTGGCTAGCTACCCCACTTCCTCACGGTCGTTTGTGTGAGTTCCGTCCTCCCTTAAGATGTTGGGCCTATGGAGGTGATGTCGTTGTTTTATACATGCGTGGAAGTAACCAGTATTTCTGTCCCCCTCCCAAATCCATTGGACCCTGGCATCATCTCTCGCCACTCGTTCCTGCTGCAGAAGGATATCAGCAAGGAGATCATTTTTCCTCCTTATCTCAATAAACATATTTTCATCCCATCCCTGTTCCAGAAAAGTCTCACAGCATTCGACCTCCATAGTGACTTCAGCAAGCTTTCCATAACCATTAATTTCAGTTTTATTGGGGGGAAATATTTTCATCTATTAAGAAAATGGGACAACCCATAAGATCTACGATAACCCATCGCATCCGTCAAGGTGATGGGTCATAAACCCTGAAGAAAATGGATGATAAGTGTTTTAATTGATTACAATAGCCTATACAATTTCCTTGTTAGCATGGAATATTTTTATGGGTAATTTATATGTTTATTTCAGAAACTTATGCTATCTTATTGGAGGAATTGCATATTATTTATCTTGAACAAATATATGATCCAATCCTTTTAATCATTGTTTTTTGAACTTATTCGAGAAATGATTGAATAAATTTATGTATTATTATTTATATATTGATTTTTATTAGATTTGGGTTTTAATGTTATTATTATGAAATTAATATATGAAGGTTAATTCATCTTGGGAATTACCATTCGTTATGCTAACAACTTGATTTTTTTGTGAATAAATAAAGACATGGGGAGTAGCTTGTTTTCTATTTTATGGTAATGTGGTATTAAAAATATTATTTTAGTACCTAAAAAATAGAGATATCATCTTCAACACATATCCTTTAAGAAAAAATTAGGTTATTTGGTGGAAATTAACTAATGTATGATGGTTTACCCATTAGGTAAAAAAAAAATTTGTTCTCTTAGTTTATATATTAAAAGAATTCAATATATCTAAGAAATGGTTCTTGAAATTAAAATGTTATCATAGTGCCCTTATATTTTAATAAATTATTGCTTATTAAATCAGAGATAAATTTATAGTTTTGATGTCTATAACTATCTATTGATCATTTAACCTTTTGTTATCAATGACCTAAATCACCCTCTATAATTATTTTTTCTTTTCCATCATTCCCAACTGTGTTCTCCAATTTCAAAACGTAGTTATGTGTCAATATATTTGACCTCTTTACTTCCCCTCCTATATTATTATGAATTTTTTAACAACCATTTTTACATTGTGGGTTTACCACACATTTTTTATTAAATGAATATCGGTTATTTACTATGATAATGTTTATATTGTGAGCACACAATTTATTAAAGGTGGAGAATGTAACACCCAATGAATTTAAAAGAATAAAATTATATTTTATATAATAAATAACACAACACAGTGAATTTATGTTCCATTACACACAGCTCTATTATTTTATTCTGATGCACGCAACCACAATAATTATATGTTTCATAGAGTGTTCAATATGCAACACCGACGTAAAGAAACCCACTATATAGATTATCATTATAACATATCCATTAGAATGGAATTTATGATCATGATTATCTTATTTATGAAAATAGTTTTTAGATATATATTATTAATTATTTGGATATTAATTAATTAAACAATTAAAATAAAACCTGTTTTACAATATAAGGATATATTTTTCTAAAAAAACTTTTTTAAATGTCCACATGAGTCTATATGAACATAAATTAAAAAACATTCTATTGTTGGATTTTTTTAGTCAAATTTTTATGAAAATTATTCTATGTAATGTTTAACATTCATCATATGTTTTATCTATAACATAGATATTAATAAATACAATTTTATGCTTAAAATTGTATTTATTAAGAAAATTGGGTTTGTCACCTTTTAATGGGGAACATATTTAAAACCCATGATTTGGAAATATTTTATTTATTATATTAGAAAATAAAATAATTTTTTTAATTTGGAATACAGAATTTATCTTAGGGTGATTTTTTATATTATTCAATAAATTATCAAATTTTCGATGAATAGTGAAAAATAATGAATTGTAATTGAATTTTTACCCTAATTTATTTACTAATATATATTTTATTATGAACTATTTTTTAAGTAATTATTGTACAATTATAAATAAATTAATATAATATAAGTCATTTAATAAATTATTATATTGATGTTTGATATAAAAATATTTTGAACTTTTGACTTTGTTCACATTAAAAACTAGATTTCTCATGACATATATATAATCAATTTTAAATTACATTCTACCACATTTGTGGATTAGATTTTTCGCAATGCATTATATATTTGGAATCATAATAATTTATATTATATATTATTGTTAAAATAATTTTTTACCAAAGTGGTTAGTGAAAATAAATAAAATTCAATTAAATTATTTGGGTTAAAAATAGTTTACAAAGATATTAAACATTACAATTGAGGGGACAAATAACCTAAAAAAATTTCATAAACCATATTTATAGAAACATTTAATAGTTTATTATACTATTTTTTACATTTATGTGTTTTTTGGCCACTTTTCAGTAAATATTTAGAATATAATATGTTATTAAATGAAAACAAAAAAATAATATACCTTTCTTCATTTTTATTTCTATAAATATTTGGGGAGAGACAAAAACTAAAGAGGATCAGTTATAATTATTATTTTTTAATATAAATGGTTTTTTTCATAATAATTTATTATTAACTTTGAGATATTATATTATTACATTATGTTCTATTGAAACACAAATGTATTTGTTAATAATTAAATGAAAAAATAAATAAAATAAATGATACTAGAAACATTAAAAGTCATGTAAATGTTATTAATATGTGTGTGGAATTATTTATTTGGATTACATATCATCACAAACATATGTGAACTTAATATATTTCAATTAATTTAATGTCTTGATATTTTTCAAATTCAAATTAAATAAATAATTTCACAATTTAAATTAGTTTTATTTCATAATAAATTATAAGTTATAATTTGATTTAAAATTACTAAAAATATTATCTTCCTTAAGATGATTTTAAATTTTTAATAAATATTATATATTATCAATTAGTGGTCCAATTGATCTTTTATAATGAACATAGTAATATCTAAATAGTAATAACATTGTGGGAATTATTAGGGTAGAAGCCTTGTTTTTGCGTATTACTCACACTTCTATAAAAATTACATTCCAAAACGTATGGGATATTTATTTTATAATTATGACATCATATATAGATTTTTTGGTTCATTTTTTTAATAATTTTCAGTCTAATTTATTTATAGTGGATAAATTACATATGTTTGAAAACTAGTAACCTAAATGAAAACCCTAAAAGAAATATAAGCAAACATATATGTTAAATAATGAAATGTATAAACATTTGTATTAATGTGAATTTGGAGGTTTTTATCAAACATATAATCCTTCAAACCCATTAATTATAAATCATGGGGAACCCATAGTTATTATTTACTACCTACTAATGAATATATCTGAGTAATTATAAGAATAAAACTCCTCCTGGAATATAAAAAGGGAACTCACTCTCCTCACATATTCACACCTATAAAGACATTAGATCATCAAATCCCTACAAAAATAACGTCAAAAATTCAATCCCATCATCATAAAATCAGTATTTTGGTAAAAAATAAAATAGTTCGATGATCTACTACAAACAAAAAGATTATACTTGAAGAAGACGTAGTGTTCTTCTAAATAAGTTTTTATCTTATTTCAAACTCTATATCCTTCTATATTATTATACCATGTTTTATAATAACATCAGTATCAATAATATAATGATATTTTCTTATGATAATTGTAACCCCTATACCCATACAAATATCCATCAAATGAGTTGCGAAATCATGATTTGTTTGTTTGGGGGACTAGCGCCTCGTAAAACGAAGACATTGGTTTTTCCATTACCACCTATATGGGTTGAAAAAATTGATGTAAATACTATTTATATGTTATATTTATGATATTTGTAAAATAATATAACATGTTTATTCATTATTTCATATTCATTTATTTTATATTCCTTTCTGTAAGGGATACGATAACATCGCTCATTTGTAAGACAGACTATTGCATCATGTAATGATGTGAAGCATTTTTCACTAATGTGTTACACTGAAGCGAATAAGGGTAAAGATTATGAATATATGTTATATAAAGGAAATAATTATTATATTCATGATATAATTTTATTTCTTGAATAATACAATATATAATTTTCTTTTTACCTTTTCACACAGTGAAAAGTGATAATGCCATTCATATTCATGTGGACTATCACCTCCTCAAAGCAATGTACTTACAAAAAATTAGAATAATGATATATATAAAAATATATTTAATAATATGTTAATTTATGATATTATTATAATTCTATAAATATAAAATATTAATTAACTTTTTTTCATAATGACTGTTATAACATTGAAACATTACTCATGGGTATATACGGCCTACTATCTCTATGATCATATCATTGGTTCAATTTTCATAAAACAATTTAATGATTGGATTTAAATTTAAAATATTTGATTAAATATATTAATTATTTAATTATTATTATTCCATATATATTTATATAATGACCACTTTGACCATATTCAACCTATCATAGTTTATTTTAATACATAAGACATATATGGTCATAACATATGGTGTAAAAATAAATGATTAAGTAATTATATATAAAAATTTTAATTGTTAAGTAAAATTAATACAACACATGGAATAGATTTTCATGAAATTAAATAATATAAATTATTTTATTCTTCAGGATGATACATAACAAGCATGAAGAATCAAATTCATGGTAAGGGTTTTTTCTCATATAAAATTTCTTTCTTTGAGACACATTCTATATTCACAACATATTTTAGGTGTATAAATAGACCATTAAAGTATTTAATTTTAATTATACTTATGCATGTGAACATTAAAAAATTTGTTTTATGATATATCAATCATGGTGTTTATGGTTTCAAATTTACAAAAGTGGTGATGGTGTTTTGTCATAGTTTCCCTTCTCTAAGATTTAAGTTATGATATAAATCTATCTTATTATAAAAGGTTTATACTCTTCACCTAAGAAAAGTTATATGATTTTTAATAATATATTCAAGATATTTTTAGATTCGTTTTATATAATAATTTCTCAGTATTTTGATTCATAGTTACTATAGTCGTAAAAGTATTTTTTTATATTCTCATTATTTATTAGTATTTTTTATAATTATGTCTCTGATGCTTGAATCATAAATTTTTTTCAAAAAAATCATTATTCCCTAGTTATTAAAGTAATTTAAATAAAAATAATCCATTCCCCATTATTTGGTAGTCAAATGTTTTAGAAAGTGTTATTAAGAATATCTCACATTATTTCACTCTTATGCCATAATTTTGTGTTATTTCAAAAATCCTTTCTAAAAAATTTTCTACAAAAAATTATTTAAAAAGTATTTTTAAAAGACAATATAATTAGTTCAAAAATATATGTTTCAAATAAAATCATCCAATATATGTATTAAATTTTATTTTCCAATAAATTTATTTTAATATTTTATCTATTAAAATTTGATTCTAAAAATTAAATAGAATTTTATTCTAAATGATTTTTTGATACTATAATGGTATTTCCATTCATCAACATAAACAACCATTGTCGTGACTTATTCATAATTGGGTATAATTTTATTTATACCTTTCTAATTATTTCTCTATATGGATAATGTTTTTATCAAGGAAATTGGTATCTAACCCATTCTCATTCCCCATGTTAATCCCATTTCAAAGAGATTGACATGAAATCCATTTATTTTCTGTGGGATGATATGGTTATAAAATAATAATGGTTGTTTATATGAGTTTTATTATGAAGTATATATGTATTTTATTCATGTAATTATTCAGGGAAATTATAAATTAAACATTTGGTTGAATTGATAACAATGAGTAAGCCTGTTGTAGAGTAACATGTGCTGTCCTAGATAGCACCAAGAAATCATAATATAACATAACATTGGTTTTCCTAAATAGATCCTGGTTTTCCCATTACCATTGGGGTTGGATCCCTAGAAAAAAACTTCTCTGCAATTTTTGGTAACTCGTATTGATGGTTATGAATATAAATAAACTTATTGTCACATATTGATTGATCTTCTGTATAACATTGAATGTGATAATGTCCCATGATTATTTATCACACTAAAAGGTAATATCGGTTACACTTTATGATGAGACACTAAATGTACAATGAAATGATTATTAAATATATTTTCTATAGCTCGATGATATAATTTGTGGGACACTAATGATTCGGGCTATTAGGGGTTTAGACACATAGGACTTTGAAGCCCCTTCACATGGGGTACACCATCAGTAATATCTAATAATATATTATTAGAACTATACCCACTAGTAGGAAATACATATTTACATGTGAAAATAGATGTTCCAATCTATGGTCATGCATATTGGTCCTTGGACTTTAGGGCTGCTATTAATGAGTATTCTAAGTCGCACACAATGTTGTATTGATGAAAACATTGTTGATTGATGTTCTTAGTGAGTTATGATACATATGGTGCATCAAGAGTAATATTTCATTAATTATTTATGGGAGAGAGGATTTTTCCCCCTATATTATTGAATAGAATTTGTAACACCCAAAAATTTAAAATACAAATTTTTATTTGATAGTGTTTATAAAATGAATCACCAAAGACATAAGGGAATATAATATAATGAGAATCTAGTATATATTTACTATTATAAAAAAATTCAACACAATATACATCTTTTAGTGAATGTAAACCTGACTTATATTCTATTACATGCAAGATATGCCTTCCTCGATAGCTTATGTTACACGCAGGAATGAGTGTAACTAAATAAAAGTGTATTATTAATATATTATTAATTATTATCAAATGATATAAAAGACCAATTAAGTTAGTAGTTATTAATAGTAATAAATAACATATAAAAATAGTTTTTACAAAAATATGGAATGAATTAATTATTTACCAATTAATGGGAAATGAAAATAAGATCCAATTGTATAAAAAAATATTATACATTTTTTATTTCCAAAATAGGTTTATATAAATAAACATATATAATTACAAATAGTGAATTATTTTAACTAAATATAAATTCCATATATTCAATAATATATTTTTTATATTCATCCATTAGATTATATATGGACATGATGAGAACAAACTCTATTTCAGACATAAAAACATATATTATTGTAAAGGTAAATTGTCCACCATTTAATTGAAAACCCATTTTAAAATGGAATGTTGAAAACTTTGTTCAACTAATATGTAAAAATAAACATTAAAGTTGAAATTTAAACATAAATATTGGATTATGTTGAATTTTTTATATTTTTCTCAGACATTTAATTTTTTATAGAATAGATAAAAATACTGAATTTTAGTCGAATGATAATTTTTATTTTAATATATTTATAATGTTAAACTACATTTTAAGTTTCTTGTAGTTTAATTATATCATATTTTTATCAATTACAAAAATTTATGTAATTTTAATCAATTTCACATTGAAATTGATTATAAAAAGATAGAAAAGATTCAGGTGTTTTTACATTAATAACCAACATTTTCATCACATCTATGAGATTAAATTTAAATTAGTTTATTCTACCTCTATGGTTGTAATTTAAAATAATGGATAAACGTTTTGGGGAAAAAAATTTATTATGTCTAAAAAGGTAAAAATTATTTTGTTAAAAAAATATTGGTGAAGGTAAATAAAGTTAATTACAGTTTTTAAGGTAAAATTAAGCTTAATATAGGACTAAATAATTAATTCAAGGAACCACATGGAATATATAGTTGTCCAAACCCGATTTTATTTCCCAAATTATTCCATAAAATATCAAATATATTTTTAAATTTCAATCCTTTTTAGGTAATAATATCAGCATACCTAACTTCTTTTCAAAAATACCAAGTGATTGCTTCTCCTCCCTTATAAATGACCACCACCTCTCCTCATTCCTCACACCTCTAAAACAACTTACATTTAGACAATATATTCTGATATATAATCCCCAAATCCCTATTCTAGACTATGAATCCTTTGTTTAATTATAAATCCTTTTTGTTCAATGAAAATGTAGTTACTCGATTAAGAAGTAATTTATTCTTTCAAAAAAATTAATTTTACTTCCATTGTCCACTCTTTATACTCTCTTCTTTAATTATTGTATAAAAAACAATTATAGACAATTTACTAGTATTTTTATGATTATGGTTCAACCTACACTCACACACACTTCCATCCAATGGGTAGCAAGCATATTGTTTTTGTGTACGGTGAACTACTTCCTCACAAAACTATGATTATTAATTTTTTCTTTACCTCCTATCATGTTGGATATTATGATAGTAAATATTTTTATTTATGATATATATGATAATTATTAATTATTTATACTTATTTAATCCTTATATTACACATACCATTAATACTTTGTATATTATGTTAATACGATAACATCGTTTGAGATTGTTTGAACTACACCCCCTCAAAGCGATTTGATTCATTTACAATATACATTGAATGTATATAATAATATTATAATTACAAATATGATACGTAAAAAACATATATGCTATTATTTTTATAATTAATTTATATAAATAATATATATATATATATATATATATAATTTTCTTTATGACCCTTTTACATATAAAGTGATAACATCGTTCGTGGACGGGTGGATTACTGTCTCCTCGACATGATATGATTCTTTATACATTACAAAAATTATATATATAAAAGTCTATATGGTTAAATTATATGGTATTTATGATATAGTGGTCATTCTATTAGTATATTATTATACTAACCATCATTTAATTATGATCATTAAAAACGATAATGTTACTCATGTGTACGTATGACTTATCTTCTCCATGATTGTAACATTGATTTATTTTCCATAATAATATTTATTTATTTTTTTAAAAGTATAATTCATGTAAAATATGATAATCAGGTCATAATTATTATCATATAAATGTTATATAAGGATCCACTTTTACCATAGTTGACATTCCCATGTTTTTTTTGACATATAAACCGAATTTTATCAAAACAACCAACATAAATAAATTTTTTTATATGGTTGTATATGAAATGGTTATAAGTGAACTAAAAGCAATGGTAAATGTGAAAAATATTCACAATAATGTAGATAATTAACATTATTTTATTAAAAATGTATTTAATGGATGTTCACCTTCAAAGAAATGCTTGGTGAAGGATTTCATCCCAATTTAAATTAATTTGATACTTATTTGTTGTTATTCCCCTAGTTTCTTTTATATAGAATATATAATTACCTTATTCATTATATATCAGGGTCTATTTAATCTAATTATATTATAACATTCATTTAATTTTATTACATTAAGGATTATTATTTATAATGTTTCAAAGTCATATGGGACACTTTTTAAAATTTAATAATTATTTTCATCAAGTATAATTATAACGATCATTAATTTCTATTAAATGAAATTATATAAAAACTATACAGAAAACCTTTCTTTTTCCTCTCATATTTTTATTCATGACATATTACAATTAGTAGTACCATTTTTTCACTATTTGGTAGTAAAAGTTTTTTATAAAATGTATTAATGAAAACCCGACATCATTTCTATCTTTAGTCGGGGAACATATTTTCTTCTAAAAAACATGTTTTATTAAAATATTTTCAAAACTAATTTTAAAATTATTTGGTAATGAAATTTTTACCCTTTTTTTCTTATACAATGTTTCAAATGTAATATTCTTGTCACTTTCCGAAAAAAGAATTTGTCTATACATTTACCATGCAAAAGGAATGTCCTTTTACCTCATCTGGCTTGAATGGATTTACCTGCATTCATTTATTTGAAGAATAATTTTAGTTTTTTAAATGAAATTTTTTAAATAAATTGTTTCCAAATGTTATTTTATATGAAATGGGTTTTCACGTGTTTATTCAAAAAGAAATTATATATTCCTCCATTATTTTTTTAAACATTTATATTTTTATAATATTTCTATTCATCATGACCAACATCCCTTTATTTTATGTTAATTTAGATTTTTTTATGGATATCATCATATTTTTTAATAAATATGATATATGATTGATTTGTAAATATAATTTATTATCATTCACTTATTTTATTTACTTTAATACCCTTCAAATATTCAATTTCCTATGATGATTTGATATTGAATTTCCCCAAAATATCCATGTCATTTTTCAAGGATATGAATACTACCTGAACCATATTCCATTTTTTATTACGGTTTTTAGTATTAATGTTATTTTATTATTTGGTTAAATATTGATAAACACATATCCTTTATTCAATAAAGATATCTTATAATAAACTTTATTTATTTAAAGGAATTCGAAATGCACTATAAAGGTTGGGGACCAGTTAATGCATGCCATATAGGTGAGAGACTAGTTAATGTCAGCACTGTGGGTTGGTCATTGGGAAATAAAATCCCATCGATGCATTATTAGTCTCATGATATGAAATTAGTTGGAAGAAACAACTTTGTGTTTGTTTCCATATAGATTATATGGTTTTTGATCCTTAGTTTAATATTTCTTGTGAATGGTTATGACAGTATAGGTGTTCAGGTTCCTGAGACATGACATCCATAAAGAAATAGTTTCCAACATTTATTTTCAGTTATTATTCATTCATTATATTTTTAATTGAAATTTATATAGATATATTTAATTATCATTGATTTAGATTGAATGTGTTTCCAGTTATTGGATTTCCATATTATTTAAACCCATACATTTAGTTTATTAATTAAATAGAATGTGTGTTTAGTTATAGCATTTCCAAGATTTTTATGCACTTTCATTCTTTTTATGATTACATGGAATGTGTCTTTATTTATTTACCTTTCCATATTTACTATTTTCATTGATTAAATATTTCTTCCACTATATTTTTCCCTTATAATGCAATTGACCTCAACCATATTATGTTTCTTCCACTAGAATTCCAACTAGCGTAGTATGAAAGATATGCATGGATATACTAGATGGGTTAGAGTAATTCTCAAAGTTATTTACTTCTAATGAAGAAATGGTAATGCTGTAATTAGTGTAGTCATTTGTTATACAATACTCATTTAATAATCTAGTTTGAAAATACTACTAAACTCTCTATCCTTCAAGATTTATTTCATTGTAATCATAGAATTCTAATTGATAGAAGACATTGGCTCTAGGCTATCTAGGGTTGGGTCTCTTTAGTTTGTATTAGCGGATGATTATAAGAAACCATGAAAACAGGATTTATAAAATAGAGATTAAGTAAAAGAACCCTAAGGTAGAAATTGAGGATAAGTATAGAATATCATCATATAATTTTGTTAAGTAATATATTTTGTGGGTCTTCCTCAAAATAAATCCATGTCTAGATACAACAAGTGAACGTGGTTCTAAAAAAAATGTACCTATGATTTATAACTCTAACAATGTCTTCCAAGCATGACTCCATGTAACCTGGTACATGAAAACGGGCCTTACTGCACAACTCGTTTCACACCCATGATGGATACACATTGGACAATTCACATTTTCCTGGCATGGTTGGAAGATATGTTCAGAAATAAACGTATGATCTTCCATCATTATTAGTATGTGATGAGATACATCTTTGGATGGAATGCGTTTGATTCCTCATTCCGTTATCAGAGAAAGAGTATGTGCCTGCTCTTGTCCTCCAGGAGTTCCTAGTATATACTTTTAGTTCTCTTATGCTGGGATAGAGGAACGATTCTCTCAATGGTTGTCTTCTCTGGTTACCATCATATTTCACGGCTGGTTTTCATATTCACAAGCAGGTATTTTTATCTGCTCGATTACCGGTGTATTTTTTTCACGTGATTTATATACATCCGTACGAATTTTACACTTCCCATATTTAGTTCCTGAACTATTTGGATAACGGGCTTTAAATATGTCAGCTGGTATTTGTGCATGCGTATAGATGGTTTAAACCCTATTTAGATGGTAGGCTTGTACTGCATCAGTAGGTATTTGTTCATACGTGTATCTGAGTGACCCCTATTTGGTTGACGGTCTTGTTGTGTGTCGTCCGACATCTGCATCTTCCTATATTTTTTCGCCCTATCTGCATGGTGGGACTGACAAGAACTAGCAAGAACATTCACGCTCTCATCTTGTGCCATCATATATCTATGGCGGGATTGAGTGGAGGGGGAATAATTGTATGTCTACCCCCTGAATCTCATTGTGTTAGTATATAGGATATTCTCTTGAAGATACAGGGTGATAGCATGTTCATGGTTATAAATTTTCTAACCATGGAAGGAATCCTGAGGAGACTCAGTCTCTACAACTTTGGCAGGTGCCCTCAACATAAGTTCCTCCTCGGTGAGAGGGGGCTTGTTTGTCTGGTGTCGGCGATGGCATTCTCTAGTGGGGGAACATGATTAGAACCTTTGTGCAGTTGATATGATGTTTTTAGCATCATATTTTTCTTTATCCCTACATTAAGAGGGGTACTTGTTGTCACCTTCCAAGGAAAGGCCCCTGAAAAAGTTTGGGACGACCACCGGGGTCTCCTTTTGTTGGGGGGATGGTCACAATTGAAGAGGTGACTGGAAGACCTTTTCATAATATAGGGCTTGCCTTGCGGCCTATAGCATTCATAGAGTACCATTTCTATGGTACCCCAGATCATCGTATTGCATACCCATCGTTGAAGACGCTGGGTAGGTGTGGGGGTCATGCTCATCGTTGGGGCCCTAGCCGCTTGTTGGATCACTGATGTGTGTGTCTATATGAGTCATTAGGAAGTAATTTGGATAGAATTTTTCTTTGCAGGAACCAAAAATATACATATATACCATACAAAAAACAAAACCTCATCAAAGTAGAATTATTTTAAACATATTCATATTTGAATATTTCACTAGTCCCCCTTCCCCTTTTCATTTTCAGTGGGGTAAAAGGGCTTGAGTGGGGGTAAGAATGCCACCTTGGATAAAGATTCACAATAGGTTCCCTATTTGTTTCCGCCTCCAAGGTGGCGCATTTCATGCGTACCTGAGCGAAGATAATTTCCAACTTGCAATATCCCATTTACTTTTATCATTGGGGTAGAACCTCCACCTTGGTTAAAAATTCACGTCGTGTTCACCAATTTTTTCGCCTCAATTTTTTTTTTCATTTCTAGGTGGGGAAGAAATGTCATGATGAGGATAATCACCCAATCATTTTTCTATAGAGACCGGTTCCCATTGAATTCAACATTCCTTTTGTTTCCACCCATTCAGCGTCACTATCATTTAAAGAAGGTTGGGTTAACCCTATGGGAAATGTTGGTCCCAGCAGGTTAGTGTGTGGGGGTCAAGAACTTGTGAAATTTTTCCATCTCGAATATAACTTCCAAATATAGTATCCAACGATTTCATTCATGGTTCTAGGAATTCCCAATGGCCCTGGTATCCATGATTAATGGACCAACTTTCCAAAGCAGGCGCTTATTGATTGATGATTCAGCCAATGAAACATAAGGACTCCATGGGTTGAGAGGATGGGAGTTCATTCTCACCCCACCAATTTTAAGGGAGTATCATTGCATGTTCTGAGAATATATTATTGATTTAAGTTGTTTTCATATGATCGGGAATCCTTGGTTCATTCTTAAAGAGTCTGTCCCTGGGTGACCCTTGGTTTGCGGGTCCATCGAAGTCATGCATATATGGATGCTACTGATGCGATGCTGACATGAGCCATATAATAAGGTTTTATGGAGTTTATAAGCATCCAAGGGGATGGAAGGTGACTTGTTGTTGGGATCAGGCTTATAAGAAGGGATTCCTATGTATGCTCTGGATAGGAATCAAAAACCATTTAGTTCCAATTGTTGAGGGGCTCATGCATTGGAACATACCATTTGAGGGGGAATGAATGGGTTGAACCTTCATGGGGTGTCACCCTTTTGTGATATGGCCTTCTGGAATTCATCCAATGTATCCTGATTTTGTTAGGTATCAGAGTTATTGTACTTCATATGTACTGATTTTGTAATCATCATAGACCTCTAAGCCCATATGAGCCATTCTCAGTGTGAGAAACGAGAGGGTGTGAATGATTCAACAATGCACATGCCTCCTCCCCTATTGTTGGGGGAGGGTGAGCCAGTGGCGGAAGAGTCCGAGACAACCATGGGTGAGGGCGTGGAGAAATGAACCCTTCAATGTGAAATGAAATTGTAAGTCATGTGGACATGACTTTGAATATTCTGGACTTACCTCTGAGGGAGGGACCCATAATATGTTCTTGAAAGGGGATGGGTTTCATCCTCATTAAAGGGTGGAGAGAACATAATGTCATCGACTATGAACTACACCTTAATTAATGGAAAAGTAGGTGACTACCCTTAATCCATAGAATGATGAGGTTTATGTTGGTGTCCTAAGGATAGAAACTAGGTATCCATGGGAATGCACATAAACATTCATTACCAAAGCCTAAACCAGTGTGGGGAGAGCCTTCAAGAATCCACTTACCATGGGTATGTATACTCAAAGGGGTGTGTTTGGGTGACTGATGGTCTGAACACATGGGTATGGTGGTTTTGGAGGATTCATTGGCATAATTCCAAAGGACTAGTTAGTAGAGGGATCATATAGTACTAGATGGTAATGGGAGGGTGATATTGTAACGGGTGGAAATAATACATAAAAACACCCAATTCAACATATTGGTTTCTTATGTGAAATAGGGAAGCCCCGCATATAGTTGTGGTATTTGGTTATTGGGGCCATCTTCCTACCGATGTGGTATGTGGGCATGGGTATAGACGACCTCATAACATTGTGGTATGCAGCCCATCATGCCATGTTCGGTTCCATTAGCGCATTGATGTGATATGTGGATCCAGGTCCAGTCTTCATAGAGGTACACTTCAAGGATCACCATTTTGAAGGAAGGTTCAGGGGAATAAAATTTGCGGAGAATTAATCCATGAGGAGTATGTGGGCTGGGGTTCACCAGTTAGGTTTTTGGTTGGATTATTATTATTCAATTCCCCCCGATTTATGGTTCACAGCCGGTTGTACCAGTGGGGAATGCAGTTTGTGATTCAGGCTTCACCAATGAACCAAGACAGAAGTCGGAGTATTATCTAAACTTTTTCTATCCTCTAAGTACCATTAAATACTTCATTTTATGTGATTTTTCCTTCTACTATAATAACTTTTATAGAGTATTGATACACTTGTATATATTGGGCATGTGATACCATTTGTAGAGGCCCAGGAAGCAACATCCTGACCCATGGAAGGTTCGATCATGCGTGGTTTTGTGGGGGATCGGTTCACGATGACATTTTGTGTCACCCTACTAGTTCACTTCTTCTACAAACAGATGATTTCATATCACAGTACGCGTTTAGTCTCATGCGCATGAGCCCTTTGGCGACATGGTCTGAAGTCTTCCTTTTTTGCTAATCATCGCCCTAGGGGCCAATGGTTATCAGATCATTCTGCATACCTTGTTGTTTCGCAAACCATCTGGTTCACGTAACATTCCTAGTGATGGTATTCATACCACTAAAATTTCATTGAAAACATTAATTCCATCAAGATTCATCTGATGATTGCAACTCAATTTGAGTCCATTCACCTTCCTAGACTTGTAGGAGTACTTTCATCCTTCTTCAAAGTGTTTACGGTGGTATTATCATCCCTTGGTATAATTTTCAAGACCCTATAGACATATTACGCATTTGAAATTACATAAAAGTCTTATAGTCAGATAAGGACTCATTATAAAAATGTACCTCCATGAAATACTTATGTAAATAAGCATACATTGTATGGATCATGATCATTCACAATATATCCAATATGATTCTTTGACTATGTCAAAGTACATGCATTGACCAGATACTAAAGATATTCAGTATGGAACAATCCAAGAAAAGATTGGTTCTAGTGTAACATGGTTTATATTTTTCCGTGAGAATGTTTCCTCATACAAAATAATAGAAATAAATAATGAGTAATATCCCATATTCTTCAAGGATAGGATTAATCATGTCTTCCATATTATATAATAGACATGATTTTTCCTATGTGTTAATCATGGTAGGAAGGTATCAAAAAGATCCAGGAGAACAAAATTTTCTACTATTAAGGCTATACTAATTTATCTGAGATGAATTAATAAAATATTCCTAGTTTATGGAGGTGAAGAGGAGCTAGTCATCCATGGTAATTATGATTCTAATTTTGAGATATATTAGAATGATTTAAAGTCATAACTAGGATATGTTTTGTGTCTCAATGGAGAAGAATTGATCTAAAACAGTTCAAAGAAGCTAGTTATGCTTATTTTTCAAAGGATTATGATTATATAATGACTTTGGATACATCCATGGAATCAATTTGGATTTGTAAATTTTTCTAGTATATTATTGTCGTAACTACCATTAAATAACATATCACATAGTATATTTATAATAATGTAGTGATGGATCATCCAAAAATGAAGGGTCGCACTAGCATAAAAAGCTTATAATGGAGTTATATCCCCAATTGATTGATTTTTATCAAATGTGTGATATTTTAGTAAGAAGATTAACCATAGATGAAAAAATGGAGTACTACATGCATAATGGATTATCAAAGTTGAAGCCTTAGTAACATGTGGGAAGTAGAAGACTAAACATTGTTAGTAGTTGGATCTAGTGAAAGTGATAGTATTTTGGAATATTTTACCAAGAACGTTCTTATATGTACATTATGATTACTAATATTTACTATTTTGAATATTAATATAATACTTATCACATTATAATTTTTCAAATATGTTACATTATATGTGATACTTTTCCTAGAGTACTTGTCGCACTAAAAGGACATAGTAGATACATGCTATGATGAGAACCTAGAAGTGCTATGATCCTATTCTAAAATATATATTCTATAGTTGGATGATATCATTTGATTGAAAAACTTATTGAGGCTATTTGGGGTAGAGACTCGTAGGAATTTGAAGAACCATCTCATGGTACTCCCTTGGTAATATCTAGTACTATATTATAATAACATGACCCATGAATAAGAAATCCACATTTTTATGTGTCAATGGATTTTACTATTTGAAGACTTGTGTGTTGGTCTATAGAAATTAAGATAATATCTAACGAGTATTATGAGTCATGTAGTTTAATTTATTGATGAAAACCAGTATGACTAATGTTTGTGGTGAGGAAGGATATGTTGGGTTCATCAAATTTAATATTTCATTAATGATTAATATGAAAAGGATTAGTACATTATATTCTTTAATGGATGTTAAAATCTTAGGCCCTTTGATGGAGTTGATATAGTCCAAATAAACCCATGGACACAATGTTCAAGATGAATGTCCCATTTCTTGAATGTCAATGAAATAGAAATCGAACACATATTTCAATTGAACAATAATGAAACATGGTTGATTAGAGACATCGAGATAAAGGGATTAGATTAAACAATAAGAATATGTGTGAGGTAACATGTGTTTGGAAAATTAAATTCTTTATCTATGGGTGACATGGTTTGCTGATATATGATAACCTTGGACTTTAGGCCGTATCTCCTTATATCACTAAGAAAGAGGCCAAGAGTGTCACACACAAACTGTAATGAGATTATTAGTTAAATAATATAATATTATTTATTATTTTATAAGTTGAATAAATATTATTATTAGTCATGGTTTAATACATATTCATGTCTTCCTGATCAAAAATACTATCTCTCTTGTTATCTGATTGAATATAATGTGACTGGAATGTTTAATGAATATTTATATTAAATTTAGTGAATATAAAATTTCATTTTTTATTGGATAATAATGCAATGATATTTATTTAATAAATTAATAGGCATTATTATATTCTTGATAAATAGTGTGGATGATTGAATCCTTGTTATGATGGTAAATTACCTTTGTAACCATCATTTCTATCCTTTATGAGACTGTGACATAGAGATGGTTTTCATTAATAATAATAAATAATATTTAGTGAAAAGGATACCCATTTATGAAATGGATTGTGATGAAAATTCAACGATGTTTTATTAATTAATTTATTATATTCGATAACATGGTCTATCTATATTGGTTTTATAAAATATTTAAAGATCTAATGAAATAATTTTCACTCATTTATGGATTATATTATCCATTAAATGTAAATTTTAGTGCTTTAGACCTAAAAAAATCATTATTGGGTATTAATTTATTGGATTAAAAAATGGACTGATAATTGATCAATGAAAAACCAAAGATTTAAATTATTCTTAGGAAATTAAAATGTATCTGGTATGTATATTTCTTTATATTCTTATATAGTAAAATAATTCCTCAACTCTTGTTTAAGGGTTTAAAAAAATGCAATCCAAATACTTTAATTTACATTAAGGTATGTTTATTTTAAATAATTATGGACTTATGGATTTAAGGCCCATATCATTCAATTAACCATTCACATTATTGTGGTCAATGTCCTCTATCAATATCTATAAATATTTATAATTCTCATCAATGTTTATGTATTCAATTTGGTGCACTATTTTCTTACTTAGAAACCATGTTATATGTTATTATACATAAACTATATACGGAATTTTGTCTCTTAGTAAGTATATATTTTATTAAATTATTATATGATGAGGGTTATCAAAAAATGATTTACAAAATATCAAACCCTTCAGTTTTGATATCATGTTTAAATTTTTATGATGCAATTTATTTACTGTGAGGGGAATGTAACACCACGTGATTTTAAAAGCAAAATATTTTATTCAATATTGCATTTGACATACAATACCAAACATTGAAGATAATATATGATTCCACTACATTCCAATATATTTATTTTAGAAATAATATTATTTTTTCAATATTATACAATCCACACAACAACAAGTATTTCAATAGCTTTCATTATACATAGGATCATGATTTACCAAACAACAACATGATATTAATAATATTATATAATATGATATTTATATTCTTTATGTTGGAAGGAAGTGTATGAATATGAATAACTAAATTATAAAAATATACTTTTTACACATGTTTTTTGTTATCTATTTGTTAAAAATAAAATAAAAATCATTTAAAACAAAAATAGTAATGTTATCTGAAAAACTGTATTTTTTCAAAATTGTTGTTTAGCCACGGTTTGCACACATAATTTAGAAAAAAAAACTGTTAAGAAATTTATTTTAAAAAATAAGCATTGAAATTGTTATAAAAAAATTATCTTAGAGTGATTTTTTGATTTTTCTAAAATCTTTCATTTTTTTGAATAATGAAAAATTAAAAATGTTTGTTGAAAATCGATATTTATTTAAAGAATTTATGATGTAAAATTATTTTATTAAATAGTTATAGAGTGAAATGTATTCAATTTGATATCAAATAATATAATTTATGTCATTAGAAGAATATTTATATTTAATTTAAATATAAAACTTTTTAAAATTTTCTACTTTTTATTTTAAATACAGTCTTGTCATCACATCTACAGAAATAAGTTTAAATTAAAATTTTATACTTTGGAAAATTGAATATGGAAAATGGGTTTAATATTTTTAATAAACATAATTCCTAATTTCTAATTTGGATAATTTATTTTTTCGCCATAATTAATAGTGACAACAGTAAAAATTCCTTACTACGGTCAAGATGAAAATGTGTTTATCGGGGATTCAACTTATAATATGAAGGTACGGATGACATATAAACTTATCTAAAATCTATTTTCCAGAAATAATTCTTCCAATAAACATATAATTTTATTAATTTTTAATTTCAGACAGTGACATTTGAAAATGTGGGAGCACTCAATTCTTTTCAATAATACCAATTTTGTCCTCTCCTACACCTATAAATGACCACCCCCTCTCCACTCATCATCACAACCTAATACTTATCTGATTTGGAGAATAAATACCCAAATCACGTCATAACATTAATCCACTCATACTATAATAATTATTTTTATTATAAATCCATATATTAAATTTAGTAGTGTAATCTTAAATAGGATACCTAAAGGGGAGGTAATGTTGTTAACAGACCATCCTTATTTGTTTTCATTCTCCACAACCTACAATTATTTTTAAAACATGATGATATAAAAAAATTATATTCCATATTCTGGGATGTTTTTATAATTTGGTAATGACTTACATACATCTCCACTTCCCCCAAATTGGTTACGAAATCATCATTCGTGTGTACTGTGGACTACCGTCTCAGAAACTGATGTCATTCAATATTCAATTCCCACAATTTATGGATGGGTATGGTGATATATATATATATATGTGTGTGTATATGTATGATATTTATATCATATATATACCTATAATTTCATTAAATCGTATATATATATATATATATAATTACATTCCATTCTATAGGGGAAACGATAATGTCACTCATTTGTACTAACGACAACTTCCATGTGAAGCGATGTGATTTTTATTTCACTAATGCATTACATGGAATGTATATAGGGTAAATTTATCAATTGTATGTGATATAAATGGAATAATTAATATATTATTTAAATATATATCACACTAAATATATATATATATATATATTATTTAATTTTCTTTCTTACCTATTTAATCACATATATATTATAACAACGTTCATTTACATGTGGACCACCACCTTTTCGAAGAAATGTGACTGTATATTCATTACAACACCACATTTATTATAAATATATCAACATTAAAAGAAATAATATTATACATATGATATTAGTATAATTCTATAAATATAGAATACCACTCTCCACCTTTCTATAATTATTATTCAAAAATGGACAATGTTATTCCTTCTTATGTGTTGCCTACAATCTCCATGATTGCAACATACATCATTTTTCAAAACCAATATTCATGATTGGATATAATATTATAATTGATGTAATTATATGATAATTAAGTAAAAATTAGCATTCCTTTGATTATTTAAATATTAAATATTTTAGTGAACTAGATCATTCGCGATGAAATAAGAATAAGAAAAGAATGAAATTAACACCCAAAACAATAAAAATAAAGAATAATTATTAATTAATTGAAAAAAATATTTCATAAAAATAATCATAAAAGAAATTTTAAATATTAATAATACTACAGTATAATATAATAACTTGGTAAAAAACACTATATATTTTAAATAAAATTCAACGATAATGAAGTGAGAGGTATTATATTTCCTAAATCCATTTGAATTCATTGGGTTAATATTCTACATAAATGTTTGTGTAATTATATTATTATATCTATGATGACGTGTTATTACCATATAATGTATATCAAGTTGTATTATGTGAATTTTCTATTGAAACATATAATTTATTAATTTATTAATTATTACTTAAATTTTATGGTCATTGTATTTGTTTATTTCACAACCTCATTCTAATCATGATTGATTCCTCTTAAATTTGAGTTGATGGAATTTATCTAAATATTTCATTTTGAAACCCATTTCATTTTGTTAAAAAAATTAAAAATGATATTTACATGTAATAGTTCCATTTTTTCACTCATTCATTCCAAAATTAATTTTGGAAATGTTTTTAATAAAATAGAACTTCATTTATCTATTTGGTCAGAAATATTTTTTCTTCCAAAATTTTCTTTTCTAAATATGGTTGAAAAAAAATTAAATCATATGAAAATGTTTTTCTAAATAAAATAATTTTTTTACTCATTTACAAAAATTAAAATATACACTTTTAAAAAAAATATCTGGATATTAGCTAAAAATATAAAAGGAATCTTCTTCTCTTATTCTGAAAATGAAAATTTCATAACCAATTTACATTGAAAACGGAATGTCCTTTTTAACTTGTACGACATAGTTGTAATTATCTACCTTAATGAAAATAATTTATATGTTGATTCATTTTCATGTGTATGATGATCGTTTTATGAAAAATGTTTTTTAAAAGTTATTTTTTAAGAAAAAGATTATGAAAAATACTACAAAATAAAACGGACATTTTCACCAAGAATACATGAATTAAATTTTTATGGTGTTTATATTCATCATAGACCTCAGCCCATATTTATACTTGTGATCCACTTAAACATATTGTATTTATAACTTCCATATTGTTACTTTTGATGGTTTAAGATCTTTTTTACCATGGTTGTGATATTTTTATATCATTCATCATATTAATTTTAATGGTTAATGGTTATGATTATTAACTGGGGATTGTGTTCACATTTTTTATACAAGTTTTAATAATAATAATAATTTTTTTTCTCCCCTTAAAATAAAAAATTAAAATGACTATGTATGTGATGTGTTTGTCTCAATCGTTATATGGACCCTTTATGCATTGACATGTCTTGTGAGACAAATCAAGTGGCCAAAAAATTTTGGTTTCTACTAATAGACTGAAACTGTATTGAGGATATATCTTGATAGTGAATATCCTGAGGATAGACCATGATTGTTCATACATCTGAAATTATGCCTTCCATAATTAAGTATTTAGTTATTGATATTCCATATTATTATTCAATTAGTTATAATATAAATAGTTATGTTCTGAAGATCATGTTATTATTTTTATTCCATTAAATGATCAACATTAATTCCTTCCATATTATACTCATGTTATTTATTACATCTAATGTGTATTGGTTTCATAGCATTTCCATGTTGATAATATTTTTTGATCTATGATAGATAATACATACCATAACCCTTACAATGAATTTGAGAACACCCTTATTTTGTTTCCTAGTCCCTAGAAAACTATTATGTGTAATGTGTATGATATGAAAGGATATTCTATATTGAATAATGTTATTTAGGGAAAAATAAGTTTCCAAATTTGGGTTTGAAAATATAGTGTAAGGAACTTGTAAATATTTAGTTTAACAATATTACTAGTTTACTAGGTCTTTCAGTATGTGATTCATTGTATATTATGCACATGTTATAGAGAAGACCTTGGAACTAGGGTATTGGGGTCTGGTCAATTACCATGTTTATTCTTTATAATCGGTTAGATAGGTGGAATATAAAGGTTCCACTAAAATTAGAATTTGTTGAACATTCCTAACATGATCATCAGTAGGAACATCTTTCTCATATCTTTCCAATATTTCATAATCTTTCCCAGCTTCTTTAATGAAGTCCCTGACATTTTTTTCTAAAATTTTATTCTGAGATTTATTTTCCTTACATTTTTATTCATTTAGTTCTTCATAAATGTGATCCTTCAATTGAAAATCCTCCACCCCATCAAATCAAATATATGGTTTATTCCTTTTATTTCATCTATTCTGTTGTATAAAACTAAAAATTCAACTTTAGTCATGGTTTTGGTTTTCATTAGTGGTATATCTATATGAATTTTAATTTTTTATCCAGTAGTTATCTTTATAATAACATAATTCTTTATAATATTATATATAAATAATTTTGGACAATTTTGAAGACTTGACTATAAGCTGTTTCAATGTAGGAACAAATGTATGAATCATTTTTTAAATGAACTCCTCGCCAATATATAATTTTATTTCGTAAACTGGTAATTATTCATTCATAGTTTTTTTATAATCAACAATGTTGACCTAAGCATTGTTATTAAATCATATATATTTGTGAAGATCTTATTTTACTACACTTTTCATTATTACCTCAATATTCCCGAGCATAAAAATCACTATGTAAAACATTATCATATTTCATATATATCATAGAATACACATTTATTTCAATTTTATGGTATTCATGCCCTGATTTATAAAAGTAGGAATGTTTTTCACCCAATGAAAAATGATCCTAGAATTCATTGCAAGGTGAGATAGTTTTTTTTTAAATTCTCATTTGAAAAAATAAATAGAATCAACTTGATATTTCTCAAATGATTTAATATCCAATAATTATATGAGTTAAAAGATTATATTCTCTTTTAATTAGTATAAAAACCATATTAGTATATTTATTGATATTAAATTTTTTCTGTTTTCAGGTAATACCCTAGATATTTTATGGAATATTTTTTCAATTAAATATAATCATTTTTATATTACAAGTTACATGAAATATTGATTTTATCATTAATTTCATGAAAAACTGTGTTTTTCTTTATGTTACAAAAAATATTGAGATTAACATGAGTTACAGAATACACTAATTTTTAATAAACATTTTTATATAATTAAAATATTATTATTTAATATGATAGTCTTCACCTAGCCATTAGAATAACATGTATTAATAGAACTAACAGAAATTTTTAAATATGGTTAAAATATTTATATATAATGAAATTTTTTGACATGTTAATTATTCATATATACAATAAGTATTTTAAAATAATGGAAATTGGTTTGAGCGAAACTATTTTATTTTTATGAAAAAAATGTGGTCTACCATAAATAATAAATAAATTTTTTTTTTCTAAATAATTTTATTTATATTTTTATAATAAATATTGAATCAAATATTTAACATTAATCTTTTGTTTTTATATAATTTTAATTATATTATATCCCATTTTACTCTTAATAAAAATATTTTTATTTAAAGTGTTTTGTTTTATTTTATAGCGCACATATTTTGAAACTAATTTTTCAAATTTCTGTAAAATTTATCATAGAAAATGAGAAATTAGTTTTTAACATTTTCATATCAAAATTATTTTATGGGAATTTTTTGATTTAGTCTAAAAAGTTAAATATTTTTATAAGTATTTAAAATACTACATTTTATTTGAAAACATCTTTTTAATTTAGTTTATTTAAAAATATAAATTATATTTAAAATTTGATTTAATGTAAAATTATTTCAATTATAAATATAATAATCTCATTTATTTCATTAGAATCAATTCATTTTTTATGTTTCATCTAATGACTATGTAACGTTTTGAACTTTTTCTCTTCGAAAATCGCGTTTCTCATTACATATGTGGTATAAATTAGAAATTATATTTTGTTACATATTTAAATTGAATTTTAAAAATTGGATTCCATATTTATAATACTAATATTTTCTATGATCTGATAAGGTTGACTTAATTTTTGACCATAATTATTATTGAAAACATTTAAAATTAATTAACGTTATTATTATTAAAGCTCGGTTTTTGACATTACATGTGATAGTATTAAAATTAATTTTACAGACAGTTATGATTTTATTTATTGAATTGTATTTATTATTTATAATTTTTATTATTAAATTATATATTAAATAATTTTTTTATTGTAATAATGGAAAAATTACCCATGTAATTAAAAGATACATGTTGTCATGGTAAAAACTAAAAGGGTAAAATTGAGTAAAGATAAATTCAAAGTAATAAAATGATACAAATGTGTTTCGTCTTATGTGGGGGAGGTTTTTATTGTCCTAATAAACCCTTATATAATTTATTTTTAAATTTTGGAGACACATGTTGTATGGGAGAACTTCCAATCATGAATATGTTTGTGTATTAATAAAAATGCCACCCCTTTTCAATTATAAATTGGAACTCACCCCCCCCCCCAACCCCATCACATAATCACACATTTAATGCTACATGGATCAAATATCCCATGAAAATATAACTTCCAAACCTACATACTATTATAATATAACCCATATATTGTGTAAACAACTATATAATATAGGATTTTCATGTAAACCTAAGTAGGATACCTGAAAAAAAGATAACATTTGTCAACATGCATTTATTATTTTATTTATTCTTGAAGCCTGTTAAATTATACATATTTCATTATAATGTAATAAAAATTTATATTCCAAATAATTATATATTTTTATGTTATTGGAATGTCCGACAAAAATATCCACTATAAGCAAATGGGTTAGAAAATTATAATTAATTTGCACGACGCAATACTGCCTAGTGAACTTTTGTTGATTTTTTTTCCATTACAACCTCTAATGGTTGGCCATAATGATGGGTGTAGAGTTTGTTTATTGAATTTTTTATATTTATGTTGTTATTATGATTATTTTATTAATATATCACAGATAACATCATTCAATATATTTTATGGGAATATGATAATGTTGTTCGTGGGTACGATGGACTACCACCTCATGAAGAGATCTGATTCAATCATGCTTTACATGAATTGTATTAAGTATGTGATGAAAAAGTGTCATATAAATTAAATAAAAATTATTATATAATGATAATATATTTCATTTATTTTTCTTTCTTTTCACCTGATTGGAAAATTAAAAACATCAGCCATGTGAGAGTACAACATATAGTTTCCATGAGTGATGTATTTTTTAATACCAAATTTTATGGATTACTATATGTAAATATATTATAAATAGATAATATATTAATGTCCTGGATAAAAATATCTAGGCTATTAAACCATTATCAATTTATGTGTATGAAAAAAAATTCAAAACATATATGCAAAACTATGCAGTTAGTACATGAAACATTACTTTAACAAGTAATTTTTAATAAAAGGGTAATAAATTGGAATAGTAAAATCAGATATCTTTTTATATATATGAAAATTTGTCTAAAATATATTTATAATAAAGAAATATTTTTTATACAAGATATTTGAATAAGTACCACAAAATTCAAGACATAAGGTATGATATTTTTGTTTCAATTTTTCTTTCATTGAGACATATGATATATTATGCCCCTATATTAGTTAATGAGGATTATATAAATCCCATTAGAAATTTAATATCATGAATTTATATATAATTTGGATATTTAAAGTTCCATTTTTTTTATTCCTCCATAGGGATTACGATTCAAAGTACCAAATGGGTAAAGATCGTATGTTTAAATACCATCAATTATCAGGATATTTTATGACTATGTTTTTGACAATCAATGATTATGATCAAACTCTAAAAAACTCATGACTTTTATTCCCACATGGTTATTCATGATATTTTAAATTAATATTACCATTTTCTAAATCTTTTATAATTAATGCTATTGAAAAAATGTTTTTAAGAAAATGTGAAATTATTTCTCTCTTCCTCACAAAATCTATTTAATTTAGTACAGTGTTTTCTAAATATAATTTCAGAAAAATGATTAATTATTCATTAAATGATTTATTATACAAAATTTGACCCAATTATTTATTTAAAAAAATAAAATAAATGGAATATTTTACTATATTTCCAAAACTAATTCCCATTATATTTTACTAACATTTTGAAACGAATATTATTTATGTGTATTGCAAGAATGAAATTTTCTCACATCATGAATAACCATTATTTTTTAATTTTTTCTTTATATGTTTCCTTGTTAATTTCAAAGAGAACAATTTTAAATTTTTTTATGTTTCAATGATCAATTTTCAAATAAAGGATATATATTGGTGTACTATAGGGGATGATATTCTTGGGAGACATTGAATATCATTCATGAATTAAAAAGATTATATTAAATGTTTCCAATACAACAAAAACATTATTTTCAATATGTGTGTATTTGGATAATTTAAAAAATATTCATCTAAAAACATATAAAATTAGTTTAGGTGAAACATGGGTCTATATAATTAGTATCCACAGAAATTTTTAGTTATCACTTAGAAATTAGTTTCAAATAACTTAACTGATATCCCAAGTAATATTTCTATAGATATGTCTAGGGATTTATTAGAGTATTTGTATGAGGATCATTCAAATAATGGGAAATTATCCTATAATTTTTGTAAATTATATAACAACTAGTTTCCAAGAAATAAAATACCAATTTGTATACTACATGTGTATGTGGATCAAGAATCAATGTGCCAAGTGGTTACAACCCCGAAACACCATATTATTGTTGACTCAATTTGGAAATGCCTCACGATAGTGGGAATTTGATCACACTAGGTACAAGAACCAATTTTTTCACACATGTATAGATCCCATATATTTCTGTCTAATTCCTTATCATTTAACTTTTGCGGAAGTATTCTTAGTTTGTAGAGGTTCCAATGTTGTTTAGAGCTTGTTCATAGCCCATAAAACATCTTTTTGGGGCTACTGGCCGTGTTGCACAGTTCGTGCATGTTGGCTCATAGTTTTCCAAGAGGTGTGGATGGTGTTCATCTGAATAGAGCCACCAAATGTGGTTAGTGCATGTATGTGTGGAAGAACCATGCATGTCCCCCTTCTAACCATGTAATCTTTAATGATTTTTACACGGTTTACCAAACCGTGCAAATTCTATTTTCTAGGTAAAATGTCCAACTTTCCCTTAATGGTCTAATTTCCCCCTCCTTCTCCCAGAATCTGAGAACCAGCTAGATTAACCCTTTTTTACTATCATTTTTGAGATTTTATAAAGCAAAATCATGGTATTGAAATATCTCCATCATCATAGATCTAATCAAACTTTCTTTTGTCATGATATATGGGTAATGGTAAATAATCAAGCCCATTTAATCCTTTATCCTTTATCTTCATCTCGACCTATTTAGAATGGTGTTAGTGTTTTTCTCCTTTTATTATAACTACATTAATCTAATACAAGTTAATGTTCGACAGAATATGATTATATTCATTCAATCCTATTGTGAGTGTTCTATTACTCATCCCTCATTTTTGTTTATTTTGGAATTGTCGTTTGGGGCCCCTGATTTCATCGGGTGTCATTTATTGAATTCATATTCGATGCATATTATCATTAAAACCATATGTTTATTTTCATTCCAATTATGTGATTATTTTTAATAGTTTATTTCCACAAATCCATTAATTCTATGTAGGATCTTAGGCCATAATTTTCATTCTAGTGTTTTGACATGTTTGAGCCACTGTTATGGTATGATGTTTTTTGACTTTCCTAAGGGTAGAAATTTCTATATTATATTTCATGTTTATAATAAAGATTGAATAATTTATAGTACCTTGTATGCTCACTAATTGACCCACCTATGTTATGTTCTTCGAATTGTTAATTAAATTTTAATTGTAAATTGGTATGTATACAATGTATATGACATAAAAGGATTATTTGTGAATGATTAATAGGATTATTGTCTGTAACTCCCTTTACACATTAATTTAAGGTAGAATAATGAAAACTAATTATTTAGTATTACTTAATTGTAATTAATAAAGGTTTTATACTATATGGCCTTTCCACAATAATGTATGTAAAGGTTTTGACCAAATAGACTAATGATTAATTATGACTTGATTAAAAGGATTAATGATACTTGAACATATCACACTAATGAAAGGAATGGATTAAACCAAATGAATAGATTAACAAGTTTTGTGTTACTCAAAATTATCACCCTAATGAATGAAAAGGCTTAAAAAAATTAAATATTAAATGAATTCATACATAAATAGGAATGCCCTAACTCGAGATTTCCTTGGATTCAGATCAGAGAATGATGGGAGCACACGAGAAACCCATTTTGATTCAAGGATACATATTTCATAGCTTTAGACTCACCTACATCCTAATAATTTTCAATTCATTGAATTCTCGGTATGACACCATATTATTCCTTCAATATCATTACAGGATTCCATTGATACACGCCCTGGATCCCGCATTGACAAGTAGGTGGCATTGTTAAATCCCATCACACCTAGTCATTGCCTATGCCCGTTTTACCTTGAATGGACTCCAAAGACTATGTAGGCATCTCATGGTGGAATTCAATAGACTATGCTCCATGGATGACACTCAGACCCCAATTATAAGCTATAATTATTACTGACTTGGTGACCTTTTAGGACTATTTCTCCATAGTTTTTACATTGGGACGTCACTATTAATTATTATTATGGGATGTATTGTTAAAACATGGAACCTATTCAATTGATAACATGTGAATTATTTATAAATATGTAATAATAAAATTAGGACTTTTTTAAATGTTCATACACTAGATGACTGTTGAATCAGGTACTTGGGTATTTAGATACATTGTACTACTTTAAATATATATTCTTTCTTTCACCATGCCCCATTTCCATTGTAGGGGATAGATGTTATAGAAACCATTGATGGTGGCCAACAGATATTTATATCACACCATCTCTGGCTTCCATTTGGTACCCAGAGTAGATTACATCATTGCATTTTTTGGAAAAGGGATACTTAAGGATTCAAAAACATTAATGCATGTTTTATAGTATGGAGATTTATAGCAGATAACTGAGTCAGAGCTTGAGATTATTGGGATATTCATTGTTTTTATTAATGTTTATGAGGAACATTTTATGCCTTCTATATTGTATCTATGTTCACTATTATTCTACTTACATGACATATCATCAACTTTTGAATTCTATTCCAGTTCTTTCATTTCTTATTACTGGTGTCGGTATTTTTCTATTGTGCAAACTGTTTCTAATATTGCTTCCCCTATTTACAAATGTTCACATTCATCTGATGTGATAAAATATCATAATGATGTCATAGTCTACTCACATACACACCCTAGGAACTCACTACTTTTCGGCAGCCTTGGGCATTTGGTGAGATGCTCTTGAGGACATGTGTCTCACCGAACTCAAGGCATCCATTATTTCGCATTAAGGTCCATGAAATCACACCTGGTTTGAAAATCCATGTTGATATGATTTTGGAATGAAAAATCACATTACAAACCATCATGAAATATTTAATTATTATTATGAATGACCTATATTAATCTTATAGTATGATTTTTATAAAAGAATGTGTCAAGTTTTAGACACCCTATATGTGATTTTTTCTGATTATGTGGTTCCCCACTATGATTAATTTTTCTCACACTATCCATGTAGGATCACATTAATTGAGAATGATAGAGAGAATTGGGTAACCAATTATTGTGATATAAATTTTCAAATGATCTTCCAAATGGGTTAATTATTAGAGTATGGAAGAATTTAAATTGAAATTCAAAAACATTTACTATTAATCAGAAAATAAAGATTATCTAAAAAACTATAAAAATTGACCATATGATGATTATAATAATATTATTTAAAATATTACTTATTTTATCTACTTCATATTCTAAATGTATTAAAATGTATTTTTAAATCACACGGCAAAAGCAAGACTAAACCATCTTTTCGAAAAATATTGTATTTTATAAAACAGTTCTTTTTCCTCTAAAAGATTAATATTTTAATTCAAATTAATAGTTAACCATATTTTTTATAATTTATTTATTACAATTCATACCCACTAAATTATATTATAAGTTATCATGGTATACTATATTATATAACATTTAAATAAATGTTTTCTATTCCAAAATCTATCTAAGAGAATAAATTTATTTTAAAATAAATTTTTCATAAAGGCTCGAGTGTCAACATTTATTATATGATTTTTCGTGTTTTTTTAAAAATTTATCAGAAATAAATTTATTATTTGAATATATAAGGTGGTAAAATATAATATTATTATATAAGAGTTTTATTATATGAATGGAATGTATGGACTTGATGTAGGGATTTTTCTCATCTTTCATTTACTTTTTCATGATGTATTCCATTTTCACTACATTCAATTATTTATTCATGTATATAATATTAATTTTAAATATAATATATTTAATATATTATAAATAATTATATTTTTTGTTCTAATTTTAGTTATTTTATTCATTATTATTTACTTGAATGTTACCTTCTCATAAAGTGTTTCTTAACTCAATTTTATTTTGGTAGGATATAAGAAATATTCATTGAAAATGTAATGATATTTTTTTTTTGTGAATTTCAATTTATCTTTATTCAATATGTAATTAACTTTTTTTATTTTGTATTTTAATCATTATATCTAAATTTATTTACTATATATTCATTTATATTATATTTTTAACGGTATCCATAATTCCATTATTTGGAAGTTATATTTATGATATGTACATATATTCACTATGAAGATTATATACTAAAATTTTGAAAAAATATATCCTAGATTTAATTATTTTAATGGAATATAATGTTTCATATGGAGGTTTTCATTCATGTTGTTTACAATTAAAGAGTTTACAAAGTGGTATCTGTTTTATGATATTATCTCTTCATTTATCAAGATTAATCCTGATTATATTTAAGAATATGAATTCTAATTACCCATCCTTGAAAAATTTCATGAAATTTCCTCATGTCTATTTATTCCTTGAGAATATATTTTTTCCTAAATATTCATATCTTTATATACTCAAAGGTAATAAAGAATGTTTCTATAAATAATAACATTTATTTCAAAACATTTGTATGTCACGACCCGACCCTACCCGGGTTCGAGCCGCAACTACCCCAAGCCCGCCTCCATAGGCCAGGGGATGGCGACCCGTGCCGAAGGCACAATAACTCAAGGAGGCCTTTGCCTATGTACCTGTACACACACACAACACAATCAATGAAAAAGTGCAGAGTAAAAGGGAAAGTAAAGTACTAACTTCAATAAACAACAACAAGAGTGCATCGACCTCTAAATAGTACAAAGTAAAAGTTGAAGGTACACTAAAAAGAAAAGGGTAAAAACATGCGCCCATCTAGAAACGTGCCACAATCCGGAAATAGGTAAAAAAAAGATACAGTTGGAAGGATCCCCCACCTGGAACCCGACTCCAACTACTGCACACAGTCCAAGCTCTTGAACTCCTATGCTCCCCTAAAGTCACGACCAATATTTCTATCATCTACAAGGGCACACCAAGTGTTGGAAAAGCCCAAGCAGGGGTGAGTATCAAATAATCAGTATGATACCCTGAAGGCTCGAGTGACCAACAAAGGAGGTACCAAAGGGTGAGCAGTAGATCAAATAGGGGAAAATAGTGGAGTCCAACTGAAAGTGTAGTAAGGAGTATAATAAATAGTCCAGCTCAAACCAACAAGAGGAAAGAAGGTAGACTCATCTAGACACAAGGAGCTGGAAATGGTGAGAGGATGAACATCATGTCGAGTCTTCTCTACCTATAGCAGGGGAGTAGACTCGTCCAACCACGAGAAGCTAGACACAGAAAGAATGTGGCATACCCCACATATCTTTGCCTCTCCTGGAAGGAGAGTAACCAAACCCAATAATTGGGTACTAGAACAAGGTATATACAAATACATATGCTCAATAAGAACCCTGAACAAGGTCGTAAGGGGATCTACATCCCATAGCTCAGCCCAAGAAAGTGAGTAGCCAATAGTCCCAGATGTAAACACCATCGATGCCCAGCATCCTGCACGTCTGCCCTGAACTACAAGTCAATGAGCTCAAACCACCGCACCTCGACACTATCCGCTTTGGGTGGCACGGACTCGCCCGCACGGTTTTAGGTCGCGTCACAAGGACGTGTCTCGATGGTGGAAAGTTCCCCTCATACTTGAGAGTTTCTGGTAAAGTCAAACCACACCTCATTAGTGCCCCGTAGACGAGAGGTCTCCTCAAAGTCAAGGTCGTTCCATCACTGACCCATACAACCAAGGGTCCCGCTCTGGTAATCACGTAGGAAAGCCACAGACTATCCTAGTAGAAAGGACTGAGTCTGGAATGTCAACGGGTGGCCCTCTGCCCAGCCCTCCTGGAGGGTAAACCCTAACCAGATATCGGGTGACAAACTGCCCAGCCCTGCTGGAGGGAAAACCCTATTACATCATCAGGCGACCCACTGCCCAACCCCGCTAGAGGGTAGACCTGGAATAAGTCGACATGCGACCCACTACCCAGCCTTTTTGGAGGGTAGACCTGGAACTAGATGTCGGGTGACGCAGTCCCCAGCCCTGCTAGAGGGTAGACCCTGAGAGGTCATCTGGTGACCCGCTACCCAGTCTCGGCTGGAGGGTAGACCCTAAGAGGTCATCGGGTGACCCACTATCCAGTCTCTGCTGGAGGTTAGTCCCTAAGAGGTTTTTGGGTGACCCAATTCCCAGTCTCTTCTAGAGGGTAGACCCTAAGATTGTCGGGTGACCCACTTCCCAATCACAGCTGGAGGGTAAACCTGAAGAAGTCGATGAGCAACCCACTGCCCAACCATGCTAGAGGGTAAGCTGGAACTACTCTAGCCATCTCCACTAGATGGTACTACTGGTGAGCACTGCTCGAAAGAACCTCAGCCCTGCTAGAAACAACCTCTTGGGTAGAGGATCGGCGCCCGCTTAATGTGTTGGTCACACCGAATCCACAAGAACTCTGATAGAGAACATGAAGATACTGGGAATCTCCCCGGGCCTCTCAAGGAGATCACGCTCCAATCCGCTGAGTCGCTGTCAAAGTGGACAGAGACAACTAATCCTAAAATGTGGGGAAAATAGAAACATTGTACGAACACATATAGTTGTAAACGGTGTCACAGTCTGGTGAAAGGGGACGATACTGAAACCTCTCACATCTGAAGAAACAGAGGAACCAAACCATCTCTGTCGGCCAAACGAGAACAGAACCAGGGGAAAACTCAACTCTGCTGGTCAACAAACGAGAACAAAGGGACCCTCTACATCACGAGAGTTCAAAAGTATGTAATGAAGAACATGACACGCACATGGGGTCCACACGACGTGTGGCCCCAGGTCAACCCCAACCAACCACACAAACATTCTTAGGTACCAAAATCCACATGTACCTCCCAGTGTTCCCATATACTCCCAGAGCATACCACGTCTCCAGCCCAATGCCTAATGTGCACCTGGCACCCAACGCCAACGAGAAGGTGTGAACGTAACAACTCCAACCTGCCACATTGACGACTGAGAAACAGCCAACCACATCTATTCAGGTATTTACATCACTCACACGGGAGTGCACGCGATCACATGCTAAGGGACCTCTACAAACACGGTTGGAGAACCGCCACCGGGGCACCTTCATATTTCCACATTTAAAAAGATCGTGTAAGAGGCTCCGCTCGCCTGAACAAATTACACCGTTGTAATCCACATGGAAAAACACGTGTGATAGATTAAATACTCACCCAAAACGGTCAACCGGTGAATACAAAACTATTCACCATAACTATCCCGTGTGGGGCCCACCCTAAGATCTCGAAACTGAACAAACGGATCATACCACTATCATCCACTAGGAAAAAAACACGTGATTGAATACTCAATCGGCCAAAATGGACACCCAGTAAAAAGGTATTACTCGCCGTAGCCAGGTCGGGTGGGACCCACACCACGTTCCCGAAAAAGGTCGGGAAAACTCCGCCATCACGATGCTCTCGTAAAAATACTTCAAAAGGACTGCTCACTTGAGTGGAAAGGATATCCGGATCAAAAGATGTATTTCGACATACCGAACACGAGCAGTGCTGCGTGGGAACCACATCCCGGTCCCGAAGCGCAGCCAACGGATTGCACCGTTGCGATCCTCTCAAAAAAGAACACAAGTTGGACTATTCACTTGTCCAAAACTGACACCCGGTGATAATGCTGGAAATCACAGCCAACTCCAGAAACGGCCAACCTGGGGCCCGCACCATCGTGAAAAATTAAAGTGGGCGGATTGCGCCATTGCATTTCCCTCGGAAAACACCCCGAATCGACTACTCGCACGCCCAGAGTGGATGTCCGATGAAAAAGTTGTAAAGTGCCGCACACAGCTCGAAAGACGGGCCATGTGGCCCATGCATGAACTTTTGTTTCCATGCCCGAAACAACACTGGAAGACTCTTCCTCTGCACCAGTGTCCCAACGCCACTGACGGCGCTCAAAACGGACATCGGATGCGTCTGCGCCGTCCAACAGAAGATCCTTTGGAAATACGTCAAACCACTTAATGTCATGTCACGCCTCTGAGGCCCCTCGTTTCGAGAATTAAAAATTTTCAAAACCATCTCAAAAAGTCTTCTTTGTCACAAGCTCTGCTCTACCGCCGACGACGCACAAAACGGACACCCGTAGCGAATGTTACGGGCGTCGGAAATTCAAAGAGGGAAACCCCTTCCCCCTCTTGGGCCAGACCGGCCGGGTCCAGCCGATTCGGCTGGCCCGCCTCCACCAACCGACTGACCCGGCCTGTCCACATTCCACGTGGAGACCCGCGTCCCACGGGTCCCCGTCGCCCAGCACGGGGCCAGGCACTGCGGCCCCTCGGTCTCGCGCCCCACCGTCGGCGCCCGCCGCCTAGGACCCTGCCTGCACCGCCGCCTGCAAGATGGGCTCACCGCGGCGCCGACCTCCGCCTCCGCCGCTATCCGAAGCGCCCGCCGCCACCGCCGAAAGGGCTCACCGCTGCTGTCATCAAACCCTCGCCGGAAACCGGCCTCGTTGCTGGAAAACTTCAGAGGACCACTTGAAACAATCCGGTGGTCGAAAATTCGATCCGGATAGCATTCTGGAAAGCTCATGACAGGACCTACTCAATTATGGGATTCGTTCGATGATCCAATTGCACGATTGAGAATAAATGGAAATTAATGTAGGGAAAGGGTGTAAAACTCAAATCCACCTACCTGTGGGTGGAACACCGACGCTTCTATGCTCGATTCGAGCTCCGCCGTGGAAAAAACATCCTTTGATCTATTGTTGCCATCTTAGAGGAGGAGGAAGGAGGAGAGGTAAGGTGTTTCTTCCTGCTGTGCGTCCAGGTAAGTTAGTTAAGGGGGAAGGGGGATGTAAGCAGATATTAAGCAAATATCTGCTAAATCCCCCGGCCCGACTCACCCCCGATTCCGCTCCCGACATAGACAAAGAGGAGGGTCCCCCTAGGGTAAACACGATGTTCTGAGTGCAACGGAGGTATCCAAATCTTAATCTGAGGCCCCGTTCAAAAGTTATAAAATTTAACGACTGAGGATGAAAAATTACGAAAACGCCCTTGGCGGTGTTTTTCACAGAAGGCTCGTGCCCGTGAAACTTACACCTCTCCTAGGGTAAAAAGCACGTTCTAGACTCAACGATGCCCTCAGTTTTCCAATCAGAGCCACCATTTAAAAGGTACTTGAGGTAAGCCGTTAAACGAATAAATTAATTATTTAATTTATCTATTTCACATTCCAAAAGTGATTTAGGGGTCCAAACATCCCGTGACGGCATGTTTTATGTCGTTCCTAGGGTAAACACCCCATTCCGAACCCATATGTACACTTAGATATTTGATCCGAAACACCTTTTAGGAGTTATCCCATTTATTTGGTGTTCCCAGTGTGAAAGCACTGAAAACATAATTCTGGCCACTTCAGGGATTGGAATCACATGCCGTCTGAAGGTGCTGCTCTGGAATAACATAAATAATATTCCAAAGACTTTTATAGCAATAAAAAGGTTCTTACATCATTCCATATTTAATGAATTTCATCCCCAAAAAGAAAAACCAGGGAACAACTCAGGGTACTAAGCCCACACCTGGCTCTCCCGTACCCATAAGAACTCTTGCACAGTTCTGTGCCACCGTACACAGACCAAAGGATTTGATCTATTCACGTGAGGTATTACCTCACCGATGGCATGCATAGGGAATGCACAAATCTTTTCAGGTGAGCCACGTGGGAGATGCTATGCACCCAAACCTGCCTTTAGGGTTAGGGAAAGGCGGTATGGAACCTCGCCATCCCTTTTCACGGTCTCAAATGGACTGAAGGCTCTCGAGGGTATCTCACCTCCCCGACCGAACCCCTACATCGCACGACGCGACTAGAATCATCGCCCACACCTGGAACAAGGCCCAGTGATTCCCCCTTCAGAATAACCATATGGTGAAACAACCAATGATATCTGGTCACGCAATGTTACATAGTCGATGTCTCGTAACCAAGACTGTATTACACACTCGGAAAGCATTGGAGTCGACACCATCAACTAACGAAATAGGTCTCATGCCTTTTATCATACCAACACATGGTTACACCGACGCACCGTTCCACCCTGGTAACAGCTCAAGAAAGGAGCAAGGAGGAACGCATTCCACACACAGAGTCTAACAATTATACTACCAGAAGTAGAAGAGCTGTAGAGCGTACCTCTTATCACCTAATGCTCTGCATGATCCTAGACATACAAAGCTCGTGGATGTCTACAGTCTCAATCGTCAGCTCTCGGAGACTGACGTGGACTACCTAGTGGTGATGGAAAGTCCTCGTAAATCTATCCCCCATTACCAGCTCCTCCCTCTCCTCTACTAGAATCACCTCTATGGGCACTACTCTGAACACGGAACTGCCCCTGCTGTGATGGTGCACCTGCTGCCTGCCCGAAGCTCTCTGCATACATGGTCGGGCAGTCCCGTTCCAGGTGACCTCTCCCATCACAAGGGTAGCACCGACTATTTTCGGGCTGCACTGGTGCCCTCCGGTGCCACTATGGTGTACGACCATGCCCCTATGTTCGGTTTTTAGAAAGCCACCTGCGTCGAGGTTCTGCTTTCCAACGCCTGCTAGCTGCAGTAGACCTCTCGGCTCTGATGTGCCTACTACTACCACCAACTATAAAACGTGACAAGAAGCTCTCTATCACTTGCGCCTGCTCTAGCATCCCTGCGTATGTGGAAATTACCAAGGTAACTATGATATCAAAAATCTCTCTTCGGAGACCCTGCTCGAACATCTGCGCTCGGAAGCTGTGGTCATGGACAAGGTATGGTTAAAAGCGTGCACCATCTGCGAAACTAGCCACGTACTCAGCAACTATCATCCCTCCCTGCTGGAACTGCAGGAGCTTCTGAATCTTAATGGAGCGCAAGGAGGGAAAAAACTCATCACAAAACAACAACTGAATGTCTCCCCATGAAAGTGACGACTCGTCAAGAAACTGAGTTACCAGACTCCACCAATGCTAAGCAGCTCCGCAGAAAAAGTTTGGCAGCCAAAGACACCATAAGATCTGTCGGCGTCTACCCAAGCCTGAAAAGGTGAACCACTGTCACTAGCCAACCCTCTACTGCCTGAGGGTCTGGCTGACCACTGAACATTAGTGGTCTCTATCGCTAGAACTCATGGAGCGCGCTCAACCTGTGCTCAAGCTCAGTCTGCTCTACAGGAGCTGTCTGCTACTCAACAGGTGGGGGTGCTGCTACCAGCCCAACTGTAGAAAGGGGCTCTCATGATGGGTCCTGGACTAAGGCCTCATAGCTCACAGGGTCATCGTCACAAACCAAAGATGCTATCTTGGCTATTTGACTTCGCAGAGACATCCTGAATATTATCAAGGATTTCTGCAGTCAGATTAGAATATATGTATATCACAACAACAACAACGATGGGGATCTGACTCAACAAGGAAAGTCAAAGACTCAATCCTATGTGATGCACAAACAATTTTTCCCTGCAACAAATGTCTCATCATGCTGAGTCGACAAGCGGTTTATCAAGGTCCTGGTGAATGGATACGTCGGCTGCCGCACCATCACTGGACTACCTAGCTTGAGTGCCACTCTCGAGACTCGTTAACACAGTTTCCCTAAATGCCAACCAATTATTTTTGTTTTAGGGACGTCCGAAAAACGTCCCAAGGAACAAACCTCCCTATGATACTACTTTTTCACGACATGGCCCTACCTGGTCTCGAGCCACATATACCCCAAGCCCACCTCCATATGCCAGGGGCTGGCGACCTGTGCCGAAGGAACAACAACTCGAGGAGGCCTTTTCCTAAGTACATGTACACACACACACAACACACGAAATGAAAAAGTGCAGATTAAATGGAAAGTAAAGTACTAACTGCTATAAACAACCACAAGAGTGCATCGACCTCTAAACAGTAAAAAGTAAAATCTGAAGGTACACTGAAAAGAAAAGAGAAAAAACACGCATCCATCCAGAAAAGTGCCACAACTCGGCAATAGGTAAAAAAAAGAAACAGCAGAAAGGATCCCCCACCTGGAACCCGACTCCGACCATCGCACCTAGTCCAAGATCCTGAACTCCTATGATCCATTGAATTCATGATGAACCTGTCCATCGTCTGAATGGGAACACCAAGTGCAGGCAAAGACCAAGTAGTGGTGAGTATAAAAATACTCAATAGGATACCCCGAAGGCTCTAGGGAGCAACAAAAGAGGTACCGATTGGTGATAAGTAGATCGAACAGGGGAAATTAGAGGAGTACAAATGAAAGTGCAGTAAGGAGTACAAAAAAGAGTCCAAATCAACCCAACAAGAGGAATGAAGGTAGACTCGTCCAGACAGAAGGTGTTAGAAATGGTGAGAAGAAGAAATTCCCGTAGAGACTTCGCTACCTATAGCAAGAGAGTAGACTCGTCCATCCACGATAAGCCAGACACGGAAATCATGTGGCATAACCCGCGTTTCATCGCCTCTCCTGGAAGGAGAGTAACCGATCCCAAGAAGTGGGTACTGGACCAAGGTATATACAAATATATATGCTCAATAAGAATTCTGAACAAGGTCTTAAGGGGATCTCCATCCCCTATCTCAGCCCAAGAAAGTGAGTAGAGAATAGTCCGAGAAGTAAACACCATCGATGCCCAGCATCCCGCACGTCTTCCCTAAACTACAAGTCAAGCGGCTCAAACCAACGCACCTCAACACTATCGGCTTTGGGCGGCACTGACACCCCACATGGTTTTAGGTCGCGTCACAAGGACGCGTCTCGGTGGGGGAAAGTGCCTATTGTACTTGAGAGTTCTGGGTTAAGTCAAACCACACATCGTCACTGCCCTGCAGATGAGAGGTCTCCTCAAATTCAAGGTCATTCAATCCCTGACCCGTACAACCAAGGGTCATGCTACGGTAATCACGAAGGAAAGCCACAGACTAGCCTAGTAGAAAGCACTGAGTCTGGAATGTCAATGGGTGACCCACTGCCCAGCCCTATTGGAGGGTAAACCCAAACCAAATATTTTGTGACCCACTGCCCATCCCTACTAGAGGGTAAACCCTTATACATCATCAGGAGACCCACTGCCCATCCCCGCCTGAGGGTAGACCTGGAATAAATCGATAGGCGACCCACTGACCATCCTTGTTGGAGGGTAGACATGGAACTAGACGACATGCGACCCACTACCCAGCCCTGCAGGAGGGTAGACCCTAAGAGATCGTCGGGTGACCCACTGCCCAGTCTCTGCTGGAGGGTAGACCCTAAGAGGTCATCAAGTGACCCACTACCCAGTATCTGGTGGAGGGTAGACCCTAAGAGGTCATCGGGTGACCCACTGCCTAGTCTCTGCTAGAGGGTAGACCCTAAGAGTGTTCAGTGACCCACTTCCCAGTCTCAGCTGGTGGGTAAACCCAAAGAAGTCGATGAGCAACCCACTGGCCAGCCCCGCTGGAGGGTAATCCGGAACTGCTCCGGCCATCTAAACTGGATGGTACTACTTGCGAGCCCTGCTCGAAACAACCTCAGCCCTCCTGGAACAACCTCCTGGGTAGAGGATCGGTGCCCGCGTAATGTGTTGGTCACACCGAATCCACAAGAACTCTACTAGGGAATACGAAGAGATGGAGAATCTCCTGGGGCCTCTCAAGGAAATCACACTCCAATCCGCTGAGTCACTGTTGAAGCGGACCGAGACAACTCGTCCTAGAAAGCGGGGAAAACACCCACACTATATGAAAAAGCGTAGTCGTAAATGGTGTCGTAGTCCAATGAAAGGGCATGGTACTGAAACCCCTCACAGCTGAAGAAACAGAGGAACCAAACCATCTCTGTCAGAAAAATGAAAAGAGAACTAGGGGAAAACTCAACCCTGCTGGTCAACAAACGATAACAAAGGGACCCTCTACGTCACGAGAGGTCAAATGTACATAAAGCAGAATACGACACACACATGGGTCCCACATGACATGTGGCCTCAAGACAACCCCAAACAAGAGTACAATAATTCTTAGGTACCAACATCCACATGTACCTCCTTGTGTTCCCGTATACTCCCAGAGTATACCACGTCTCCAGCCCAAAGGCTAACAGGCACCCGGCACCCAACGTCAACGCGAAGGCGTGAACGTAACAACTCTGACCAACCACCTTGATGGTTGAGGCACTTCCAACCATATATCTTCATGCATTTATATCACTCACACGAGAGTGCACGCGATCACATGCCAAGGGTCCGTTACAAATATGGTAGGAGAACGGCCACCAGGGCACCTTCATATTTCAACATTTAATAAGATTGCGTAAGAGGCTTCGCTCACCTGAACAAATTACACAATTTTAATCCTCATGGAAAAACACGCGAGGTAGACTACCTACTCGCCTGAAACGGTCAATCGGTGAATAGAGTACTATTCACCATAACCAACCCATGTGAGGCCCACCATAAGATACCGAAACTAAACGAATGGATCACACCACTACGATCCCCTTGAAAAAACACATGCGATTGACTACTCAATCGCCCAAAATGGACACCCGGTAAAAAAAGTACTATTCACCATCGCCAGGTCGGGTGGGACCCACACCACGTTCTCGAAAAAGGTCGGGAGAACTGCGCCATCACGATGCTCTCGGAAAAACACGTCAAAAGGATAGCTCACTTGAGTGGAATGGGTATCCCGAGAAAAATATGCGTTTCGAAAAACCGAACACGAGCGGGGCTGCATGGGACCCACATCCCGGTCCCGAAGCGCTGTCAACGGATCGCACCATTGCGATCCTCTCCTAAAAGTACACAAATTGGACTATTCAATTTTCCAAAACAGACACCCAGTGATAAAGCTGGAAATCACTGCCAACTCCAGAAACGGCCCTCGTGGGGCCCACACCATCGTGCAAAATTAATGCGGCTGGATTTCGACATTGTAATGCCCTCGGAAAAACACCCCGAATCGACTACTCGCAAGCCCCGAGCGGATGTTCTATGAAAAAGTTGTAAAGCGCCGCACACCGCTCAAAAGACGAGTCGTGGGGCCCACACCTCAACTCAGGTTTCTACGCCTGAAACCACACCGGAAAACTCCTCCTCGGCACCAGGGTCCCAACGCTACTGACGACACTCAAAACGGACGTCGGACGCGTCCGCGCCGTCCAAAACAAGATCCCCCGGAAAAACGTCAAACCACTTAAAGTCGTGTCGCGCCTCCGAGGCCCCTCGTTTTTGGAATTAAAAATTCCTGAATACATCTGAAAAAGTACGCCTTGACACGAGCTCCGCAATGCCGCAGATGGTGCGCAAAACGGACGCCCGTAGTGAATGTTACGGTCGTCGGAAATTAAAAGTGGGAAACCCCTGTCCCCCTCCCGGTCCGGTCGGTCCGCCTGCTCCGGCCGGCCCGCCTCCAATAACCGGACGACATAGCCGGTCCGCTTTCCCCGGGTAGAGCCATGTCACGCTGGTCTCGGTCACCCTACATGGGGCCACGCGCCACGTCCCCTCAGTCTCGCGCGCCACCGTCGGCGCCTACCACCTGGGACCCCGCCTGCGTCGCCACCTGCCGGAAGGGCTCACCGCCGCGCCGACCACCGCCGACGCCGCTGCCCGACGCGTCCGCCGCTGCCGCCGAAAGGGCTCACCGCCACCGCCATCAAACCCTCGCCGGAAACCGACCTCATGGCCGGAAAACATCAGAGGACCATCAAAAACGATCCAGTGGTCAAAAATTTGATCCAGATAGCATTCCAGAAAGTTCAGCACAAGATCTACGCAATTATGGGCTTCGTTCGATGTTCCAATGGCGTGATTGAGCATAAATGGAAATTAATGTGGGTAAAGGTTATAAAACTCAAATCCTCCAACCTGCGGGAAGATCGCCAATGCTTTTATGCTCGATCCGAGCTCCGCCGCGACCAAAAATACCTCTGATCTGTCATTGTTGTCTTAGAGGAGGAGGCAGGAGAGGGAGGGTGTTGCTGCCTGTTGTGCGTCCAGGTAAGGGAGGTCAGGGTGAAGGGGGAAGTAAGAAAATATTAAGCAAATATATGCTAAATCACCCGGCCCGACTCACCCCTGATTCCGATCTCGAGGCAGACAAAGAGGAGGATACCCCTAGGGTAAAAACGATGCGCCGAGCGCAATGGCAGTATCAGAATCTTAATCCGAGGCCCTGTTCAAGACATATAAAATTTAACGACCGAGGCAGCTAAATTACGAAAATGCCATTGGCAGCGTTTTTCACAGAAGGCACGTGCCCGAGAATCTTAAACCTCTATTAGGGTAAACAGCACATTCCAGACTCATCGTTGCCCTCAGTTTTCCATTACGAGCGACCATTTAAAAGGTACATGAGTTAAGCCGTTAAACGAATAAATTAATTATTTAATCTATTTGTTTCACGTTCTGAAAGCGAGTGAGGGGTCCAAACATCCCGTGCCATCATGTTTTATGTTCTTCCTAGGGTAAACACCCCATTCCGGACCCATCCGTACACTTAGATCTTTGATCCGATACACCGTTTATGAGTTATCCAATTTATTTGGCGTTCCCAATTTGAACACACTAAGAAATTAATTCCGGCCACTCCGGGGCTCAGAATCGCACGCCGTCTGAAGGCACAGCTCTGGAATAACATCACGAATATTCCAAAGTCTTTTATAGAAAAAACCGTTTTCTTACATGGTAGAGAACCCCTTTTCATCCAAAACCATGTTCGTAAAAAATCAAAAATGTTTTTAATATTATTATAATGATTTATTAATGGAATTTTCATCCACATTTTAATTATTAAAAAATAAATTCCATGGAATCATCATATAATTTTCCAATAAATTCTTATTTGTCTTTTATTGAATGTGTGGCATGAATCATTTTGTTATCATGTATGACATGAATGAAATTTCACACCACCATGACCATTTTTTCGTTTAATATTTAATTATAAAATGTCAATGTTATTTGTAGTGAAAATTATTTTTAAATTTATATAATTTTTATAAATTATTTTCATAAAATAGAAAAGATCATTTCCTCAAGAAATGATTTAAATAATTTTTAAATATTCATTTATTTTTTTCAATGTTATTTTCAATTCAAAATTTTCAAAATGTATTTTTGTTTTAAATTTTTTTCCATTATAAATGATATGATATTCACGATAAGAAAATTTTTAACCGATTTTTCAAAATTCATTTATTTTATTACATGATTGATTTCAATGACATTTATTTTTGCAATATTTTGTGGAAATTTAGTTGTTTTAACATTATTTAACAAATGAAATGTTTATTTTCTTCCAAAATAATTTAAATGCTCTTTTAATGGTTCATCCATGTCATCAACAAATCAATTTTGTAATTATTATTCAATGTAGATATTTTTTAATGATATCAACCTTATTAATTCTCTTGATGCATTATGATTATTTAAAATAGATTGTTATGTAAACATTTTCTTTTACACGGTTTAATCACGTTTTAATGGGATTAAAATGGAAATCATTTCTTCTATATGGGATAATCATGATTAAATAATAATTTTATGGAACAAATTTATTTTGCACTTGTTAATCATGAGTTATAGTGATTTTTATAGAACCCTTTTCATTTTTTAGGGATAATCATTTTTCAATGATATTATTATGGAATCTATTTCTTTTTCACATGTAAATCATGTCGCATTGATATTTAAATCAATTTATTTCTTAGAGAAGTGTTAATCATGTCATAAATGAAAAAAATGATTGTTTCTAAATGTTTTACTATGAAATTAACTTTATATATACATTATTTATGGCTCTTAGACATTATATACAATAGGGGAACCCATATAGTGCTAGGTGAGCCCAATATATCTTATAAGATGGGTTTTCCAATATATCACTATAATATATTAGGTAATTAATTTTTAATCAAAGTAAATATATTTTAAGTGGACCTTATGGTTCTTTAAATTGTTATGGTTATATAAGTTTTCAATGATTCAGAATTTCTACGTATCCAATATGTATTATCTATGCTTTCTATGGGTTTATAATGTCTCTTATAATCAAGATTGATATCACATGACTCTTGATTATTGAATTTTTGAATCATTCCATTTTTAATGTTTTATTTTATGTTTTAATGTTTGATGATCTAGGTATTTATGGGTATGAATATTATTATTCTTCACTCATGCACATTTATTATATCAAAATACCATTAAAAAAATCGAATTCTCATAGATGGATTTCAATTAGAAAAATATATTTTTACCCTTAATGATCATTTGAGATCACCCTTCTAATGTTTCTTTTTCCACAAGTTATCTAGTATGATGTTGAATAATTTATGTCTATAGGGGTATTTTATGAATGATTTTTATGACTAACTATATAATAAGAATATTTTGTATAGTTGGAAAGATACACTATTAAAATATTCGGTATAATTATGAAAATGTTTTTCATAATTCACTAGAACTATAAATCTAAATATTCCTTGATAATGTATGTATTAAATTATTTTAATTTGATATTGAATTTTATTGGATGGTGTTAGTTGGGTCACTATCAATGGTATCAAATCAATAAATGTAATGTTTAATATTTTCGCACTAGACATGTGAGTGTGGGATTAGAATATTATATTGTGGTAGTCTTTATAATTGATATTTTAATATATTCAATGTAAATGGATGAAACCAAATATTTCTAATGGATTCATTTGAATACCTATATGAAGGGTAAAATTTATTCAAAAAATACAATATGTAAATTTTTGGTAATTATCTGCAATTCATAGATAAGTATTCTGGGTTTAGAATCTAATTATTAATATACCTTGAATGGAAGAAATGTTCCTTTAGACAGGTGGTTGAGTGGAATGTTTTATGAAATTAAATGAAAGGTTAATGAACTCACATGTTCACACACAACCCTATTGTGTAGAAGAATTTTTAATATATAGAAATGAATCAATGAATGGATGGGAATGTGTCCTCAGGTAAAACATGTTGTTATAGATTATTCTTAATTAAAATTCATGTTCCAAAGGAAACCTTAAGAAAATTATAATTTAGATTCAGCTATGTTTACTTTTACACTAATGATATATGGGATTTATATCTATCGAGAAAGTTGTGTCATATATATTAATCGCAAAAGTGTAATTTTGTTTCACTAAAAAAGATATGTAGATAAACAAATAAGGTTTTTGTAGATGATTTAAGAATATAAAATTTCAATACATTACCACTATAGGAAATTGAAAAAGTATAATGATTATGTTAGTCGAAAGGATCATGAAATCTTTTTGATGATGAGGATCATAAAATATTCTTTTTTGAGTTATATGAAAAGTTTGGATCATTAAATATTAATAGAATGTGACAAATTGTAACATTATAATTTACTATTAGACCACAAATCCATGTGATGAATAATGTGTCACAGTAGGAAGTTGTAGACTTATAAAAGTAGGTATGAAATTTTCTTATGTTCAACCTTAATTTTAATGGAATGACGAGTTTCTCCAACTATTTATGTGACACTTTAGTATCATATAAGAAAAAGGAGCAATTACAAGAGGCTCACAGTTATTCATTATCTATTCATAATGAAATCTTGAAGATAAATAGATATTTTAAAGAGTATTTCTAGTGTGATGTATTAAAGAGATATATGGTGGAGTGTGTTTCTTGGCGTATGGAATTTCAAAAATATAATTAAGAGAGAAATAATTCCAATGGGATGTTTCAATCATGACCCATCCAAGAATGTAAATTGTAAAACATCACCTTGGATTCTATCCTCAGAATACCCATATCATATTACTAGAATAATGCTATTTGGGTTTTTTTAGATAACATTATATAGTTATAAGACATTATTCGTATTATAGAATATTTAAATCATGATCAACATCAGTTTCTAAAAAATACATAATCGGTTTAATTTAATGGTTTACCATTATAAATTATATCTGATCAGGAATCTGTGGTTTACCACAATGTTTTGGAGAAGTTTATAATATTCAGTACACACAATGTTAATTTTAATCACATTATATCATCCCCATATTGATAGTAAAATTTATGGTATCATTAAAACACTATAACACTTGTTGATATATTTATTTATGGATTTTAATGGTGGTTTTCATCAATACCGTCCTTTGGTGGATGTTTTCAAACAGTAGATGTCACTCCATATTTCATATTGTTTCTTATGAATACCTCAATAGTAGAAAGTGAATAACACCCTCATTAAGGTTATAATTTATTGGAATAATTATTTTGAAACTTCATATAGTTGAGTAAATGGAAGAAAATTTAAATCCATTCAACACCATATAAGAGATTATCGGTGTAGGAAAAAAATTATACAGACAATCATCAAAATGGTCTAGATTTTGAAGCTAGTAACAAGGAATTCTTATGAAAATATTCTTGGAATAAGAAAATATGATTTATAAATAAGGGGAATATAATCCTTTGGTATATAATTATTTTTAAATTATATATTGAATAAGCATAACAACTTATTGATGGAAATTTCCACCTAATCTCTATCAGGTTCACAATTTTTTCATCATATATCTCATAAGGATATACATACATGATAATCATCATTTAATGAAATCATATTTCATACACTAGGACCAGGATATGTCATATGAAGAAAAACCAATATAGATTAAATATTTTTGAGAGAATGATATATAATATAAGACCATTCACCTTATCCACATTTTGTGCCAAAGCCACCAATTTCAGGTAGCTAAGTGGGAATATGAAGAAGTGATAAGGGAAAATTATCCTAATATGTTTATATTATAGTGATAAATGTGGATAATGAAATTAATTTTAAAGGGGAGAAATGTAACACCCAATTTGTTTTATAAAATATGTCTCTTTAAATAATTTTATTTATTTGATATCTTGCATTACACACAATGACTGATTTCGACAAACCGCATAAAATTATTATATTATTAAGTGTTTCTTATAACATTTACGTTTTTTGGTGGGTATGAGTACTAATAAGTAAATTTTAATAAGTATACTATTTAAACTTTTGCAAATTTTTTCCTTACTTATTAAATGATTATATTTTTTTAATAATTTAAAATTAAATATGACGTTTTTTCTATAAATTTTTTATGCACCCCATGTGTTTTTATATTTATATATTAGACTATTTACTATTGGTAAATAATTTTAATAATATTTATTTATTATATAAAAGATTATATATTTTAAATTTTCTAAAATATTTATAAGAATGGTAATTGAATAAATTAAATTTTATATTTAAATATGTTTTTCTTTTAAAACTATTTTTTTAAATTTTTTCCACATACATTAAAAATTAATTTATGTAACTTATAGGTACTGAAATAGATAAAATGAAATAAATTTTCATCATTAATAAGATCAAATGTGGAATATATATTCCCATATTATTGGAGTTCTACATGAATAGAAGTCGTTGTAATGTTTATCACATCAGTAAATTTTAAACTAGATTAATCTATGATAAAAATAATTAATAAAGACATAATTTTTCATCATAATTCTTATTGGTTGAATTTAATTAAAATATAACCACCTTATCCTAAAATTGGATTGTATTGATATAAAATTCACAATAAATATGACTTATATATTTATTTAAATCATATAATGTTATACAATTTCACTCTATTGGTTTTAAATATAATTTATGTGTCCACATATGGAAAAAAGTACTAATTAATGACTGTTAATATTAATTTTATAATAATATTATATTGAAGACGGTAATTCTTATTTATTTATTATACCATTACCTTAAATTCTTACACAATACAAAAATAGTATATATTAAATTGATGGAAAAATAAAATTAATGATTTTAAAATTATTGAACGTGATATTACATGATTATATCATGGTGTTCCATGAAATTTATGGTTGATAATTATACACTAGTTTTTTAAAGAAAATTTAATTTTTTATCACAACATTTTGTTTAAGTCATTTATGTCATATTAAATGAATAGCTCCAAGATGGAAAATAATGACATATTATCAAAAAAAAATATATTATTAAATGATCAAAAAATGATAAACTCTTTAAATAATACACGGTGAAAAAAATATGGTTGAAAATAACGTTTCCTGGGAATTGTAGGTAGAATTGTAACTATAAAACCCCTGGTTTCGTAGAAGTAATACTTTCCTTATGATTTTTATGTATGTAACATATATGGGAGATGTTCAGGCGGGTTTGGATTTATTTTTTAATGTTTTTGGGTGTTTTATATGAGGTCATTGTTTGGTAATGGTTAGTGGAAACCATGAAAATACTATAGGAACCTGTTCATAGTAAGATATGGGCCCATAGGTTGGTGTGTGGTTTTTCAAAATCTTGTGTCCACAAAAGGGAAACCGTTCAGTTTTTGATAGTTTTAATTTGAATGGATGGCCCACATTTTTTCAATTGTGTTTGAAAACCATAAGAGGTATTCCTTGAAATGGTGTTTAGAACATTGTAAACACATGGTTTTCTAAAGATTGAGACTAACCATGCATGGTTAAAAAACATGTTTCGAAAAATTGCATCTTAGTAGGGAGTGTGATTTAACCCATCAATTTTTTCCAAAATGGACACAACTAGATATTTTATTCTCCCAAAGGTAGTAGATGAATATCTAAAAGATATAAAGTTGACCCAAATTCTTATCCTGGTGTGTTGATTCCTGATTGTGATGATAAGTAATCACTTTTGGTTTTTGTGGTTTTTTAAATCTACTTTTCTCTTTTTTTCTTTCTCTCTCTCTCTCATTTTTTATATCTAGATTGATGTGGAAATATCAATGTTATTTTTTCCATCCAATGTAATATATGGATTTCTGATTATTGGTGATGAGATCTAAGGTGGGTTTGGGAGATTCAACATTGTTTTATTGTCATTTAAGTTTCAATCTTCATTTTATTCATAAATCCTATAGTAGGTGGATTCACTCTCGAATCCAATATTTGGAACATGAATTATTTATTTCAAATTGATTTTTTAATTTAAATTAGATTTGAATTTTTTTAATATCTTGTTGGAAACCCTCTTTAGAGACGGTTTATAGAATTATTGAAATTGGGTGTTTTATTGAATGTGAAATAGGTAACATGACTTTAAAATGATTTTTTAGGTTTTGAGGCATGTAAATGTGTTTTTAATAAATGTTTGAATTTATCTAAATGGATCATTTCAATGGTTTTCAATAAAATTATTATTTTATTGAAATAGTTCAAATGGTTGTTTTGAAAAAAAAATTGGAATAATTGTTTTGTTTGTTCAGGTGAATTTGGGATGGATAAGGGTATAAAGTATCCCCAACATTAGTGGGATGGATAAGGGTCCATAAATTCCCTTGTCAGAATAGTTCATTAAGTTATAGGTTTGTTAAAGGATGAATCACCACACATGAGTATTGGGAGGTCTGGGTCACATACACGATTGGATGTTTGGATATGTGGAATGTAATGGTTATTCTAAAATGGTATTTATGAATTTATTTTTGAGCATTGTTTGGTGAATTTCCTTATAACATGATTTTATTTTTGAAAAACTATTCTTATATTATAATTTTTTTATTTTATAATATTCACTTTTTTAATTACTTGTTATAATGAAAATTATATAAATGTTATAATGTGATTAATCCTACTATAATGAGTATATATTCCATTTGGGTATAGATTAACATGTTTTATTTCTTATACATTCATTATAACTTTTGGGATTCTGCAGATGATGTTTATAAAGACATTAGAAAAGATTATTTATCAAACATATCTATTGGGGCTTCATGATACTTGGGATTTTTTTTTGGTGTTGGATCATAGAGTATCTTTGGAGGTTGAGGTTGTCATGGGATTCTTAGTGTTTTTTCTTCCTTTATGTACTTTTACATTTTATAATTTCATTTTGATACATGGTTTTAGTTTTATTTTAATTTCATTGATTTCTTCTAATTTTTTTCATTCATTGTCACGAACCGTCCTCGGGGCCAATTTCGTGACAACCCCAAACACGCCTTCCATAGGCCAGGGGATAGAGACTAGTACCAAAGGCATAAATACCTATGCTGGGAAGGAATTTCCATTATAAAAATTAAACACACACAATCAGACTACACAACTGGAAGAAAAACACTAATCAATATTGTATATAGGAGAAGCACTTGAAATTAAAAGGGGATGGAAATACAAGACCAACAGTGATGTATCGGTACAACTGAAAGCAAGTACAACTGAAAATAAGTAAAGCAGCTACCAGGTTGTCCTTCTGGGTTCCTAACTGAAGGGTATGTTCAAATGGTCTCCTCTATGCTCCACATCCATCCGTCTCCTCTGTGCACCTTCACTCCGAGTGGTCCACCACCGGGTACCATCCAGTCCTGCTACACTCTACCACATTCAACGATGTCCATCATCTGTAACCAAAACAACGAGGTGCGGGCATAGCCCGTGCAGGGGTGAGTATAACGATACTCAGTAGGGACCCCAAGACTCTCAAGGTATCACTAAATCCAACAAGGATAAACCATAGAGTATGAAATCAACAGATAACCATTACATAGGTATATGCCCATACATATACCTTTGTTATCTAGTAACCCATATCAATCATGAGGAAAACACACAAGTCATTGACTCATCTCAAAATACAATTTCTGTGAAGTGTAGTAGTACAAATGATTAGTCGTGAAGCTAGATCATCTTATTCTGTCAAGAGACACTGCTTTTGACCATACTAAGTCTGACCCACACATGATCGATAGGTACTAACCCCCTCAGTGACCCACATAGGATCTAGCCCACATAGGATCCCTATGCGCTGACCCACAAAGGATCGGTATGTTCTGACCCACAATGTACTGGTATGCGTTGACCTCCGTATGTTCTATCTCCAACCTCCGCCTCACTACAAGCTACTGGGTCCCGGTACTATGTCTGCTCGCCTATGGATGGATCCTCTCCATGTGCTACTAGTTTAACACCAACTTCACTAAGTCCCAAGTAGAAGTATCTCAATGGACTTCCACGTCATAGGGGTCTCAACGCAACAGACGTCTCGTTAATCGGATGTCTGGTGTGTTTGTTATTAACCTTTTTTTTTTCAGGGGGCCGGTTGGATTAATGTACAATCCAACCTGACCATAACATAATTATACCCCTAACATCAGTGTTTTATACCAAAAGGAATGTCTTGATCCAAGGTTTCTGGTGCCCCATATGGTTCGTCATTTCGACCCCATATGAGGGAGATTTGTCGAATACAAGATCTTGCAATAATAATAATATTATTCAGTGTTTTTTGAACATGAGCCACGAACCAAAATTTAATATTCAACATTAGACTTAAATTGACCATCTTAATGATAGGATCATGTCACCACATATGGTAAGCCAATCGAACGTTGCATGTAGGAGATATCGAGGGTCAGAGATATAATAATAATATATTATTATTATTTGAGCGTTTCAGGTACCCGATCCAAAAACCTAAATAATAAATCAAATATTGGACTCGGAATGTCCCTCTTAGCGTTAGGGTCGCACTGTCGCAGACGGTTCTTGAAACCGAGGTCGCACGAAGAAATCACAGACAAAAAGGTGTTTTATCATCCAAAGTAATAATAACAATATTTTAATATTATTATTAATTACGTATTTAATTGCAGCTCCTTATCTCCAAAATCAATCATGCTTGGAGCCCTTACTGTACGCCAGAAATAAACACTCAAATTTCTTATTTTCTTTTTTTTATTTTAACATTATTGAATTTTAGTTTTTTTTCTCTCTCTCTCCAATCTAACATATACTATCACGTTTTCTTCTTCTCCTCAACCATAACAGCCCGACTACCTTGACAGTCTCGTACCCCACCACCTGATATGCACCCGGACTGTTGGACGATGCCACCTCGAACTCACCGCACACCGCCAGATGGCCTTCTCCGCGCTACCTTGCTCTCCCAGTGCCGCGCCGACCACCAAAGTAAGTCGAACAACCTATCTCTCATGGATTCTGGCCTATATCAGAATCACACCGCCTTGTCTCCCCCTTATGTGGCTCGTTGTATCTTCATTCAAAGCCCGAAAAATAAAATGTTCGCATATTCGTGATCCTTGGGTTGAGAGATCTGTGTCCATATGTCGCGCTCAATGGAATATTGTGTCTCCGGCGTCAATGAATATTTGCCCGCCTCCTTTCATGAGCCATTTCGGCTTCATTCCAAGCCCGAAAAATTAAACGATTTCATATTTACGATCCTTGCATCGAGGGATTCATGTACATATATCGCTCTCAACAGAACTCTGTATTTCCAGCGCCAATAAATATTAGGCGTTGAATAACGCACAACGAAATTGTGAAGATTAAAATGAAAGATGCGCATGATTTAAGTGAGGGACAATGTCGATTCTTGTTTGGCCATCTTCATCATGAATTTATGATATTCGGAATCAATAAAACAAATTCAAACAGATATAAAAAAAACCGATCTCGATCGTTGATGATGGTAGCGCGAGGAAGAAGACAAAGTTGTTGAAGGTGGTGTCATCGGTGTTCGTCACCCCCATAAGACACTCCTTATTCAGGCTCGAGCGTCGTGCTCATTCTTCGTTTGGAGTCATTATTTGTTGGAGGATATTTCTCCAAGGGTTCTCCCAAGCCTCCTCTCCTCTGCCAATTCTCTTCAAATGAAAGGTGCGTTGCCAAATTAATAATGTTGAGTTTATTAACATAACACATAGAGTTGGCACATTAATTATTTTGGAGTTGGCATAATTAATTTGGGAGGATAAAAACCAAGTTTCATCTCACATTCATGAGGGAGTTCATGGGTCGTGTGGTCCACACCACCAAAACCCATGAGTAGGTTCTATATAAAATAAAATAATAATTGTTGTCTTAATTTATTTTATTTTTTCGTTTAGCTCTCCCATGAAGAGTCAAAAAACTAAAAACCATCCTCAACCTACTACAGTCTAGGTGAAGGTCTCTTTAAGTAAAAATAGGCTCTGCGAGTTCAACGGTGCCCTTATATTTAAATTCCGAACACATTTTCAAAAGTTACAAAATGCCGCTCGTGTGTTTACTAAACATACCCGAAAAAAAGTTCGTAAATTTATTATCAGCCAACCTTGACCTACTTCAGTCAATTTTAGGCTCTTCTTAGGTTAAACAAGCCCCAATAAACCCAATGGTACTCACAGATTTTATATCCGATTTACCGTTTAGAAGTTATGAATTTTACAATAAAATAATTATCAATAAATTATTTTATTTACGGCCGAAAATTAACTTTCTCTTATGGCCCACGCCAGTCTGAGTTAGTATAATCTTAAAGGTAGAATTCTATCACAAGTTCATTGGTGGTATCAGATTTTTAATAAGAGTTACCATTTTTTAGTTATACGAATTTGAATAATAAAATAACATTATTTAATTATTTTATTTACGGTTATTCTATTTTGTTGGTTTTCACACAGCAGGCCCGCGCCGACTAAAATTAAGTCACACCTAGGGTAAACCTTCTATCCTGAGTGCAACAGTGACCTCAGATTTCTGATCCAAGAAACCGTTTAAGAGTTATTACACTTTTTGAGGAAAAAGTCTTACGGGCATTAATTTAAGCTTAAAAAAACATTGACTGATCATTTCGGGCACTCCGGGCCTCGTAATCGCGTGCCGTTGAGTTTTGAAGACTCGTAAAATTCCCATATGAATAAAAAAAATTACATGGGAATTCTGGGTCTTTAAATTCTTCCCACATCATGGATCTACCTACCTGTAATCCACAACTCAAAAATAGGTAATGTAGTGGTGGTACGGAGCACACATCTGATCCTCCGACTCCCATGTGTTCTCCTGGAGGTTCTGGTGCTGCCAATGAACCCGCTCTAGGGGTATCAACAATCCATGAAGGACCCTCTACTGTCGATCCTCAATCTGCACTACAACCTCTGTAAAATTCTCTCCATCATCAACGTCCATCTCACCATGGTCGATGACATGGGAAGGGTCGTCCACATATCTCCTCAAATTGGGTACGCGGGACACGTCGTGACCCGGTGCAACTGAGGTGGAAGAGCTATGCAGTAAGACACCTCACCAACACTATTGGGGACCTGAAAAGGTCTGATTAACCTCAGAGATAACTTGTCGCCTCAACCTAATCTCTGCAAATCTCATCGATGTGAGACCCATAGAAAGACATGGTCACCATCCTCAAATTCCAGTGTTCACCATCTCCTATCAGCATACGACTTCTGTCTGCTCTGTGTAGTCTCCATCCGCTTCTGGATGTACCATAAGAGGGGATGTATAACTCCATCAACACTTCCTCTGGAAGTGCCGCTGGTACTATGGTACATCCTCTAAAGAGGATGACATGATCCCCACCTTTATAAAATCATTTAGGAGACCATCATGATGATATCTGAGCACACTGGTCCTCTCATTCAACATCTCAAGCTATAACTACCGAATTCACTGAAGAATCAGTGAAGTGACTGTCATAGACTATAGGTAAGATGTTCCATCCTTATCCACGAAGGATATATGTAAAGAAGATAGCTTCTTTGTCGCCTCTCCTAGAATTTGTATACCAGACATCCTGCTGAGTGTATCTAGAACAACGTTCCCCTTCCCATGAGTATAGACTATCTCGAAGTCAAATTCCTGGAGGAACTCATCCCATTGCCGTTGTCTCATATATTGAAATCTCTTATGAAATATCTCTGACCACACAAAGGGCTTCCCCTTCATTGTCAAGGATAATAGTGGTGCTTCAACTCCGGAGAAGTATGGAACAAACATCTGGTAGTAACCAGCCAATGAAAATGTCCCTCCCCCTTTTGGGGGGTAATCATGGAAACATATATTGAAAAGACGTCCACATGTTCTGTCACTCCTTTTTGGAACTCAAAACTCAAAACTCCAGCTACCACGAGGGTAAGATTGGCCGACTCAAGAGTGATCGGATGCACCCTCCTATACATGAGTTTAACCTGTGCTGCATGGGTTTCCTTTTTTTCCGACTAAGTAAAACCTCATCCCAATTTTGTAGTTAAACCACAACCTTTTTTCCTAATACAATCAATCTGTGTATGAACTATGGTTGCCCAGTCCATACCCAAACTAACGTCGTAAGGCCTCAAAGCTGCCATCAAGAGGTTCCAACCGAAACTCTTCTCCACTAGGTTCATATCACACCATCGACGTAAGTGAGATTATCGAGTCTCCTCCAAAAGGTATCTCCAAACATGAGGGTAAAGTCAATGGTTTAACCAGAAACACTAGGCCTGGGACAAGATTCATGTAAGGAAAGAATTATAGGTACCTATATATATTAATATAGTATCTATTAGTAGACACAGACCGCACCTCGAATCATTCCTAGAGCCCTTGGGTCACACTCCTTGACTACATGCAGCTACTCTCTTCTCCAGCCCTCCATCTCCCTACGCCTGGAGGGGACTACAAAGGCGGGTGGTTCTAAAAAGTTTAAATGTAAACCACCTCAAGAATCTCTCCTAGCTCTGCTTCCACGTCTGTTAACCTGAATATTAATCCATCCTTAACACTTCCTCTTCACAAAACATTTTACACGCTCTAGTCTTTGAGACTTGCGCTTATTTCCTACTTCCCCACTACTATAATTCACTGTTTGTATTCACTCAGCAAATGAACATTCATCCAAAATGGTTCTATCTAGCATCCTAACATAAGTAGGAATGAAAAGGGGAATAGTGATGGGTCAGATATCTTGAAACATACTTTGATCGGAGGTTCGAGCTCTGAAGCACTGATTGTGTCGTATTTATCGAGTACCCGGAATGGTCAGTGCGTCTCAATTAATACTCAGCTACTGACATGTCGTTATGCCGAAGCAATAGAAGCTCTAGGGAAATCTCAACCACCTCCTCAATATATTCCTTAGTCTCCTATAATTCGAGATCACCTTAGAACCTAATTGGTATCTGAGGCTGAAACACATGTAAGGCACTAAGCCTACAAGTGTCTTTTATTGGTACTTCCAGTCGTAACTACTGACCAATGGGTAGTGATATAGCTGACACACTACCCAAAGGTACTATCTTAGGCATTGGTCCACATACCGAAGCCTCATCACTATACGGACCATCAACATGGTCACTCACTGAAAAAGACTAGTAGCTAAGATCACCATTTTCTCTATTAGTGTCTCAACTAGGTGGAAAACTCTAACAATCACCCCCATCAAGTCCTCTACTGCATGGGAATATGTCTCACCTTGAAACCTCAAAGGCATCTGTCACTGGGACTTATGCAATGCGCTCAGTCAGTGTGCATTGTCCGCTAATGTGGCTGGTGGTATATACTACCTAACGAGTGGTGATGTTGTTGGTACACCACCCGAAGGTGCCCACATAGTAAGAGGTCCCTGAACCAGATCCTCGTAACTTAGTGGGCTGTCATCGGGTACTCTCTCGGAACTCCAACTGGCTGTCTGCGTGGAGGAATCCTAAATAGATGCAAAACAGTCAAAACATTATAGCTAGTGAGCTGACCTGGTTGAGCTGACTTAAGAAAATTTTTGAAAACATGAACACAATCAGTGTTTTTGGGCACTGAGTTAGAAATCAATAGTCACGGTCCTGGTGTGTGGATACATCTACGCCGCACCAAAACTGGACTCCCTGATCTGAAAACCACACTTAGTACACTTTACACTATTTCTTCACAGAAATGAAAAATCAAAGTCATAAGATCTATGGTAGAATGAACTCCTCTAATACCAATTTTTCACGGCCTTTCCTCAGGTCCCATGTCGTGACTACCCCAATCTCGCCTTCCATAGGCCAAGGGCTAGAAACTAGAACCAAAGGCATAAATCCCTATGCTGGGAAGACATTGCCATTATAAAAAGTAAACACACACAATCAGAGTACATAGTTGGAAGAAAAACACTAAGTAATATTGTATATAGGGGAAGTGATGGAAAGTAAAAGGGGCCGGAAATACAAGAACAATAGTAAAGTACATGTACAACTGAAATAAAGTACAACTGAAAACAAGTAAAGCAGCTACTGGGTCATCCTCCAGGGTTCCTACATGAAGGGTAGTTACAGATAGTGTCTTCGTCCCTCCACATCCATCTGTTTGCTCCGTGCACCGTCACCCCGAGTGGCCCACCTCCAGGTACCATCCAGTCCTGCTACTCTCTGCCTCAGTCAGCGTTTTCTGTCATCTATAACCAACACAATGAGGTGCAGGCATAGACCGTGTAGGGGTCAGTATAACGATAATCAGTCGGGACCCCGAGACCCTCAAGGTCTCACTAAATCCAACAAGGATAAACCAAAAATTATAAAATCAACGGATAACCATTACTTAGGTATATGCCCATACATATACCTGAGTTATCTAGTAACCTATCTCAATCATGAAGAAAACAAAAAATTCATTGACTCATCTCAAACTAGGATTTCAGTGAAATGTAGAAGTAGAGATGATTAGTTGCGAAGCTAGATCATATTATTCTGTCAAGAGGCGATGCTTCTGACAATACAGAGTCTGACCCACACATGATCGATAGGTACTAACCACTACAATGACCCACACAGTATCTAACCCACATAGGATCGGTATGTGCTGACCCACACAAGATCGCTGAGCGCTGAGTCACACAGTATCTGAACCACACAAGTTCGGTATGCACTGACCTCCGAATTTTCTGTCTCCAACCTATGCTTCACTGCCAGCTACTATGTCTCCGTACTCTATCTGCTCGCCTCAGGAAGGATCCGTTCCACTATCTAATATTCAAACTCCAACATTAAAGAATTCTCGAGTAAAGTATCTCAAAGGATTTCCATGTCACGGGGTCTCAACGCAACATACAGCACATTAATCAGATGCCTGGTTTTTTAGTTATTAACCTTTTAGTCCTGGGGGCCCGGTTGGATTTGTGTATGATCCAACCTGACCATAACTAAACTATACCCCAAACTCTAGTGGGGTATACCAAAAGGCCTATCTCGATCCAAGGTTTCTGGTGTCGTAGATGGTTCTTCATTTTGACACCGTATGAGGGAGATATGTTGAGTACAAGATCCCGCAATAATAATAATATTTTGGGTGATTCGTGAACCTGAGCCACGAACCAGAATTTAATATTCCACATTAGACTTAAATCGATCGTCTTAATGAAAGGATCAAATCACCACAAATGGTAAGTCAATCGGTTTTCACACACATGAGTTATGGAGGGTCGAAGATTTAATAATAATATATTATTTTTATTTGAGTGTTTCGGGTGCCTGATACAAAAAACCAAATAAGACATCCAATATTGGACTTTGAATGTCCGTCTTAGAGTCAGGGTCACACTGCTATAGACGGTTCATCAAACCAAGGTCGTAAAAATAAATCAAGTACAAAAAGGTGCTTTATCATCCAATGTCATAATAACAATATTTTAATATTATTATTAATTAATTATTTAATTGCATCTCCTTATCTCAAAAATCAATCATGATTAGAGCCCACCCCAATTTCTTATTTACTTTTTATTATTTTATCAATATTTATTTTTAGTTTTTTTTCTCTCTCTCAAATCTAACATATAATTTCACGTTTTCTTCTCCTACAAAACCATAACGACCCGACCACCTTGATAGTCTCATACCCCTCCACCTGCTGTGCACCCAGATTACCAGCTGAAGTCACCTCGGACTCACCACACACCGCCAGATAGCCTTTTCCGCGCTGCCTTTCTCTCTTTGTGCAGTGCAGACCACCACAGTACGTCGAACAACCTATCTCTCTAGGTGTCGAGCCTATATCAGAATCACACCGCCACGTCTCCCCCTTCAGTGGGTCACTGCATCTTTATTCAATGTCCGAAAAATAAAACGATAGCACATTCGTGAACCTCGAGTCGAGAGCTCCGAATCCATATGTTGCGCTCCATAGAATATTTTGTTTCCAGCATCAATAAATATTTGGCCGCCTCCTTTTGCGAGATATTGCGACTTCATTCCATGACCAAAACATTAAAAGATCATATATTTGTGATCCTTGTGACGAGGGATTCACGTCCATATATCATGCTCAACAAAACTACATGTTTCCAGCGACAATAAATATTAGGCGTTGAAGAACGCACGAAGAAAAAGCAACGAATAAATAGAAAGATGAGCATGCTTTATGTGAGGGACAATGATCATGTTCGTTTGGCCATCGTCATTGTGAATTCATGATATTAAGAATCAATAAAACAAATTCAAACATATTTAAAAACCCCTACCTTGGTCGTTGATGGAGGTAACGTGAGAAAGATGACGAAGTCGATGAAGGTGGTGTCGTCAGACTTCGTCACCCCCGCAAGACACTCCGGATTCGGTCTTGAGCATCATCCTTGTTCTTTGTTCATAGTAATTATTCGTTGGAGGATACTTCTCCAAGAGTTCTCCCATGCCTCCACAACTCTTCCAATTCTCTTCCCACAAGAGGTGCAGTGCCAAATTAATAATATTGTGTATATTAACTTAAAACATCGAGTTGGCACATTAATTATGTTTTAGTTGGCATAATTAGTTTGGGAGGAGGGAAACCAAGAGTCATCTCACATTCATGAGGGAGTTCAAGGGTCGGGTGGTCCCCACCACCAAAATCCCATTGGTAGGTTCCATATAAAATAAAATAAGAAATTTTGTCTTATATAGTTTTATTTTCATTATTTTAACTCTCCCACGAAGAGTCCAAAAACTGAAAACCACCCTCATCCTACTATGGTCAAGGTGAAGGCCTCTTTAATCGAAAACATGCACTACGAGTTCAATGCTGCTCTCAGATTTCAATTCTAAGCACCAGTTCAAATGTTACAAAATGCTGCTCGCGTGTTTACATAACGTACCCGAAAAAAGTTCGTAAAATTATTATCAACCACCCTTGACCAACTGCGGTCGAGGTTAGGCTCTACCTAGATGAATCACGCCCCAACGATCCCAACTGTACTCTCAAATTTTTAATCTGAGATACTGTTTAGAAGTTATGAATATTAGAATAAAATAATTATCACTTAATTATTTAATTTACGGCAAAAATTAACTTTCTATAGTGGCCCACATCGGCCAAAGTTAGTATCTTCTTAAAGAAAGCATACCCTCATGAGTTCAGCAGTGGTCTCAGATTCTTAATCTGAGTTACCATTTTTGGGTTATAATCATTTGAAAAATAAAATAACTTTATTTAATTATTTTATTTATGGTTATTCCATTTTTTGGGTTTTCTCATAGGAGGCCCGCGACAACTAAACATAAGTCACGCCTTGGGTAAACCCGCTATCCTGAGCGTAACGATGCCCTTAGATTTCTGATCCGAGTAACAATTTAAGAGTTATTCCACTTTTTCAGTAAAACTACTTACACGTATTAATTTAAGCTTAACAAAACTTCGACGGATCATTCTGGGCCTTCCAGGCCACGGAATAACGCGCCGTCAAGTTTCGCGGACTCGTAAAATTCTCATATAAATTAATAAAATACATGGAAATTATGGTTCTTTACATTGATATAATTTATTGAGTAGTGGTTTGTATGGTTATGACATGTTTGGTTGGTTGTTTTATTTTCAAAGAGAAATGAGTCCACCATTTTTTAATGATTCCCTTAACATTTAATGCTAGCCTTTAGAGCCTTGGGGATATCGTATAAAGAAAAGTAATGTCTCTCTACCTTATCAAGACAATGAAGAGAGGTGTGATCATACAAATGGAATCACATTGTTCGGTAATTGACAAACAAGTGGTCATCAGTTCTGTCTGTCTTAGAGATGAAATTGATTCTGGTTTATTCTTTTTCGTACTTTGGTATATAGGAGTAGGATTTTTGGTACGTGAAATGTTGAGCAGAAAAGGTTGTAGATAACATAATTATGATTACCATCTATTTACTAGGGATTTGGTTACATAATTGTTTTGGAAACACTTATAGGGTTTTTAATCTCATTGTAATGGGTCCATCCAATGAGATGAGTATGACATGCATTATAGAAATTACCTCCCACTATGAGTACCTATTTTAATAAGAGAATTGATTTATGATTTTTTTTAAAATGTTAATTTTTGACAAATTATGAACTTGTTTTAAAAAATGATAGTTTGAAAAAAAGAATAGTTTTATTATTTCCAAAATGGGGTGATTTTCAAAAGCAGGGATTAATTTTTAAAAAACGGTTGAATTCCGAAATGTTGAATTTTGGAAAGCCTTTTTGTGATAATTGTGTTGTGATATAATTTGAAATCCTTAAGCCCTATGTTTCTAAATAATGATACATATGGTGTTTCTTGTGTTTTTAGAAAATGTCATCATATAGGCGTCACAGATGAAGAGGTTGTTGAGAACATGGTTTCACCTAAGCCACACATGAACCCATAGCTGGTTCATTATATATTCCAAGAATTATAGGATTTGGACTGAGGGGGAAATTTAATGGTTGTTTAGACTGTCACTAAATGATTTAGCGGTGTATTTTAATATTTTAAATATTTTAAATATTTTTTATAATATTTTCAATTTATTTTATTATTTTATTATTTTGTTATTTTATTATTTATTATTATTATTATATTAGTTATATATTTATTTATATTAATGTTTATTATTATTTATTATTTCTTTATTTACTTATTTAATTACTTATATTTAGTTTTTTTAGTTATTTAGTTATTAGTAATTATTTATTATTACTATTTAAATATTTAATTCTATTATATTGTTATTTTTTTAATTATTTATTATTTTTAATTTTTATTAGTTATTTATAATTTATAATTTATAATTTATTATTAGTTATTAGTTATTAATTATTTATTACAAATTAATTATTATTTATTTTATACTATTTATTACCATACATCTGCACCTACACTTGCACCTACACATCCACATGAATGTGCATGTGCCATATATAGAAATTAAATATTGGGTGAGATATGAATCTCTTACCTCTTGCGTATTCACTTAATATTATACCACTCCAGCAAGCTGTTCATGTGGTAGTTAAATAAAACTTAACATACTTATATATATTAATTGAAAAAAATTATACGTAGAAAATTGATCTGACTCGATAATTATTATTCAATAATGATTAATAAATAGTCATTAATCAGTAATTTATAATTTATAATTTATAATTAAAAAATATTTATTAGTTATTAGTTATTTATTATTTATTATTAATATTTAAAAATTACTATTTACTAATCACTAATAAAAAATTACTAATTACTAATTAATAAAAAATATAAATTAATAATAAAGAATAAAATAAATACTAGATAAGGAAATAAATGTTAAATAACAAATAGTAACTAATAAATTACAATAATAAATAATAAATAATAAATAATAAATAGTAAAAAATAAAAAACAAATAACATCTCAATGACTAACTAATAAAAAAATAATACATAATTAATAAATAATAAATATATATTGATTAAACAATAATTAATGAATAAATAATAACTAATCACTAATAATTAAATAATAAAATTTAAATATATATTAAATAACAAATAAATTGTTATTAAATAAATAATTATTAACTAAACAATATTACAGAAATAATAAATTAATAAGAAAAAAATAAGGAATAAATTTTTTAATGAATAATAAATAATAATAATGATTAAAAATAAAAATGAATAAATGAATAAATAAATAAAAAATTAAAAATATAAAATATAAAATAAAAAAAAACAAATTAATTTTAAATATTCATTAAACAGTAAATTTATAATAAAACTAAATCAATAAATAATAATTCAATAATAAATAAATAATAAATATAAAAAATAAAATTATAATTGAATATTTAATAAATGGTAAATGATATGTAATAAATAATAAATACTAAATTAAAAAATTAAAAAATTAATAAATGGATACAAATATCTATAAATATATATATTTATAAATAAATTTACAGAAATATATATAAACCCATATTTATGTTACATAAATATATATTAACACACTCCTATATATATTTTGATATTAATTTTAATATATATATAAACACTTGTAAATATAAATACAAACACATATATATATCTACACATATATTATATAAAAATAAATAAATATAAATATGTATAAATATTTACAAATGTACATAAAATTCATAATTATATATTTTAAAATAAAATGAATAAAAATTAATTATTTCCTTTTGATTTATATGCATAAAACCCCATTTCTATTAAATACATATTTCATTATGTGATTTATTATTAGTAAATATAAGAAAAAATATGCAAATATTAAATTATAAATAAAACTACATTGTGAAAAATGAAAATGTTTCAAAACCAAAATTCCAATATGAATGTAATCCATGAGAACAAATTGAGTACCCATACAAAAAGGAAATAAGATCCCATTAAATGAGGCTGAAAATCCATATAATGTTAAAATGGGGTACCTTTAAACCATATAATAACGTTAAGAAACTATAAAAATGTAAAACCCCAAAAAATATAGAAATGACCATAACTTCTAATCCAGTAGTCTGTTTCAGATCCAAAATGTGTCATATCAAAGCTCATAAAATGATATTCGATATGATATGTAGTATATGGAAAATAAACATATGAAACATACGTCATAACCGTTTAAAAATTAAGATACTAGGTCGGAGTAAATAACTATGTTTTGGAGGCCAAATGAAACCTTTTGATTTGAAAACCCAAGAAGATCACATTAAACTCAGTTAAGTACAATTTTGGGTATATATCTCATTACAAGCTATGGTCCGATTTATGGTAGATCCCAAACAGACTCACGGATCCAAATATATAGCCATTTGAAGTTCGAGTTCAATTTCTGACTTTTTTGAAATTGTAATATATTTGATTCCTTTGATTATCACCGGAATTAAATTTCTTGAGGTTTTTCCCATTTCATAAGCTATTATTTTCCAATTTGTGGTGCTGAAATAGACTCCCAGATCAGAATTTATAGTCGTTTGTTACAAAAGTCATCTTTTTAGTTTTTTGTAGTTTTTTATGTTTCATGTTATTGTTAACTAATAATTCAAATTTTTTTATATTTAAAACATAATAATTATTTAGAATTTTAAATAATAAACTATATATGAGAGTGAATAATAAATAATAAATAATAAATAATTGTTTATTTAGAAAAATTATTTAATATAGCGGTAGTTTTTTTAAAACCATCACAATTTCAATATGATTTTAAAAAACTGCCGCTATAAAATATTAGATATCTGTGAAAAAAAATTTAAAAAAGTACAATAAAATTAGTGGAATTTTAAACATTGTCCGTTAAAAATTGATGCAAATTTGTTTCCAGGAAAAAATATAGCGGCATTTTTCAAAACCACCACTAAAAAACCATCGAGAAATTCCATTTTTAGTTCCATGAGAGATGAAATTTGAGTTTGAGACGTACATGATTGATGATATTTCATTCGGATAGTGAGAGTTATTTTTTCTGGCTAAATGAGACCAAGATGTTGGTTTTTCATTTTTTGATAAATTGTTTTACAAACAATACTATCATCAAACGTTCATAATCACAATAACAACGTATTTCATAAACTTGAAACAAGAGAGCCTCACTATGATAGAGTACAGGGATAAATTCCTGAATTTATTATAATATTCACCTGAATTTTCTGGTATTGAATCCTTGAGGGCCCAAAATATTGATTCATGGCTGAGGCAAGATATTTTCTCGATGGTGGTTGTGATATATATTATGGATTATACGAAGATTTTCAATTGAGTGATGGTGGATGAAATCTAAATATCATGACCTATTGGTGGAGGGGTTATTTTTGTACCAACGGGTAATGGTGGGAACAATAACTATGGTTTAAAGTGGAAGAGGGACACCTATTTCCAATGTGGGAGCATGGTTAGGAATCACACTACTGGATTAGTAAATCTTTCTCCATAACCAAAGAGCCAGCATGGAATTTTTCAATGTGGTTCATTCGATGAAATGATATTAAAGTGTATGGAACCATGTAGATCAGTCCAAAATTTTAGTTAAATGGGTTACCTTTAGTTCTATTTTTGTAGTTCTATGTGGTTAGTTTTTTGGGACACATCTCAAGTGTTGTTGGAAATATATTCTTCGAAGAGGTGAGGAAAGAAGAATAATTATCATCAAGAGAATAGTTTTATCCATCGTGACTCTAGAAATACCAAGAATCCTCAGCAAGGTAAATCTCAATAGATAAATAATGAACAAAATGTCACGATTTATCAGTTAAATGGAGCTAAATAGGTCATTATGGATGATCAATCTTAACCATTAAGGATTCGAGTTATGATTCAATTGAATTCCACCCTTATTCATGATTTTTTATATGGGTTCTTTATATTTAATTATTGTTTCTTATCATTTATATTTACTTTGTATACAATTTGAGATGATTACTTCTATATTCATAACTCATTATTTTTTTATTTCTAATCACTTTTATATAATTAATTATATATTAAAATTGCAGACTCATCACAGTCGATGTCACTGTTAATAAATTATGTATAATGTGTGTTCTAGAATTGGTGACTGAGTTTAGATGAAGTGTGAATTATCTATGCTTGAGATTGATGTATATGAAATAATAATGGATATGGATTAGTTGATAGTGTTCAAGTATCACATCAACTATTATACCAAAAGGGTTAGTTGTATGAGTGATGATGGCATCGATTATCTCATTATAGGAGGATAGAATGTAAAGGAAGGTTCAACGGGCGTGATGGCACTAATAGTTAGAATGACTATATAGAAGTTGGTGGTGTTGAATTTGTAATTGATGGAAGAGATCAAATATATAAGTTTTCCACTCAGTTTTGATCAGTTTCCAAACGTGTTTCTTGAAAATTTATTAGGGTTACCACCCATAAGTTATGTGTAGTTTAAAATTTATCTCATTTTGGGAACTAATGCCACTACCATTCAATCTTATCAGATGTAACCAATAGAATTAATGGAGATTAAATTGATGTTTGAATAGAAGGAAATCAAATGTTTCAATCGTACAAGCACATCTTTGTGGGCATCACTTGTCTTTTCTGTGATAAATATGGAATGAAGTATAAAGATGTGTGGGGATTATGATAAGTTTTAACAAGTTATTATTAGGAATTGGTATCCACCTACATTAATTGATGATTTATTTGATCAATTTGGGGGAGATAAATCGTTCTCTAAACTTTACTTGAGATTATGTGATCACCAATTATGGTCTCAAAAGAAGGATATTTTGAAGACAACATTCAAATTAATATATCGCCATTATGAATATGATTTAATGTCTTTCGGTGGGGATAATTCACCAGCAGTCGCTGTGTAATTGATGAATCATATATTTTAGAGGTATATGGATTCATTTGAGGTCGTGTTTGGGATGATATATTAGTGTATTCATAGACATGTGATGAAAATGAAAAATACTCGATGATAGTGATGGGAATCTTGAGGGATCATCTTATGTATTCAAAACTATCAATGTATGATTTTTTATACATGGGTTAAACATTCTTGGCCACGAAATTTTTCAATGATTTTTTTTATGGATACCAATAAGATAGAGGTTGTTAGCCTTTCTAAATTACTAAATAAAGTATTCATGATATGCATTTTTATTAGAATAACTAGTTATTATCAATGATTTGTTTGTCATTTTTCATAACTGGAATCACTTCTGACCAACATTATCAAAAGAGAATGTTCTTTTTCCAATCAATTGAGTAATTCCATAATCCCTTTCAAGATAAAAGTGTTTTCCTTAAATTATAAACAATCATTATTTTCTAGAATGAGGAAAGGGTACATGGTGTATTGTTATATTATGGGATATGGGTTGGTATGTGTCCTCATTCAGGTAGACCATGTTGTTTTTTTGGATCAAGACAATTATTGTTTCATAAGAATAACTACTCAACACATGATTATGAGTTTTATACTATTGTGAAATCTTTAAAAACATGGAATCATTACATCTTTTTTTGTGAAATTCACAGTTTTATTGGATCATAAGAGCGTGAAGTATATTTTCTCACAAGTGTATTTTAACATGACGGGAAGAAGATGCATGGAGTATCTCCAAATGTTTGACATTGAATTTATGTATACATCAGGAAACAATAATTCTATGGAAGGTGAATTCAGCCGAAAGACATATTCTTGGTTAAAAAATAGGTTTCATATATGCGGTAGTTGATGTGAGTGATAACAGACATTAATGTGGAATGTGAGATGTGGTACCTTTCATTCCATTTTAATTAATTCATTATCTGGTGAAGTTGGTTATAGAGGCACATACATCTGATGTATAATGTGGGTGATGAGGTAAAAACTAAATGGTAGGGAGACTATGGAGGGATGGAATCTGGATGGCAGTTCAGTATTGTGGTTCATTAATTGGTCGAGTTTACCTATGGATTGTAAAGAAATAAATCTTCATGATTACCACCATTAAAGATGGGATACGCATCATGTAATATAGAAGATCTATACGGTGTTGAAGTCACATTTCAGTGGGTCAATATGAAAAAGAAATGTATATGACTTCAGTTATGGATGCTTAACTTATCAACAGGTTAATCCAGACCATTAGTGACAACCAAGTATGTAGTTGTCTTTACCTATACCTATGTCGAAATGGGAGTAGATAGATATTTGTTTCGTAAAATGTCTCCCATGAATGGTTCAAGAAACATGATTACATATGGGTAATTGTTTCTTGTCTGCCAAATTCATCACTATTCATGACTCTCATATGATGGTGGACTTGTAAGAAATATGTGTCAAAGAAGTGTTTAAGTATATTGGACTACTGATTTTGATAGGGTTGTACAAAGATCTAAGGATTACTCCTCACTCAAGAAAATCCTTATAGAAAGCCCCTGGAACACAATTGACTATGAGAATGTCATATCATCCACTGAAAGATGTGAAATCAAAAAGTATGATACAAATGATGGAAGATATGTTGATGTCTTGTGTAATGGATTTTAGTGGGTCATGGGATGATCATTTACCATTAGTTGAGTTCTCACACAAAAAAATTATTAGACCTTTACACATGTGGAATATTTTGAAGAATTTTATGGTAATGATTTCCATTGTCTAATTAGTTGGGTGGAAATAGATGATACATCACTAGTTGGGCTGAGCCTTTTCTTACAAATAGCATAGGAAATTTAGTTGATCATAAAATAGTAGGATACTACTCAAAGTATTCCTAACTCCTATACGTATCTTCATCAACAATAATTTACATTCTAGGTGAGTGATAATATGTTTGGGGGGGGGGGCGGGTTTACAAGGATTACACATCATAATTTTGGGATGAAAGGGATGTTATATCTTAGATACATAATCCCATCTGAGATACTAGAAATTGTTGAAGTGGTGGTATATTGGATGGAATTTCCAGCATGGTCTAGTGTGGTTTATAAGGTGTTTAAGGTATCTGAATTGAAAAAGTATCAGTTGGATCCGGACCACGTTATTATATTTGACCACATTGAACAATAGTTTTATGATTTATTGATGCACATACCAGTGCAGATTGTGGATAGTCAAGAGAATGTATTGAATGGAAAAATAATCACTCTACTGTGGGTTTTGTGGAAATAGAATCAAATTCATGAAGAGAATTGGGAACAAGTAATAGAAATAATCGATCACTACCCTGAAATATTTCAAGGCATTAGTGGTTTTCGAGTTTCTATCGATGGAATGGCCAACAGTTGGGAGAATGTAGCACACAATGTTTTAATTAAGTAACCCATTAATTTTTTTTTCATGCATTTAATGTATATGGGTGTAATTTGGTAGTTGTTAGAAGGCTATTATAATTTTTTGGGGCATTGATTTGGGTTCACAGTTTCAGAATAATGAGTGAAATGCGTGAAAATCCAACACGGAACTATGCATAGTAAGATAAGGAAAAACGGGGAAGGAACATGGGTAGGCACACAGTTTCTCCAAACCATGCATCCACCAAGGATTAACCATGAAACATATGAAAGAGATATTTTTCACTATTGGCATAAAGTTTATCTAACCATGCTGGATAACTGTGTAAGGTCCTCCTTTAGTAACTATTACAAAATGGTCGTTTCACGACGGTTTTTCAGGGCAGTTTTAAAAACCGCTGCCAAATGTTTTTCGGGTCGCTATTTCAGGGCATTTTAGAAACCATCGTGAAATGTCTAATTTATTTTTAAAATTTTTTCAAGGATTAGAGGCAATTTATTAAAAAAACCAACATGAAATAGCGGCGTTTTTGGTAAAACTGCCGCGAAATGAAAGAAATAAAATAAAATAAACATAACAAACCCCGAAATCACTAAAACGACCATAACTTTAGATCTGGGTGTCCGTTGGTGCACCACGACTAGACATATCGAAGCTCATGAAGAGATCTAGAGACATATATAATCAAAAACGTGAGACGATGTAAGGTTCGGATGATATGAGAGTCATAAAAAGTTGAAAAATGTTCTCCAACTTCAGACGACCATAACTTTCGCTTCGAGTGTCCGTTTGGGCTCTACCACATATCAAATCAAAGCCAACAAAGAGAGCTACATGTCAGTTTGACAGAAGCATTTGGAAAGGACTCTTTGATCATAATTTTTCTTTATTAATGCGAGTCTAATGTTTTTGTCACATTGTGATCGTTTTGATGAGTTTTAACGGTTGCTCCATTTATTAATGTTTATTTGGGTTTTCATGACTTGTTATCTTTATCAAAGGGTTTTTGTGCGTTATTAGGATGTTTATGTTGAATTATTAAGGGGTTTCCATAGTTTTCATGAGTTTCATGCATTCTCATTCTTTCTAATGCTTCCTTCATCATGCTTCTCCATCTGTTTTCATGCGTTTTAATAATTTTTGATCCCTTATCACGCCTTTTCATACTTTTTCATGTGTTTCATTTATTATTTATTGTTTATTATTTATAATATACATTAATTTATTTATTATATATTATTTTTTACTGGTTATTTATTATTTATATTTATTTATTATTTATAAATTTTTTTTATTTATAAATATTTTTTAATTTTTAATTATTATTTATTATTTATAATTTATAATTTATTATTTATTATTTATTATTTATTATTATTATTTATAATTTATTAGTTACTAGTTATTATTTATTATTTATTATTTATTATTTATTATTTAGTATTTATTTAATTATAATTATTAAAAATGTGTTATTTATCATTATTCTTATTAATTATCTACTATCTATTATTTATTATTTATTATTTATTATTTATATTTATTATTTATTATTTATTATTATTTATTATTTATTATTATTTATTATTTATTATTTATTATTCATTATTATTTATTGTTTTTTATTTCTTATTATTTATTATTTGTTATTTATTATTATTTATTGTTTGTTATTTATTATTTATTATTTATTATTATTTTTTATTTTTTATTTATTATTTATTATTTTTTTATTATTATTTATTATTTATTATTATTTGTTATTTATTATTTATTATTTGATATTTGTTATTTATTATTTATTATTTATTATTTATTATTTGTTTTTTATTAATTTTTATTTATTATTTTTTATTATTTATTAATTAATTATTAATTATTTATTATTATTTATAGTTTGTTATTTATTATTTATTATTATTTAATACTATTTATTATTTATTATTTATTATTTATTATTTATTATTAATTATTTATTATTTATTATTAATTATTTATTATGTGTTTATTATTATTTATTATTCGTTTTTTATTATTTATTCTTTGTTATTTGTTATTTGTTATTTGTTATTTATTATTTATTATTAGTATTTATTTACTATTTATTATTTATTATTTATTATTTATTTTTATTTATTTTTATTCATTATCTATTATTTATTATTTATTTTTATTTATTATTTGTTATATATTATTATTTATAATTTGTTATTTATTATTATTTATTGTTATTTATTAATATTTATTAATATTTATTAGTTATTATTTATTATTTATTATTTATTATTTATTATTTATTATTTATTATTATTTATTTGTTTATAATTATTTATTATTTATTCTTATTTATTATTATTTATTAATATTTATTGTCTCTTATTGATTATTGATTATTATTTATTATTTATTATTTATTATTTATTATTTAATCAATAATCTTTATTATTTGTTTATTAGTATTATTTATTATTATTTATTATTTATTATTATTTATTATTTATTGATTATCATTTATTGTTTGTTATTTATTATTTATTATTTAATATTTAGTATTTAATATTTAATATTTAATATTTAATATTTATTCTTTATTCAATATTATTAATTCTTTATTCTTTTAATTTCGTAATTTTATTATTTTATTATTTTATTTTCATAATTTTATAATTTATGTAAATATTATTATAATTTATTCTTGTTTATTATAATAAACAGTAAATAATAATAAATAACTCAATAAATAACTGATAAATCATTACTAACTAATTAGTAATTATTGGTTATTAATTATTAATTATTGCTTATTGTTTAATTATTATTGAGTTTATATCTATTCGTTATGTATTATTTGTTTTTTCAATTATTATATATAAGTATATTAAATTATATTTATTAACCACATGACGAGCTTGCTGGAGTGGTAATGTCTTTGGAAAATATGCAAGAGGATAAAGGTTCAAATCTCACCAAACACAGTATTTATTTATATTGCATGGGTATGTGCATGGGAATTTGCATGGGCATGTGCATGGGAATGAGTATGCATGCAAGGATAAAGTAAATAATGTAATGTGAATTAAATGACATAAATAAATAAAATATTAAATAAATAAAATACATGCGAAATAAATAAATAAAATATGAAATAAATAAATAAAATAAATACGAATAAATAAATAATCTACGAAATAAATAAATATAATAAATACGAACTAAATACAATAAATATGAACTAAATAAAATAAATAAAGTATTAAAATAAATAAAATAAAAACATAATAAATAAAATATATACGAAAAAAATACGAAATAAATAAAATAAATACGAAATAAATAAAATAAATATGAAATAAATACAATAAATAAAATAAATACGGAATAAATAAAATAAAAACTCAAAAAATAGCTGCTAAAAAACAGCAGCGAATAGTTTCCCGATGCACAATTTAGTAGCGGTTTTTCAAAACTGCCACCATTAAATTTAGTGGCGGTTTAAACCGCAACGAAACGGGAAAGAACCTGCCGCTAAATCCACATTTTTTCGTAGTGAGTCATAGTTTGTCACATTATAAGAACATGATTTTCTAAACCATGTGACTAAACATGCATGGTTTGAAAAAACACCCACAAATGTGGATCTAATTCTGGTTTATGATTTAACCCATCATTTTCCCCAAAAAATTTTGTATCTCAATATTGTCTCCTCCTAAAAGTGGTATAGTCTTCTCCCATGGTTTCATATGTGATATGAAGGCTTTCCATGGTGAGTTGAAGCTGAATCTTCGTGGTAAGTCATCATTTGTGGTTGGTTTCTATGGTTTTTATTATATCTAATTCTCCCTCTCTATCAATCTCATAGATCTAGTCCACTTTGGATTGATCTAGGGTGAATTTTCTTATTGTGGATATGTTTGGACTGTTTAGTGATAAAGGTAGAGAAATAAGGCAGGTTTTTGGAGATTCAAATTTGTTTCCTTGGCATTTTAGTGTTAGACTTTGTTTTTTTATAAATCCCATGGTTGGTGGATTCACTCTCAACTCCACTATTTATAACTGGAAGTACTATTTTCAAATTGATTTTTGTTATTGAAATGGGTTGTGAATTTGTTGTCGAAATCCTTATTTGCAGGTGATTTATAGAATAATAGAAATTGGGTGTTTTTTGGAAAGTGAAATAGGTAACCTGATTCAAAAAGGATGATTTTAAAAAGACTGGGTTGTTTTGATGCATTGAAAAGTGTTTTCAATAAATGGTTGGTTTTATTAAAACAGTTTGATTGAAGGGTTATCAATAATATAAAGGTTTTTTATAAATGTTAGAAATGGTTAATTTTTAATTAGTTATTGGCATAATGGTTGTGTGTGTTCATGTGAATTCAGGATAGATAAGGGTATAGAGCCTACCAAATCATTAGTGGGATAAATATGGGTCAGAAATTTCCCCCAAAAAATTGTTCATTATGTAATGGATTAGTTAAATGATGACTCAACATTCAAGAGTACACGGATGTCCAAGTTGCAAGCAGGGTTGGATGTTTGGATATGTTGAATAGAATGGTTATGTTAAAATGGAATTTATGAGATGGGTTTCGAGTATTGATTGGTTTATTTCAATAGAACATGATGTTTTTTTGGAAATATATTTTTGATATTTCAGTTGTTTTATATTATGATATAACTATTTTGAATAGTTTTATATAAATTTGATAATCTCATCTATCTTAGTGGAGTGATTAATGAATTCATTTGGGGAAATCCTAATGAAATTTATTAATCACCCCAAAATGTAATATCAATACTTTGTTAGATGTAGTTTATTGGGAAAAGGATAATGGTAAATTATCACACTTCTCTAGTAGTGCTTCATGATTTATTGGATATTTTGTGGAGTTGGATAATGGATCATGTTTGGACCGTTATAGTTGCCCTTGGCATCTTTGAGTTTTTCATTTCGTTGTGTAATTTGAAATTTTATGCTTCTACTATGGTTCTTGAGATTAGTTTGATTTTAATATAAATGGTTTCTTTAAGTTGTATTTCCTTTATATCATACATCATGAAAATTTTAATTTATTTAATTCATCTTTGTTTTGGTTTTTATTTTCCAAAGGCATATCATCCCCCACATGTGAATGAATCTTTTGGAATTTATTTACACACTTTAGTCCCTTAGGGATATCTATTAAGGGAATTTAATATCCTTGTGGTTTCACATGATAACAAGGAGGGGTGGGATGTTATAGTAACCTAATAAGTAAAAAATTAAAACTTATTAATATTGAAGAAGTTTTATCTGTAGCTAAAATTAAAACTGCTAAACTAAGGGTTAATCAATATTATGAAGTTTGAAGTGAAAGAAAAACCTATATAAATTACATTTTAAAAAGTTCTTATATCCCTATAATAATTTATTATAGTATTCATTGATTTTTTTTGAATTTTTCTTGAGAATTAATCTAATTTTGTTTATAATTTTTAGACATTCCAATGTGATCCCTCGCCTCAATTATAAAACTACAGTTCATTCCCCACTTTTTGACACATACATTAAGATTTTAGACTGACCAAACACTTAATATTTTCTTATAAACATCCCTAAAAACATTATATAGGTTTTGGAACTTCTAGAAGACCAACTCTATGAATATTATGATAAGATCTATAATATTCATTTCTATGAAGAGGTGAATCTTTTAATCAATCACATTCATTTCAACCATTCCTTAACTCCTCTAAATCTATGATAATATTCATAAAATCAAAACATCAATATCCTCAATATTATGAAATGTTATTATGATTATGAAAATATCATTATACACCATATTTCTTGTTAAATTAGAAGTGAATCTATCGCACATGTGTACTCATGGATTACCAGCTTCCTATAGCGATGTAATTAATTTTACAACCATATTATATTAAAGGGTGTTATGATGTGATTAAAATTTTTCTTTGATAATTTTAATACAATAATACTTTTTTAATTATAATATCACATCTACCAACTTACAATTCATTTGATTGGGAAATGATAATGTCGTTAGTGCCTATATGTGGGATACAAACTCCATAGAGCGGTGTGATTCGTTTTTAGATATATTTTACATTAATGGAAATGAAGAACAAATTGATGGATATATTTTATATATACGATATTATAATTATCATATAAAAGTAAATAAATATTGACATTTATTTCATTCCATCCATCAAAAAATAAAAAAGGCATTTCTTTACGTTCATCCAACTGTCTCTTTGAACAGTTTAAATCATTTTTATCCATAATTTTGATGTATGAATATAAATATTAATATAATGAAACAGAAATATACATATATAATGATTATTATTCTATATATAATGTATCCGCAATAAATGTAAAAGGATACTAACTATTGAACTGAAATTATCCTGATAATGAGAACATTTATCAGCAAAAAATAATGACCATAATGTTGAATAATTTATAAAAGGAATATTTAAATGTTATAAATGGGTCCTATATGATATTATATATATCTCCCCGACCTGTCTTACCACACCAAATAGTAATAATTGTCGGCATACCATAAGTACATAGGTAGACCTCCCCATACACCAAAGGCTACTGACTAGCAGTGAAGGATAAATAGTTTATACTGTAGAGACTATAAACTATGTTGGTTGTAATGATAATGGAAAATTTATATATAACATAGAATAAGAAGACAAAAAAATTGGACCATTTACTCACCACAGTGGAGGAAGAAACAACCAACAACAATAATAATCAATAAATACAAACATACCATTTATAGAATAAAATACCATTTTTAGCTTCTAAAACAAAACAACCCATATCATAACAGGTCATACATGAATATAATAATAAAGGGTCACTTTTGGGCGACCTCAGTACAATACATATAGTGAAAATAATTATAAAAAAATTCTCAATATTACACTATATATGATGCATGAGCCTAAAATTTATCTTCCCTTACATCAAATTTAAAAAGCACCAACATGATAACTATAGTACATGTCCTAATCTGTGAACCATACCTTATGGGAAGTGAATAAAGTAAGAACACATTACATAGGGCCCGTGTAGTGTATGAATAATACTATAACACCACTAATGTGTTAATATCTTACATGTGTGATAATTCAAGCGTATTCTAAAAGTAAAAAAAGTTTAATGCATTAAAAAAAATATTTTATTCCATTTTTCTCTACATCCAAAATAAAGTAATAAACTACTATATCCATCGATGATATCCATGTTCCTGAAATAATATATATGGAATACAAAAAATTTAGTATTTTTTATAAAAATAGTTGAAAAAATGATTATAATAAATTTTTTAGGAATACCCTAATGAAAATTAATCATAGGTTAACCCTCATATTCCACCTCTAAATCACTGCTCGAAACCTCATTCCATCTGTAATTAAATTAGATGTCTGAATGGAATTCCCAGAAATTACCAGGTCCCTCAGTCCTGAGCTCATAAAAACCTCAATAGCTAAATGACTGACATTTGATTCTCTACAATTTCTGTACTATAAAAAATAATCATTTTCTACTCAACATCTGGCACCATGTGAAATGTCAAAAATCGGCCTCTCAATATCCTGGAACAATGGCATCAATAAATATGGAAAACTCAACCCAAACTAGCAGTATCAAAAGCATCAACTAATGGCTCCTCCCCACACACGTGGGTTTGTATGAAAATGAACTCAAACCCCTATGATGGTCAACACTATCCAATGAAAAAACATACGAAGGCCTCTGAAAACATGAGTGGTCAAAAATACCTCATCATCTAAGTCCTATATTTGTTCACATGACTATTATAATGCATCTACCAGTCACAGTGAGCTCAAATAAACCACTGAGTACCAAATAAAAATCATTATTTCACCTTGTTCATCTATAACTGTGTCACTCAACATGATTTTTATCAACATCCCAATGTCTCTAGCCATTCCCTCAATGGTGATGGCCCTGTTGCTCAATCCAAAGGCCAAAACTCCAAAATTATGATTGACATCACTCGTAGAATTTGCGCCTCAACCATCACAAAGAACTATATTGCCTCATCCAGATGTTGCACACCATTTCAATGCAAGGACCAAACCTGGAAACTTCTAATGGAACCCGCAAATTAATATAAAAATTTGATTTAAATAAATAAAACACAGCCATCAAAAGCATCCAAAATTTTCCATGGACAAAAATAATTCCCCACACATGTGATCATGGCTAGGTCAAACTCAAAAAAATCCCTAAATGTCTCATAGTGAATTTTTAAAAGGAATGAATTAATTTTGGTCTCTATTAGACTACCTAAAATAACACTCAAGAATTCACCCATGCCCCCCTCTGAAACACCACAAAATTAGTGTGAAATGTAGGCACCATCAACCTCATACTTCTAGACATTATATTATCCAACTTCTACCTCCAACATTAGGTGATTTGGATGAAATATGTACTTTGGATGAATGATAAGAAAATAGTGTTACATGTCTCGTATAGATTTAGGACACCATATAAAAAGATAAAAGTATAAAATATTTTATTGGATAGAATGCCTTATTGAGATTGATATGTTTCCATTGATGGATTGAAGAACATAGTCTAGATGGATAAGTTCCCATAAAATATTCAATGAGGTCAATGAAGGGTCTCCTCCATGCAATGACAGTGGGTGGAGGAAGTAAAATATAGAACAAAATATAAATATAGATATGGTAAATTCAGTAATTTTTCATCTCTTTGTGACCCTCATGGTTGGGCTACATGGTTTGGATAATCTTGTACCAATTGTGTTGTACCTAATCTAAAGCATGACAACTTGCATGATTTAGGAGCATGGTTTTCAAATCCTTTTGAAAACTATGCATGTTCCATCTGTTAAAAATTGAAGAGGTGGTGCATGGACCTATCCACCATACTGCATGGTTTGAGAACCCATCCGTACTACAATTGGAGCGCCACATAGTTACTTATTGGAGGCCACATAGTTTTCCCAAATTGTGTACCCTAGTCTATGACTTCCTCCAACTAGGTTATTTTCCTCAGATGCTCCCAAATCCAACCCTAAATCCTAAGGAAAATGATGAGAATTAAAAATAATCTATTAATAATTCATATGGTTAACGAAACACTCAGAATTAATTTCCAAAGAATATGAAAAGAGTTGGTCTGACCACAAAATAATAAAATTTAAATAGTTTAAGGTGTTCGACCTACTCCAAAAACCAGGTATGTTATAGTCTCCCCACCATAACATAGATCACAACAATGGAAAAAACTATATAATAATAACCATCAAACCCAGGTAATAAAATCATTGAGAAAATAAAATCAACTATATAAATTTTGTAGATGAACATCAATTTTATACCACTAGAAACTTGGTTTACCCCTGTGCATGGGGCCATGATCACCCAAACACGAGCACTAAATCTTTTTCTAACAATACCATAGACAATGTTCTACTATATCCCAAATATTCAAGCAATAAAATATAAATCCCTATGTTACCATTTGTAGTTACCCGAACCATAATTCCACCCAACCATTTTTCTGGACCACAATACCATGAGGCCTCAGGTGTTCCCCCCATAAGCCAAAGGCTACCCACAAGAAGGAAGGTTGCAAAAAAAATATACTAGGGAGATTATAACCTCATGTAGTGATATTAATAGTGGTGTACATTTATATAAAATATTGGATGAAATAAAAAACACTAGACTAATAACCCGTTGTTGTGGAATCATAAATAATCAACAACAATAATAATCAAGATGACCGAACATATCATTTATGGAATAATGTAATGTTTTTTTGTACTAAAAAACATTACATATCATATACGATCATACATTTCATTGGGAAGATATTTTTTTCTGGTTTATGACCTCAATAATATATATATAATTAGCATATTGATAAAAAAAGAAGAAACAAATGTAAATGATAGTTCATTAAATAACATTGAAGGTAACTTTCTATACATCTTATAAAAAATGTCTTACAAGAACAGTAATGTGAATGTCTTGAGCTTGGTCCCATACCTAATCAAGAGCATAAAGAATACATAGGTTCTGATGGGCTCGTATATGGTGTGGTAATAATTTCAGTAAGACACCACAAATATGTTCTTATCATAAATCTTTAATAAAGAAGGTTTATACTAAAATAAAAATAAAAAGGTCATCAAATGAATAATAAAAAAATAACCACTTTTCTTACTATTTAAAACCATAAGGAATCGATCACCTATATCAGCCACCACTAGTATCCATGAGTCCTCAATTGTTCATAAGGAATACAACTCATGTTTTATTATGTATAATCAAAGTAAAGAGGAACCACAACAAAAAAGCTGAGGCATACCTTAATGAAAATTCATCCTAGTTGAACCCTCATGGTCCACCTCTAAATTACTACTTATAAAATTCTAAAATAATTTATAATATATGACAACAAAATGATGTAAAAAACAAGTAAATGGTCTCTTGTACCTCTTTTCAAGAAAACCCTATCTTCATGGACCCCAATGTTTGAGGCATAACAATGTCTATCCTCTAAATAATAAACATTGACATCTCAATAGAAAATATACATATGAACAATTTTATCTGTCCTTTAATATCCAAGCACATCGGCCTTAAGAAATAAAATGAGCATCATCCAAAACTAAATGTCCCAGTACCATCAATCGATAGATCCTCCCCATACAAATGGATTTGTATAGAAAGAACATGCAACCTCAATAATTATCAATTCCATCCTACTTTTAAATTAATAGATTCTTCTACCAACATGTGTGGTCAACCCCACATCATAATATGATTAATATCTATGAGAACATTACTACAATGTAATTATTCCAATCATAGTCAGTGGATATCCTTAACAATGTACCTAGGATAATACATCCCTACACATTATTCCTATTTTAGCATGTCTCTCAGCTTGATGGTCAACACAGTCACAAATTACATGTCCATTCCGTCAATCATGAGGATATTGTTAACTCGAAATCAACACCAAGTTTCCTATCAATTGATCAATATAACTCATAGAATCAATACCTCTCCCAACCCAATGAACCAAATTTCCTCATCCAGATGGTCATATCCATCTCAATCCTCAGGAAAATACCTCCATGTTACCATGGAACCAACATATTTACATAACAATTAGATTTAAATAAATAAAACATACCCTTCACAATCATTCAAAGTGGCCCATGTCCTCTAATATGCCCTTTCACATGTGATCCTAGATTAATAATTCCAAAGGACATTCTAAAATATCTGTAAATTAATTTAAATACAATGTGTTAATTATTTGGTATTTCACTTGGAATACCCAATGGAAAACTCAGTAATGCACCCATAAAAAACATTGAAATATATATTAGAAAACGGATAACCAACTACCTCATACTAGAATGTGTTCTATCATCTAATATTGACCTCTAAATCCATCCAATTTGGACGAAAATAGAAAAATAGATGAACGACCAGAAAATAGGGTCAAATGGCTTGCATCGTTTTTGTAATACATATAGAGGGAACAAATGAGAAATGATACTAGAATATTTAAGGCCTTACAGATATAAGAGAATTACAAATTAATTAATTTTTCTTCATTATGTGACTTTCATGGCTAGGGTGCACGATTCTGGATAACGATTCACCAACCATGGACACCCACTCCATAGGCACCATACCTCGCATGGTCCAAGAAAATTGTTTTTCAAATCAGTCCAAAACTATGTGTGACACATCAGTTGATAATTGTAGAGGTGTTACATGCTCGTGAGTCCCTACCAACATGGTTTCACAAAATACTCCCAGTTCATCTATAGCGATGCATGCATACTCCTAGGAGACCACAAGGTTTGTCTAAAATGTTCTCCCAAGTCTACACCTTCCTGAAACATGGATTTCAGACTCTCATGCACTCATCAAACAATTGAACCCCATGGTGATTTTTTAGCATTAAAACCCATATAAAAGTCCATGGTATAAAGAAAATCTCATAATTACATTATGTAGAACAAGAAAATCATTAGACCAACCACCAAACTATAAAATTTTAATGTGTTTAGGATTTAAACCCACTCTAAAAACCAAGATTTTACATTATAGTTATTAAAATGAATCCATGATAGATTTATAGTAATTTAAAGTTAATTTTACATGATTTATTTTTCATTAGATGCATTGTTAATTGGATAATAAGGTTTTTTTGTCACAACCACGTTGTTTTTCATCATTTATTTTGACTATTACTATAATGATGTATGATTAAGATCTATATATCACAAAACATATAAATTTTATTCTATAATAGTTATTTCTTGAATATACATGTTTTAATTTCATTTTCCTCATGATATGGTCTGATGATAACAAAATTGTATTTTTAAGGGAAAGAATCTATATTTTCGTATTTGATTGAAATGAATTTTGATTCAATATTAATATTTAAAATTCATTTAAATTTAACGTTTACTATTTTCTTATTATTTTCAACCAATTTTTTTCCAATTTTTAAAATTTTTAATAAAGCAATTAAATGGAATCTATCTGTCATTTTCCAATCGAGGAACTTTTTAATTGTTATGAATATTTTACATAAGAGATATTTGTTTAATTTTATTTCATGATGGTATTTTCTTGATTGGAGGACAAATAATTCGACGAATATTCCATTATAATATTAGAATTATCTTTCAAATGAAAATGATGTCCTTTATTTTTGTGATGTTTCATAAAAATATTAAAAACGGAAAAAAAATATTTTCCTTAAAAAGAATTAAATTATATTTTAATTGGATAAATATTCATCTTCTAAAATAACACTTGATTTCTCTTAAATGTTTTTTGAAAATTGATCCAATGATTATATCATAATTCGTTCTTTAGATGGTAAATATTTAAGATTAAAATATTTTTATGAAACCTATTATATATCTATGGTTTAGGAAATGATGAAATTATTAACTATTTATAAAATATTTTTTTCCTGTTCGATATACCATGATTAAATATTTGAGAAACTATTCCCATTTCATGAGTTTTTATATAATTAATTTGTTATAATCTTTTGGAAAACACATATATAATTTTCATTATGATATAGGTGGGGCCTATATCCACCCCCAATAAATTCCAAAAAATATAGACATAACACGTTATAAAAAAGAATTCAATTTGGAGTGAACCACAGTTAGTAAAGGAATTTTTCAATTAAAAAATATTTGGAGTGAACATTGCATGCTATGATTTTTTTAGAGATTTAACCCATTAAAATAGAGTGGAGTTGTTAATGAGACATGACTAAAATTGATATTATTTTTCTAAGATTATTTTTATTGAAAAAATAAATGTATTTCTTTTATGTTAATTAGTCATGGAAAATGTTCATTGATTCCATTATAAATCATTTATTATGAATAAAAATGATTTCTATGATGACTAAAGATTATGATATATGATATTTGTAATATGAATTTAAGAAAAAATTCTCATATTCTCACACCATTTTTTTAATGTTCTTATCGAGTGGTAATTGTCATCTCTGTTGTTTACTATTTACATGCATAGGATCTTACACTTTATTATGTTTATTTTCCACGGTTATGATTAAACGTTATCTATATGATTTGTGTAGGAAGGGTTGTAGTTACTAAAAACTTAGTTATAGATGATTTATATCATATAGGAACTTGTTACTTATATGTCCATGTTTCCAATGGAACCAAACATATAAAATTAGGGAATGGATAATTATGTTATAAAATTAATATTCATTTAATCATTTGTGATATCATTGTATGAAAAATATTGTTCATTACAAATAATTAGGAAGAGATATTAAAATAACTATATTTCAGCTAAGATGGTATAAAAATAAAAATAATTAAAAAATATATTTATATATCAAAGGTTAAACGGTATACATATAAATGAAGATAAATTTAATTGAAATAGTATATGGAAGAAATGGAGAGATTGATATCCTCTCTCTCAAGTAGATAATATCTCTATGACTTTTGTCTTAAGAATTCACCAACATTGAATCTCATGGTCATAATTATTTTTATAATTTCCTTCGGACTCTTTTCTAGACAAGTCACTAGATAATTAAAGGAGTTGGTGTGTCCTGGATGGTAGTTATTAGACACTACCTAGTTATTCTAATATATAAAGTTAATTCCAATTCTCCCATAAAATTCCATTTATTACCATCCCTTCTTTTTATGTCATCCTCAAACGACTCATTTATTGTCATTGTCTCCTTACCAAAATCCCATATCATACTGTATACTCACATGAACATGATTTCAGTAGAACCTCCAAAATAGAATTAAAATAACACATGTGTTTTTTAATATCTATATGTATATAAGATAAAAATTGAACATTTATTCATGAACCACCAACATAATCATGATAGGGGATCATATGACATTAAAATTTGGTCTTATTTCATAGAAAATGTCCCAAAACATGCACAAAATGGATCATATTATCTAACATTGTTTTCCAACTCCTATGTAACACTTAAAAAAATTCAAAAATGTAGTGTAAATAATTGGTGTGTAATCGTTGGAAAAGGTTGAGGAATTTCATAAAATAGATGGTGTTAATCCACTTTAAAAGACTAGTCCCTAACTATGAGAACATAAATGACCCCAACCAAATATAAAAAATCAGACCGGTAGTTCAGAAACCAACTACTATATTAAAATTAATCATTATCCACTGTAATCATCCATATGTGTGACACTCCTACAATTTCGAAGCATCTCATTTCAACATGGGAATTAATCTAGATTCATAAACATGAAAATTGTTCAAAAATAACATTATATTACTATTCCAATATACTATTCCTTATTTAATGATGATTCATCTTCCATATATCCAACTATGGTTTCATTGTTCCCATATTGCACATTTTTAGTAAATCGATATTAGTCTTCATGATGCATTATCATACATTAGCTATGAATATGCTCATGAGGCTTAATAATGGTAATTCATAGTCATACATGGATATTTATCTTAAATCAATTTCAATTATAGATCTCATTAGTAATGAGAATAGATCTAAATCATGATGGAAATAACCATGTGATTTATAATAAACACATGTCGACCATTTTTATTCTGGTTCATTGTTTATTTATCAATCCACATTATCTATTTTTTATTTGATCTTTATATGAGAATTCGTTGTTTTATCAACTATACAATCAACATGTTCAGCAGTAATGAGATCAGCCACCCTGTCCTGACAATATTCTTCTCCATCAAATGGATTGGGAATCCATGCCATCAACCATGGTTCAATTTTAACACTCCACATTGGGTTTCTTAAACCAACAATTCTCCTTGACCAGATCTGCATTAATTTAAATCATGGATTCATCTTATTTAGTATCTATGGTCCTAGGTCAGCTTCAACACCTCATCTTGGAATCCTAAGACTCAATATCCGAATTTAGTGTATTTTTTTAAGTAATTTCTCAAGGAAAAAGAAATAAATTTCGTGGAAGCACATTGTCCTCCCTTTTATAGTATCACTCCTTTAACTATTGCCTTAATTCTCTAACTTTTTCTTCATTTTCGAATGGTATGATAATGATAGGGTCAGAGAGAATATTATTAAGGAATGATATCACTCTAAATGGTAGTACGTAATAGAATCAAACAAAACGGTCATAGAAGGATGTATTCATGGTCGGATTCCACACTCAAACAAAATTTAGAATTAAATAAATTCCATAAATTTTAAAAAAATCAAAAATCAAAATTTTAAATCCATTTAAATACAAAAAAGTTTTAAATTAAAAATAAAAATATATTAAAACAACAAATGAATTTTCTTAATTAAATTTAACTTCTTTTTTATAAATTATAAACAAATCATAAAAATTAAAATATCAAATTAAAAATAGGAGGATAAAATTGAGATACATGAAATTTAATATAAAAAATAAAAATAAAATAAATAGAAATTTTATCCATTAAAAACTTGAAATTTTAACATAAAATTGAAATTTTAAATTAAAAAAATTTGGTAAAAAAATCAGAAGAAATTAAAATAGTTAAATTATTTATTATTAAAAAAAATTAATTATTAAATATATAATAATATAATATAATAATTTCAAAAACAATCTCAAAAAACTCGCCTCATTAGTAGTACAAAGACTCTTGTATTATTATATTTTACATTGATTTAAAAAAAGATAACTCAACATATGTAGTTGTGTGAAAATGACATGAAACCTAACCAAATATACTTTCCCTTTTTTTAGTGAGTATTGTGCCCTATCAAACCAATGATTGATCCATAAGAAACATTATGATAATTTTATGGTATATGGTGACAATTTAATAGTGGGAATGTTGTCAAAGATATTGTAATTAGAACATAAAGGGTTACAATACTTATTATTTGTTTTAATAATCCTTTGGATCTTCCCCTGATCATTAATAGATTTTTAGAATCTTGTGTATATGATTGGATATCATTAACTTAGACCGATTATGGTACTATGAAGTAATAAACAACAACATATGTGTAACCGTAGTTGATAAGATATTTGATTGGGATTCTATGTAATATAAATTGGTGGCTAGTCCAAACATATTTTTCATTGGTATATTATGTTAGTGGCATTGGAATCCTTAGGAATAAATTGTATTGGTCATACTAATTCATGGGGAGGAAAACTGTTTAAATTAATTGTTGTTAATTTATGTTTTTTTACTGATAATTTCTTATTTTTATGTTATCAGTGATTATCCATTAAACTCTTCTCTAATTTATTTTATAGATTATTTTTTTTACTATTTATAATGTCTTTTTTCTTTATAATTATACATTTATTCATTCATATATAATGTTTATTGATGGTTTTCCTTTCAACCATACCGATGCCTATTGATATGTGATGACATGATCGTCCTTAAATATATTTATCTCATTATTTATTATTTTCCCCCACATTATAGGTATCTTGAAAACATGTTCATCAAATATTTTCATGTTGTGTTGGTATATAATTTTAGAATAATTTATTTATTTTTTGGGATTACCTATTTATATTTATTTATTTATTTATTTATAGTGATGAATCATTCACTGTAAGGTTAATGTGTCAAAGACATCCCATTAACTATTATGTTATTATTTTTTAAATAAAATATTCGCTATTATTTATATACTACCTATGTCTATTTAATTAGGTTGGTTTATAGGTTTTGATGGATCACTCCCCCATAATACTTTTATTAGTCTTGATAGAGAATTAACTAATTAATTCTATTATAATATTGAGTATATTAATAGTTTATTCATCATATTATTAGTTATCGTGACAAATAATTCACATAGTTATTCATTATTAGTGGTGTGAAAAAATCATATAACATAAATATTGGTGGTGATATCACATTAAAAATTATCATACTATTTATAGTGATTATTTTTTTATCCTTTTTATATATTATATTGAAACCGACATCAACATATGTTTTAGTTCAGTGATGATTAGTTCACATATTCAAATTTTATTAGTGGAAATTCTCCATAAACTCAAACTCAATATTCATGGAGGCGTTATATTTAAAAATGTTATTATATAGAGTTTAAAATATTCATTGCATCAATTTTTATTCCTATGATATGAATATCGATTCTATTTTGGAAATATAAAAAGTATTTTTATTAATTAATTTTAGTGGATTCAAAGTACCCAATGTTATTAATGTATATATTTATATTTATTAGTAATTTCTTATAAGATCTCAATATGTATGAACTATAAGGACCTAACTATAAAACATTACTTAATCGTGAATTTTAAAAAAGGCCATCAATTCTATCACATTGAGGATATTTTGGTTTTATATTTTTAATGAATTGGGATATCTTACATACATGACATAACACATTCACACAAGATGATACTACACAAACAATATCAATTTTTTTAATTTAAATTATCTTAATATAAAACAAGATTTATTAAAATATCATTATATCAAACATCAATACTCCCTTATTTCTATTACCCATCCATATATCTTGTGAAAAACATTTTAAAAACATGTTATGAGTATAAAAAATTATAAGAGATATAAAGAAATAATGCATTCACCATTTAATAACATAAAAACCATTAATACCCATAATCATAAAAACTCATGTGCATAGAAACATCATGTAGTTTCCTACTAACATATTTACCAAATCAATCTTATAATCACCCTTACACATGGAATAAAGATTTGGTAATCTTTAATCTCTATAGTAACCAAAGCATTGGAGAGCTATAATGGGGCTCACTCGTCATATTATGAGCTATAATGGGATTAACCCAACCTATATTGAGCTATAATGTGATCAAAACAACATATATTAAGTTATATTGGGATCAAACCAACAAAAATAATGTAAATGGAACATATTATGATAATAAAGTATTTTGAACTCCGAAGAAACCACTCATGCAATATATTTAAAAATACAATCCTTTTGAAATTTGTTAAAGAGAGTTTTAAATTGATTTTAAAAACATAGTCCCTTGAAATATAAATGGAGTGGTAATTAATTGAATAGAATGGATTTGTGTATACATTTTAATTAAAGATAGTACAACATAATATACAAAAATAAATCCCACCAACAATCTAAATACCATATAATGAATAAAAAAGAAGGTCAACCCAAAAAATGGAAATTGGGATAAAAATTCACTTACCTCAAATTCTTCTTACTTCAAATGTTTTTAATCATCACGTATAATGTTTAAAAGAGAGTTATTAATATATTTGACAAACATATTCATGTATATAAAACCTTATATTATTATTTAATAACCTCATTTCACCCTTTAATTTTTAGTATTTAGTTCCTTAAATTGTTATGGGTGCTTCCTTTATATGTTTTCCATGATCGATTCACGATGGAGGTTCTTGTCGATTGGAAATGAAAAACCATATTTTTAATAGAATGTAGTTAAATATTTCCATAACCATAAATTATTCCATTTATCATTTTGAATTTTTAAATTAGGATGATTCATAAGTAATAACATTAATGATGTTCGTTTAGAACATTTTAGTGGTTCTTTGATAATAAAGACCTCATTTTATTTTATAAATTAAAAAAATGTGTGAAAATGTGTTAACCATGGATGAGAAATAATACATATGTTATAACATGGTTCAATAAAAAAATGTTTCATAGCCAGACAAGAAATAATTAAAGCAAATTGAAATCACATCGTCCACGATGTCAGTAATTTGACAAATCAGAGTCAATATTTTTATTCCTTGAATAAGTGGAACAGGAGAAGAAGAATGATTATTAATTTTCCAGGAACAAGATAACAACCATAATATAAAATATTTCTAGAGAATTCATGCCTCTTAGATAATAGGAGGTGAGGAAATAATAATAAAATAAGTGAATCTATAAATAAATTAAAAGTTGAGAAATCCCTTACAAAAATTCGACAGCCTAACGACGTCAAATAAAATTTCATAAAATATTATGATGAGATAAAAGGGGTCCCTCGTTATTCATACATAATATGGGTAGTAAGGGGGGTATTTAAGGACATATCCCAACATAAGACAAAGTAAATTAAAAATAATATCATAAAATGAATGAAAATAATGAAAAGAAAAAAGGATGTTTACATCTTGATCTATTCACATTGAGATCCTTATTAAAGAAGTTGGTTATAGAATTTGGGTGAGACCATCAGGTATTGAATATGGGGAAGGATATTGGGGAGGGAATTTGGTAGAAACTTGGAAATTCACAAGGATAAAGAGGTGTGGGCGGAAGTGAGGAAGGGGAGTTGTTTTTATAGTGGTGGAGAGGAGGTATTTTACATTACATAAATCATTATTATAATATTTTTGCTCAATACTATGAATAATCTCACATCATTGACCCAAATAGTAACAATGGAATGTGAGGTAGAAAAAAATGGTCTTACATCACTTATGATGTCATAAATAGTGTATATAACTGATAATTTGAATATACGGTATTTTACCATATTTCACTATTCATAAAAAAATTATGAATTTCAAAAAAACAATCTCAAAAAATCACCCTAAAATTTTTTTGACGTGCATAATTAAAAAAAATCCATTTTTTATGAAATTTTCGAAATACTATTAATTAATTTTTTTTAAAAAAATCATTCATAATTCAAAAATTAGCACTTTTAATTACATAACTACTTCTATATCACATTGAAAAATTATACAATATGTCATTATAATAAAGATATAATAATATAACATAATAATAAAATTTACTATTCATGATGGTCAAAAGAACTATTCATATTACTATTTATCAGGGTTTGTCACTATTCACTAAAAAATAAACTGGTTCTATCAGACATCAAAGAACTTACTGAACTTAATTGTAGATTACCATTTTTTGAAATTCAAAAAATAGAAGGGGAAAATTATTTTTAAAGGCTAGTTATAAATATCTTCTTAAAATAACATCTCATGCATTTCATTTATTTTATTAAAGCCATGGGGTGTTACATTATCCCCACCTACTAGAAATTGCATCCTGAAAATTCTATTTACTCATTAAACAAGTGAGGGTACCTTTCCCGCATAATATTTATATATTCCCTTGTTGCTTCGTCAACCATGTCGTTTCACCATTAAATCACTATCTAGTGGATTACCTTATTTCACAATACCAATTCCCTTCGATCAGTAATATGAAATAGTTTCTCATCATATGAGAGGATCTATTCCAGTTGAATTGCTTCTGGGCATAATACATGACTGAATCTATCACATATTTTCTCTACATTGAAACATGGAAAACATTGTCATTCTCAGACAAACTCAGAGGAAAAGCTACTCAGTATGCAACTGGTCCAACATTCTCCCAGATTTATTAATGGACGATGAACCACATACTTATCATTCCTTTGATAACAAAACACATCATACATTTCCAATGAGGTATTTTTTTACGAAAACATGGTATGCTACCTCAAAAGAGAAGTCTTCACTTCAGTTATTTTCATATATATCTTCCTTCTCTAAACTGTTTTCATGTTCTACTGAATCATCTTCACATTCTGAGCCACTTCCTCTATTAATTCTAGTATCATTAACTTCCTTTCCTTGACTTTATCCCATAAAGATGGAGTTAGACACCGCTTTCCACACAATTTCTCAAAAGATTCCATCTGTATATTGAAATGAAAACTGCTAGTACAAGAAAACTCACCTAAAGGAAGATGTTTATTCCAACCTTCCTAAAAGTAAATTGAACAATCTCGAAGCATATAATCCATGGTCTGAATTACTCGTTTTACTGCCCATCTGATTGAGGATTATATGTTTTACTAAAATTTTATTCTATTCCCAACATCTTTTGAAGGCCTTTCCAAAAATTAAAAATGAAAATTCGATCTTAATCAGATAAAATGGAATGAAAAACTCCATGTAACCTGAGAATCTCTTTGACATACCGTTGATAAATGTCAAACCAACGATATTGTATATAAAATTGAATGGAAATGTGAATATTTTTTCATCCAATCAATAATAACCTAAATCACATTATTACATCAAGATGTCATAGGTAGTCCCACCACTAAATCCATGGATATATTCTACCATTTCCACATTGGAACTAGAAAATGATGAAGATAACCCTTCGGTAATTTCCACTTTGCTTTAACATGTTGTCATGTCAATAATTTCACAGTAAATTCTACAATATCCCTTTTCATTCCATCCCTTCAGTAATACTCTCTCAGGTCTCTCTTTATCTTAGTACATCCAGGATGAACTGAAAATACCGATCTATGAGATTCACACAAAAAATAATTCTTCAACTAGGAATTACACATAATACACAACGTTTTTACAAATATTAAAACACAATCATTATGAAGGTTAAATTCTGGTTACTTTCCCATTTTAACCAATTCCACATTTTTCTATAGATCATTGTCTTCCTTTTGTGCTTTCATAATTTTGTCTGATAATGATGACATCACTAAAACCTGAAACAAAAAATATTTTCTCCCTGCACCGATAACTTCTAATCCAAAATTCCTCAAATCATTAATCAATTGTTAATGTTCCAAAAGTAACATGGTTAATGATGCATGATGTTGTTGACTCAAGGCATCCACCACATTGTTTTCTATTCCTAGAGGGTAATTGATTATGAAATCTGATTCCTTTATTATTTCAATCCATATCTTCTACCTCATGATTAATTCTTTCAGAGAGAATATATACTTTATATTTTTATTTTCAATATATATTTGACATTTGTATCCATATAATTTGTGCCTCCAAATTTTCAAAGAAAAAACCAAAGCGGCCAATTCCAAATCATGTGTGGGATAATTTAACTCATTATGGTTTAGTTATATTGAAGCATAAGCAATTACCTGATCGTTATACATCAAAACAAAACCATGTCCCTTCAATGAAGCATCAATTTAGATGGAAAACTCACCATTTTGGGAATTCAAGACCAAAAATAGAGAATCCACCAATCTTCTCTATAGTTCATGAAAAAAACATTATATTGTTATTTCCAATTTAATTTAACACATTTTCATTTTTACATAGTTATCCATCAAGATAACCCTGAAATTTTTTTAACATTCCATCACTAATATCCTACTAATCCATGAAAACTATGAATCTCTATAAATTTTTTTGGACATGGACATTAATCTACCACTTTAGTTTTGGAAGGATCAACTGTTATTTTATTATTATTTTCAATGTTCCCATGAAAATATATCCGTTGAAACCAAAAATCACACTTTCCAAATTTTCCATATAGTTAATTTCTATTATGGTTTGTACAACAGCTCGTAGATGTTTTTCATGATCTTATTTACTTATACAAATGTACCAGAATGTCATCAATGAACACGAACACACATTTATCCAAGAACCCATGAAATATATTATTAATATGATCCATGACTACAATAGTTTCATTAATTAACTCAAAATTCATAACTAGAAATTCATAAATACCATATCTAGTATGGAATAATGTCTTTGGGATACCATCATCTTTTACTTTCAACTAATGGTACCCTGACCTCAGGTCATCCTTTGAAAAATACTGTGTTCCCTAGAGTTGATCAAACAGATCATATATATGAGTAAAAGGATGCTTTTTTTAGAGTAATGTTATTCAAGTCTCTATAATCAATGAAATGTATCATTGAACCGTCTTTTTTTATAAAAAAACAAGTCAAGAGCGCCCCATGGTGAAGTGCTGGTTCACGTAATGTCTTTTCTAACAATTCATGTAGCTTATTTTTTAATTATAGAAGTTCTATTTGGAACATTTTATAACTAGTTTTATAAGTTGGCATAGAATCATGAACTAAGTCAATAGTAAACTCAACCTCTCGATTCGGAATAACAGCAGGAAAATCATCAGAAAAAATATCAGAGTATTCATTTACCAGTGGTACATCATTAATCTGAATAGTTCTGTTATCATCAAATATATGAGAAATATAAAATTCATTTCCACACATTATTAGTTTCTTATCATCCTAATATTTTTTTGATTTTATGGGTTCATTCTTGTATACAAACTGAAATACTTTATTAAAAATAAGTTCTTTTTATCTACAATCTATATTAGCATGATAGAAAGATCATGTCCACACCCAGAATAACATCAAAATCTACTACAGTCTAAACAAAATGGATTGTAGGTAAAATATTCCTACAGAAAAGGATCAGATGATTCTAAAAATATTTTTTTCCATAATATTCCCTCTGAGGTCTTTTATCATGAGACTTATTTCCATTTCATGAGGTTGAATTCCCAATTTTCCTTAAGTTTATCTTAAATAAATGAATGTGTAGACCAAGAATCAAAAAACACATTTGAGAAATATATAAAAATAAGAAATTTATCTAATACCTTCTCATTTGATGTTTCAACATCTGTTGAAGTGGTTGAAAACGATTTTACCAAAACATAATGCTTCCAATCTTGTTGATTCCCTTCGTGTGTAACAGGTTTTGGACAAACATTAGCAAAATGACCCAATTCCTTATATTTAAACCATCTCACCATTATATTCACATTAATTTTTGGATCATTTCCATGTACTCAAGATAAATGTGTCCAAACATTACACATTGGCAGAATTTAGGTGAATTTATAGGACATTCACAAAGATGAATTTGACTACACTTTTCACATGATGGGAAATTCATTTTCTTACTTAAAGAAATTTTTGATGAGTTCTTTCCCAATTATTTCCATCCAAACCTCTTCTTATTCATGTCATCATGAGAAACATATGTTTTAGAAAACTCCATATCATCTTTTTCACCATAATGAACATGCTTTTGATATTTTTTAAACTTTCATGTGGCCAACCCAGTCTAAAATATATTAATTTTACTTTCAAAATCCCGACTAAAATATGGAACATACTTGGAAAATATTGTATACTTTTCTTTATATGCTACTACAGAATCATCATCTTTCTACTTCAGTTTATTGAATTGTTTCTCCATTCTGATTCAAAGAGTTATGGGAAAATATTTTTCATGAAAAATACTCTTAAAATCATCTCATTCCAGACTATCAAGATCATTTATTTAACTCGTATTCATAAATAGAGACCACCATTGATTGGATTCACCATCCAGATGATAAATTTATTTTTTTACCTATTTTTCTTCTAAACATCCCATGATATCTAATATATTTTCTAGGTCATTGATCCATCCTTCTACTATCATAGGATTTCTGGTTCCACATATGCTGGAGGATGTGGCCTTATAAAATGCTCCACAAAATACATGTTTCTTCATTATATTTAATTTTCCATTATTTCATGGATACCAACCCTATTTATTTCTTGATTCAACTGAGCCATTGCTGTCACAAACTACTCGGTTCTGATTCCCACAATTTTCGGCTACAGATTCGGGCATACATCACCCTTTTGGAGAGTTCCTACTTCAGCTTCCCAGTTTCTACTGTAGAAAACTATTCTAAACAAAAATATCTTTGTATAAGTAACATGGTAATCATTAAATTATATAACATTTCAAATTAATCATAGAGTGAAAATCATTTATGGTATTCAATTACCATCTTCCTAAATCCTAATGTTATCTAAACCATCCTCTAATTCCATCTATAATGACATGACCATAAAACATTACGTAATATTGAATTTTAAACAATTGCATACATTGTTTCACATTGAATAAATTTTTAGTTTTATATTTTTAATGAATTAGGATATCATACATAAATGAAATACCTTAGTCTTACGAGAGGATACTACTAAAACTATATCAATTTTTTTCAAACTGTAAAACATTTAAACATAAAACATAACTTCTTTAAAAACACTCCATATCAAACCACATGAATCCCTTATTTGTTTTACAAATCCATATATCCTTTAAAAAAAATTTAAATACATGGGATGAGTATAAAACTAAATAAGGTATATACAAAACGAAAGCGTTAGTTAAGTGATAACATAAAAACCATTAGACCCTGTAATAATAAAAACTCATGTGTAGAGAAACATCATGTAGTTCCCTTGGGAAATATTTACGATATCACTATTATATCCACCCTTACACATAGAATAATCATTTGGTCAAATTACTTCTCCAGAGTACCCAATGAATTGGAGACCTATAATGAGGCTCACCCGTCATATATTGAGCTATTATGGGCTCAACCCAACATATCTTGAGATATAATGGGATCAGACAAACATATTTTGAGATATAATGGGATAAAATCAAGATAAATAATGTATATAGAACATATCATGGAAATAAAGTATTTTAAAATCAATATAAACCACTAATTTTATATATATATAAAATAAAATCATTTTAAATTTATTAAATATAGTTTTAATAGGATTTGAAAAAGATAGTCCCTTAAAATATTAATGGAGTGAGAATTAATAGAATGGAATAGATATGTATATAAATTATAAATAAAAATAGTTCAAAATTATATAAACAATAATTAATAACACCAATAATCATAATACTATATAATGATTAAAGAAGATGGTCTACCCAAATAATGGAAATTGGGTTAAGAATTTTCTTACCTCAGATTCTTCTTAATTCAAAATTGTCTAAACCTCATGTATAATTATTGAAAGAGTGTTATTAAAATCTTTAAGTAACTTATTCATGTTTATAACACATTATATTATTATTTCATGACATCATTTCACCATTAAATTATTTATATATAATTCCATCAATTGATTTCAGTGATATCTTAACATGTTATCCATGATCAGTTTATGATGGATGTTCTTATCAATTGGAAGTGAAAATCTAGAATTGGAATGGAATGGTAGTAAAATATCTCTAGAACCATAAATTTTTTCACTTATCATTTTGAATTCTTAAATGAAAATGATTCATATATAAAATCATTAGTGATGTTCATTTAGATCATTTTACCCGTTCTTTGATAATAATGACCTCATTTTTTTTATAAATTAGAACCATGTTTAAAAACGAATTCCATAACCATGTATGAGACTCAATACATATATTATAACCTATTTCAACCATGAAAATGGTTATATGAACAGAACATAATTAATTAATTCAAATTTAAATCACATCATTCATGATGTCTCTAATTCGACACATCACATACAATGTTTTTATTCTTTGAATAAGGAGAAGAGGAGATGAAGAATGATGCCGAATTTTCCATGAACCTGAGAAAATATAAAATATACAAGGTACATATAGCTTTAATTTCTATTATATAAGTGTTTGTGAGGAAATAAATATAAAAAATGGAATCCTGAAATAAAATAAATTCTGAGAAATACTTTATGAAAATTTGACAGCCTAACGATTTCGCTTAAAATTTCATAAAATATTTTGATGAGAATAAATGGGTATCTCAACATTATTAAATGATATGTTGAGTATGGGGGATATTGAATGACATCGTTCAAAATAATCCAATGGAAATTAATTATAATAACATAAAATGAAAGAAAATAAAGAAAACAAATGAGGATGTTTTCCTCTTGATCTCTTCTGATTGAGATCCTTCTTAAGGCCTTTAGTTTTGGCCTTTGGGTGAGACAAGAAGGTCTTGGACGTCGGGGAGGAGATTAAGGAAGGAATTTGGAAGAAATTATAAAATGATCAAGGCTTGAGAGTTGTGGGATGAAGATGGGAATTAGGGTGGTTTTTATAGTGGAGGAGAAGAGGTATTTTACATTATTTAAATCATTATTATAGTATTTTTGTTGAAGACTATAAATAATCTCAATTAATGTTTCCCCAAATAGTAATAATGGAATGTGAGTTCGAACCATGTGGTATTACATCATTTATTATGTCATAAATAATGTATATAACTGATAATTTGAATATACTTTAGTTTACCATATTTCACTATTCATAAAAAATTCACGAATTTCAAAAAGAACACAAAAAATCACCCTAAATTTTTTTCATTGTGTAGAATTCAAAAATGAACTCCATTTTTTAAAAATAATTTTCTAAATATTAATAATTTAATTTTGAAATAAAACCATACTTAATTAAAAAATTAAAAATTTTAATTCTTCAACTACTTTTATATCACATTGAAAAATTAAAAAGATGTCATTATATTAAAGACTTAAGAAAAAAAATAATAATACAAATTATTCTTCACTAGTTCATATTACTATTGATAATACTATTCATAAAGGTATGTTATTATTCACCAAAATACAAGTTAGTTTGATTAGACTCCAAAGAAATTACTGACCACAATTGTAGATGACCGTTTTTTCAAAATTCAAAACATAGAAGTATCAAAATTATGTTTAAATTCTAGTTATATATATCTTTTTAAAACAATTTTTAATGAATTTCACTTAATTTTATTAAAAATTTGGGTGTTACATAGACCGATATATTTTTCTGTTATTTACAGTCATCATTGGTGGTGTAATAATATGTTTTTTACTCCACACATCATATGCACCCTAGATTTTATATAGACTTAATTATTCATAATGTTAGTAAGGGAATGGGACCCAAAAATCTTGGATGAGTTTGGATAAATGGAATTATTTGGGGATGATATTGTGTAGTTTTTTATCCATTTTATTTTATATTTCACTTTAATCAGATGTATTTTTTCCCTATAATTGAATCACTCAATAAAAAATATTTAATTTTTTGTATTCCATCCATGACATTACAATGGGATCACATTTTTTATATCATGTGGTCTATTATTGTGGTGTTCATATTCTTATAAAATTTTAATTATGTTGTTCAATAATGATAAACGATATGTTATTAATTAGTTTTTGATTTAATGTAATTAAATATAGATTATATTCTATGTTTTGTATCAATAGACCGTCGCTAATTATAAATAACCTGTAGAATATGGGGTTTCCTTCTTAGGCCATTGTAGAATAAAGTAAAATATGACAATTTGAGACGATGAATTATGTAATTAATTAAATATATATAATATGTTTTTTATATTTTATCTCACAATTTAGGATATATTAATTGGAGATAGGAAGAAATAAAACATGGTATAAAACTTATGACTATAACTATGTAACACCACTATAGTGAATGTCTTGATTTTTAGAGCATGGAATTGTTTTTATTCATTTCCGAATATTATCATTTAGAGATTTAGTAGGAATTTGTTTAGGGTATATTGTTTATTATTTTACACTTCACCAACTGTCTTAGTAGGTAATGTATTCATGCATTTAATTTGGGACATAATAATCACATGAAATTTGTTTGAGATATTTTTTATGAGAAATGTGTTATATATTTAATGGATTTTTATTTAATATGTTATAATTAAGTTATAAAAAAATTTAAATATTTTTTATTATGGAATTTTATTTTACTGGAAATATGTTTTCAGGTTCCTTCATTATTATTATTTAATAAAAAATTATTAGAATATTTTTTACATGATGTACATGCCCCTAATATTTTCTTGGGATATAAAGTGTCTGTTTTTTGAGAGAAACTATTTTTATTTGTGTGTAGATAGATTAGTTGGATGCATATGTTATTTATATTTTTTTTAGATTTATGATTTCATGAAATAATATAGATATTTTTTAGACATGTGTTTGGAATTTCATTTATATCCCACGTATTTAGTATATATTAGAGTACAATGAGTTTTATTAATAGTATGTTTCATCAATTATAGTGAAAGAACACCTGGTTCCACCACTACCCACAATGGATCAATAACATTGAGGTTATTTCATTATTAATAACTTATAAATGTATTGTGTTTCTTTATAATGTGAGTCATTATTATTTGATTTCAAGAGGGAGTTTTGGATGTGGATTATTCCACTCCTGTAAAGTTATGGTAATTTTTAGGATGATATATTTTAGATATAGTTTTTTTATACTACATATGAGTAGATTTACACTCTAAAAATAGTTGGTTTCTCATTCTATGTAAACGATTCAATGACTATATTCTTATAGGAAGGATGGATTTGTTTAGTTAAACTATAATATTAGGATATTATTTGGGTATTTCCGAGCTCACATCATTAAAGAATCATACTAGACACACTAAGGTCTAAGATGTCTTTCTTTTTTTCACATCATGTGGAATGTCTATGATGGATTATGTTTCACGCTTAAATTATTTTATTTTCATTGTGTTAATGTTGGTAGGTGGTTTATACTTTTGGAATATTAATTTTATTGATGGAAAAAACATTAAATATGATCATCATGTATTATATTTTTCATGATATTGTTTTTTGAGATTATATATGATGTCCTAGTCAAATAGATGAGCTAAATTAAGAAATCATGCCTAATTTTCTAGGAATATAAATTCGTCTATATGTATATTGAATAATATGTTTGAGGATTTGAGATATGTAATTGATTGGAATGAAAATTATATATGTTTTTTATGACATATAGTTAAATATAAGAATTATATTCAGTACTATATTTATTTATTTTCAATGAATATTTTAATAAATTATGATTAGATATTTAATGAGAATTTATCATGTATTCAAATAGGTCATATATAAACATTTTCTATGAGTGAAGAGACACTTTTTGGTGGATGTGGTTTTGCTTAAAATAATTTCTCATGATCTTGTCATAGATTATATCATTTCAATCACAATTTGGGTTTAATATAAATTATATGTGTGTGGAAGGAATTTTAACCCAAGGGTAATGGCAACAACATTAAAAAGAAGCTAACCAATATAGTATTCATATTATAGAAGGATAGGGAAATGGAATAGTAAATAAACATGTTATATAGGGGAATTAATCTAATCATGTGTCTGTTATATTGATAGTGAGTCATGTTATCATGGGAATATATACAATGGATATATTTTTATTTCAATCAGGGGACACAAACACTTCTATTTTTTCTCAATTATTGTATGATCGGTGTTCTCAACCTCCTTGGGTTTTTTCGATTCCTTTCTACGGTGAATGCGCTTCTCTCCTCGCTCCACCTTGATCTTTCCTATATTTACCCTTTCCTCCTCCCCGGCTTTCCGGATACTGTTTGCTGGTGGGTCTTCATTCTTTTCTTACCCCCCTCTTACTGTCATTCCACCCACATCAGACCTCTATTTTATGTCTCTGTGTGGGATTTTCAGGAGGCTTGGGTCGGCGTTGGTGGGGGATTTTGAGGTTCTTCTCCTCCACTACCATTTCTATTTATCCCATCTCTCTCGACCCCATCTTGGTCAGACCCGATGCGGGTGTCAGGATGTCTTGGGATGGTGTTGGAGAGGGTATGGCGGTAGTCTCAGTTCATTTCCATCACGAGAGTTGGTTTGTTATTCTCTGGTTTGGTTTCCTTATTCTTCATCTATAGTGATGTTTTTTTGATGTTGTCTTCCTGCATTCATTTGGGTTATTATTCGTTTTTTGGTGTCATTTGGATGGATTTTGATGTGTTTGCTTTATCAGTTTTAACATGGTATTGTGTTCGGTTGTGGTTCCCGATGGTGACGACACTGACGTTTCATTTTTGATTGTACTAAAGACTAATATGTGCATGAAGGCAGTGTCCATCATCGACGGATCTGGTTGTTTCAACATTATGCAGGATGTTGTGATGATGGTGAGATTGTATGAGTTCTGTGGTAGTGTTCCGATGCAGCGGAGTGATGTTCTCCGGTAGGGGCTCATCGATAGTTGAGTTGTCAAGGACGTGACTGATTGTCAAGGGGAGTGGCTCAAGGAAACGATAGTTTTTAGTGTCCTAAGAGGATGTGATGGAATTAGGGTCGATACATGATCTTTGGATTTTCAAGTTTGAATGTTGCGGTTTGGGTGGGCGGCTCGAGGTGGTTAGGCGGTATGATGGTTTCTGTTTGAAATTTTTAATTTTGATGATTGTATTTTCTATTCTCAATGGACCGATGAATTTATATGTGAATGAACTGGCGAGTTGAAGATGGCTGTGATGGGTTGATGGCGGCTAACTCTGGTGGCTCTGTTTTTTGAATATGTGCACTCGGTTAATGTATGTTGTTGTTTTTGTTCTTGCAGTTTAGATTTTGGTGTATTTGAATTCTGAATTATGTGTTTACTACTAACCAAAAAGTGGCTTTTAGAAAATTGAAAAAAAAACAGATTTTGAGTGACTATGTAAGAATAAATGGGATTTTCTGTGTCCAATATAATATTTTCAATGTGATCCTTCATAATGATTTTCTAACTCTGTCTATAGGAAAACTCGATTTCATCCTCAATGGTTGTCATTTATTTAATGTAAGGTAGATTTTTATACCTTTATTATATTTTAGGATTAGAATGTAGGAAACCTAAGACCTAATCATTGCTATCGAGGAGTGATCCCTATTTATTTCATATTATTTTTATTATATGATAAAGATTAATTATGAAAAATAGCCATTCAAACTATTTTTAGTATATTTTTATATATTTTTTCTTTGAAAATCCCAATGTTTCCAAAAAAAGAGATAATAAATGTATAATTATTTTGAGTTCAAGTGCAAAAACAATATAGAATTATTTATATAATATTTCACTGTCCAAACTAGGATATCAAAAGTTCTTATTAAAAGTTCAATTTCTAAAGGATAAAATTAACTTTAGTACATCCCATTTAGTTGAACATTTTTTCACACAAAGAATGGTGTGTCATATAATGTTTTTTTCATGAATTATCAATGACAAAATCATGTGATTATCAAAAATAGATATCATATTCCTCATATAGTGGTCAAATTTATTTAAATTTTGTTTATGAACATACAAATAATTTTTATTTCATTAATTAAAATTGTGTTCCATTCTTATTTAGATTATTTTTATGGCCATATTTAGTCGAGTAATGTTTTAGTTGTAATAACATTATATGAATGTAATCTATATTTAGATATATTTTTGACATATAATTGGATAAAATAAACTTTATACCAAGATATAAATTGTTAATTTCTAAAATATAGAGTTGTTCTATATGATGCATTGGATTTTTGAGATTATAAAATTAGTGGACCATGATAAGTTCAATGTGATGTATTCATTGATGTTTCAAAATGAATGTTTTGATATGAAAATATAAAATTAGTTTGTAATATAATAAGGAATATTAAATCATGAATTATCTATATTCGAAATGTTTATAATGGACCTAACCAAGAATAAGATTATGTTTTAGTAAATTTGTCCCTTCCAGAGATCCTTTACATTGTTAAAGTGATGGATAATGAACATATTAATTATGAACTTTTATGAAGCGGGAAAAGAGTTTATATTTATACATGATATATTAAGAGTTAGTATGCGAAGATTATTAAATAATGTGGGTTGGGTAATTGATTATGGGTCAAGGTATATTTGTTTTCTTGAGTGTTGGTACCTGAATAATGATTAAGAAATAGTTTTATTTGTGGAAATTATAAAATAATTTTAGCACTAACAATTGGGTGAGAAATATTTCATGTATACATACCATGTGATCCTAAAATACATATTCCCACAATAAAGAAACATTCTTTAATATACTAATTTCTTAAAGTTCCAATATTCATCCAATATTGATATTATTTAAAGAACCATAATGGGGAACCCCCTACCTAACATTCTAAGTAGTAAGACTCAAAATCCTTTTATATTAGATAACATTAGGAACCAGATATAAATAATCCTTTTAGTTTTATTTCTTTCTTATTTCTATGAGATTAATAATGGGATTCCATCATATATTTTAGAATTACCCCTAACTCAAATATAGGTTGAAGGTTTCAAGGATTTCCAATTTTATTATTGATTGATTACATTAAGTATATATTTTGTTAATATACTTCTAGATAAGTCTAAGGATAATGATTAAATCTAGTTTATGTGAGGCAGAGTTTTGGATATGATGGTCATATATGATGAGTTAATATTTGATTTATATTCCACAATATTTTATGTTCCCTAAGGGAGAAAAATATGTCTCATGAAATTTACATGAAGTGTTGATATCACTTTATGAAGAAGTATATAATGAGTTTTGTATCACACTATCAAAAAAATTGGTCAATATTGAGATATTGTATGTCTAATTATATAAGGTTAGATAACCATTTTATATTTATTTATAATATATGACATGTGGTGTATTAATAAGGATAAAATTAAATATATATGGGAGATAATATTATTTCATTGTGTTTTGATGATATTTTTACCATATATAAAATGATTATTTATTTATTTTCTTGGATGGAATTACAGAATTATTTTTGAATCTCTTACAAAGATGGGAATTTAGTAATATGTAGAGACTAACTCAAAGATGTGAATACTATCTATATTGTTTTTGACATGGATTGAGCATATAACCTATTTTTTTGACAGACTATGGGATTCATTTGTCTATAAGCATTTTAAGTTATAACAATTATCATGTACTTATTTAGACTATTCAATATGAGGCATCTTATGGTATGACGTTACATTATAATTAGTGCTGTTTAATGGTTTCAATGTCTTCAATATTTAGGTTGAGTCTTTTTAAGATAACATTGTATAATAAATAGTTGAATGAGACTTGTTTGGGTACCTCAATGAGAAGTAAATATAGTTACATTGAATATAGACACTTACCTCTAGATATTCATATATGTGAGTTGGTGTATTTGATATTGGTGTATTGTTTATTAAATAAGATGATTAAATGATAGGGAATGTTATTTCAGCAATTTATGGGTCAATTTTTAGTCACAAGTATTATTAGAATATTGAGTTCACAGTAAGTTGTTCCCCATAGATACAATGTCATGAGTTATATAGTGCATATATCCAATATATATAGATACCATATAGAATAATTGTAAATTGTTATAATTGAATATATTTTTCTTGATATAGTGTTTTTATATAGGGACTGAATATTTTTTACAGTGTACTAAATCAAAATAGTCATTAATCGGATAATTTTGACGCATGTACCTAAAAAGTGATAATATAAACATATATAGGATAATACCTGGGATCAGGTGATGAACATGTGAGTATAGTGGAAATATATTTTCAAATTAAAGGCTTAATGAGACATCTTGAGTAAGAGAAGTTGTATAGTGGGGATTTTGTAATAACCAATCCTATAATGCCACAAATTTGTCTAATTGTTTTCAAAACATTTGTATTTTGTTTGATTTTTAATATTTGAATCCGTTCATGAAACATGTGTTGACAATATGGGGAAAAATTCTATGGGAAATTTATATTCTATAAATTTTACACATGGAAACTATGAATTAATAATAAACACCTAGTTTCATAGACTAGAGAGTGGGATTTCATAGGTGATCCATTGGACACTAGTGAACAATGGGTGACTAGCCAATGATTTATTGGGTATACTGTAAAGGTGGTTCAAGTACATGGAGGATTAATTTTATTTTCATTTTTATATTGCTTAATTAAATGAAAAAAATTATTTTATATTTAATTTCCTTAATTTTCAAAAAAATAGACCAACAAAAACTTCCACTCTAGATATTTTATATGGAAGTGTTAAATTTGGTTTATATATGTTTTAATAAATTTTATATCTCCGATTATGTATAAAATAAGGTTTGGTTATACTATCCACTTCAATTATTCATTTTTTATTCTATTACATTGCTCTATATCTGAAATACCATATTTTGGATGTTTTACAAAAAATATGAATTTAATATATTTAATGGATATTCATTAGATAATAATTATGGAATTGAAATATATGAGTTGATTATGGGTACTATTAGAATTAATTGACAATGTTATATAATTTTATTAGGTCTCGTAGTATAGTTTCTTAGGTCAGTGTCTGTAGTTGACCCTATAAAGATAAAATTAGGATTTACATATTTCATGAGTGAGGGGACTTTCCTATATAAAATATAGTAAACCATTTATAAAATTACATAAAAATAATTATCATTTATGGATATTCATCAATTTGATATTGTCAGAAGAATTATAATTTTTACCTTTATGGGTTCCACGATTTATGATTTAATTTAGTCTGCATTATAATGTTTCCTTGAGTGTTCTCTAACAACTAGAAGTGCATGTATCAGTTATTCATGTAGTGGATTGTACATATTTTTTGGGTTATGATGTATTAGATCCGACTTCAGTTAAGCCGGTGTCATAAACTATTTACCCATACTAATTTTATAGGTGTGGATAACCCATTGATTTGATATTTATTTTAATAACCCACCTACCATTAAGGTTAATATTATAGAGATGACCCATTAAACATTTAATACTTACTATTGATGGAATGTATATATCAGTATTGGTTATATTGATGAAAAATCTAGTTACTTTTATTTTATGTGTTGTGGAGACCCAAACACCCATTCACAATATTAGTGGCGATAATCCATTAATGTTTATAATTTATTTATAGTTATAAGTAGTAAATAATCTTATAGATTATGTTCATAAATAATGTATCTTATAATTGAATATTTTATTGGGGATTGATATATATTTATATTATGATTGGTGATTCATCATTTAAAATTACATAATAATGATGGAGATACATTATTTCCCTACCTTATATATATTACTCTTGAAAATTACATTATCATCTATTATTTATTAGATGATAGGATAATATTCTTAATTTATATATTGAAATAATCTTGATTGATCATTCATGTGGGTGGATGGTTAGTACCTCATGATATGCTAGGTTATATATTTTTATTTTATTATTATGATATCATATTTTATATGCACTATTACACATGTGATTCAATTATTATATGTAACATTTCTATTTAAAGAATAAAAATAATATTGAAAAAAAGATATATTAAAGATTGATTATAACCTAAATTAACAAATATTATAAAATGAATTTCAATAAAATATTTTTATTTTATAATTCACCATGTCAAAATTATATTAGGATGAGTTTTTGAGATGTTTCAAAAAGAAATTATTTTTTGGTGAAAACTGAAAAATAAAATTTTTACAAAATTACCATTTTAATAAAACTAAAATGACATAAAAATGAAATTATTTATTAAAAGTATATTATATTAAATATATATATATATATTAAACATATACATATAAAAATATAATTTTGAACCTTGATATATATGAATGACATTTTTGAGATTTAGGTAATGTTTATGTTAAAAAGATATTTCTAGTTTTTTCCTTATAGTAATGTATGTATAAATTAAAATTAAATTTTTGGTTTTTTAATGTAAAATAAGTCCTTGTTTATTTAAATGAGTCTAATTATACCCATTAGAAACAACATTATACTTTTTTTATAAAATTATTTTTATGGTTAAAATAAACATTTTCCAAAAAAAATATTTCATTGTGATTTGTTAATTTCTATTAAATGAACATTATAAATCATCTAAGAGTTTAATCAGGTAAAATCGATAACATATGTAGAATAAAATTAACTAATATTAGGTAATAATTTCAACATTTTTTTGATAATGAATTGTAATTGTGGTAAATATTTATCACTTTAGTTAAGGTTAAAATGTGAAAACAACTAAAAATAACAAGATAAAGCTTAAATTTAACAAAAAAACATTATTAATCGTCATTTACATGATTTATTTATACCATAAAATTATCATATTCAGATATATGATAAGTTTTAACCACTTATACTTGAAAATTAATTTATATTGTTATAATATGCTAAGTAATTCCTTGTGTGTCCCTCTCCTCACATATAAAAGTACACATCTTTTACTCCCTTTTTTTCATACATTGATCCATCCTGTTCAGCAAATTCAATCATAAAAATATACTACCCTAATATCATTCATTCTACATGTTCTATTCATTCCTTAATAGAAACATAATAAGGCTTAATGTATAAGGAAAATGAGGTCTCTCAAAGATATTATAATGATCTTACCTAACCCTTTCAAATATTATTTTTCATTCAAAATACAAAAAACAATATTTTATACATCCTAAAATAATGAATTCATTATCAAAAAAATAATAATATGTTAAAATTACTATGTGAAAACCACCATCAACCATATTTCCATCTAATGGAAAATTATAACATCAATTATGTGTATGTACCACCAACCATCTCAAAGTAACTGTTTAAATCATCATTCATGACCACTTTACATGAATGATTAAAAAGGTGGTATTAATGATATATATATATATATATATATGGAATTTATGGAAATATTTTTATTATTTAAATAAAATATGTCATCTAACTTCATACCCTTTAATCAATTGGAAAATAATAACGCCATTCATGCACATAAGATGACTACAAACTTCACAATGTGATGTGATTCATTTTTCTATAAATAAAATAAAAATATTATTATATAATTTTATATATTGAATAAATATTATATCCTTGATAGTATTTCCATTATGTATATGATTAATCCATTTCATGAAACCTATAACCATGAAAAATATACCGAATTAATTTGGTAGAAAATGACAAAAAAACAATAAATTGGTCGGAATTTGAATGAAATATATAATAAATTAATTAAATATGATTATAAAAGGACTTTCAAATATTTAATAAATATTAAAGAATATATATATTAATGTTTTTAAAAATAATTACTTTCATTATATAAGAGGATGAAAAATTTAACACTAATGAGTGAACCATGTTAAAGAAATTTCTATTAGAGTACCATTGTATATCAGAATTGTTTATATTCATAATTACATTGGAAAAATATTATGATACTAATATTTTAATCCCAAACTATATTCATATACTTTTCATCTCATGGGATTTATGTGTTTAAATTCCATTTCATCACTTTTTACGTTATAAATTAACTCGTATGTTATATCTAAAAGACATATATTTAAATGATATATTTTTATCGATTATTTTTGTCTAATTTACTTCCATGTACATATTTAATATGAATTGGTTTAAAAAATTAATTTCCTCAGATTTATCGATGTCATAGTTACACATTATTTAATATTTAAAAATAGATTAAAATTAATTATCTTTTCTTTTACTGAACTTGTTAATTTTTAATAATGGTATAAATGAAATATTTATTTCACATACACTAGATTACTGGATTTTTCCATCTTATTTACAACTATTTTATATAAATATTCATTTCCATTTTACCATGGTTATTTTATAGAAGAATATTTTTCTGAATTTTTTCTGAATTTGTATTCAAAGTAGTATTTATTGAAATCATTATTGTTTTCTAAAATGAATGAAATAATTTTGGACAAGTTATTTTTAAGATTTTTTATACATAATGTTACATTGAATATTAATTTATTTATTCTATTTTTTATTTTAGATTATTTGTTTTACAAAAAAACATTCATATCTTTATAGAATATCTGTTAAAGGAATATTATTAATTAATTTATTTAAATTACTAGGGAAATATCAATATTGTTTATTCCTGATTTAATACTAATAATATTAATGTTATTAGTATTTTTGATAATTATTTATACAGAATATTAAATATATTTAGAATGCATTGGAAATTCATGTAACAGGTGATAACCAATTATATATAGACCCTCAATGGATCAATATTTTCATGAGACAAAATATGAAGATTTATATATTTGTTAGGAATATATTTTACACCTACCATGTTATTAAGAATGATTTATTGGTTAAAATTCATTTATTAAAATATTCACAGTAGCATTTTTGAGTTTCCTTTATCATGGTATCTTGAATTTTATATTTCCTTTATTAGTAATATAGTTTACATTATCCTTGTGATTTCAATGTTGATATTTTCTATATAAATTCATTTAATGAAATTTTTTATTGAATATTGCATGGTTTAATTACAAACTATTTGATAATAATTATTCATGTTTACTCATGATTCCTTCAACTTTACATAATCATTAATGATAATCCTTTCTCACCCTCAATTTTGTTTCCATTACCCATGATATAAAGATGTATCATATAAATTATTTCACGTATGAATGAATTTATATAATGTTATACTTTTCAATCAAGTATAAAATTGTAATATTTCATGTATATAGTTTTTCAAGACTATTAAACTAATCGATCTTATATTTTGATATCCACTGTATTTTGTGCCAATTGAATAAAATAAATAATGGCTCTGATTTTCATGATTAAGTGTGTTATATTTTGTATCAAAGATACATTTGTATGATTATTGTGAATAGTATTTGAAATAAATTTAGAAATTATTATAATTATTAAAAAACATTAAGTTATTTTATAACATTTTTCATTATAATTATTTTTATATTATGAATCACTTTTAAATACGATTGTGAGAGAACTCAATGCTTTACATTTTTTAGAGATGGTTCACTACAGAAGTGTGGGAATCAACACCCATAATAATAGTATGGATTTCCAATTTTTGGAAGAAAGAAAATATGATATTTGATTATAGATGATCATGTCCATAATATGGTAACTAACCTGAGTTATTATGAATAAACATAACATTATGGATTAACATGTTGTTCCATAACAAAAATCACAAAATTTTTTGTCAAATAATGTGATAATAACCAATATATTTTAGTGGAAAAATAATAATTTTGGATAAAAATGGATTAAGAACATCAAGATGAAATTTATAGGATTCAATAGTAGTGAAATGGACAAAAAATAAATTTTTACTCCATTATTTAAGTGGAGAGATCTGTCAATGGTTGTCATATATCCAAAACACTAAATTATTTGATGTAATAAAATTTATGTAATAGAGAATATTTTATTTTATAATCCATGATAGATATGTTTGACAAAAAGTGGGATATTAAATGGAAATAATTTTCATTAAATTAAAAAATGCGGATGATGGATGTGTTATGTGGTGTGAGGAAGCCTTTCCATGGTGAACTAAGCAAGTTGTGTAACATATATCTAATATAGAGATAAGGAAGGATTATTTATTTGAATGGATTATGCAGTGTCTAAAAATGTAACTAGATTCTTAATCCGTTTAATCATATTATGACATAGAATAAACATCCATAATTCAGATAAATAATTTTATAGGATTTTTATATTCAATAGATGTCATGAAAATAAGAGTATTGATAAGTAACAATAATAAAAGTAATGTTTTAAAGATAATGAAATGGATGATTGGATTTAAAACATGGGATAATTATGGAATTAAATACATTAGGACTTCATTAATGGGAACATGAGTATATTTTAGGTGTGGATAAATATGTCATAAGGATCATGTGCGTAATGTAAAAAAATAAACAAATATTATCTAGTAATTCAGATGTAAAGAGATAAATTCTCTTCAAAACTAATGTCCCATGAAGTCTAGTAAAAAAATGTTATGACTATAATGATGTGTTCGTTGGTTCCAATTATGAAACATTAATTTACCATTTTTCTAACATGATTTTTATTTCTAAGGTTGCCATGGATTTAGTAATTTTTATGTATTGTTATTCATAATAAAATGAAAAAACAAGTATTTTTTAAAAAATTAAATTATTACTCAAGATATAGATTTGTAATACATTTTCAATAGAAGGGTGAACACATCATATAAATTATGTTTTGATAAAACTCGTTCATCTGTCATTAAATAAATTAATAGTTAAGAAGAGTTGATGAAAACCATGAATGGGAAATGAAACCTTTAATTTTCCGGTTTACCTAATGTGAACGAATATTTTATTATGTTTACTAATGGAATTCCAGGACATCCAAATGGTTATGAAATTATGATTTATATTTATCTCATCCCCAATGAATAAAATATCTATAATAATCCATGTAGGATTTCTATAGTGGAGTTAGAATAAGTGATGAAATAAGTATAGGATTTCAGTGATATGATTGTAAGAATTTAGTTCTTATTTTGAAATAAAATCCTTTATTTTATATCAATTAGTAGTTTAAATTCATAAATATTCCCTATTGTTAATAAAACTTGTGTTCATGAAGGTATCAAGGGTCTTTGAGGCCGGTTTGGAGAATACACCTAGTTTGGAGACTAAAACCTATGTCTTATAGTGATATAATCCCAGTGCACGGTTAGTTCAAACTGCGAATGGCATGTTGAACTATTAGATTTAACCGTACAAGGATGGTATAGGGAGGAAACATGCCACCCAGTTATGAAATACCATTCGAAAGGGACATCACATCCATGTGAGAATTTTAGCAATTTTAATAGTGGTGTTGGAACGTTTTTCACATAGTTATTCAAACAGTGTGATGTGCCCTTCCCTATAGACATGTGTGCATGGTTGGGGAAATTTATTCTAAAACATGCCTCCAAACCGTGTGACCTAGACATTTTGGGTTAAATGAATAATTTTTCCTTTGTTTTATTTTAAAACTAATCATCTATTTTTTTCATCATTGTTGGATGGAATATTCAATTTTGAGCTCCCATTGGCGGTTATATTATGACTAGATCCTCCTCCTCTGTCTGGTGTTTGATTCAGGAGTTTTCTATCTCATTGGATCTATGCCAGTGTAATCATGGATTATTTTCATTTTTCCCTATTTGGATATGGTATCAAAGACTCTATTTATGTGAAATATAATTTTCCATGTTAATATTTTCTTCATTTGTTATTCAATTTTATATGTATCTAAGTCGAATCATGAGATAATAATGGATGGGCTACCCACTACATACCTATGATAGGTAGTCTCATTCCTTTCATGAATATTAAAAAGGTTTATATCTGTCATAGTTCCATACACCCAATTTATGTTTTCCACCTTGAAATGAAATTAAATACATCAATTATTAGGGATGACCTATCTAATTAAATAGGAATGTCAATGATTTATTATATATTTAGTTCCTTGAGACCTAACTCACCCCTTTATGTGTGTTTATTATTTAAATGGACAATTATGATGTTTTTGGATTTTGGAATCTTTTATACTGTGACCAACCACCGTTTTTCATGGGATGTGAATTATGAAGTAAGTTTTAATATCAATTTTAATTTGAATTGATTTATAAGGGATGGTATGAAGTGACCATGATCCTTTTCATTTTCCTAGTAATGTTTCGTGGATCATGTGATGATTCTTTTAATATATTTCCCATGTGAGTGAACAAATGAACGTCTATTTAGGATTGACATATGATTGATTCACATTCGGAGGTGAGAATGAATCAAATTGGTTGGAGGGATGAATCATGGTATAATTAAATTGATCAAATGATATTGAATTGATTAATGATTATATTCATTATTTGAAACATATATTCAATAAATAATTACATGGATATACTAAAATGCATTTTACCTTTTTTGTGCAGGATTGATATTTGTACTCCCATGAGAAAATATGGGGACATACGCAAAGGCTTGAATATTATATGTATAGTGATACATGGATTCATATTATAATTCCATATATATACACCAAATGTAATTCGATCATTATTCCATATGTGATTCTTGGGCTCCCTTACTGTGCATCCATGGATAGACTCGAATTGAAAGGATATTATACCAATCAGAGTGTGATACTTGGGTTCTTGAGGATCAACACGAATGAGCTCATAGTGTGTTGTTTTATTTTATACTAGAAGCAATACTTGGATTTCAAATAAGGAATTACACATAACAACTTCGTTCTTAAATTGAAAAATTAATGGAATGAGTTATGTGATTCATCTTCCAAGACAAAGAACAATATTAGATTTAGTAGTTTTTTATAATTTATAAATCTCACATTGAGGAATTATTTGATTACATACCTATAAATGGGATTTTATGATACAGACCATGTCATAATACTTTTATGGAAATAAAATTAAATCAATATTTTAAAACTCATATAAATGAACCGGGAAATAGTATTAATTTAGAGAGTTATCTTTTAAATGAAATTAATTAAATGAATTGGTTATAAAATGAGAACCATGACTTAAAGGATGTTTAATTTTGATTACTTCCTTTATTATTACATTAATATATGAGATTTATTATATATATTAGCTAACTAAATGGAATAGACCATGGGTAGTTTCCAGCTAAGATTATATCTTACACCCAGTTTGGGAATCCATTAGAAACCAAAACACGCTGTATTATTGCATGTATGGATACAAGAAATTTCCAAACTATAGTTTTGTGACTAATTCTTAGTAGTAGATGTTAATGTGAATTAGAATAGTCTTTTGATTCTAGATTATTTTTTATTCATTTTTAACTTGTTTATATATGTATTATAAACCTACCATGTATGTATGAATTGGTTGTTTTTTAGAAACATGACATGTTAAACATTTTTTATATGAGAGGTCTTCCAGAATTTTTTATATAATTGTATTAAAATGTTTACTTTTTTTATATATTATTTAATACAACTTATTCTAGTATGTTATTTATATATTATTTTTATACACTCCAGTGATGAGGGAATAGTTTCCCCATAGACACACCTTGGCCCTAACTAATAGTTGAAAGCGTATGGAATTTGGGGAGATGCGCTTGAGGCCATGTGACCAACAATGTGTGGGGGAAATATTGAGTGGTATTCATTTCCATCAAATGACAAATTGGTATTATAATATTTTATTATGGTTTTCATTATTATTTAGAAACATGGGAATGGGGTAGGAATGAATATTAGTTTTATTATGAGTTATTCCCAAGCATGGAAAAGTCGTATATTGGAAAGAGACATATTGACTCAAATTATATTGTGGTTTTCTGGATTTTGACCATTTAAAATGATATTATTTTACCATTGGGCAATGCACTTGTTTTATGATGTTATTATAGATAAAATTGTGGGTCCTATTTTCTTTTGAATCTCAATCAGATGAGGGTATGTCATCTCATGCATCATTTTAAAAAATTGCTGAATCTCATCACACTCATTATGCTGTGAAATTTAGGATGAATTACTTATTGAATGTTGTTTTGATAGGTGTTGTGATAGATATACCTATGTTATTTATAGGAATTATAGAATGTGTTATAGTATGAATCCGGTGGAATCCATGCATTGATTTTAGATATGTATTATCTCTCGCGGATCATAATTTGGAAACATGTTGGTTCAACCTATTTATATGAATGTAGAAATAATTGTGAAAACAATGAATTGGAAAATAAATATATAGATGAAATGGAAATTGTACTGTTTATAAAAGAGAACATGGCCTAGACTCGACCTTAGTAGTGGGACCTAGGTAGTATCTATTTCTAATATATGAAATTTAAATCACCTAGATCCCACAATATGAGTAGTTTGATGGTTATGTTCTAATATAGGAGGGACTAACCATATCATATTGAAATATCTACGTTTTTGAACTATGATATTTGATAATGATTTTGAACTGTGGTGTGTGTTTGTAATTGTAGAGGTATGCCACTACGACGACCTCTAGTCATTCATTAGGAGGGTGATGATGATCACACACCAATGGTGATGGACCATGGGATATTATTAGATCGTCTAGTAGTTCTAGATTAGGCTCTCATAGTTGTACCAAACATTTGTGTTGAGGAACAGTTCCACTATGGCTTCTTGCATTTCATGAATACCTTTTAGGGAGAACCACAAACCTGCCTAACAATAGAATATTTAACATGTGAGTTTGAGTAGAAGAATCCTCCCACATTCTCATGTTATGGAAAACCATAGTCTATAAATTATATCTTTGGGTTTGGGCTATCAATATTTGATCATCTAGAGACACCCCCTGATAGGAGTGTAAATTTTGAAATATAAATTTTGTTTTATTCCTCTAAGAGATGGGGGAAGTTAACACACTGTCATGACACATAAAATTGATTATAATTTTAAGGATGATTTTTAGTCTAGGGAAGACCCTAGTTCTTCTTTGAAGAAGAGTTCATGGGTTCAGAGTGTGCATTATTAATAAGAAGTACTAAAAGTGGGGTCGTTTTAAAACATTTTATAGAAAATGACTTGATTTAAAATGTTTAATTATTGATAAATAAAAGTGGGGTATTAGAATTATGAGATAATGATATAATTTCATCTTCACTACACATCTTGGTGAGTTCAAAATTTTGAAAAATACAAATGGTTTAATGTAATCCTTTGGTTGAGGGTTGTCAAGATCTCAACATCCCTATTTTCTTTTAAAGTTTTCTAAAAGAACCACCTTTTTATAAAAACAATCATGTTTTCAAGGATTGGGTATCAATAGTAGGGAAGAAAAAATTCTAAATAATACTGAAATCTTATGTTATTGTGTGATAAATAGGAATCTTGTCTTGTCCAATCAGAACTACCCAATATTCCCAATTAAAATCTCAACCAAATTAGTGTTGAAATAAAATGTGTTTCACTTAATTAAAAAAATTTAAATGCTTTCAGAGAAGAATCATGTCAATATAAGTAATCATAAAAAATATTTATCACACAAATTACAAAAATCAAGTTGAATAAAAAGTGCTAGAACTCCATCCCAAGTGGGTGTAGCTCCCTCATAATAAGTGCCCACTGTTTAACTCGACATTGGAAGGAGGAGGAAGCATGGGTGGATCTTCGACTTCATCCTTGATCCCCCTATTAGGATAGGGGCCTCCTGAACTCCTTAAATCATAAAAATACTCCTTTGGGTCTCCAAAATACCAGTGCTTTGCATCCTGGACGAACATCCAAATGGGGTTCCCAAGGTTTCTTTTTATAGGCAAAATGGGATGTGTTTTTGGGCACCCAAATTTTGATAATCCCCTTGAAGAATTGTTTTAGGCTAATAGAATGTCAAATCACCCTTCTGAAAAATGTGTATAGTTATTTCCCAGAATCATGCATATCATAACCCAATGTTGGAATAATTTGGACAATCACAACTCAAGATATTAACATATTATAGAAATAAACTTTCAAATTTGTGCATATTCGGTGGCTTGGACAGGTCAGTTCGGATGGGCCCCATAAAAAGCCGAATCAGGATTGGGTTCCTTGATATGAAATGTGGACTATTAAATTTTGGAAATGTCCACAAAATTTCATCCCATATGGAAGCATGATATAGTGGAAGTGTGTGGATTAATCCACTAGTGTTCTTGGATCCTGCACAGTTCGGTCCATATTTCTTAGACTTCATCATGGGTCCTCCAAGTCACCACCAACTTCAACGATATTATAAAAACAAGTAAAATTTACATTTTTAATAGAGATAAACATAAAATAACTGAATCAAACATGAATTTAATTTTTCTATTATATTTGGAATTTACAATACAAATTCAATTTTATACAATGGTGTATGCGTGAAAATGACACAGTGAATAGCGGTACAATCACACCCACACACCTAAACATTTGAACTCCTGGGCAAAGTTACATTTTCAAATAGTATGCATGTAGATATTACTAACATCATGAAAATTTAAAATTTGAGGAAATTTTAATTCATTAAGGTAATTTGATCAGTGCACAAACCACGCCAAGGAGTTATTCATAGTGAAAATGGAAAAATATGTCTCATAAATAATATCACATTGAAATTCAAAGAGATTCATGATACCAAATTGAGAAAGGAATTCAGAATTCAACCATGCCACTAACAATCCATGTGTGTGTGAAAACTATTAAATTCTATTCTTTCCACATTTTATCTAATAAATATAGGTTATTTTTAACATTTTTCGTCTTAGAAGGTTTTGTCCACTGAACCTGCCCTATGTCATTTGCAATCATATATCATGACCCACTCAAATATGCATTCCCAAAAGTCAAACCATAATCTCCAAACGTAGATATCCCCATATGTTGCAGATTTCATCACTCCCCTCATTTTTTTTTTCAGAAGTTTCATTTGGAAAAAATCTCACAATAATCTCTGAACCCTTGTTTGATATCCTCACGAAACTAATTCAAATAGTTATAACAAGATAAAAGGTTGAGGGGGACAAGTTTTGGACCTACCCAAGACACAACCCAATTTTGTTTTAATTTGACCTTTTTTTGAGCGTGTACAACAGTCGGATTTCAGGTACACACGCATAGGTCAATCTAGTATTGTAATGAAATAGATCTGATAATGAACGAACATATGGAAATATCACTTTAATATTAATAATATTAACCTAACAAATATTTACCTTCTATTATGAATGATATTTTCACACTTTGTGGTTTGGTGAAAAAATGAGTTCAAATACAAGTGAAACAGTTTTCACAAAAACTACTCACACAAGGGACATTAATCATCTCAGAGGATTCATAGAGATACAACTATTTATATCATTGATAGAAAACCAATTCACTAATAAACACTTCTTGATGTTAAATTCATACAAACATTCATTCTATAACAGTGTTAGGTTTTCATCAAATGCTAAATAAACATTGAATAAATAATTTCAACAAGAATCTTTAGTAATATCCCTGATTTTGTGACCATAAGGGGGGAGTGAAAATACCATAAATAAGGTGAAAAATAGAATAAAAAAATAAAGATGATGAAATTTCAAATGAACTAAACATGATGGGGAAAGTGAAAATACCACAAAGAAAGCGAAAAAGAGAATAATGAAGAAATATGATGAAAAATCCCAACTAACCTATGAATGTACACATCCCCCCACCTAAATTACGCAGTTTCCTCGCTGTAATAGAAGATAATGTGGGAATTAAGGATAAAACCTCGTGATATTCTGTCATATATTTCTTCTTGAACATGGAGTTCCTCTATCGTGAACTCCGGAAGGGCTTTATTGAAGTGCTTCAGCTGTTACCCATTGACAGTGAATGTTTTCTAGGTTTATTCATTTTGAACTGGAATAACACCTAATGGAGATACACTAATAACAATGTATGGTCCAAACCAGTGGGAACGATGCTTACCTGGTTGCCAATTTAGCCTTTCATTTTAAAGGAGGGCCTTCTGACCAATGTGGTACTGACGATGAAGTGTAAGATGGTCGTTGGAAACCTTGGTTCTCTGCTTATAAATCCTAGATTTTTCATATGCATCCCTCCTCATTTCATCCAACTCATGAATTTGAAACTTCCTTTGATAACCTACACTATAATGGTTAGAATTTCATTGTTTAATGTCCTTGTAGGCCCGGTTCTCAATCTCCACCGGAAGGTAACAACCTTTTCCAAAAACAAGCATATACGGTGACATTCCAATGGGAGTTTTAAAGGAATTTCGGTAAGCCCATAATGAATCATCAAGTCTAAGACTCGAATATTTTCTATTAGGTTGGACCATTTTTTCAGGAATTTTTTTACCTCTCTATTTGAATCCTCAACATAACCACTAGTCTATGGGTGATATATAGTAGACACTAGATTACTGACCCCATACTGACGCAAATGTTTCTGCATTGTTCGGTTGCAGAAATGACAACCATGGTCATTAATGATGAACCTAGGTATGACAAACCTACAAAATATGTTGGTTCTCAAAAACTCTACAACTACTTTAGAATCATTAGTCCTTTTATCTCGTGCCTCTACAGATTTTGACACATAATAAAATGCCAGTAGAATTTACATGTTTCTAAAGGAATTGGGAAATGTATCTATAAATTCAAATCCCCAAACATAAAAAAATTCATGAAAGAGAAATGTTTGTTGTGGAATTTTATTTATTTCAGAGACATTACCTATTAATTGACAATGAGGACAAGATTTACAAAAGTCATGGGCATATTGAAAAAGCCTTTCCCAAAAGAGGCAAGAATCAAATATTTTTCAAGCAGTCCATTGGGGTCCAACATGCCCCTCGAAGAATGAGTGTGGATGAATCTATAGACACTAAAAATTTCTATTGGGGATACAACACCTTAGGACTAGATCAATGTATTTGTGCTAGGGGTAGTGGTCATCCAAAATTTACCAAAGAGACTCATGTTATAAAAAATTTCCATGGTTTTTTTGTAATAAGAATGAATTCAAGATTATAACAAATAATTTACAATTTATACATACTAAGGAATAACATCTTGCACTTGGTACAATTTCTAATCAGGAAACATGTCATTTATAGGACTACAGGTGGTTGAGTCCATGTTTGAGGATGGGGAAATCCTACTGATATGGCCAACCACCACATTCTATGCACCTTTTTTATATCTTATTTCTAGATTTAATTCTTGATGGTGTAGAATTCATCGAATGAGATGTGGTTTGGCTTCTGGTTTCTTAAGGAGATATCAGAGGGATACAAGGTCTGAGAACACATTGAATGTAGACCCTAAAATGTAAGACCTGAATTTATCTAAGGAAAAGAAAATGGAAATTAATTCTTTTTTAGTTTGGGTTATTTTTCACGGGAAGGGTCCAACGTACATGAGGCATAGGCAATGACATGTGGAGATTCATCCACCCATTGTGGCAAGACTACACCAACAACATAGCTAGAGGCGTCAAACATGAGCTCAAATGGTAAATCACAATGATGTGGTTAGTTTACCAGGGGTGATTTGAGATTCCATATAAAATTATTTAAATCTTCCTCACTTTCATTATCAAAAACAAATTCTTTTTCTTTTTGGTGTAATCGGGATAGGGGGAGTGCATTTTTACTAAAGTAATGAGTGAAAGGGCAGTAAAATCGAGATTGACCTAGTAAAGACCACTCATCATGAATATTTTTGGGGAATGAAAGGGAAGAAATGACATCCCCTTTTGATTTATCTACTTGGATACCATCCCCAGAAATGACATTCCCCAATACTATACCTTATCTCACAATGAAATGGAATTTATCAGAATTTAACACAATATTATTTTCAATACAACGACATAGGACTGATCCAAGACTATAAAAAAATTACTCAAAATAGGATCCATAATATGTGAACTAATCCATGAAAACATCCCTGAAATTATCCAGGTAGTTCAGGATAATACTAACCATGCATCACTGGAATGTACCAAGAGCATTGGACATACCAAATGGAGTTCTCCTCTATGAAAATGTGCCAAATGGGAAATTTATTGTTGAATTTTCTTGATTCCTGGGGGAAATATGGATCTGAAAGTGTCTATAATATCCATAAAAGCAATAGTTGTGGGAAATACCTCCTAGACATTTTAAAATTTTGTCAATTAGTGGCAAAGGTAAATGGTCCTTCTTAGTGTGTTTGTTTAGTCAGCAATAGTCTATACACCTCCGCCAACTATTATTCACATGAGTTTGAACCAATTCTTTTTTTTTTCATTTCTGATTACTGTAATAATTTTTTTTAAGAACTACTTGATCGGTACTAACCCTTGGGCTGTCAGAGATGGGGTAAATAAATCCATCAACAAATAATTTTTTTACCACCTCTTTCACAACTTATAGGAGGTTTGGGTTCAGTCAATGTTGTTCCATCCTCACTGGTTTCGCCACATCATTTGATAAAATATGATTTTAAAAAATTAATGTGATAATACCAGGAATGTCAGAAAGTGTCCATACCAATTATTATTTATACCCCCTCAAAATTTCAAGTAGTCGCAATTCTTGATTCGGAGGGAGTGTAGTTGCAATGATGACGGGATACATGTTTCCATTCTCAAGATAAGAATATTTTAAATCTTGAGGTAGATGTTTTAGTTCCTATTTAGGTGTATTTGGGATTTATGAGAGTCTGTCTAAATATGAGAGGTCATTGATCACATCTAACTACTCAATTGTATCATCTTCAGATGAGGAATGTGGTTTTACAATCTTAGCAATATCATCGATGATCATTGGTTCTTCTGTGCTCAAGAAATTATCAATTAACAAACATGCATTGAACTTTTCTATACCAATACAATTAGAAATGAATGATTTATTAACTATAATTTCAATCAATGAAGAAAACATAGAAAGGGGATTGGGGAAAAATAGTTTTTTTAGGGGAAGGGAGTACATCAATTGAATTAACAGAGAGAGAAAAGATTGTACTTCTACGGGGTGCTTCATGGCCTCAAGAATATTTAAATTGACGATGTGACCACCAAAGTCCATAGATAATGTATCATTATGGAAATTAATTATGGATTTGGTGGTTTTCAAGAATGGTCTCCCCAATATAATTTGGGCATGACCATATATCCTATCATCTACCATTTTAAGCACATAAAAATCAAGAGGGAAAAAAATTATGAACCCTCGCTAGAACATCCTCTAGAACACCAGAATGGTGTGTTGTACTTCGATTTCCAAGCTGAATGACTATCCCAGTTGGATTAAATTCTCCAACCTGCAATGAGGATTAAATGGATTGAGGCATCAAATTTATAGAAGCACCGAATTCAAACACAACATTGTAAAATTAATACTCTACTACGGTGAATGGAATCAAGAATGTTGAGGGATCAATGGATTTTGTAGGTATTTATGGTTCTATCAATGCTGATACATTCTTCCCCAATATTACCTTTTCATCACTATGAGGTATTCATCGATGTGTGAACAACTATTTTTTAAACTCGGTGTATCATGTAATTTGCTTCATGGCCCCAATCAGAGTAGTGTTAACCTGCACATTTTTTAAAGATTCCAATATTTCCTTATCATGTTCAGTTTCATTTTTTTTATTTGTTGGCTGTCACTATGGGAAAATAGAAGTGGAATGGTTGGGATATGAGACTCATCGACATAAACACTATTTCATTTGGAAGTACTTCTTTGAAGAATTTTTTTCCCTCTATCAGACCATTTTATGTAGTGGCTTGAATGGTGGTTTCCCCTACAATAGATGGGAGGAGGAGAATTAGATTTACCTTGGGAGAGAGCGAGTTTTTGTAAAAGGGTAATTACCTCTTCAAACATTGGGTCCACCTTCTTTTAAAATTCAGTACATTTCTCCTCATGGACACCTTGAATGGGTACATTGGACCTTGAACCAAATTGTTAAGTGTATTGTGCCATGTTCCCAATTAAGTTCCTTATAGAAACCAGGGTCTTATCTACCAACACGCCACCTGAAGAAACATCAATCATGTTTCTTTCAATAGGTATTAAACCATCGTAAAAATAATGTATTAAAAGTTGGTCACATATTTGGTGGTGTAGAAAATGGGAACATAATCTTTTAAAAATTTCCAAATAGTAATGATGTGTTTCCCCTTGATATTATTTTATACCATATATTTAAATCCTTATTGTTGCGGTTTGAGAGACTGGGAAATATTTTTCAAGAAAAAGATGTTTAATGTCCTCCTAACCTCTTACTGGTGAATTAACATAATATAACCAATCATTTAATGTATCATCTAAAGAAAATAGGAATGTTCTAAGATTGAACTTTTCATCATCCACATTAGAAGGTTGTAATATTGAACAATAAATATGAATTTATTTTAAATCATTTTGTGGAACTTCTCCAGTGAGTCCATGGAATCTTGGTAATAAATGAATTAGACCGGATTTTAGTTCAATGGTGGGTGCCAATCCTTGAATTTGAATGTATGTGGGTTGGATATCAACATCATGTGAGGATATTTCATTTAATTTTCGGTCTTCTTCAGCCATTTCATTCAATTTTATTTCAGTTGTGATGTTTTTTCCAAAAGAAGAAGATGAATGATCAAGAAGAGTGTTGTTGTCTTGTGTGTCCTCCTTTAAAGGGATCTCTTGTGTGTCTCGGGGTCGGTGACCTAAGATCCACTACTGTTTTAGATCGAAAGGTGGTAAATCTCATGGATTTTAATTAATGATGAAAAAAACTCTATTAGAAATTAATCAGAACACAAAAATATAGGAAAAGGTATAAGATAAAACTAATAAATATTTGCAAAATTTACAGAAAATATTATAAAAACACAAAATACAATCCAAAGCACTCCCCGGAAACTACGCCAAAATTTGAATGACCAGTCAGGATGTGTAAAATGGATTACAATTTTATGGATGATTTTTAGTCTACGGTAGACCCTATGTCATCTCTCAAGGAGAATTCATGGGTTTAGAGTGTGTGTTTTTAATAATAAATATTAAAAGAGGGGTGGTTTGAAAACAGTTTAAAGAAAATTATTTGATTTAAAAATATTAATATTTGAAAAATAAATGCGGGCTTTTATAATTAAGAGATAATGAGGTAATTTAAACTTCAATACACATCTTGGTGAGTTCATCATTCTAAAAAATACAAATGGTTTAATGAAATATTTTGGATGAGGGTTGTCAAGATCTCAACTTCCCTCTTGCCTCTTAAACGTTGCTCAAAGGACAACCCCTTGACACAACCATCATGTTGTCAAGGATTGGGTATCAAGAATAGAGAAAAAATTCTACCAATGAATAATGAAATATTATGTATGTGTGATATAAATAGGAATCTTATCTTGTCTAATCAAAACAACCCAAGATTCCCACTTGAAATACCAACCCAATCAGCGTTGAAATAAAAATTGTTTCATTAATTTTAACAATTGAAATGAAATAAAAGGAGAATCACATCAAGATAAGAAATAATTGAAATATTTAACAAAATATTTATATAAATCAAATTGAAGAGCAAGTTCTAGAAATCCCTCCCATGTTTTTGTAGCTCCCACGAAATGGTCGTCCACCGTTTAGCTCGACATCGGGAGGAGGAAGAAGCACAAGTGGAACATTGCATACATCCTTGATCCCCCTATTAAAATAGGGCCCTCTATAACTCCTTTGATGATGAGAATAATCCTTTGGGTCTAAAAAATATCATATATTTTTTTCCTGGCTGAACTTTCAGATGGGGTGCACAAGGTGCCTTTTTATAGCCATACTGGGAAGTGGTTTTGTGCACCCATATTTTGATAAACCACACGAAGTATGGTTTGTGGCTACTATACAGTCGAATATCCCATTTGAAAAAATAGGAAATTTGTATCCCCATGTATTGACTATCACCGCCGAATGTTTGAAATTATTTGGACAATCAAAGCTCAAGATATTGACATTTTATAAAACATCACTTTTGATATTGTGCATATTAGGTGGCTTGGACAGATCAATTCGTATGGGCCACATAGACGCAGAATCTGGATTTGGTTCATTGATATAAAATGTAGCCAATTACATTTTGAACCTGCCCAAAAAATTTCATCTCATTTGGATTCACAGTCTAGTAGAAGTGTGAGGATTATTACACTACAGTGCTCGGATCCAATGCAGTTTGGCCCATATTTCATAGACATAATCATGGGTTCTCCAAATCACCTCCACCTTCAAATATATTATCAAAATAATTAAAATTTCTTAATTTTATTATGATAAAAATAAAACAAATGAATAAAACATGAATTTAATTTTGTTATTTTATTTGGAATTTAAAATAGAAATTCATTTTAATACAATGGTGTAAGGATGAAAATGGAACAGTGAATTGTGGTATGATCAGTAAGTTATTACATAGATAGAAAATCATACTAGGATTTCCTAGAGGTATTTTCATATGGAAATCTATAATTAGATTTATCCTAATACATTGAGGGATGATAGAAACCGGGAGTTGATGTATTCATAGAAGAGTTCAATATCAAATAATGACTATTCAGAATGTTTTACTAAGCTCTAGTTCTTTTCACATATTCTAATTCATGATGAGTTATCAAATTTTAGAAGAGTAGATTATGGTATCACTTATGAGATTTGATAGTAGGTGAATAAATTTTGGATGACTACCATTTTGGATATTTTATTCTAGATTATATCATAAATTGTATCCTAATAGAGGTTGGAAGTGTGAGACAAGGAATTTTGTTATCTCAATATGGTACCGCATAGACTGGTAGTAGGAATAATCATCTAGAGATTCCATGTTTTGATATTAGCTTTCATGGAACAGACTCTGGTATCTAGGTGAGGTGCTACTAGTGTGGTAGGCCCTGACAGAGTAGGCCACACTGTACAAGGAAACCATTTGACTGACGATCATGTGGAAAGATGGGTCATCTTCATTGCATCTACATAAGGTTTCCATTAGAATCCATTGAGAATGGGTTTCTACTGACTCCATGTCTTGTAGCAGGGTCAATAGCATTTCATTAGGTATGGATTTGGGGTAATACATGCCGATCAAGATGAGGAGTTTTTGTGGCCGTAGTGGTCAAAACCCAATTTTATAGCGACATCAGGGTCGATCTTCTCATGGTATCTAAAATGTATTTATAGGTCATGGTTCAAGAATGATATACATAGTTCAATACAGCATTCATGAGAAGAAATGTATAACTTCTACTATCATAGGTACTATCCTAGTAGACTCAACCTTAGCTTCCACACTTTTTAAAATAGTACCTTCTCATATATTTTTATATTTTTCTATTATGGTGATCCTAGGGCGTAGTATTTATACTATCGATGGTGTTATGAAGATTTATACAATATTGGGGAGTATAGAAAAGGATATAAGTTTTTGAAAATAGTGATCCATTGAGATTGGTTGGTTTCACATTGTATGGGTCCTCTTTTTCCTAAAGATGATAGGTTTTATCATCATTCTCAGGATTGACTTGTTGGTTCCCTTCAATGATTTAATTAAATAATTTCATTGAATGGTGAACTTTATTTCACCCATGGTTTTGGAGTTTACATAAAAGGGTTAATGGGATATTCCAAATTGGGAAGATGTTTCCAATCATCATGGGGAGGGAAATAAGGGAACCCAATTTTCATGTTTATATTTGGATTATCTTGGAACACATTAAATATTACCCTCTTGGGGTTGATCATTTTAGGGAAGTTTTATGGAATGAATTTATAGGATTACTTGCAGTCAGAGATGTAGAGTTCTCTATCTAGACTGTGTCATGAGAAAAACTTGTATCAATTCCTGATTAAATTATATCTACTACTAAGATGAAATAGATCACTAGGAAGCTAGAATAATTTGATAAAATCCTATTATTTGACCTAGAAGCACTCCACGTGGTTAGATTATCCTTTTGAGAAAAAGGTTGATGCAAGCTATAGGATATGAGTAGATTTTAAAAAATTTAACTAGTTGATGGTTATGAATGGATACCCTATACGATAGATAGATGATCTATTTAAAAATATCTGAGAAGATCATGTTTTTCCAATTCCAAATTTGAGATTTGGTTGTCATTATGTGTGTATTAGATCAATGAACATATCTTGAACTTTTTTTCAATGAATATATAGTTTAAATGAGTAGTTGTATATACTCTTCAGTCTCAAGAGAATTCATGTAGTATTTTTGGAAATAATTAAAAAAATCACATCCTTATCTAGATTGTTTAGTGGTGGTTTATGTGGATGATATGTTAGTGTATTATAACAATCACCAACACCATGGAAAACATCTTGAGATCATTTTGAATACACTATGGTATAATATGTTATATGGTAAGCTCACAATTTTCCACTTCTGGAAGGATTAGACATGGATCCTAGGTTACATTCTCTTAGAGATATAAGTATCCATTTTTCTACTGACCGTGATTGTTGTAGTTTCATAGGAGTATCACAACAACCTATTTGATTTGAATAGATTATTGTGGAATCATGGTTACTATAGGTGTTTCATACATTTCATCTCAGGACTTTCAAAACTACCTAATGTCTTTAATAAGAAGGCTGTGATGTTTTTATGGTTAGATTCCTATGATATGGACTCTATAGATCTAAAAGGAAGAATGAATTTGGAGTCTATGCTTATTATTCAATAGACATTAAAGAGTTCCATTTTCCCTAGGATGCATCAGGTTGAGATATTGGATAAGTTATTGTATAGGGAGATAGAGTTGTGGAATAAAAGTCTGGGAAGTTAAGGCCACATGAGAGGATCTAACCAAATAATGATCTGGAGTTAGCAATAGTTGTTCAACCATTGCACTATTTGATATGTTACTTACTTGGAGAGTGTTTTCCCATGTACACAGATCAAAATATCCTCAAGTAAATATTTAAATAGGGTATTCTTAATCTATGGTGATGATAGTGAATCGAATACCTATAGTATTTTTACATATACCATGCATACATTCCATGTAATGGAAATGTAGTGGTCTATGCGCTAAGTATGAAGATACAGATACAAGAAATTCAGTAGGCCAGTATTATGTGCAATCACATAGATCGTTTATCTGAGATAAACTTGTATGTGTATGATAGTAGGTGAAATACTTTTTTAAAATCCTTAGCGGTTACTTCTACTATTATATATTGAGTGAGGATGAGGAATCTATTATATTCTTAGTGAATATTCATACGGGAGAGTGTAGGAAAAGAGGACCCTCCTCTGGTACAGTCTATAGGTGAGGATGTGATTTTTTGTGTTCATGGTATCATATTTGTTTCAAAAAAATACACGAGGAGATGATGTCATACTTTCATGCATTACCATATTTGATACACCCCAGAGTCACCAAAATGAATCGGGATTTACATTGCCACTATAGTTGTCCAAGGATAAAAAGAGATCTAACTATTTTTGTAACGATATTTTCTACCTGCATGGAAGGGAATTCTCATCACCATAGACCATATAAACATTTAAAATAGTTACCCATTCTCGAGTTGAAATGGAATGAATTGATGGTGGATTTTGTGATAGGTTCACTGAGGTCACATTGATGTAATGATTCTATATGGTTTATATGTGACAAGATAATTTTTTTTCATTTTTTTACCTATAATGGATGCCTTTAAAATTGATGATATAGGGAGGTTGTGTATTTTTTAGATATCAATACCTAAGAGGTCCCATTCCATATCATTTATGATAGAGATTCTTCTCTTACATTAAATTTTTGGAAAGGCCTATAGAGAGTGTTAGATACACAGGTGCTTTAGAGCACATCACAACACCCTCAGTCCCATGGACAGTCAGAGTGCAGAACATATGTACTTAATGACTTGTTTAAAACTTGCATATGGAATTTGGGGGGATATAAAGATAGTAATATAAAATTTTTTGAATTCGATTATAACCATATATTTCATGATACCATTAAAATGGATCCTTATGAGTGTTTTTATGGAACGATATACAAATCAACCATCTGATTCTTAGAGATAGGAGTGACAACCATCTTGGGAACATGTATTGTTCAAAAGTCAGCATGGCAGTTGGAGTTGATTCAGAAGTCAATTTCTACTATGTATATTTATCTAAATTCTTAAACCGGGCTCTGTAGATAACCATTAGATTTTGATGTTGGGGATCAAGTTTACATATGTGTTTAACCAAGGCAAGGACATAAGATGATCTTGAGATATGGAAAGCTTTAACAATGGTATGTCGGTCCAATAGATATTCTAGAGAGAGTCGGTGTGATAAACTATCGGTTTTGGTAAATATATAGGTATCAGGGCATGCATGAACTCATGTATGTATATCAGTTATACCATTATCATTCATAATTGTCTAAATCCATTCATCTGTAGGAGGTTGAGTTATAGTTACATGAGTCCTTCAAGGAGAATCCTATACATATTGTGCATTGTATCATGATGATTCACTGAGTTCTGTCCTTTCAATTAGTAAGGGTGTTGTGGAAGTGTATCCATTTGTGAGGCATGACATGGAAGAGGGAGGTCGATGTATGAGCACAGTGGGTGGATTTGTTCTTAGAAAGTCATGATCACCCATGAGACGGAAATTCCGATATGAATTACATTAATAGGGATAATTTTTAAGAACATTATTCTTCATTGAATTTTGTATCCTTTATTTTCAATCAATTATCATTTTAAATGCTTAAATGTGGCCTAATATGAATTCCTTTTCAGTTCATCGAGGTATCAGCAGTTTCTGTGGCTGGTTCAGACCCTAGAACCCATGATTTTGGGTGAAATATTCATGGTTCATGGTTATTTAAAACTGTGTGGGGTTGGAATCATAATGTAATTAAAACATGTAAGGATAGAAAGAGGGAGGCTACATGCCTCACAGTCAAGGAAAACAATAAGTAATGTACTACACAACCAGTAAAGAATATGTTAAATTTTGATAGTGAATTTTGTGACGTTTTGTGAAAGTTTAGTCATATTATATAGGAAAACTGTGTGATGTGTCCTTACATATAGATACACATTCAGATTTGGCACATGGTTTGGTCAAACCTTGTGTCCAAATTCTGTAACCCAAATATTTTGGGTAAAATGACGTTTATTTGATAATTCTTCTTAAATTAAAAGCCTACATTAATTTTATAAACCAGTTGGACATATGCCTCAATTTAGATATCCCTTTAGTGGACTTCCAAAGAGTTTATCTTCCTCCCCCATCCATTTTAAAAATGAAGAACTCTTTGTCTCATTACATCCACATTGGTAAGATCTCGATAAATTTTTTTGGTTCCTCTTTTTTTTGATTTCGCTGATGCTATTACGATGTTAGCTAATTTTCCATATGAATAGAATATTCAAACCTTATTCAATTTTATCCTAATATGAGTCAAATTGTGAGCTTAGAGTAAATTAGCTATCCACGATAGAAATAAGGTAGGGGTCACATTACTTTCATTAAAATTCAATGTGTTTATGTATGTTTTTTTCATTCATCCAATTTTTAGTGTCACCATAAAATGAAATTAAATCCTTGAACTTATATGAATAGAATATGTAATTAAAAAGGCATGCTAAGGATTTATTATTGGTTGATGACCATTATAACAGGTCCACCTATTTGTGTGTGTTGATTATTTAAATAGACCATATGTGTGGTTTTTTATTTTGGATACCAACGATGTGTGACCAGTCACCCCTTTTCAAGGGATGTGAATTGTGAATTTAACTTGAATATCAATTGTACATTAAAGTTATATATAAGGGTGGGTATGAATTATCCATGACCCTAATACTATTTCATGAAATAAATTTTGAATCATGTGATGATTATTTTAATAAATTTCCCATGTGAGTAAATTAAAGGTAATCCCTTTAAACATGGAATATGCTTGAGCCACCATTTTAGGATAGAATGAATTGGAATTTGTTTTGACACCACATGGTATAATTGAATTGATAAAATGATATTTAATTTATTGAATTGTAATATTAATTGGGTGAAACAATATATTTAATTAGGAATTATCTGGATATACTTAAATGTCTTTTACCTGGTTTGTTCTCAAGTGACACTTGGACTCCCTTGAGGACTACCAAGGATGGACTCAGAGGAAGGACACTACATAGATTCATATGATAATTACATGGATGGACTCAAAGAGAATTGTTTCATTATTCCATGGGTGATTGATGATCACCCTTAGTTAATGGCTTAGTGTAGACTAGAATGGATCAGATATTATATCACACATAGATATATACATGTGTTAATGTGAATATCTATGTAAAATATTACAGGGTTTCGGTTTATGTTACACCTATAACAATACCTATATTTTAAATTAGTAATTCTGTGGATGGGCCCGAGCTCTAAATTGAATAATGAATAGAATGATTTATTTCACATGTCTTTCAAGACAAAGCACAATCTTGAATTTTTTATTTATCTATACATTATGGATGGCCTATTTAGGTATCTATTAATTACATTACTATATGAGGGATGATGGGATACATTCCAGTTCACGAGACATATAATGAAATAAAATTGAATCATCCATTTAACATTGTTATAAATTACACATTACTTACTATTTAATTAGATATTTGTATTTTAAATGAAATTGATTAATTTATTTGGTTAAAAATGAGAACATAGACTTTTAGAATGTATACATCTGAATTTATCCTTAATTATGAAAATTATTTCATCATTTTTTATATAAGTATTCACCAACTAGAAGGAATATGCTTCGGGTTTTTTCCTATTGGAAATATAGCTCACTACCTGTTTGAGACACCTTTAGGTAACCAAAAATACTATTAGATTGAAGCTATGGATAATGGAAATCTTTTTAATATAGGTTCTTGACTACAACATATGGATGAGGGAGCATGGGACCGAGATGTGGATCCAGATGCTTGATGGGACCCTTTTGTATTTTTTGTACTTATTTATGTGTATTTTTCACCTTTATATTATACATTTTTTAGTTATTTTGTAGAAATATGCATTGTTAACCATTTTATAAACAAGATGTCTTCTAACATAGATTATTTTTCAATCATTCAATAATTACTTATTGTATGTATTATTTAATTCTTCCACTTATTATATGTTATTGATATTCTGTTGTGATACACTCGGTTGATGAGGGCATAGTCTCCACTTGAAAAAACATAGGCCCTCTTTGCTAGTCGACAACCTATAGTATTTGGGGACATATGCTTGAGACCAACTGGCCAACTGGGATAATTAATCTATTGAGTGGAAACCATGTGTGGGATTTCAAAATGATATTTATATTCTAGAGTATTTCACCTTGGTGATAAAAGGCTCTTTTTTATAATGGTTGATGGTCATAAGATATTTTTCATGGATTATGGGTAAATAAATAACATTACTATAAATAATATATAACTTATACATCGAATTTATGAATTTTTTCATCAACTAAAAGAAGATAAATATTTTTCAAATATTTATCTTCATTTTCAGTATCATAAAATACATTTATAGATATATAATACTTGGAAAATGGAATATCATACAATTTATAGATATTATGAATTTACTATAATTTCCATTGTATTAACTAATATACCCTCTATTTGTATGGATCTAATGAATAGAGTATTCAAATATTTTATAAATAATTTTACTATTGTAATTAAAGATTTAATATTTATATATTATAAACTGTATTTTATGAGAATAAGATTCAATTTCATATTAATGTCAAGACTCTTAGAGAAAAATAGTAAAATAGAATATTTAGGAGGAAATATTTCTTGATTTAGTGAGGCTTTGTCATTTGAAAATTTTCTCTATGGATAGAATATTGTTTGATCCATCAAAGTAAAATCCAGTGGTAAAATGGCCAATAAAAAATAATTCAATCAAGGAATGTAGTTTCAAATTATTAGCGTATCACTATAATTTATTTGTTTAAAATATTTATCATTTAACGAAATATTTGACTAAGTTTACATGAAAAGGGGTAATTTTATATTGTCAAAATAATGTTATTAAAATATTAAATAATTAAAGAGGAGAAGGGTTGATGAAATGTTTTTAAACTTTACATAAAGATAATATATATTTTTTATATATATTGAACCATCAACGATGAGACTTGGATATGATCTTATATAGAATAGTAGAGTCATTTCATATTTATCAAGATAGTTAAATATGAATGAAAATATTTATTAAAACCATTATTTTGAGTTGTAATCCAAAACCATTACATTGAATATTTTGGTATATTATTTTTATCATGAAGTATATGAAAAATATATATATCAACTATTTAAAGTACATATTCTAACTAAAACATATAAATGCATGTTAATAGTGACTACTATAATTACTCAATGATAATTATTTATCAATATATTTTTGGGATGGAAAATAAGGATTCAAATTCATCGAGTTGGATAAATAATGGAATTTCTATGAAATTTTGATCGGCAATGATAATATATTCATGGAATTAGTATGGTATATAATTTGAATCATTATGTAATGTGAAACAACAAATATATTGTAAATGGGTTCAAATATATCCTTACTATAGAAAATAAATACTTGTCAACTTGTAGAATGTAATGTTCAAAAGAAAATAAATATCATGAATATCTGGATGTTTGTGGAAATCATCAATCAAGATAGTATTTTAAAATTTTCAATGAGAATATAAATTTAATACATGAATTAGTTAAAAATAAAACTTTTAGATGAAGTTCATTACTCAAATTTCTCTATACACTATAGTAGCACCAAATAGTAATGGTTTTAGGATGAATATTGTTTTCGGATGAAATGAAATCGTAAATTACATAATATGTTTTAGGATAATTCATATATTAATATGTAATGTATGAGAGACATCATAATATATTACTTATAAACCCTAAATCTATTATAATGTAGAAATACAAAGAGATTACTAGGGACGTTATCATTGGATTTAAAAATAACTATAGAAAGAATGATTATAAAGGGTTTTTTTCTAATCACTTTACAATTCCAACATATTTCCTCACTATAAGGGATTATTTTCCTCTATCAATCCTCATGTGACTATATATTAATAATTTAGTGGGTCTTTATTGTGTATCAACTTTAATTATATCTTATTGTGACCAAAATTTACATAAAAAATTATAAATATCTTTATTAAGTTCTCATCATAGAACAAAAATTGATTAATTTTTATCATCTTTTAATATATGGATAATCTGATATGACTATTTGGATAGTAGATTAAATGTTGAGTTAATTCTAATATGTCATTCATGGTCATTCTCTTAACATAGTTGCATAAATTAATTAATTAATATTACACTATATCAATCAATATATAATGAAATATTTCATACCCCAACTTGATGGAAAAAATTATATGAAGAATTATTTATTTCTATAAACATGTTAAGGATACAATGGTGAAGGTGATATCTTTTCAAAGTCATATCAAGGTAGATCAATGTAGGAAATATATTTGTGAATACAACCAATGGAATTATTAATAATTTAATATATGGGGTCATGTTTTCTTTAAATTGAATCTTAGAATGTTTTTATATTATTCTAAAATATATGAAATCTATTTTATTTGTATATTAATCATTTTTAAGTTAATGAAATAATTTTAGATTTGGATTACCATTTAAAATACCACATAGCCTCTATAATGTTCATGATGTATTCCATGTCTCATTACTGATAAAATATATGATAAAACCAATTAATATTATATCCTTTTATGAAAAAAATATGAACCTTGTATCACTTTATTTAATGTCCCTATCAAAATTCATGGAATTATAAAATAAGTGTTACTGAATCAGATAAACATGATGTGACATTGTACATTGAAGATATAAAAAAATTAAAAGGAAATGTTGGAATATGTAGAAATTATGATACAAAACTATCCATATATGATCATAAGGTGGAATTTGAGAAATTTTTACGAATAAAATTTTGATGGATGAGATAATATAACACACGAGAAACAATTATAGTATATAAAATTTTATTTCTATAAAAATTATAATATAACACAAGTAGATTTATTAATAAATATTTAAAAAACGGAATTAATAAATTTTCAAAAATATTTGAATAATAAAAATTTCATTTTAAAATTCATCATTTTAAAATAAACATAATATGATTTTTTGAAATTTATTCAGACAAGGTAAATTTATAGGTGAACAGTGAAAATTACCAATTTTAAAAAACTGACAATTTTATGAAATTATATATATATAACATGAATTTTTATGAACCTTTGTATAGCACATATATATTATTAAAAAAATATTTTTCATATAAAATAATAATATTGAATTTAAAAATATATGATTATGGTTTTAGAAGTCTAGGTAATTATATTTGTAAAATAATAATTATTTTTGGTACTTTTTTAAGTAATTATTTAAAAGGAATTATTTATTTTTATTGTTTAAAAGGTAAATAAGTCTCATTTCTAAAAACATAACCCAATTAATTTGATTTTATTAATCATCTAATTGATTTTATTGAAAAATTGTTTTTTCCTTAAACCAAACATTTCCGTAAAAAAATTTAAAGCATTTTAAGAACATATATTAAATATTTGTCCCCAATTATTAGTAAAGAATAAAAAAATGTAATAAATATTTGGAAAAAAAATAATTATAATTATTTAGTATTATCATCGTATGTTTTTCTTATAATTAATAGTAACCATGGTAAAATGAGATAAAATAAAGTGATATGGATCCATGATAACAAAAAATACTTTATTAATCAAAATTGATTTGTTTTATTACAAAATTGACATTATCATTTTCATATTTATGATAATTAAAAATCAATTATACTATAAAATAACCATATATTGAGGATACATTTTATGTATATCCACATTGATCCATCCCTCATATTTTTGAAGGGTACATGTCATCCTCACTAATTAAAACACATTGTACCCTTTATATTATCCATTCCTAAAAAACTGATCCTATAATAATTAAATTATTTCTTTATATCCTAGTTTTGTCATAAGACCATCATAGGAAGGCTCAAGTTTTAATACAAATCATGTATCTCAATGAATCGGTAACTGTAATACCTAACTATTTATAAAATTGCTTTTTTATACACCACCTATATCATATTTATCCATCATAAAACAATGAGTAAAATATCAATAATATATCATGACATTATTATTATTATTATAGAAAATACATTTTCTACCACTTTGAAATCCTGTTTAAATTGAAATCATCACTTTTCTGTATGTACAACCTATTATATCCACATTTCATTATATTTTGTATTTTCATAACCATATTAGTTAGATGGTTATAATTTTATTATTAATGTAATATATATGATATTTAAGGCATATTTTTTATTCTATAAATTATTTATTACATTAATCTTTTAACATATCCTTCCATTTGAAAATGATAATTTTTCTTGTGCGTGATTGCGAACTACAATAATCATAAAGCAATGTGATTCATTTTCTATTACCAAAATGCACGTATGAATCAAAAAAATATTTTCAATGAATAAAAATTATATTCATTACATTATTAACATTAATAATATCACGGAAGAACTTCATGGAACATATAAACTTTGAAAATATATATAACCAATTTTGGAAAAAGTGATCAATCATTTCTAAAGTACTTGACATAAGAAAAAATATAATAGTTAGTTAATTTAGAATAATAATAAAATGTCCATAAAAATTGAAAAAATTAAATATGTTCTTGAAAAATTATTTTATAAATATAAATTCATTATAATGGAGGACCAAACATGTAGATATTTATGGAGACCTTAGGTAAAGTATTTCTATTACAATCCCATTTTACATTGTGATGCATTATAATTAGTTTTCCTATGAGTAATGGATATGGACATGATATATTAATCCCCATATATTTTTCATATCCCCATGTTATATTTTGGATTACATGTTTATATTCCTTTTCATCCCTTATTGGATCATGAATCAACAACAATGGTATATGTATCAGATATTCTTATAGAAAGCATGGTTTCAAAATTTCCTTCTAACAATTATTCTATCATGTGCATGTTATATTAAATTTATTTCAAGAATTATTTATGTTATTATTCAAAGATTTATTAAACAAATTTATACACATGTTTTAGTATAATTAAAGAAGCTTAAAATGAATCATTTTATAATTTTTTGAATGATTTACTTTCTTAAAAGAGTAGAGATATATTTTTTATTGTAACATACAATTAACAAACATATTTTACAACCCACATTATTACTATTTATGTTGAACTATCATTTTCAAGACTAAATTTTCATTTTTAAAGAAATATATTCCCTACTATTATGTTAATTTTAATTTAAAATGCTATCAATAAAAAATGATATTATTTTTCTAAAGGAAAGAAATTAATTTTGAAAATTTATTTATAAAAACATTGTTATTTAACGTTTTAGGAAAGTTAATTTGAATTAATCAAATATATTATATTTTCTATAAAAAATATTTGATAAAAAAAATATCTTTTTTGATTAGTATATTTTCTTCGATTATTGATAATGGGTCTTATCTAATTTCTAGATCATTCAATTCATTGATATTATGTTTCATATAACTATCTATTACTCATTCAATGTTATTTTTATACTTTATTTACATATATTTAATATAATGGATGGATTTATAATCATTTCGATTATATTTATTATGATTCAACCATATTTTGTCTCTAAATACGATATTATTTGAAAGAATCATATTAAATAATTTATTTATTTTAATAGGGAAATTTTGATTTTCAATGTTCTCGATTTAATAAAGATAATTATTGACTTATTAAACTTTTCAAAATGAATTATATTAATCATTCAAAATATGACAAATTTATTGGACATTAAAGTTAAAGGTGGTCCCTATTTTTGATAATCCATCAGTTTATCAATAGGTCTCATTGGAAAAAACAACATTTTTACCATATTATATGTGTATCTAGTTTAAACATAACTATTTACTAATAATATTATCTTGGATTAGAGGCCTCGTTGGTACTATTCAAGATAACATGGTTGGGAGGCCATTCACATGAATTTCCATAATAATTAATTTCAATTATAAAGAATTTAATTTTAATTATCCATTTTTTTAAATGATTATAATTCTCATGGTTATTAATTAAACTGAATTAATCGATTTTATTTATTTTATTTATTGTTAAATCATCCATATTGATTAATTCTTATTTAGAAATGATAAGAATTCATTTTACATAACCCTTTTAGAACATTTGAGCTCACCCTTCATTTCTTTTTTTCTATCTTATTTGAAAACGGAATATTGGAATGATTTCATGGTAGAAATAATGATTCATATTATATGTTTTTATATTTAAAAGGTAATACTAGAGTCATGTTTATTTTCCAATTTGAAGAATTCTAAATTTATTGAACCTGAATGGTGAGATCATTTCTATATTATACTAATTTAATAAATTCAATAGTGGCCATTAGATTTTATAGTTTTTTTGTTACATGATCCCATTTATTTTTGGAGTAATTTATGGGCATTATTATGGGTTTTATACTATTATTTGTGCTCAAAGCTCATTTTTTCCGTATTGTGGATTGTAGACTAAATTATTAGTGTTTTAAGTATATAAAAGAACGTTATAGTAAACAGTTGATCTTAGATATATTCATTGATTTGTATACATGACCACGATGATCAATGTCCATAGTTGGTTATCTGGTTTCATATATTTTTTGTATTCATTTGGTATTTTTATATATCTTATTGGATCAGTGATAAATCATAAAATATTAATATTATTTATATTAGATTAATTTTGTATAAATATTCATATAAGTTTTCAAATTTTGGTATAGTTTTATTTTAGTTGTAATGTCTATATTATGTTATTAGTTGAGATTCATTATCTTATATTATCCCCACTATAATTTATTATTATTTTATAGATCTCAATGTCTCCCCACTATAATAATAAAGTAATATTATAATTTAGTATCTTTTTACATATGTTGAGGCACATGTGTAGTCATATGGTGTCATCCAACATGGAAAAAATTATGTTTAATAGGTAGGAGTGTTTGATTACATTACTAGAGGGACATGGATTTGTTTATAGAGTTATAAATGATTTGTCATTCGATTCATAGTATCCCAATTATCATATAAGTTGTGAAACACTGATTTAATTATGGGAAGATAAAGACTCATAATCCCATAGATTGGTTTACAACTTTTTAAATTATCATGAATATTTTAATTATGACATATTCAATAGTCGAAAAATTAATCAATTTAGTAAAATTATATATATATATATGATATATAATCCAAATTTAATATAATTTAAAATGGTTTATAAAATAATTCCATTTTTTGTGGAAGTAAACAGAGTTTTTTATTTAAATGTCGGAAAATGATAGATTTTGTTTATTAAATAACCTATACTAATATTTTTTGGAATATAATATGGCAATAATTTCATATTATTAATTGGAATTATTTTATAATGAAGTTATGGTTTGTAATTATTTTTATCACATATATCTGAAAAATATGATTTCATAATATATATATTAGTGGATTGAAATTTTAAATAATATGTTTAAGAGTCATTATTACGAAATTAAATTATCTATTAAATAAGAATGTTAAGTTTTAATGATATATTTTGATATTCATATATGATTATTATGAGACTGAGTTGAAATGATTCAAAATGAAATAAAGGAACTCAATTATTGTTCTATATCAGTATTTTATCTTCTTGACGATTTAGTATGTTTCAAAAACATAAATAATAACGTTTATACTATTTCAGTTGAAACTATTAAATGTTTTTTTTATTACTAATCACATAAAAATTGATGTTTTTGTCATTTTATAGATATTACAATATCTTCATAATGGGAAAATTGTAAAAGGAAGAACATGATTATCTCTATGCATTTATTTTTTGGTTATTATGTTGAAATAAAAAAACTAGTGTGGAGTGGAATACCTTTAGATAAAAATTAATAAAAATATATAAACATTAAGTATTGAAACATTAAAAATATATTTTCGTTATCATTTGTATGATATTGATTTCCACTCAATGTGATTCATATATGAGAATAGGTTAATGAGACGAAAAAAAATTAATGGACAACAATAGAATTGATAAACTAAATTAAATTATTTAGGTGGTGTGGAATTATAAATTCACACCTGATTAGAGATAATTTATATATGGTACCTTCAAATGTCTATAACTATGAAATATAAATAGTTGAAATAGGGTGTTTATATTTAAAATTATGTGTGCTGTTAGATTATTTTTTTTAAAAAGGGGAGATATTAAGTTATTTAATAATGTGTTAATGGTTGTTAGATAAATCATGTAACCTAAATTATTTATTATCATAATAAATGTTAAAATAAAGAGTTAATAAATTATATATACACATTTTTCTCCTTTACAAAAACACTCAAACAACACGCCAATAATACGAGTCTAACTAATTAATAGATATAAATTGATATAAGGAAAATTATTTTTTAATTCATTAAATAATTTATTATATAGTAAAATTTATTAACTAAAATTTGTATTCATAAAAAAATATCAATCATGGAAAAATTTTATATGATTGAATTATTAATATATTTAATCCATTTATTATTTATATTCGTTCAATAGTTAAACATTTATGTTGTACTCACTATCACCTTATGAAATTATTTAAATAATAATGAAAATTATTTATTTGAAAAACATAAAAACATAACTAATCATAAAAAAAATCTCAAAGATAAGGTAATATGAATAAATCAGAAAAATTAGGGGTGGTATCATTACAAAAATAACTCTTAAAAGGGGGTTCAACTTATAGGTCATTATTTTAGGTATGGTGGATGTGTTAAATACTATTATGTGTATTTAAAATAATTATTTTTATAGATACTGAATAAAATATTTTTACCGCATAGGTGGGTCCTATGTATTTGAGAAAATTAATACCCAATTTAATAATATATATTTGTGTGTGTGGGGTTCTCATTATATAACTAATTTTACGTTTATCCCTTGAGTCCTAGTTTTGAAAAATGGGGGTGGTAATAAATCCATAGCGGGGAAGGAAAAAATAACATTCTAATTTCTATTGGATCAAGCCCAAATACATTTTTTACTCAGTACTAATGGAATATTACTATTAACAACATATACAATTTTAGTTATATAGTTTCTTATTTTTACTTCAATAATGTTTTATAATCCTCTGAAAAAAAATTATTTTTCCCAGAGACTTATATTATGTCTCTCTCCATATTATCATAAGAAATGGTTGTATGAAAAAAACAAGTCATGTGGTAAATATTAGATGAATCAATATAAAATTATATACCTATACAAGAATAAGACACTTTTATTTAAGATAACTAAGTGTATAAAATGTTTTAAATATTTACATAATATGTAAAAATATTCTTCATTTAATAAAGAGTAATAGACATATCATGGGTTGATATTTATGATAATTACTCACTAAAATATTAAATTCAAATATAATATTTTGAACAATTGAAAATATATTTTGGGCATGTGTACATGGTGACTGATTGGATCCAACAAAAACATTTTACAAATTGGGAAAAAATATAATATTTAGTTGAAAATATAATGATTTTAATATTTATATACAAAACCTAATTCCATATTAGGTCTTGGGATTGCTTTAAGATAATTGTAGACATGGATTAGTACTTATTTTTTGAATAAATATATTCTCATATGAATTTAATTTTAGAATAATTATTAGAAAGAGGAGGGTATTATTGTTCCCAAAAAATATGATATAAATATTACTAGTGTTCTAGAATAAATTAAAACATATATAATTAAATTAAATATTAAACAATTTTGTAGTGAAAGATATTGTAAGATTGAACATAATAACAAACATATAATATTTTTACTAGAGTAACTAACATGATATTAGGTCTCTACATCTTTAGTTCTTAGTAGTTTTCATTCCTCTTTCGGCATGTCTGTTTTATCACCAATAAATAATAATGTTGTTAAATCGGTAATATGGACCTATACTCCCACCTGTGTAAAATGTGTTGTAAAAAAATATTATAAATACTGATTTTAATTAATATTAAATAATAATCCATTGTATTCCTAAAGTTCATAATTTAATGGATCAACTATGAACAAATGTTCTTCTCTTAAACCAAGAAAAAAATAACCTAAAATGTAACTAGATTTTTTTATATTCTCTTATAATGTATCAATAAATAAAATTCCTTTATATATTAATTAATATTTAATTTTTACTACATTATATCTTATATGTTTTTACCATATCCAGGATCTATCAAGAAAGATAATGATTGAAAATCCATGACTGATATCATAAACATCCTAGAATCTAAAATTTATTTTTCTCTATTTTTTATATATCATTTTCCATGAATGTTTTGTGGTTTACATGGATTATTACAATGTCCGTTATATATAACTACATAATATCAAACTTCATTATTTATCTCATTGTACCACGTTATAGTCCCCCAAATACAAGACATGCTTCTATGGGCATGCCATTTCAAATTTTCACTTAATCCATGATAAACTTAAATGAAAATTTTAATTCTTTTATAATATGATGTCATAACTATTATGTGCATGAACCAATAAATATATTTTTAATTAAAACATTGAAATTTACATTCCATGTATTCATAACCCATCTTAATTTTGTATATAAATTATTATAGAGTACATACAACCATGTAGTGGTGTCCTTCTCCATTACCAACTTCAATATATTTAATAATTCTTTAGAATTAATTAGTACTATGGCTATAAATGTTTCCCATGATTTACCCAATATTTTTTATATGAAACCAATTTATCTCTAATTGGTCATTCATTAATCAATGATCCATTTTTTTATAAATATGACATGAAAACAAATTTATCACTCATGAATGATATTCTCTGGATAGTAGTCACAACATGTCGCCAATGTGTGTGTTATCTAAAATCTGTATATATATAATGATATTTTTGTGATCACACAAACAATTTATTTTGAGATCATTACCATTTTGAAAATGTATCCATTGATAGCTTCACAACAACCACCATATTCAATTAACATTGTGAAGGATCTTTAATCTCCTAAGGGGTCTTAAATATCAAAAATTACATATTTTGGGATATTTCTATCAGATTTTTTTAACTCTAGATAAAACTTTTGAATAAAATTAATTCTAAATAGAGTGTGACATATGTTAAATCCCATTAAATTTCATTTCTCTGCATAAACAACCCACATGATGATGAATTTAACCTGATTTATAGAAGAATCCACTATGCATTGTCAATCATTTATATTTAATACAATTAAAAAGTATAGAAATTAGCGGAATGAACCCACATATATTTTTGGATATAATACACTAATATTAATAATCACATGGGGTGGAAAAAGTATTTGGTTAGGGTCCATTAATGGATATCAACCATATTATTCATTATTGAAACATATTCCTAGATAATCTTAGCATATTCTATTATCTAATTAATGAAACATCACAATCCAAACAACATCCTAAATTTTATGTTATGAATTTCCCCAAACCACAGATCATATTTATTGTTTTGTGAATGTATACAATATAGACATTGATTGGGAATATGAAAAACCAATATCACAACATTCTATAAATCAATAATTAATGAAACATGTTATAAGAATAATTTTTAGAATACCTATTAACCAATGATTCATCAAGTATAAAATTCTATTTTTTAGGATTTCATTGGAGAACTATATTCATGTTTTATTCCCTGTTTCTAGAGATACATATAATGTATTCATCAACTTATTTGAATCCATTATCAAAATGATAATACTCAAGATGACATACTAAAATATATTTTTAACATCGATAAAAAATATTTAAACATTTCACGATACATTGATATACTCAAAATGAAATAAAAAGTAATAATATGAGTAAAATAATATAAAATATTAATGAAATAATTATTTGTATTGGATGATTTTACCATCACATGATCACATACACTTCAATTAATATGTTGATTTGTCCTCATCATCTAGATATATACCAGTATTGTATTTATATTAACAATAACTCCATTTTTCCACACACCATGAGTGTATTATATGTCATAATTACAATTTATTTTATTTCACCTATATTTATTTTTTAAACAACATTATTTTCTCCCTTGTCCAAAATGACTATTTTTTCCACTATTTATTCGTGTTTTATTTTATATTATTATGATTCTTTTTTACATTATTGAACACTAAAATTAATTGAAACATTTATATTTTTCATTCTTAATGTTAATTTCATCATTAAATATTAAAATTAAACGTACTTTCTATACAAAATTCCTTTATTTTGATTATCACAATGTTCAGAAACATTCAAGAGATTGTATCACAACCAATTCAATAAATAAATTAATTTTATATAAACATATTTTATATATATTTTTACATAAAACAATATTTTTATTTACAGAACAACAATTTAAATAATTGACAGGTTAACGTTCATATTTAATAATTACATTATAAATAATTTTTTATTCGATTATATGACATATGTAGTTGTGGTCCTTGATCCAAGCTATTTACCTTAAAATAATTAAAATAAAAAGAAATTACTAAATTTTAAACGATATTTCTCTTTCTACATTGGAATTATAAATTTCTATTAATCTTTAATCACACTCATAGTAAATGGAGACAATAATTTTTTTCCCATTTAGTCAATAGAAAAAAAATATTGGGAGCATCAATGGTATTGGGATAATTGATATTCTATTTATATTTTATCTTTGGTTTTCCTCTTATATATTCAGTTTTTTCCACCTCCAAATAATGTCCACTTTTTATTTAGATGAAATATTTATTTTATTATGAAATATATTTCATAAGTCTACAAACTAAGTCATATAAAAAGTTTCAGTAAAACTAAAATGTTTATTAATATTTTTTTATCATTTGAATTTATAATTCCCTTTGGTTTAAACCTAACTTTATTTGTCTTAAAATCCTTATTCTTCATGATTTATGTAACTATAGAATAGTTTTTCAATAAATATTTATCCTTTCATTGATTATAATTTAGGTTTTGTGTCTTATTTTTGCAATAATCAAGATTTCACTAAAATATATGAAAATTACATCCCCATCCTATTAGAAAAAACACATTCATATAATAAAATAATATAAATAGTTTTAATCACAATTTTTTTTAAAATAAATATTTATAAATTATATTGTTTTAATATATATATATATGGTCAAACCACCGTTGGTGGTGGGGTTGTAAGGGCATTGGGGGTGAGGGGCAGGTCATGGGGTCAAGTCCCCATGCATGTGATTTACATATACTTTTATTACGTACGTTTGTGCCAATTTCAATGTTGTACCCATATTTTTAATATACATATATGGATATTATTTTTTTATTCATAATGTAAATTTTCTCTAACGGCGTGTTTTAGGAATTATCTATTAATATTTATTTTATTGAATAGTTTAAATAAGTTTTTCAAAATACCATGAGTTTTATTAAATATTAATGGTCAAAGAAGAAATTAAAAATTAATGAAACCATTTTATGATCAAAAACATATTTATTTATGAAAGAAATCAGTTAAAATTAATTTTGTTTTATTTTTTAATAAATGCCTTACTTTTTTGAAATAAATTTATATTTTTTTCTGAAAATATAATTATTTTTTTGTTCCTTATATTTAATTGGGCACTTAGAAGGTTACATTTTGTTTCTAATATATATAAATTTCTAATTACCCGCAATTTATTATTAATAAATCAATAATTTTCATTGTATTAAATAATCTACATGATTTTTCTGTAAATTTATTTTAATACATGGATGGAATTTTTTTGAAGCTAATTTTCTCAACATAAGGATAAACTTAATAATATTTATAATTAGAAAAAAAATTAAATATTGAAAATAAATAATTTTAAAAAAATATTTACGATTTATGATAAATGGTAAAATTTATTTTTTTGAATAAAAGTATGATACTAATGATAAAAAATGAGTTACCATGTTAATCGTAAATTATGTTTAAAATGTTAAAACATGTGAAACATTATATGAATATATCAAACAGTATCCATTATTTATCTATATTTCATTTGGTAAGAATAAGAATAACCCTCTCTCCATTATCCTCTACTTTAAGAGAATATTTTCTTTGACTGAAATTTCTTTAGTATAAATTAATGAATCATAAAAATAATTCCTCCCATATAACGTAGAAAATATTTTTTTAAACACCACACTTCTCCTCAAAATTTCATATTCAAAGTTCAACTATGATCTAACAAAATCTATCAAAAAATCTAATATCCATATATTAGTTGTTTTTATCTCACAAAAAAAATTCTTTTAATTATTAAGAGGTTTCTAAATGGAATATATCCATTGTAATGGTAATTGATAAATACAGGTTCTTTGATGTTTCTCTTTCCATATAACTCATAAAAATATTATATAACCATATTTATTTAATGAAATTATTATTAATATTCTACTGAATAATAATAACATTGATGGAAAATGTATTCTCAACCATCATCCATACCATTTGAAAAATTATAATACCTCCCATGTTATGTGTTGTCTAATGCCTTCATGAATGACATATTACATTTTCCATCACCCCTTACATATATAGTATAACAATGGATTTAATGAAATGATATTTTTTTAATATAATAACATTATAATTTTTACATAATATAAACAATAAATGGTCCATAAAATATTTATCCCACTACAATGAGAATATCATGACACTATGAATGTAACATAATTTTACCATTATCATTCATGTATATTATTACAAAACGTCATCTTAATAATAATTTATTAATTTTATAGAATAAATTTACTAATACTATAAAATTAATGTGATGTCATTATTATAAATTAGCATGTTCTTAATAATTTAATCTCTACAACATACTCTAGTTTAGGTCATTTTAACCACCTATAGTAATTATGTATTAATTTTCATGTCATAAATAATTATAAAATATTAAATATTAATAATATCATGGAATAATGATGAATTTTAGATATTTCAATGACTATGGGATGTATTATATTTCTATAAAGCATACACATGACTTCTATCAAATGAAAATGGGACACCAAAATCATTTAGACACACAAATTGTATTAACATGAATAATTAGTGATTGATTATTAGTGTATCAATGAATGTTGAAAATAATCTAAATTTTGAATCATTATTGACATAATTAATGCTAACAACATATGGTGATGAAATTAAAAAATATATAATTAATATAAATGTAATGAATGAAAATGAATGATAATATAAATTCAATTTCATATAAATATGGCTATATAATATGATATTACGAAGGTTATATTTATTATACTATCAGTTAGAGTTTGTATATCCAAGATAATGTATATGGTAAGGGTTGTCATTAAAATATAACTTATTATGAAAATTAAACATTATGAAAATTAAATTGGTAAAAATATATATTATTTATATCTTGAATTACATATATTTTATTCCACATATATTATTTCATAGTTTAAAAAATATTCATTAATATTTTATTTTCATAAGTGATAAAATCAACCCAAATAATTATAATTTGATCATCCAACCATATTTACCCATTTTTTTCAAGAATATTTTGCTCCTATATTCACATTAATTAGATTGATTCATTTATCACTTTCATTAAAATTAATTTTTTATCTCTTTAAACAAGGCAGAAAATATAATTTCAAAGTCTTTTATAATTAAACAGGTATTCTCACTATCATTACCATAAACAATTATTAATTTTTTATAAAATGATTGTATTTTATTAAAATGTATTATATATTAAATATATTTTTTAATTATTTATTTGTTACCCTCATAAAAGAATATTACTATCTTTAATGTTATAGAAAGGGATTTAATTTCACTTATGTATATTTTATCATTCTCTCTAATTTTTTGTACATAAAAATTTATTATTTTATGGTATCTATTATTGTAAATTATTTTTGAAATAACTATTTATAATTCACTAGTATTAGCTGTGAAATTAATTTTAAAAGTAATTTATATATATATTTTGAGACAATTATATAATATTATTTGGATTTCATTATTATTTATCATTTCCATAATCCTATCTATGTTTAAAATGAAATACATTTACCTAATTTTGGATTAATTTCTAGTACCCTTTTATCCACTTAATATTAATGATTTTTATATTATTTTGTGCATATGTCTTGTTATAGGATAATATATTACATTTATGTGTTCTTACCCTACTATATATCTTTCATTACAGAAAATTATAATTTTTCATATACATGTTCACTAGTACCATGAATATATTCAATTTCATTAATATTTTACTAACTATATACCACTATATATGTGCAATGTAATTTTAATAATTAATTCTAATAAAGATATCATATTACTTAGGGTGTATTTAAATTACATGTACAAGATTCAATAATTATATTTATTGATTGATAAGGAGTATTGATTATATAAGGCCCCGGACTTTAAACATTACATAACATTGAATTAAATTGAAAAATTCGCATTGAGGATCTTTTCAGGTATAGAGTTTTAGAGATTTTGGACATAACAATTACATCTCAAAGATTACAAAGTAGACACAACTACCCAGTTTCCATTTTTTGCACAAAATAAAAACTCTTAAACAAAAGATTCATGTCATGTTCCTTGTTTTAGACAGCCTGACATTTCCTTGATCCCATCCTTGACCCTATTCAACATTATGTCCTATGAAAAACATTCCAAAAACATGGGATGAGCATATAAACCCCAGTAAGGGCTATAACAATACGGAATAAAAGTAGTAGTCCATGTATACATAAGAATCAATGAAATCATACATTACTCATAAAACATAAGCACTTTAACATACCTCATTAAATCATAAGATATATGAATAAATTATAGAAATCATAAGACATAAAGTTACCTTTAGGCATTCCTAACATTCTTACGGAGGGAGTAACCCTCATGGTTACGTTTGGAATACCTATCATAGTATATTCCCTAAATATCTTCAGAGAAACCATAGTGTTTAACTTTTTCGTGTTACATAATGCATTGGAGAGCTATCGCAGGCTCAATCATCCTTAGTTTATCATGGAACCAACCGTCTTCATAAACAATTCCCAAGAACCATAACATAACAGTATCATATAAAACATGCGTATTGGAAACATAAAATTTCCACATTTCAATCAAAAGATATCAATTAAACACATCAATATAATCAAAACATTAAAAAAACAATTTTAAATACCCAAATAATTGAATATTAAAACATGGTATTTATTATTCATTTAAAAATAGTTATGGCTTGTAGAGGAAGCTGAAACTCAAATAATGGTCACGGCGGCGGAGAATTCTTTGTCGACGCATATGTAAGACAACAGAATTCTCTTTTATCATTAAGTAAAATCTATTGTATAAAAAGATTACTTTTGAATAAATGTAAAATTAAAAGGGGTTTATACACTGTATAAAATAAAGTTGTGTATAAAATGAAATATGGCTCAATGAAAGGATATTGAGACGAAGTCCCATAAAAATACGGTATCCTTAGATTAAGGATAAATCAATTACATAATTTATGTGTGAAAAATATAAATACACCCAATATAAGTGAATATTGTGTTTAAAACAATCAGATTCATTCACACATATTCATATAATGACATATTCAAGGAGTACAAGTTTAACTCAAAGTATTGAAATTGTGTTAAGAAATTCCCTTGCTAGAATTCGACAGCCAAACGACGTCACTTTAAAATTCACAAAATGAGTTTATGAGAGAGAAAATGGTATCTCATCACACAGACATAAAATTTAGATCAATAAGTATATGTAAGAACATATCCCAATATAATAAGATTTAAATTAAAAGACATAAAAAAAGAAGCCTTTTTAAAAGAGGAGGGTGAAAGGTTCCCTTACCGACTTGGGTAACTTTCAAAACGTACACCCCATTAAATAAGGACTATCGAAAATTGATGTAAATACCCATAAAAGAAATTATATTACAAAAAGAGTAGAATAATGGTAATTACATACACCATTGAAAGTAAATAGTGGAAGATGTAGCATAAATCTCATTGGAATAAAAGTGAGATGGAAAATCCCTTACAAAATATCGGCTGCCTAACGGCACCACTTAAAACATCAAAAAATTGGATTGATGAAAAAATAGGTTCTCTCATCATATGAACATAAAATGTACAGTAATAGGAATATAAAATAACATCCCCCAACATAATAAATAAGAGCCTAAAATAAATGACATAAAAGAGAGTACATAAAAAGAAAGAGAGAGTTAAGATCCATTACCTCATGTCTGGCTTGACTCGATCGTTTATGATCTCCTGAATAATAAACTAGAGTTAATTTCTACTTTCATAAGAACCTTTTTTAATTTCATTATTCCTTTTATATCATTTATTACGATTTTATGAAAATTTTGTAATTACTTTTGTTAATAACAGTCGTTTTTTCAATCATTGTTACTTGAGTCAAAAATAAAATTCTTATAATTACAAGTTGATCTCGTGGTAAAATATAAATTACATCCAGAAATATATTCATGATGTAGATATCATATATATAAAATATATCCAGTATATAAATTCATTTATAATAATACAAAACATTTAGAGGTAATAAATGAAATGCACCTTTGATGGAGATGGTAAGTTGTACGTACGCCTGAACACTACTTTCATTTCTATTTTGTATTTAATGGAATGAAATAATAATGATATAAATGTATACTATAATTATAGTATAATATAATATATATAATATCATTAAACTCATCCTTTCTACATCCCACATATGGCATTAACGAATCAAATCATTTTGAGTGGGTGGTAGTCCCCACTTCCTAAAATGAAGATATCGCGTTTACTTATAATGGAATCCACAAATATAAGACATAAATGATATATATAGAAGAATATGGAGAACAGAAACATAATATATATCATATATAAATATATAGACACTGTAATGGACACCATGAAAGGTGATAGAAGAAAAGTTAACAATCATCATTTCGTGAGCCAGAAATTTTCCAACCACAGAAACATTATGTTCTTTAACCATTAGACGGAAGTGTTTGTAAGTGTAAATAAAATCATTCCTATAAATACATCCTAGTATATTGTAGATACTTGTGTTATTACAAAAGAAAATAATAAAAATATTTTAGGGGGTTGGAGATGCAAAATAAAACTAAAGAACATTAGAGAAGACATTTCCTTCAAATCGGGTAACTCCACTTGGTTTGATCCAAAAGGGTTTCTTAAAGAGCATTATCCATAAGGTAATGCTTCTAGGATGAATAGAGGGATGTGGAGAGAAACAATAACCAGAGCTTGACCGATCCAATGGATTGAGTGGTGTGGGTAAGGTGGTAGATGTGGGGGCCTTTTATAAGACAGAGAAGGGGACCTCTTGGAAAGTCAAGAAATGTTACTTTATTATATAATGAGTTTCAGATTTTAAAGAACCCACAATTAAATATTTCAAGGATAAGGTTATAAGGGTTCGAAATATACCCATCCAATAGGTTTTCTACAAATCTAATTCTTATATTTTACATTATCTTTTCATTTTATTTAAATCGTTCATTATTGAGTTAATCACTGCATCATCACGGTGTCATAAATAAATTTAGTTATTTAATGTCTAAAAATTATAAAAAAATACTATGATGTAGGAAATATTTTTTAGATTTCCAATGAATATTTATAGTCTAAGAGATCATTTACATAGACAATGCTAAAATTGTTTTACTTGGGTGGTACATACTTTGGTTATACTTTCCTTTGAAAAAACATAAAATCATAAAGTGTCACTATCACCCAAAAGTGATTCCATGGGGTCCCAAAGCTCGGCACAAGGAATCCCATGGTCGGCCATGACAAAAACAGTAGAATAAGGACACATTTTGGGGTAATTTTTTATTATTATGTTAATATTTTATTACCCTTAACTACATGATAACTAAGTAAACACTATAATTAAAGATAATTATCGTCATTACTATTCATAATGTCCAAAAACAAGAGTCTTAATTACATAAATTGGACCATATGATTCCAAATATGGAATCCATTTTATCAAATTCCAAACACAGAAATAGTAGTAATTAATATAATATAATTCATGTTGTCAAAACTGAAGATGAGTTTTAAAGATGTAAAATCTATCAAAAGATTGATTTGTTTTTACATCCAATTTAAAAGTGAAATTACATAAAATGACCAACATTTTATTAAATGATAGAAACATAATTAAATCAAACCTTAAAACCAATTAAAATTACAATTTATCTATATAAATAATTTCGATGAAAATGAAGTTTTGAGTTAAAATGCAGTATTTTTCACTATTCATTGAAAATCAACATTTGTCAGAAATATACCAAAAATGCACCCAAGATATATTTTATATTCCTAATTCAAAAATTATATCAATTTTACAAAATTATAAACATATAAGTATCCTTAATTAATTTTATAATCAATTCCTGCTGTCAAAACAAATAGCGTTTTTTTAAAAACAATATATATTAAAATATTGACACTTGTTTATGTCCAATTTCAAAGTGAAATTAATTTATATTACCACCATTAAATTGAATGGTAAAAATTAATTTTAACTACACTTTAAACCCAATTAAAAATATAATCCATCCATATAAATAAATTAGATTAAATGGAGGTTTTTAATTAAAATACAACATTTTCACTTCGAAAAAATAACAAAAATTTACAGAAACTGAATTTCGATGTCCAGATTCTAAATAAAGATTTTATGTTATCAAATAAAACATATAAAATTGTCAAAATTATATATAAAAAGGGTTCACCATCAAAAGGTAGTTAATCGACCTTTTAAAGAATATTAAAATATTTATGCCTAAAATTGGATTCATTTGGATTTTAAGCCTCTAACATTTATTGAATAAAAGTAAAAATATTTGATAAATATATATAATAATTTTTTAGTTATTTCTGTTCATTCCTGAAATTACAATGGCTAGTCTTTAACTATCATTTACAATAATATTATTATATTATTAGTATGCAACATAAGATTTCAAAGAAACTCTTTGTTGCGTGTTTGGTACGCCATCGAACATAGCATCACCATTAAAGTAATATTTATATTTTATTCAAAAATATTAATAAATATGAAAGTTTCATATCATTTATTTACCTGGGATGTCACATCCTTCCCCCCTTTTGGGAATTGCGTCCTCGCAATTTTAAAATTGGGCTCAGAAACTTTATTGAAAGTCCCACATCAGAACAAGAGTCAGTAAAACTATCTCATTAAAATAAAGAGAGAGAAGTAAAAAGGTCAGTAGAGTTAACACATACTAGGATTCCATGTATGAAAACATGAACATGGAAGAGAAAACAAAGGGTCATGTTCTGATGGAGAGTGATAGAAAACATGATTTGGAGAAAGTTAACCCCAAGAAAATTACAAACATGTGATGGGTTAAACAGTTTTTGATTCCCTGATTGGAATAGTTAACAGATAACATTTTAGTTTTAAGTTACTTTTCATTGAGAACTTATTTATGGTATTAACTAAATCACAAGGAAACACACTTACTTGTCATGTACACTTTCATCTCTTACTGGATTTCATACACAAACTCATTTTTTCCTCCAAAAGATGAGTATTTAGGATGGCGTGTTCCCATTAAGAGCACTATAATCAACTTATAGAGAATAAAATAATCCACAGAAGAGAACTATATATTTCCCTTGTCATTAGGCCAAAACCAAAACCAAAATGGTTAGTACAAGATCAGATAATCCCCAAAACAGATAATCAATTATAAAAAAATCTATTCATAATCTCCAAAATTTGTCAAAAAATACCCAAAGTTCAACAAAGACCATTCAATAAACATATATCCAAAACATTCTTCAATGTAATCAAAAATAATATTGAAACCCATATCTCTGAAGGATTTAATCACATAGTCTTCCAAAATAAATCTTAACATTTATCTCCAAATAACATCTGCTTCTCTTAAAGTCTTAGATTGAAAAGTAATTAGCCTAATCACATATCCCCCATGATAGGCTAATCATATACATAGATAACGCAAAATCAACTTATTACTGATTCATAAGATCATCCAACTAAAAAAAGAATTACTCATACTAACCAGGTACTTCACGTAGTCCATTGGTAGGCAATAAATAACAGTCGAACTTTGGTTGTGGGTTCGATTCCTGCAGCTTTGTCCAACGTGATGGGTTGTCACATGGTCTGCGTGTTGTCTGTTTTCCAAAACTATATTATTCTTAAAACATTCTCCAAAAAGAGATAAATTCTTCATAAATAACCATAACATAATTTAACCTCAATTTTACCCCATGCATTTCATTTTCCATCATATGGTAACCCATAATTACATCAAAAGTAAGAATCATATAAAACCTAATGGTTACTATTATAATTATTACCTTAACATCTCCATCGATTTAGTTATCTCGTACATGATTCATCAGAGAACTCACAAAGGTTGAAGTGGTTAATCATGACTTCTTGATAGTTGGTTTAGAATAACCACGAGATTCCTTATTGAATCCCCCATTTCATCCAGTATCTTAATTAGATAACCACCATAGTTTCCTTCAATCCCATTGTCACTTTGGTGCCTCCTAGATCCATCCATTTACTAAAACCAAAAATGTCAATGTGAGTAGATAATAAAAATCATCATGTACTAATAACGAAGATAAACACTAAGATATACTTATCCAAGATATCTCAAACTCATTCCATCTATCAAAAAATTACAATTACTACATCTAATATACTAACCATTGTGGTTATACACAACATGTCACTTATGATTAAACAACACTCTAACCTCTAAAGATATCTAAACCTACCTTTCATACCAACTATAAGGCCTCGGCCTTAAAACATTACATAATCATGACGTAAATTGAATAATTCAAATTGAGAATAATTTTAGGTTTAGAGTTTTAGAGAATTAGGACATAACTATTACATCTCAAAGATTACAAAGTAGACACATATACTCAGTTTCCATTTTTTTATTCACAAAATAAAAACTATTGAACAAAAGAGTCATGTCTTGTTCTTTGTTTTAGATAGCCTGACATATTCATGATCCCATCCTTGACCCTAATCCACATTATGTCCGGTGAAAAACATTTCAAAAACATGGGATGAGCATAAAAAGCTCAGTAAGGGTTATAACAATATGGAATGAAAACAGTATTCATTGTATACATAAGAATCAATGAAATAATACATTACTAATAAAACATAATCACTTTAACATACCTTATTAAATCATAATATTTATGAATAAATCATTGAAATCATAAGACATAAAGGTATCTTGAGGCATTCATAACTTTCTTACGTAGGGAGTAACACTCATGGTTACGTTTGGAATGCCCATCATAGTATATTCCCTCAATATTTTCGGAAAAACCATAGCATTTAACTTCTTCACGCTACCCAATGCATTGGAGAGCTATCATGGTCTCACCTGCCCTTAGTTTATCACGGAACCACCCGTCTTCATAAACAATGCCCAAGAACCATAACATAATCTTATCACATAAAACATGCATATAGGAAACATAAAATTTCCACATATCAATCACAAGATATCAATAAAAAACATTGATATAAACAAAAAATTATCAAAACCATTTTCAATACCAAAATAAAAGAGAATTAAAACATGGTATTTATTTTTCATTTAAAGAATTTTATGGCTTGTAGAGGAAGGTGAAACTCAAATAATGGTCACGGTGGTGGATAAGACGTTGTCACCGCATACGTAAGACAAAAAAAATTCCCTTTTTTTGTTTAGTAAAACAGTTTGTATAAAAATATTCCTTTTGAATAAAATTAAAAGTCAAAGTGGTTTATACACCATATAAAAGAATGTTGTGTATAAAACAAAATATGGCTCAATGAAAGGATATTGAGATGAAGTCCCATACAAATACGGTATCCTTAGATTAAAGATAAATCAATTTCATAATTTATGTGTGACAAATTTAAATACACCCAATATAAGTGGATGTTAAGTGTAAAAATATCAGAGTCATTCACACATATTCATAGAATGACATATTCAAGGAGTACAAGTTTAACCCAAAGGATTGAAATTGAGTTAAGAAGTTCCCTTTCAAGAATTCGACAGCCAAACAACATCACATTAAAATTCACAAAATTAGTTGATGAGAGATAAAATGGTATCTAATCACATGGACATAAAATTTAGATCAATAAGGTTATATAAGAACATATACCAACATAATAAGATGTAAATTTAAAGACATAACCAAAGAAGTCTTTTTAAAATAGGACGGTGAGATGTTCCCTTACCGACTTGGGTAACTTTCGAAACGTACACCACATGAAAGAAGGACTATTAAACATTGATGTAAATACACATAAAAGAAATTATATTACAAAAAGAGTAGAATAATATGTAGTACATACACTGCTCAAAGTAAATAGTGTAAAATGTAACATAAATCTCACTGGGATAAAAGTAAGATGAAAAGTCCCTTACGAAAACTCGGCTGCCTAACGACGAGACATAAAACATACATAAAATGGATTGATGAAATAAATTAGGGTCTCTCATTATATAAATATAAAATTTATATTAATAGGAATATTAAATAACATCCCCCAATATAAGAAATATGAGCTTAAATGAAATGACATAAAAGAGAGTACTTAAAAATAAAGAGAGAGGTAGGATCCCTTACCTCGTGTCCGACATGACTCGATCATTCTTTAATCTCCTGAATAATAAACTAGTGTTAGTTTATACATGATTACGTACCTTTTTTATGTTCATTATTCCTTTTATATAATTTATTACCATTTTATGAAAATTATGTAATTATTTAAGTTAATAATGGTCGTTTTGTCGATCATTGGTACTTGAGTCAAAAATAAACTTCTTATAATTACAATTTGTTCTTGTGGTAAAATATCCATTACATATAGCAATATATTCATGATTTATATATCATATATATCACATATATCCATTATATAAATGCATTAATAATATTACATAACATTTAGAGGTAAGAAATGAAACGCACCGTTCATGGAGACTGTAAGCTGTACGTACGCGTGAACGCTACTTTCATTTCTATTTCATATTTAATGGAATGAAATCATAATGATATAAAGGTATATAATAATTACATTATAATATCATATATATATAACATCACTAACCCCATCCTTTATACATCCCACATATGGCATTAAGGAATCAAATCATTTTGAGGGGCGGTAGTCCGCACTTCCTAAAATAAAGATATCACGTTTACCCATAATGGAAAACCTAAAGGTAATCTATAAATGAAAAATACATAATCATATGTAAAACATAAACATAATATATATCATATATAATTATAGTGACATCTTAATGGCCACCATGAATGTTGTTAGAAGAAAATTGAACAATCAACGTTTCATGAGGCAGAAATTCGCCATCCACAGAAACAGTATGTTCTTTAACCATTAGATGGAAGTGTGTGTAAGTTTAAATGAAATGAATTTCATAAAAACAACCTAGTATATTGTAGATACTGTTATTGTTACAAAATAAAAGAATAAAAATATTTTATGGGGTTGGATAACAAAAATAAAACAAAATAACATTAGAGAAGTCATTACCTTTAAATAGGGTAACTCCCCTTGGTTTGAACCAAAATGGTTTCTTGAAGAGATTTCTGCCTAAGGTAAGGCTTCTAGGATGAAGATATGGATGTGGAGAGATAAAATGAGTAGATCATGGCTGAGCCAACGTCTTGAGAGGTGTGGGTATGTTAGTATAGGTGGGGGCCTTTTATAAGAGGGAGAAGGGGCACTCTAGGAATGTCAAGAAATGTTACTTTATAATATAATGAGATTCGGATTTTAAAGGTACCTAAATTATATATTTCTGGGATAAGGTGATATGGGTTCTCAATATACTCATCCAATAGGTTTTTTACAAGTTTAAGTCTTATATTTTACATTATCTTTTAATTTTATTTAAATCATTCACTAATGAGGTAATCACTACATCAGCGCAGTGTCAAAAATAAATTTATCTTTTTAATGTCTAAAAATTATAAAAAAAAATTCTACGATGTAGGAAATATTTTTAGATTTACAGTGACTATTTATATTCTAATAGATCATTTACACAGAAAAAACTAAAATTGTGTTACTTTGGTGATACATATTTTGGTTAAACATTCATTCTAAAAAAACATAAAATGACAAAGTGTCACTATCACCCAAATGTGATTCCATGTGTCACGAACCATCCTTGGGGCCCATGTCGTGAATACCCCAAGCCCACCTTCCATAGGCCAGGGGCTGGAGACTAGCACCAAAGGCGTAAATCCTGATAAAAGGGAAGTCATTTCCTTTATAAAGTAAACAACACCACAGAGTACGCACGCTAAAGTAAACACTAAGTAAACTGAGTACAAAAGTAAGTGCTGGAAAGTAAATGGGACAGAATACAAACCCAAATGAAAGTAAAGTAAAACCAAAAAAGAAAGTGAATCATCAGAAAAGTAAAGCAGCAACACCGAGCCGTCCACTGGAATCCCCACCTAAAAGGTGGGTACAGATAGTCTCCTCAACTCCTCAGGTCTGGTTGTCCGCTCCGTGTATGTCCCGTCTAGTGATCCTCCTCCAGGTACCGTCCAGCTCCACAAGCCTCCACCTAAATTAGTTTTTCCCATCGTCTACATCCAACACAATGTAGTGCGAGCATATCCCGTGTAGGGGTGAGTATATGATACTCAGTAGGGTCCCCGAGACCCCCGAAGGTCTCTCAGAATCCACGAAGGATAAACCACAAAGGAAAGATAAAATCATGAAGACTCACCAACACTATATAGGTATATGCACATTCATATACCTAAGTCATCTATTATAGTTCGTCTCCAACTCCCAAGCACCACGTGGTCCACAAAGGAAAGCACAACTCAGTCCACAAGGATACCACAACTCATTCCACACAGGAAAAACACAACCCAGTCCACAATGGAAAGAAAGTCAATCACATCAATGAAAAGATTGAGAATCAAGACTCAGCTCTTACAGGTATACACTTTGTATGGCAATAGATATGATCAGATGTAGCCACTGATTTATCTATCCTGTCGGACCCACATAGGATACAAGACCTCCTTAGCTCTTAGACCCACAAAGGATACAAGACCAGCTACTCTATCGGACCCACATAGGATACAAGTATAGAGTTTAATACTGTCGGACCCACATAAGATACAGGAACAGTAGTAATTATTGTGGAACCCATAGAGCATTGTAGTACAATCGTCGTCCCTACTGAAACCACAGAGGATCCAAGTACAGTCGTCATCGTCGCAGTCGCAGCCAGCTCTAGGGTCCCCGCACACAGCATGCTCGATTCTGGGAGGGTCCGCTCCTCGAGAAAGAGAGAGAGAGATAGAGAGAATAGATAAATCAACTATCACTATGTCCAGAGTTTATGTATCCCAATGTTCCACCTCGTTAAAAGAAACCCAACGTGATAGACGGTGCGTTAATTGGACGCCCGGTCAGAGAGTTATTGGCTTTTCCGTTCTAGGGGCCCCGTTTGTTTTTAAGATAAAACCAACCTGAACATACTCCAGCTGAGTCCAAACCTCAAGCGAAGTAATCCAAAAGAACCGTCTCACTAAGAGGAAACCAACAAATTCAACGGCACGTCAATCAGACGTCCGTAGATCGAGTTATAGGCGTTTCCGCTTCGAGGGACCGATTGGTTTCGTGTTCGAACCAACCTAGTCGTACCCAATGTTCTCCGAAACCTTGAGTGTAATATAACGAAATGACTGTCTCAATGCATGTGTTCATACGCAACTGACGGTGCATCGATTGGATGTCTGCGACACAAGTTATGGGAAAATGACCGAAAGCGGTCCGAAGTGGGGGGGGGGGGGGGTCTGGGCCCGGCCCGATCCGGCCCATCCCCCGTGGGTCGGCCCGAACTGGGTCAAACCGACCCGGGTCCGGGTCCGGACCAGTAGGGCGCAACCCGGCCCGGCTGGGTGCAGCCCGCCCTGATGCGCGCGGCCCAGCCTGGTCCGTGCGAGCAGCCCCGGTCCGGCCAGGGGGGTGCGCTGGCTCGGCCGACGGGTCGGGCAGGGGGGGATGCAGTCTCCCCTCCTTTGCACTCCACAGACGTGGTGCGCGGTCACCGCGTCCCCTCCGGATCCCACGTGGTCACGGGATTCGACCACCTACCTCTGCGACTTGAGTCACGGCGGCTCTAGCCGCCGTGGCGCCGCCGCCTCCTTGCAGCCGGCCTGTGCCGGCCGCCGGCGCCGCCTCGCCACTGGAGGTTTCCGCGGGCCACCAGAATCATTCCGGTGGTCTGTTCTTGCTCCCGTCTATGCCTGTGGTCATCCCAGGACCTGTACATCACTTAGATGGACTCCAAATTCCATTCTGGACCTGCTTCGCCATAGTCATACGTTCCGCACATCAAGAACAGAATAGCGGTGGGTTCGGACTTCTTCGTTGTTATGAACCAACCGCGTTATCGGTTCGAAATTCCTCCCAACAATAATAAGCCATGACGATGGTATAATTCACATAAAGAAAAGTAAACCAAAACACCTACTTCAACCAGGAAAATGATCGTCGGCTTCGCGGTACACGGCGTCACGGAGAAGAGGATCGTAGGCGTCTTCGGGGCACGCTGAGGAGGAATCGGCCTCTCCTATCTAGCCGCAGAGAAGAGGTTTGATGGCGGGTTGTCTATATCTGAGGAACCAGTGTTCTTCTTAATTCTTCATTGGAGGCCGGGGTCATTGGAATTCCATTAGAGCTTCCACCCGCGGGTTCTCAAATCATTTTCCAAAGGGTTGATTAAAATAAGAATTAATCCTCACATTGTGTTCATTATTATGGTTCATTAATGAGCCAAAATTAACAAACCTATTAAACACATGGGTGTTGCTATTACACAACCCAAGGGATGAGTCATTAAAATAGTCCTCATTTATTGATTGTCGTTACGCTGCGATTCCACCAACTGTCGCTCGACGGTGGAAGAAAAAGAATAAAATAACTTATAGTTATTTTATTATATATAAATCTTTTTCTAAATTTCTAAAAACATATTTTTTCGTCCGACCCTTGTGGGATGAAGTTAAGCTTCACCTAAGTGAATCCCGGTACTGCGAATTCATCGGTGCCCTTGGATTTTAATTCCTATCACCGGTTCAAAATTTATAAAAACCCACTCGTTCGTTCACTAAACGTACCCGAGCTAAACTTCGAAAATTGATTCCGGGCACACCGGGCCTCAGAATCAATCTCCGTCAGAAACTGCATACTCGTAAAATTCCAAAGTATTAAAAAAAATTCCGTTAAATTTATGGGTCTTTACTTATCTCCCACCTTTGGGCTTTGCGTCCCCGTAAAGCTACAACATAAGCTAAGGAAACAAATGAGGGTACTGAGCACACATCTATGCCTCCCGCTTCCATGTGCTCTCCCGGAGGTTCCCGTCCTGCCAATGAATGTGCACTAGACACTACTGGAAAATAGAGCTATACCCACGGTTTTGGGAAAAACCATGGGTATAGGGGTACCCTATACCAACGGTTTAAGAAAACCGTGGGTATATGTATAGTGTCAGAACCTATACCCATGGTTCTGGAAAACCGTGGGTATAGGTCACCTATACCCACGGTTCTTATAAAACCGTGGGGATAGAGTTTTTTTCGAAGGCCTATACCCACGGTTTGGTAAAACCGTGGGTATATGTATTTTTTTCAAGGCCTATCCCCACGGTTTTTCAAAAACCGTGGGGATAAAAAAATTAGAAGGGCTATACCCACGGTTTTTTAAAACCGTGGGGATAGCCTATGGCGGCAAAAAAAAAATAGACGCGGGAAAATAGAAACAATTTGGCGGGAAAATTTATTCCCACAATTTGAATTATTATTTATAAGCTGATATATTTTAGTTAACAAATTATATTGACATCTTGGTTGGTTAAGTACTTAGGTTCGTATGCCCCAGATCGCCGGTTCAAACCTCCACGTGCGTATAATTTTAATATGCACCGCTTTGATAATATTAATATAAATAGGCAAATATATAATTATATAACAGTTGCCAATAACGGCTCAGTTGGTACGAAATGCGGTTCTTTCGCGATTTGTCAGTAGAGTCGCGGGTTCGAAACCCGCAGGATTTTTTTAAAAATTAAACACCCTTTATTAATATATATACCATGATATATATATATATATATAGCATAATGAATTATTGGCTCGGTTGGTCTCACAGATAGGCAAATTCGCGCGGTGGGGTGCGGGATCTGGGTTCGAAACCCACCGCCGTGGATTTTTTGGATGATTAAGTCCCCACAGTTCTCAAACTGTGGGGTAAATCCTTTGACAGCGTGGCCACGCACTTGCCACGCTGTGTCAAACTTATGCCCACGGTTTCTCCAAACCGTGGGTATAGGGTGACCCCCCTATCCCGACACCATTGCAGCCCACGGTTCCCAAAACCGTGGGTATAGCCTATACCCACGGTTTTGGGGGCTATACCCACGGTTTTGAACCGTGGGTATAGGGTAGTTTTCCAGTAGTGAGAGGTATCGACTGTCCACATTGGACCCTATCCTGTCAATCATCAATCTCCACTGGGACCTTTTAAAAAGTCACCCCGTCATCAATGTTTAGCTCTCCATGATCGATGATATGCATCGGGTCGTGCATGTATCTCCTCAGCTGAGATGCGTGGAAGACGTCGTGCACCCGGTGCAACTGAGGTGGAAGTGCCAAGCGATAAGCCACCTCGTCTATCCTATTGTGAAACTGGAAAGGCCCGATGAAGCATGGAGATAACTTACCACCCCGACCAAATCTCCATAATCCACGTCGAGGTGGGACCCATAAGAAGACGTGGTCACCATCCTCAAACTCCAGTGGTCTCCACCTCCTATCATCATATGACTTCTATCTTCTCTGTGTAGTCCTCATATTCTCCTAGATGACCTGCACCTTCTCCGTCATAGCCCGAACCATCTCTGGTCCTATGAGTGTTGACTCCCCAGGGTCAGTCCAGCACATAGGTGATCTGCATGGTCGGTTGTAAGGTGCCTCCTAAGGTGCCATCCTGATGGTGGAGTGGTAGATGTTGTTGTACACAAACTCCACCAAGGGTAGGTGATCCTCCCAGCTGTGACCAAAGTCAAGGACACATGCACAGAGCATTTCCTCGAGTGTCTGAATGGTCCTCTCCATCTGGCCATCCGTTTGAGGGTGAAAAGCAGTACTCAGGCATAGCGGTGTCCCAAAAGCCTCCTTCAACCCCTTCCAAAGCTAGGATGTAAAGAGAGCGTCTCAACCGGAGATGATAGATAGTGGTACCCCTTGAAGTCGTACAATCTACTGAATGTAGAGGTGTCCCAAGCTCTCTACTGAGCCCTGCTCTCTGATCGTTAGGAAGTGGGCCAGCTTGGTGAGTCGGTCTACGATCACCCAGATGGTGTCGTGTCCTCTGGAAGTACGTAGATGCCCCATCACAAAATCCATGGATATCCCATCCCACATCCATTATGGGTCCTCTAAGGGTTGTACCAAGCCTACTGGAACCTGGTGCTCTGCCTTCACCTACTGGCAAGTGAGGCATCAAGAAAATAACTCTACCACAACCTTCTTCATACCCAGCCACCATTACTATCTTCTGAGGTCCTGATACATCTTTGCTACTCCAGGATGTACCGCTAGAGGGGAAGTGTGGAACTCCCTCAATTCCTCCTCCTGTAATGTAACTGGTACCATGGTGCGTCCCTGAAAGAGGATGATGTTCTCCCCGCCTTTAGAAAATCCATCGGGTGCTAGCCCTGAGGATATCTGACCACGTCATTCCTCACAGTCAACATCCCCACACTGTGCCTCTCTGACCTGCTGAAGTAGTGGAGGAGTGACTATGAGGGACTGAAGATAGGCTGCCCCATCTCTATCCACGAAGGATATCTGTAAAGCAGAGAACTGTTCTTCTGCCTCCCCAAGTAGCTAAATGCCCGATCTCATGCTGAGTGCATCAACCAAAATGTTCTCCTTCCTAAGAGTATAGACAATCTCAATGTCATAATCCTAGTGGAACTGGAGCCATCACCAATGTCTCAAATTCAGGTCCTTCTGTTAGAAAATGTACCAGAGACTCTGGTGGTCAGAGTAGACTGTAAAGCACTCTCTAATCAGGTAGTGTCCCCACATCTTCAAAGAAAATACCATTGCTGCTAAATCCAGATCATGGGTAGCATAGTTCTTCTCATGATGCCTTAACTGCCATGAAATGTAAGTTATCACTACTTGATCTTGCATACGGACACACCCGAGTCTGGTCCACGATGCGTCGCAGTAAACTACGTACCCTACGCCCTCCTCTTGTAGCCTCAAGATGGGTGCACTGGTCAATCCTTGCCTCATCTCTTGGAAGCTCTGATGACATCTGTATAACCACAAGAAGGGTTTCCCCTTATTCGTCAATGCTGAAAGCGGTGCTACAACTCTGGAGAAGTCTGTCACAAATCTCCGATAGTACCAAGCCAGACCGAGGAAACTCCTCACCTCCGTCACGATCCCTGGTGGATCCCAAGAAAGTACCGCCTAGACCTTTATGGGGTCCACTGCAACTCCCGCCTTTGAGATGACGTGCCCCAAGAAGTATATGTCTCGAAGCCAGAACTGGCACTTCGAGAGCTTACCATAAATATAGTGATCTTGGAGTGTATCCAGTACAAACCGTAAGGGGTTTGTGTGCTCTTCCTCAATAGTCGCGTAAATCAGTATGTCATTAATGAAGACTACGACAAACCGATCGAGGTAGGGCTGGAAGATCCTGTTAATGAGACTCATGAACACTTCTGGATCGTTGGTCAAACCGAAGGGCATGACTAAGAACTCATAGTGGCCATACCGACACCTGATGGTCATCTTCTGCACATCGTAATCCCGAAATTGGAGCTGATGATAGCCTAACATGATGTCAATCTTGGAGAACTATCGGGCTCCCTTGAGATGATCAAAGAGGTTGTCAATCCTCGGAAGAGGATACGTGTTCCTCACGGACACCTGGTTCAGGTGACAGTAGTTGACACACAATCTCAATCTCCCATCCACCTTCTTGGCGAATAGAATCGGAGAAGCCCAGGGTGAAACATTGGGTCAGATGAATCCCTTGCCTTGCATGTCTTCCAGCTGTACTCGCAGCTCAAGAAGCACAGTGGGAGGCATCCAATATGCTGGAGTGGATATCAGTGATGTCCAGGGGTACAGGTCTATATAGAAATATACTTACCTGTGAGGAGGTAGTCCTGGAACACCGTCAGGAAAAACGCCTGTATACTGGTCCACCACTACAGGAAAACTTGGACTCCACACGTCAACTGTTCTGAGGATGAGACTAGCCAACTGATGTGTGATCGCATGCCCTCTCCTCTGTATGAGTCCATCCTGTACTGCGAAGGTTCCCTTCTCACCGGTGAAGGTGACCCTGGTCCCATACATATGGACACACCGCACCTTAAACCTAATACAGTCGATCTGAGAATAGACTGTAGATAACCAGTCCATACCCAAGATGACGTCATAAGGCCTCGACGCTGCTATAAGAAGATCCCTACTGAAGCTCTCGCCTCATAGAGTAAGCTCACACTACCGACACCAGTGCGTAATCGTCGAGTCTGCTCCCGTAAGAGTCTCTAGCAGCAAGGATCGAGCATATGGATCTGTCAGAATCTCCGAGCTCTGAACAAGGGAAACGACAATAAAATAATGACGTGCACCTATGTCTATTAGAACAGCAACAATGGTGGATTAGGCACCTATAGTACCTTGAATAATCTCGTGTGCGCCGTTATCATAAGCCTCTCATGAATGGAGCTATGCCTGCCTCTGCCCGCCAGCTCCCTATGGTCGGGGTGGACCTCCTGGGGGTGGTGGTGGTAGAGCCTCGATGCGTCGCCCACCACCCGCTGCTCGGCCAGCTCCTCTTCCTCATCCGCTTGCACCCTGCGGACCGCCATGGTCGAACCTCTCCCTCTTCCTGGGAGGTCTTTCCACTATCTGATGCTCGTCTGCAAGGTGGCTCGGGCAGTCATGAGCCATGTGGCCCTACCCACCGCATGCATAGCACTGTCTGCTTCTCGGAAGGCTGACTCTGTTCCATGTGCCCCACAAAGACGAACCTGTGTCCTGAGGTCGCCCACCTATCGGCCTAGTCCTCTTAGTCCCCTGCGTTGTCTGTCGACTGCCAGCTACAGAAGACTCCTCTCTATGTCGTCCTGCAGTGGGGCTCGCTGCAGAAGGCTGCTCGACGAGAAAGCTCAGCACTAGTAGGGCTCGCTCTAGCACGCCCGCCTCGGACAGGATGCTGAGTGGAATCATCGATGTTCTGATCTAATGCCTCAACCCCTACTCAAAGGTCCGGGCCCGGAAGAATGGGTCTCGTACCATGTCCGTGGAGTAGAACAAGAGGTCGGTAAATCTCACCGAGTACTGGGCTATTGACAAGCTTCCATGCCACAACTATAGTAACTCCTGGATGCGCACTGCACGGAGGGTGGCTGGGATGACCTCCGAGTGGAAGAGGATCTCGAAGTCCGTCCAAAGAAGAGATGTATCATCATGCACCTAGAGCATCAGGCTCCACCATATACCTGCTACTGCGTGAATGAGACTCGCGACATGGATCATCATGATGTCTGCTGGTGTCCCTACCAACCTGAAGACTCTGACAATAGCCTCCAGCCAATCCTCGGCTGCCTGAGGATCCATCTCTCCACAGAACCTGTGCGGCCTCTTTCTCTGAAACTTGTGAAATGAGCTCAGGCGACTTGCACTGTCCACCACTGGGTTCGGTGGCATCGGTGGCTCGGGGGTAGAGGTACCGCCTGTGCCTCTGCGATAAAGGGGCCCTGCACCGAGGCCTCTTCGCTCAGTGGGCTTCTGTCTCGCACAATGTTCAGAACCATAGCTGGCTTCCATCGTGGGCCCATACTGAAAAGAAACAGTTGTGCCACAGTTAATACAGTATACCTGGTGATCTGACACAATTTAATCACAAAGAACACTTTTAAAACACAAATGCAATCAATGTTTTCGTGCACTGAGTCGGAAATTAGAATTCAGGGTCCTGGTGTATGGATATCTCGGCCGCCTCTCCAATACTGGACTCCCTGTATTGACAACCACACTCATTACTCTAAAAATTATTGCTTTACAGAGAAGAAATTATCAGAGTCCTGAGTTCTGCGGTAGAACAGACTCCACTGATACCAATTTGTCACGACCCATCCTCAGGGCCTGTGCAGTGACTACCGCAAGCCCGCCTTCCATACGTCAGGGGCTGGCGAAAAGCACCAAAAGCGTAAATCCCAATAAAAGGGTTGTAAGTGCCTTTATAAAGTAAACAACCCCACAGAGTAAGCAAGATGAAGTAAACACTAAGTAAACTGAGTAGAAAAGAAAGTGCTGGAAAATAAATGGACTAGAATACAAACCCAAATGAAAGTAATGTACAACTAAAAATAAAGTACAGCAGGATGAAAGTAAATAAGCAACAATGAGCCGTCCACTAGAATCCCCACCTGAAGGTTGGGTACAGATAGTCTCCTCAGCTCCTCGGGTACGGCCATCCGCTCCGTGTACGTCCCGTCCAGTGATCCCCTTCTATGTACCGTCAAATATCACAAGCCTCCACCTCGATCAGAGATTCCCATCTGATGCATCCAACACAACGTAGTGCAGGCATAGCCCATGCAGGGGTGAGTATACGATACTCATTAGGCACCCTGAGACCCCCGATGGTCTCTCAGAATCCACAAAGGATAAACCTCAAAGGAAAGATACAATCAAGATGTATCAACAACACTACTTATGTATATGACAATACATATACCTATGTCATTAGTTACAGTTCTCTCCAACTCCCAAGAACAATGCAGTCCACAAAGGAAATCACAACTCATACCACAAGGATAGCACAACTCATTCCACACAGGAAAAACACAACCCAGTCCACAATGGAAAGCAAGTCAATCACATCAATGATAAGATTGAGAATAAAGACTCATCTCACACAGGTATACACTTTGTAAGGAGGTAGAGATGATGAGATGTAGTCACATATTCATCTAACCTGTCAGACCCACGTCGCATTCATGATGAGCTAAGCTGTCAGACCCACAAAGGATACAAGACCAGCTACTCTGCTGGACCAACACAGGATACAAGTAAAGAGTTCAATACTACCAGACCCACAAAGGAAACAAGAACATTAGTCATTTTCGTCGAACCCACGAAGGATTCCAGTATGGTCATCGTTGCTACCAAACCCACGGAGGATCCATGTACAATCGTCATCGTCGCAGTCGTAGCCAGCTCTAGGGTCCCCGCACACAACTTGCTCGATTCCGGGAGGGTCTGATCCTCACGCAGGAGAGAGAGAGAGAGAGATTTTATACATCAAATATCACGAATTCCAGAGTTTTTGTATCCCAATGTTCCATCTCATCAAAATAAATGCAACGCGATAGACGGTGCGTCATTCGGACGCCCGGTGTGAGAGTTATTGGCATTTCCCTTCCAGGGGCCCAATTGGTTTTTAAACTAAAAACAACATGACTATACTCTAGTTGTGTCCAAATCCCTAGAGGATTGAGAAAAAATAACCGTGTCACTAATAGGAAACCAATAAAGTCAATGGCATGTCAATTGGACGTCCAAAGCTCAAGTTATAAGCATTTCCACTCCCAGGGACCGGTTGGTTTCGTGTTCGATCCTACCCGACCATACCTAATGTTCTCAGAAACCGTCAGTGTAATATACCAAAATGACCATATCGATCCAAGGGTTAATACACAACTAATAGTGCACTGATCGGAGGTCCGCGACACAAGTTATGGTAAAAAGAAAGAAAGTGGTCCGAAGTGGGGGGTCTGGGCCCTGCACGACCTGGCCCAACCCCCCCTGGTTCAGCCCGAACCGGGTCGACCTGACCCGAGTCTGGGTCCGGCCCGGTAGGGCGCGGCCTGGCCCGACTAGTCGTAGCATGACCCGGTCCGTGCGACCCGCCCCGCTCCGGCCGGGGGGTGGACTGGCTCGGCCAGCGGGTCGAGCAGGGTGGGGGATACGGTCCCCCATCATTTATGCTCCATGGACGCGGTGTGCGGGCGCCACAGATTTAGCAGTGGCGGCTCCTGCCGGCGGCACTCCGAGGCACCGCCGCACCAGCGCCCACACCGCTGGAGGTTTGCGCTGGCCACCGGAGTTGTTCCAGTGGTCCTTTATTGCTCACGTCTGCACCTGTGGTCGTCCTGGGACTTGTACAGCACTACGAAGGCCTCCAAATTCCATTCTGGTCCCGCTTCACCATAGCCATACATTCCAAGCATCATGAACATAATAGCTATGGGTTCAGACTTGTTCGTTGGTGCTCACACACCGCGTTAGCTGTTCAAAATTACTCCCAACGATTATAATCCATGTCAAGGGTATAATTCACATAATGAAAAGTAAACCAAAAACTCTACCTCAACCAGGGAGATGATCATCGACATTGCGGTACCCAACGTCGCAGAGAAGAGGATTGTAAGCATTGTCAGGGCGTGCCGAGGAGGATGCGACATCTCCTCTCTGGCCGAGGGGAAGAGGTTTGGTGGCGCTTCGTCAATCTCCTAGGAACCGGCATTCTTCATCGTTCTTCGTTGGAGGTAGGTCTCATTGGAGTTTCATTACAGATTCCTCCCGTGGGTTCTCAAATCGTTTTCCAATGTTTTGATTAATAAAATAATTAATCCTCACGTTGTGTTCATTATTATGGTTCATTAATGAGCCTAAATTAATGAACCTATTATACACACGGGTGTTTCTGTTACACAACCCAAGTGACGAGTCATTAAAATAGCCCCCATTTAATGATCGATGTTACGCTGTGATTCTTCCAACTATCGCTCGAAGGTGGAAGAAAAAGAATAAAATAACTTAGATTTATTTTATTATATATAATAATTTTTTGGAAAGTCTAAAAACTTATCTTTTTTGTCCAACCCTTGTTGGTTGAAGTTAATCTTCGCCTAAGCGAATCCCGGTGCTGCGAATTCATCAGTGCCCTCAGATTTTAATTCCAAGCACTAGTTCAAAAGTTAGAAAAACCCACTCGTTCATTCACTGAACGTACCCGTGCTAAACTTAGAAAATTGATTCCGGACACACCGGGCCACAGAATCAATCACCGTCAGAAACTACGTACTTGAAAAATTCGAAAGTATTTAAAAAAACGTTTCCTTGAAATTTTCGGGTCATTACAGCATGGGGTCCCAAAGTTTGGCCCAAGGCATCCCATTGTTGGCCAAGACACAACTAGTAGCATTAGAAGACATGTTGGGGTCATTTTATGTTATTATGTTATTATTTTATTACCCTTAACTACCCAATTACTAATTAAACACGATAATTAAAGATAATTATCGTCGTTACTATTCATAATGTCCAAAAACAAAAGAGTCTTAATTACATAATTTGGACCTTATGATTCCAAATATGGAATCTATTTTATCAAATTCCAAACACAGATATTGTAGTAATTAATTTAAAATAATTCTTGTTGTCAAAACCAAAGATGGGTTTTTAAGAAGTAAAATCTATAAAAAGATTGATTTGTTTTTACATCCAATTTAAAAGTGAAATTACAACCAATGACCAAAATTGAATTAAATGATAAAAAAATAACTAAATTACACCTTAAAACGAATTAAAATAACAATATAACTATATAAATAATTTGGATGAAAAGGCAGTTTTGATTTAAAATGTAGTATTTTTCACTATTCATTGAAAATGAACATTTGTCATAAATATACCAAAAATTCACCCTAAGATATATTTGATATTAAAAATTCAGAAATGATATCAATTTTACCAAATTAAAAGCATAGAAGTTTCATTAATTAATTTTATTTTCAATTCCCGCTATCAAAACAAATAGCGTGTTTTTAAGAAACAATATCTATTAAAAGATTGACAGTTGTTTATGTCCAATTTCAAAGTGAAATTAATTCCAATTACCACCATTGGATTTGATGGTAAAAATATATTTTAACTACAATTTAAACCCAATTAAAAAGATAATATATCCATATAAATTAAATTATATTAAAAGGTGGTTTTAAATTAAAATACAACATTTTCACTAAAAATGAACTTTATCGGAAAAATAACAAAAATTTACCCAAAGTAAATATTGATTTCCAGATTCTAAAGAAGGATTTTATTTTTTCAAATAAAACATATAAATTTTTTAAAAGTAAATTTAAAAATGGTTCACCATCAAAAGGAGGTTAATCGACATTTTAAGGAATATTAGAAGATTTATGCTTAAAATTGTATTCATTTGCATTTTAAGCCTCTAGCATTTATTGGATAAAAGTAAAAGTATTTGACAAACATATATAATAATTTTGTAGTTAGTTCTGTTCATTCCCGCCATTATAATGGGTAGGCGTTAACTACCATTTAAAATAATATTATTATATTATTAGTGTGCAACATAAGATTTCAAAGAATCTCATTGTTGCGTGTTTGGTACTCCATCGAACATAGAATCCCCTTTAAAGTAATATTGATATTTTATTGACAAATATTAATAAATATGAAAATTTAATATCCTTTATTTACCTGGTATGTTACAGATTATGTGTTTTATTAATCATTTAATATATGAAAAACTATTTTTAAACTATTTTTGATGGCTGGGGAATATAATTATATAGACCCTCTATGGATCAGTTTCGTCTCATGAGAAAAATAAGTTGTAATGTATTTTTTGGGTAACATGGTGTATGCCTGAAAATGTTTGTAATGTGCTGTCATTACCTAGCCTTGTTCAATATAGAAAATATCTAGACTAGGAATACATGACCTCAGGAGAACCTCCATATATTTAACACTCCATCAAATATATCAACAAAATTAATACAATTATTGGCCACTACCGAACCGGAACCTGTTAAAAAGTGATGGATTCTTGTGTACATCAGTATCATGGAGTTCAATAATGTGTACGAGTACAAATCAGAAGGATTCCAACACATAGGTCACGTACATATATATATAATACAGTTTTTATACATGTTACATTCTCAAATACGTAAATAAAATTTTAAAATAAAACAACCAACCTCTTCTAGTACTTGTGTTACATGGAGACATTGATGGCATGTAATGCATGATTTAGGTAGTATCATAGTACCTCTAATAATATCCTCTAATATTGAAAACTAATGTGACCACACATGGTATTAATTTACCTTATATACACAATATAAAAACTCATGTACCTGGCTCTCCCTGATATACATGAGATGGAAAATTGAGTTATAACTCCACATGGTATACATGAGATAAAAAAATGTGGTCTAACCCACCATTGTATATTGTCTGAATGACCAAATCCTAATCAAGTAAGTCTATATAATCTAAATTGGGGGGGGGATCATCCCATACATTTTGATCTTAGGACCATATACATGAAATTCTATGTTGTCAGAGGGGTTGTATCTCTTAACCTATGATTTAAGGAGAATGTATAGGGTATCCCATGTTGTGCATGGATGGGGGAGGGTGTGTTGACTCCCATAGATACAAATCCATAGGGATTTCTCCTAGAATCCTAAGATGTATGTGGGTAAAATCCCCTAGAAAAATATACATGGAGCTTATCTAAGGTATCTTTTATAATTATGGGTGGACCATATCTACTATCCAAAACTATATGCACAAGGAAATATATACACCAGGGGTACACCCCATCTCCCCAACAACGGGAATTATTATAATATAGAGTATAAAAGTAAACATGAAGACCTAAGATAACCAAAACTCACATAACCTCAAATCACATTTACTATTTCAATTTTTTCCGACCACTTTGTCATGTGTATAATATTATAATTAAATTATTAATCCTTTATAATAATTTCCAAATTCAATTACTAATCATTTACTAAATTTCAAGTGTACCATGTAACTGGTAAGGTTTAGTACTACCATCATATCTCTCATGAAGTACCCCTGTATAGGGACAAAAATCTTATAAGGGAACTTATTAGGTTCCACATTGACACATAATGCATGAAATCCAGTCTAGGCTAACATTATCTTCATATCACCACATGGATCAACACTCTCTTCATGGAAGGAATAAAATCCCCAGGCCCCATCATAATAGTTTCATTACCTCAATGGTCATAAATGGTAAGCCAAACTAGCATCACATTCATGGAATGATATAAGGTGTATCAAAAAAATATATTCATCCCCATTTCACCCCAAAAACAACCATCCTATACAATCCTTCCTAAGGAACATCAACCTCGGATAATCACAACTGCCTGGGAATGAACTCTAACTACAATGTTATAATACTATCCTATCAACCCTAAGGAATCTGATAATCCAATGAGGGATATTGGGGAGGACCATTATCAACATATCATAACAACTTATCATATGTCACTATGGAGCCTATAATATGGGAGAATAAGCATTTTTTTGATAACTAAACCCCTACAGGCTGTATTATTCTAATAGTATAATTTTATAATTATGTATTCATCAATCAGTGGTTGAGGGAATCAATCTGGTGAACATGGGTGTAGAGACCCAAAGCTTGACGTACATCGACCTCACATTACTTTTTCAGAATAATTAATACATAACAAAAAATGACACCCAAGGACCGTAATAGATTATTGTCTATGAAACTGGTAACATAATCTTCTAATAATGGTGAATGATCTTCAACGTCTCCCATAAAGATCTTCCACTTTAGTTTTCTTACCTAAAACTGTTCTTTATATCCTGTGGAAAAGAAAACTTGTAAAGGGTGATCTCAAATGATCAGTAAGGGTAAGCATTGAGAAAATAAGACAAACCATATAAATTTGAACATAAAAACAGGATCATAAAGTTAAATAATCAAGATCATGAGTTGTGAAATAAATCTTGGAGTACGTAAGGCATAGATCATAAAGGAACATTGATAATGATAAAATAGAATGGGAATAAAACATATAATTGTTTCCACCATTAATAACAAGATATGATTTCCATAGTAGCCAAGTCATTGCTGCAAAGACCATCATAGTTGACAAAGTCCCTTACTGAATCGAGTTTACTCCTCGTTCCAGTCCTGTATCACCAAATTGGATTAACTTGTTGTTCCAGCCATATATATCTCATGATATATAAATCATTACCCAATGCATTGGAGGGAGATATAGGTCCCACACATCTCATAATGAAATCATTCTTATGTGTTCCATAATATAAACATAAATCATTGATCATAACCCAAAGAATAAAATGGGGTTCATAAATATCATCCCATCATTACATAATCCATATAAAACAAATGGATATCATTTCATCATACTAAATGTGAAACCATGTAAATCATAGATATATTTTACTTGAAACACACACATATGAAATAATTTCATCTTATATGGAAAATGTTTTTGAATAAACACTTGAAATGAATTCTTGAGGAAAATATCATTTATTCTTCAAAATAATATTCTTTTCATAAAATGCCAAGAAATTTTATAAGAGAATGATTTTTTTTGAAAATATTAATACAATTATGTAGAGGAAGATTCACTGAAATAAGTCTTTATGAAACCTTAAAAATACATTCAAACTGTATATGTTAAAAAACATTCTTCTAGTACTTTTTCCGGAAAAGTCAAAAAGTACCTTATAGAGTAACCAATGGAAATATTCCATCCATACAATGTGGTAAAAATTCAAAAAAGGTTAAAAATGAATTTAATAATACATGGTAGAATATTAAACATTTTATTAAAATAATTTAGAAAACATTGACATGGATGATAAACATAAACCCACTAAATACTTACATATAAGCAATCTCGGATAAAAATGAGATTTGCAAAATTACCCCTACCTTATGCCCAAATTTCATTCGTATGTGTTTGAGACTCTTGTATAGTGGGTTTAAACTTATTATTAACTTGTATCATAACCACAATAATATTTATGATATCATTTATGAATCACTTATGACTTTATATTACCCATTCATTTTTCAATTCAATGTTAAAGCAACGTTTTGGGTAAAATTGATTCATTTACTCATACATGTTTGGACTTGTTGTTCTTATATTATTATTACTTATATCATGATTTAATTACTTCCATAATGTAAATAATTATTTATATATCATATATATTCAGTATATATATATATATAATTGATAGAAAAATGAAATGAAATACACCTTTCATAGAGACGGTATATCGTACGTACGCATGAACACTATTTTCCTTTCCTTATTGACATGAATAGAAGTAATTAGATCACATATATATACATACATAACTCCAGTAGCTTTATTATGTCTTATATTTCATTATTATTCATTATATATACTTTATAATTATTTTTGAATGGTTAACCTGGAGAATGAATATCATCGCGTCGTGGAGACGGTAATCCGTGGGAACGAGTGAGCGATGATATCGTTCCCATAATTATTGAATCGAATTGGATTCGATGATATAATATCTCAGAACTTGTATCAGGTTATAATAATAATATATAGTTATTTTTTACACCATTATACCCATCCAAGTAAGGTGGTGGTAGAAAAAACATATTACACCACGGCGTGGAGATGATATTTCGTACATACGCACAGGCGGTGATTATGTTTTCGTAGGATGGATAGAAGTTGAAATAGGGTTGTTTTGTATTTATAATAACATATTAGTATATAGTTAATACTGGTGTTATTAATTTATAATGAAACAACTAATGAAGAGGAAGTAGAAGAAAAAATAAACTTGAAAGAATTGATAGAAGAGATTACCTCTTCTTCGACGTGACTCTTTTAAACTTCCTCTTAGGGATCTATAGTTGGTATTTGGAGAAGACTAGAAGCTCTATGATATAACTAGAAAGGTTGAGAAGAAAAATTGGTAGGGCTTGGCCGATATTGAAGGCTCAAAATTGTCTGAGTAGGAGAGGGAGGAGGTTCCCATTTATAAGAGGGCTGAGGGGCACCTTAGAAAAAATACAAAATATTATTTTATAATAAATTAATATTCGGTTTATAATGTCTCAAATGTGAATTATTTTAAGTATAGGGTGGGGATGTGTAGAAATCCTTTCAACCAATAAGTATTAGACAAGTTAAGGTTACCAGTTTAACATTATCGTTTAGATTTAACTCTAAGTTAAATAATTTAACTTTTACCGTGTCTTCTTGTATTCTTACACTATATTGTTAATAAACTTACAATAAACTACCAATAAAACCCCAATTCGTTCATTAATGTCATATACATTATTATATATGTATTTTGGACGAACCTTAGATTTTTAGTATCATTATATCAATTAAATATAATAGTTGTTTGAAAAACTCGTTTATGTCAATTTTGACAATATTTGGTATTTTGTTTTCTATAAATTTATAACAGCATTATTACTTAAAAAAAATAATCTAACCAACCCTAATATGTTATATTAACCTTGAAATTAGTTTAATTAATAAATATCTTGAAATTACATTTACATGGGTTTTTATAATATCAATTATGTAAATATTTCATTAATAAGGTAATTACTACATCATCATTGTGTCATAAATAAATTAAATTATATAATGTGTAAAAAATATAAATAAAATACTATTATTTAGGAAATATTTTTATATTTATAATGAATATTTATAGTCAAATTTATCGTATTTATATCCCTATATTAAAAATTTGTTACCTATTAAACATCGATTTTAACTCTTTTAACTCTTCTTTAAATAAAATAATAATAAGTGACCTAATCTAATCCAGGTGTAACTAAAGGGTAATATTTTATTCCTAAGGTTGTTTTAGGTCGAGTTACACTTATAAAATAGAATTAGGACATTTGTTATGGTAATAATAAATACATTTTTAACCTTAATTACCCTATTTACTTTTAACCGTGGTAAACAAAATTAAAATGTTACTATTCAAGAAAAATTATTTTTATCTTATTGAAGAAAATTTTACTCCTTGATATTAACCATGTATCTCAGATTTTTGAAATTCAACTCTCAGAAGCTTTAAACTTAAGTTTTATGTACAATTGCAAATCCTTCTATGAGGTGGGTAAAAGACGGTAAAAAGATCAATAAAATTTTTATACATCTAAATTATTACAAAATGACTCAAATGAATTACATTAATCATATATAGGTATTATGTATCTATTTTGACCTAAAATAATTTATATAAAATAAATTATTATATAAATAAAATGTCGGTCTTAACCAAAAACTTAGTGTTTTCACTATTCATCAAAAAATGAATGTTTTCAGAAAAATATCAAAAATTCACCCTAAGATAATTTAGATATTTCAAATTCAAAAATTAAGTCCATTTTGAGTGATAGAATTTATAAAATTTCAAAAAATGGGAATTACTATTCATAACAATAAGTTTTTATAATATTTTAATAACATATCATTGTTTATTGAAACTCGGTATTGCGTACAACACACGCTATCAAGGAAGGTCGTGATTGCGTGTAATGCAAGCCAAGTCAGGGTTGTGTGTATTGTAAGATTTCTTTGTTAATTCATATAACAGAATCCAAACATATTTAATTTACACATTGAATATATATATATATATATATATATAAACTCAATGTTGCATAGAATAATGTTTATCAAATGAATGTGAAATTGTGTGAAACACGGTCCAAGAATAGTGTTGCGTATACTGCAAGCTAATATGGTTTTGTGTATAGTGCATTGAAGTCTTGGTGTATGATACAACACTGGACATCAAATAAATTAAAATGAATACTTCTCATAAAATCTCAGGGTGTTACATTCTACCCCCCATTCAAATGAATTTCTCCCTCGCAATTCGTCGGGGTTATAAATCATTTACTACTTGAAAGTTTCATTCATAGAAATCCACATTGTAAAAAGGAATACCAAAACATAAATTTAAAACCTAATGTATGAAATGTAATGGTTACCCAAATTTACTCTTTACTGGGTTTCCTCATAGGAGTATATAACAGAAAATATGGATATGGAAGAGAAATCCAACTTTCATGTTCTGATGGAGAGTGGTAGTGAACATGGATATGAAAAAGCCAACAATCACAAAGCCATAAATTTTTGATGATCTAAGGTACCATCTAGGACAACATTTTTATATTTCAAGATCATTTCCCTAAAGATGAAAACATTTAATTAGAAGTAATACTTACTTGATTTTGGTACAATCTCACTGTTGGTTGTTCCATGAACAATTTTCACCTCATATCATAAAGAAATGAATTTGAATTTGTCATTCGTGATGTGTTAGCAGATCATGTGATTGAATGATTTGTCAATCCATCTGTCTCAAACGAAAGGTTAGAAAAATTAATCAAATATACATATGTCTATCTATGGTGAGATTGATCGTATATGGTTCCGAAAATGGACTTATACTTTATATATCATTCCACTTAATAAATTAAAACTAATTTATACTAACCAGGGACTTCTTGTAGGCCAGTGGTAGGCAATAAAGGCTTGTCACACTTTGGTTATAGGTTCGATTCTCACAACCTTGTCTGATGCGACGGGTTTTCACTCGTCCTGCAGGTTGTCCCTTTTTCTAAAACTACATTATTATAACATTCCTGTAATAATATCGAAAAAAGTTCTAGCCATAAACAATACCATCTGATGTCTAACTTAATTCATTCCAATTTTTTGGATTATCAAAATACTTCTATCCAAGCTCATAGTATAAATAAAACCATTACGGGGAAGGTCACATAACAAGCACATGAGTACCATCATTTATCCCCCATATATCATAAGATATATCTTGTTGGTCACATTAAAAACATGTGAATAACATAATCATGTATTCTTTTGAAACATGAATTACCATAGAACCTTTGTGAAAACATGAATGCTTTCAAAAATTAACACTTTCCAAAATCACAGAATTTTTATATACTCAAACCATGATATCACTTTGTCCTTATATTAGTCATGAGCTCATGAATACTATCAAACATATTATTTTCTCATTATCCCTTCATTATGTGCATATGATCTACTATCCAAAAATATTTTAATTAGTTTTCATTGTTACTGATACCATATAATTATTGAAAACAACAATAAACCAATACATAGATATTCCAATATTCCACAATACTATAAATGAGATTCCACAACATTATTTCAGAATCCTGCTACATAAACACATTAACATTCCACTACATCGTTTTCATAGTCAACATCGCCAGTAGTGATCGCATGTGACTTCCCTTTTTCATTTTCCTTAAGAGGTTTTTGAGGTCGATCATCATTAAACCTTGGATTAGGGAATCGGTTAGCATAATGCCCCATTTCCTTTAATTTGAAGCATTGATGTTTTGGTGGGGCATTATCTAAAGACTTTTCTCTATTCTCATCATTAGCTACCTTTTTCCCATTACATAGACACTGAACTACTCGATGACCTTACTTTCCAATGTTAAAACATTTTCTAGTCCCTTTAAGACAATCTCCTCCATGCTTCTTTCCTCACATTGAGTATAATGAAACATTCATCTTCTTTTCTCTATTGTTTAGTGATTTTTCCTTGAACTCCATCTTTTGTTTCATGTCAAAACCATGTGATGGATATGTTACCCCAACTTCTAGTTCTACCTTGATTGCACAACGCACAATTTCTTCATAGCTACTGAAGTCTTTTATAGATAATTCCCTTCAAATACCTAGTTTTAAGCCACTGATGAGTCGATCAACATTACTTTCAGGTTGGATGAATAAGCCAGATGCATACCGTGCAAGCCTTGTAAAATTCACCTCATATATACCAACAGATTCATCATAATTTTTCTTTATCTCAAGGAACTCCTTTTCCATATTTGTTCAAAGAATACGAGGGAAGTAATTATTGAAAAACATGTTCTTGAACTCGTCCCATTCCATGGATTCAATTTCAACTTGAGGCCTTGTACTTTTAACTAGAGTCCACCAGTGATCTGCTTCACCTTCTAATCGGTAAACATCCAAAATGACTTTTTCATGCTCTGAACAGCAAAGTACGGACAATATCTTTTCAATTGTACTAGTCCATTGTTCTGCAACAAGTGGATCAGAATACCCACTGAAAGAAGGTGGGCATTTCCACATGAAGGACTTAATAGAATATTGTTCATTTCTCTGCTCATTTAGAAGTCCAGAATGATTTATAGCTTGTATAATTATAGCAATAAGATTTTTCACTCCATTTCCAATAACATTGGTTTTTTCAAGAGGAAAATCATTGCATTTTCCAATACATTGATGAACAAAGTTCCTTCAGGTTCCAACCATCGTCTAAAACACAAAATGAATAGTGTGGGGCAAAAATCATGATCGGGAAAACAACATAATAAAGGGGTAGTACCGTCTATATATAACATCTTACGTTTAATTATAATATCGTTACCATAATTCTAGGACTGTTACCTATATGTATACTTATCCTTAGGGACATCCCTAGAAATTCCTTAGAAATATCTCTAGGGATCCCACTAATGTTTTCGCATCCTAGTTTCCAAAGGTTAACTAAACATTTGATCTGATACCATCTATAAAGACCAAAAACTTGACATAAATGGACCTTACATTACTATTGAGGAATACTTAATACATAACAAAAAATGACACCAAAGGACTGTAATAGTTTAGTGACATCGGAAACTCAAAACATAATCTTCTAATCATTGTGAAAGATCTTCAACATCTCCCATAAAGATCTTACACTTTTTTTCTTACCTAAAACCTTTATTTATATCCTAGGGAAAAGAAAACATATAAAGGGTGAGCTCAAATTCTCAGTAAGGGTAATCTTGGAGAAAATAAAACAAACCATATATATTTGAACATAAAAACATGAACAGAAAGCTTAAACATCAAGATCTTGAGTTGTGAAATAAATCTTGGAGTACGTAAGGAATAGATCATAAAGGAAAATTAATCATGATAAAATAGCATGTGAATAAAACATGTAATATTGGAAACCATTATGAACACGATATGATATCCATAGTATCCTATGCATTACTGGAAAGACCATAATAGTGGAAAAATTCCCTTACTGAATCGAGTTCACTCCTTGATCTAGTCTTGTATCAATGAACCAGATTAATTTTCCATTCCAACCATGTCTATATCATGAGATATAAATCTTAACCCAATGAATTGGAGGGAGATATAGTTCCCTCCCATCTCATAATGAAATAATTCTTACGTGTGACATAGCATAAACATAATTCATTTATCATAACCCAAAGAATAAAATGGGTTTCATAAACATCAACCCATCATAAGATAATCCATATAAAACAAATGGATATCATTGCCTCATAAGAAAGGTGTAACCATATAAATCATAGAGATATTATACTTGAAACATACACATATGAAATAATGGCATCGTATATGGAAATTGTTTTTGATAAAACACTTGAAATGAATTAATGAAGAAAATATCTTTTTTTCATCAAAATCATCTTTTTTTAACAAAATTCCAAACAATTTTAAAAGAAAATGATTTTGTTGAAAATAGTCATGAAATTTTGTATAGGAAGCTTAATTTAAATATTTCTTTATGAAACAAAATCCATTCATGCCATATATGATAAAAAAACAATCTTCTCAAACTTTTGCTGGAAAAGTCAAAAAGTAACTTATATATTAACCAAATGAATGATTCCTTATATACAATGTGGTAAAAAGTCTAAAAAGGTAAAAATTACATTAAAAATTCATGATATAATAGTAAACATCTTATGAAAACATTTTCAGAAAACATGGACATGGATGAGAAACATAACCCTAGTAAATACTTACGTATAAGCTATCTCAGATAAAATGAGATTTGAAGAATTATCCATTACCTTATGTCCAATTTCCTTCATATGTGTCTGAGACTCATGTATATTGGGTTTAAACATATTATTAACTTGTAAAATAACCAAAATAATATTTATGATATCATATATGATCCACTTATGAGATTATATTACCAGTTCATTTGTAATTTAATGTTAAAGCAACATTTTGGGTAAAATCGTATCATTTATCGTACATGTTTCGACTTGTTGTTCTTGATATTATTATTACTTATTTAATAATTTAATTACTTACAGAAGTTAAATCATGATTTATATATCTTATATATTCAGTATATATTTATATAATAGATAGATAAATGAAATGAAATACACCTTTTATGGAGATACTATGTCGTACGTACGGATAAACCTTGTTTTCCTTTCCTGATTGACTTGAATGGAAGTAAGTATATTACACACACATATATATATACATAAATACAGTAGCTTTATTATGTCATATATTTCATTATTATTAATTATATATACTTTATAATCATTCATGAATGCTTAACATGGAGAATAAATCTCATCGCGTTGCGGAGACAGTAATCCGTGCGTACGCACGTGGGATGATATCATTCCCATAACTATTGAATGGAATTGGAGTGGATGATATAAAATCTCAGAATTTGTATAATGTAATAATAATCATATATAGTTATTCTTTACACCATTATACCCATCCATGTAAGGTGGTGGTAGAAAAACATATTACACCACAACGTGGAGACGATATTCCGTACATACGCACGTGCGGTGATTTTGTTTTTCGTAGGATGGATAGATGGTGAAAGAGGGGTTTTTCATATTTATAATAAAATATATGTATGTAAGTAATACTGATGTTATTAATTCATAATGAAACAAAAAAATAAGAGGAAGTGGAAGAAGAAAGAAATTTGAATGAATCTGTAGAAGAGATTACCTCTTCTTCGACATGCCTCTTTTAAACATCCTCTTAGGGAACTAGATATGGTCTTTTGAGAAGACCAGTACCTCTGTGGAATAATAAGAGAGGTTGATAAGAGAAATTTTCAGGATTTGGAAGATATTTATGGCTCTAAATGGTGTGAGGAAGAGAGGGAGGAGGTTCTCTTTTATTATAGGGGTGAGGGGCGCCTTAGGAAAAACTTAAAATATTATATTATAATAACTTCATATTTGGTTTATAATGGAACGAAACTAAATTATTTTGAGAAATAGGGTGGTTATGGGTTGAAATACTCTCATATAATATGTTTTGACAAGTTTATGTTACCATTTTAACCTTATCATTTATATTAAACTCTATGTTAAATAATTTTACTTTTACCATGTATTCTTGTATTCTTACAGTATATGGTTAATAAACTTAATTTAAACTACCAATCGAACCCCAATCGGTTCATTAATGTCATATATATTATTATATAAGTCTTTTGGCAAAACCTTAAACTTTTAAGACCATTATATATATTAATAATATAATATTGTTTAAAAAACTCTTTTATGTCAATTTTGACACTATTTGGTATTTTGTTTCATCTAAATTCATAACAGCATTATTACTGTGAAAAAAATTTATTTAACGAACTATAATATGTTATATTTACATATAAAATTATTTTAATTCATAAAAAGTCTGAAAATACTTTTATTTGGGTATTAATAATATCAATTATGTTTATATTTCATTAATATGGTAATTATTGCATCATCATTGTGTCATAAATATATTAAATTAAATAATGTATAAAAAATATAAATAAACTACCTTTATATAGGAATTATTTTTATCTTTATAGTTAATATTTATAGTCTAACATATCTTATGCATTTTTCTATATTAAAAATTTATTAGTTATTAGGCTTTGATTTCACCTCTTTAAACTCTTCTTTAAATAAAATAATAATAAGTGTCCTAATATAATCCAATTGGACCTATAGGGTAATATATTATTCCTATGGTTGTTTATGGTCGAATTACACATATCAAGTAGAATTATTACATGTTTTAGTGTAATAATAATATCATTTTTACCCTTAATTACCCTATTTACATTTAACTGTAGAAAATAAATGTAAAAAAGTTACTATTAAACAAAATTTTTTTTATCTTATTGAAACACATTTTACTCATTGATATTAACCTTATCTCTCGAATTTTTTAAATTCAACTGACGGAAGTGGGAAAATTATGTTTTATGTACAATTGCAAATGCTCTTAAGAGGTGGGTAAAAGACGGTAAAAATCTCAATAATTTTTTTTAATATCTAAATTATTAAAAAATAACTCAAATGAATTAAATTGAACATATATAGGAATTATTTATATTTTTTTACCTAAAATAAACATAAATAAAATAAATGATTATTTAAATAAAAAGTTGGTTTTAACCAATACCTATGTTTTTTCACTATTCATCAAAAATTGAATGTTTTCAGAAAAACACCAAAAATTCACCCTAAGCTAATTTTGATATTATGAATACAAAAATCAAGTCCATTTTGAAAGAAAAAATTTATAAAATTTCAAAAATATGGTATTAATATTCATAATGGCTAGTTTAAATAATATTTTAAAAACATATCATTGTTTAGTGAAGCTCAGTATTGAGTACAACAAACGCTATTAAAGAAGGTCACGATTGAGTGTAATGAAAGATAAGTCAGGGTTTCATGTAGTGCAAGATTCCTTTTTTGTTTTGTATAATATAATCCAACCATATTTCATTTATACGTTGAATATATATATATACACACTCAATGTTTCGTAGAATAACTTCTATCAAATGAACTTGAAATTGTGTGTAACACGGTCAAAGAATAGTGTTGCCTATACTGCATGCTAATACAGTGTTTCATACAGCTCTAGATATTCTTGATGTATCATACAACACAACACATCAAATAAATTAAAAATAATACTTCTCACAAAATCTCGGGGTGTTATAAAGGGTCCACTATATGCCTTTCCAATTTTTCATTTCAGTCAGAGGAATTTCATTTGAAGCATAAAATTTATATAATTTATATACAGTTGATCTCACTCATGGATAAACCACATATCACAGCCCTTGTAAACCATGTTCAATATAATAGGGAAAATTTATAAGGACCACCTACCTCATACGAATATTTTCACCATTTTAATATCATGCCCTTACACTCTTCACAACCTCGACTAGGATCAACTATCTATTTTAATTCATAGGGAGGAACTAAATGATGTCTACATATAAAATAATGATTTATAAATATAATTAATTTGAACCATTTACAATGATAATGATAAATTAATATATTTTAATTCAAATAGTAAAAACGCCCTAAAATTCACCAGAAACCATCACTCACCAAATCTACAACCTACCATACCTAGAGGTTTCATGACACTCTGAGAACCATATGATATAAAAAAATCCTTATCGCAACACTAGATTAACTAGAAATAAAATTTAAGGTGTTGAATATCCTTTAAAATCATCCAGAAAACATAATTGAAATGAAATAATAATAAAAAATCTTGTAGACTTCACTACAGAACATCCTCTACATGGGTCAAGAAAAAAATCCATAATTCTCAGACTATATCACCACCCTAGTGTTAAATAATTATCAAAACCCTAGTCCAAAAAATAATAAATTCTATAAATATAAAGGGTAAAATTATACGATGCCAATGAATATGGAAATGTACCATGAAATTCTATTAAATCAACATAAAAATAACTAATTTCATTAGGGGTGAAAGAGTGTAGAGGGTGTCACTATAAAATGGATACCATGAACCCCTATGCTTCTAAATCCTATTTTTGTGAAGGATTGTAAATTAACAACCTACCATAAATAAACACCCAAAACAACCCCATCAATATGCTGGTATGTGATTTTCATTGAGCCAATGGATCTTCGGATGGATATTGAGTGTATGAAACTTTATGGGCTTCTTCTCAGCCCACAATCAATCTAATGGAGGGTTATTGTCTAAATAGTGACCAATATGAGATCTCGGTCACCAAATCCTTAAATTTGATTCTTCTATGAGTGATTTAGATTCCTTAAAATAGATAGATACATATAAAAAATAGTATCTTTGAGATATTATAATTCCAGACATTTAATATTGTTGTCAAATTAAATTTCTAATCACTCAACAGGCTAAATATAAGAATTTTTAATGGATGTTTCTCACCCTTATGAACAATAGGTATTACAATCTCCCTACCATAACACTTCACTTCCTAACTATGTCTTGGTGGCCATTCAACAACACTACTAACCTACATCTATTCTCAATTCACAACCAAATATGTGTGTTCAATCCCTAAATTCCAAATTCACCCACATAATGTAATTCTATGAAAAAATCTCTCATTTATTAATAAAATATCCACAAATCATAAAAAAGATTTTATTACTAATAAATGGACTAAATATCACAAATTTTCTTGAATAAAACATAATTTCATGAAATTATCCATAATTATTTGCTTGGTATCCCACACATTAATCTTTTTCTCATGATGAAATAATATTGGACACTGAAATCCCCATCATCAAAATAGCCTACTGAAAAAATTTATTACTTTCCACAAATCAGTTTAGTATAGTTCTCAAATCTTCACTACTAGAAACATACAACAACATTTCTCATATCATGTTACCCTTCATGTCCTTTATTTTGAATAGAATCTTCTGGGATTCATCACCTATACACGAAGACCTGAATACCCTAACTTTTCATTGAAAATAACTTTTGGAACACAAAAAACCCCATTTGTTTCAACATAATATACACCTGAGGTAGTTATAACCCACCACATCTAGTTTAATGCAATACCCACATTCAATACTTCATTTGATTACCTTTCTGGACAATGCTTGGTTCCTCCCACTAACATGCACCCATTTACCTGACCTTGATGACATATATCCATGAGGTAGCTATGATCATCCACCCATGTAAAAAAGTTTTTAAACACAAATCCTTGTGTAATAATATGTTTTAATACTCAACCACACATATCCTTTACCATGTTGTATGACTAACATTGATGAGAAATCACTCAAAAAATCAATCAGAACATTTCATATTCATCTTTGGATTGAATCAAATGCGCCAATTTCAACAAAAAATTCATTTGAATTAATATTTTATTATTCAACATTGAATTAAATTATTATATATTTACCATCTCACTAACATATCAATTCTATCACGATAATCCATAAAATAGTATCACAGTAATCCTAAACCAACACCACTAGGTTCATTAAACATGTGATTGATCTAATACCCATTCCTTGGGGGTATCTTCATTGTTTCTCTATTTAAAATATTTTTTGGAAAACCCTTTTCCAACAGACATTTGTTAAAAAATTATATAGACTGGTTGAGGTTTCCTTATTCATACCTATATTTAATCTCAAAACATTATTCCTTTAATATTTTTAGATATTAATAATTTCATCCAGATCTTTAATAAAAACTCATTATTAGATGTGCATAACACCATTCAATAGCCTATAGTGGGATCCACACCATAAGACAAACTCAAAGATCATGAAATTTATGATTCAAACACTCATAGTGTAACATCCCAAGTAAGTAATGAATAATAGATATTTTTATCTATGTTTATTAATTATTAAGATAGTGTTATAGAGGCTTAAAATGAAAATAAATACAATCTTATGCATGGAATACACTAATATTCTCAAAAGATTGTTTTACTTCCTTTTGATGGAAAACCATTTTGAATATATATTTTGACAATTTTATAAATTATGTTTTTCAAAATAAACTTATCCTTTATGATTGGTACATCAAAATTTACCTTGTGTGAATTTTTGGCATTTTTCTGACAATGTTCATTTTTTAATGAATAGTGAAAAATACTGCATTTTACATTAAAATTGTTTTTAATATAATTTATTTATATGATTATATTATGTTTTGAATTGGTTTTGAAGTGAAATTAGAATATATTTTTACCATTTTATCCAATGGTGGTCATTGGAATCAATTTCACTTTGAAATTAGACTTAAACTGGTGTCAATCTTTTGATACTTATTGTTTTGTAAAAACACGCTATTTGCTCTGGCAGCGGGAATGAATTATTAAATTAATTAATGTGACTTATATGATTTGAATTTTGTAGAATAGACTTCATTTTTGAATTCGGAATATCAAATATAGCTTTGGGTGAATTTTTGGTAATTTTATGAAAAACTTCAATTTTTGATGAATAGTTAAACCACTAAGTGGTAATCAAGCAAACTGATTTTTCAGTTAAATGAAAGTTTACCACTAATGTGTATTGAATTTTGAAAATCCGACATACATGGTTGTCATTAAGAAGTAAAATGTGGTTCAATGAGATTAAAATAATTTTTTGGTGAATAGTAACTTATTAAGTTTTTAATCGCGATTAGTGGTAATTAGTGTAGTTTAAGGTATAAATAATGCTTTAATAATATGAAATGACCTAGAAACATGTCCCAACCTTATTGGTTGTGTAATGGCCGACCAAGACAAGCCATGGGTCAGCTTGGGGACCCCATGGAGACACTTTGGTTTGGAAATGACATAAATAACTTTTTATTTAATGTAAAAGTAAAAATGACACAAACATAATATGTTTTACGAAAACAATTTTTACATGGGGTTATAAAGATCAGATATTTGATTATAACTATTCATTGGAAATCTAAGAAGATTTCCTACATCATAGTATTTTTTTTATGATTTTTATACATTATATAAATTAAACTATTTATGACATAATAATGATGCAGCGATGACATCATTATTTGACGATTTAAATAAAATGGAAAGATAACGTAAAATCTATGAACTACACATGTCCAAAACTTATTGTATGAGTGGATTTCGAAGCCTTATCACCTTATCCAAGAATTATATCAATGTGGGACCTTTTGAAACCGAAACACATTTTCAAATAAAGTAATATTTCTTTACTTGCCAAAAGTGCCCCTCCTCTCCTCTTATAAAAGGCCCCCACCTCTACCTCATTTCACACACTCCTCAAGCCTTTGGCTCGGCCAACCCCTGACCATTTACTCTCTCCACAACCCTATCCTCATCCTAGAGTATTCCCTTTGGGCAGAATCCTTTCAAAGGAAGCCTTTATGCTCAAATCAAAAGGAGTTACACTTTTAAAGGTAATTGATTCTCTCATGTTCATTTGTTTTATTTTGCTTCTCCAACCCCCAAAACTCTTTTTATTTACTTCTTTTGTAACAACAAAAGTATCTTCAATATACTATGATGTTGTTATAAGATTTATTTGAGCTAAACTATCACACAACTGCATCAAATGGTTAATGAACATACGGTTTCTGTGGATGTCGAAATTCTGCCTCCCGAAACGATGATTGTTCAATACTCATTTAACACCTTCAAAGGTGGCCATTATGATGTCACTATTTTTGTATATGATATATGATATGTTTATGTTTTCCTTAAGCTTCTGTTTTTTTCATTGTGGGCATACCTTTATGGTTTCCATTATGGGTAAACACGATATCTTCATTTTAGGAAGTGCGGACTACCGCCCCCTCAAAGTGATTTGATTCGTTAAATACCATATGTGGGACATATAAAGGATGTAACTATGATATTATATATGATATTATACTGGAATTATAATATACCTTTATATCATTATGATTCCATTCTATAAAATACGAAATATAAATGAAAGTAGCGTTTATGCGTACGTACGGCTTACCGTCTCCATGAACGGTGCATTTCATTTCTTACCTCTAAATGATTATGTAATATTATAAATGCATGTATGTACTTGATATATATGACATATATGATATCTATATCATGAACACCATTCTGGATATAATGAACCTTTGACCAAATTAACAACATGTAAGTGTAAGAAGTCTATTTTTGACTTAAGAACCAAATACCGACAAAATGAACATTATTAACTTAACTGATTACATGATGTTCATAACATGGTATAAAAGGAATAATGAACTTGAAAAAGTTTCTTCAGAAAGTAGATATTAACTCAAGTTTATTATTCATGAGATTAAAGAACGGTCGGGTCAAGTCGGATATGAGGTATGGGACTTCGTCTCAATCTCCTTTCATTAAGGCATATTTTATTTTATACACAACATTCTTTTATACTGTGTATAAACCCCTTTTACTTTTACGTTTATTCAAAAGGAATCTTTTTTATACGAAGCGTTTACGAAACTTCAAAAGGGAATGTTTTTTTCGTACGTATGAGGTGACAACGACTTCTCCGTCGTCGTGGCCGTTATATGAGTTTCGGCTTCCTCTACAAGCCATACCTTTTTTTTAAAACGAAAAATAAATACCATGTTTTACTTTGGTATTGAAAATGGTTTTCATAATGTTTTCATTATATCAATGTGTTGTATTGATATCTCGTGATTGAAATGTGGAAATTTTGTGTTTCCTTTATGCATGTTTTATGTGATATGATTATGTTATGGTTCTTGGGCATTATTATGAAGACGGGTGGTTACGTGATAAACTAAGGGCGGGTGAGCCCGTTATAGCTCTCCAATGCATTGGGTAACGCGAAGGAGTGAAAAGTTAAGGTTTCTCTGAAGATATTTTAGGGAATATACTGTGATGGGTATTCCAAACGTAACCAAGAGGGTTACTCCCTACGTAAGAATGTTATGAATGCCTCAAGTTACCTTTATGTCTTATTATTTCTATGATGATTTTATGAGGTATGTTAAAGTGCCTATGTTTTATGGGTAAAGTATGATTTCATTCTTATGTATATATGAACTCATGTTTCCTTTTCATGTTTTTTTATAACCCATACTGAGTTTTTATTCTCATCCCAATTTTTTGAAATGTTTTTCACAGGTCAAGGGAAAGGTACATGATAAGATGATAGAGTCAAGGATGTGTCAAGAAATAATCCATGTTTTATTTTAAATGTGTTTCCATTGATGGGAATGAAGAATAATATCTTTATGTATCCACTTTGTTTATATGTGTAATTGTAATGCATGTTTTATGATCTAATTCTCTAAAACTCTAAACCTGAAAAGATCCTCAATGTGTAATCTTGTAATAACTCAAGATTAAGTAAGGTTTAAGGCTGGGGCCTTATAGTTGGTATCAAAGGTCGGTTTAGATAACTTTAGGAGTTAGAATTCTATTAAATGATTATCCAAAAATATTTTTTTTCTTTCGAAATGATATAGCATTTAAAGATTACCATGTTGCTTCATCTAAGACATGTTTGTTCAGAATGGTTTTCCGCAGAGGAAACAGGGAAGCAGTGCTAGGAAGGCATACAGAAGGAAATAACCTTCCGAATCAGCATCCAGAAATGGTCGGAATTGGAACTGAACTGTTTGTTGCAGTAATGGCGCAGTTGACTCAAGCGATAAATGGCGGTGGTATCCATGCACGAGATCAGCCAGAACAACCGCAGAGAAAATGTCAGTGGTGGAACATTTCATGTGGCAACATCCACCATCATTCAGAGGATCATCTGACCTTGTGCTAGCTGAAGGGTGGATTAAAGCACTGGAGAAGATTTTTGATGTCATGGGGTGTTCAGACAATCAAAAGGTTAGTCTTTCTATTTACCGTTTGGAGGGTGAAGCAGATCAATGGTGGTCTATGGTTAAAAATATCAGGGACGCCGATGAGATTGATTCTCTTGACTGGGATGAATTCAAAGGTATGTTTCTTGAGAAGTATTTTCCTAAGGCTGTTCGACTTAGAATGGAAAAGCAATTCTTGGAATTGAGGCAAGAGGAAGACTCAGGGGCTGCCTATGAAGAAAGGTTCACTCGATTGGAAAGGTATGCTCCAAATTTTATCCGGGACCTTGATAGTAAAATCAATCGTTTTTACTCAAGATTAAAGCCAAAGTATCGAAGGGCATTAGCTTCTCGTGAGTTTAAAAGTTATGAAAATCTTGTTCGATGTGCTGAGAAGGTGGAAATGGAGTTTGCCGATGACCAAGTTTTCTATAACAACTAGAAGAAGAAGAGACCGAGGTGGCAGGAGAAAGGTAAGAATTCTTCGAATAAGTCTGATGGTAAGAGAACTAAGTTTCCAGTTTGTGATAAATGTGGAAAAAGGCATGCTTGGGAATGTCTTCTGAATTCTGGGAAGTGCTACCGATGTGGTAAGATGGGACATAAGGCTCATTATTGCACTGAAAAGGATCAAGGTGAAGGTAAGAACAAATTTGATTTACAGTTAGTGAAATGTTATAAGTTCAATTAGATGGGTCACTATGCAAACGAGTGTCCGACAAGGAGCTTGAGTGATGGAAAGCAGTTAGACTACAAGAAGAAAGGGGTGGTGAAATCCTTTGCAACTACTTCAGCAGATTATGGGCCATCAAATGAAGTTGTATCAGGTACTTTGTTTGTTTTTTCAGATTATGCCAGTGTGTTGTTTGATTCGGGGTCTACACATTCTTTCATCTCTGAAACCTTTTCTAGTAAAATGGGAATACCATCTCAAGAAATGACTCCTGAACTTTTGGTAAAAACACCTGGGGGAAGTGTCGAGGCAAAAAGAATTTATAAGAATCTTCCTATCCTTGTATGTGGAAAGAACCTACTTGAAAACCTTATTGTTCTACCTCTAGTAGAGTTTGATGTTATCCTGGGTATGGATTGGCTCTCTATTTACCATGCTAAGATTGACTGTAGAGCTAAAGAAGTTTCTTTTCAGAAAGACTTTCAGTTTGTTTACAAGAATGAACCCTTACTTTTGATAACATATCAAGAGGCCGAGAAACTTTTAAAAGATGGAAATGAATGTTACCTTGCACACGTCGTTCAAAATAAAGGAACTGTTCAGTTTAATGATGTGCCAGTGGTAAATGAGTATCCTGATGTTTTTCCTGATGAGTTTCCTGAAATAATACCATATCGGGAAGTTGAGTTTACTGTTGACTTAGTTCCTGATGCTAAGCCAATTTCAAAACCTCCTTATCGAATGGCACAAATTGAACTTTTAGAGTTGAAGGAGCAATTGCAAGATTTATTAGAGAAAGGTTTCATTAGACCTAGAACATCACCATGGGGTGCTCCTGTTTTATTTGTTAAAAAGAAAGATGGTTCTATGAGACTTTGCATTGATTATAGAGCCTTGAATAATATCACTGTTAAGAACAAATATCCTTTGCCTCATATCGATGATTTGTTTGATCAGCTCCAGGGAGCTCAGTTTTTTTCAAAGATTGACTTGAGATCGGGGTACCTTCAGCTGAAGGTAAAGGAGGCAGATATTCCGAAGACCGCGTTCCGTACGAGATATGCCCATTATGAATTTGTAGTAATTCCTTTTGGGCTAACCAATGCACCTGCTGTATTCATGGACTTAATGAATAGAATTTTCCAGGAGTTCTTGGATATGTTTGTGGTGGTTTTCATTGATGATATTTTGGTGTTTTCTAAAAGTAAAGAGGAGCATGAAAAACATTTAAGGGTTATCTTGCATTCCTTAAAAGAAAAGAAACTGTATGGGAAATTCAGAAAGTGTGAGTTTTGGTTGCAACAAATTTCATTCCTTGGTCACATTGTTTCTAAAGATGGAATAACTGTTGATCCTGCAAAAACAAGAGTTGTGGAAGAATGGCCAAGACCCAGAAATGTAACGAAGATTCGTAGCTTCCTTGGTTTGGCGGGCTATTACCGAAGGTTTGTTATAAATTTTTCAGGGTTATCTAGTCCAATGACTAAGATAACTTGGAAGGGTGTTAAGTTTATCTGGACAAAAGAATGTGATGATTTTTTTCAGGAATTGAAAAGAAGATTGGTGAATGCTCTAGTTTTGGCACTACCTTCCAGGAATGGTGAGTTTGTTATATACAGTGATGCTTCATTGAAAGGACTTGGTTGCGTCCTAATGTAGAATGATCAGTTAATTGCTTATGCTTCACGACAGTTGAAAACTCATGAGGTAAATTACCCTACACATGATTTGGAATTAGCTGCTGTTGTTTTTGCATTAAAAATTTGGAGGCATCATTTGTATGGAGTAAAGTGTGAAATATATACCGATCACAAAAGTTTAAAGTATATATTCAATCAGAAAGAGTTAAACATGAGACAAAGGAGATGGCTGGAATTAATCAAGGATTATGATTGTACAATTCATTACCATCCGGGAAAAGCAAATAAAGAGGCTGATGCTTTGAGTCGAAAAAGTAATGCTTCATTAACAATGTTGCGTTTGGAATGTGATACTATGGTTAAGGATTTGATGAACTTTGGCATAGAAGTTGTTGGTGCAGGAAGTCCTTCTATTTTGTTTCAGGTATCAGTGAGATCTTCTCTATCAGATAGAATCAAGCAAGCACAGAAGCAAGACAGTGAGTTGCAGAAAAAGGTAGAGCTGGTTCAGAAAGGTAAGTTGCCTGAATTCAACATTGATAATGATTGTGTTTTGAGATTTGGGAAGAGATTGTGTGCGCCTTGTGATTCACAGTTGAAGAGAGAGCTGTTATGTGAAGCTCATAGTTCTCCATTTTCAGTTCATCCGGGCAGTACTAAGATGTATAGAGATCTGCGGGAGTATTACTGGTGGGATGGAATGAAAAGAAATATTGCTGATTTTACTGTGAAGTGTTTGACATGTCAACAGGTTAAAGCAGAGCGGAAGTTACCGAAAGGGATGCTTCAGCCTTTACCAGTGCCAGAGTGGAAATGGGAGAATATATCCATGGACTTTGTTGTTGGATTACCGAAGACATCTCTAGGTAATAATGCAATCGGGGTTATTGTTGATCGCTTGACCAAATCTGCTCATTTCCTTACTATACGAGATACTTTCTCTCTTGATCAACTTTCCCGTTTGTATCTTAAAGAGATAGTCAGGTTACATGGAGTTCCTCTCTCCATTGTATCAGATCGTGATCCCAGGTTTACTTCTAACTTTTGGAAAGGCCTTCAGAAGTCGTTGGGTACTGAATTAAATTTTAGTACAGCTTTTCATCCTCAATCAGATGGACAGTCAGAACGAACAATTCAGACATTGGAGGATATGCTACGAGCTTGTTCTATGGATTATCAGGGAAGTTGGGACCAATATCTTTCTTCGGTTGAATTTTCATATAATAACATTTTTCATTCCAGTATACAGATGGCACCATTTCAGGCATTATATGGGAAGCGGTGTCGAACTCCAGCTTTCTGGGATGATGTGGGTGAAAGAAAGTTGATGGGACCAGAATTGGTTGAAGAGATGGCAGAAAAAGTTCATCTGATTCAGAAACACATGAGAACAGCTCAGAGCAGGCAGAAGAGTTATGCGGATAACCGGAGGAAGGATCTATATTTCGAGGTAGGTGATCATGTTTTTCTCAAGGTTTCCCCTTGGAAAAGTGTGATGAGATTTGGTAAGAAAGGAAAGTTGAGTCCAAGGTTCATTGGACCATACGAAATTCTAGAGAGAGTTGGATCAGTTGCATTCCGAGTGGCTTTACCTCCGAGTTTATCTCAGGTACACAATGTTTTTCACGTTTCGATGTTGAGAAAGTATATGCCAGATCCATCTCATGTTTTGAGGCTAGAGGTAGTTCAGCTGGAAGAGAGCCTATCTTATGAGGAACAACCAGTCAAGATTCTTGACCATAGGGACCAAGTGTTACGGAATAAGGTGATTAAGAAGGTAAAGGTTTTGTGGAAAAACCACATGATTGAAGAGGCAACATGGTAATCTGAAAATGCAATGAGGGATAAGTACCCCCATTTATTCGATAAGTAAATAAATTGCGGGGACGCAATTTTCTAAAGGGGGGAAGGATGTAACATCTCATGTATGTAATGAATAATAGATATTTTTATCTATGTTTATTAATTATTAAGATAGTGTTATAGAGGCTTAAAATGAAAATAAATACAATCTTATGCATGGAATACACGAAAATTCTTAAAAGATTGTTTTACTGCCTTTTGATGGAAAACCATTTTAAATCTATATTTTGACGATTTTATAAACTATGTTTGTCAAAATAAACTTATCCTTTATTATTGGGATATCAAAATTTACCTTGTGTGAATTTTTGGCATTTTTCTGACAATGTTCATTTTTTAATGAATAGTGAAATATACTGCATTTTACATCAAAACTGTTTTTTAATCTAATTTATTAATATGATTAGATTATGTTTTGAATTGGTTTTGAAGTGAAATTAGAATATATTTTTACCATTTTATTCAATGTTGGTTATTGGAATCAAGTTCACTTTGAAATTAGACTTAAACTGGTGTCAATCTTTTGATACTTATTGTTTTATAAAAACACGCTATTTGCTCTGGCAGCGGGAATGAATTATTAAATTAATTAATGTGACTTATATGATTTGAATTTTGTAGAATAGACTTCATTTTTGAATTCGTAATATCAAATATAGCTTTGGGTGAATTTTTGGTAATTTTCTGAAAAACATCAATTTTTTATGAATAGTGAAACCACTAAGTGGTAATCAAGCAAACTAATTTTTCAGTTAAATGAAAGTTTACCACTAATGTGTATTGAATTTTGAAAATCCGACATACATGGTTGTCATTATGAAGTAAAATGTGGTTCAATGAGATTAAAATAATTTTTTGGTGAATAGTAACTTATTATGTTTTTAATCGCGATTAGTGGTAATTAGTGTAGTTTAAGGTATACATAATGATTTAATAATATGTAATGACCTAGACACATGTCCCAACCTTATTGGTTGTGTAATGGCCGACCAATACAAGCCATGGGTCAACTTGGGGACCCCATGGAGACACTTTGGTTTGGAAATGACATAAATATCTTTTTATTTAATGTAAAAGTAAAAATGACACATACATAATATGTTTTACGAAAACAATTTTTACATGGGGTTATAAAGATCAGATTTTTGATTATAAATATTCATTGGAAAGATAAGAAGATTTCATAAATCTTAGTATTTTTTTATGATTTTTAGACAGTAAATAAATTAAATTATTTATGACATAATAATGATGCAGTGATGACATCATTATTTGACGATTTAAATAAAATGGGATGATAATGTAAAATCTATGAACTACACATGTCCAAAACGTATTGGATTAGTGGATTTCGAAGCCCTATCACCTTATACACGAATTATATCAATGTGGGACCTTTTTAAACCTAAACACATTTTCAAATAAAGTAATATTTCATTACTTCCCAAAAGTGCCCCTCCTCTTCTCTTATAAAAGGCCCCCACCTCTACCTCATTTCACACACTCCTCAAGCCTTTGGCTCGGACAACTCCTGCACATTTACTCTCTCCAAATACCTCTCCTCATCCTAGATGATTCCCTTTGAGCATAATCCTTTCAAAGGAATCCTTTAGTCTCAAATCAAAAGAAGTTACACTTTTAAAGGTAATTCATTCTCTCATGTTCATTGGTTTTATTTTTCTTCTCCAACCCCCTAAACTCTTTTTATTTACTTCTTTTGTAAAAAAACCAGTATCTTCAATATACTAGGATGTTTTTATAAGATTTATTTGAGCTACACTCTCACACAACTGCATCAAATGGTGAAAGAACATACGGTTTCCGTGGATGGCGAAATTCTGCCTCCCGAAACGATGATTGTTCAATACTCATTTAACACCTTCAAAGGTGACCATTATGATGTCACTATTTTTTTATATGATATATGATATGTTTATTTTTTCTTTAAGATTATGTGTTTTTCATTTTGGGCATACCTTTATGGTTTCCATTATGGGTAAACACGATATCTTCATTTTAGGAAGTGCGGACTACCGCCCCCTCAAAGTGATTTGATTCGTTAAATACCATATGTGGGACATATAAAGGATGGAACTATGATATTATATATGATATTATACTGGAATTATAATATACCTTTATATCATTATGATTCCATTCTATAAAATACGAAATAGAAATGAAAGTAGCGTTCATGCGTACGTACGGCTTACCATCTCCATGAACGGTGCATTTCATTTCTTACCTCTAAATGATTATGTAATATTATAAATGCATGTATGTACTGGATATATATGACATATATGATATCTACATCATGAATACCATTCTGGATATAATGAACCTTTGACCAAATTAACAACATGTAAGTGTAAGAAGTCTATTTTTGACTTAAGAACCCAATACCGACAAAATGAACATTATTAACTTAACTGATTACATGATGTTCATAACATGGTATAAAAGGAATAATGAACATGAAAAAGCTTCTTCAGAAAGTAGAGATTAACTCAAATTTATTATTCATGAGATTAAAGAATGGTCGGGTCACGTCGGATACGAGGTATGGGACTTCGTCTCAATCTCCTTTAATTGAGGCATATTTTATTTTATACACAACATTCTTTTATACGGTGTATAAACCCCTTTGAATTTTACGTTTATTCAAAAGGAATCTTTTTTATACGAATCGTTTACTAAACGACAAAAGGGAATGTTTTTGTCGTACATATGCGGCGACAACGACTTCTCCGCCATCGTGACCGTTATTTGAGTTTCGGCTTCCTCTACAAGCCATACCTTTTTTTAAACGAAAAATAAATACCATGTTTTACTTTGGTATTGAAAATGGTTTTCATAATGTTTTTATTATATCAATGTGTTGTATTGATATCTCGTGATTGAAATGTGGAAATTTTGTGTTTCCTTTATTCATGTTTTATGTGATATGATTATGTTATGGTTCTTGGGCATTATTATGAAGACGGGTGGTTCCGTGATAAACTAAGGGCGTGTGAGCCCGTTATAGCTCTCCAATGCATTGGGTAACGTGAAGGAGTGAAACATTAAGGTTTCTCCGAAGAGATTTTAGGGAATATACGGTGACGGGTATTCCAAACGTAACCAAGAGGGTTACTCCCTACGTAATAATGTTATTAATGCCTCAAGTTACCTTTATGTCTTATGATATCTATGATGATTTTATGAGGTATGTTAAAGTGCCTATGTTTTATGGGTAAAGTATGATTTGATTCTTATGTATATATGAACTCATGATTCCTTTTCATGTTTTTTTTATAACCCATACTGAGTTTTTATGCTCATCCCATGTTTTTGAAATGATTTTCATAGGTCAAGGGAATGGTACATGATAAGATGATAGAGTCAAGGATGTGTCAAGAAATAATCCATGTTTTATTTTAAATGTGTTTCCATTGATGGGAATGAAGAATACTATCTTTATGTAACCACTTTGTTTATATGTGGAATTGTAATGCAAGTTTTATGATCTAATTCTCTAAAACTCTAAACCCGACAAGATCCTCAATGTGTAATCTTGTAATAACTCAAGATTAAGTAAGGTTTAAGGTTGGGGACTTATACATAGCAGGGACACCACTATCCATATTTGAAACATAAAGCCTATATTCCAATAAATATATCATGAAATTCACATCAATCCTCGGCACAATGATGAACACGCACGAATTAAAAATTCAATGAGAAATGTGTGTATCAAATGTCATCTATGTCAATATCAGATAAACATAATTGGTGTATCTCCCTATAAAACACAATCCAGAACCCATAATGATCTGTAACTCTTAGATCACCTAAATTATGGTCACATTCCCAAGACACTGGATATATCTAAGGACATGTCTGTTTCACCTAAACAGAGAACTCTTGACACTCCTCTTGAAATAAATTTATCCAGTAAATTTCAATGACTACTATCAGACCACTCTCCACATATAAATTAGAACATAATTTACTATTTCTACCCATACTCACTCTATTTCTTAATCACATTGAAATATTTTCACCATCTATCCTCCCATAAAATACCATAAAAATATTCATCTAGGTATGTAATATAAAGTATACCTTTATTTAAATAAGTCTTCATATTGAGAAAACATCAATTTCCGCATATATCAAAATAAAAATGAACCACATATAATTATCCACAAACCCCATTGGATTTCCAAGAGCATATGGAATTTCATCCATATATCTATAACTGGAGCATTTACTTGTCCTTACTATCTCTATAGATTTCATATTTATAGGATAAACAATATCCATTGGTTTACAATTTTATACCACCATTTATGGAATCACAAAATTTAGCTCAACTATCTAATGATAAACTAATAGGACCTAAACACTCCCACCTATACTAAAAAAATGTCTCACATAGGCAGTAACTATCAAGAAACATATATGTTACGATATCAAAATGATTTTTAATATTTCATTCAATATCAAATCAATGGTGCCAAATTATTATCTTGAAACACATTCCAACTCAAAATTCTATCACCAACATTTAATATAAAAAATAATTAATATACAAGACTACCCCCTTAAGCATCATGAAATCAAACTAATCTTCAATGGGTCACTATGTATGAGATTTATCACCTCAGAACATTCATTATCCTCTATGTATGTATAATTGAATAACCCTTATAGAATTTTACTTGAGTAAAAAATTTCATATGGATTAATTATTGAGAGTATCATTCTATGATATATGGAAAACACTTTTTTAATAGTTACTAACATTTTAAAAAACAAAGAATGTTTTATTTTCAAAACATATAACAAATTTGTGTTCATCGACAATTGGTATGTTATAAAGGCATCAACATCCCTTACCTACCAACAATGTTTACATAACCTCCCATTCATATAGGGAATATTTTTCCATATTCAGGATGAATTATCCCATAGTCCCACAGAAATTCTTATCATAGAATACGTTATGGTAGTCCAGATGAGTAAAATTACACAAATAACTTATATAATAAAAATTATATTTAGGTTATTGTTGAAACATTAAAAAATATGACACTTTATTAATTATAGTAACAAAAAGGATTGGATATTTCAAGGGAATAATATATTTTTAACATGGAATAATAAGATTTATATCAACACTAGCCGAGTAGAATAAAATTGATAATAAATCTCCAATCTATAAATTTAATGTGAATCTCCCTGTGGGATATATTCAAATTGTATTAATGGAAACCAATAATGTTAATTATGTGTCATGGTAACATGGATTTCAATAAGAAGTGTATGTGATGCACTACTTCATGTTCCATTACAATCTATAACACAAACCTATATCACATGTATAACATCATATCCATGTATTAATATATAAAAAAATTCTAATTCATTTTTTAAATTATATTAATTTTTTTTTTATATAACTTATTAATTTACCAAATGTATTCACACAAAATAGTAATAGAACATTAAAATAAAATACTTCGGGTGTGCATCTGTATATTCCAAAGATTGAAGACTAGTATTGGGGGTTATGTTTCTAATGATGGGGAGACAATAAACCATATTATAGTATATAGTGATAAATAAAAATCAAGATATATACCAAAATAATAATTTTAAACCTATGTAAAATGATTAAATAGAATCATCATGAAAAAAATGAGTAATTAAAATAGAATATTGTTCCTTTGATTATATAGGTAATAATCACACATTGGATTAATAATATAGGTAATGAAAATCGAAAACATGATCTATTATTAATCTCATGCCTAACCACATATCTATATCATAACTCTGTCCAATATATCAATCTATATGAAAAAACCACATATTATTCACAATACAAACTTTATCATAAATGAAGACCGATCAACTAAAAAAGTTCTAGAACTACCTAAGTAGGGTGTGAATAAAATTCAACAACACATCTCTAATGTTATCCCATACATAACATGTAAGTCAAATCTAGTACATGTGATATGATAATATAAATAAATAACTTCTTTAAAAATAAATAAATCATTGTCAGCCCTAGGGTTCCACAGTTAAATCTGAGGAAGATAATATATACATTGAGCAATGATAATTTTCCTATGAGACTGTCCTGTAATAATATCAACAAATATAGACACACAAGGTCTGAGTAATCCAGTTATATAGATGATAAACTCCATGAGACCTATCCTGCAAGGTACACATTATATAAAAATTTTGTGGTCATGATCACACTGGTATAAAGGAGATACAAACATATAGTATAACTCACCCTTGTATATAGGCTTTGTGTCCTACTCCAAATCATGATAATCCATACCATAAAATTTATGTTTGACACAGATGACATTATTTGATATATAAGGATCCATTATAGTTAATCCTATACCATTTTTGGGCCATTGGAGGATACCCAAAAATCCAAGTATTATGCATAAGGAAACTCATGATGTGTGAGAGGTCCCATCCCTATCCCATTGATCCATGGAGCACATCGAAGGGATACAAACCTATGGGTTTCATTGTGTCTCCTACCCACATTTCTAATTAATGTGTCCATGAAATCTCAATATATGCGAGGTGGTTTCATAACCTTCTTGGAACTAGTGGAAAAAGTAACATACTCGCGCAGGGGAATCCCCAACCCTAAAACATCATGAAATTTGATAAAAAATAATTAATAACTCAAAAAAATCTCTTTTGAAAACCACAATTTATATAAACACATGTCATGTTTATATTTCGAATTAATTTTATTCTACTTTGTGAACATGTAGTAAAAATAATAAATAACAACCATTTATTACCTTTTTTCCATTTCCATGACATTTAATTTATTAATTTACCATCTTATTAATGAATTAGACCTATGTAATGAAAAAATCCTATTACCCCCATACTACCACTCTATAGGGACAATAATCACACAAGGAGTTGTGTCCCTCAAGGTTATCAAAATCATTTAACATCTATAGTGGGTACATGTAATAATCCCAATATACATCACAATCAAGGAAAGGTATAAATCCTATAACACATCAGAATTTATCCTCTATTGGTCCTCACACACATAAACCATCAAATCCTTCATATGAAACATCTAGCTAGAGTAATCACCTATCTATGGGAAGTAACCCTCATCCCATACAAACTACAATATTTCAATGTCTCAAGTTATCTCATCGATGAATAGGGCATATAGAATCCATTGATTATCACCTTACCACATCCCTCTACTTATTGATCACCAATTTATATATAAAATGGTATTCTATTCATAATTATATCTATTAAATCCCTTAATGAGGTTCATTCTTCCTTGTAAATTGTTTTATAATGAAGTAGTTATCCATTAACAACATATGGATCTAAACTAGTCCACATGGGTTCATAGTGTCCATTGTCTCTTTATTGGTTTCAATTATATAAATTTTTTGCAAATAAAATTATTGTTTTAATTTCATAAGGGGTCATATATCTCATCGAAGGATCTCACAAAAAATTATATGTAATCCATTTTGAATACCATATTTAAAATTAATAAGGATTATACGACTCTAACGAAGCTTACCCCTTTTTTAATTTCATATCCTGATTACTCTATCTATGAATTTACATGATCAACAGGACACTTCCCCTCATGGGGAGGACATATTTATAGTTTCACATTCCCAAAAAAATCATAAATAATTTTAATTATTTTTATTCTTTTATACATATAATAATGTGTAAAAAAATAGGTTGAAAAAATAACAAATGTAGTCAGATACCTTATCTGGCAAAAACTGTAACCAACAACACCCAATGTGTCTACAACACACACTTGGTCAAGTCCCTTGAATGATCTCTATCAGAATTGCTGATAACATGATGATTTATTTAAATTTAATGGAATCCACTTTTAAAATACATTGAGAAATTTACCTCTACCCTATAGAAATGGAATCTCACGAAGCAATCATTATGGTACTCAATATACACATGATGTGAAAGATCCTTATCATTCACAAACAATTTAAAAAACTTTTTGAGAAATATTTATCCTATCACCATGCTAGGAAATAAAAAAATAAACAATTATGAAGATAAGGATAATCATAGGCCATATTATATTAAAATATATCATGAATCATTAAAAAATAAAGTTGAAATTCACCCCTTCAAATGAAGAAGAATTAGAGGAAATAGAGTGAATGGGTTGACCAATAAGGATCTCCCCCAACCCCTCTTTAACATAATTACAAATAAGGGGTGGTATAGTGAATTATTGACATATCCTTACTCAAAAACATCACCACATGATAGATAGTTTGATCTCAATAGTGAACATTTTCCTCACTAGTTGGTTGCTCTGGGATCAACGGACTTCCAGTGAAAATTGACACCCTATTATACTATTTCTCATCCTCTTGAGATTCGTATAGTGGGAAACTGGATATACATTAGATCCTATAATTTATGTTCCACCTTGACCACTTATTGTATTCTCACCAAAGATCCCACATATTCACATTTCCTTATCAAAAAAAAAAACATTCTTGTTATGTTCTAATTATTTTAATTTAATTCCATAGATCAACTCAAATTTTGACTCTTTAGTGGAAAAAATATATAAATTTCCTATGGATTTTTGACATCCATATCGAAAAGGTGAAATAATATAAGTTTATAAATCTTCCAAAATAAAATTCAATGACATCGGTTCTCTATTTAATGGAACATTACTTATCTAGGAAGGGGTCATTGACGTATTATTTTCCACAATGATGTTTTAAAAATGAATGAATAGATATTTGGATCTACATCTATGAAGGTATGTATTCTCAAAATTTAGGATTGGTATTGAAATTTTAAAAACATTAATGTAATAAATATTCATTATTAAATTTCGATCCAAATACATAAAATGTATTCTCTGTACTGTCACCCTTGATTCTTATATTACATAGCTGCTTCATTTTTTAATGCAATATGAATTAACATTGAAACTAATAATATAATGTTTGATAAATATTATAGTTTTTTTATTGATGTGAATATGGATTAAAATCTTATGGAGGTTATGGTAATCAAAACCATGAATTAAAACATCCCTCATGAAATTATGTTTGATAGGGGTCCCAAAATTTTCAAGGATAATAAATTTTTAGGCCTCTAATAACTGAGTGTAGAGGAGACAATGTATTTTGTTTAAAAAAACCAATGTGAAATGACTATAATACATAAAATAGGAGAAATGTTAAAGGAACAAATGAAAAAAGATGATCTATATATCTCTAATGTAGTTTTTGATGTGTGTTAGGAAGGTAAACCCATTGTGGATGTACAAGATTCCACTACAATTGTGAATCTATGAAATTATCTAGATAACACATTAACTAAAAATGAGACTATTGAGGGGAAAACATTAAAAATTAAAATGGGTTCCACAAATGGGTTATGTGGTTTCTCAAATTATGTAGAATTTGATTCTCAGTCATTAATAAGAACATATAATTATGTAGGATGCAATTTATGGTAATGAAAGAACTAAAAATTTGATGGAAATCTTACAAGAGGATTTTCTTATTATGAAAACTAAACCTACAATGGTAGTAGATGGGAAGGAAAATATCATAGTTATTTATATATCAATTATTAGTAATAAGACTATTAGGATTGATAATAGTATATAGGATTTATTGTCTAGACATGTAATATAGGGAAACAACTATAATGGGTATTAATATCATGCATCATAACAATGAGTTCTTCGAAATTGAGAGGAATATAATAAATATTACCCAATTACTCAATGATGATCATCTATTTATAGTAGTATATTCACAGACTAGTGATATAGAAAACACACCCACTAATGAAATATAAGATCCATACTTCCCAGTGTATTTGAATAAGGGTGGTAGAATAAAAACACCAGAGGTCTTTCAGTCAAGATTCTGAACCTTTAAAAAACAATTATTCTACTTTGTGTGATATTATATGGAATTAAAATGGATTAATATCACACTAATTTTTTTTATATTGAATTAATATTTTTTAACTGTGAAAATTGATAAACATATGGTGAAATCCAATATCATGAAGCATTGTATAAAAAGAAAACATATTGGAAAAAAGACATAACTAGATATGGATGATCAGAATCCACCCCTGAATATTGGTCGACAATCCATAAGATGATAGAAATGAATATCTGTAGGTTTTATGGGCCTTTAGATTAGTATAGTATAAAATCCTTTAATAATATCATTTTAAAACAATTATTTGAGAATCCATGATGTTGATTGATAATTTTAAGGCATTCAATCAGGCCACCATTCAAATGACATTTCCTCCCACAATAGAAATGATAATATAGTTGAACACCTATTGGTCCTTAAACTAAAAAGAATATAGGTTTACCTGTTCTTTTTAATATTCCAAAAAGATTATATTAGTGATATTGAAATGAAATTTCATATAAATTATCATCCATATATCCACATACTTCATACATTAATTGAAGGGATCTATAGAATGAATTGGTTGTGATGGGGATGTATCTAAACAATATTTTATTATTATCGGTGTCTCTAACACATTTCAATGAAGTAATGAGAATATTTTCTCCAAATCCACTCAGATTTAATTGAATTTATTATTTACATTTCTCAATAGTAATAATCATATTGTATTACTAATTTTCAATGCTCAGTTAAACTAGGAGAGGTATACATCTAATGGCTAGTAAGAAAGAAGACTAAAGATATTTCTAGGTAACCATGATTAACGTAGGACCCTGATTGAGATTTTTATATTAAATATGAAATGTTATACTTTTATCTCAAACCATACATCAATGATGATTATATTAATGACACGAGGCCGTGTTCTATTATATTAAAATTCAGTAATTGTTGGCTTAAAATTCCTAGTTGGAGGGATGTTGAATGCTATTTTTGGAAGTATTGAATTATTGGTAGAAATTTTGAGGTCATTGATAAAAAATTCAAATTGAGAAATATAAATCTAATAGAGTGGATAAAGATCTCATTCCCCAAAATAGATAATGAAAATAAGTATTTTGATAAATATAATTTGTTCTTTTATATAATAAATTTGAGAAATTGGGATATATCATAGGAATGGATTCAATTGAATTAAATGATGGATATCCATCTATCCTAGAAATAATGATAGTAATATAACCAAAAAAATGTAAAATATCACCAAAGGAGTGACATAAAATGCATATTTTAAAATTTTCAAAACAAATATAATTTCTTTACAAAGAGAAAAAAATAAAATATTGAAAAATGAAACCCTCTTCACTACTGAAAATGGTATTTTAGTTGTTGCAGTGAAATAATTGTAAGAAAATTATTGGATTATGTTAGTAATGGTACTCCTATACTGTATAATAAATATTAATATTGTATTTAAGACCATATAAATTAATATTTAACTTTGGATACCATTTTTTACAGTGGAATTTTTTTTCTAAATCAGTGTTTTTTAAGGCCATGAAGCATTCAAAATTAGTTTTTAATGTTCTAATATAAAATATGACACAAATACATAGAAATATTTTTCATAGAGTTAAGTGGGTCTATTTTAATAAATCTTTGCATCAATTAAAACATTATTTCACTACATTTGAATAAATTTGATGAATTTAAAATAGATGTTTAAGGCTAGTTTTAATATATGAACAATATCATAAATATTATCAGAAATATTTTCCCATTTTTTCGTGAAGTAAAATTTTTTATTTAATCACATTGTATCAAGATAAATTTATTATGTATAGAAAAATTCATAACTACATAATCCCTATATCAATAAACATTAATTTAATAAATAATAGATCCATGAATTAAAAGTATTCATTAATAAATGATATATCTAAGGCCTTTGAGATAATAAAATTGAATTTTATATTTATGAGAGGTATGGTTTATCAAATTAATTTATTAAATATATTAGAGTTATTCTTTTCACCTCAAGAATAACCATTCATAACAATTTATACCCAACTAGGATTATTAATTGTTTTGGAGTAGTAAAATATAAATTAAATTTTCAAAACATTTATTTTAAATTGTTTAGGAAGAATAATGTAACTTTCTCAATGATTTAGAACTTACAGAATATAATGACTAAATGAATGGTGCAAGGAATATTCATGAACCACCACATTATCTATATTCTTGATCCATATTTCTATTTATAATATCATCGAAAATTTGTTGGAATCCATTAACAAAATATTTCGTCACAATGATGATATTGGAGTGGAATATATAAGTATGATGCGGTCGGTTATTGTTTCGTACAAGAAATATTGACTTCATAAGAAATTAGTATATATAAAATTCTTAGAGTTTAATGATAATCCATTATAATTAAATTATTGGGTGTCCCACTACTTTATAGTAAGTTATTTTTTTATATGATTAACATATACACTAAGATTATTTCTCCATTAGTGAGTTGTTTGGCCAAAAACATGACCCGGTTGCGGAGGTTTTTCTTGTTCAATTTAGTGATTTAGCCTCTTTATGTATATACTATCACCATGTATATATGTGTTATTAGGATTCTCTAGAATCTTAAAATCAAGATATTTAATTTTGTAAGGGCTGTGAGTTTACATGAAAAGAATCTATTTACATTTTAAAGAAATGAATGCATGAAACACATGAATATTGGAGGAAATTTCATTAAGGACAATATGAGAGTTATTGAATCTCTACCAATATGTTCTCCTAGAACGAAATGAAATATGATGATAAATCCATGATGTTTGTCATGATGTTATTCAACTCAAGTCTATATAGTGGTTATTCATTACACTTTTCCAAAACGTTGTGTTCAACCATCAAGAACTCACATCATAGATAAAGATATGATCCAAATAGATTGTGTGAAATAAATATGAGTTGATGTATAGGAAAAAGTCATGTATAGTTAGGGTTATATGTGTCAAAATTTTGGTACTAATGAAACAATATATTTTAATTGTTGAAATAAACCAATATATTTAATAAGGTCGTTTATTTCATCCAACTGATATAGTTCATGAAATTAAGAATTAGTAATTGTTGATAAATAAATTAATGTCTATACATAAAACGATAAAGGATATATTAATGTGAATGAGTGTTTTCATATAGAGTTTAACCATGAAATAAATGTTAATAAATAGCTTATAAAGTTAAAAGACCATTCATTGTTCCCTCTATATATCTACTTATTTTAAAAATTTTGAGAGAATGAATTCCCTTAGTAGATCACTAATAGAGTCCTGAAATGAAAACTATTTTAGTATACCCTCTCTTTTTTAATTCCACTAGAAAAAGAAAAATAAAATTTTTTGGAATATCTTTATGATTTATGATTTAGATTACAAACATGATCTATTTTTTACAAGGGCCCAACATTGAACATTATATGCTCCAGCATCATTATAAAATAATTCACCTTCCTTATTTCCAAAATATATTTATGGTTTATAGTTATAGAAAATTAGTTTATACCCATAGAAAAATTTACCATATATTATAACATGTATACATTCTATTAGTATCTATTTTCAAAAAAAATGTACCAATTTTAAAATATTTCTTCTCTTATTTTCATGATAAATCTTCATGAATTTAAACATGATATATTTCATTACATTACACATTATTAATCCTCGATAGAAATAAAATTTAAAAATAAAGGATGAGAGTGAAATTCATTGTAAGTGATATAAAAATATGAAATTATTCATTCTACAAAAAATATAAATACCCATTAATAAACTATTTTTAAAAAAACATATCTTTATCAAAATGAGCATAATTTTTTTCCCTGAAAACTATCATTGTATTAACATTTATTAATTTTATTAAAGTCATTAAAAAAATTTATAAAGGTGTATTGGAATATCATATTCAAAAAACCCTTACATATACATTTTAGAACACTAACAAATTAGAATATCCATACTCCCACTTTATAATATAAATATATGGAGATTATAATCAATACTAAATTAATTTGAGTGTTATATGAATTCAACCATTATATAATCTATATCAATCTCACACGTGAGATATATTGGGTATCATCCAATCATATATCCAATGTAAAAGGACCATAACATGAATAAAATAATTTAACCTTAAAATATTCTTCATAAATCCATTGAATAACTCTTTTAAACCTATATGATAAAAAAAATTAGATATCAAAATGCCTTTTTATTTCAACAACCTATTTTCAATAGAAAAAAACATAAGTGATTATAAAACTGGTTTTATTTGAAGAAAATAAGAAAACTATTAAGTAAAATAAAACTTAAAATAATGCTTAAAGATGTGGGAATACTCATTATCATCATATAAGTTCAAATAAATCCTTTCTTTTTTCATTTTGTCAAAACACTCCGTATTAAACACGTAAAAATAATCCTTTTCAAAACTATTAAAAGGAATTCAAAAGATACTTAAAATTTCAGTTAAAATTCATTTGTCCATATAAAATAATATACATAAAATAGTTTTTAAAAAAATTGACATTGAAGATAAATTGTTGGATAATAAATTGTAAAATGATGTTTTTTTAAATAATTCCAGTTATGTAAAACCTAAAAAATATTCCCTTTTAAAAAACATTTACAAATTAGAAATATTTTCATATCACCATTGGATTTTATTTAATAATAAATAATAATATTATTGGAAATTTTATATTAATATCTATTGTAAGATAAATATTTTTAAAATAAATAAATAATACATTTTAAAAATGGTTTTATGTTAAAGTGTTCAATACCATTAGTACAAGTCAACCATTAGATTTTATATTTTCCATATTAATAAATTTTTGCATCTTATTTATTTCTTAATGTATTATCCATGTTTACTTTAACTATTATATATTCTATTATAATGTTATTCATTATTACTTCTTCATTTATGTTCACATCTAATGTCTTTATGGTATTCTTCAAATATAAGAAATTTGAATTCAGTAAGTTAACTATGGTCAAATGGATAATTATTAATTAATCAAAAGATTAATAATAATTAAATATTTATAAATTTTAAACATATTTTATGGATTAACATCCAACAATGAAAGACCATTATAAAAAATGTACTATGTTTTGATCATAGATATGGTAGGTCATACGTACATATGAGTAACATTTCCACATTTCATCTATCATTATGAAATAAGTTAACTACCAATTTATATTTATAAAATGGAATTTATTTTTTGAATACCATAGTATTTCATTAAATATATTCATATACATCATCTATGTGATGTCCTTATGAAGAATGTCACATCCCTTCTTAAAGGTGGTAGTCCACACATTTTCATGAACGACAGTGTCTTTCTTTATTGAGTGGGAAGGGAAAAAGTAAATTTTATATTTTACTTTTGTTGTTTAAAATTTTTTATGGTTATCATATATATATATATATAATCTGACACTACAATCAGTTATAAGAGGATACTATAAAAAAATATTTAAATTAGTTCTTAAGGGAATAATTTAACATACAAATGAATAATGATTTTGTTTCCCATAAGCAGGAATAGATTATATATTTAGATTTTTCAATTGACATAATGAAATATTAGTATATCATATAAACTATTATGATTCTATAATAATTTATTAATGGGATTTTAAGGCATTGTAACTATAAATAAAATGAAAACACTCAATTATAAACGATACCACTAATTCAGACCACCTCTTTAGAATTATACATAATGTTTTCATTGATTTTATTTTTGATAAAAGAAAAACATTTAGTATGTGTATAAGAAAATAAAGAAGGGATTTGGATGGTATTGGAAGGATCAAATGTATTCCACGGTGTAAATAGGATATAAGATATGATGAGCTTTTATATTTGTGCGAGTGTATACACATATAATTTGTTAAAATAAATAGTTTTAACGATGTTTTTTGTAGAATGAAAGGCAAATGAACCATTATCAATACATAGATGATATATGGTTGAAATATGACCAAAAAAGATATTATATACATGTGAATAGGTCATTTTAACACTTATCATTTTAATTTAACACACTAGAAATCTAAATTTAACTTTCTCCACGTAATCATTTTTACTTTTTTCACTATTCATTAGGTCATATAATAATGTTCGACATATTATGTATTCTAAAATTTTTATGATTAATATTATGTATTAATTTAAAATAATATCTCACTTAAGTGGTAAAATTTAATTTTAAATTAATCATTCGGATGTGAAAAAAAGTGGTATATAAAGAAGCCTATTTTTAATGCACAAGATGATTTAATATTATATATATGAATATTATTGACCATTATATAAATTTGAATTTTTATTTTTTGATATCTAATCTATAAATTTATTTAAAATAATTCCAATTTTTTATAATTAATTCAAATTTATAATCAATATTCAAATTAAAAAAATTTTCTAAAAATTCATGCTTAAAAAAATAAAAATGTACTCAAATACACTATAAAGATGATTTAAATGTATTATATTAGATTAAATATAACTAAACAATACGTATATAAAATATAATAAAATCAAATTAATATTGGTATTTCCAAATTATTTATTTAATTAAAAAGAAATTATAGTTTTATCAAAATCAGTATTATTCACTATTCATTGAAAATTCAATATTTTTCAGAAATCAAAAAATTTAACCCAAAATGATTTTTATTATTAATTCTAATATGAAAATAATTTTATCAATTTTTCTTAAAAAAATTTCAAGAAATGTGTTATACAATATTCTCACATATGTAAATAAGCATCATTTATTTGAAAAAAAATTACCTTTTTGAAGACTACAATGTATTTAGTAAAAAATAAAGTTATTTTTCCAAATATTTTATTAAAAAATTTATATTGAGCATGAAACATATATAAATTGATAATTTAGTGAATACTATTCATACCTACTAATTTAATATTTATATTATAACGGTAATATATTTAATGATCCATTTAAGCTCGATGCTTGACATCATATATGCTATTGAACATAATGTTATTATTTTACAATTTCACGGTGTTACATTCTTTCTTACCCCCATAAATTATTTTCTTCCCCATATTTTTAACATGATATTTTTAATGATGGGTTTCATTTGAAAATACCTTTATTGAAATTCTATATTTTAAAAAGGGTTATTAAAACTACTACTTCAAAATATGGAAAATAAAATACAGTAGTCACCAGAATGAACTGAAACCTATATTTCAAAATATGAAACATTTAGTGGGAAGTGTCGATTAGGACATTGAATAATAGAACAATTATCCAATATGTATATATACTGATATAGACCATTTCTCACAAGTATGTGCATAATAATGAAAATTTTAAGAACCACAAGACAAAATTAGTGTGAAAACACAATCGTATCATAGGAAATAAAGGCAATATGATAAAATTTTCACTTTAAAGATCTTTTACATAGGGTTTAATACCTTTTTTACTTTTATAACAATAATATATGGAAAATATTCTTACTTTACAAGTATAATTTAATCCATTAACCAATTTCCACCATAAGGTCATCTTTTTCTCCAAAAGATGAATATTAAAGGTGATTTTTCAATTCATGATGTAATAAAATCCAGTTATAACGGATTAAATAACTCAATAAAATTATAAAATATTTATTTCAAATATCATTATACATTTAAAACAAAAATTGATAGTATAAGGTATGATAATTCTAACAATTACTAATCCATAATATAATAAAATACATCATTAATTTATAAATCCTCAGCAAAACACCAAATGTTTAACTTAAATGATTCAATATGTAACTATACTTAATATTATCCAAAATAATTCAAAACTAGATTGAAATCTAAGTATTAGATCAGATTTATCATATATTATTTCGAGATTGATTTAACATTTATCTCAATGAAACTAATCATACTTTTAAATTATAATATAAAAAATTTATATTCCACTAAAATGTATTCCCTAAGATATACAAGTCATTACAATAAATAATGTAAGTCACCACAAAGGCGTAGAAAAATAATATAAAAATGTTGAATATAATTTATTATTTATTCCTCAAAATAAAATAACTTAAAGTTCTATCTACCTTAAATATATATAGATCCAAAAATAATAAAATTTATCCAAAATAACATTATTCATCTATTCTACAAAGAAATTTTGAATCCCATGGATATCTATATGATAAGTCAAATTTGGTGAAAATAAAATTAATAATTATCTATCATGAAATTTAAGAAAATAAAATGATTTTATGCTAACTATGACATCACATAGGCTAGTGGTAAGAGTTGTACCCTAATCACCCTTCATTCATTGGTTATATCCCCATGGCCTTACCAGATAAAATAGTTATTTTTCTCATCCTGAATGATGTATTTTTCTTTAAATACATATTAATATAATTAAAAAAAATTCTTATAAATATTGATTCATTTCCTAAACAATATCATTAATCATAAAACATTATATAATCCTTAATGGTTATAAATACTATTGAACATATGCACACAAAATTAATGTCCTTTCATAATTAAATAATTTTTTGACATGTTAATTTTTTTAACATATACATATAAAATTTAAAAGAACTCTCTAAATGTCTCATTATTTATTATCATTGTATAAGATCTTAAATATGTGATTCTAGGAAATTTAAAATATGATCAACCTTAAATATATATCTATATTATAGGTATTGAATCCCTATATTTATTTACCTTAATCATTAAACATTATTTATAATCTGTAAACCTTAAATTTCAATTTAATTAATTACCACATGATACGTACAAAAATCGTTGAATCATTTCTTATGATTCACTCAATATCAAAACATAATCCTGATATAATATGTACCATTCATATTTTATTTTTATGTTTCATCATAATTAACAATAATAGATATAGTCATTGCTAAAAATTTATCCTTTTATTCATTTTTATTTCTTGTTGGGCATTATTAATTTGGAATCAATTTTTATAATGTACATTCTCCCAACAGTTAAAATATTTAATTGAATTTTTGTGAATAATATCATTCCTCTTCACTGTGTAACTGAGTGATTCCTTTATCATTTCTATTTTATCTTTTTGTTCCTTATTTTACCACATACGATACATATTATTATACATTTAAGACCTTATACCATTTGATTTTTTCCACATTCATAACACATATGTTGTTGAATATTTTTACCGTGGTGGTATCTATTAATAGAACCTCCATGGAGGTGTACTTGTCCATTATTTTATGTGTAAGGAATCTGGCCTTTGTTCAACCTGTTAACAAGAACATGTGTAGATGGTTATGATTAAAAATTGGAATTTTCAATATATCTCCCTCTGTATTTAATTTTTCATTCAGAAAACAACTAAATTGTCTTTAACATCCATCGTGACTTTAGTGCACTCAAGATCCAGCAATGAAATAAAACAAAAAAAATTGAATGTGATCATATAAAAAAAATTGATAAAACATCTTTTGGGGTGGATAAACACTAATACATACTTAACCAGGGTATGTTCAATTAATTCTAATTATATAAAATATCCAGAATTATTACTCACTTACTAATATTTTTTCTTATATGACATTCTATGTAACGCTCGAATAAAAATATATCATGTAATGTAATATAAACCATTCTGTTATACTAAATGTAATGATTTGACCATACACAATTAAGAATAGATTATAATAGACTATAATTCAATTTATAATTACTAAATATCATTTAGGTTTAGAGTTTTATAGAATTAAGTAATAAACCACACATAAAAAAATATTTAAAATTAGTAACATCTGATTAAAATTAATTTTCTAATAAAATAATTCCTTAAAATTTGAAAAAAGTTATTCAAGAAAAATAAACCTGAAATTCAACATGACTTATTCATATCCATTAACAACCCTTAAACCCCCTGATAGTTTTTAAAAACATGGAATGAGAAAAAAATATCAGAAAGGGATATAAAATATAAAATATTTTAGTCCATTGAAAAACATGAAATACAAAGAAAACCATTTTCTTCAAAAGAAATATTTTTATTAAAAAATGGCATCATTTTTCCATTTAAAAGATTGTAATATTACAATTTTAAATCAAAATATATCATGGAAAACACATTTAAAAACATTGAAAATTGATGTATGTTCTGTATGAAATCATCTTTAAATTACCATTATAGGATCGATACATATTAGAATAATCATATGATCTATATCCAATATAATTATTTACATAATATAATACATAGTCAATGAATTAGAGAGTTATTTGGGTGATCCAATCATATATGATATATCCAGATCACCTATGATATATAATGGGGATAAAATCATCATATAAGAAATTAATTACAACAATTACAAGTATAAATTAATAGATTATTTCATTTATTTAGTATAAAACCCCTAAAAAACTATATTTAACTTGAACATAACACATTTTTGTTTATCAACAAATCACTTCCTTTTAAAATCCCATTTTCAACACAAAAATTTATAGAAAATGGGGAAATGGAGTTTTAACTAAATAAAACATTAAATATTTTGATTGAATCCAAACATCAAATAGTGGTCATGGTAGTGGAAGAAATAATTTTCACCCCATATGTTAAAATATTGCATTCCTTTTAAATTTTTCTCAAAACACTCTATATAAAACATTTAAAAATATAAATTTTGAAAACATTTGAATTGAAGTCAAAAGAGATATCAGATATAATTAATATACAATTTTATGTCCCAATAAAGACACCAATAAAATCATTTTTAAAATATATACATTTAATAACAAAATATTATAAATTAATCATTAGGATACACTTTTTATAAAAAAATTGTTATTTAAAAACATAAAATGATTTCATTTTTTAGAAAAAATTGAAAATAAAGTAAAATATCGTAAAAATAGACATTATTATCGATTAATTAAGAAATATTATTTTTATTTAATCATTTAGGATAACATGAAAATATAAGAGAAATATTTAGAAAGCATATCTCTAAAACATTTTCAACACTTTTTTAAGTTAATGTATCCCTTAACTAGACTCAAATTCATATTGAACATTCTTTATCATAATAAATAATAATAAATAACAAAAAATAGTATTTATAATATATTTTAATATATATATTACAATTATATACACAATTAGTTAGTAATTTTAGTTCCCTGCATTCTTTTTTACTGTATTCAACTAATATTTCAAGAACTACATTAGTAGGTTCAAAATGGTGATATGGTATATAATTCTATCATATAAAAAATAATAAACATGAAAACCTAATAATTTTCATAAATCAATTATACTATAAAATATAATAATCAAAAACTGTTTTTAAAATTTATCCATTTTGTGATCATGGAGATAGTAGGACATACGTATACATTAGTTACATTTCTATTTTTCAATGATAAATGTAGAAAGAAGTTATGAAATATTAAATATTTAAAAATTTATTGTCGTATCATAAGTAGAATATTATTTATTTAAATTTCCTCATATATATCATCCATATGATGTGGTGATCGAAAAAAAATCTCATCGCTTCATGGATGCAGTAGTCCACATGTATGAACGAATGAATTTATTATTTTTCATTGATTTTAAAGGTATAATTTGAATGATTTGTTATATTTTTATAATGAAAAATAATTCCTTAATAATATATAAATATTTATTAAATATATCGTCATAAAATTATGTATGAGGTGATGATCCGAAACAAATTACTCCAGCTCACGAGGTGATAGTTTTTCATACACACAAATGATAGATTCATTTCCCATTTGATATAAGGGGGTATATTTTTAGGTTTTTCCATTAACATATGAAAATGTAAACATGGGTTATATACTATTTTTATTATATCATCATGGTTAAAAAATATTTCAAATAGGTGGAATAAGTTTAAAACAAAAAATCTCATTTAAGAATTATAGCTCTTCTTTGGACTACTTCTTTAAGATTATATCAAAATACTTCCTAGATTGGATATCTAATCAAACCATGACATTTGTGATGCGTGGAGGGATGAATGGAAATTATTTAAATTATTATTTTTCAATCCAAGTGGATATTAAGGTATTAAGAGAAGATGATATGTTGTGGCTCTTTATATGTGTAGGAGAGAACACAAATTGATCTTCTTCAAATATAAATTCATAACAATGTTTTTCATATAAAAAAAGGATCAAAAATAAAAAATTATGTAGAATAATATGATATAATGTATATATACTGTAATCTAATATATTTCAGTTAAGTTGTTATGTCATTTTAAGCCTTATAATTATAGATTAACCCCCCTAAAAACCCATATTTACCTTCAACTCAGTAAAAGTTTTTTAAAATTTTTACATTTTATTTGGAAAAAAAATAATTTCACCTGAATTCTTAATATAAAATTTTAATATTTAAAATATTGAATCTATTTTTCAATTGTAAATGATGAAAAGTTGAAATTAAAAATTTAACATTAAACCAGTAGATGTTATAAAAAAGAGGGGTTTTATGGAACAAATTTTTCATCAATAAGAAGAATTTATATTAAATAAATGAATATTAATAATAATTTTATGAATTTTAATTATTATTTATATAAATATATAATATATTAATTTAAATTTAATCATTTTACATTAGGGTTTTTAAATTAACTAAAAAGGTGTTATAGTATTTACTTTAAAATATTTTTTAGAAAAATGTGTTTGAAATAGAAAAATAAGCATATACTAAAATATATTATAAATATTATGATAAATTCTTTATTTTAAAAATATAGAAATATTTAAAAATTATATAATATAAAATAATTGAAATTTTAAATTTCTTAATTTATTTAAATAAAATGTTCTAAAATATATTTATTTTTTACTATTCACAGTGAAATCAATATTTATGAAAAATACCACAATTTAACCCTATGTTAATTTTTATTTTATGAATTAAAATATTGTATTACTTTCATAAAATAAATTTTATATATCTCTATCAATCAATTATAATAGTTTCCCATAAGAAGAAATGAAATTCATTTTTTAAAAAAAAAATTCTTGAGTAATATGATATCTTTATAAAGAATTGGGTTCTTATTTCTTATGATATTATCAACACATATATATTGTGTAGTATGTTTTTATTAATTTGATAGATTATTTAATTCTATCATTAACACCATCTGGATTTATTATTTAAAACAATCATATATTTAATATTCGATTTAAACTCGGTGTTGCGTGTCATATAAATTGTCAGAAATAATATTATTATGAGAAAATCAGGAGTTGATTAATGTTTCATTATGTTGTTTGTTGAGAATTATTTTACAGCATATAATAATTCTATAACTATGTATTATAATAGATATAATAATTATAAGCTACTATTAGTATATATTGTGACAAGAATAAATTTTATCAAGAAGTGGGAAATAAATTGATTTTTCTCAATAAAAATATTTTATTTAAGACAAGAATTATTACATTGATATATAAAGATATATAGGATACATATAAAATTAAAATAGGTCCCATGAGAAATGGAATTTTTTATTTAAAATTTTTTCATATCCTTATTGTGCATGGAAAGAAGAAATATACTATTGCGATGGAGTTTTTTTATAGATCCTAGTCATTCCAACTAAGAAATTAAGATTGTTGATAGCATGTAAATGTGTTGATCAGTAACTATGGGATATAGAGGTGTATTTAAGACACAATGTGGATTAAAAAATAGATTCCTCAACTATTATATTGTTAAGGGGTTTCCTCTTTATGTATATCATTATGCTATGATTAACACAATAAATCTTGTAGATCACATTGGATGGAAAATTCATTAGGTTTCATCTAACTCAAAAATTATTTTCTAATAATTAAGATTAAAAATAAGGAATTTATCACAGGGGGATCCTTACACTGGTTTTAATTTCTCAAATAAACTCAAGGTATACATCTAAACATGAAACAAATATATAGATAAGAAAACCATATAATAGATTGAGTATCCCAGAAATAAAATGCTTATTCCAGTTAAATGTTATAATTTTGGATCCCACATGACTTAAATTATTTCGTGTTTTTTATTCTAGATGATATATTCAAATATATTTCATTAATTACTCTTTGCAAAAAAATCTTCATACTTTTCAATTTTAATATAATCTTCTATGGTAGGATATATTATATCCTGATATTTTTTGATTATTACATTGTTGTTATTCGTTAATATATTCAATGAAGAATTTGTATATATTATATTTAATGTTGATATATTAATGATTCATATATATTGTTTATTTTTTATATAATAATTATTGATTTATTTAATGTAACCCCTTATTCAGAAACTAAGATCATCCACATTTTTTCTTTCCTTTACCCAAGATATTAATAAGGGTTTGATGAATGAATTCATGTATATAAAGAATGAATAATAATGATCTCATGAAGTTTAAAAATATTGTTTTATGTTTCAATTGTAATATGTATATTATGATTTTATCTTGTATCCCATGTTAAATATAAGTTGAATCGGGTATGATGATACCTCTTATATCTTATATGAATGTAATGTGGTAAAATTGGATCTAGTGTATTCGAGTTTATTTTGTAATATTTTGAATTAAAGAAATATTATTATTGAAATTTTGAAATAAATTTTACCAGAATATATCTAGGGAAAATAATTAAGAAAAATATTTAACATACTCAATAACATTTACCTTCAATGGAATTTTTATTCCATAATTGTAATAATTTTGTGTGATAATTATGTCTCTATAATTTTGTAGAGACTTATCCTAATATATGGAAGAATAAAATATCCACTAACCTAATCTACTTATTAAGTTTCCTAAGGATAATTCCAAATGTAATTAGTGTTGGAGCTATGAATATTGTGTCTTTATCAGGGAAGTTGACTCAATTATGACTAATAATCATTCCCATATAGAATAGAATGTCACATAAAATCAGGATGAAACGATTTTAGACCTAATTATGTAGTAGAAACATTAATACATTAATCAATAACCTAATCCATTTGTAAATGAAAAATGGACCACGTTCCTCAAAAATACATTTATATTAAGGGGAAGTAATGAAACCATGTAGTTTTTTATCAATATACCGCTTTTAATGTATGATTTTGATCGATGAGGTTCATTAATTCAAAAATAATTATAGGATGAATAGATATTGAGCACTGAATGGAAGAATTTGGACACCTTATGCATTTATAAATATTTTCCACAAGTTAAATGATTTTATATGGAATGAAAATATTATAATTAAATATATAACAAAGGGGAATGTATTATGGAATATGTTTATAACTTTAAATGATTATGAAAGTGTATTTCAAACTATATATGTAATCTAGAAATAATTATTGACCATTAATTTTTTGGGATTAGGCCAAGAATTTGAATGGTAGTGGAATCTAAAAAGGTTTCATGTTATGATGGTATAGTATCAAGCACATTATGATATAGAAATAAATCACAGTGTATAATATTATCAATGGTATTTTTGAAAAGAATTCATTGGTTGAGAACAATGAAAACAAAATTTGTGGAAACAGAATAATGGAACATTAGAATTCAAACCTGTGATAATTACATATGGAAACACCATCAAACTTTCTTTGAGGGAATATGAGTCTATTACTAGAGAACATATAAATCATATAATTCTCAATAATTCTATGACGAATGAATACACAATTTTTGTGGGATTCAATTGTATGAATATATAGATCACTTCAAATCGGTTTCCCAAGCACCAAAGAAATCTATAATAGAAGAGTTCATGGGTAAAGGCTTAGAATAAGTTATTACAACAACAGAAGTCCAAGACAGTTATAATGTTATAGTTGGAACGTGGGTTATAAACTCAAATATATATAATGAATTAGTTGTTCTCATATCATTTTAATCATTTATATCTTACCTATTTTCTGTGAAAATTAAATGAGATACTAAAACTAGGGAATGGAGTTATAAATCAAGAAACCCACTAGAAATAATGTTGTAATGAGGATATTTTTTTGACACCCACTTTATATTCACAAACATAACTTATATAAAAACATAATTATAATACTTTTATTTAAATTTTAAATAATATTTTTCATGGATTGGATTTCAATTTGTATTGAAAAAATGTATTTCTTACATAATAATATTATAATTCATGAAAGAGGCATACAATTCCTTATCATTAGATGACATAAATCATTATCAGTGTCATTAAAATATCCACCACCACTAACCAATCACAACTAAATTCATAGAGAGTAATATTATAAAAAATTTATAGATGTGAATCTAAACCTAAAAAATGAATGTTATTCTATTTTGAATGAATACATTATTGTTTCTATATATTAATTATATGTACATCCACCTGGCTGTGATGTTGAGTTGTCCATTGAACCCATCTTTTATGAAATATTTAAATCAATTAAACTCAACTGAATGATCCCATTGGAATTGGAGGAGGTGCATCACCAACAAGAAGATTATTGTGATATCTGATTTATTATAATAAGTATTTAATAATGGGGATCTAATATTTCATTTGTTAATATGGATAATGGGTCTATGATGTTGTGCAATTATATTTGTGAAATCAATTCCTTTAATATAATGAACTCATATCTACTACCACGAATTGATTCCTTTTTTAATGTCATTTATGAAGCATAATATTTTTTAAATAGCAATTATCGTTATGGGTGTCATTTTTTCTTGGTGAACAATTACTAAGGGAGATTGTTTTCTATCAAAAGGAATTTTCAAGACTATAGAGTCTCTGAATATCATGTATTTATTTATCATCCTATAAAAAATATTATCCAAGAATGGGACATTTTGAAAAATATAATCAGAACATATACATTTTTTGAATTATCCTGTAACTATTAGGGATTTCATCACAACATTTAATTATTATATAAATAATTATTCAATTTAACATGTATATGGTTATGTTCATATAGTTTATGAAATGTGAATAATTTGTTTGTAATTTAAGATGATATTTGTAATTTCACCTTTGTTAACATCACTATTGGGGATAGTTGTATTTTTTATATATACTGATTCATCAATGAATGAAATATGATGTTTCTTTTTATATAATGATATAGTTATTGAATATAGATAATGAATGACAATTATATATGAATTAAATTATACAACTCCTGATCTTGAGTAGGAAGATTTAATATGTTCCTTGAAGTTATGGAGTCCCTTCCACAATAATGTGGTATGTGAGATGTATATGGATTATAAGATTTTTAAATACATAATATCATAATATGATCACAACATGATTTAATGGAAGTGGTTAAAAATACAACGAAAATAATTTATCAAAACACAACCATCGTGGGAAATAAAACATAGTGGTTGATGGATTTTCTTAGAGGGATTAATATATTTTTGAATATGATGGGTTTGAAAAAATATAAAATACTAAGAGACTTATTAATGTTGTAATTTTTTTAGATTATTGGAAACATAACTACATATATTAATGAATTAGAAAATTTCATTAATGGATAATATAAAAAAACAAATCATTATGATTAGTGTTTACAGAATATGATTATATATATGAATGATTTTATTATTGAATGATTCATCTATAAATATGGTATATTGAAATTTGAAAAGATACATTAAGGTATATCCATACCTAATATGATGAGGGATTTACTTGATGAAGCACATAACATAAATTTCTATACACACACTAGTATCACCATGATGAAAATGGATTTAATAAAATATTTGTAGAGGATAGAATAATGTGGGAAATTGTGGATGGTGTATCAAGACTATTTATATGGCTACAAGTAATGTAATAAGTACCAAAACTTATTTGTGTCATCAAACCTCTTCGTATTTTAATGAGGAAGTGGGGAAATGTTATCATGCACTTTGTCACTAGACTTCTGAAGACTCATAAGAGGAAATATTCTATGTGGTTTATTGTCGATCAGTATACTATGTAGGTATATATCATATTTTTAATAGAAGATATACCCCTTTAGAACCATGCATGGATATATATTAATGATTTTTTATATATTATGGTTCTCATATTCCAATTTTATTACTTTATGACCTATAGTTTAGATTGAAAATCATGAAGATTTATTAGAATTATCCTAAACATAAGTTAAATTTGATCGCATCCTATCATTATAAAATTAATAATACTCTAAAATAACAATACAAATATTATAATACATTATCCAATCATACTCCCTTTTAGATCAAGGTATATGGGTTCTGTATCTACCTTTGGTAGTATTATATTATTATAACTTCTCAAATTAAAGAATTATGATAGAATCATATCAATAATTTTAATTGAAGATATATTATACTAATAATTTTGATATTTTCTTATATAAAGGAATCTATTAGGTCAAAAACATGTTTATGAGACTACTAATATTGTTCATGATATTCTAAATTATAGTAATATAGATCAAATGATACAAAATTTATATGCAGAAAATCAAAGGATTGAATAGAATTTTATGCGGGTCGTCATGTCTTTCAAAATGTATATTCATGGGCTGGAATTATGTGGTTTTATAACAAGGGTAGTGTTAAATCCCAAAACATCTAGTGTTTTGAATTTTTAGAGTGAATTATAGCTAATTAATGCCTTCTTGATATCCCACATGACCTCTCTAATGTGCAAGAAATTTGCCACATTTCATTAATGGGAGAGAAATGCAGGAACCAATTCATTTAGTCTCCATTTAGTGAAAACATATCACAACTAAATTTTCATATAATTTAACGAAATTAAACATTCTTGAAACTAGATTGAATGTGTTTTGGAATCATTCAACATAACTAGTGAATGAACAATGGACAAATCATAAGATAGAAGAAGAAATGTGGGAACATAAAGAAGCATTGATAATGAATTTCCCACAAATTTTCGATAACTTATGTATATAAAATTTCAATGATGAAATTATATGTGGGGTAAAATTTAATACATAAGATTTTAATATAGAAAAGGAACATTATAACCCCAAACAATTAAAAAAATTTACAATCTATTCAAAATTCAAATTACGTAGAATTATTAATCAGAATTTTAAAAATAATTATTCGTAAATTTCAATTTATTTTTTCGATAATAATGATGTAAATGAAATAATTATTAATGAAACACACCTTCAAGGGTTATTGAGAAATTGAACATTTAACAACAATGTCGAGTAGGGTGGAATTCATAATACATCACTACTTGATTTTATAAAAAATTTATGAATTTTGTTTATGATTTGTAGAACATTCGAAATGCAAATGATTCTTGTATGGTTCATCTATGAAATATTCATAAAATCATATTGAAATTTTTACCAAGAATTTACTTTTTATTATTTGATAATATTAATTTAATTGATTCCATGAATGAAGATTTGGTATTGGGAAATAATTCAGGAAGATTTATAAAAATTAATATTTATTTAAATCATTCATTCATAAATTTTTGTAGTTTCATCCTCCTTCTCACTAACATTAATACCATCTAGATCCATTTTTCTCATGTAATTAACAAGCATATCAACATTGGAAGAAAAATGTTTATTTGTTTTATTTTTAATAACACCTCCATATCCATGATATAGTTTGGCCTTATCTTGAAGGTAAAAAAACATCCTAAATTTTAAGAGGTATGTCATTGGTATCCTCACTTACCATTTATTTGGATTTAATATAAAATTTACACTCTTTTATTATTTCCACTCACTAAACTATTTTAAGGGGTTCTGTTCACAATTATTTGTAAATTGATCATTTCACATAAACCATGTTCTCATCGAGTTTTTGAAGGGGGAATAGATTTTTTTTGTTTTTAGTTTTGTTAGTATTAGTAACAGTATAGTTTCTGGTGCCAATTCATTTGGGTTAATTTTTTTTAACTAAACAAAGAATATATCAACACTGAGAATCATGTTCACAGTCATAGGAGGCTGAACTAGAGTTTTTTATCCCTTGATGAACCTATAATCCACATTTCCATAAAAAATACATTAGAATATATGCATAATGTTAGTTGAAACATATTTTACACCTTTCAGTTGTCCATCCTTCTATTTCCTTATTTGTATTATAGAATAAAACCCAACATCATCAAAATTTACCATGTATCACCTACAAATATCCACAACCTATTATAGTAATCATCTCATTTTATCATGTTATAATTTATAGAATATTAATAGGGTGATAACATTCCAATCAATGAGGCATTAAAAATAACAACTCTAGGATTGTCTAGTTTGAGGAGGATTGTCTTAGAGAACATTAAATGATGTCCATCTTGGAATCTATTTCTATCAGTTTTTGATAACTCAACAAAAACAAATCCATGATCTATAGAAGGATCTTAAGTATTATAGACAAATACATTAAGGATATAAGCCTAGTATACCAAATTGAAGCACATGACTGACTGATTTCCCACTACGGACCACCGGAATGAGAGTAGGGAATAGAAAAAAAATCCAAATATTTAACATTTTTTTCTAGAAACACTAGAAATATACCTAAAAATTTGAAGATATGTGATCATTTTATCTTAAAAGACTTATAAATGTATATTGTATAATGTATTTCCATTCTCATAATAGAAGTAGGTTGTTTTTACTTTAACATTATTAATTATATCCATGAAAGGAGATGTTTTCTCCCCTTTCCTCAATTGAACATGGCATGATTTTTATTGGTGACCTAATGATAAAACATCATTATGAACCCATCCAAGATGAATTTTTCTCTATTTTAATATTCCCTCTCTCATTGCTAGCGTATCTGCGAGAGGGAATTTAGAGGATACCTATAATATTGATATGATAGATTTGATGGACTTTCAACAATAAATAGCCTTTTTGAAGCATGTAGGAGGATTTCACGTCATTTTATTGGGTTACACACTGTGTAATTTATGCTGGTTAAAAAATGTGAAAGGGATTCATGATGTGAAATATTACACATCGTGAATGGTGGTTTCACATCAAGACTATTTTCAATAGTGGATTTTTAATCCGAGGGGATAGGTTTTTCGGTGTAATTTCCAGTGTGGACTTCACAATGCGAATTGTAGTTTCCCATCGTGAAATGTCATGTATAAAATATTAAAACATGCAAATGGATGATTTTATCTGTACTTTATTTATCTACTCTTTCACCCATAACATGTTGTATCTTCTAGGCATTTTCTGGATACACCACTCCTCCAAGATATATCTATTTGATGTTGGATCTATATTATAGATATGGTGTGTATTTCAGGGTTTGTGGAATTTCAATTTAATCATATATTTTTATCATAGTTTCACATTTGGGTGTTGTATTTGGATATTTTGTTTTAAGGTAGGATTTTATCTTGGATTATTCTAGTTTCATTATGTTATCTTACTCCTCATGCCATTTCATGGTTAGTTGTTGTGCCACATACATATTTTATAGAGGTATGTGGTATTTTTGATTTCTTCCTACCCCATTTTTCTACCTTTGGTAAATATTAAGATGTGGATATTTGATTCTAGGGCCTTCATTGATTTTTTTGGGTTTCACAGATTTTGGATTCTTTTGTGGGAATGTGTGACCTATGAACTGAGGTATGTGGTACCGTATCGATCCTATGATAATGGATCTTGTCGATTTTCATTAAAAACTAATTCATATTGAATTATTATCATGATTTGTTTTTTTGTGCTGAAAATGGTTTTTAGTGAAAATTTATTTTTCTCTTGTTATTGAAAAATGGAATTTAAAAGGTGTATTTTTTTAGTATTTAAATGAATATTGAAATGGTTTTAAGATGGTTTTCAATGAATTGTAATGAATTGTCCAAAATATAAAATGGGATACCATGGTTACATAGGTGGAAGGTTTAGATTGGGGACATCACCCTTTGTTTTTGGATTGTCAAGGTGGGTTTTCTTGGGTATTTCCATTATTTCCTAGACCTATTATTCTTTGGGACTGTTGTTAACATTGTGAGGGGGGGGGGATTACTCATGAGTATTCCACTTTTTCCAAGGCCCATTGTTATAGGAACTGGTTTGTAAATTGTATTATTATGGCACGAGTATTTTGTGGCCTAGATCAGGAGTATTCCATTGTGTTGTGATACATGTGCATCTGTTTTGTTTTTCATGGATTTCAGATTTACCCTTCAAATTCATGTTTCTTCTTGTAAATAAAGATATATAAAATTCTATTCCAAACTGATAAACCTTATTTTGATTATAAATGTGTAAAAATGGAAATTATTACCATGTTTTATATAAAAATTATTTTCTTTTTATCATTTAATGTATTACATAAAATGAGCATACAAGAATGGTTATATAGAGATATGATATGGGACACCTGGGTGGGATCCTACTGATATTGTTAGCTTACACCATGCACACCTCTTTAGTTGTGCATAGAAATGTTTTTTTGTCTTTTAGTGTAGGTTACAGAAAGGAACCACTGTGAGGTGGTGAGGTAAATGCTAGATGGTTGGGTAGATGGTGGTGATATGGTGGGAGTTGTCCGTTCCATCGATTGGAGTATCTATTTGGATTCATACATTTGCAATTGGATTTGGTCTTTAGAGTTTTAGCTACTTTTTTGTTGTTTTTTACACTATTTTCTCGCAGTTATTGAATATATATATCTTTTTTTCCATTAAATTATCCTCTTTATTTTGTTAATATATTCCATGTGTTTGATCAGGTTAGGTGAAACCATTCCATTTACCTTTTTATTTGATTCTCAAGTGCTCGTTCCCAGCCCATGGGGATCTAAAATGACATTAGTTATGAAATAGAATAGGTCCGGAGTCGGGTTTGAGGGTAACATAGTTCAGTTCATTAAAATTTTGTATTATATGAGGTAACTCCTTAATAGGACTCATCTTGGGACATTTTTATTGTTGGAGATAGGATTTTCTGGACATTCGATTTATGTATCGATAAGTGTCTGGTCAACTCTTATCGTAATGAGGATCATATTTTCCTTGGAATTTGGGATGTCTGTCTTTATGTTGTGTTTTTTAAATCTCAGTTCTTGGATATGAGTTTTCTAGTTTTAATTGAGATATTATCTATTTCCTGATCATTATTATGCTTATATATACAGTAGTATGCCTTCAAGACATCTTCAAAGAGTTCCATATGAAGTTATTATAGATTCCCTTCAATGGAACCCACATGTAGGTCATAATGTCTTGGAGAATATCCTATAGGTAGTCAATATTATTGATGAGGATGTGACACATGTTCAGAACGTAGTATTTGAGGTACATTCATGATTTGTTTGATAGAGAGATAGATCATGAGATATCATGAGTAAGAAGTCAACATCCTTTAAAAGATGTAGAGATCCAGAAAGAGGTGGAGGACTAATTGGGTAGGATTGATCAACTCATAGTATTTATAGAGACACCGAAGAACATTAAGTGATGTGTGTGGTGTTTAGACAAGAGGGCTCCAACAAGGGATGTTGATATTCTATGGTCCAGGTAGATAGGCACATGGAATTAGATTGGAAGGGTTCCAAAGCCCTATGTAGTGTTGGAATACACCAATCATTTTGATCAGCTTGTCTGTTGGTTCTACAGAATTCATACAGAATTATCATCTTATGGCTCAGAAGTACCTATAGGGTTTGTGACCAAATTTTAGAATGTTGGTGTTTAGGTTGAAACATTATACCTATACAGAGATGGTATACAAAGTTATGATATCATAAATGAATATGGCAGACAATGTTTGATTTTCCATCTATTCTATTCCATTGGTTGAATGATTTAGTGGAATTCATGGGAGGAAAATGAAGTGGAAGGATTGTTGTGTAAGTGGTAGAGGTAGGTCTTATTAATTTTCCTCCTATGAACTATCCATTACAAGAGGTAATATGCCTCAGAATTTCTATCAGGGTGGTAAGGGAAGACCCACAATATTTTCATTCTTTATTCCTATGAATATATACAATATTTGTAGAAATATTGGTCACTAATAGTGGTATTGTCATTATATTAATACACATCATTATAGTTAGGGTTAATTGGATCCAAAAGCTACTATGGTGCATTCACAAGATTACGAGAGAATAGGGCACCAACCACATGCCTTAAGAGTTATCTATTCTGATGCAGTAAATGAGTGTCCCATAGAAGTTAATGATGGTTTTACTAGATCGAGAGGTACTATAGTTATTGGATATTCTATAGTAATTGATTTATTTGATACTCGTCCTCCAACTCCATTATATCATAACATTTATTATATGTTCTGAATATTTCATTAGAACCTATTTTCCATACTAAATATTTATCAACCCCTCTCAATAAGATGAAAGTGAAGGGGTTTCATTGTCCTTACTATTAGTTATCTATTTAAGATACAGAGTTGGTTTCATATTTTCTCATTCTTGATATGGATTAGTTTGATGTCAACATCAATATGGATTGTAATTTTAGTTAATACAGTGAAGGTATGGGTTTTTGTCATGGAATGAACCATGAAATATCTTTTATAGGAGATGCTTCCTTGGACTTTCTAGACACTATCGATAGTTTTTAGGGATTTCTCAATGTCGGTGTCCCCATTGACAACTTTGACTGATAAGGTGGTGAAATTAACATGGTATTAAAAGTTTCAATATTCATTTAATTAAATGAAATGACTTCTAAAATCAGCTCATATTCTGATCTTACATGATCGAGGTATAGGGTATGTGGTGTTTTACGATGCATCAGGTGCAGGTATATGAAGCGTAATTCTGTAGGATGACTATGTGGCAGCTTACAAATCTCATCAGTATTTACCTCATGAAATAAATTACCATACTCATGATTTTGAGTTTCAAGAAGTCATGCATGCACATAAATGTTGATGGAAATATATTTTTTAGGGGAAGGTTCATGATCATCACTGATTATAAGAGTATGACCTATATCATCTCTCATAAAGAATTTTATATCTGGAAGAGATGATAGGTAGAATACCATCAAATTTTTTAATTTGATATCACATATACCCTTCGGAATGTAAATGTCATTTCAAATGGTCTTAGTAGAAAAGTACCATCATAATATTTTATGGAATCGAAGGAATAATGGAACCGTATAGGGATTTTCAGTCTGTTGCACCTAGATGCTCATGAGGATGTTTTAGGCATGTTTCTGACCAGTGTTCAATTAGAATTAAATATCCAGGAGTATATTTTTCATATATAGTTGCAGGATGTTGAGTTTCAGAAGACATAAGATTTCATTCATTGTGGGGAGTCCATTTTGTGTTGGTCTATTTATTTAGATGGTATGCTTTACTTTTGTAAAAATGATTGTTTTCATAACATCAGTGAAGAGTTTTGTCTTGATCTATTATCCCATCACTTCATGAGACATATAATCTGGAACTATGAAAATTTATTATAAAATGAGGTGGTGATTCTAGTGGCCTGGTATGAAGCATGACCCCATGGAATTTGTGTCCTGTTATTACTCCAACCAATGGATAAAGGCATAGTACCTAAAACCTGATGGTGTGCTTCAGTGTCATTCAGTACCGATTTGGAAATGAGATGAGGATTCCATTGATATTTTTGTGGGACTTTAATAGAATCCTTGATGTAGGAATTGTACCTGCGTGGTTATTGATCAATTGGAGTAGACTTATAATACCATTATTATCAAAGTCACCACTAAAGTTGAAAATCTACGTAAGTTGTATGTTCATGATATCTTTAGGATACATGGGATTCATTCTTCCATTTTTTTGATAGGGATATGATGTTTACCATGAGCTTCTTGAGAAGTATTCATGGGGAAATGGATAATCAAATCAATTTGAGCACAACGTAACATCCCCAGATAGATGATAAAATGGATCAACAAAGTCATATCCTGAAGGATATATTGTGCATATGTGTCTTTGATTTCATAGGATCATGGAATAAACATCATAGACTGGTTGAGTTTGTCTACAACAACATTTATTAGTTTTCAATAAGAATAGATCCCTTCTATATGTTTTATGGTCACCCATTTATATCAATTTATTATTAGGATGAGGTGGGAGAATTGTATCTAGTTGGACCAAGATTGTATCTAGATACCTCCATAAATATTAAGGATGTACATCGACACCTAATGATATCATAGAGCTGATAGAAATCATAGGCGGATCGACAAGGATGACTTTGGAGTTTTCCAAAGGTGGATGGGTTTCTTGAATGTTACTCCTTGTTTGGGTTACCATTGGAATGGAATATTGGGAATGTTGGGTCTGAGACATGTTGGACCAGTTGAGGTTATATAGAAGCTCAAAAAGTTTTCTCATTAGTTACCATTATCAATTCAATTGATATATATTCATTATGTTTTACTTATATCTCATCTCATGAAGCATCACACAGATCCCACTCATGTTATGAGTTGTGAAGAAATTGAGTTAGAGTTAGATGTTTCTGTATTGGAGAAACTATATGAGATCATAAACTCTAAAGTGAATGTCTTTCATGGTATGATTATTTCGTTGGTATTATTTATATGTCTAGAAGGATCAGATTCTAATGTGACTTGGGAATCTGATTCATTGATGAGGGAATAATGGCCTCATCTATTTTTATGAATTACATCTTCCACATAAATTCTCGTGGAAGGAAATTACTTGTGGTGGAGGGATTGTAACATCTCGTTACCGATCTATCAGGAACAACATTATCTCACTCATAGTTTTACCTCTCTCATCATTTAAATTAGTCTAAGAAGGAATTAAGAGGATACCTATAATGTTGATGTAAAATATTTATTGGTCTTTCAACATTAACCATCCTTTTTGAAAGACAAAGTAAGATTTTGTGCCATCTAATTGGGTTACAAGCCATGTAATTTCTACCAGGTACAAGACGTTAAATGTAATTCTTGGTGTGAAATGTTACATGTCATTAATGGTGGTTTCATAGCATGAATTATTTATATAAATTATTTTTTATCTGAAGAGATGGTGTGTTTGTAGACAATATCTAGCATCAACTTTATGACATGAATAGGAGTTCCACGCCTTGAAACATCATGCATATAGTTTCAAAAAACAACATTGGATGTTTTGATCAGTCATTTCATTCTAGATTCCATCACCCTTGACCAGGGTCATCTCCAAGGAATTTTTACGAGACACCACTCCTCATAGATTGATCTATTTGGAATTTGATCTTTTTTGTAGTTGTAGTACGTCTTTTTGGGTAAGTTAGCTTTCCATTTATATGTTGCTTTTGATCACGGTATTGTATGCATGTGTCCTATTTTGATATGTTGTTTTAAGATGTTAATTAATATTTTTTTCTTCTAGATCCATTTTAAAATCATGTTCTAAAGACTATTTATTTGTTGGTTTTGGTGCAACAGAAATCCATTTTTGAGGTATGTGGTGTTTTCCTTTTCCACCAAACCCATGTTTTCAAAGATCGAAAAATCATACGATGTGGTGATTTGTTTCCAGGTCCATAGTTCACATTTTTGAGTTTTGTTGATTTTGGATTCTATTGCAGTCATGTGAAACCTAATATTTAAGGTAGGTGGTTATTTGCCTCTCCTATGATAATGGATCATGTTGTTCTAATTTACAAAATAATTTATAATTAATGATTGGCATGATTTTTTTGTGTGTTGAAAATTAGTTTTCCCAGGTTATTGAAAAATCGAATATTAATGGGGTATTTTAGAAGAATTGAAATGAACATTGAATTGGATTTGAAATTATTTTCATTGTATATAAATAAAATGAAAATTGGGTTACTCTGGGTGCATAGGTAGAAGGTCTACCTTGGGAACATCTTATATGGTTTTTTGATTATCAAGGATATTTTTTCGGGCATTCCTCTATTTCATTGGCTCTTTGTTTAAGGTGACTGATACTGACATAGTTGGAGGGTTTACTCATGTAGTATTCATCCTCTTCCAAGTATCGTTGTCTAAGGAATAGGTATTTGGAATTTATTATTATGATATGAGTAGTACACATCCTTTACATGTAGTATTTTTTGGATTTGTGATACATGTGACTCTATATTATATTTCTTTTCATTCATAATTATTCCTTGATATGTATGTTTTATCTTCTGAAATATAATATTGAAAATTTTAATTTAAATTGATATACATTCTTTTGTTTAAAACTATGGAAAAAGGAATGACTTAACCTTGTTTTCTATAAAACTGGTTACCTATTATTATTCCATTTTTTACTTAAAATTATCATACATGAATGGTTATAAATAAAATTAACATTGAAGACTTCGGTGGGATACTATTGATCCTGATAGCTCACAACCTGCACATGTCTTCTTTCAATGCAAAAGTAATGTTCCTCTTTAACTTTTAGGACTTGTATGGAATTACCCTACATCATTTATTTGATGATTACCTCACTGTTTAAAGAGGATGTGGTTCATTGACCTTTGTTTGTCTTTTAGTATAGGGAGAAAAAGAATTCATAGTGAGGTGGTGAGGTTCATGTCTTCTTGTTTAGTAAATGGTGGGGAGACATTGAGAGTTATCCCTACCAAAATTTTATATACCTATTTGGATTGGGTCATTTGTATTTGGTACTATCCTTTAGAGTTTTTTGATATTGTTTTTGTATTTTTTCATTGTTTTCTTAAAATTATAGAATATATATCTTTTTCTTCTTATAATATTACTTTTTTTGTTTTAAATATATTTTCCAAGTGATTGATCATGTTGGGATAAATAGTTCCCTATGATTTGTTGTTTGATGCCCCTGTGCTTTTCACCAACCCATGGTGCACTGGAACGCCCTTTGGTTATGTAGAATAATGGGTTGGGTGATGGGTTTGAGGTAAACTAGGGTCATTTAATTACAAAAATGTATTGATAATAAAAAAATAAACCATATATTACCATTAGTTTTTATTTGAATCAGTACTCTTCACCCACCACAATCCACATAGAATTTTACTGAATACCACTTTTTAAGTTTATATATTTTGATAGATTGAGATCTTAAATAATGAATAATAATAATTATTTAATTAATAATTAACTCCTAGTTGGTGGGAATTGAGGAAATGAATAATATTAAGTAAATTATTAAAATATATATTCCAAATATTTATAAAATTAATTCATTAGTTACTAATTAATTATAACAGAAAACCAATTGAAAATATAGGATGAGTTTTTATAAAAACTATTTCAATGCCCAAAATGACATTTTATATTAATAAATTACATTAAAAAATATTTTTAAATGATATAAATAAAATGTTTATATTACATATTCCATAAAATATTTTTATATACATCCAAAATATTTTTAGTGGCCTAAAATAAATATTAATTATATTTTAAACATTACAAGGTCATATTTTATAATAATATTTTTAACGCCTTTTAACGGAGATAATGTTTTAAATATAAAATTTTAAAGTTGAATAAATTTTATTTTAAAAAAATGGCTTTTTAAATTACGATATCAAAAATTACTTCGGTTAAATTTTAGTATTTTAACGACATGTTTGATTTTTTGAGGAATAATAAAGTAACTGTTGAAGTAATAATATGACTGTTAGGAATAGTAAGGTTTCCATTAGATTATTTTCCTCACATATGAAAGTATAAATATAATTTTGGAATTTTATAAATTAAAATATTGTTTATTTATATCATGGATTATGTAAATAAATGTTGCAAAAATGATAATTTAAGTGTCGTTATTTTTGTGAAACATAAATGAAATTTAAAATATTATAATTAATATAATAATTTAAAATAATATTTATTTTCATAAAATAGATTAACAACTTAATATTTTTTCATGGTTAGAAGTTAATATTTGGAGACCATAATTAATTTTTCAAAGTGTTATAAAATATGTTTTAATTTTAGAATTTTTATTTTTCCAACAAATGATAATTTTATGTAAAATATAAATTTAACATATTTATAAATTCAAATCCCTAAAATGGAGTCAATTTTGGAATTATACACATTGAAAAATGGTTTGGGTAAATTTTTTCTATTTTTCAAAAATATTTGAATTTTTGGGACATAGAAATTATAATAATTTATGGTATTTTACAAATAAATGATTTATTCATTCATAGATGATGTATAGATGATGTAAGACCATAATATGGAAATATAATTCATTATTTTAATATATTTATTGATAATAATGAAACTATTATAATTCATTATCCAAAATAATAAGCAAATGAATAAAAAATTTAAAAACAACCTATCTCCTCCAATATATATACCATCACTTACCAACCCTTATCCTTATACATCCAAATAAATGATTATTGAATATATTCTACAATTTGAACATCCAATCATCTTCTCCACGTTTTGTTATTTCTTGTCTCACAAAAATACCAATTCCAAGTCCCTTAATGAGGTTCTCGTGGAGAAGAATCCAACTAATAAATCCATTTTCATTCACTTTCATTTTCATTTAATTAATTTTATTCTTATTATATCCTTACATATTTTGTATCAACATGCATGATAAATCTAGTATCTTTTATATATATAGTAATTTTATTATTAAAATGGAATATCTTTCATCTAACACCTTATCCCCTCCATTTTTTTTTCTAAAAATGAAATAATATTCCATGATGTGTCAATTTACCGCCATCACGGACAATATGATTTCATTTTCCATTAATGCATTCAATTATGGTTATAAAACAATTATTATAGTTATAAAATATTTTATTATAAATATTTTTAAATTATTTATTTTTCTACAATGAGTAAATATACATGATACTAATGAAAAATACCAAAATAGTTTTCAGCGATCGAAATACCACAAAAATAATCTAAATGATTATCCATAACATCTTATATAATGATTTATCCTTAACAAAAATAACCAAACAAATTATATTAAAATTTAATAATATGTAAGTTAATTAATGACATATAACTTTAGTTATAGAATACTATTCTACTTTCATGTGACCTTTCGTTAATGTATACTAGTTAACCGATAATGGAACCCAAGGAACATAACACTCTTGAACTATAAAATTGAATTGTATAACTAATAAAAAAGGTAATAAATGACATATTAAAATTATAAAAAATAAAATAAAATTATAATTTGTTATGAATTAATTAACTATTGGATTTTATTTTATTATACAAGAGGTTAAGTAGAATTATAGAACAATTTCAGACATATGGTAATGGTTTTCATGCTCACATTAATTTCTGTAAGATATGACTTATCCACCAAAATTTCATGTGTGTGTTGTATGTATACTACCCATTTATGTATTATATAATAAATATATTTATCTTCATGGTATTAAATTTCATATGTAATGATCATTAATTTTTGGGGGAATATGGTTTGTCCATTGTAAAGGTAGTAAGGGTTTCTTCTCAAACCTCAATTTTTTATTCTGATTATAATATATCATCATTTATCCTAATTTAATTCTTTAGTCACATTATGTAATTGTTATATATTATGTTTATATGTTTCAACTTAATGTATCCAGATCATTTCATCCTTTTATGATGGGAAAATTCTTGATTTTATAATGTTCTTCTTTCAATTCTTCTCTACAAGAAACCCCTATTTAAGGTAAATTCCCAGTTTATCACACATTTTCAAGTTAACTCCTTGATATTTTTTAAGAAACCATTATTATATTAATTTTTTTTAATTCGAAAAAAAAAATCATAGTTCATTTTTTGGATTTATGTGAACAATAAATATTTTTCCTATTTAAGGAATCTAATATTTTATCTTAAACCCCATGAAAGTGTGCCATTTCTAAAGTTTTTTATAAATTCATGTTTACTTATTTTTACTTATTTTGTGAATAAATCATTGCAAAAACGTAATTTTATTTTTTCTTCCATTTTAATTTCTGGAAAATTAATATTTACAAATTTTTTAAGAAAAAAATACAAATTATTTTCCAAAATAATTATTCTTTCCAATGTAAAAGGGTATTTCTCTCACGAGTTTGTCAATATTTTTATTATAGTACATCCATATGTGATTATTAATCAAATATTTAAATGATTTGTTGGAAATATTTATTTACCTATATCTTTTAATATATATTAATCGATATACAAGGAATTCATTGGAATTAGTATGCGACGGTTGTGGCCCGCTATAGCTCCTCCATGCATCGGTATGTCTCATGAGACAATCTAGAACGTGTTCTGTCTAAGGCCTTACCATTTTATTTAGATTTCATGGATGAGACTGTGATGGTATGTTTTCATTCTCCAAAAATATGCATTACCTCATTATAAAATTAGTAATTGATAGCCCATGAGATTATTGGTCTAGTAGAATATCCATGTTTATGTTTTTTTCATATGTCATTATTTATGTGGATGTATTTATTAATATTTTATCCCTAAAATAATATTCCCAATATTCTATTTTAATAGCACATTTTTTAGTTATTTTGTATGACTTATTATATATGATATCTTCTGTACTATTGTTTTCCCTTACTGAGCATATTTTCTTACCACATTATTATTTTTTATTTTTGTCAAGGATGTGAAAATGTATATTATAAATAACTTGATTGGATAATCTATGGGTTATTTATTTTTCAATTAAATTAGATTTTTTGTTATTCCCTTTTATTTTGTATTGTAAAATTTACATTTATATATTGTCTTCCAAAACTAGTACTCTGTTTGGTTCTTTGGAATGCAAACACGTGTTAATCATTCTAGTGTAATGAATTAAGCCACATGATCTAGGCTAGTAGGGTCAGGGTATTTATAGTTAGTACAAGAGAAATTTTAGTATATATTTTGGACAATATATTTAGATATCATATATTAGGGAATAAAAACACTTGATAGACTTTAAGGATAATCATAAAATAACATCATATAATTTTCGTAAGGTAGAGATTTTTTTTGTGTTCCTATAAATAAATATCTTTCTAGATACTATAAATATACATGGTTTTGGAATTTAGGTATCTATGGGAAACAACTCTGACATGGTGTGTTGGTCCTGAGTCGAAATTATCTGGTACATGACCATGTTCATTATGGTACACAGTATTTGAAACTCTCAGAGGGGTTTTTTGTAGGATAATTTACATTCTCATTACAAAACAGTATGAAGGATTTAAAAATAAATAGGTCCCATGTGAACCAACGTTTATGATAATGAGATGGTAAAATTTTCAATTAATTATTTCTATTTATGTAGTTCAAAATTATACATTATGATTCATGATTTTATGAGAAAATCTAGTATAAGAAATTATTTTTAAATGGCCTCTAGAAAAAATTAGGTTCATAATAGATGAAATTTTCAAAGTATATTAATTTTCTATAAAATTTATGCATTTAATTTAATATTCTTTTGGGGAAAATCCTCGAAATGAATGGAGAAAGATCACGAATAATCCTTCTCCCTCTTTAAGAGGATTAAATTTCAAGGATAATACTAAAATCATAGTCATTTGATTTAAATACCATTATCATCATCCAAGATACCCATATAGAACTATAATATGAATAAAACACCTATATTTTTCCCCATTAATTATTGGGATCCTAGTTTGTTACGGAAACATTCACATATTCTCAGTTTCATACTACTCCTGGCATGAATGTCATTACAAGAGAGTTTATTAATTCTTCACCATAATTAACCATATAAACTCTCATAAATATCTTAGCAGTTGTATAATAGGGAGAACTCTGAGTAGATTACATATATCTAATTTTAAATTTCTGTATCTTTTATTGTAATATATATAATATTGATACTTTCATGGAAAACAAAAAAAATATTATTTTATAATGGAAGGATCACCGAGATGTTCAAAAATTGTATATAAAATAAAACAATTCTAAATATATATCAATATCTATATCATGTCTATCCATTCTATGCATGATTAATTTTTAATGATAATTTATATGATTTGCAGGATTACATGATGTATCACTGAGATTTAGGGTCCCATGAACATCATGAGAGATTCCACTGTCAATGAAGACCTGGATGAAGGTCTAAGTTTCTTTTGACTAAAGTTTTACGTATTTACAATCTTAATTAACTTTAATTAGAAATTATGTAATTCCATGTTTGGGGAAATGAAACTATGACTTTGATTGTGATATAATATCAAGGGTAAGAAATGTTTTTCCAATATTTAATGGGTCATCTACACGAATATGAGACACTACACAAATCAATGTCTCATGTTTCAAAGGACTATACACCAAAAATGTATAATAGATCACGGTCAAGCGAATTCAATACCTCAAGAAAAGTAGAATGATTATTATTCCTATTTTTTTATTCAAGAATTAACTTATTTGAAAAATTTATCAATAATCTTATATTTATTTGATTCATGAGATATATAAGGAATATAATGTAGTAATTCTTGTATTAGTAATTAGAATCATTATATGAATAACACCCGTAATCAATATAATTGTTTATGTTGTAAACATATATGTTTTAAAACACATGACATAGGAAAGATAAAACTATATATGTTCCTAAATAATGAGATGATACTAAATAGATTTCTGAGGAATGTATTTGTGACTATGAAGGTCACTTGATGGTTTAAGTTATACAACATTTTTCTGATTTCTGGATTTAATGACAATGAATGATTTACTATTAGAAGATTTCATGTTTTCCTTATTGATTTATGGTGATCAATATCTACATATACTTAGGGTATGGTTTTATGAGCTACATTATTTGTAGCATCATATTTTTATTTAATTTTTTAAATTTAATGACCTTCCCTATAAATTTTTTTATTTAAAAAAGAAATACATGATGTAGAAAATTTTTAAGATTAACTACATGAGAAATATATTATGTCAATTATTGGAAATTATTAATCACTGATAACATATTCTATCCTTCATGGATTATATAATCATTTAATGGCCAAAAGAATCACTTAAGGACTATATGATTCATTAAAAGTGCTTTATGAATAAAAATTTGTCTCCAATATCCATATTTTGGGTTATGAAATTTACTATAGATAGATCATATAAAAACAAAAGTATTATATTTTGACATGGAATGAGATAAAGGAGTCTTCTAATGTGATTATACTAATATTAAAATAATACCTATACAACTCTATGAAAAGTATTGTATAAAATTAATGCTTTCTGTTTACATTTATATATGAGAAATTGGTGGCATTTTATCTAATAACATTTTTTATCGATACATGATTGTTATTTTTTAAGAACCGCATTCTATACAACTCTCCATCAGGTAATTATAATTATATTTCCTATGAAATACCCATTTTTTCACTTCCAACAATTCTTATCCTATACGGAAACTTAATTTGTTGGGGACCATTGCATTTCGATTTCCCTAATATTATGAGGATATCTTATAAACCCTATTTCAGATGTTGGATTCCCACAAAGGGTTTTTCATGTATAAATGTTTGATTTTTGAATTAAAATTTAAAATTGTGAGGATGAAATTTATTGAAGGATGGTATAATGTAACACCCAAATATTTAATGGTCTGTATATTAATAAATTTAACCTCATTGATAAATTATGAGTTTAACAAATGATTACATATTATTATATAATTAATAGTTATCTACTAAAAGTTTGGACTTGAGAGATTAATTAAATTATTAAAATATAGGTTATAGATGTTTATATAATTAATTTATTGGTTACCAATTAATTTGAAATAAAAACCATTTGAACATCAACAATGTATTTTTATAAAAAATATTATTTCTACAATGAAATATTATTCTAATAAATTGATTAGAACAATATTATTGAATGATATTAATAAATTTATATATTATATATTCAATTATATATTTTTTCAAACATCCAAAATACTTTTAAAGTCATTAAAAAAGAGTAAATTCAATTTTACTAATTAAGAAGGCTACATTTTTATAAATGTTGTTGTTAACGCCTTTTTATTTAGAACATGTTTTAAATATAAATATTGACACTTATTTAAATTATGTATCAAAAAATAATCATTATTTTTGAATGAATATAATACAATTTCACTTTGGATAATTTATTTCTATTTTTCTTGAAATTTTTATTTTTTGATATATATTAATGTAACCGTTGGAATAATGATATGATCGTTAGGATTAGTAATGTGTCTATTAGAATAATAACCTAACTTATGATAGTATTATAATAAGTTAATAATATAATAAAAAATATATAATATTTATATTATGGAAGAGGTAAATAAATTTTTTTAAAATGATAAATTATGTGTTGGTATTTTTGTGAAACATAAATATTATTTACAAATTTTATAAATAATATATTGATTTAAAAGAAATTTTAATTTCAGGAAATAAACTCATAATTTAATAGATTCTTTTAAACAATTTATAAGATAATTTTATTATACGTTAATAAAATTTTCAAAATGTTATAAAATCAGTTATAATTTCAAAATAGATATTTTTCGAATAAATAATTATTTTAATTAAAAATAATTGTTTTCATATTTTTACATTTATTTTTAGAATATGGAGGTTATATTTAAACTGTACATGTAGAAAAATTCTTAGCATTAATTCTTGAGATTTTTCTGAAATCTGTGAATTTTTATGAATAATGAAATAATTTCATTTACATTATTTAACAAATACATGATTTATTAAGTCCTAGATTACGTATTGATAATATAATACTATAATATAGGACACTTTTTATTAGATAATTATATTCAGTGATAATTCTCAAAATATTCATATTCTGTAGCTAAAATAATAATCAATTGATTAAAATATTAAAAAAACACCCCTCTCCTCCACTATAAACACCTCCCCTTGTCCTCAAAATTCTAAATCCTTGAATCATTCATATATTCTACCACATTAATCTTTAAAACATCTATCCCATGTTTTGATTTTTCTTGAGTCACCAGAATACCATTTCAATGTCCCATAAAGTGGTTCTCAAAGAGAAGAATTTAGGAAGTTAATTCATTTTCAATATCTTTCAATTTGTATTAATTTATTTTTTATTTATTCTATCATTATCTATTTTTGACAAACATTCATGATAGATCTAGTAACTTATATATACTATAATTTTATTATATTAATGTATGGTTTATCAAAAAACATGTTCTCCTCTCTCATTTATTATAAAAATTAACACATTTTCTGTCATGTGCTAATTTACTTTCATCATGGATGATGTGACTTTAGTTTCCATTACCACAATAAAGTATAGTAATAAAATAATTATGAAGTTTTGAAAATATTTTATTATACATATTATATGTTATTGTTTATTATGGAACCAGTATATATATATTATATTATCCAATAAGACAAAACTAGATTATAATGAACGAAAACCCACCAAAAATAATCTAAATGATTATCACTCACACTGTTTCTAATGATTCATAATTTCTATAAAAAAACAAATCACATATATAACCTTTTAATATTATGTATGTTCATTAATAAAATATATTTCTATCCCTGTATAAGTATTCTAATTTCTCATGATCTTTTATAAATGTATACAAGTAAATTTTTCATGAAAACCAAGGAAACGAACGCCCCCAAACTATTTAATTGTATATTAAAACTCATTTAAAATATCATAAATAAAATAAATAAAATTATACAATGTAATATAAAATTATAAAATTTTCAAAATTAATAATTAATGGATTTAATTTGACAATCTAGAATAATAATTTCGAGGGTAGAATGCTTTCGTACATAAGGTAAAGGATATCTCGTCTCACTTTCATTTATGTGAGTTATTCCTTATTCACCACTATTAATTGTGTGTGGTGTATTTATATTTCCCATATATTTATTTTTTTCATTTATATTTTAATCTTCATGGTATTAAATTTCTTATTTTATGGTCAATAATTTTATGGGGCACATGCTCAGTATGTTTGCAATGTTGTAAGTGTTACTTCTCGAACCTACATTTTTCATTCAGGTTAAGATTTATCTTTCTTTACCCAAATATAATTCCTAATATATTTTAAATACATATTAAAGAATATATTTATATGTTTCAAAATCATGTATCCAGTTTAATTCATCATTAAATTATAGGAAAATACTTGATTTTATAAGGTTCCTTTCATAATTCTTCCCTGATATGCAAGTCCAGATTAAGGGAACTTCTAATTTATTTCCCATTTTAAAGTGCAACACATGATCTATTTTAAGACAAAATTATTATTATAAAATTATTTATTTACTTATGAAGATATAAATTATTTTATTTTAGGTTTTATGGGAATAATTAATCCTACGTATGCTTTAAAAATTATTATATTTTCTCTTAAACCGAACAAAAGTTTCCAATTTATAATGATTCGTAATTTTTTTTACCTTTCCTCACTTCAGTTGGAAATAATTTTTACCTCATACATAATTTAATTTTCATTCAATTTTCATTATTGGGATTTAAATATTTAAAATTTTGTTCTATAAAAAATAAAATTGATTTCCTAAATTAACTCTTCTTTCCAAATTAAAGAGGTATTTCACTCCAAAATTTATCAGGGATTTTAATAGAGTATTTTAATATATGATTATGATTAAAATATTATAATGATTTATTGAAAAAAATGACATAAATATATATTTTCAAATATATTATTCAACTTATGAGTAATGCATTGGACTCAGTAAGTGATACGCAATGCCGGCTCTTGCCCCTAGATTCATCGGTATGTCTCATGATATCTACTAGAAAGAGTTTTGGTCGAGCCCTTACACATTAATGATTTATTCTTGGACAATTACTTGATACTATATGTTTATGTAAAAAATTATACATTACATCATTATGATATTATTAATTGATACCCCATGTAATTATTCAACTAGTAGAATATGCATGGATAAATTTAATTTTCATGTGATCATTTATATGTGATTATTAATCCAATTATTATACCTTAAAAATTATTTTCAAGAATAATTTTTAATGAATTTTTTTTCCATTAACTATTCCATATTATTTACCATATCTTCTGTTTTATTATATACATTTACTATGAATCTGTACTCACATATTAGTTATGTTTTAATTTTTACTTGATGCAATGATGATTATTATGAATGAATTTCAAGGATAATCTAGGATTTATATATTTTTCAAAAGAAGATTCATTTAAATTTTTTCCATTAAATTTATAATTTAGAATGTATTTCTATATCTAATTTTCCGAAACATCTAAGGTATTCGATCATTTGGGCATTGAACGCTTTTTTATAGTACCAAGGAAATTAATTAAGGAACCAACTCTGGCGTACTATGGTATGGATTTTTACACACCCACTCCAATACCTATTTTAAGGAATATTTAATGAAACAAATATCTTGATCTATCATTAAAATACAAAAATTATTTGACGAGGATACCCATCATGTGATGACATTATGGATTTTTTAAGGTTAGGGGTGGTCCTATAAAGCTAATCCACATCACTATGGAAGGGGGAGCCCACCTAAATAAAAATAGAAAACCTATTTAGAATGTAATAACATAATACCATAACATGATAGATGGGACATGGACCTAAAATATATTAAATGGTCTACATTTTCAAACCGAACAATAAAATTATAAGTGAAAAAAACCCCCAAGATAACTGGCTCTATCAGAGGCCATGGGTCATTGATGAACATTTCAAAGAATTCACATGATGTAAACTTCCTAACTTAATGATAATCCAGAGATAATATAATATTTAAAATTCCATAGATAACTCATTGATTGATTGGAGTATAGGTGGTCAATAACGGTGAAAATATGGTACCTTCTGGATGAGATGAAAGAGTTAGAAATTAGAGACAAGGGGGGATTGATAAAAATGGATAAAACCACTGGATCATACCCCTTCATGAATATAAATAGATTTGGGATACGCATTAATATCCTATAGAATGCTACATTAATTACGATTAGGGTTTTTCTATACTGATATAGGCGATAACCTCATTCTGCTAAATCATACCTAGATAGGCTCTTCATAATAAAATAAATCTGGGATTAATTCCATTCCATGGTTGGTGTGAACATTCATCAAATCTGGAATTTATTGAATATAATTTCATTATAAAGAAATTGTTTTTTAATTCAACCTATAAAAATTATAAAAGGATAAATTTTTAAGAAATTTCTAATTATGCATATTTTTTGGTGAATAGTAAAAATTAAAATTTCTCAATATAGTGAATTTTTTTACATCACCATGACATAATAATGAAATAACATTTTTTGAAACATTTATATGAACAAAAAATGAGTATAAAAAATTAATATTCTGTATTTAAAAATAATATGTTGAATTAGTTACTCAATTTATGAATTTTTGAACCTAAATTATATTTTGTTCTAGTAAAATAACATATTTATGGTTGTTTGAATTTAATTAAGTGGTTAAAAGGTGGAATTAAATTTTTTATTGATAAAAGTGTAAAAATGGAAATTAGGTTTTTAATAAATATTAAAATATAATTTTTATAAATACAATACAACAATATATTGTAAATTCATTTTATTTCATAGAAATGAGTTTTTTGATAAACATTTTTTTGTTAATAGTACTCTTACTAGAAATAGGTTTTTCCACATGTGAGAATTTAATAATGATTTTTTTCTATCCTAAAATATAATTTTTATAATATTATATAATATCAATTTCAGTTTTATACTGCAAAAATAATTCACCTTTGTTAAAAATGATATACTATGATAAATTAAAGTTATTGAAACAAGTTATATTAATGGGGAAAGCCCTAAAATATCTCAAAAAACATCCCTTGTTTATAGGGACGATGGTGGATTTACCAATACTCATCCCTTCTCTAATACATTCCTAATTTTTGGTCACTTTCTATTGAATCTGACATTTATTTATAATAACTTAATGATTGTTTAAAAAAATGACACCCATCACACATATCAAATGATGCATTTTACTCCCAACATAACATATTACATTTGAACTATTAATTCATTCTGGATGAGGCCAAATCCTAAAAATCATACATAGAGACATACAATAGGTTCATATCTCATAGATATATAATTCATTAAAGGATCAATTAGTCTCATAAAGGCTAATATCCATGTAAGAGGTAATTTTTTTACTGACATTTTTCTATATTCAGTCCTCAAATTACACTATGAAACTATTTATAAGTATAAAAATATGATTATATAACTGTAATTATTATACTAAGATGTTATTTTATTTCTAGAAAAAAATTCACCTTCATCTAGTCTATTTGAAAAATTTATATGTTTTTAGTGTTATACACAGACAATAGCCTCTATGAAATAAATATTTCATTTTTCATCACAACCATATATGGTTTTCTCAACAAATTTTTTAATTAAAAAAATAATATGTGTAACCTGATAATGGTTCTTAATCTAAGTATCCAACCTTATAAATTAAATATTCAAGTGAATATGAAAAAAAATTCAATTTATTATTTTCCAAAAGCTATTTTAGGATTTTAGTTTTAGAGAGATAGGTTATAACTATTACATAACACACACACAAAAAGAGATATGTATATATATATATATAATTTTTACACTTATAATCAGTATCTATTTTCCCCTATAATTAATTTTTTTAAAACAAAAAATGATTTATTTTCATGACAAAATACTCACATCATTAAACCAGATTTATTTTTTCCCTTTCCCATAAACAAACCCTATAAAAATCATTTAAAAGAGTGTGAAGAGAACAAAAATTCTTATTAAAGAACATAAAGTTAATTCAAACTCCTTAGTTAATTAAAAAAACATAAAAACGCATGACATGTTTTACCTTTATATCAATATTATTTTACAGGATAAATAAATCATCTTTCTATAATAAATATACACATTTTTTCTTAAATAAAATCATTAAAACCCAAATCATTAAAATAAAACCCCATTTTTTTGAAACCTGGATCATCATATTCATGAACAATTTTAAACGTATATTTGAAATAATTGAATCCCAATTAATTAATTAGAATATAACATCTGGTAACTCCAACATTATTTATTAGTATGAAATGAAACATTAACAAATATATTGGAGTGTTATCTATTCCAACCGATCGTATAAGGTATATCAGGGTGACTCAATGATAAATGGGTGAACTCATCGTATATGGTATATCAGTCTCAAATATATCAATATGGTAAAAACTGACATATAATATATAATATGCACTAAAATTTCAGATATAATTATTATGATAAATTTCACCAATAAAAAACTTTTATTATTTAAATTTTTCATCGTAAAAAATTTTAAATTATATTTTAATGTTGTTTGTAAAAACAAATTTCAAATAAATTGATAACATTTTCTTTTAAATAATCATTTATAATACCACAGTAAAATTTTATTTTAAAACCAAATTTTAATTAAATATATAACCAAAAATTTATATTCATTAATTTAAACAAATAAACATTGAAATAACTGAACACTTCAAAAAATGGTTATGATGGTAAGAAAATTCATGGACACTGTATTTGTAAAAATAAAACATTCCCTTTATTATTTTTTAAAGAGTAAAATATTATTTAAAAAAATCCTTATATAAAAAAATAAAATTATTTTAATGATATCGTTTTATTAAACTCTCATTTTCATATTATTTCATTTTTAAAATAATTTTAAAATCATGGACATATTTGAGAATTATAATATATTAGAAAAAACTAAAATATGACTTTTTTTGTAAGAATCGTATCTTATAACATTTGACACATTTCATTCGTAATACCCATGAATGAATAAAAATAAATAAATAAATAAGTTTAATTATAATAGAAAATTTCATTTTATAAAATGTTAATGGGTGATGAATATACTCCTCACAAAATAATATTTTTGTGAAACATCAAAATATACCTCACAAAAGTATTTTTTGACGAGTTTCCTTACCTTTAGTTTGAATCCTCATTTACGTTATTTATATTCATTTGGAATATATAATTTTAATTATTAACTTTAATAAGAACTATTTAATGGTTTATTATTTATTTTATTTTACTCATTAACATGTTTTGATCAATTATATAATCAATTATTTATACAATAAATATTTTGGCAATATTTAGCTTATGTCTGAAAAATGAATTCAGTATGTTGAATATGATCGACGTAGTCATTATTAAAAATCTCTAGAAAGAAACTGATATATTCTCAATTTAATATTATATATAAAAAAATATTATAGAAATTAATTAATTTATATAAATTATATACAATAAACATATTTTATTTCCTCCCCCGTAAATTATCAGTAAAAAATGAACTAAATCACTTAACAAGGAATTAGTCCACTGTATCCATGAGTGGTGTGATCATATCCCCCATGAAATGGAAATTAAGAAGGTAGTTGGGATATAAAAACTACAAAAGAATAAATATGTTATAAATAACACACACACATATATTTATATATTTTATATCCATCAATATAACAAGCAGTAATCGTTGATGATGGAAAAAATAATGGCCCTAGTTCACGAGGTGGCAGTCTGTCACACAGAAGATTAATGATTTCATATCACATTTTATAAAAGTGGAAAAGGTTATATATTTCCATATTTACAAATGAAAATAATATTATATGTGAAATATTGTTTCATTTAAAAAGTAGTAGTTAATTATATTTGATGTATTTTGATAAATAAATTAAATACAAACACTCACTTATGCATAGTAACACTTCTTTGGACAACCACCTTAGGTAAGTACCAAAATCCATATAAGGATATAATTATGATCATAATAAGATCTAAAAATAGTGAGAGAAATATGGATGATATTTTTAAAGTAATTTATAATCCAAAAAAGAATTTAATGTTTGAATTGGAGTAGGGTGCATGGCATTTGATAACTGTTTTGAGTGGTATATTTGTAATTTTTTAAAATAAAAAATGTGATACCAAGTTTTTCACATTACAAATAGAATAAAAATTTCCCATTATCAAGGAATAAAAAATATAATGTCTAAATATGGATATATAATAAATTTTAGTTATATTTTAGGGTTATTATTACCATTATCCTTCTATATTAATCTAATAGTAAATATGTTTTTTACTTTAACCGTTACAATTAATTTTAAATGATAAAAAAAAAATATAGTAAAAAATGAAGTTAATGTTATTAGATAATATAAATTATTAGGTGTTAAAATAATTAATCTAATTTTCCAAAACAGTTTCACATATGTGAAAAAATATTATTTATAATTAAACAAGTAGGTGTGACAAAATAGTGGGTTTCCAAGAAGTGTATTTTTTAAGAAAAATATTTTTTTATTAGCTTTGTGACTAGTAATAATAATTTTATTAAATTCAATTGAAATTTACATATATAATATATATATATTATTTAAATAAAAACTAATTATTGTATTTTTATTTAATAAAATGGACAAACGTGATGTACTTCAGAAAACATTTCCATAAAATTCTGGTTTTAAATCTAAAAAATAAATATATAGTGAAATCTAATATGATGTTAATTGAAAACTAGATAAATTTATTAAATATAAATAATAAATAATTATACTTAAATCATATTCCAAAAATAATTATACTTTTAAATTTTATAATTTATTAAAAAGAGAATGACTATTTACGAAAAACGTTATATTTCACTATTAAATGAAAATCAATATTTTATGAAAATTCAAAAAAAATAATCATAATATAATTTGTATATGATATTTTAAAAAAAATATTAATTTTTTCAAATTAAAATTAAATGATATATAATTTTTAATTTAAAATAATATATAATGAAAAATTATTTTTAAATAACACCATTTCTTTTATGTTTTAAAAAATTAACATAATATATTTATAATTAATTTAACTATTTAATTCATAATAATAAACATGAAAATGATTTATTATATCATTAAATAAATTTTTACGTTCTTCCCCCTTTTTAATATTGAATAATCATAATTTTATTCACTTACAAATAATGTGGCTATATTGTTCACTCAAAACATTTTCAAATTCACATGTTGCATCATCAACAATATGGTTTTCCCCTAAAAAAATAATCTGGTGATTCACCTTAATCCTTAACTCTTTACCTCTATTTTCATTAATATGAATAGGCAGGTCCTCATAATAATGGTTCTCATCCAGTTAAACTACTTCAAGTATGTTAACAAAGGTGAATCTAGCACTTATTCATTAATATTGAAACATAAAATACATTGTTTACCATGGATAAAATCAAGGGAAAATCCACTAGGTAGTGAAAAAATAAATATTTATAATATAATTACTAGGTTATTATGAACCACATATTTAATATTATCTTTGTTTTACAAAAAATAAGATAACACATTTCCATGTAGTTAATTTTAAAAAGGAATTATAACCTACTAAGAAATAATGATTATTCCTTCAGTTATCCATATTAATTTTCTTATTACTATGAGTATTACTAATTTTTTTATGAATTTGATACCCTTTATTTTTATTTCCTCTATCAAATATTGTCTCAAAAACTTCTTTTCTCATCCTTCATCGAACAAATATAGTATCCCATACACTTTCCTTATTATTTCTCAAAAGGCACCATTTGTTAACAGAAATGAATCTATTGTTATATAATAACTAAACTAATAAATATATTGATCCCAACATCCCTATGAAAAAAATTAAACAAAAATGAAGAAAATTTTCCATGGCTTGAGTTGTTCACTCGAACTGTCCCTCGGATTAAGGATGAACTGATATACTAAAATTTAATTCTATGACAAAATATTTCTGAAGAGCATTCAAAATAATATATGTGGACCTAGGATTTTGGCATGATATAATGGAGAAACGAAATAAATATAATATGACAATATCTTTTATATAAAATCATGAAATATGATCCAAAGTCTCGTATCTTTATAGGGAATGAAATACAATGATTTAGTGAATTGAACCATAATAACCCAAATCACATTATTTCCTCATTATTTCATTGGAAGACACAACATGAAATCCATGGATATATTTTACTATTTCTACGTCAGCACTGGAAAAGGTTTTTTAATTAAATTTGAAAGGCATCTTTATAATTTAACCTCAAAACAATTCCAAAATTTAATGGAAAATGTGAAAATATTTTTTTTCATAAATTAGACAATTAATACTCCTGAGGGTCTTTGTATATATTATTATTTCAATTATGAACATAAAATGGTGAACAATATGTTTAACTGAACATTTATCACTTCAACTAGAAATCACAAAAAATGCATAATTATTTCAAAATATAGCAACACCTTCTTCATCAATATTAAACATTGGAATCTTACCCATCATAATAGATTCTACCATTTCCTAGAGATCATAATCTTCCTAATGAGTTTGCTAATTTTTTTACTAACTGAATTTATTAAGTTGAAACATGAAACAAAATAGTGGATTTACATCTATACACAACATATAGAAAAATTCATTATATATTTAACAAAATAAACAAGATAAAAAAGTAATATTTTTAATATAGTATTATTTTTCTCACTCAATGAATCAACTAAATTGGTTTCATTCCTAGGATTATTATGAATCATGAAATCCTAATACTTAATCAATTAGTGATGTACTCACTGTCTCAAATTCAATTATTTTTATTTGAATTTATGCTTCAAATTTTTTATTATTATATGTTTCAAAATTTACATCATATTAAAGATTAATTGAAATTTAATAAAGTAAAAAACAATAGTAGAAAATTATATATCATGTGTATGAAAATTTAACTCATAAGGATTCAACGAACATGAAGAATAATCAATTACACAACTTTTGTTCATTATGGAAAAACTAATTCATTTCAATGAAGGAATAATGTAGATGAAAAAATATCCATTATTTAAAGGCATTTCGAAAAGAACATCATTTTATAATCATCTTATTTGTTCTAGAAATCATTCATCACATTCTTCAGTTTAGATGACTTCTTCTCTTAACATTATCTTAGATATCGGGATACACATCCTGACAATTTTTTTTAAAAAACTACCATTAGTAACATTATAAAACATGAAAACTATAAATCACTATGAAATATTTTGGTCCAATACACACTTAAAATTCCATTTTCTTAAATTCATCAAAAGTTTTTCCATATTATGAAATAATACGTTCAATGAATGAACTTTGTTGGAACAAAAATTTACACCTAATAAATTTCATATTAATTTTCTTTTTATAACTTGTTATAAATAATCCTTTGTTGTCTCTCTTATTTCTCTTATATATTATATTATATAGAATATTTTCTATAAACACAAAAAAAAAACATTCGTACGGACTCATGGAAAATATTATTCATAAGACGCATAAATTTAATAACTTCATTAGAAACAGAAATGAAAAAAAACACATGTAATTCCAATATCAAATAACAAATATTGTCTTCAGATTCCATCCACCTTCACCTTCAGCTAATTGTAATCAGAACACCAATCAAACATCAAATAATATTGAGATCCCAAGATCTGATCAAACAAATACTCGATATAAATAAAAGGATATTGGATAAAAATAGTTACATTATTCATGGATTAATAATAAATTAAAATCCATATTGAACTATCTATACTTTTAACATAAGAACATGGTAACCCTAGGGTGATGTGATAGGTAAAATGAAACATTAATCTATCAACTCTTTTAATGTCATTTCGTATATTAAATGTTTTACTTGAGCAATTACATAAGGAGATTTACGTATAGAATTTAAATCAAGATCTAATTCAACAAAAAACTCAACCTCATGATTTGGTAACAAATAAGAAAAATAAGTAAAAAATTCATTCATGTATTTGATCACTATTTGGACATCACTAATTTTAGCAACTTCTCTATTTAAAAAAAATAGAATCTCGTTAATAATAACATTAATATCATTTCAATTTATCATCTCCATTGAATGAAATAAAGGAATAAAATCATTATAAATAACATTATAAGTCTTGAAATCTATCATATCATGATAAAATAAAATCCAATCAATACCTTTAATGACATCTAACTCCACTATGAGAGGTTCAAAAAAGATTGGAATGAAAGATTATTTATTTAAATAATTACTATAACATTCCTAAAAATCATGGTTTATTTAATATTTCCAACATGTATTTTCATTATATGTTCAATTATATTTTCTTATAGTAGTATTCACATTTTACAAGATTATCTCACAAAAAATAATGACTGTTAATATCTAGAGAAAAATGGGATATTAGAGTATTTTAAATATACAAGTATCATATATTTCACCAAATCATTCGATTTTCAAACATCTATTATAGGAGTATAAAATTTCATTCCAAAGAATTTTGGTATCCATTAATGATTATTTTCATCTTATTAAACTGACACCAAATATATGTTATCATAATGAATTAAATCACTGAAACTAAACCAGATCACCACTTGATTACTATCATTTACCCCATTTCATTAAAGTGGATGACCCATTGCTTTATATTCATAAGCCTTGACACCAAAATTTACACACTATGAGAACAATCTAAAACCTGATAAACATTCCTTGAAATTTCATTTACCATTCATGGATCATTTTGTGGAATTCTCTATATAATTCAAAGCTATTTACTTCTTTATTTCCTTCAATTTTTATATTTTCTTACTTTTATCATTTTAAGGATCAAATGAATATAAAAATAAAATCACAAATTAAAAAAAACCATCAACATTCTCATATTTGTTAAATTCTCATGAAACCAATGCAATTCATATACTTTTTTTCAACATTGACTAAAATATGATTATTTTATAGTCAGTATCCTAAATAAAATTGAGAACATACATGAAAAATATTGTGATCTTTTTTCGATTAGAATCTATAGAATTATCCTAATTTTGCATCAATTTTAGGATCTTATTCTCTATCCCAATTGATTCTCACCTATGTTAGTGCATTTAAATAGAAATTCTATTTTCAGATTGTTGATTATAGGATAACTAGTGTTGTCTCACATGAGGGGGTTATTAGTTATTTTACTCAATTAATCTAATTCACAAACACTAAATTTTCATGTATATAATTATTTTATTAATTAAATTAAATTTAAATGAAATAAAATAGTGATACAACTAATCATATATAAATTGATAAATGTGATTAAAAAAAGAAAAAAAATTGGTTTGTTTTTATGGCTTCCATAATTCTCCTCATGGGTATTTAAATTTAGTTTTATAGTTTAATTTTCAAATCTAACTCCTAGGATACTATTATTTTATTTAGTGATTGTGAATTTATGAATTCCTATTATAATCTAAATTCCACCTCTTCTTATAATCATTATTTTTTTAACACCTAAATGGAGAGAGTGACACCTTCTAGGCCCCAACTCTATAATTTTTCATTTCATGAATTAAAAGGGATCACATTATCTCATGAAGATTTTATGTTTAGAAGAAAATAGTGAAATGTTTTGAACACAAAAATATAAGAGTGTTTGTGTTCTATTTCATGGTGTGTAATCATTGAACTCATAAACTTCATCATTGATAATTAGAAATGTAAATACAACACCTAAATTTAACCACATATTTAATGGAAACACCACCTTCCTCACCCTGACATAGCCTCTATTTAGCCATGTTTTTTATTTATAAGATTCATGGTGATGAGAATGAGAGGAGGATATTATAATAAAAAATCAAATGGATGAGAAAAGAAGATAGGAAACAAATGTATCAAATCACAAAGGTAGTAATAAAAGAATAATAGATTTGGATAGATATAATAATAAAATTAAATTATATTAAATAACAAATAAAATAAAAATGGATGGATGGTTAAAAAATAAATATAAATAAATATAATAATAATCAAAATAATGTATTAATATGAATAAGAAGTGTTTATTAGTGGATACCAAAGTAGAAAAAATGCATGAATAAATTTTATTAATATGAATTATTTTAAAATTATATAAAATAAAACGTAACATATTTAAAAGAAATAATGAAATTGTTCTTCAATTAGTCCATCTAACTATTACGCATAGGATTATCCTCCATGGGTGGGACCACCCCAAGATAAGATAAAAAAACCTTCTTTTTGTATAAGTAGGGAGTGCCTCAGTAAAATATGATCTTCAAAATAAATTCCCTAAGAGATAAGATATATAAAAATATAAATTCAATAATCATTGGTGTTTTTAGGGTTGGCGTGGAAGAAATACATGTTGTAAATGTGTGTTGACATCAAGGATCATCATTGGATCCTTATACTTGCATGAATGCAGTGAATTGGTGTATGGGTGATATATCATTGTCAGTCAAGGAAGTGGTGAAAGGTCACCGTTTGGTAGTAAAGGCAGTGTTGACCGACTCATTTGTATCCTCATTAACCATAACATTGGATATAAATAGGTATAAATGTTATTCATGTATATTTTATAGGGTCTATGAGGAAATAAATGGTGACCCCGAGTACTGATATTAGACAAGAGCTTGACCTCAGGCTCCCTATGTCATTGAAATTGAATATTTTGGAGATTATAGTGGAAAAAGTGGTTGATGAGGGGATTATTTGAGTGAATGATATTCATTAGGAAGGTTTCCTAGTGTTAGAGTTTCACAGGTGAGCGAGATATTTCAATTTGAATAATAAGACCATAACCTCTATAAACATTTTTCAACAATGGAGTGGAGAAGATGATTATATAGAGACTTGAATGAAATGTTTCTAGTAGTCTACTCATAATATTACACTTGGGTGGGCTCCCATATTGACACACACACAAGGAAATTTTTCATCCACCACTACTTTGAATGAATGTGCTCAGTGCCACCCATATACGTTGGGATCCAAGATAAACTAATTATGAAGACTCAAATTGATTGTAATATAAAAAAATGTTAGATAAATATTTTTATGAAACCTATGTGGGCCCTAATATTTTAATATCTCAAATAATAATTAACAAATATTATCCATAGAAAAATGGATGGTGGATATTTTTTTATTTGAAACACCAATTGTGGATTTTTCCATCTTTTACATCAAATTGTTTGGTGAGGAATGATCCATAAATATAGTAAACCAGATCAATCCCTATAATAATTATGTGTAGAAAGAATGGTTGGGGTGGGATAAAGTATTAATCATCCACATTTTTTTATACTTTTATAACCTCCTACTTCTTGGAAATTATTTTATTAATAGGGAATGTATGAATTGAATGATCAAAAATAAACTACACATGTATTTTTAGTTGAATAAAATATAAATTTGAATAATTCTAAATATTTTCCCTTTAATAATGATTATATTGTGTATTTATTAACAAATTATCTACTAATTTTACATCTTCATAGGCTTCCTCAAATTTACATTCAATAAAATTATGGATCTCTATTTCCTCCTCCATTGGTTCGTGTGTTAGTTTGTCTTCTTCCCCTATGGAAAATCAACGATTGAACAAATATAAAACATTAAAACAGATATGAGTGATACTGAAATATGATTGATTAATATATGAAACAAAAGAGTTAAAAATAATATCAACTCCATGATTTTTCCAATTCAATCTATTTTTTAATAATGATTGACTATTGAAGTTGTATCTTAGTGTATGAAGGCAGGTAGTTTATCTAGTTCATATTTTCTTGAAGGAATGCAACATGGGTGGTGTCTTCATTTAATGGTGCTTAATATTTTTCTTTGTATGGAATTAGGATACCATGTTGTCCCTCACTCTCATTCCATAATTCATCTAGATGTTTTTCATTTCCCACACATATCTCACGTTTGGGTTTCCCCATCAATTCATGAACATATTCAAATGATATTTCAATTTTTTTAGATGTTATATGACTTATCAAATTTATTACATGTGTAATTTATAACAACCAATCTCATAATCATGTTTCTCCTACACTTATGTGTATTTATTTCATACAAAACTATATTGAATACATTGATACATCAAGAGAAAATAATGATTTATGGGATTTGGTTTTTTAAGAAATGAAAACTATATAAAATGTTAAAATATAAAATGAAAAAAACATTATTGACTAGATACCTGGAAAAAATATTAGTTTTGATGCGCTCCTATTATAGGGTGTGGAAAAAAATTGGATGCAGTACAGAGGATGATAATGTTCATTGCACTTAATGGATTTACCAGTTCATTTACTCTTATAATATAATTCACCTAAAGTATTTTTTTCAATTATTATAAGAATGGAATGGAATTGATATTAATGAATAGAGTGGAATAAATAATCTAAAATGAATTTATATAATTTAATTAGAAAAGAATGAACATCCCATTTGTGGTTTGTTTTTTGGGGTTCCATAATTATCCTTGGTGGTGTTTAAATTCACATTGATATTTTAATTATTAAATATCGAAATAAAAAAATTACTCTTTTATTTAGTGATATTGAAATCGTCAATGAATATAGAAAACTAAACTAACCAAATTCAATAATCATGGTTGATGGAATACCTAAATTGATATTGTGACAACTTCCGTGACCCAAATTCATCGTATTCCATTTCATCTACTAAACAACTAGACTTCATTTCTTGGAGAGAATATGTTTATTTTAAGGGATAAAAAAAGATTAATAAAAACAATAAAAGTGTGTTCGAGATTAGTATTAGGGTAGTAAATCATCACACTCATACACATCAGTGTTTCTGACCACTAATTTAAATACTACAAATAGACTAAAGCACAGAATGAATGGAAATGATAATTAACTCCACTAGGAAAAGCATTAGGCCTGACCCTAATTTTGTATTTTAATAGTTCATGATGAATATTATGAGATAAAAATATTATAATAAAAAATAAATGAGATAATATCAAGAAAAAATCCACATGAATTCATAATAAATTATGAAAAATTTAGATATAATGAATAATAAAATAAATTTAGAAAATAAAATTAAATAAAAATAGATAGATTGTTAAAAACATGGAAAAAAATAAAATAATATGAATGAAAATAATAAAAATAATAATATTATGTGAATAAGAATAATATTTATTAATGGGTGGAATATAAAATATAGAAAATACAAGAATCAATTTTATTAAAATGAGTAAATTTAAAGTTACATAAAAAATAAACCAAAATTAATGAAATAAAAAATGTTGTAAGAGAAATATAATCGGCCTTCAGTAGAGGGAATCTCCACTAGAAGATGTAATCCTTTGTTATTAGTGGTAAACTCATCTGTTTTAGATGTTTGGAATTCCCTGGTAAAATTGGGTCTTCAAATTCTAATCCTTGAGACCTTTGATAACATTAAAGATAAACCAGAAGGTCTATGGGGTTTCCATAATGGGTGTGGATGAAATAAATCTGGGAAGAGAGTATAGAAAAAATGGATCATCATGGGATATCCCTTCTTGTGTTCATGTATTTCATTGGGTGGATGGACTATGTGGCATGGCTATTGAAGGAAGAGGTGAAATGGCATAGCTCGGAAGCAGAGACAGTGGTGACCGCATCATTATCAACCCCTATGATCATAATAGTGGCTATATGGTGCCCAAAAATATTCTTCATGGGATAATCTGAAGTATGGAAGGTTATTTGTGGAACCCATGGGTTGGAAAATTGGAAAACAGATTGAGATCCAGCTTCTTGAGTCATAGAAATGATGCTTTCCAACGATTGTAATGGTTGAGGGGGTCGAAAAATGGTGTCGTTGAGCGGCTGAGACATCAACGACAGGTTCTAGAGTAATAATTTAATGCATATAAGCAGTATGAAATGAATTTTATAATATTTACATTTACCATATAAGTGTTTCCGCGCATCAATGTGGAGATGCTTCTCTAGAAGCACTTTTAATTAATTGCATCTCGTACTCAACTTTGAAGATTGATATTGGTGGGATTTTCAATACACATGTACACACTCAAACAATGAAAGATTCAAAACCATTACCACATGTTATTAGGGTTCAAAATTCATGTGGACCACCTTATGGTTCTTTGAAAACTCCATATAGCCTCGAGTAGGCCCTCTCAGTGGCCCGATTGGCCGAACATCCCCTTCAGGTTGGCTCTGTGGTTGTGGGTTTCTTAGTTGAGGGTCAAAATTTATTGGAAGATGTTCGAAATAAACTTTAATTAATTTCAATACACATTGATTCATATATTTTATCCACATTAACAAATTTTAATTTTTATGAGGTAAATTCCCTAAAAAAATTAACTAATGAATTAAATAGTAATTCTAATTAGAAATTATACAAAATACATAAATATGATTTGAATATATTCATGTAATTTTGATTTAATAAATAATAATTGCTACCATAGATTAATATTTATTGATAAAAATATTCTTAAATGTGTACCTTATATGGCATCAAGATCATCTATCTCTTTGGAATTTTTAACGAATAACCACTATTGATCAACTTCAACTCCAAAATGAAAAATTTCAAGAATTTCTATTTTTAATTTCTAACAACCCATGACATTATATAACATATTTATATACTTAATTAATCCTTCAGCTACTATATGCTTCAATAATCTATGGAATGTTGGGGGATGTAGTCTCATGAAATTCTTCACTACTGACATGTTCCTCTAAGGTAAATTAGACTATTACCTAGCATGAATAAAATACGAATTTATATAATTTATCAACTAATACTTCACTATAACAAATATTATAATGAAATTAAACCCTCTCAGGATTCTGATTTGGGAGGATATTTTCTTCTTGAGGATTTCCCACTATAGCTTCCGTGTTTTTTATAAGGAAAACCATCCCAAATTGACATAGTTTAGACAATGAAACATGGTAATATTAAAATTATATATTATTTTAACTTATATATAAAAATAATATTTATGGGGAACTTAATTAACAATATCCTAACCTATATAGTTATCTAAACTGTTCTCTCATTCCAATAGTAAGGATCCAACCTTATGCGTTACATATTCTTATTATTTTAAACTAAAATTCACTTTATTATATTTCTATTATGCATTTTGGATTACATTTTATCATATATAGTTAATAACTATTAACATATAATCCCACATAAAAATAAATAATAAATATCTAATTAGTATCCATTTTTTCCATGTTATAAAAATATTAACATAGAAAACGATTTCGTTTCATGGAAAATCATCCCAAATTTTATCATGGAATATGTTTTCCCTTAAACATATTTCAAACCTGTGAATAATACTCTAAATTTTGGGATGATAAAAAAATCATTATGGGAAATAAAAATAACGGCAAGTCATTAGTCCGGTGATAACATTAAAACCCATAAATTGTTTGCATTATCTCATTGTTATTAGAGAAGATAACAAAACTATTTTGAAAAAACACATTATTTATTGTTTAAATAAATAAAATAAAACCAATATAAATAAAATTAAAACCCCATTTTGGCATCTTGGACAAACTGATTCATAACATGTTTTAACCCTATGTCAGAAATAATAGGGGTCCAATTTAATCTAATGGAGAAAACCACTTCTAACACCCTCTGTACTTGTTATTAATTCCCAAACCATTACCCAATTTAATGGAGATTCATATGGGAACACCCTTCGTATAAGCTAATATAATTCTCCCCTTGTGTTATTTGTGGAATCCATCACATAGTCTATATCGGGATCAAATGTCACTATTTGGGCACACCCATCATATAAGTTATATCAAGATCACCCATTTCATATATGATATATAAGTTTCTTACAAAGTATAAAAAATTCCATTCATACAAATTTTCATCATAACACATTTTCAAAACTCTTTTACACTAGTATGTAAATATCTTTCATATATCAAAATAACATTTTCTATTAAAAACCCATTTTGAATACCAAAATATCTTTTTATTTTAAAATAATTTCAATACCAAAACACCCCAAAAAGTTTTTTATTTAAATAAAACCTAAATTAATGTAATAGAATTAAAACATAAATAATTGTTATGAATATAGGAAATGTTGTTCTAAACATGTAATCTAAAAGAGAACATTAATTTCGTTATTTTTAGAGAAATGATAGAATTAAATAAAATAAATGATTTTTAAAAAAAATTAAAGTGTTAAAAATAATTTAATTTTATAAAAATATCATTTTAGTACAATTTAATTATTAACATAATTTTAAAAACATACATATGAAAAAAATAGTTTGAATGAAACACTAAAAAAAGTAGTTTTTAAAAAAAACATTAACTTACCACTTTGGAAACATTTAAAACGTATTTACCATTAAAGAAATAAATTTAACAAGATATTTAATATATTAATAATATATAGATTAATTATAGAAATTTTAATAAGGGGATTTATATACACTTCATAAAATTATATAGGTGCATAACTTCAAACTATTCCTCAATGAAGGAAAATTTAGATGAAGCCCATTATCCGTAGTCTGACGAATCATACAAATTCATTATCTTCCTGAATAATAAAATCATGATAATATATTTTTAACTAATAATGAATATTTTAATATTTTTATTCCGTTTATTTCACTTATTTCCATTTTATATATTCAATGATATTATCAATTATGTTTTTGTAAAATGTTTTTTACTATATTCAACTAATCTATCAAAAATGACTCTGGTTGGTTAACTATAGTCAAAGGGGTAACTGTTAAAAATAAAAATATGAATAATAATTAAATAATTTTTATTTTTATATAAAATTAAATACAAATATTTAATGATGGTTATTAAAAATAAACTATTTACAATCATGGAGATGATAGGTATTTATATACATGGTTAGCGTTTCCATTTTTTAACGACTAGTATGGAAAAATGTTAATTAATATTTACTATTTAAATAATTATCATCCTATTATAAATACCATATAAATCAATTAAATATTATTTTATATATCATCCATATGATTTTTCAAAGAAAAAAGAGTCATCTAACTTTATAGAGGTGGTAGTCCACATGTGCGAACAAATGACGAAATAAATTCTCAATGTAAGATTTAAATTGATATATAATATTTTAATAACTATAAATAAGTAATTAATATCTAAATAATTTCATGTATATAAAATATAGTTATTAATATTTTCCTTATTTTATTCCATTTAATGTGTTACTGAAAAATGAATCACATCACTTCATAATGTTATTACCTATTGTACACACTATTTCTCTTATCGTATCCCACACAAGATTTAAACTAAGATGGTATATGTGATATCATAAATAAGAAAGTATTAATATGTTTTAAAAATCATATATATATATACATATTAAATGACTCAATATAAACTTTTAAATAAAACATTATAATAAAAAAATTAATGACAACTATTTCTTTTTTGATTTTAGAAATTTAAATTACAAATTTTAATAATATAACTATCTAATTCATTTTAATAAAAAAGAAATTAATTTATTCTATAATTACATTGGTTGTTAAACTGAATATTCAATTTTATCATTATATTAGTTTTGTAAACAATAAATCATTACAGGAACATATAACCGCAAAAAAAATGATCATTCAAAGAAACATTGTATGTAATAACTTATTTACATTGAATTTATTTTATATCTATCATCATCCTACACTTTATATTTATTGATAACATTAATATTTAAATTTTATTAGAAATATTATTTAAAAATGAAATTTAAATTATAGAATAGCATTTTGTTACTCATAAATTTGATATAAGAGGCACTTGTGTGGGTCAAATTTACAACATATATGAACATTTTTAAATATTTTATATCATGAATGATTTATGAAGACTCTATTATGATAATAATATATATTAATGAATAATTTATTATTTATTTCTTTATTTTAGAAATATCACATTATTATTTATTATATTATTATGATACTACTTTATGTAAGTTAAAATTTACCTAATCAAGCACGATATGGATACAATTGAAGAAAAATAAGACCATTACTTCTATAAAATGAATTTAATATATCAAAAACATTTAAAAAAATTTTAAATTGCCTAGAATAATATTTTAACAATTTAATTTTTTTCTTATTATAACTATTAATATCTCTATTATTAATATTGTATGAAATGTCAAAAGTTCGAAACATTTGATGAAGAAAATAAACAAAAACTAAGTAATATTTGAGTAAGAAATGACTTAACATGAATAATATAAAAATAATATAAATAAATATGTTTATAAAATATGATATTAATAAGGTTATGTTCATCATAAGTATTTTATAATATGTTCAAACTAGTGGAAGTCTAATGTAAGGGTTTATTTTCAATCTCTCTTTTTATCAGGATCATTTATGTTTCAATTTTCAGTAAGGAAATTTTTTATTCCATATCTAAAAAACTACATAAATATTCTTATAATATTTATATTTTTCGAGGTTTTTTAAATATTCATTCATTTTTCTTCTCTTTGATACTCAAATAAACATAAATAATGATTATATATAGACCAACATTATCCATTTTAATTGGGATTCTATTACAACATAAAAATATTCTCCATTTCTTATTATGAAATATTTAATTTAACATCAATAACTCATATAGTAAATTTATATTCAATTTTATTTTATATTCAATATTTTAAAAGGACCATTTTTAAAATTTTCCATTTTATTCATTTTTTACCCTCTTTACAAAAGTGTGAAAAATTATATTTTTTATTTTTTATTTTAATTTTATTTTTTCTTGATGTCATAACAATTTTTTAATATTTTTCTTCATATAAATGTATTTTTTTTATTTTCCATATTAATATATAATCTAATTATTCTGATAATTAATCATTTCTATTCCAAAAGAAAATCATATTATTATCATTTTGTTTTAAAAAGGGATTTCAAATCACTCATGTAAATATTTATCAAAAAATACATATTTTCTTATATAAGTGTAGTTTACTTTAATGTAAATAATATTTTATATTAATTGAAAATAATATTTTCAAAATCTCATTGAATACTCAAGGAAATTGTATTAGAAATATTGGTTATATCCGATTTGTTATTATGATTAAAATCACTATGAATATTCTTTTAAATGTTTCAACTATAATACCATATTGATTATCAAAGATATATTCCATTAATAAAAACCAATCATTTTGAAGAATTCATATTCCCCTCTAATTTCAAAATAATTTTGGGCTATTAGATTATTGTGTCTACAATGCGTGTTCCCAATACATACATTTCCCTGATGTTATGTAGTATATTACTCTCCATCATTCTTCTGAATTTATTTTTTTATTTGACATCCATGTTATCTAGTATCATTTATATATTTTATATATTCTCTATATCATCTAAATTATATAAGCATTTCTATATATGGTGTTAGTTAAAGTATGTTAAAAAATATCTTTATAATATTGGATAGAGAATATTGGAATTCCTCATACATGATTTAATAAATATGTATATAGATTACTCTAACAAATTTATTATATATTTTATTATTCAATAAATATATGAATAATTCAATGTATATTTTTTGTGATGGATAGGGCATAGAATTATATAGCCCCTCGAAACATTGGATATGTCTGAGGAGACAATCTAGTTGTCATGCCTTACTTATTATTTTGGCATATGATGTATACATTCATTTATTTAGAATTCCTTGTATAAGGCCAAAAGGATAATTTTATATTGTCCAAAAATATGTATTCCATATTTGGAAAGTCCACTACTATTATCTATGTTATTACTATGATGTAAATAAACAAGGATTTATTTTATTTATAATTATTTATTTTATAATACTTTCATAAGTTATTCAATATTCCATATTATTTATACCTTATTAAATCATGATAATTACTTTATAAACCATACCTTACTATGAATCTAAGATCACCATTTTTTCGCTTTCCTTTCTCTTGGGTACAAATAATAGATCATCGAATTAATTGATGTATTTAATAAATCGAATTTTAATGTTTTCATAATGATTATAATATGTTATTTATGCTTCTAAAGATATATATAAATCTTTTTGTGAATATTTTTTCCCAATACAACTATATACTTTGATCGTGTTTGATATGACCTCGTGTATCTTACTCAAATTTAATGATCTAAAAATTTACTACTTGTTGCTAGAGTAGTGAATGTTGAAATTTTCATCATTAATGATTAATTGTTTATAAATAATAGTATCAAATTGGATTGTTTGTGAATGAGAAAACAAATAATGTAGGTTTTTGGAAATAAGTATCATTATCAACTATAATATCTCTTTATAAAAGTTAATTTACAGAATTATTTAACTCAAATTGATATTTCTTCTATGAATTTTTAGCTATATCTTACAATTTACACATAAAAATTAACCTCTACATGTAGAGAAACCAAAATTTATTTTATGATTTCATTTACAATGTCTCTTCATTCAAGAATTTCATTGAGTTATCCAATGTTTCTTTAGAAATTCTTGATCTTCTCATGATCCATTACAATATTTCTTATTTTCATTTTTCATATTTAACTACTCATTATCCATTTTCCAAATTAATTCTTCTATATTATGTTTATAAATTTAATTTTTGAAAAATGTGATCCTAAATCTCAATATGACCTCCATTGGTGTTTATTCATACTCAATATCATGTTCACTACATTCATCTTCCTCATTAATAGTGGGTTCATAATTATATACTAATTATAACATTAAATAAATAAAAATTTCATCCATCGAGTCCTATTACACCATTTAACATTATTCATCGCATGATGCTTTATCATATTATGTTAGAAAATATCAATTATAAAATAAATTTGATGTTATCTTTATTTATATATTTTCTACTCTAGTGTCTTAACATTTTTATTCTCTTAGGCTATCATTTGGGTTGATTATTCCCCTAATCTCCTTCATTATTCTCACTTAAACTTGTTGAAATATATCCAATTATTATATAAGTGATATATTAAAAAATAGTTTTTCATTTATAAAACCCATTATTATACTTTAATCAATAATCTAATATTGATATGAAATCATTTTTGTTCATATAATCATCATCAAAATCATACTATTCTTATTGGGATAATTTTATTTCATTGATATTTAATCATTATGTTGATTTAAATATATTTAATCTTTCATATTATGCTTTTCTATTTATGGTGATTCCCATTCTCATCATACCAACTATAAATATATATTTTTATTGTGATAATAGTAAAAATAACCATGTATTTATCCCCTCATCTATAAATTATGGAATCAAAAATATCATGTAGAACCCATATAAATAGTTTTAAAAATATAGATACTTTAAGAAATTATTTATATCTTTGGATCATGGTAACAATTTTGTTCATATGAATGATGATTTGATGATATAAATCATCACCATATATCAAGTTATCCTCAATATGGGTAAAATTTATTTCAATTTATTAAAATATTAAATTTTAATCACCATGAAAAATGCTATGATTCATTCCTTATTTTAGGGTCTCAATTTTAGATCACATATATTCATTCAATTTATTCAAATGGTATGCTGATATTATCAATATAAAATATATTCAACCACATTTAATATTTTTCTTATGTTTAACTAGATCATCTATAAAAAAAATTTTATTTCATACAATTCATCATAATATCAATAATTTATAAACCATGAGATAAAAGATATGGAACAATTATCTATTTCGAAAGTGAAAAACATTTTTCATAAAACATTGGGAACCCAAATTCATTAATTTAAATAAATACTCTAATAAAAAATTATTAAATATTAAAAAAATGGCAAAAACCTAACCATTTTTAGTTACCTTTCCCTAATACCATGGGTTGTTTCTTATGGATGAAAATAGTATACCACCATGGGTGCTTTGGTTCAATGATAAACATTCAATAAATTATAGAAATATTCTAACTCAAGTAATATAATTGGATTTCAAAGTTTCCAATAAAAAAAATAATGGTGTCTAATAGAAATAGAGTGTAAAAATAATATATATTAAAATAGATATTTAAAATTTTCACTAGTTCATTTTTCAAGTTGATATATATTTGGTTTTTGGAGTTTATGATGCTTCTTCAAAAATTATTGTGTTATTTTCTATAAATAATACGTTGTATTGAATAAGAATATGTTTGGGAACATAATTTTAGAATACAATGGAATATAATCCCCAATTGTTTAAAAAAGTTATATGTATTCACCTACATTATCATGTTCCTGTAGTGAGGTATGACGTGTAAATATACATTATTCTCAAAAAAGATGACAAAATTTATCTAATATATTTCCCAATGATGTGTATCTTACTATTTCACAGTATTTTTTTTAAAAAATAATTAAAAACTAATACTATATATATTATCGACAAAAAAATGGCATAGTGATGTGAACCATGTTGTGATATTTTAAAGATAACTTTATATCCAAAAATTGAGAACAATATCTTAAACATCTGAGTATCTCAGTTGATAATTCCTTTTTTAGAATAATATTATTTACCATGACCCTGATTTAGTTGAAATAAAACTAAATTTTTTAACATATATATAGCTCCAAATTTATATAATCTTTGAAAATGTTTACTTTTGAACTTGTTATAATGATCTGGAAACGCAAATTGTTTCTCATGGAATTGGAGTGCACAGATTTTTCCAAAAATCACAATGAAAAATACCATTTTTAATAAATTAATAAATTGGGACATAACCTTTCTATTTTAATTCATTTTGATAGATTTAATGTGTTACTATTCAACAATATATTTCAAGAAGTTGAAAACTGCCACCATTTTTTTCCATAAAACATAATATAGTACAAATAACCATAATTAAGATTACATTACAAAGGAATTTAAGAGACCATATAAAAATAATTTTTATAAAATTATCACTAAAATATTAATTCTTTATTAGGAACTTCAGAAAATATTTTCCATAACTCTAACAATGACATGTTTTATCTAACACAAAATTTTGGATTTTCCTCAAATTAAAATTACATATTCTATATCATACACATCATATAAAATTAATATTCCATTAATACATGATAAATTTAACATAATTAAATCAAGAAAATCATAATATATATTATGAATGATATTCTATACAAACTATTGAAGTTTAGATCCTAATATGTGAATAATATAAACACCACTTAATTGGATAAAATAGTGTTTTGGGTATAACTCCAACTCTAAGAGAAAATATCCATTCCATATCAACCATGTATCTATTGAGAACTTCTCAAAAACCCAATTTATATATTTTAAGGGACAGTCAACCACCATATGATCTTCATTAAAATTAAATTAGTTAATTGTTGTATTGAATTATGTAATGAAAATTGATTTGGGAATATTTTATTATATTTTATATAAAAATAATTGTATGCAATTTAATAAGTTTTAAATAAATATAAAGATGATATTTTTAAAAATTAAAATAAATATAATGTGAATAAATTCACCTCATGGCCCCCAACAAATGAGTAATTTTTTTTTATATTTTTTCAATCATATTTGATAGAGTCGAACATGAAGTTAAATAATAGTAACAATTCATAGTAATATTTCCCTTAGCTAAATAAAGGGTATAAAAGACTGAACTCAATACACCAGAGGATATCTCAATTATTGATATTTGTATCCACTTATAAATACAATATTATGAGTTCTTTCATGAAACCATCATACATTATTTTGATGGGCTTTTTTTCATTGATTCAACTAATTTATACGATACATTTGTAATTATTTATCTACCTTTCTCAATTCCACATAAAAATTATCCTGTATGTTATAATGAAAAAACAATAGATTTTAAATAAACCTTGATGACGATCATTATATACTCATTAATACCCTTGAAGGTATAATTCCCAATTTTAAGATTTAATCAAATAAGTGAGGATGAATCATGGTCAGTGCTCACAGAATAAATTCTACCTTTGAGTATAACCCTTTCAGATTTTTTTCTTTCTCATATTCATATGTAAATGAGCTACCCATGAAAATAAGAAATAATCATATATGCTAATATTATTTGTTATAATTATAATAATGTATATTTTGAATTAACATTATTTCATAGATATCACATTGGGTTGAAGGATTATTCAATATAAAATAAATTTTTATTAGATAATAAATATTTTATATCAAAAAATATTTTTTTCTACTATTCATATAACTAAATAACATATATATAAATATTATTTCCCTATGTAAGTATACAAAAAAATCACTGATAAAAAAACAAAAATTTATATATATGATCTCAATGTTCTAGTAAAATAGAATGTTCCTAAGTGTTTAAATATAATAATAAAAAATCACAGGATTCTTACTAATTTTAGCTCACAAAATCAGTGAAAAATACCAAATTTAATGATTAAATACATCCTTTATTTATGTATATCAAATAAGTATTAATAAAATGTGGATCATATTCAGAATAGACGGGTTTTTAAGTAATCAACTAGAATCATAATATAATTTAATAACTATAGAGAAGATTCCATTAAAGAGATATAATAAATTGTTTAACTAAATTCATGTACTATAAATTTCCCAAAATGTTATATTTTTTCAAAAACTATTTTAAATTTAATTTATATTATATATTATTATATATAATATATGATTTTATCAATATATTTAATATTGGACATGTAGTAACAATTTCACATATCTACATTAATTTCCTTATAAAATCTAAATAATTTTTCATTTAATATGGTGATATAACCCTATTACATCTCAAATAATAAAATAAATTTATTGTAATTAAAATTAATTGACCATAGATAAATATTAAAATCATATAATTGGAATTATTCGTGTAGAGTAAATTGTCAAATGATTCAATGGAAATAATTATAGTAATTCATTTTTATCAAATGAAACATAAAAAAATTTCAATTTTGAAATATAATATTCAATAAATTTATATATTACCATTATATAATTATTTTACCATTATAAAAATTATATTGATTAATATCTCTAGAGGAATAACATGTAAAACCTGTTTCTAATATCCTAAACATTTAAGGATTAGAATCCCATTGTGGTTGAATTAAATAACATATTATAGTTAGTGAAAATACATGAAATTATTTTGTTTTATTATAGCGTATAAAATTTAAATAATCATTAAGAATTATAACGATTGATAATATATTCAATGATTAGTGGTAATATATTAGTTTAAATATACTGTTATAATAAATCCAATTGACATAGAAAAATGAAAAAATAGACTACACTTGCAAGATTGAACCCGATGAACCACATTTCTGAGGGAGAGAGCATCAATATAATTAATTTTTTACCAATATGAATTTGATATCCCATTGCTAAAGCATTATTGAAACCATTACATGATCCATTCAAGATCATCTTAATTACAACAAAAACCATGTACCTCGATCCACCACATGAAAATATCAGCATTTTGTACTTTAAACGTAAAGATATTTATGGTGTAATAAATTTATATGTATCAATACCTTAATTATATTAATATTTATATTAAATTCCCAATATAAAAATAAAAATATTTACTTTTTATAATTATTCCATTATAAATAATTTTTTTGATTTGTTAAAAAAATTATTTTTTGGTAATATGAGATTTCAGTTAAGGAACTAGTTCTTATAAATTAATTTATTTTAGAAATAAGGTATACTTTAATAAAATATTAATATAAAATAGTTTTAAAAAATATATAAGATAATATAATTTTTATGAAGTCAAATATAATTTTTCTGAGGGTTCAAAAACAGTTATTGTCAAAGAAACAAACATTTCTCAACAAATGTTGATTCCTATTTTATAATTGAATATTTTTATATTTACACAATTATTGGGATAAAAATAATATTACTTTTTGATTATTATATAAAAAATATCCAATGGTTAATTGTTCTTAGTTTTCCTAGACAACGGTATTTTGGGTAGAAAGTAAATGTGTTATACAAATGTGGAGTGTATTATGACTTTTTATTGAACCATAAATGATGTTATAAATAATATAAATGACCCTATATATTTTTACCCATGAAATTAATTTATTTTAGGTCATTTTATTAACATTATAATTCAATTAGGAATCATACAAAACCTATATTCTATTTACTAGTATAAAAATCTATTCTTTTTAGAAAATGAATCATTTACACACCACTACGGGTTTTATTTTAATTGTTACATCCCATGAAATTAAATATTATTAAAAAAATTCTATTAGGAAGAAACAATCAGAAACAATATGTGCATGGTTTTTGTTTTATAATATTTATTATATAGAGTCCAAAAAATATGTTTGAGAAATATTAAATAAATACCCTCTATTTTTGTATATATACCAAGGCAATATAACCTTCCTCTTCACTCAAATATCCTTGTATCACATCCCAAATCCTCTATATACTCTATAGATTCATCAAATACATCCCTAAAATCACTTATGAGGCTTCTTCGATGATTGTATAGTTACCCTCTCAGGGCAGGGGACCTCTCTCTCATCTTTTCAATCCAACAACATTCTTTGTATTTTTTTTAATCAAAATGAGATATATCTTCATGAAAATATAAATGTCGATAAAAAATAAAAAAATACCTAGTAATGAGAGATAATTTATCCCTTCTATCTATTGCAATTTCCTAAGACATATTATGTTGAAATTTAGTATGTGGTATTTTCTTTCTCCTCTTTATTCGTGAATTTTCTTCATTTAATTAATTTTATTTATAATTATTAATGTTAGGACATGTTTTCCATATCCTGATTACAAAAAAATTAATTTATAATTGATTGGATAAACCTATTTTTATCCTTAAATAACTTATGAATCATTATGTACTAATTTTATACTAGAAAGATTTTAATTTCATTTTTCCCATGTCAAACCATGGTAATGTGAATACCATTATTGTTTCCACTAAAGGGTATTCACCATGACACAACTATATTAATTTTGTTAAGGAATTAGATTTATTTATTCCTCAATCTATGATTTTTGAATTAAATGTGCTGGAATTTGATCCAATGATGAATGATCTATGTGGAACACGTATGCATGTACATGATTTAAAAGTGGAAAGTGAGCTCAGAAGTATATAGAATACCAATGCAATCAGAAATGTTTTAATCTCATGAGGATTCAAGGAATTTATTATACTATAAACCTAATACATCATGTGAATTTTATAACCGTGTTATGATAACTCGTTTGTTTTCCTTAACTTATGTTTATGATTTCACATTTAAAGTTGTTGTAAATTTTCCAGGTTTCCTTTTTGATACCATGATATTCCATTACGTATTATTCATGATTATGATTCTAAACAATTTTTATATCCCACTGAAATTAATATATTATATCATGTATGTATTTATTCATGTTATTAGTTTTTTTATTTTCATAACGGGCCTTACATACCACCCATTTCTTATGCATACCCATAGGTTACACCATGATATTTTATGTAGGATGTAATATTATGAGCATATTAAGGCGGGTTACAATAACGGTGATGTAATCACTATTTTATATTTTTCGGTAATGTACATAATTACACAAAGACAAATAATTATCAAACATATGGGTTATATTACATGCAACATTATTTAATAATTCTTGAATTAATGCGTAATAAAAACATGGGTTTTCAGAGGTGGTATCAAAGTGATGTTTAGTTATTTTTTGGATTAGTAAATGCAAACTCAAGAAAAATATTTTTGAATAATGCTATACATAAGATGAAATCAATACATTTTATTTATGAATTTATTAAGTGGTTTCCAAGAAAATATATACCTTTCAAGATAATTCAGGTGGATATAGAAATAGTACATATTTACCTAGGGGTAAGACGTGAAAACTCTGTATTAAGATGGACTCGATGAAGAACAGGTTGATAAAAATTAGCCGTACTCTACACCTGATTTGACACTTCTACGGGATATTTTGGGGTAAATTCAAAAGATCGCTATAATCCATTAATAAGGAAACTAAAATTCTCATAACTGTCTATATTGGTAAATATATCATGGATAACATCATCAATATTCATTCATTTACTCAATAAAAGGAATTGTAAAAAATAATAGTTCCAAAGGAAATAATGAGAGGCCACCTAGGAGAGGGGGAGCTACATAAGACTAGAGTACTGCATAACAATAATATCTCTTATAATCATGATCATCCCTTCAAATGGGAAAAATTTTACATCTATGGGATGAAAATCACGGAGTCCTTGTAAATCCATCCAAGTGAGATTGTAATTCACCATGTTTCCCTCTCTCTAGGAATGATAAACGATACTGTTATCACTAATGATATTATAAATCCTTCTCATGAAATTAATAAGAACCCTATGTTATTCCACTTACTATGCATGGAATCATGAAGTATAAGAGAGTGTGTCTCGACCAAAGTAAGAAAAATACTCTGATGCCTGAAAGTTGGAAACCCGTAACCATTTCCAAAGCCTCAACCTGAAGGGAGTAAAATCTTCAAATGTGATAAGAGAAAGTAAGGATAACACATACCATGTAGGATAGGATGACATCACTACCCTTCATGTCATTCATGGAGCATGATCCATCAATGTTAAAATTCAAACCATGTGGATGGGGTAACCATCAAACCTAATGGCTAGGGTTTGTGGAATGAAATTCAGGGGTGCCCACCTGAAGTGGTCTGAGAGAGTGGGAATCAAATGATTTACTAAAAATATAACTATGCCATGGAGAAAAAAATTGGCTTCGTCAACAATATATTTACTAGTGAAATTGACCCCCTCATGTGTATCATTATTTTGATCTAACCAAATTCACCAGAACCTAAAAGAAAGAATGATGGTGTGGGATTTTCATCTCAAGGACACCATTCCCCACACCATGAAACCATCGATCAATAAAGGGTAGGTCCATCAAAGCCTAAAAATAAATCCCATTAAAGTATCCAAAGGCCTTACACACATGGGACACCCACTCACTATTGAATAATAGGTGGGACAAACACTCCTCCCTATAGTTTCTATAACATATGTAACGATAAGACATGCTAACACTGGAATGTATCTAATCCTCATAAATGGGTAATGATCTATTTCTAATACAACAAAAGTGAACATTAATTTTTACAGGGACCTATGTAACCCATACGGTTGAACCCCAAGAGTACAACTAGGCCAGACTAGTAGACACCGTTCTATAGTATTTTGAAGAGAAGGTACCTAAAAATGTTGTGGTAAAATAAAATCTATATGGTTCATTCAAGAGTTCAATCATATCAATGTCCACATGTTTTTTACTCTCTATAATTACACTGATAAACACGGGATACCCACTCACATGTTTAAAGGTTATGTGTTTGACCGAGCATCTTGGGATGAAGAGGGTAGTACCTACTCAATTATGATCCCAAAAGATGATGTTCCCCACACCCACAATCCATATGGTGTGATGCAGAGTAGATTGTATATGGGAGGAAATAACTGACCAGAGAAACATCTGGTGTCCACAGAAACCTATCTCCCACCACATATTCACGTGGCTATAACATTGGATCACAGGGCACATGCCTCAATAACCTCCCCTAAGAACTTTTCCCACATACCTTGCAACATGTTATTAATACTCGTAACATAAATTCTACCCTCTTCATTTGGCCTTGCAATCCTCTTCCATGACACCCATTTTTTTCCCTTACTCATGAACATCCCAACTAAAAGAAAAATTAATGGAGTTGAACATTGAAAACACCCCATTCATGACGATGGTGGTTGAGATTTAATGGAATAGAATGATGGTTTTAACCCTCTATTTTCCAAGGTGATTCTACCTCCAAATGAAAAAAACAACTCTTCAAATTATGAATATGTCCCATAATTTTCCCAAAAATATGATCAAAATTATGAATACACTATCTACTAATAGAAATCAATATAATTTTAATAGAATAATCCGAAAACATCATATGGGGGATACATCATGTAATGGAGTTACACCGACAGGGCCTCATGGATCCTTAAATAGTGTCCAAATTGATGAGGCCACTGAGAACAACATGAGATAGAAAACTGATTATTGATATGGGATCCCCTGACTCATACCACACACTTCCTTAAAAACCCATAGTTCATACCCTTGAATCAGATATCCCTCCACGATGAACTAAGATATCAAAAAAAAAACAAATCAACAACCTCATATGATAATCACATACCTTTAAAGACCATGATGATATACACACACTCGATCATGTTATAGGATTGATCTATATATAGGTTATCCACTATATTATTTCACTGAACACTAGTATTGATGTTGTCGAAGAGATCTTGGGATAGTGTGATTTCCCCATTGATGGACCATTACATCACAAAGCCCTGCTTTTCAAGAGATATCCATTGAGTCATATGAGTGATCAGCCTGCTATTGAGGTTAGAAGAGAGGATCATATAAATTATTTTTGATAATCTCATAGGATGATAATGATAGTGAAGATATGGGTACTTTATTTTTTGTAATATAAACCATGGATGAGGCACTGGCGGAAAGAGAAAGGCACCCACCTTGGAAAAAATATTGAGTTGAGATCACAATATCATCCTTAACCATACTCCAAGAGGTATAGAAGAAGAAACATAGGAAACCATAAGGACATGGGGTGATTTTTGGGTTATTATTATTCACTAATCCTAAGGTTTCTTTCACAATTGTCATGACCTCAAGCAGGTCATTTTCCATTTCATGTATCCCCCTAGGAATCAAATCTCTAATTTATTCATGTATTTTTGATACCCTACCACCATTTTGTGTTTTTCCTAGTAGGAAGGTCCCTAAAAAATGTATCCACTAATTATAAAATAGTTTCATGTTCATCTTTGTAGGAACCATCCTCCAACCATATGGTAGGTCGAGTGATCATTTGGTTTTCCATGATTCATGCATGAAAATATGATGTATTGTGGTCCCCATAATATAACCATCTAACTCTAAACTCATTACGTGAAAAACATTCCCCCCAAAAAAAATTTAGGCATTTTCTCCTTATTAGAAGCCATATCCCAAAATGTAGCTTCATTCGATTACAATTTCAAAATGGACTCTAAACTTGTCATCTCTTCCTTGATGTCATCCAAGTCACATGTAGAAGGATGAATATGATAAACTAAAACCAAAAGATCCCCCATGAGTTATCTTAGTTTGTTTTTTAAATTTCCAAATGCATTCCCATGCGTATATTTATCCCTTAATGAGGTCACTATGTAATGATTACATCGATATTTAATACAAATGTGGAAAAATCCCTTTCCAAAACATCTATCCTAGATCATGAAAAGATCAATAAGAAGAGAAGAGTGATCAAAGATGATATAAGCTAGATGAGAAACCCTTTCATTCATGAATGTAGATTAGGAATGTAACTTGAAGAGGTATTGATCCAAATTACACCAAGAATGATGTGTTCTTCTCTATGTATTGTACTGAGTGATGTAGATACCTAAGAAACACATATCCAAAAACCCATTACGCGACATGAACTCGGTGAACTGCAGACTAAATTTACGAGGAAAAGAATTGTTTCCCATATTCGTAGTAGTATATGCTATCACATTAAAGTCACCCTTCACAAAACAGGGGGAGCTCCCATGATCAAAAGTTTATAAAGCTAAATCCATAGTCGGGCTTGGTCTATAATGTAACAGCATCTATACGTTAAAGAAAAGAATAAATCTTTCATGTTGTCCTAGATTTCCGTAGTGATACACTAATCTGAGGACTGAATCAAATCCAAATTTATGGACACATTCAAAAAGACCCATATAGAGGTGCTTTGAGAATCAACATCCATAAACCCATACATCATGACCCTATGATAAAACACTATAGTCAAGGGTCTAACTTTTTTAGGATCCCACACCACAATGAGATATATATTTTTATACCTAACCTCATTTATTATATAATATGTTTTAACCTATGATCTCATCCCACAATCTTTCTATATGAGAAAGTATAACAATAGGATGGTTTAATCCTATATTTTCCCTGGGCATCCTGGCCACTTTTCAATAATAAGAAGACTAAATTTGATGCCTCGTTTGAGATCTAGTTATCACGCTGTTAAATTCTAATGGAGGGGATTGGGGATGATGGGTGGATAAAACCTTAGATCCTAGGGAGGAACATTAAGATCATGTATTAGAAGAATCCATGTATTGTGGGATAGGTGTAATAGGGGGAAGAGATAATGGGATCTCTATAGGGATACCCTCATACTAGAGGAAATCTGGACCTGGTAGAGGAAGAGACATGTTCCGGATGTATAACATTACCAGAGAAGGGGGGGTCTTGATGAGGGTGCGGGAAGTGAGTGTAATCATTAAGGGAAGAAATAGAAGATCCCTCAGATAGAGATAATACACCTTGTTGGTAGTTCCTATAGAAATGTGAGAAGGGGGAGGGAATGAACAGAGACAAAGAGGATCCATACAGGATACGATCCTCAAGAAATAAAATCAGGGTTGAAAAAGTCTTCTTGAGGCATGACCCCTCAATGGATTGAATGGAACCATTCCCATGAAAGGGGCTACACTGACATATGTAGATGTAGAAGACATCAAAACCATAGGATCTGAAAAACCCATGACAACCACATCAAGCTGAGACTAAACCAAAAGCCATCTTGAAAAGCCATAGTCACCTCAACCAAGACCTGACTGGACATAGAAGCATCAAATATATAATAATATCCCTTAAATGGAACAGAAAAATGATTCCCCAATTCCTCTTTACGTTTCCTCCTGCTGACCTGATGCTAATGGCCTTGGTGATAAAACAAGGAAAAGAATATAAGAAATGGTGGATAGATAAAATCCAAGAACTAGTCAAACAAAACATAGATACATGTCATAATTATTCACATATGGGGAGAGAATTTTCCTTGTCCACACAGACACATGCCAATTAAAGATTCCTCCTGAAGAAGAATCGACACATCCAGACATAGAAATAGATGGAGAGTGTCACCAATATACTAGAGAAAATAACCATTTTAGAAGGAATGGTGATGTCTAGGAGGATAAATCCATAGAATATCCCTAAATGAGTCTCTAACCTACTAAATATCCATGTCCCGCATAATAATGCTAAACCTCCAACAACCCAAGTACATGTGGGATTTGCACCGTGTAGAGATCAAGTCCCCCTTTAAGACTAAAATAATGAAAAAGGGATTATGTCTTTAATAATAAATCAAAGATGGATCATCTAGAACCTATGAGACAAAACAATTGTTGAATAGGGAGAGTGGAGGGCAATCCTCACCAAACCTAGACACTAGGGTCCATTGGAGACACTCTGAGGCCACATGGAAGGCTTATAATAGATAAACCATTGAAGGAGAGGACCCTACATCAGAGTAGATGATAAAATGATAGGAATCTCTAATATATATGGGAAACCCTCTATTAATACTTCATGTAGAGATCAAACCTAATGGAGAGGTTATTCTAATCATGATGTGAGCGCACTTCCTTTGATGGGGAGAATGTAGCAGGAATAGATGACATGGAATTGGGATAAACGGTAACTAGGATGGATAGTTTCATTGATGGTTGGACATACTAGGTGGGTGTAACGTTCAAAATGTTGAAAACACCGGAGGAGCTTGTGGTGTGTTCAGTAGAGTGGAGATATACATTTTATAATGGATAACATTGACAGAATAGTAGAACATAATAAGTTAAGAATTTACATTTCATTTAAAAGTTACCCCTGTAATGTTTTTGGATTTCTTTTATGTGGTTAATAATTTTAAATTAATCATCCCAAATTTTTATATTTAACTCTAAATAATGGTCAAAAATATGGGGAACCTTTTAAACTACATGTGTGAATAAGAATATGATGACAGATCAAACAAGATTCCCAACCTGATGGGAGAAGAAATCACAAACATTATGATGCTAGTCTATTAATTGAATACAGTTATGAATATAAACCATTGTCCAATGAAATTCCAATTAACCCATATGAATGAATAATATACATTTGAGACCTTCATGGGATAATGACCTCTGACTCTTAATCGGTCATTTGATCCCCTAATTTCATAGAGAAAAAACTAATTCCATCGATAAGATCCTCTCTATCCTTAAATGTTCTGAGTCAGATAAGGGCATATTGGATTTTTATCACATGGATGTAGAATATGATAAATGGTGTAAATTGATAAAGAATATAAATTCTAACTAAGATGTTAATGTGATGGGGTATAAGGATTTCTGAAAAAAAATTTTGAAAAATATTGTTTTTCTAATTATCTATAATATATTACAAAGGGGTTTCCTAAACCTCAAGAAAATAGATGAAGAATCCATTAGGGTGTAAAAGAGGAACATAAAAATACATTCATGATAAACTATTTCTGTTGACATAATCATATATTTAAAATTTGAATTCTTCATTTTTGGGAAAAATCCAAGAATAGAAAAATCCCTTGCGATTGAAGAATTTACTAACATTGAGAGAGTTTGCATTGTTTAATCAATGTCAAAATAGAGAGCATAAAATCATAGGGTTCTCATGGGGATAATAAGTGAAAAATATAGTTTAATTATATTGGTGCATTAGAAAAATTTAAAATTGGTAAGAAATGTCAACATCACGCTTGTCAAAAGTGTGGAATGAATCACCATAAAAATTTTATGGAGGTGATGTGAAAATGATTTTGGTGTGGGAAGGAAGGGAACCTAGGTACTGATTATCGACAACAGAAATATAAAAATTAAAGGAGGGGAATAATTATCTATTCAACCATTATCCTTTTGTCCAATGTTTCATTTTCATGTAATAATGGAACATTAAAAAGCAATGTATTAAACCAATGGTGTTCGAAGACAATAATCACAAACAACCTATAAGGAATCAATTGAAATATTATTCCATTACAACCATTATGATAGATCGTTAAAATTATGATTTGATAGGTATGCTATTTTTTCACTCAAAAATATAAGATATGCCTTTTCATTTTGGTTCTAAAAATTCATTCATATCACACAAGTTTAGTAGAACTTGTTAAACACAACTAAAAATAATGGAAGTAGAGCTATCATTGAAAAAGTCAAATAGGTAAATTAATCCATCCAATTTATATAACTCCTCCCTCAAAAATTTAGTGGGAGTAACATCCCATATAACCTTATGATACTCTCTTTAGTGGAATTTGTTGAAATTAATTTTATTAATTGGCTTTACTTATGTAGATCTAACATAAATTTTGATGAGAATAAAATCAGTCTCTATATCACAAATCATACTATTATTATATACGAGTGAAAGGAGGAGGATGAATATTCATTAGTATCTGAATATTGAGTGTGGATATTATTTACCCATAAGAAATAATATCTAACTCAAATTATTGACTTCATTTAAATGTTCATTTTTGATGAAATACCATTGTGAGGGAATATGCAAATCTGTTTCTAGAAAAATATCACAGTCTTCCTCCTAGCCAATTTGTTGATTTTTAAATCAAGATAATAGATGGGTATTTACCATTATCCAACACTATATAAATAATTTATATTGTAGAACATGAGAAGATAAAGAAACAAATATTGGATAATCTGGAAAAAGGGATCACGTGACCAAGTGATTTTTCATGGGGTGCATCATTCCTCTTCATCAAGAAGACGGATGGGATGAAGCGCCTTTTCAATTATTATCTTGAGATATAAAAAATAATTATAAATAACAAGTATCTATTTACACATATTTATTAATTTTTTGATACTATATATAGATCCAAATACTAATGCATCTTGGATCTTCGAGTGATGTATTATCATGCAAGGGTAAAGAAGGTGTATATCCCCAATACTACATTCTGTAAATTTTATAGGAACTATGAGTTCATGTTCTTTCCATTTTAACTCACTAATTATCCATTTAACATTATTGAAATGAGAAATAGATTAACTATAGATTACATAGACACATTTTTGGTGGTCTTTATTAAGGATATTCTAATATACTCTAAAATAAAGGACAATCATGAGTTGCATTTGAGTAGTGTACTAAATACCTTACGAAATGAGAAGATTAAAAAAATATAAAAAATGTCAGTTCTTGATGGAATAAGTATCATTCATGTTGTAAATTATCAAAATTATTGGGATATATGTGGACTCTATATATACAAATGAAATTTGAGGATGGCTGAGGCTGATATCTATGATAGAAATATGTAGTTTCCAGGGATTAGTTGGGGACTATTATGAAATTTTATGAATTTTTTTGATTATCAAACCATATAAACAAAATAACTTGTAAGGGAGTCATGTTTTTTAAAATAATTAATTTAAAGGTATCTTCATTATGCAGAAAAGTAGTCTTCTCATAGCACCTATAGTTATGCTACCCTTAAGTGGGTAACTTTTTATTGTATAATGTGATGACTCAATGAAGGTAATGGTATATGTACTAATCTATAATGAACAATTTACAGCTAATATTATAATGAAATTTAAATTTCTTAAATATAACTACCAAAAAAATGATCTAGAGCCGGTTTAATGTTATTCACGTTAAAAATATGGAAACATAATATCTTTGTAGAGATGTATTAAATATATGCGAATAATAAGAGCCTCCAGCGTATTTTCAGATAGAAAGAGATGAAGATGTTCAGATGATGATGGTTAGGGATGATTAAGGACTATGAATACTCAATGCACTACCACATAGGGAATGGAAATAAAGTGGAAGATGCTCTAAGTGGAAAAAATCTGGTTATTTTATCATTGATGATAATTAAGAAAGATATGCTCTTACATAACATAAATAGAATATACATGTGAATCATAAATGAAGGAACATCATCAATCCTCAAGCATGTGTTTTCTCAACCATCGCTTCTGGAGATGATAATGGATTCTCAATGATATGATTTGAGAATTCAAAAGATGTTTGAAGATATAGGATAACAGATATACTCATACATTAAAATTAAAGAATATTTTTTTCTAATATTTGAGCCAGGAATATGTGTATAATCATTTGCATAGTTAAATTAGGATGTTTTTATGATTTACATAACTAAACTTTCTCTGTATGTCTAGAGAAAAGCAATATGTATCATTATCTCTGAGAGAACTATTAGTGGGACAATAAGAATAAAGATATCACAAAATATATATCATTGTGTCATGTATGTCAGTAGGTGAAGCCTAAAAGTAAAAAAATGAAATTGGATCATGAAACAGTTATACATACCTACATGGAAATGGAAAAACATAACCATGGTCTCTATTAATGGTATTAAAAATACATTATGAGAAAATAATTTTATATGGGTTGAGTGGGAACATATTATAAAGACTGATAACATCATTGAAATTTGAGTGGAATTCACCCATGATCAAATTGTAGGGAAATAAATTAGTGAAGTAGTTCAGATTAATGGAACAACACTGTCAATTATATCAAATCGATATCCACGATATAGAACCATGTTCGGGAATATTATTGATCATTCTATAAATACTTGACATAAACGTTATAACTTCTTATCACTCTCAAACTATTGTCCAATTTGAGCATCCATTACAAAAATAGTAAATCATGTTGAGATAATTCTCAATTGACTTATAATAAGGATGGGGTGCACATATTTCACTACTTGGGTTCTCATACAATAATAGTTCCCTCTCAAGAATACCAATTTCCCCCTAGGAAGTTATTTATGGGAGAAGGTGTATATTGTAATTCCTCGACCCTAGTTACCCATAGTCGGTGCATTATTACAGAAAATTGGCATGATCTCAAGGGATGAAATCTGAAAAGACCAATTCTGTTTAGTATCCTTGGATGTACTACATACAAACATAAGTTTTACATTACAATATGAAATGAAAAACAACAACATTTTGTCTCCTTTTAACACATTCATCTCCCTTAGACTATCCTTATAGGTCAGTCATAATATACTTATTCACATACTCCAAAAAATAAAACATTGAAAGGGGTTATCTCAGGTGCCAATTAAGGATAACAATATAGTGGAGACTTTCATAAATTAGCATAAAAATTTCCAGCAATGTATAAGACAAAAACACAAGCCTTTTAAACATAAACTTCATCATAAAATATAAAAGATAAATCAAATAATTCCATTTACTTATTCACATGAATATTCTACTAGTCGAATAATCACATATAATATCAATAGAAAATTTCATAATGATGTAATGCATAATGTCGGACATCATAACCACATAGTCAAGGCCTCAGGCCAAGACTACAAATAAATTTTTTTAAATTCCATGTTCCAAGACACTATTTTGTCTCATTAGACCAACCGATGAATCAAGAAACAATATCTAGCACCACACGTCACTTACTATGTCTGATGAATAACTCATATGAAAAGGTAGAAATATAACATAAACATTCATATGAAAACTAGAATATGAAATGATAATAATTTGACCATAATCCATGAATAGACTAAAAATAACACATCCACAATAAAAAATATCACAAAACCTTCAATACAATATGGAACATTGTATCAAAATAAATTAACTCCAAACAAGTTTAAAATCCATCAAAGGATGTTGACATAGATGAAATCAACATTTTTTGATAGAAATATCACTTTCTATTTTGAAATAATTTTAAAGTAATTTAATTATAAAAGAAAAAATTTATTTTTAAAATAATCTTATAATATTGTATGGGATGCTTTGAAGGTGTTATAATGGTGTAAAATAGACACACTCATCATATAAGTTAAAAAACATTATTTTCTTAATTTTTTCGAAATGGTCGCAAAGGACCTTTTTAAAAAAAAGATAGAAAGATTTCTTTATAAAAATTTTATAAAAATTAAACAGGGGTATAAATTAATTTAAACCACAGTCTAAGAAATAGTAAAAATGTATTGAAATTCATTTTAAAAAAACATGGATGTAGATGAAAAGGAGGTCTTAGTAGATACTCACGTATAAACAACCTTAGATAATGAAGAGATTGAAGAATTAACACTTAACTTGTAATTTTTCTTGATCAAGGGTATGTTAATCTCTTGTATAATTGGAATATTATATTTATTAAATTATAAAATAACCACATGCATATATTTGATATAATATATGATATTCTAATATTGCATTGTTAATAATATTTCAGTAGTATCATTTTTTTGGGTGTCAACTGAATCGTTTTTCTTTATATAATTGCTTATAAAAGCCATGATTTTTTTGTATAATATGTATATGATTCATATCCAGAATTATATTGTGTTCTAAAAATTTATTTTTAATGATAAAATGAAAATTATTCATGAATGGTTATGATTGGGAATGAATTTTATCACGTTCGTAGAGACAGTAATGCTTATGTAAGCACGAGCAACAATATCATTATTTAGATGAAAAAATCCTATTTAATTTGATGGTAAGTTATATATAAATAATAAATAACATGTTATATTTATTTTTTACTTCAGTTATACTCATTATTATATACATCCAAATAAGGAAGTGTTTGAATAACAAACTACACCACGACGTGGAGATAGTAAGATGTACGCACGAACGTATGGTGACTTGTCATTAATTGGATGGATAGAATAATTAATATTGTTGTAAAATATTTATAATAAAATCACAGTATTTATATGTTACTCGAGTTATTTTTTTTAAGAAAAACAAAAAAGAAAGAGGAAGTGGAAGAAGAAATGGACATTGAAATAGGTGGGGAAATTATTACCACTTCTTCGGGTGATTTCGTTTGAGCTGATAAAAAGGGATCATAAGGATGGATTTATGGTCAAAATAAGGCCTATAGGTCGATGTGAGGTTAGTTGGGATTATATTTTGTTATGGTTTGGCTGAGCCTAATGGATTTGGAGGTGTGATTTGGAGAGAAGGGAAAGTTCCCTTTTATAAGAGAGGTGAGGGTCACTTTAGGAAAAACTTGAAATATTATTTTATTATACAATCATATTCGGTTTATAATTGCTCCAAAAATATTTATTTCGAGTATTGGGAGATTATGGGTCGAAAACATATCAACCAATAGGTTTTTGATAGGTTTAGTTCACCATATAAACTTTATCTTTTATATTTAACTCTTTGTTAAATAGGTTGACTTTTACCATGTATTATTGTATTATTATATGAAATAGTTACTAATCATTCTATAATAATCCTATAGAACCACTAGTGGCTTATAATTGATATATCTATTATTATCTAAGATCATTATAATAACCATAGATTTTTAGAAATATTATATCAAATAAAAATATGGTTTTTTTAAAAAATCATTTATGTCAATTTTGACAATATTTGGTATTTTGTTTTTGTAGAAATCCATAAAAACATTATCACTACAAAAAAATTATTTAATAAACCCAAACATGTCATATTAACATAGAAAATTAGTTTAATTTATCAGAACTCTAAATCTACATTTTATTGGATATTTATAATCATAATTATTTTAATCATTCCTTAGCAAGGTAATTACCACACCATTAATATTTCTTGAATAAATTTAACTATTTATTGTCTAAAAAATATAAAAAAATTAACATTATTTAGGAAATATGGTTATATTTATAATGAATATTTATAGTTGAATTTTTCTTATGTATAACCCTATATTAAAAATTGGTTAGTTATTTAACATTGAATTTAACAATTTTAACTCTTCTTCAAAGAAAATAATAATAAATGTCCTAATCTAATACATGTGAACCAAAATGGTCATATTTTATTCCTAAAGTTTATTTTGGTCTAAATACACTTATCCAATATAATTATGACATGTTTAAGGGTAATTATAATATATTTGGTTACCTTTAATTACCCTATTTACTTTTTACCATGGTAAATAAAAGTCCAATGATACTAATCACCATAAATTATTTTCATATTATTGAACAAAATTTTAATTACTGTTGTAATCAGTGTCTCTCAACATTTTAAAATTCAATTTATAGAGGACGTAAAATTTCATTTTATAAAAATTTGCAAATTCACCTATAATGTGGGTAAAAGACGGTATAAAGTTCAATAAAATTTTATATATAAAATATTATTATAAAATTACTCCAATTAATTGCATTAAACATATATAGCTATTATGTATCTATATTTACATAAAATAAATATAAATGAAATAACTAATTATTTAAATAAAAATTTGGTTTTAAAATATAACATAGTGTTTTTCACTATTCATAAAAAATTGATAGTTTTCAGAAAAATACAACAAATTGACCGGAAGATTATTTTTATATTCCAAACCCAAAAATGAAATCCGATGGGAATAATAAAATTTCAAAAATTTGAAAATTTTGGTATTACTATTCATAATAGCCTGTTTGATTGGTCGTGGGGTGTTAGAACTCGATGTTTCGTATAGTGCAAGCTATTGTATTATTCAAAGAGAAGCGTACCATGGAATATTGGGGTGTTACATATAAAACCTTTATTCTAGGATGATGTTGGCCAATTAAAATAGTTGGGTCCTAAAATGGTTGAGGAAATGGTGGATAAGTTCTAGTCCATTTAGCATCACATTAGGTTTTATAAGAGTCAATAGAATAGATATGATTTAAATCATCAACGAGTCCATGTATATGAGGTTGAGGGTACAATATTTCTCTTCATATCTACATGGAATAAATTTATGCTTGGTGAATGGAAATATTAGTAAATGATTTATCAATCCATTTGAGATCCTTGATCACATCCGATATATGTCATATCAAAAACACTGTCATCTATCCTACCTCATGCCCATGATGTGTACCAGTATCCCTCTTCATGATGTACATACCATACACCACACCTATCCTAAATCCATATGAGTTTTTATATAATGATCTTTCATTTTATGAGTATTTGTTGAGGATCTTAGAGTTTGGATGTAAAGTTAGATGATATCAGAAAATGGACATGGTAAAATTTATATACATAATCCATAAGTTTGAATAAGCTATATCGGAAACAATGAATATGATGAAACCGAATTATACTCATCTGGTTAATTTTATAAATGAATATTTCATTTGTAAAATTTATTAAGGGGGGAATATTATAATGACCCAGATTTTTATTAAAAAATTCCAACTATGATTAAGTAAATAATCCTTATTATGGTTATACAAAACACATGCACATATTTGGTAATTTTATATAAAATTAAATTTAAAATACCATTTTGCATCATATCAGTTGATTTTATAGACATTGAATAATGATCATGTGATTGGTATATATATATGGTTTTGATAAATATAATTGTCAATGAAAAAAGAATTAATTTCCTCAACTAGTAGGATTGTATCATTTTAAAACCTTTAATCACAGCTTTCTAGGGAGATAAAAATACTATGACATTCCGTTGACTAATCCCAAGATGATATCCCACAACTAAATCATTAGAAAATATATTTATAGGGGATGTTAAATCTCATCAATATAAAATCCTGAACCATATATGTCGAAACACCCCTTGAAAATATCACCATTGTGCACCCGAAAAATAGGGATTTTTTCTGGTGTAATAACATGATATGAATAAAATACATAACAACATGAATATATGTATATATGTATTTTAATCTCAATTGAATAAATCATTATATATACTACTAATCATTTTTAGTTTTTAAATGATTTTGATATTGATTCGACAAAAAAAATTCTACTTTGGAGTAACATGAAATATCAATTAAGAAGTTACTTTTGATGAATTAATGGATTTTTTAAATCAATAAATATAAAATAAATATTATTATTATTATAAATTTATTATAAAATATAAATGATAAAATAATATTTATGAAGTTCAATGTAAATTTTATAAGGGTTCAAAAACTATCAATGAAAAATATATCAATCATTATCAATAAATGTCACTTCTTGTTTTATAATTGAAATTTAACATATTTAGAAATTTAGCTGGATAAAATAAATATTATTATTTGGAATCAATACATCGAAATTCTCAAATAGTTGATTTTTCATAATTTTTTTAGATGGTCAAAATTTCTAGAAAATTATACAATGTGAATTATGATATCAAAATGACCTAAAATGATGTAATTAATACTATTAATGGTATAAAAGATCATATATATGATTCCTGTTTAAATAATTTCATTATTAGGTTATATTATTAATATTTAAAAAAATTAATAATCCATCAGAAGTTGTATTATATTTTATAGTTTCAAAATAATTTCTTTTAGAACATGACTGGCTTCCACATCACAAAGGGTAATATATTAATGATTTCAGACTATTAAACTATAAAATAACTAGAACCAATATTCTATGTTAGAATCCAAGGGTAAAATACTCTAGTATTGATTGTGGTTTTGATTACTTTATTATATAGATTCCAAACCTGTTTCGTAGAAAAAATAAATAATTCCCCTCGCTTTTCCAATATTAACCCATAAATTATCCTATAACTATTCAATAAAAAACATTGGATCATTCAATTACTCTTCTCTGACCTCTCTACATTAATCGCAAGGTTTCCCAATTCTCTCAAGATGATCTTACCAAGAATCTGGAATCACCGTCTATATGTAAGGGACCTCAATCTCCTCTACTCAATTAAAGAACCTTCCCTGAATTTATTCTTTTTAATGTAAATTGTTTTTGTTTTCATGAACTTATAAATATTAATTTACTATCTAATTTATGTCGTAATAAAGGGATATCAGGTATACATTATAATTATAGAATTTACCTAATCTAGTTACCATGTTGGAATTTAGTAAGGGATCCTTTCATTGTCCTCTTTATTCAAGCATCTTATTTAGTTTATGATTTTTTCTAATTAATATAGTTGGGATATGTTTTTTCATATCCATCATACTGTCCATTTTATGCACAAATTACTAGATTCCCATTTCACTCTCATTAAAACATTTTATGAATCTATATGTATGGTCATTATGATGTTGATCTTTCACTGCGGTTTTTCCATTGAAAACAGTTGTATTGTGAATACCAATTAGATTTACACTCATGATAATTTATATGGACAAACCAATATAGTTTTATTTTTAATTATATGTTTTTATTCCACAATCCTTGATCATGGAATTATATTTTATGAAATATTTTTATATGATGAATGATCTATGATGCACACTTACGCATGAACATTATAAGAAAGAGACAGGAGCAACAAGAATTACATAGAACTCTAATGAATTCAGTAATGTTTTATTCTCATGATATAACATTAAAGGGATTAGGGAGTGAACCAAATCAACCAATGGACTTTTCCTACCATGATATGATATCTTTGTTGAAATCCTTGACCTATTTTTATGACTCCAGGTTTTATGTTGTTGTCACCACCCCATGTTGTCTTTATGGTACCATGTTATGTCATGCATTATTTTTCATGATTATGATTATCACACCTTTTTACGTGCCATTAAAATTATTATTGTCTAACATATACTATTTTCTTCATGTTTTGATCTCATTATTTTTTCTTAATGGGATTTATAGCTCACCCATTTCTTTTGTATGTCCCCAGGTTATCCAATACTATTTTATATATGATAGAATACTATGATAATTTTAAGTAAATTTAAAAAAATGGATATGTAACCTCTATTTCATATGGTTATGTAATTAAGCTAATTACCAAAATACATGATACATAATGATCTTATGATTAATATTTTTTATGCATTTATTTAAAAAACATAAATTATTTTTTAATAAAGATCAGTGATGTCAATAAATAGATATCATTCTATGGTCATTAGGAAAACATTCATAATCACTATAAAAAATTAGTTCAAATCATATAGCATCTTTTCTCAACTATTCAGTAAATTTTATTAATAAAAACAATCAGTTTTAGTGGGTTTTTATTATGATTCATCAAACTCGATAAAACTAAAATATATTTGATTTTATGGTGTAAACTATTTCATATGTCAATTTATATTTCTTTATTTTTTAATTGATGAGACTAATCCATGTAGTCTCAAGAAATTTTTCATTGCTAAACTAATTCACATCCAAAAAATATTAAAAAATTTAGTTACGCTACCTTAGGATGGAATCGATAAAAACATTCAAATTCATAGCCACTCAAGTTAAAATATTTTCCCTAAAATAGAACTAAACCATTATAAATTTGTAACTATGTCCACATTCCATGGTGTTAACAACATATCCTAATTATCATGCATATAACAACCTCTCTGAAGATTTGAAAAATTATATGTACCATTTTTGGATTATTCTCTATTCAATCCATGGAATCTATATATATCTATTAAAATAATAAAAACTAATCGAAAAAATTTACAAGTGGTGTTTTTAAAATAGTCTATTTTTTCAATCAATATATTCCTAAAAAATGATAATATTTATTTCCCAATGTGGTTTCAAAAATAATAAGGAATTTTGGGAAGTAATTTATAAAAAAAATAAAAATGTAAATTTATGAAAAATAATAATTTAAAAACTATTGAAAACTATTGATATTTTCTATTTCATGATCATCACAATAATTAAAAACATTAAAATCTTAGTTTATATGAGAAATAATTCAATAATATTATCCTAAAACATTATAAATATTGAAAAAGTATTATAAAATAATTCATTATATATAGATACAAATAATCAATGTGTTAAAAAAATATGAAAAATGAAATTAGCTAAAATCCCCACATGAAAAAATTTATTCATATATTAATCCAAAAAATAAAAACAAAATGATAGTAAATAACTAAAAAAAAGAAAAAAACTAAAATTATCCTCTAAAACACACTACTAGATAAATATATACACATCCAACTTAATCCAAAAATGAAAAAGATAATTGTTACTAAAATAATTATAAAAAATGATAAAATATACTAATTGGACACCCCAAACTATTATGCTTTACAGTTTACCATACCATGTGTTGACCATGAATCTCACACAAAAACCAGTATATGATATTATTTATAGTAAATTAATATATCACATAAAACCATTAACTAGCCATGAAAAATAAACTATTAAAAAATCACTACACGTAGGCAACCCACAATGTATTCCCTGAAGGTGTTAAATGTTTATAGTAGTGGAATAAATTTAATATTTAAAAAATTCTAGTTTGATTTTTTAAAAATATTAATGTACGCAAATAATATAAAATTGTACCCAAAAATTACATTGGTATGTCAAAATTCTCACCACCATGACACTTTTTTCCCAGAAATTATATAATAATATTCAAACCAATCAATGGTCATAACTACAACACATGATCATAAGAGGTGGAAGGTTATACTAAAAACTTGATAACACACTTATTAACAGAGACATGGTCCCCTAAAAACTATTCATTGAAATAAATAATGAAAATCCTCAAAAAACCTTAAACAACTTCATATAATATCCAATCCATAACCATCGAACACATTATCATAGAAGAGGGTGACATAACAAAGATCTCCCCTCCATTTCGAGTGCATCTATAATAATGATACTTCAGTTAACCAACACTCTATAGTTAACATTACTAAATATAAATAGATCTCCCCTTCCATTAATCTATTTAACTAATTTCATAACCAAATTTTTATCCCTATAGTAAAGAACCACCACCCAATATTTAGACGACCATCGAATGAGGTTTATCAAATATTCCATCAATGATCTCAAACCAAAACAGAAGAATATGAAACCCTAATAATGCCCAATTGTGTATATAATTTCCTCATGAGTCATGTATAGATACTACAAACATATGTAACATAACACTACAGCCATATTCCACCATCTAATGGTGAATCGATAAACTATATGTCATGCACTGTAATGATATTGACTACAATAACAAAAACCCCATCCAAGGTACTCAAGCAAGGATGAAAGTGAATGCCATTTTCATCCCCTTGAATGTGAATCCATAATAAAACATCAATCATAAAACAATCTAGGAAAAAAACCAAATCATTACAATGGATCAATAATACACATGAATATATCAATTCATAATTTGAATCCCATGAAAAACAAAAGACATCCACCATAAACAAATTCACCAAAAACCCCCAATCTATCATATACCTGTATGATTGAAATGATGAATATATATTTTCAATATACAACAGGGGGTGAATTGTATAATTTTAAAATTATTTTGGAACCATTAAAGTTGGTATAAAACATTTGTTTCAAACCTTTAGGAAGACTATACTTAACAATGTTAAACAAGGAAAATTCACAGTACCTCTTAGTTCTACAAACTTGCTAGGTTCTGGAAAATTTTTTCTAGAAATGAATCTTAAGAAAAGTTCACAAGGTAAATATTCTTCCATAAAGTGTATAGAATCCCAATAATCAGAGTTTACAAAAACTAGGAAGTATAAGATAGTTATACATTCCTTAACAATAAAAATGAATTGGAAAACAAAACATGAAACAATACAAGTATCAGTAAGAAATGTTTTAACAAAAAGAGAAGGGTATCCAACAACATTTGATAAAGGTCCTTTGATTTATACTTTCATGAAATCATTTCTTACCCATACTAGGGCAATCCCTCGATAAGAATATCAAATTCTGTCTTTTTATCCCCACAAGCCATCAACATTATGGTAGTCGAGACCTCTGTCTTTCTCACCAAGGATGTTCTTAATCATTAAGGTAGTCGGAACTTCTTTATGCATATCCCAAGAAGCCCTTGAATTTACATAACATCATTTGGAGTCACATGAAGAAATCTGAAAAATATGTTCAGTGTGCAATAATCACTAGAGTGTCTCTCTCTAGAAATCACATCAACGACATGTAATCTCTAGAATTTTAGAATAGTATCATCAAAGTTATGAGCTCTTTCAAATGAGCTCCTATTTATAGGAACATCTCCAATTTTAGGCTCCCTCCTCCAATAATCATATATTTCCTTGATTCTCGGAGGAACCATTACACATTTTACCCAAACAATAGTAGGTTAGAGACAGAATGTACGACATTGTTTTATTACTATAACAAGGACAATCAATATATGGTTGCTTAAGAAAAATCATTTTTAGAAGTCTAAGAAAAATAAAAGTTTGGATTTTAATAAAAAAATATTTTGTGTCTAGAAAACATGAATATTAGGATTCTGTTTGTCAAAAAATTATAAACCTGAATTCAATAGAATTTAGGATTCTGAATTACAGGGGAATTCAGAGTATGAATTCATAATAATTCCAAGTCTGAATTCATAGAATTCTGAGTCTAAATTTAGGGAACTTGGATTCAGGATTCATAAAAAATTGGTGATTGAATTTAGAGAACTTGGAGTCTAAATTCATACGAATTTTGAGTCTGAATTCATAATAATTCAGATTTTGAAGTTAGAAAGTTCAGATCTGATCTCAAGAATGTTCGGAGACTGAATTCAGAGAATTCGGAACCTGAATTCGGATCCTAAAAACAAAATGATTTATATTCAAGTACTTATAGGATTTTGAGGTTTTAGATATGAAACTGAAATTTTCACGTAGAAATAAAAAAAAATAGACTTAATGAAATTATAGAACGAACAATGGAAAAAAGGTAAGGGAAAATTTTCCGTGGGGAAGGAAAATTTCATTTAATAAAAAGAAACCTTGGTAAAAAGATGTTTGCCTTAATATAGAGTGTTTGTGATTTTAAAAAAATGAAGGAATGGAGAAGTCATAAGGAAACCATATTGACTCAACAATTTTACCCTTTTTGGAACGCACAAAAATCCTTATGAAAAAGAATATAAGGACTTATAATTTTTTATGATATTGAAAATAAAAACTTATCCCCCTTTACTTATGGATCATACTGAATACGACTACCTCCCCCTTAGGCTTTGGAATCCATAAGAATCATATTCTTGATTTCTGGAATGATATTTTACATTATCTTGCATAGGATAATCTTCATTGAAAGGATGTCCCCCTTATATTAAATCCCCCTAACATAGGGAAATTTCTTCTTTCACTTGCTATTCTTTTTTTACATTCCATTCCCCCCATTTGTTATTTTCAAAAAGGAATAAAGGGAATGGAAAAGAAATACGGTACCTGAAATATTATTACTAAACAAGAAAATATAAAGAACATCCAAAATATCATTAGGATTGGAAGAATATGTACAAAAAGTAAAATACAAGTAAAGACCGGAGTTGAAAAATATTATCCTTCCTTCTCATTTGGTATCAACTTCTTCACTATTATTTTCAACATCTTGGCCTCTTTGTGATCTTCCTTTACATGTTTGAGAATCTGATCCTGATCGTCTATTTTCTTTTCTAAGGCTTTTATTTTTTCATTCTAAGCCTTAAAAGATTCTCTCTGACCATTTAGAACTTGTACTTGCTTAACTAGATTCTATTCTATCTCAATCCTTACTTACTTTTCTCTCTTCCAACTTTTAGAAACTATATATAACTTCCCATTCATATCTTTCACTTCTCAAATCAATGTATTTTCCTCAAGAGATATCATTTCGCCAAATGAAGTAGTGAGATTTTTGAACATACTATCTAAAGTGTCAGAATCATCCATGACACATTCTTTGAATTAATCAATAATTGAAATCTCTTAAACCATCTTCCTTGACCATATTGTCATATTTTTTCATGATCTATTATGATATTTAAAGCTAATAAGAAAATAATTCAATTCTTCCTCTTGTTTGACACACATATCCTTCACCAGGGATATTGAATCCGATTTTTGATTTATTGTCTGTTGAAGCATCTGGAATCTCGAGTCTAAGATTGGAAATATTGTAATAGTCTCAACAAGTTTTTTTAAGGGCTGGACTACACTATCATGTCCATGAGGGGACGATTATGAGTCTAGGACATTTCTTGGTGAGGTTTATTTTTCTAACCCAACAGTTTCTTTATTTGATGAACCACCAACATCATTATTCTGTACCACAACCTTTCTAGGTGTATCTAGTACCACTTTTTTCCCCTTATCAACCATCTTAATGAATTATTCTTGATCAGGAGATTCATGTTCACTATCAGATAGCTGAACGACTTTTTCCTCATCAAATTCTTCTTTTTAGGCTCATGCCTCAACATCCTCTGGGTGAGTGAAATTTCTATTCATGATTTCTTCTTCAGATGGATTTTCAACTTCATCTTCCGCCTTCTCTTCATCCTTCACAGGAGTAGCAATCATTAATGATTTATCTTGAGAGGTACAAAATGATAATTTCATACAAGGGATTTCCTTCTCAATAAAATCGTTAACTTGCTTTATCAGATCTTCAGTATCACTACTCCCTTCTTCTTCATCATCTTCTTCTTATTCCACTACTTTTTCTTGATCTTCTTCCAGAGTTACAAACTTCTTTTTCTGAGTCTTTTATTATTATTCGATCAAGAGGAATTCTGCTACCAAAATATTTCGAGATTCATTCTTAGCAGCCTTCAGAAGGTATTTCACTATCTCAGCTTCAGACAACCTCTTCTTTTTCATCCTTTCTTTCTCTTGCTTCTCAATCTCTTCATTTATATTTTCTTTAAAATATTTCTCTTTAGCAGGGTCTAAGCCAAACTTAGGCTCCCCTTCTTTCTTATTTTTCATCCCTTCTCTCCATTTAGCCATAACCTCATCAGGATAGTCTTTTTTCTTCTTTTTATTCGGTGGTGCAGATTTGGATTCCTTAGCCACTGGGGATTTTTCCTTCTATTCTATTTCCTTGAACTTCCTCTTCCTTCCACAATTTTTAGTGGTTTCAGCCACCTCCCGTTTCTTCAAAATAGCTTCTACCTCTTCTTCTGGAAGGTTATAAAATTCTTAGTAATAATTCAGAAAACCAACTTTCATCCTTCTTAGAGTGTCCTCACTCAAAAAAATAAATTTAAAATTCCTCAACCAAAATCTGCAATGAATTTTGATGGATTCTAGGCACCGAACAATCATCTTTGAAAGAATGGTTGGATACATAGTAATATGAGCCTTTATATTACCATTCATTATGTTCTCAATCGTAACCAAGATATTCTTAACTAAATTTATCCTCCATAGGTTTACCAGGAAATTAAGAATGTACATATTACTTTTCTTAAATGTATCATTGTCTGCTTTTCTTGGTATGATGAATCTTTTAACCCATAATTCAAGAATCTAAAAATTTGTAAACAGGTGAAGAATCATTAGAGTATTTACTTTTCAGAGACCAAGACAAGCCATGAAATTCACCATATCATAACATCCTTGAATATCAGGCAACTTATGAAAACATATCTCATCTTCCCCTTCATAAGGAATAATAACCATGCTTTCATCCATGGTGTACGAAAGTGAATACGTATTTCCATAACACTTGAAATAAATATTACTCCTCCCTTCTTCCTTTATTAATGTTACTGAATCATAGAATTATATTGTAAGAACCGAGTTCTTATTTTTGAGGTACATGTTTCTTCATTTCCTTTTTCCTTATGTTTTTTGAGCAAATAAGAAAAATGAGGAAAAATACCAATGTTTGTATGTACACGACATGTACTTTTCCACACATCATGTACTTTGGCTGTGTGGGATGAGTATACTAGGCGTGTAGGCCTGTTGGGGAAGAATGGTGTAAAAAATGACTATACGTTGTGTACTAAGTACATATACGTCGTGTAATCAGTCGGCATGTGAATAGTAATGCGGTGGGAGTATCCACCGGTGTAATGATCATACACACCGTGTATATAGATGTACAAATCGTGTAACCACATTGGCTGATGAATAGTGAGGCGACGGAATGTGGATGCCAGATGAATAGTTAAAAATGAAAAGTACACGCCATGTACTAGAAAGTACACGCCGTGTAGTTATTTTTTTGTTATAAACAGGTAGTAGCCTCCTCATTCGGTAGAAGAGGTAGTGAGTTTATTGGGATCACCAGGAGGGGAGGAAGAAACTGAGAAGAGATCCTAATCACACACTAGAACTTGGATTCTTCCTCTGTCGATCAGGTTTGGACCACACGGGTAAGCCCTTCCCTGTCCTTGAGTTATTACATCCAATTATTTCTTGAGTGGGAGTTATTTAGGTTTGAACGAGTTGTTGTTTTCCTAGATCTACGTCATTCTTGGACGTTTTGGGAGGTTTCATTCACGTATATTGATTAGAGGAGATCAGGTTGGTGGTCTGGTGTTTATTTCCAATTTTCAAGTTGATTTTGTGTAATGTTGTGCTACACACACATGTTCAGGGTGTCATAAGGCCGAGTCCTTGACTGATAAAATACCTATAATTTCATAGTTAATTTAATGTTTATGTATAAACTGTTGCTTGGGATCACTTCCTTGATCTAGGGCCACCCCGTGGCTATGTTTCCCTTGTTTATTCATTTGGTCATGATACCAATGGGTATTCCATGATTATATCATGCTTTGAGTTTTCTAGAGAGAATATTTGTATATAATTTCTTGCTTAGGTGTTGGGCTTAACCTGATTAATTTTTTAGCCTGAGGGAAGGGTTTTTTTAGCCTGAGGGGTGTGCTTTGTTTTGCCTATGGGTAGTGTTTCGTTTAGACTGAGGACAACTCTTCTCATGCTTGTGGGAAGTATCTTCTGTTCCTGAGGGGAAAATATCAAATGCCTGAGGGCCATATTCACTATTCCTATGGCTAGTCACCTGCGGGTTTTGATTCTGATTGCTTGAGGGTAAGGATTTTCATGTCTGAGGACCATGTTTACTTTGAATATTCATTGTAGTTATTTTTTATGTTGTACCTACCAAGCCAACTCACAAGCATGGAGTTGATAAATAATTATTAAAATGGGAATGTTTCTAGAAGAGATAGTTACTTTTGAGTACTTCCTAGTTACAACATTTTATTATAGCACACTGTTGTTTCACATTTTAACTGACTGTTTTGCACATGACTTTTATGGTTGCCTACTAGGATTTATTTCTCACACCCTATTTGGATCATGTATTGGGCCCAAATAGATTATATTTCTACAGGTGTCAATAAGGTAAAGGTTCTTTATACAGGTATATGATTGTTGCAGAAGAGTAGGAGAGCATGTGACCAAGCATAGGCTTGCAATGCTGATGAGGTCCAGTAGAACTATTTTGTTATGTTTGGTTATATTGTACTTGATTGCATTGTATCATGTTTTGACTGCATTCTTAGAAGTAGGACATATTTCATCATCATATTTTTATGACTGTCGATTATCCTTTTCATTAGTACCATTTTCCTTTTAGCTTTGTATTGATTACTGCTTATGTTATTGGTTATGTTTATATTTTTCGGCTATGCTACACTTTGGAACATGAGGAAATAATTTCCACACTATCAGACCTAGTCCCTCACTGCTAGTCGGAAGCCTCTGGCGTTTGGAGAAATCCTCTTGAGGTTATGTTAACAGCCGGGTTTGGGGCACCCATTGTGTGGCACCTGGATCCATGACTTTTTCAAAGTGGTATCAGAGGGAGGTTCTTTTATTGACTTACTGTTTGGATCCTATAGTCTGGGAGAGGACAAAATTGGTATTTGGTAATATTTTTTGCCCAGGGGTAGCTAACTTTTTTATAGTGAAAATCCAGTCTACCTCATTTAATTGAGATTTATCTCATTTTGCAATTTTACAGTTGATTTTATTTTCACCATTGGGTGATGAACTTGTGGTGTGCTATTTTTATTTTTTACTTGGGTTCGAGTTAGTTGAAACCCGATGAGATGAGGGTATGCCATCTAATGCATCATTAGGAACATTTCATAATCACATTCCATGTATAACTTCCAATATATTTAGGTGCATTAGAAATTTCATGTTGTGGCGATATATGATGTGCTCGAAAATGCATGATATTGTGATAGGTACCTTGTTATAAATGCATACTTTTGATATGGTATTGGTACATTTTACAGTTGGGTTTATGGATGCTAAACATTGGTTCCTGAGAAGTATGGGCTCTCTTGGATAGGAATTTAGCGGATCATGATCCAGCATTTTGTTGTCTTTTGTACTATAAAGTTCATGGTCGGGTGTTATACATTGATTCACGGGGAGTATGGGCCCCCCACGGATCGGAATTTGGCATACAATCGTTGGAAATTAATGAAAAAGGGGCTCCAGAGTAGTTTTAGAGGTGTACTGTTTGGAAACAGAGACAACATGGCATGTGGTTCTATGAACACACACCATGTACTCTTCTATTAGGGAAGATGTGAAAATAATTTATGTACACGCCATGTGCCTTGTGTACACGCTATGTAGTTTATAATTGTGTCATAGTCCATGTAGGCAGAAACACTGGAGGGGAAAACTCGAGAGGGAACATGTCATGTATCGATTGTACACATCGTGTATTGTTGGCCAAGTGTCCAGCCATGTCACTAACAACACAGATGGAGAAATGTTTTCTTAAACAAACTGTGTCACTTACTAACACACCGTGTAGTGTAATTTGAAAATCAAGCTATGTAACTAACAACACAGGTCAATGTTATCCTTTCTAGTACATGCCATGTCCATATAGAACACGCAGGGTAGTTTGATACATGTATCCAGTCGTGTCGTGAACAACATGGCTCATAGAAGCTCATTTAGTAAATGTCGTGTACATATGGGACACACCGTGTAGTCTTGAGCGGTAGGAGACCGTTTGGAATCGGACGTGTGGCTGGGGAGACAGGGTGGTGTACATTCCATGTGCGGGTGAAAAATGTTGTGTACCTAGTGTTGAGACACGCCCAAGCCAGCATCAGAACACAGCCTTCTAAGGGCTTAAGGGTACACATCGTTTAGACCTTATACACGCCGTATAGTATAAATTTTACAGTTTTTGTGGGTATTGTTTTCCTTTTCATTTTCACTCTTAAACGTACAAAAGAACCTCGGATGTAAAATAAATTAAAGCGTTTTTTTGACATTGTAGAGTCATGTCGTTGAGACGACCACCCGTTGTTCTCCAAGAGAGAGGCAGTGATTATACTCCAGAGATGGTATGCCATGGGTACTAGTGGATCCTCCGGAAAGGCCAGATGCATTGCCAGTGGTTATACCAGATGCAAACATGAATCCCCGATTCCATGAAGGTTTCATGCGGTTCATGCAGACCTTCCGGGGTGCACCACCAGTTGCCACATCTATGGAGAGCTGACACGTATATTCCAGCAGAAGCGTGTGCCTACATTTTCAGTGGATAAAAGACTACAGGTTGTAGAGTCATGGCTGGATTCATTGAAAACTATCTTCGATCAACTTGAGACGCCTCTAAGGAGGGGTGTCAAGCTCACTACTTATATGTTTCATGATTCTGCCAAGATGGGGTGGGATGTCACCACCCAGAACGAGAATCATAAATAAATGGTGTGGGAAAATTTTCGGGCAGTTTTCTAAGACTTTTTCTTCCCAGAGATGCATATGGAAGATTAAGCTCGAGATTTCATGAATCTAAAGTAGGGCACCATGTTAGTGATGGATTATTCTACCTACTTCACTGAGATACATCATTTTGCACATGTTCTGGTGGGTGATGAGAGTTGAGTGCTCGACGCTTTTAGGATGGTCACCGATATGACATCCAAGCACTGGTGAATGTTTTCAGGTTTCCGATAGTGCAGGCTATCACGAATCAGGCGTTTATTTCTAAGTGGAATATGCGGGAAGCTAGTGGTGTAGGCCAGGGCGATTTGACACCAGTTTCTTGTACTATTTCTACCGGCAAGAGGAAGAGGCAGATGGATTTCTCTCATGGGGGTAGTACTAGCCAGAATAATTTTTCAGGTTGCTAGGTATTGTGCTACTAGTGTGGTAAAGAAGGGAATAAGAAACCTTAGTTCCCATGTGACCTAGTAGAGTGTCGATCTTGCGGGAATATGGGTCATCTCCAGTGTTTTTGTAGAGCACTTCCACCAGTTAATAGTGAGAGGGGTTTTGTTTAGACTCCGCGTGCGTGAGCAGGGCCAACAGCTTCTTACCAGTCAAAGAATTGGAATAAGTCTGGATGATCAGGAAGAGGTGGTGGTCATGTCCATGGTAGCCAGAAACCAGGATCCCAAAGGCAGTAGGGCGGGTCAGCTCAGAGTAGCCAGGCTGTGTTGTAGGGCTGCGACACTGGCTAGGCATATGCAGTACAACAGAACCAACAGGTGCATGGTCCCAGACCTTCCACTATCAAAGGTACTATTCTAGTTGCTTTAGTTTTTTCTTTTTCACTTTTGGATATTGGTGTTGCACATAGAATTATATATTTTCCCGTTATGGATTTCCTTAGGCTCTGTGTTTCTTCTTCTCCAGACATTATGATGCTAGACACTCCGTTGGGAATTAGAATGGCAGGTGTGCGTCGGTGCAAGGAGTTTCCACTAGGGGATAATGGGTGTCAATTTCTGTGGGACCACTATGTGTTGGAGATGGAGAGAAATGATGTTATTATCAAGATGGACTGGATGGTAACCTTTCGAGCCTTTATAGATTTCTATTGTCGTAGGGTGAGTTTCACGTCACCATAGGGTGGAGAGTTTCTATACAAGGGCTATTGGGTTTTCTAGGCGAGCTGATCTGGACAAGAGCATCATGGGCAAGGTGGAGTGATAGCTCAGATTGTGATATTATATCTGGATGACCAGGGAACAGATCAGAAAGAATTTCTCTCTAGTGGTATATCATTTATAGGATGTCTTCCTGTACGACTTTTCATGTCTATCTCCGGAGCAAGAGGTGGATTTATCTATTGATCTTGTTCCAAGAGTGGAAATGGTGTACATTACCTCTTATAGGATGGCTACACTAGAGTTTTATGAGCTCTAGATGAAATTAGAGGAGTTATAGTCCAAGTGTTTCATCTGACCCGGTATTTCTCCTTGGGGTTCACCAGTTCTGTTCACAAAGAAGATAGATGGTACCCTCATAAATTATGTGGATTATCGTATGCTAAACTAGTTGATAGTAAAGAACCGATATTCCTTGCCAAGGATTGATGTTCTTTTTTATCAACTTTGAGGAGAATGGGTTTCCTTGAAGATTGACTTGAGATCCAAATATCATCAGTTACATGTTACACCATCGGACATATAGCTTACATCCATTAGGAGCAGAAATAGTCTATAGGAGTACTTGGTTATTCTGTTTGGACTCACGAACATGGAAAAAAATTTCAAGGCTCTGATGAATCGTGTGTCCCAGCCTTATCTAGATTCTTTTGTTTTAGTCTTCATTGACGACATCTTGGTGTACTCGCACACTCGACACAACCATGCTACCCATCCTAAGATCGTTCGGATTACACTGGGAGAGCATTATCTATATGAAAATCTCTCAAAGTGACACTTTTGGATGGACCAAATTCACTTCCTAGGTCATATCATCTCAGAGACAGGAGTTGCGGCAGACCCAGAAAAAGTGAGAGCAGTAGTTTTTTGGGAAATTCCAAAGAACAGGTTTGAAATATGGAGTTTCTAGGGGATGTCTAGAGACTACAAGCACATTATACAGGACTTCTCCCACTTATATGTGCAATTGGCAGGTTTGACTAAGAAGGGTATGAAGTTCGTTTTGTTAGAAGTGTGCGAGACAATCTTTCTGGAGTTTTCGGGAAGGATGACATCAGCACCAGTCCTGATACTTCTACAGCCAGGGACGGGAAATAATGTTTACTGTGATGCATAAAAAATATGTTTGGGAGCACTGTTGATGATGGACGATCAAGTAGTTGCATACGGGTCTCGACAGTTCAAGAAACAAGGGAGGAATTACCCATCATATGATATCGAGTTGACTGTTGTTGTTCATGCGTTATGCTGTTGGAAACATTATCTCTTCGGAGAACATTTGGTGGTTTTCATAGAACATAAAATTATTGAATACATCTTTACCCAGTGTGACCTGAATTTAAGATAGAAAATGTGGGTTGAATATCTTCATTCTTTCAACAGTGAGCTTACGTATACACCTGTTAAGGGTAATGCAGTAGGTGATGCATTGAGTAGGAGGACTTAGATATAGGCAGTTCAAGAGGCCAGTGGTGATTGGAAGCCTATAGATTTGTTCTCTAAGATGCATTTGGAGGTGCATGATTGTCAAGGGAGAGCCTATCTTTCATCCTTAGTTGTGGCTTCTACCCTCCTGGATAGTGTGAGGATGAGACAGCTATCCGATTCCGAAGGCCTAGTTCTACTCGAATCAGTGGCAAGTGAGGACCCTCCTCCCAGTTGGATGATAGGAGATAATGAGTTGCTATGTATCCAAGGACGATTGTGGGTACGAGGGGATATACGTGAGGAGTTGATGTAGGAGTTTCATGCTTCATCTTGGGCAGTTCATCCTAGAGTTACCAAAATGTACCGTGATTTGAGACATCAGTATTGGTGTCCAGGTATGAAAAGAGAGGTAGTTAGTTTTGTTATGAGATGTTCCACCTATCAATAGGTGAAGGCAGAGCATTAGATCCTAACCGAACTATTACAACAGTTACCTATTCCATAGTGGAGATGGGTTGATGTCACAATGGATTTGGTGACTAGTTTTCCAAGGTCACCTCGAGGTAGTGATGTCGTATTGGTTGTTGTGGATAGACTTATGAAGGTATCTCACTTTTTTCCAGTCAATGAGACCTTCGGTGTGGAATACCTCGGGAAGTTGTATATCTGAGAGTTTGTACATATTTTTGGGGTCCATTGTACTATCGTTTCAGATAGGGATGACCATTTTACATCTCGTTTTTGGCAGAGCATTCAGAGGGAACTAGGTACACAGGTGCTTCTGAGCACAGCTTACCACCCTCAGACAGATGGAAAGTCAGAGCGTACAATATAGGTGCTAGAGGATAGTTGCGTGCCTGTGTCCTGGAATTTGGGTGCACTTGGGAGAAGCACATACCCATGGTCGAGTTTACATACAATAATAGTTTTCAGGCTACTATTGAGATGGAACCTTATGAGGATTTATATGGTAGGCCATGATGATCATCCTTGTGCTTGTTTGAGTCTTGTGAGGTAGCTTTACTGGGACCATGTCTCGTATAAGAGACTTCAGAGTAGGTCCAGTTTATACAGAAGTGGATGGCTACTGCACAGTCTCTTCAGAAACCTTATGTTGATCGTCGTAGATGACCCTTGGAGTTTATGGTCGGGGATCATGTTTTCTTACGTGTTTCGCTGAGGTTGGGAAACAGGAGGATCAGGAGATAGGGAAAATTTTCACCGAGTTATGTAGTCCCGTTTGAGATTCTAGATTGAGTCGGGCCAGTTTCCTATAGGTGGAAGTTACTACAGGGGTAACGGGCCATGCACGACATCTTCCATGTATCTCAGCTGCGTCGTTATCACATAGACTCGTCTCACATCTTTCTAGACCAAGGAGGTTTAAATTCAGGTCAATGCATCCTTTGTGGAGCATCTAATCTGTATTGTGGATAGGAGAACGAAGGTTCCCTATGATAGTTTGATTCCTCTCATACAGGTGTTATGGCAGCATGGACAAGTTTAGGACGAAACCCTGGAGCGGGAGACCGACGTACGTGCTCAGTAGCCAGAGTCGTTCACAGCTTTATCTTCCCCGCCCTTGGAAGGGAAAATCCGGGAAGAATTGTTTTAAGGGGAGAAGTTTGTAAGAACCCAGTTCTTATTTTTGATGTATGGGATTCTTCATTTAGTTTTTTCCTTAAGTGTTTTTGAGAAAATAAGGAAAATGGGGAAAATTCCCAATGTTTGTGGGTAAACCCCATGTCCATTTCCACATGTCATGTACTTTGGCCATGTGGGATGGCAATACAGGGCGTGGAGTCCTGTTGATGATGAAGGGTGTAAAAATTGATTACACACCATGTACATAGTATATACATGCTGTGTAATCAGTCATTAGGTGATAGTAAGGTGGTGGGAGTTTCCACTAGCAGAATGATAGTACATGCCGTGTACTTAGACATACATGCCGTGTAACCAAGTCGGCTGATGAATAGTGAGGCGGTGGAATGTGGCCTCTAGAGGAACAATTAGAAAAATGAAAAGTACACACCATGTAGTTATGTTTTTTCTGTTATAAACGTTCAGTAGCCTCCTCATTTTGTAGAGGAGGCAGTGAGTACATTATGAGCACCGAAAGGGGAGGCTAAAATCAGGAAGAGCTCCCAATCGCACGCCGTAACTTGGATTCTTCCTCCGTCGATCATGTTTGGACAGAACGGGTAAGCCCTTCCCTCTCCATTAGTATTTATTTCCAATTCATTCATGAGGGGAATGTATTTATGTTTGAACTAGTTTTTTTTTCAGATCTACATCATTCTTGGACGTTTTGGGAGGCGTCGTTCACATATATCTATCAGAGGCGATCGAGATATGTGGCCCGGTGTTTATTTCCAACTGTTGAGTTGATTTTGTGTACCATTGTGCTATGAAACCATGTTCGTGGTGTCTTAAGGATGAGGAAATGAAAAATAAAATACATATAATTTCATAAGAAATTTTATGTTTATGTATAAACTCTTGTTTGGGATGGCTGCCTTGATCTAGGGCCACCCAATGGGTGCGTTGTCCTTGTTTAGCCGTTTTTCTAGGATACCCATGGGGATTCCATGATTATGTCATGCTTTGAGTTTTATTTGTAAAAAATGTGTATATAACTGTTTTCTTATGTGTTGGTCGTGGCCCCATTACTTGTTTATCCTGAGGGAAATGTTTTGTTTATCCTGAGGGCAGCGTTTTGTTTATCCTGAGGGCAGTGTTTCGTTTAGCCTGAGGGAAACTCTTCTCATGCCTTTGGGCAATAGATTCTGTGACTAAGGGTGACATATCGTATGCCTGAGGGTGATATTCATTATGGCTGTGGGAAATTTCCTACAGGATTCGATTCTGATTGCCTAAAGGTATATATTTTCATGTATGAGGACAATGTTTACTTTGAATATTCAGTATGGTGATTTCTTATATTGTACATTTCAAGATAAATCACAATAATATAATTGATAAATAATTATTAAAATGGACATGTAAATGGTAGAGATAGTTACTTTTGAGTACTGCCTAGTTACTACATTTTATTATTGCACACTGTCCGTGCACATTTTCACTGATAGTTGGGCACGAGAATTTGGTGGTTGCCTACTGAGATTTATTTCACACACCCTGTTTGGGTCATGTCTTGGGCCAAAACATATTATATTGTTGTAGGTGTCGATAAGGGAAAGGGTACCTATATAGGTACATGATTGTTGCAGAGGAGTAGGAGAGAATGCGAGTGTTCTTAGGCTTTCGAGGCTGCTGTGTTTCTATTGCACTGTTTTGTTTTGTTTTACTGTATTGTACTTAATTGTAGTGTATCGTATTTTAACTTCTTTCATAGAAATAAGATATATTGAATCATCATATATGTATGAATGTTGATTATCTTTTTCTTTAGTACCATTGTCCTTTCAGCATTGTATTGTTTACTTCTTCTGCTTTTGGGAATGTTTATACTTTTTTGATGTACTACAATTTTAAAAATGAAGGAATAGTTTCCCTACTATCATATATAGGCCCTCACTGCTAGTCGACGACCTATAACATTTGTGGAAATGCGCATGAGGTCATGTGACCAACTGGGTTCGGGGCACCCGTTGTGTGGCACCCAGATCCAGGACGTTACATCTATTAACAAATTCCGATAAACAAAATCCCGAGATTTTGGTTTTGAATGGAAAACACTTTCCCACCCATTCAGATTTATATTCATAGAGATAATAGAATCATACATTGAGAAAAAAATCATATCGACTATCCTTTCCATATATATATCTTACATTCATATATTGGAATGGATGTTGGCATATATTTCTGAGAGGAGACTTCAGAAAGACATTCAGAAGTAAGAATGATTGGAGAAGTTTTGAATGGGCTTATATAGAAGGGCAGAGCTTCAACATTTGAAGGATTGAGTTTTGATGTGAGACAATAATCAGTGGGTCCTTTATATAGGAAATTGAGGTGACAAATCAACTTAAATGATTAATCCAACGACTGAAAAAATTATGATAACATATAATGGTTGAGATGATAGCCGCAAGTAAATTTTGGTAGAATCCGATCTTCTGAGTTTTTTTTAAGAAAAACATTCTGATTTAAGGAAAAGAGATTACAAAAATTTAAAAACGAATTAAAATATAAACAAGTAAAATATTATTAAAAAAATATGAGAATGGAAATATACCTTTCGGATTTCTTGGAATATTTTTCATAAGTAGTAAAATCATTCTTGAAAAACATTAGATTCCGAATATTTAATTAAGAAATATTTGAAAAAAATTCGTGACGAAAAATCTAACTAAAAAAACTTTTATTACGAAAGATATAAAAAAAGTTATTGCAAAAGTTTTGAAAATATTCATTATCAAAATTTACAAAATCTTCATTATGAAAATTTATAAAATCATCATTACAAAAATATAGAAAATATTTATTACAAATATTTAATTAAAAAAATTTCAATATGAAAAATTTTAGACAACAAAAGAAAAATTTAGACTACGAAGAAAAACAATTTAGACTACGAATATTTTCATTAAGAAAAAAAAATTAATATCCTAACATGAAAATGTACTCCCCCCTATGAAAATGAGTTTTTTACTATAAGGAGATAGGTTTTAACAAGAAGTTAATAAGGATAATTACCTTATGATTATAATTAATAACTTCTGTTTAATGTATTCAAATCTATCAGATGGTAAATATTTTGTGAAAATATTTGCATGTTGATCTTGTGTTCCGATAAATTGAAGAATGATATCTCTTTTCAGTGAGTGATCTTTAAAAAAGTTATGCCTAATATCTATGTGGTTTGCACGAGAGTGATATGGATGGTTTTTACTAAGGGAAATAATAATATTATTATCACACTAAATTTTTGTTTTGGTAAAACTCATACCATTGTCTGTGAGTTTGTGTTGCATCCACAACACTTGAGCACAACAACTTCTAGATGCTACATATTCAGCTTTATCTGTGGAATTTTCTACTGGGTGTTACTTTTTTCATGACCAAGAAACTAATGAATCTCTTAAAAATGACAAGTTCTGGATGTTTTTTTCCTATCCATTTTACATCCATCGAAGCCAGTATCTGAAAAACATTTGAAAACAAAATCATTTACAGATGTATAAAAGAATCCAAGATCTATGGTTCACTTTACGTAGTGAAACATCCTTTTCACTACCTTCAAATAAGATTCCTTAGAATTATATTGATATCTTGCACATAAGAATACTGAAAACATTAACCCTAGTTAACTATCTACCTAGTATAGTAAACTTACTATCGTACCACTAAATGATGATTGATCTATTGGTTTCCCAGCTTCATCAAGATCAAGTGAGTTTGAGGTACCAATGGGATTACTAATACTCTTAGTGTTGTCATATATATACTTTTTAAGAAGATATTTAATATACTTATGTTGAGAAATGTATGTTCCCTAGGGTTTTTGTGAAATTTTAAAACCTAGGAAAAATGTTAAGTCACCCATCATACTTCTTTCAAACTCAGATTTCCTTAGATCTGCAAATTAATCAGTTAAAGATTGGTGAGTTGAACCAAATATAATATCATCAACATAAATTTGAACTATAAAATTTTTTTTCTTATCATTATTTATAAAAAGTGTTGGATTATCATTTCCTTTAAAAAATTATTTTGAAGAAAAAATCTTGTAAGTCTATAATACCAGGCTCTAAGAGCTTGATTATGTGCATAAAATGCTTTGGTATGTTTGTAAACATGTTCAGGGTGTTTTGAATCTTCAAAAATAAAGAGGTCATTTAACCAAATCATCCCTTTGTATAAAAACATTAAGGAAAGCACATTTTACATCCTTTTGAAAAAATTTGAAATTGAAGAATGTTGCAAAGGAATGTAGAACACTAATAGATTCATGTCTAGTTACTGAAGCATAGGTTTATTCATATTTTATTCCTTCTTGTTGATTATAGCCTTTAGTAACTAATCTATCTTTATTCTTTACAATGACTCCATTTGCATCACAATTATTTTTAAAGACCCATTTTACTCTTATAAAAGATGTTTCCTTAGGTCTTTCAACCAAGGGCCAGACTTTATTTCCATTTAATTCATTTAGTTCATCTTGCATAGATTTTATCCATTCATCATTACATAATGAATCATAAGTTCTTTTTTGTTATAATTTTGAGATAAATTCTAGATGTTATATTTCTTTCCATAATGAACATTTAGTCCTTAAAGGTTTATTTACATCACCATTGATACTATCTCTAAGATGATTCTTAAGAAACAACTGATTTGGGTTTTGTAAAACCTATTCATCAACATAGGGTTGAAATCTTCTAGGGAAGATTTTTTTAAAAAAAACTTCTTGAACATTTTCTTTATTAGAAGGATCTTCTATCAAGGGTTGATAATTAGTTTTTGAAAACACATCCAATGATGTAGGTTGTGTTTGTTTAAAAACAAATGGATCAGTTTCTTCAAATATGACATGTACTATTTATTCAACAGTACAAGGGTTTTTATTGAAAACTCGATAAGCCTTAGAAGTTGTGGAGTAGCCTATAATAATTCCTTCATAAGACATTGGTGAGAATTTGTGAGTATTATCTTTAGTATTCCAAATGAATACTTTGCATCTAAATACCTTGATGCAGGAAAGTCTAGGTCTTCTACAATTCCATAACATAGAAGGGTTTTTTTTAAGAAATGGTGTAATCAAAACTCGATATACAGTATAACAACCATTACTTATAGCTGCAGCCAAAAACATCAAAGCTACTAAATATTCACTCAACATGGTTCTAGTTTTCTCTTTAAGATTTCTATTTCTTCTTTCATCTACACCATTCTATTGAGGTGTTCTGGGTGCAGAGAAGTTATGAGTAATTCCTTTTCAAATACAAAAATTTTCCATATCAGAATTCTGAAATTCTCCTCCATGATCACTATCGATAGTAATCAATGGAAGGTTTTTCTCATTTTTAACATGGTTTCTAAAACATTTTAAATAAGAAAAATCTTGAAATTTATTTTCTATAAAATAGACCCATTTAAATCAAGTGTAATCATCAAATAGAAAAAATACATAATATTTACCTCCAATGCTTCAGTTTGTGTTGGTCCAAAAAGATCCATATTCACTAAATGTAATGCATCAGTAGTTGAGACATCACTAATTGATTTAAAACTTGATTTTTGTTTCTTTCTATATTGACAAGGATCACAAACTTTTGATGAATCAAATCTCTACTTCGGGAGATCCTTAACTAGTCTTTTCATAGAGAGTTTTCATAGGTTCCTAAGGATACAGTTTCATAACCTTATATTCCATAACCAAGAATTATCTTCCATTGCTCTTATGAATGGAAAATCTTGTCTTCTAAGGATGTCTATTTTTATTTTGTATACATTCTATTTCCTATGGGTAGAGTGAATAAACTCTTCCTTGTAATTGTGTTCTTAGAACTTGTATTACCTAAAATTCACAAGGTAACCTTCATCACATAATTGAATTATGCTAATGGGGATGTGATTAAGACCCTTAACAAATAAAACATCTGAAATCAATGTTTTTTTAATGAAGAACAATGTTACCAATACCAAAAATTTATCCCTCAGCATTATCTCTGAATGTTTCTTTTCCAGTTTTCGTCTTGATAATCTTTTCAAATAAATTTTTCTTACAAGTTATATGTCGGGAACATCCTCTATTCATAATCTAAGTATTTCTATTGGTACATTCTTTATTTTCCTGAAAATAAGAATGTTAGACTTTCGAAAACCAAACTACCATGTATCTGGATATTTTAGATAGAAAAATCATATGTATCCACATTTTTATAGAAAAATAAGCATTATAAAAACATAAAGGCTGAGTTTTGTTTAAAGAAAATCTATTTTCACAATGTTAAACATGCTGAAATTTAGTACAAAATTAGGTACTTTGAGGAACAAAATTGTTGTTATATAAAATTGGTTTTGAACTGGTGTAACCTGAACCGGAACTATTCCATAGAGGTTATATTTGAGAATATATTTTATCTAAATTTTCCTTAACTAAGGTAAAGTTTGGAAAAAACTTCCTCAAGGAAAATATTTCAGAATTTTTTTTAATAACCATGTTTCTGTTCTCCAAATCATTAGTTTTAGAACTACAACTAGTCTTTAAAATATTTTTCAAAGAAATTACATTTTCACGATCCTTAGAATGTTTTTCCTTCTCAGAATTAACTTCCACAAGGTTATTGAAAATTCTTTCAAAATCAACTAATTTATTATCATGATCTTTAAAAAGATCTGATATTTATTTAGTATGAATAGTATTTAAAGACTTTTCCTTATCTAGTATTTTCATTTGTCTAGAATTTTCATTCTCCAGGATTTTGGAAAATCTAGAAACTTATTCATAAGTAGGTGACATATTATCTTCATCAGAAGAAGATTTTTAATCTGATGATTCATAGTATTTACTATCACTATAATTAGAATTCAAGGATACATTGGTGATAGATTCATCATTGTGTACCTTAGCCATTAAGTATTGATTTTCAATATGTATCTTGGCAAGAAAACCAAGATTCGTCTATTTAGAAGATTCGTATTCTGCTGATTCTTTATAAGAGTCTCCACCAATGGAACTCTAGATGTCATTTTCTTTCAAGACATTCTTTGCTTTAGATTTGTAATAATTTTTCCTATTTTTTCTCAGAATTCTTTTCGATTATATCCTTTTTCTTAAGCATAGGAAATTCAGGTCTTTTATTTCATTCTCTTTTACATTCATAACAAGTGACTTCAGAGTCATTCTTGTCATTCCTTTCTTTCTTGTTGTATCTAGATTGAAATTTCATCACTCCAACAAAATTTTTCATCCATCGAGCAAGATTGGCTAATTCATTTTTAAAAGATTCCCTTATACTAGATTCGGATTTTATAACAACATTCTTAGATTTAGATCTAGTAAATATCTCAGGTGTTCTGGCTTTAATATTATTTGAAGTTATTGTAAAAGAAACACTGCCATTTCTGTTCTTCTTCTTAATATTATCAGCATCTCTCTTCATTCTAAATTCATGTTGGAGAAGTGTTCCAAACAGTTCATCAAGAGAAATCTATGTAACATTCCCATTTTCATCTATATGTATCCTCTAAGATTACCATTCATTAGGCATGATGTCTATGATCTTGTCTACATGAGATTCATCATCAAATCCTTTTTCACCCATAGATAGTAATCTATTGACAATATTTATAAATCATTTTTGTACCTTACATATGGGTTCTCCATAAGGAAAACAAAAACCATGATATTAATCTCATAGCATGGCTCTTCTAGTTTCAATAAATTTCGAAGTTCTAAACCGAGTTACTTAATGCTTCTCCCAAATACAATTTGTTGCTTCACAAGATGAAATCTGGCTATATATATTTCTAGTCATGGAAAAAAGAAAAGTATTATGTACCTTATAATTCAGTTGATATTCATGATTTTCTTGGATGGTGAAAGTACTGACTTCCTTGTAAATGATTTTATAACCTCCACTAAGCATGAAAATGTTATCTACCATTATGTTAATAAAAAAAATATTCATACGATCTCTCCAATATTCATAATCATTCCCATCAAAGATAGGTGGTCTAGTAGGGTTTAGGTTGCCAATCAATCAAAATTCATTAATGTCATCTTAAGAGAAAATATATTTTCACCAAAAAACTTGTTAATAATAAAATTTTGCAAATAAGGAAAATATTCTTATGCAAGGAAAAATAGTGAACAATGAAAACTGAGAATGAAAAATTATATGTGAATATATTTATTTTAGAGACCTTGCTCTGATATCAATTTTAGGATCTAAATGACGAATGTAGACGCTCAATATACAAGAGGGGGTGAATGGTATACTTTAAATTTTTTTTGGAACCTCTAAAGTTGTTATAAAACATTTTTTCTAATACTTAAGGGATACTACTCTTAACAAAGTTAAACAAGGTAAATTCACAATAACTCTTAGGGCTAAAAACATACTAGGTTCTCGAAATATGGTTCCGGAAATTCAGGTTCCAGAAATATGGTTACGGAAATGAAACTTAAGAAAAGTTAACAAGGTAATGATTCTACCTTAAAGTCTATAGAATCTCACTAATCAGAGTATAAAAAACTAGAAAGTACAAGATAGTTATACATTACATAATAATCAAAATGCAGTGAAAAAAACTTGAAACAATATAAGTAACAAGTATGATATCTTTTACCCTTAAGAGAATGGTATCCAACATCCTTGGATAATGGTCCATAGATTTTTACTTTAAAGAATGTCTGTCTTACCCACAATAGGTTAAGTCCACAATAAGAATATTAGAGTCTATCTTGCTATCACTGAAATTCCTTCAACATCAAAGTAGTCGACACCTCTGTATTTCTCACCAAGGATGTCCCCAAACATTAAGGTATTCAACAAATCTATCTTCCTTTCCCTAGAAGCCCTTGAATGTACTCAGTAACATTTAGAGTCACACAATGAAATTAGAACAAGATGTTCAGTATGCTCTAAGCTTGAGAGTCTCTCTCTATAAATCCATTCAAAAGAATGTAATCTCTAGAATTGTAGAACATAATCATTAATGTTCTGAGATCTTTCAATTGAGATTATATTTATAGGCACATCTCCATCGGTCAGCTCCCTCCTCCAAAATTCATATTTTTCATTGAATCTAGGAGGGACATGTAAATGTGTCACTCAAGCAATGGTTGGTTTGAAACAGAATGTACGACATAGATTCATAACTATAACAATGATAAGAAAAATATTCTTGCTTAAGAAAATTCATTTTTTAGAGTATAAGGAAAATAAAAGTTTGAAGTTTAATAAAAAACAATTAATTGTCTATAATAAATGAATATTCGGATTTAGTTTTTCAAATAATTATAAACATGAATTATATAGAATTTCAGAGTATGAATTTCATGGATATCAAGAGTCTAAATTCATAGAATTTGGAGTCTGAATTTAGAGAACTTGGAGTCTGGATGCATAAAAATTCAGGGGATGAATTCATAGAATTTGGAGTCTGAATTCCGAGAAATATGATTCTGAATTCATAAGAATTCGGAGTCTAAATTCATAAGAATCCAGAGTCTGAATTCAGAAAATCTTTAGTCTTAACTGAGAATGTTTGGAGTCTGAATTTAGAGAATTCAGAGTCTGAACGCCGAAAGTTTAGAGTCTGAATTCCAAGAATTTGGAACCCGAATTTGGATCCTAAAAATAGAATGATCTATATTCAAGTTCTAATATGATTATAAGGTTTTAGATATGATTATGAATTTTTCACTTAGAAATAAAATGAATTAGACTTAAATAAATTATAGCATGAACAATGAAAACAAGGTAAGGGTAAATTTTCCTTGGGGAAGGAAAATGTTTCTTAATAAAAATAATCTTAGGTAAAAAGATGTTTTATTTAATATAGAGTGTTTGTGATTTTCATAACAAGAAAGAATGAATAAGATATAAGGAGGCCTTATTGACTCAACAATACCATATATTTGTATTTATACAAATTACTAATTTTGTCCAAGATTTCCAGTTCTAGTAACCATAGTTGAAAAACATATAGGTATGGACTAAGGGCCACACGAACAAAAATTACATAGGGTAATACTATGGATTAATACTATTAAAAATTGAATCTAATGGTAGAGGAGGATTATAGATCTACAATCATATTGGTGGTCCAGGAAGGAATAATAATAAGAAAATTTTAACCAAATCTAAAAATTCAACTACCACTAAATATTATATTTAAAATTATAGGATGACCATTTGGGGAGGCATATACAACAAAACATGGATCATGAGTCCAACTAGTACATTTTTTATAGAATTAGAAGAATAAATACTTATAAATAAATTACAACACCAAAATTAAAACTCAATTAAATTAAATGAAAATTCATCACCTCATAAATGTTTTACCACTTATTATAGAATAAATTTATTATGAAATTCAAATACCAGATTGTTGAAAACACACCAGCTTAGTGAAATATATCATTTGATCATTGAGTCCTTGTTTAAGAGGCCTAATAAAATTCCTATTTAAATTTCATTATATGTTTACACCACAACTCTTGATTATAAATCTCAATACATTTTTTTTTATATTTAAATATTATTCAACTCTGACAAACATTTCATCCCATTTAAAAAAATTAAATTTGAATCCTTCCATCATAATATTATAATACGAAATTCCAATTTATTTGACTTCACTAGCCCATGAAACCAAGATGGTTTAGGATACAATAAAATTACCATTTCTAAATAAAAAAAGATAAATATAACTCAATATCTCTTTTAACACAATTCATTCAAAAAAATCCATTTAAAAAGTATACATTTTTTGAAATCAAATTATTTCACGAAACACCTTAATTTTTTAAAAAAATTTAATGTCTCTTAAAAGATGATGAATATTCCTTATCCATTATAAAAAAGTAACTCCCATATTTAATTTCAAAATATCCATCCAATATAAAATATAATGATGAATATTTTTGTAAATAATTTCATGAAATATAATAAATACCTTACAATAATCCCACATATTCTAATTCTGTAAACCAATCACCCTTTACACTAAATCAACTCTAAATAATATCATTAACTAAAAGTATATCATTAAAGAAATTAATAAATAGTAAAAAAATCTATGTGGATTAAATATTTATTCCAGTAGTAAATCATAAAAAACACCATTATTTATTTTCAAATTATTAATCAAAAGTATTATAAAATCTTTATAGTCTATCAGAGAGTGAGAGATGGTCAATGGAAAACCCCAATTGAAAAACTGAACAGCACGTTGATTATCCAAATGGATTGTTTTTAATGTACTAAAAACAAAACATATTTTATTTTGGTTCCTATAACCATTTATATTGGATCTATATGGTTTTCCAGATCATGAAATAGAAGGATGTAGCTTTGGTACATTCTCTATTTCACCCCAAAAATCTATTATATAACTAAAATTAGTAATATACTCAATGGTGATTAAAATACAATTATGTAAATTTAAAAAAAATTACATATATCCAAAATAAACTCAAATTTTATATTATAACCCCCAAAAACACAAAAAAAAATCAATGATAAGGATGAGAAAAAACCATCTATAGTCTCTCTTAACCAACTATTAATGTCTTGAATATCATATTTCCTCGGTATCTATCGTTCCAAGAAATTAGAGGGATATTCTGGAACATAAAATTTCATTATAATTTAGGTTGTGATAAAATATTTAACAAACCCACCCAAGATAACATTAAATGATCTATCAATATGACTGAAGGGAATTTCCTCAAACACCTATGATTCCATTATATTGAGGGTGATTTTATTTCTAAATAAAAAATAAAATAATACAAATATATTTATTCAAGACTGTGAATAAAATTTTAATTCCAAATTTTTTTGAATTTAATTTGAATAAATTAATATAAATTTTTAATTCATAATGTAAAAATTATATTATGTTGAGTTTTGATATTTCTCATAAATTGTTGATCTGTAGGTGAATAGTTAAAAATATATATTTTAAAAAACTACCAATTTTATGATGTTATATATAAGAATGAATGACATGAATATATATGAAATTTTATTAATATGAAAAAGATATATTCAATAATTAATTTAACACATAAAAAATATGTTGGTGAACATATAAATATACGATAAAATTTTGGAAATCTATGTAATATTTTATTTTAAATAAATATTATTATTAGTTCTATTATATTAATAAATTATATACATGGTTATATAGTGTTTATAATTATTTTTAATGAAAAATAGCCATTATTTATTTAAAATAATCCAATTATTCACTTATTTTTCAACATTAAAAATGAATTTTATATAAAATCAATTTTATTCTTAAAAATAATATTTATAAAAACAGTTTTCATTATGATTTGAAAATTTATATTATCTAAATATTCCACCACTTCTAGAAGTTAAATCATGTAAAATTGTAAGGACTTGACCTTAAACATTACATAATCTAGTAAATTTCTTTTGAATTCACTTATTTACATTCCCAAAGATGTTTTTCATTTAGATTTATTGAGAATTAGGACATAATTCATTCATATCAACCCAAATTCATACAATATGGGTACTACAAAAATACTATCCATTTCTTCCCTAATATAGATTTTTTTAATAAAAATCATGAAAACTATTAGTTAAATGTATTCATAGCATTCATTTTGAATTTTAAATCTCTTTTACACATTCTAAAACCTTGTGAAATACATTTTAAACCTTTGGATGAGAAAAAATATCTTATTAAGGGATATAAAAATAATGATAGAAATAGTTTGTACTTGAATACTTGTAAATATATGAAATAATCTTCACAAAGACACACTTATCACCCAATAAGTATCATATAGATACATTGTGAAAGAATGATATTACCATAAAACATATAAAACAGAAGTAATTAAATTATGGTAACTTTGTGAATTACATAATTAAAATTTTATCCCTCGTGTCTACCCTATGATTTGTAACTTTCATGGTTAGGTTACGGTGTAACCCTCACAGGTACCTTATAGTGTAGCCAACACAATAACACTTGGAGTAACCATACATTTAGCCACCAACATTAAAATACATAATTCCCTAAATTGTGATATAGTCCCCACCAATCATCATAAACAACACCAATGATCCATAATTATAAAACAAGCATACCTTCATTAAAATATTCCATATGAAATTTTTAAAAATGGGAATTTAAGAAGGTTTTTATAGAAAATTCCTCTAAAAATATCATATAATTGAAGAGATAATTAATAAAATAGATGTAATATGTTTATACACTATAAATAAACATAATAAAATATCATATAAACTTTTTAAAAATAATCTTATAACAATATATTCAATGGAAGATGAGGTTAACCCAATGAATGGAACTTGGGTTAAGAATTCCTATACCTCGTGTTCAAATTACATAAAATGGGTTCAGACCTCATGTATAATGTTTTAAAGAGGGCTATTATTAAATTTAAGAACCATATTAATATTTATAATTCCTTATATTATATTATTATAACATATTTACACCCATTTAATAATAATATTTTATTATTTTCATTGTTTCTCGTGCAATTATTTTGTGTTTTCCTTGGTTTGTTCATTATAGATTTTCATATTGAATGGAAGGAAAATAGTATAAGTGGAGTGAAATATTTTCACATTTTTACTATAATTTTTAATTATATAATTTATCATTTTGATTTCTTATATAAGGCCAAATATTTAGATAAAACTTTAATGTTATGATTTAATATATTTTTACGTGTTTTAAGACCATCCCAAACATATATTCACGTTATTCAATATCATGTTTATATACTAGTTATAGAAAATAAAATAATTTAAATTAAGTATAATAAAATTTTATATAACCATATTAATGGTATTATTAATGTCCTTTATGTAGGTAATGGAAATTAAAAACACACCATCCATGATGTCTGTAAATCGACACATCTCAAACAATATTTTTTAATAATAAAAGGCATATTAGAAGAAATATGAGGATGATTTTTTTTCATAAACATAAAACAATTATAGTATAAATATTATTCTAGAGTTTAAATTCCTCTTTGATAATGGGATATGAATATATTATAAGAAAATAAAAACTATTGAAAAATATAAAAGAAATTGAAAGAAGAATTTTACCTATTGAATTATCACTTTTGAGAACCACGTTATGGTAATTATTTTTGGCATTTTTGTGATACTATATGTTCTAGGATGTGGGTTACTATCTTGTTATGGTAATTGGTCAGAAATTGAATAATCTACAAGGATTTTAGGTGCGAGAGATGTGGTGGTGAGGGGTGGTATTTATAGTGGAGGAGATGACTATTTTTTGAATATTTTATTCATTGGATTAATAATTTGGATCAAGAAAATGAATATCTTAAAAATTAACAAGAAATATATTAAAATAATGAATGTTTGTTTGATATTATGTTCTTAAATCATCCTTAAATCATTTATGACCAAATAAAACATGAATATAGATTATATCCTAAATTATTGTATTTCCTTATTCATAAGAAATTTAACTATTTCAGAAAAAACACAAATGTTCACCATAACTATTTTCAGACTTTGGAATTCAAAAATGAAATCAAATTTTTATAAATGATTTTCTAAATATTATAAATTTCCTTTTTAAATAAAATCATAATTTATTCAAAAATTTCAATTATTTAATATATTACAAACAGTATAACATGTTAAAAAATTTAACTAATGTCTCATAAAATTATCATATAAACATTAAACATAAAAATAATTTATTAATATATTTTATGAAAATAGATTTTCTTTTCAATGATTATTTTAATTAAAAAATTGTAATTTAAATTTTTTGACTTACAAAAATAACATGATTTAATTTATAATTTTGAAAGCATTTATTTAATTAATCCATGGTATAAATATTTCATTATTACACTTGAAAGATACATTAATTTTCATTATACTCTCATAGGGGTTGTTAATATTCTATAGGTATTATTAATATTTATAATTATAATGTTACAAATCCTATGGTCTAGTGACTATTACATCAATATTTATTCTTTAATTTATTTAAATACAACATATTTCATTATATATATATAACAATTTGACTATTTAATTATAGAATGAAAATTAATTATATTATAAGTACATGGGTTGTTAGGATCTCAATATCTTCTATAAATTTCATCCATTTAATATTTACTTACATATCAAACAAGTGATGGTACCTTTACCTTCTATAATTTTAATTTTCCCAGGATTGTACTTCAACCCTCTGGTTTCTCTACAATACCTTAACTTGGTGAATTAACATATTTGAAAATTCTTTCTCTCTATGATATAGAATATAAATAAATTTTCCTTCATAAGAAAGCTTTTTTTCTAACTGAACTACTTCTAGGCCCAAAACATAAGATGAATCTGGCACATACATTCTAAATATTGAATCACGAAAAACATTGCGTACGTAATATAATATTAGAGGAAAATATAATATCTTGGAAACTAGTCCATATTTTTCTAGTATTTCATAAGTTCTAATGATCTAGAGACTTATCATTCCTTTCTTATCAAAAAAAATATCAATTTTTAATGGTGAGATTCTAAGATAAAACTGATCAACTTTTTCGAAAGAAAAGTATTTCATCCTTTTATCTACAAAATTTTATTCCTTTCTCTAAAATTTCCTCATGTGTTACTATATCATATTCAAATTGTCAAGAAAATCCTCTACTAATTCTAGACCAATCAACTTCCTTTTAATGACATCATCCCAAAAATATTTATTATACACCTCTTTACATATAACGCATCAAAATGTGCCACATGTATATTAAAATGAAAGATGTTATTATATGAAAACATAAAAAAGGGAGATATTGATATCAACATACCTCTAGGTCCATGGGCAGGTTATATACATTTATTTTCCAATTTCCATTATAGTACTAGAATATGCTGATGTATCCCCTTGGGTAATTGTCTCTCTATATTAACCTATTGACATCTCAAACATTTAATGGTATAATTTTCAATATAAATTTTCATTCCATCCAACAAGTAATATTCTTAATAGTCTATGTACATCAATATCCAAAAACATCCAATAAAAAATTATTCAAATCATTAATCAAGGGGTCATGTTCAAAACATAACATGGTTAATGATGCACTATATTTTTAACCCAAGTAATCCTCTAATTTTTTTATTTTCAAAAATTTTAATTGAACATGAAATCATTATACTTTATCATTTATTACAATCATATCTATGTCATGTTTAAATCCTTTTGGTTTGATATATACTTAATGATTTTATGGTCATTATATATTTCCCTTTTGGATCTGTATAAATGATTCATCAAAATTTTTGAAGTTAAAAACTCATATGCTAACATCAAATCATGTATCAAATAATTTAACTCCTGAGGTTTTAGTTATTTTGAAGCATAAAATTACATAATCATTCAACACCAGAACACAACCAAATCCCATCAAGAAATCATCACTGAATATGAAAAATTCACAATTTTTGGAATGCATTTCAAAAACTAGAGAATTATGAAATATATTCTTCTAATATTGAAAAAAATTACCTTCCTATGTCCAAATAAATTTAAACCATTTTCAGGTTAACATTGTTAGTTTTCTAGATAACCGTGGAAATATTTTAATAAACCATCAGTAATAACCTGTTAATTCATGAAAACTATGATTCTATATTAAATCTGTAGGTCTCATCTATTCAAATAGCACTATTTTTTTGGTCGGATCAAATACTATGACATCCTTATTTAAAACGTTCCCATGAAAAGAAATAAATTCCAACCCAAAATAACCTATTCTAAATTTTTTGTATAACTTATTTTATTTAAGATTCTTCATGAAAATCCATAAATGATTTTCATGAAACTCATATGTTATTGAAAATAACAAAAAATAATCAATTAAAGTAACAGAAAACATATACAAATATTCATTTAATATTCAATTAATATGATCCATGAATATAGAAGGGGAATTTGAAATTCTAAAGGTCATAACAACAAACTTGTAATTCCCCTATTTAGAACAAAAATCTATTTTAAGGATGTCATAATCCTTCACCTCTAGTTGATGGTAAATATATCTCTTATCAATGTTGGAAAAATATTGATCTCCATGATGATAATCAAACAATTAATCTATATGACCCAATGGATACTTATTATTAACAATAATATTATATAAAAATCTATAATCAATGAAAAGTCTAACTGAACCGTCATTATTTTTATTGAACCAAATAATATACACATAGTGAGGTGATGGGAAAAATAATTTCATTATCAAGAAACTCAGGGAACTGATTTTTCAATGAGGATGTTCCACTTGAGCCATTTAATATGGGGTTTTGAATTTGGCTTATCATTATGAACTAATTCAATAGTAAATTCAACTTCTAGGTCTGGTATAACACAATAAAACTCAATAAAATAATATATGTATACATTTAACACTGACACATAATTAATCTGAATAGTTTCATATTTTTCTACAATATGATCCGGATAAAATTAATTTCCATCTTCAAGTAGTTTCTCTGATTCGTGATATGTTATAAATTTTATGGGTTTATTCTTGTATAGAAACTGAAATTTATTTTAAAAAACATATATAGATATATAATTAGTCCTAGAATGATAAATATAAATCCAATCTATAAAGAGAATGATATCATACTCTGTTAAGGGAAAACTATATTTTTTTAAAGAATTATTCTCCACATGAAGCAATAAGATGATTTTCATAATTAGTTTTTTTCTGTAATATTTATCTACGTTTTTTTACCAAAAGATTCAATATCTTTTCTTGTTGTGAAATATCTAATTTACCATAAATGGTTTCAGTAATAAAGGAATTTTTAGGCCCCACATCAAACATGAAATTATCAAAATTCGAGTGAACAATAAATGTACATGATAAAACATCATTGGATGGCCCGATGTCTACTAAAGTAGTCACAAAGGATATTATTTCACATTATTCTTATAATTTGTAATATCTTCATCATACATATCTTTCATTGTGAAGGTATTTTCATAAATAACCATCACACTAAAATTAAAAAACATAAATGTTTTCATATTATAGTTAATCTTAATATCATTTTCATTAACATATCGAGCCATAATTCCAAACATACCACATAAAAAACACTTCCACACATTGTTAAGGAATTACCAAGGGTTATTTATACCATAATGTTCACAAACAAGAAACATAACATTCTTACCTTCATATTTCATTGATTTATTCTAATCCATCCCTTAACATCTAGAACTCATATTCTTCTAGTTTTCAAAGTATACATGCTCATCAAAAAACTCCATTTATACCATCTCATCACATCATACAAGTTTTTCATAACTTTTTAATTATTATAAATCCAATTACCTTCGATATAATTGATTCATTTATTAGTAAAAATGATATATTTTCCAATCATGACCACATATATGATTTAGAGTGTAACTTTCCAATCGAATGAATATGTTTCATACAAGATCTATGAATTCCTCTTAATTTTGTTTCAATTTAAGGAATTTATTTTCCATTGTATGTCAAACCACCTTTGGAAGATATTTTTCAAGGAAATTATTTTTAAATTCATCTCATTCAAAGCCATAAATGCCCTCACATTCCATAATATTCTTGACCATTCACCCACACTATTCAACATCACCTTAAAAAAGGATGAATGGAACAATTGAAATTTTGACTATTGGAACACCCCATAGCATCACATATGTTTTCATGGGATTCAATCTGTCCATCAACTGCCACTATGTGAGAACATCCACTAATGGGAGGAGGGTGTTGACTCATTAACTCTTCCATTATCATAATTTTTCTTTGTGGTAGCTCAGGTTATTTTATTTCATGGGTTCCACCACCATTTATAACCTATTTCAAATATTCAATTACTGTAAAAAAAACTATTCCATTCCAATTTCATCCATTACTGGTTGTAGATTCAGAAATATATCATCATTTCAATGCCTTCCGACTTCAATTTCCTTATTTATTCTATGAAAAATCATTTTTAAGAGGCATATATTAGACAAAGAAACATGGAAATGATTAAAAAATATATATGATTTTAACATAAAAATTAGGTAAAAATCATTTATGGTATTCTATTTAAATCATCCTAACACCTAATTTTATCTAAAATGTGCTCTGATACCAACCAAAAGGACCAAACCTTAAATATTACATAATCTAGTAAATTCCATTATAATTCACATATTTACATTACAAAATATATTTTATGTTTAGTGTTATAGATAATAATCAAATAATTCATATATATATCAACATAGAAAAATACAACATGGGTAATACTAAAATAGTTTCAATTTTTTCCATAATACAATTGTTTTAAATAAAAAACATTAAAAATATTTATCAAAACTCTTCACCACATTCAACTTGACTAATTTTTTAACCTAACTATCATTAACCATGAAAAAACTTTAAAACATGTAATGATCACAAAAAAACCTATAAGGATTATAAAAATAAGTAGAAAAAAATTTAGTGCCTGAAAACTTATAAACATATGAAATAATTTTCAAAAATATATACTTCCCACATGATATGTATCATATAGTTAGTTTTTGAATGAATGAGAATTACATAAAACATAAAAACCCTAATTAATAAAATAATGGTATCTTGGGATGTGATTACATAATATTGTGACCCTTGGAAATTCCTTATGATTTGTAACCCTCGTGGATACCTTATAATGTAACCCTCCCCACTGCCATATGGTGTAACAATTGCAGTTACACTACGAGTAACCATTTGTATGTCCTCTAACTTAAACATATCCAAGGAATTGGATGGAGATATAGTTCCCACCATTCATCATAAACAATTCCTAAGAACTATAATTATAAAATAATATTACTTTCATAAAAATAGCCCTTTAGAATTTTTCTAAAAATAGAAATTTGAATGAGGATTTTAAAATACATGTTCATTAAGAATATCATATAATCGTGGTGATAATTAATAAAAATAATGAAATATGTTTATATACTATAAATCCAAATAATATAAAAAATTATTAAGAAAATAAATTTAAAAAATAATCATATTACCACATAATCAATGAAGTAGAAGGTTAACCCTATGAATGGAAATTGGGATAAGAATTCCATTACCTTAGGTTATTATTATTTAAAACATGTTAAAAACTCCATTATAATTTTATAAAGAGTGTTTATAATATATTACAGAACCATATTAAGGTCTATAATTACTAATATTATATTCTTATATCATATTTACACGCATTTATTATTTCTGTTTTGAAATTTTCATTGTTTTGAGTGTATTTATTTCACTGTTTCCATGATTGGTTTATTATGGATTATCTTTTTAGGATGGAATAAAAACGTCAAAAGTATAATTAAATGGTTTTAAGATGTTTATGTGATTATAATGATACCATTTATCATTTTTTTCTAATATTAGTATGAATAATTAGTTAATAAATTAATGAGAATGATTGAATTTTTTTTTGCGGTTATTATGATCATCACAATCTTATATAACATTATTCAATATCACGTTTTTTAATTTGGTTAAATAATGTTAAATATGCAATAATATGTATAATAGAATATTATTTGACCATATTAGTCATTTTATTTTCTTCATTGAAGGTGGTAATAGAATTTGAAAATGCATCATCCATGATGTCGGTAATTCGAAAAATCCCTGATTATGTATTTATTTTTAGAAGAAATGTGGGAGGAGAAAAAGTATGATGATGAATTTATACATACACATGTTAAAATTATTGTAAATATATGATACTATAGTTTTCATTCCTCTTGTATAATTGGAGGATAATAGAATATATTAAAAGAAAAATAATTGAAAAGGCAATAAAATAAAAAAAACAGATGTTTTTTACCTCATTAATGCTCCTCTTTGAGAACCTCCTTAAGTCCAATGGTTTTGGTGATACCAGAATGCATTGAATGTTTTTAAGAGTATTGGGAAGGAAATTTGACATAATTTTAAAATGATAAAAGTCATTTAGGTGAGAGGATAAGTTGTGGTGAGAGATGTTAGTTATAATGGAGGAGAGAGCGCATATATTTAATATTTTATTCATTAGTTTATTAATTTGATCAATAATATGAATATTTTGAGAATTATCATAAAATAAATTAAAATAATTAAGGTTATTTATTTATTTTGGGAATTAATTATCATTATATAACATATTACTCAAAAAGTCATGATTTCAGCTTATATCGTAAATTGCTATATTTCACTATTCGACAAAATTTCATGTATTTCAGAAAAATCCAAACAATTTACAGTAACCATTTTTTGGGTGTGTAGAATTTAAAAATTAAATACATTTTCTTGAATATCATTTTATTATTATGATGAATATAGTTCTAAATTAAAGTTTAAATTTTTCTTAAAAATGAAAATTTTAAAGCTATAACTGATATTATAACACTTTCAAAAATTAATTAATTTCTCATAAAATTATCATTTAACCATGAGATTATAAAATTAATAATTTTTGAATATATTTTCTGAAATTGTATTTATTTTCTACAATTAAATAAATTTTAAAATTTTAATTTAAGATTTATGATTTAAAAAATACCAACACATAAATTATCATTTCCAAATCATTTATTTTCTTATTCCATGATATAAATATTTCATGATTAAAATTATAAGATATTTAAATTTTATTTATAATCTCCTTGGTTAGGATACTTTTATATTTTCCTTATTAACATTTATAATGGTCATGTTACTATTACTATTGGTAAGGAAATATTCCATCAGTAAAAATTCATTAAAATCTATAAATACCACATATTTCATTATAAATTTATGACAAATTTTAATATTCAATTTCATAATAAAAAAATTATTTTATGACAACCTATGTTGTTAAAAAATGGATTCCATATTTTGAATTAGTATAATTAAATTAAATTAATATGGAGAAAATAATTTTTTTAATAATGAATAGTAACCATAGTACATATTTGTCACCGCTGTTAATGGTAAAATGAGTTAAAATGGTTAAAAGTAAAGAGAGATGTCCTCAATAAAACAAAAAATAGATTCTGAAGAAAAATTAGTTGGTTTTATTTATACATATAACATATCATATTTGGATCAATGATAATTTGGATCAACTTTTACAAGGTAATGAATATATATTACTAAAAACGTTTAAGTAACTCCATGTGATCCCCCACCCCCACACACAATGATAAAAGAGATATATTATCCACAAATATTAAAATACATTGAGCTATCTATATCAAAAAATAATTACCTATAAAACTCCATTATTTCATCCCTTTATTCTTAATATCATGTTCTTAGGAAGACACCATCATATGGAGGCATAAGGTGTAAGAAAAACGAGGTATCTCAGATAAGAGGTAATTATTTTACTCGAGTCATCAAATAATTATTTCATATAATAATTCCTATAAATATTGTGTATTCAAACTATCATAATGTCTAAATAATAAAAAAATATAATGGGATTTTATTATTATTATGTCACAACCATTTACTACATTCATTCTATTATATAGAAAAAAAAACATCACTTATTTGTACGTATGACCTACCGACTCCTTATAGCAATGAATTTTTTTAACCTTGCTTTTCTCTGAAGGTTATAATGCAGCAATAAATAAATTATTTATAATATTTATTACATAATTATTATTATTTTCAATATAATATGTCATCTACATCCATACCCTTTGATATGTTGTCAAATGAATACATTCCTCGCATGTAGGTGTTGACTACCACCTCCATGAATAAATGTGATCTATTTTTATATTATCAGCTTTTATTAGTGATTCTAAATTTTTTTATAACAAATACTAATTATATAAGTATAATTATTAAAATTTAGGATATGATTGACCAATTTAATTACACATTTTTCTATGTAATATTTACTAATGTCAGTTTTTTAGACATTTATGGAAAAACATTAATGTGGTTAATATAATCTAGAACATTTCAATGTAGTCCTATCAGAGGATAATAAAAAGTAATTAGAACATGGAAAAATTCTCAAAATGTTTCTTCATAATGTATTAAAAAAATTAATTTCATTATATATGATAACATAATACATTCATCTATATAGAGACCCAATGTAATGTATTTCTATTATAATTCCTTTTTATATCAAGATAGTTTATGTTTAGATATTCTATTATAATAGTATATGATTATAAACATTTAAACACTATTTATTTTGTTTTCCTATTACTATGTTTTGGTTTAAATGTTTAGAATCTATTTCCTCTCTTGATGGTTCAAGAATCAAAACATTAATAAGATGCAAGGTAAATTTAATAAGAAACATTGTTTTTTATTTTACCATCAATATCATTTCATACATGACCATATTTTCCTTAAAAGGATACAATGAATATTTTATGAATTATAAAAATATTTATAACCCTTATTTTTTCCAAATTTAAATTTCTATAAAATATTTCAAAAGAATTTCCATGTAATTTTACAAGTGAGGATATATTTTACAAATAAGGACAATGAAATATTTATTTCAGAATAAAAAAATTTAATATTTTCTCATTTTAATGAGTACTCTTTTATTGGTATGTTCTATATAGGATTCCATATTTATTTTTGAAGAAATTATGTGTCACCATATTTTTCAATTTTTTATGTAATATGATATTAGAAGAAAATTGTATTTTTTTCTTAAATGACTGAAATGAATTTTGAAATTTTATTTCAAAATCCATAATTATAATATGTTACAGGGAAGCTAATTTTAGTATACTGATCGGATATTATTTTTTAAATTATTTGTTTTAATAAAAATTATTTATTTATAATGATTCAATTGTCTTATTTTAATGATATTGGATGGTACTTTATTCTAATATCTTTTATATTTTTTATCATGTTTCTTATAACACATAATTAATCCTTGGATGTTATTTTTATCCTTCATGTACATATTTCTAAAATCATTTATGAATTCAGAATCATTTTTATTAAATTGATATTTTTTCAACCGTATAATATTTTTTTATATTATAAAATTTGAAGGAACCATATTAGTTATTTTATTTTATTTATAATTGAAATACCGGTTGTTTTTTTCCTTTAACTAATATTAATGAAATGGAACTGATATATAACTATTAGATTGATTTTAAATTTTCATTAAAATTATTTGTATTTGAATGAAAAGCCATGTGTTGAGTGGGACTTGGTTAAAACTATCCAGTTTAGCCATCAGAAAGTCACATGAGATAAAATAGAAAGAATTACGTGATAGATGGGTATATGGTTTACTCATACACATTTATTATCAATTATTTATAGGTTCATAGTCTTTGATAGTAAGAATCATTATATATTGGTTTAGTGGTCTTGGTCATAAATTCCTATATTCATGAATTTCATTTTTTATGAATTTAGTTTCCATTATCCATTTGATTTCTTTGTTTATATTATCCATAAATATTCATTGGACATATTGTTATTTATTGAATGACCTGTATTTTTTTATCCAACATACCATATTTATTATTATTTATTAATCAATATAGATTTCACTGTATGTAATGTTTACTATGAATCTGAGATCACCATTTATTTTTTTCCTTACTCTAGGATATAAAAAATAATATTACTAAGGATTCTAAGGATGTACAAATTTGTCTTATTCAATGTATTAATATTTATAATGTAATATTGACAAAATGTATGTATCTAGATTTCCAAGACTGATTTTTTTTCATTTCTACAGGTTTGGATCCCAAGGATTTTTTACCCTTGTAATAAATTAAATACTTGATTAGCATTTTTTTGGAGTCGAGGGTTGTATTTTTTATTATAAAAAGATTCATAAAAACTGGGGGAACTAGTTTTTAAATATAGATAGATAACATGAAAATTATGATAATCTATTAGGGTATAATAGAACATATACCATTATATGTAGTTTAATTTTATGTCTCAATATTCATGATTATTTTTATATAACACAATGTGTCTAATTTCATGAACATGACACCTAATGAAATTAAGTAAAGAAACACCTTATTTAATGTTGGGATTTCACTTCTAAGTAATCCATTGCATCTTTTATTGTAATTGAGATGACCATGGTTGTATTAAGGAATATTAATTTGGATAAAATCAATAACCTTCCCAATTCAAATCAACATGTTGTTCCACACCATAACTAAACAATATTGGATCACTTCATACAACATAATCTTCAATCATTTAATGGAACGTAAAATAAATTTCTAGATAAACAATGAGCATGTCTCGGAAAAATATTTTTTTATCCATGGGAAGTAATGACAAAAAATAATGTGAAAGCCCTATTCTTTTTTCTTAGAAGAATTATGGGTATATAAAATTGTATATTTAATATAGGGTAGTCAATCCCCCAACTATATAAAACATGTATCATTTTTCCAATATAGATGAATTTTTAAATAAACTAAAAGGAGATAAATATTTTTAAAATACTGAAATTCGTTTTAGGGATCAAATTCTGTGAGAAAAGAAGGAAGGCATTTTAATTATGACATTTCAGATGTGGTATGGAGATTATTTGTAACATCCCAAGTAATTAATGAATAATATATATTTTTATCTATGTTTATTAATGATTAAGATAGTGTTATAGAGGCTTAAAACGAAAATAAATACAATCTTATGCATGGAATACAATAATATTCTTAAAATATTGTTTTACTGCCTTTTGATGGAAAACCATTTTTGAATCTATATTTTGACAATTTTATAAACTCTGTTTGTCAAAATAAACTTATCCTTTGTGATTGGGACATCAAAATTTACCTTGTGTGAATTTTTGGTATTTTTCTGACAATGTTCATTTTTTAATGAATAGTTAAAAATACTGCATTTTACATCAAAACTACTTTTTAATCTAATTTATTTATATGATTAGATTATGTTTTGAATTGGTTTTGAAGTGAAATTAGAATATATTTTTACCATTTTATCCAATGGTGGTCATTGGAATCAATTTCACATTGAAATTAGACTTAAACTGGTGTCAATCTTTTGATACTTATTGTGTTGTAAAAACACGCTATTTGCTCTGGCAGCGGGAATTAATTATTAAATTAATTAATGTGACTTATATGATTTGAATTTTGTAAAATAGACTTCATTTTTGAATTCGGAATATCAAATATAGCTTAGGGTGAATTTTTGGTAATTTTCTGAAAAACTTCAATTTTTGATGAATAGTGAACCCACTAAGTGGTAATCAAGCAAACTGATTTTTCAGTTAAATGAAAGTTTACCACTAATGTGTATTGAATTTTGAAAATCCTACATACATGGTTGTCATTAAGAAGTAAAATGTGGTCCAATGAGATTAAAATAATTTTTTGGTGAATAGTAACTTATTAAGTTTTTAATCGCGATTAGTGGTAATTAGTGTAGTTTAAGGTATAAATAATGCTTTAATAATATGAAATGACCTAGAAACATGTCCCAACATTATTGGTTGTGTCATGGCCGACCAAGAAAAGCCATGTGTCAACTTGGGGATCCCATGGAGACACTTTGGTTTGGAAATGAAATAAATAACTTTTTATTAAATGTTAAAGTAAATATGACACAAACATAATATGTTTTATGAAAACAATTTTTACATGGGGTTATAAAGATAATATTTTTGATTATAAATAGTCATTGGAAAGATAAGAAGATTTAATACATCATAGTATTTTTTTATGATTTTTAGACATTAAATAAATTAAATTATTTATGACATAATAATGATGCAGCGATGACATCATTATTTGACGATTTAAATAAAATGGAAAGATAATGTAAAATCTATGAACTACACATGTCCAAAACTTATTGGATGAGTGGATTTAGAATCCTTATCACCTTATCCACGAATTATATCAATGTGGGACCTTTTGAAACCGAAACACATTTTCAAATAAAGTAATATTTCTTTACATTCCAAAAGTGCCCCTCCTCTCCTCTTATAAAAGGCCCCCACCTCTACCTCATTTCACACACTCCTCAAGCCTTAGGCTCGGCCAACCCCTGCCCATTTACTCTCTCCACATCCCTATCCTCATCCTATAGTATTCCCTTTGGGCATAATCCTTTCAAAGGAAGCCTTTAGACTCAAATCAAACGGAGATACACTTTTAAAGGTAATTCATTCTCTCATGTTCATTTGTTTTATTTTGCTTCTCCAACCCCCTAAACTCTTTTTATTTACTTATCTTGTAACAACACCCGTATCTTCAATGTACTAGGATGTTGTTATAAGATTTATTTGAGCTACACTCTCACACAACTACATCAAATGGTTAAATAACATACGGTTTCCGTGGATGGCGAAATTCTGCCTCCCGAAACGATGATTATTCAATACTCATTTAACACCTTCAAAGGTGGCCATTATGATGTCACTATTTTTATATATGATATATAATATGTTTATGTTTTCCTTAAGCTTCTGTTTTTTTTCATTTTGGGCATACCTTTATGGTTTCCATTATGGGTAAACACGATATCTTCATTTTAGGAAGTGCGGACTACCGCGCCCTGAAAGTGATTTGATTCGTTAATACCATATGTGGGATGTGTAAAGGATAAAGCTAATGATATTATATATGTTATTATACTGGAATTATATTATACTCTTATATCATTATGATTCCATTCCAGAAAATACGAAATAGAAATGGAAGTAGCGTTCTTGCGTACGTACGGCTTACCGTCTCCATGAACGGTGCATTTCATTTCTTACCTCTAAATGGGATGTAATATTATAAATACATGTATATGATGAATATATATGATATATATGTTATCCAAATAATTAATATAATTCTGGATATAATGAACCTTTGACCAAATTAACAACATTTAAGTGTAAGAAGTCTATTTTTGACTTAAGAACCAAATACTGACAAAATGAACATTATTTACTTAAATGATTACATGATGTTCATAACATGGTATAAAAGGAATAATGAACTTGAAAAAGGTTCATAAGAAATTAGAGATTAACTCAAGTTTATTATTCAGGAGATTAAAGAACGGTCGAGTCAAGTCGGATACGAGGTATGGGACTTCGTCTCAATCTCCTTTCATTGAGGCATATTTTATTTTATACACAACTTTCTTTTATACGGTGTATAAAACCCTTTGACTTTTAAGTTTATTCAAAAGGAATCTTTTTTATACGAAGCGTTTACTAAATGACAAAAGGGAATGTTTTTTTGTCGTACGTATGCAACGACAACGACTTTTCTGCCGTCGTGACCGTTATTTGAGTTTCGGCTTCCTCTACAAGCCATACCTTCTTTTTAAAATATAAAAAATTACCATGTTTTAATTTTCTTTTATTTTGGTATTGAAAATGGTTTTCACAATGTTTGTGTGTTGTATTGATATCTTGTGATTGAAAAGTGGAAATGTTATGTTTTCTTTATGCATGTTTTATGTGATACAATTATGTTATGGTTCTTGGGCATTATTATGAAGACGGGTGGTTCCGTGATAAACTAAGGGCGGGTGAGCCCGATATAGCGCTCCAATGCATTGGGTAACGCGAAGGAGTGAAACGTCAAGGTTTCTCTGAAGAGATTTAGGGAATATACTGTGATGGGTATTCCAAACGTAACCAAGAGGGTTTCTCACTACGTAAGAATGTTATGAATGCCTCAAGTTACCTTTATGTCTTATGATTTCTATGATTTATTCATGATTTTATGAGGTATGTTAAAGTGACTATGTTTTATGGGTAGAGTATGATTTCATTCTTATGTATATATGAACTCATGTTTCCTTTTCATGTTTTTTTATAACCCATACTGAGTTTTTATGCTCATCCCATGTTTTTGAAATGTTTTTCACAGGTCACGGGAATGGTACATGATATGATGATAGTGTCAAGGAAGTGTCAAGAAATAATCCATGTTTTATTTTAAATGTGGTTCCATTGATGGGAATGAAGAATACTATCTTTATGTAACCACTTTGTTTATATCTGGAATGTAATGCAAGTTTCATTATCTAATTCTCTAAAACTCTAAACCCGAAAAGATCCTCAATGTGTAATCTTGTAATAACTCAAGATTAAGTACGGTTTAAGGCTGGGGCCTTATAGTTGGTATCAATGGTCGGTTTAGATAAGTTTAGGAGTTTGAATTCTATTAAATGATTATCCAAAAATATTTTTTTTCGAAATGATATAGCATTTAAAGATTACCATGTTGCTTCATCTAAGACATGTTTGTTCAGAATGGTTTTCCGCAGAGGAAACAGGGAAGCAGTGCTAGGAAGGCATACATAAGGAAATAACCTTCCGAATCAGCATCCAGAAATGGTCGGAATTGGAACTGAACAGTTTGTTGCAGTAATGGCGCAGTTGACTCAAGCGATAAATGGCTGTGGTATCCATGAACGAGATCAGCCAGAACAACCACAGAGGAACATGTCAGTGGTGGAACATTTCACGAGGCAACATCCACCATCACTTAGAGGATCATCTGACCATGTACTATCTGAAGGGTGGATTAAAGCACTGGAGAAGATTTTTGATGTCATGGGGTGTTCGGACAATCAAAAGGTTAGTCTTGCTATTTACCGTTTGGAGGGTGAAGCAGATTAGTGGTGGTCTATGGTTAAAAATATCAGGGACGCCGATGAGATTGATGCTCTTGACTGGGATGAATTCAGAGGTATGTTTCTTGAGAAGTATTTTCCTAAGGCTATTCAACTTAGGATGGAAAATCAATTCTTGGAATTGAGGCAAGAGGAAGACTCAGTGGCTGCCTATGAAGAAAGGTTCACTCGATTGGCAAGGTATGCTCCAAATTTTATCCGGGACCTTGATAGTAAAATCAATCATTTTTTCTCAATATTAAAGCCAAAGTATCGATGGGCATTAGCTTCTCGTGAGTTTAAAAGTTAAGAAAAGCTTGTTCGATGTGCTGAGAAGGTGGAAATAGAGTTTTCTGATGACCAAGTTTTCTATAACAACCAGCAGAAGAAGAGACCGAGGTGGCAGGAGAAAGGTAAGAATTCTTCAAAAAAGTCTGATGGTAAGAGAACTAAGTTTCCAGTTTGTGATAAATGTGGAAAAAGGCATGCTGGGGAATGTCTTCTGAATTCTGGGAAGTGCTACCGATGTGGTAAGATGGGACATAAGGCTCGTGATTGCACTGAAAAGGATCAAGGTGAAGGTAAGAACAAATTTGATTTACAGTTAGTGAAATGTTATAAGTGCAATGAGATGGGTCACTATGCAAACGAGTGTCCGACAAAGATCTTGAGTGATGGGAAGCAGTTAGACTACATGCAGAAAGGGGTGGTGAAATCCTTTGCAACTACTTCAGCAGATGTCGGGCCATCAAATGAAGTTGTATCAGGTACTTTGTTTGTTTTTTCAGATTATGCCAGTGTGTTGTTTGATTCGGGGTCTACACATTCTTTCATATCTGAAACCTTTTCTAGTAAAATGGGAATACCATCTCAAGAAATGACTCCTGAACTTTTGGTAAAAACACCTGGGGGAAGTGTCGAGGAAAAAAGAATTTATAAGAATCTTCCTATCCTTATCTATGGAAAGAACCTACTTGCAAACCTTATTGTTCTACCTCTAGTAGAGTTTGATGTTATCCTGGGTATGGATTGGGTCTCTATTTACCATGCTAAGATTGACTGTAGAGCTAAAGAAGTTTCTTTTCAGAAAGGCTTTCAGTTTTTTTACAAGAATGAACCCTTACTTTTGATAACATATCAAGAGGCTGAGAAACTTGTAAAAGATGGAAATGAATGTTACCTTGCACACGTCATTGAAAATAAAAGAACTGTTCAGATTAATGATGTGCCAGTGGTAAATGAGTATCCTGATGTTTTTCCTGATGAGTTGCCTGGAATAATACCAGATCGGGAAGTTGAGTTTACTGTTGACTTAGTTCCTGATGCTAATCCAATTTCAAAACCTCCTTATCGAATGTCACAAATTGAACTTTTAGAGTTGAAGGAGCAATTGCATGATTTATTAGATAAAGGTTTCATTAGACCTAGAACATCACCATGGGGTGCTCCTATTTTATTTGTTAAAAAGAAATATGGTTCTATGAGACTTTCCATTGATTATAGAGCCTTGAATAATATCACTGTTAAGAACAAATATCCTTTTCCTCATATCGATGATTTGTTTGATCAGCTCCAGGGAGCTCAGTTTTTTTCAAAGATTGACATGAGATCGGGGTACCATCAGCTGAAGGTAAAGGAAGCAGATATTCCGAAGACCGCGTTCCGTACGAGATATGGCCATTATGAATTTGTAGTAATGCCTTTTGGGCTAACCAATGCACCTGCTGTATTCATGGACTTAATGAATAGAATTTTCCATGAGTTCTTGGATAAGTTTGTGGTGGTTTTCAATGATGATATTTTGGTGTTTTCTAAAAGTAATGAGGAGCATGAAAAACATTTAAGGGTTATCATGCAAACCATAAAAGAAAAGAAACTGTATGGGAAAATTCAGCAAGTGTGAGTTTTGGTTGCAAAAAATTTCTTTCCTTGGTCACATTGTTTCTAAAGATTGAATAACTGTTGATCCTGCAAAAACAAAAGTTGTGGAAGAATGGCCAAGACCCACAAATGTAACTGAGATTCGTAGCTTCCTTGGTTTGGCGGGCAATTACCGAAGGTTTTTTAGAAATTTTTCACTGTTATCTAGTCCAATGACTAAGCTAACTCAGAAGGGTGTTAAGTTTATCTGGACAAAATAATGTGATGATTGTTTTCAGGAATTGAAAAGAAGATTGGTGAATGCTCCAGTTTTGGCACTACCTTCCAGGAATGGTGAGTTTGTTATATACAGTGATGCTTCATTGAAAGGACTTGGTTGCGTCCTAATGCAGAATGATCAGGTAATTGCTTATGCTTCACGACAGTTGAAAACTCATGAGGTAAATTACCCTACACATGATTTGGAATTAGCTGCTGTTGTTTTTTCTTTAAAAATTTGGAGGCATCATTTGTATGGAGTAAAGTGTGAAATATATACCGATCACAAAAGTTTAAAGTATATATTCACTCAGAAAGAGTTAAACATGAGACAAAGGAGATGGCTGGAATTAATCAACGATTATGATTGTACAATTCATTACCATCCGGGAAAAGAAAATAAAGTGGCTGATGCTTTGAGTCGAAAAAGTATTGCTTCATTAACAATGTTGAGTTTGGAACGTGATCCTTTAGTTAAGGGTTTGATGAACTTTGGAATAGAATTTGTTGGTGCAGGAAGTCCTTCTGTTTTGTTTCAGGTATCAGTGAGATCTTCTCTATCAGATAGAATCAAGAAAGCACAGAAGCAAGACAGTGAGTTGCAGAAAAAGGTAGAGTTGGTTCAGAAAGGTAAGTTGCCTGAATTCAACATTGATAATGATTGTGTTTTGAGATTTGGGAAGAGATTGTGTGTGCCTTGTGATTCACAGTTGAAGAGAGAGATGTTATGTGAAGCTCATAGTTCTCCGTTTTCAGTTCATCCAGGCAGTACTAAGATGTATAGAGATCTGCGGGAGTATTACTGGTGGGATGGAATGAAAAGAGATATTGCTGATTTTACTGTGAAGTGTTTGACATGTCAACAGGTTAAAGCAGAGCGATAGTTACCAAAAGGGATGCTTCAGCCTTTACCAGTGCCAGAGTGGAAATGGGAGAATATATCCATGGACTTTGTTGTTGGATTACCGAAGACATCTCGAGGTAATAATGCAATCTGGGTTATTGTTGATCGCTTGACCAAATCTGCTCATTTCCTTGCTATACGAGATAATTTCTCTTTTGATCAACTTTCCCGTTTGTATCTTAAAGAGATAGTCAGGTTACATGGAGTTCCTCTCTCCATTGTATCGGATCGTGATCCCAGGTTTTCTTCTAACTTTTGGAAAGGCCTTCAGAAGTCATTGGGTACTAAATTTAATTTTAGTACAGATTTTCATCCTCAATCAGATGGGCAGTCAGAACGAACAATTCAGACATTGGAGGATATGCTACGAGCTTGTTCTATGGATTATCAGGGAAGTTGGGACCAACATCTTTATTTGGTTGAATTTTCATATAATAACAGTTTTCATTCCAGTATACAGATGGCACCATTTCAGGCATTATATGGGAAGCGGTGTCGAACTCCAGCTTTCTGGGATGAAGTGGGTGAAAGGAAGTTGATGGGACCAGAATTGGTAGAAGAGATGGCAGAAAAAGTTCAGTTGATTCAGAAAAACATGAGAATAGCTCAGAGCAGGCAGAAGAGTTATGCGGATAACCAGAGGAAGGATCTATCTTTCGAGGTAGGTGATCATGTTTTTCTCAAGGTTTCTCCTTGGAAAAGCGTGATGAGATTTGGTAGGAAAGGAAAGTTGAGTCCAAGGTTTGTTGGACCATACGAAATTCTGGAGAGAGTTGGATCAGTTGCATACCGAGTGGCTTTACCTCCGAGTTTATCTCAGGTACACAATGTTTTTCACGTTTCGATGTTGAGAAAGTATATGCCAGATCCATCTCATGTTTTGAGTCCAGAGGTAGTTCAGCTGGAAGAGAACCTATCTTATGAGGAACAACCGGTCCAGATTCTTGACCACATGGAGCAAGTGTTACGGAATAAGGTGATTAAGCAGGTAAAGGTTTTGTGGAAAAACTACATGATTGAAGAGGCAACATGGGAATCTGAAAATGCAATGAGGGATAAGTACCCCCATTTATTCGATAAGTAAATAAATTGCAGGGACACAATTTTCTAAAGGGGGGAAGGATGTAACATCCCAAGTAAGTAATGAATAATATATATTTTTATCTATGTTTATTAATGATTAATATAGTGTTATAGAGGCTTAAAACGAAAATAAATACAATCTTATGCATGGAATACACTAATATTCTTAAAAGATTGTTTTACTGCCTTTTGATGGAAAACCATTTTTGAATCTATATTTTGACAATTTTATAAACTATGTTTGTCAAAATAAACTTAACCTTTATGATTGGGACATAAAAATTTATCTTGTGTGAATTTTTGGTATTTTTCTGACAATGTTCATTTTTTAATGAATAGTGAAAAATACTGCATTTTACATCAAAACTGATTTTTAATCTAATTTATTTATATGATTAGATTATGTTTTGAATTGGTTATGAAGTTAAATTAGAATATATTTTTACCATTTTATCCAATGGTGGTCATTGGAATCAATTTCACTTTGAAATTAGACTTAAACTGGTGTCAATCTTTTGATACTTATTGTTTTGTAAAAACACGCTATTTGCTCTGGCAGCGGGAATTAATTATTAAATTAATTAATGTGACTTATATGATTTGAATTTTGTAAAATAGACTTCATTTTTGAATTCGGAATATCAAATATAGCTTAGGGTGAATTTTTGGTAATTTTCTGAAAAACTTCAATTTTTGATGAATAGTGAAACCACTAAGTGGTAATCAGGCAAACTGATTTTTCAGTTAAATGAATGTTTACCACTAATGTATATTGAATTTTGAAAATCCAACATACATGGTTGTCATTAAGAAGTAAAATGTGGTTCAATGAGATTAAAATAATTTTTTGATGAATAGTAACTTATTAAGTTTTTAATCGCGATTAGTGGTAATTAGTGTAGTTTAAGGTATAAATAATGCTTTAATAATATGAAATGACCTAGACACATGTCCCAACCTTATTGTTTGTGTCATCGCCGACCAAGACAAGCCATGGGTCAACTTGGGGGCCCCATGGAGACACTTTGGTTTGGAAATGACATAAATAACTTTTTATTAAATGTTAAAGTAAAAATGACACAAACATAATATGTTTTACGAAAACAATTTTTACATGGGGTTATAAAGATCATATTTTTGATTATAAATAGTCATTGGAAAGATAAAAAGATTTCCTACATCATAGTATTTTTTTTATGATTTTTAGACATTATATAAATTAAATTATTTATGACATAATAATGATGCAGCGATGACATCATTATTTGATGATTTAAATAAAATGGAAAGATAATGTAAAATCTATGAACTACACATGTCCAAAACTTATTGGATGAGTGGATTTCGAAGCCTTATCACCTTATACACGAATTATTTCAATGTGGGACCTTTTTAAACCGAAACACATTTTCAAATAAAGTAATATTTCTTTACTTTCCAAAAGTGCCCCTCCTCTCCACTTATAAAAGGCCCCCACCTCTACCTCATTTCACACACTCCTCAAGCCTTTGGCTCGGCCAACCCCTGCCCATTTACTCTCTCCACATCCCTCTACTCATCCTATAGGATTTCCTTTGTGCAGAATCCTTTAAAAGGAAGCCTTTAGACTCAAATCAAAAGGAGATACACTTTTAAAGGTAATTCATTCTCTCATGTTCATTTGTTTTATTTTACTTCTCCAACCCCCTAAACTCTTTTTATTTACTTATATTGTAACAACAACAGTATATTAAATGTACTAGGATGTTGTTATAAGATTTATTTGAGCTACACTCTTACACAAATACATCAAATGGTTAAAGAACATACGGTTTCCGTGGATGGCGAAATTCTGCCTCCCGAAACGATGATTGTTCAATACTCATTTAACACCTTCAAAGGTGGAGATTATGATGTCACTATTTTTATATATGATATATAATATGTTTATGTTTTCCTTGAGCTTCTGTTTTTTTCATTTTGGGCATACCTTTATGGTTTCCATTATGGGTAAACACGATATCTTCATTTTAGGAAGTGCAGACTACCGCGCCCTGAAAGTGATTTGATTCGTTAATACCATATGTGGGGTGTGTAAAGGATAAAGTTAATGATATTATATATGTTATTATACTAGAATTATATTATACTCTTATATCATTATGATTCCATTCCAGAAAATATGAAATAGAAATCGAAGTAGCGTTCTTGCGTACGTACGGCTTACCGTCTCCATGAACGGTGCATTTCATTTCTTACCTCTAAATGTGATGTAATATTATAAATACATGTATATGATGAATATATATGATATATATGTTATCAAAATCATTAATATCATTCTGGATATAATGAAACTTTGACCAAATTAACAACATGTAAGTGTAAGAAGTCTATTTTTGACTTAAGAACCAAATACCGACAAAATGAACATTATTAACTTAAATGATTACATGATGTTCATAACATGGTATAAAAGGAATAATGAACTTGAAAAAGGTTCATAAGCAAGTATAGATTAACTCAATTTTATTATTCAGGAGATTAAAGAACGGTCGAGTCAAGTCGGATACGAGGTATGGGACTTCGTCTCAATCTCCTTTCATTGAGGCATATTTTATTTTATACACAACTTTCTTTTATACGGTGTATAAAACCCTTTGACTTTTACGTTTATTCAAAAGGAATCTTTTTTATATGAAGCGTTTACTAAACGACAAAAGGGAATGTTTTTTTGTCGTACGTATGCGGTGACAACGACTTTTCCGCCATCGTGACCGTTATTTGAGTTTCGGCTTCTTCTATAAGCCATACCTTCTTTTTAAAAGAAAAATAAATACAATGTTTTACTTTTATTTTATTTTGGTATTGAAAATGGTTTTCACAATGTTTTTGTGTTGTATTGATATCTTGTGATTGAAAAGTGGAAATGTTATGTTTCCTTTATGCATGTTTTATGTGATACGATTATGTTATGGTTCTTGGGCATTATTATGAAGACGGGTGGTTCCATGATAAACTAAGGGCGGGTGAGCCCGATATAGCTCTCCAATGCATTGGGTAACGCGAAGGAGTGAAACCTCAAGGTTTCTCCGAAGAGATTTAGGTAATATACTGTGATGGGTATTCCAAACGTAACCAAGAGGGTTACTCCCTACGTAAGAATGTTATGAATGCCTCAAGTTACCTTTATGTCTTATGATTTCTATGATTTATTCATGATTTTATGAGGTATGTTAAAGTTTCTATGTTTTATGGGTAGAGTATGATTTCATTCTTATGTATATATGAACTCATGTTTCCTTTTCATGTTTTTTTATAACACATACTGAGTTTTTATGCTCATCCCAAGTTTTTGAAATGTTTTTCACAGGTCAAGGGAAAGGTACATGATATGATGATAGTGTTAAGGAAGTGTCAAGAAATAATCCATGTTTTATTTTAAATGTGGTTCCATTGATGGGAATGAAGAATACTATCTTTATGTAACCACTTTGTTTATATCTGGAATGTAATGCAAGTTTTATGATCTAATTCTCTAAAACTCTAAACCCGAAAAGATCCTCAAGGTGTAATCTTGTAATAACTCAAGATTAAGTAAGGTTTAAGACTGGGGCCTTATATTATTAATTTATTGTATTACCTTTTTGGATTAACCAATACACAATATGTCACCTTCCATGGAAGACACTCAAAATGCAAAAATTCCTAAATTGAAAATTGAATTTAAGTTCCTAGGAGAAGTAGAAACTCATAGCAAAAGAGAAGAGAAGAGGGATAGTGGAGATAAAGTAGAAATTGTAGAAATATTGGTTATAATGGAAGTATAAGTATTTTCTTAAATAATTCAGAAAAAAATCACATAACATGAAATTAAGAAATCATAGAATATTATAATTCTAAATTCCATAAAAAAGCATATCATAATAACATATACATTGTGACTAAAATATCACTACATGGGAAAAAAAATCCTACGATGATAAATATAATTGAAAATATTAACCTTTTCAAAATATAAATTTAAAATATTGAAGTGAAAATTATATTTGAATTTTTAATAGAAATATATTACAATTGAAAACATTATTATAAAAATTTCATAATAAATAGTTATTAAATAGACACAAATGTTTTAACAATAAAAATTCAAATTACTATAATTTTTTCATTTTAATAGAATCATTAATAATTCTAACATGATAAAGACATAATTTGTTCATGGGAAAAGACCACTCTAATGTGGTAAATACGATACCCCTTATTCAAGGTGTTGTAGTTTTGTGAGACAATCAGTTTTTTGGGGAACGATCTTTGACCTATCAAGTGCTGAGTATTGTGTGGATGAGATCTATGTTTTGAAATCAATTATGGGTGTTATCTCATCATGATAGTCTGTAATTGGAGTAATTAATGGCGGTGGTTCATGAAAATACTAAAACTATTTGGTCAGTAACAAGCCCATGTGAGGAGGTGGAGAGTCAAAGTAAAAGAGTCATGTCTCGTTAAGCGGATGGGTGCTTGAGATATTCTATTGGCTTCAGTGATGTGAGCATGTATGAGAGTTGTTGGAAATGATTTTTAATGTCAATATTTAGCTGAAAATGAGATATTTTCAGGCTTCTGTATTTGAAGGGATGGAATTTCTTAGTGAACATTAGGAGTGGGGTGTAAGTGAACAATGTTGTAGGAAAAGGAGGTTGGTTTTGTGTGTGTGCATTAGTGGTTGAGTTCCACTGGTATATGAGAGATACTAGTGTAAGGGTATCAATTAGAGGATATCCAGAATGAATCATTTATGTCAACATATAGTATGAGGCTTGGGTTGTTATGGAATCATGGTGATGGGAGATAGTATGGTTTGTCACTTAGTTCAAGATACTTCTCTTAATAAGGCATGATTTTGTGTGTTTGTGTGTGACCCAAGATACCTCTCAAAATTTTACTTGTTTATTCATGTGTATTTCTAAATAATTTCCTTTTTATGTCTTGTATTATTATATATGTTTATAGATGTATACTTATGTTATCTGGTATCATGGTGTCATATAGACCCTCCATGGCTTTGTTAATCCATCAGAGGGGAAGAATGTGAAATGTGATGCATAATGATTATGGTGAGGTATTGAAGGAAAAATATTGGGACATGATAGTAATTTGGCATGACCAGATACTAGAATCAAGGCATGATGAACTTGTGGTTTGAACTGAGATAGTTAGTGGGGCATTATGGATTTGTGGATTGACTTGCAATAATTAGTGGGGGATGATATACATTTGGATTAACATAAAACTTGATGGGATTATGACCTATTTTGAGAGATAGATTATTCATATGGCCTATTATGAGATTAATAGAAACAAGATATAACATTTCTTTTGATATGGAGTCGATGCTAGTAGGGTTGAGATTCGTGGAAGCCCGGTTGGCACACGATGACCCAACATGAGATTTATTTACATGGGAATTTAGTTTATTATAAAAATATATACTTATCTGTAAATATTTTTTTATTTTAAAACCATATAAATGGTTCCATACTAGGTTTAAATTCACACCCTACAATGGCATATCAGTGCGTGTGAAAGCCTCTTTAAACTGGATTTTAGAAGAGGGTAGGGGCCCTACTTAGGGAAATTAAACCGGAGAATTAGGTTAATCGAGGAGATATCAAGATATACTCCAGAATCCTTGAAGATATACCTCATTATTCATTTATTTTTTATTTTTCATTTTTATGGTTCCAATAATGATTGGGACCTCAGTACTTGTTGAACTATATATTGAATGTCATATTTCTATTACATGTGTTTATGTTTTTGTTAAATGATATTCTTTTTCCATTTAGGTTGTAATTTTTTAGTTTGATTAAACTATTCAATATTATAATTATTAATATTTAAAAAGGGGATAGTATCCCGACGATTCCATTAATTCTCTCACCACTAGTTAGAATCATATTTTTTACAAGGAAGTATACATGAGGTCGTGTGATGCATCACCTCAGTCCGTGTGATTTATTTTGGGAGGTTAAAGTTGGGACATATCAAGTACATGTTTTTAGATGAGGAACAAGACCTAGTTTGTGGTTTAGGGTCTTCATGAAGCTTTGGAACAAGATCCTGGAGATCAATTTTTAAAAACAGTCATCAATAATGGAAAGATGATAAATGTTTAATAGTTTTAGTAAATGAAGTTGAAACACATTGAAGAATTTTATGTTTAAAAATAAATTTTATAATAGAAATAAAAAATATACATAATTTTTCTTATAAAAGAATTGGAAAAACAAGGATGGAATTTAATTTTCAAATGAATATTTAATTATATAATCATGAAAAATAAATAAGATATAAAAATAGGAGTGGATAATTAAAAGTTTATTTCTAAATGTATGGAATTTTTTTTTTGAATTTTTTAAAAATCTATGGTGAAAACCCACATTACATTGAAGATTTTTAGAGATACCCATTTAAAAATATTTTATTGTCAAATTGAATTTTAACAAATATAACTAGTGTGAAAACAAGGATCACCAACAACAACAATTTTCATCATGGTGTTTAGAAAAAAATCACAACATAACTAGAAATATCAAACTGTAATAAGTGAAATGAATGATAAATTGGAAAATACTAATCATGGATGTCTGGTTTAGAACACATCGGAGGTGTGTTCACAGTGTAAGAGAGGTATGACAGAGCATAGGAGCGGTGGAGGAGGGGAAATGGTGGACGACATCCACGACAAAGGATAGGCTAAACAGAGGAGAGATACTGGTGGAAGAGAGGATCAGTGGGGGAGATAAGGGTAGTGAAGATTGGCTCGTGGTAGTAGAGGAGCCAATTGATGAGGAGGAGGAGAAGGTATGATAGGAGGGTGGAGATTGGATAGGAGAGGATGCATGGATACGATACAATAGAGGTGGAATTGATCGGCTTTCTCCAGAGAATGTGGGGTGTGTGGAAAGAGGAGAAACATACGGTTTATTTATAAAACTCAATGACACTTTTATCAACAGTCGATATAAAGAAATGATAAGAAGTAAGATTTATCAGAACTACAATTGAAAGAGATGATAAAACATGACTTTATGAGCACTTTTGGGCGTAGATAAAGGCCCATCACTATCAGTTCTAAAAAGAACTCAAACATGTGTTTTTTATGAACTCTTCTTAATTACTGATTCTAAAACATAACATTTATTTATAATTACAAAATTATAACCAGTACATTTTTTACATTTATTATTTTATAAATATATATAATTTATCAATTTATTATAATTTAATAATTTAAATTGTAATTAAATATATAAATATATATATATATATATATTTGTGTTTCTGTTTGTGTGTAAACTATAATTAAATATATAAATAATTTTATAATATACATTATAAATAATTATATAAAAATATAAATTGATATATTAATTTTAATCTAATTTCATAAGTATTTTAATATATAAATATATATATTTGTGTATATATTCATTAAATACATAAAATTATAATTATTTAAACATATTTATATATAATTAGTTATATATAATTATAATTATATTTAATATATATATAACGTATATTATTATATAAAAGTAAATATTTATATTTTTAAATATAATAAGTACATATATTATTTATTTAAATATATTTATCATGATCATATGTATTATGTGAAGGTAAAGCTTCATATATATATGGGAAATGAGTGGATATACCAATTATATATAGATCTATGGTGTATATGGCCAATGTTAGGGTAAACATTGTAAATATATTCATGAGATAATGAAATTAATAATCAATGGAAACATTCTTTTGGATCCATAAATTTATTTAAATATATATATCAATATATTTAATAAATATATATATATATAAATATTAAAAATAATTTATATATAATCTTAAAAAAATGTAGTATAATAAATATGTAATAACGATATACCTAAAACTAATAAAAATAATAAACATTAATAAAACATAAACATAATAAACATTCATTTTTTAATGTATGCAGATTTTAATTATTTTGAGGTATAATTATAAAATCATTATATAATGTAATAATATTTTATCTAAAAAACTTTTATCCGCTCTATTATTATCAATGATAACATCTCATTCTTATCAGTGTTTTTTGTTAACACTAATTAAGGGGGGGGACTTTATCAGTTCTACTATTATCAATGATAAAGGGTAGATTTATCAGATCTTTTTTCTACCACTAGTAAAAGTCCCCCTTTTATCAGTTCTATATGATTAGTGCAGATAAAACCTGTGTGCTTCCCTTCCTCACATTTGTGGTAGTTCCATGACAATAAAATAGTTGCAGGGTATGATAGATTAAAAATAGTTGTATAATCAATAGTTAATGTTATAAAATTTCAGAAGTAGCAGTGCCAATGGTAGAATGAGATGAAATCCTCATGACGATAGAAATGACTAGTATCTAATGACTGATATAAGATGGAAGGATCATGGAGGATGGAAAGCATGAAAATATATTCATTCTAAAGAAGATAAAATTTTAATTCATTTTTAATTTAATTAATTCATCAATCATAAATTAATCACATTTTGATAAAACAATTAATTAATCCAGAATATTAATTGAAATCCATTAAAATTTATGATCAAAATAATAAATATTTCTCATAAAAAATAAGTGAATGAAATACCCAACACCATGAACTTATGTATGTCTTCACCCACTCAATCACAAAATAAATCATAGAGAAACTCCAGTCTTAAAAATATTCAAATTTCAATGTTATAAAAACTATCAATTTTCAAAATGATGATCATACTTTCAGGTTTCACATAAAAATATTGATTCAATTACAAACTTTTCTAATTAAATCAATCAATCGAGAATTTTACTTTTTTCCATTGGAATGCATTAAATATTCCCCTTTGATTCATTCACTTATCATAATCTATTAATATTATATTTCCATGTAGTGACATACCACATGGTAAATTATATTCTATCATCACTCAATGTAAACAATTATGGAACATGGGGAACTGGAGAAGTATTGAAGAACACACAATTTAAAATTTTGGTTTTGGATTCATGTTAAAAAAATAGAATCCACTATTCTTATTTCCTGGATTTCTAGAATGATCTTGTGTAATTGAATTTAATCACAAATATAAAACAACACTAAATCATAAAAGTTACCACATTTCCCTGACATCTCTAGTTTGATTCACTCACCATCGATGTGTCAAGGATGATAGATTTCATATGAGACATCATATAGATCTTCCACATGTTCTCCACAAATCCATGATCTTCGATCTACATTTCCTTGGTTCTATTAAAGGAAATTGAAGAGATTTATTACTTCCCTATGATAGCCTAATGAATGAAAAATTGATTGATATTGAGAGATAGATCTGACCATGTTCTTATTATAGAATATCTCTCTTTGAACTTGATAAGATAGAAGAAAATATTTTATGTCTCTAAATTCATGAAAATGGTGGATCTTATAATTCATAATGATAAAATGATATTTTATAATGAGATTATACTTTCCAAAATTTTTCTTTTTTCCCTAGAAAGTAATAACATACATTTTAGACATTATCAAACTTGAATGACTTAATAAACATGCCATAAATGTCACAAAAATTATATCGCTCACTTTTTACACTATCAAATGTTAAAATTTAAAATATGAACCATTAAAAAGGCATGTATTCTTTCTAAATAATTTAACGAACCTTGATCATCTAATGATCATTAGAAAAATTATATTTTTTCCATATTAACATTTATGACAAAACAATTTTTGAATTCCAGGACAAATAAATTCAATCATCATTATTATAAACATGAATAATATATTTTAATTAGTCTTAATTGTTACCAGTTAATCTAGGATGTTCACCATCCCCTGCAAATGGTACCTATTCATCCTAAACTCATATTCAATAGAATTGGTGGAACTTGTGGATACACTATGGGTGTGACCCTATAGGTCCATATCACAATAGTAGTGAGTCAATCCCACAAATCAAGAGTGCAGTCTAGCAACCCATCATGTCCCATAAATAGATAATGAATACCATAGTTATGACTTCTTCATATGAACATTTACTATATAATATAATCTCTTTGTTTTTCAATATCTCACAAATCACAGTGCACACTTCTATCATAATCTTTTTACTACTTTACATATGTTGTGATCATACTAGAAAAATTTACATTCTTTTAACATATCCTTGGATTTATGATATTACTACCATCCTGGTCAACCGTGGCCCACAAGATATCTCTTCCTCAATATAGAAGTGAAAAAATTTTCCTTGATCACTCAAATAATGTAATACCACCAATTACACACCCAACACAAACTAACATGCTTGGATACCATTATCATGGTCTTATCCTTGCATCAAAGTATGCTATCAAATGGAACACATTTATAATGATCTCAATTCTGGAGAAAAATACATATTTTCCTAGATAGGAACATCCAATGTCAGATGAAACATGTGGTTTTCCAATTTACGTATCTATCCTCATGATCTCAATAATATAGATCACCAAGTTCGAACATCATGAGAATATGTCTCAATGCATATGATCACCCTGCACCTGATAGTCTAACATCATATGTGTCTTGTTAGTATGATGTATCTATACCATAACACATATATATTTACTATTACTATCATTGTATATCGTGGTTCTCATTATAGTTGGGAACTTCTATAACCTTTTTATACGACACCTAATCTAAGAACATTACCATGTAAATAGTGGATGCATAACAATAAACACATGTATGGTAATAATTAAATAATCACAAGTATATATCAACCTTTGTACATGTAATGGTAATCAAAAGTGTTATTTATGTTAGGTTTAGGGAACCCACTATTAAAACCCTACCAATTACTCTAGATCCAACACCTAACAATTGTAAACACACTAGGTCCCAAATGATTATCATGATTCTAATAAGATATGGATTTAGATAGGGGTTATTACACATTATCCAATGTGGAAACTCAGCTAATTGTGACTTCACCTATCTGAGTAAAATCCCTCAAGAGATGAAATGTTTGATGTATATGTTGTGTTCCCTAGTGTTCCCTATGCACCTTAGAAATAACAAATATCAGAGTATTACCAAAATATATTTCAGCAGGATCTGCACTTCCAGTTACAACACCATGCTCAAAAACAAAGTTGTGTATCGAAACATTTTCATTTGATGCTTCAGAATCCTCTATATACTCAGATTCAATAGTAGAATCATCAACCACAGAATGTTTTAAGCTCCTCCAGCTCACTCCACCACCATTCATGCAAATTAAAAAGTCATACGATGATTTAAAATCATCTTGATCTGTTTGTAAACTAGCATCAATGTACCCCCTTATGACTATATCATCATCTCCTTCTTCAACTAGAATATATAATCTGTACCTCACATGTCCTTTTGGATAGTTTTTACAGCTTCGCAATATAGCTCACCTAGATTGTAATGATATCTTCCCACCATTCATAAATCAAAGGCAACATCAAACCTAGTACATATCATGGAATACATGAGAGATCCCAATACCGAAGGATAAGGTATTCTACTCAATATGTCAATCTACTCCTATATTTGTGGATACATCATCTTGTAGAGGTAAATTCCATATGACACGGGCAACATTACACTGTTTAATTTCTCCATATTGTACCTTCTATGTACCTTGTCAATGTATGTACTTCGACTTAGCCCAAGCAGCCTTTGAATTTTATCTTGATAGATATTTATCCATATAATGTAGACTTTTTCACCTATGTCTATCAGGTTTAGAATTCATTTAACCGTATGTTTACTAACTTAAGACTTGTACACCATTTCCCATATTTAAAATGTCATTAACATATAATATTTGGAAAACAATAAAGTTACCATTAACCTTATAATAGACACAAGGATCACTTTCATTCTTGAAAAACCAAAATCCTCTTATGGCCTCATCAAAATGAATATTCCATGGTCATGATGAAAATTTCAACCCATAATTGTATCTCTTTATCTTGCATAATTTTTTTATATTTTTTGACAAAACAATCCCTTTAGGCTTAGTCATATAGATTTCTCCAACAAAAAAACCATTTATAAAAGTAGTTTTGACAATGATATTCCAAATTTCATAATCATAGAAGGCTTATATTGTATGAAATATTCTGATGGGTTCTATCATTTATACTTGTGATAACGTTTCATCATTGTCGATGCCTTGATGTTGTCTAAACCCTTTTCTACATATATTTCAATATAGCTATTGACTTTACCATCAATGTACAATTTTTTATTGAATACCCATTTTCAAACAATGGTTTTTACATTATCTGGATGGTATACTGAAATCCAAACAAGTTTTAGGTACATGGGATCTATCTTAGAATTGATAGATTCTTTCCATATAGTAGTATCCTAACAATATACTACTTCCTTCTAGGTTATAGATTCATTTTACTGTATAAGAAATGTGTCACCTCTCTCGGTGATAATAATGCTATATCTCTCTCTTTATATAACCTCCATAGTAGTCCTATGTAGTACTTGTGTCATAGGAACAAATTTTTCTCATACTGTCTCTTGTGGGGATTGCCCCCCATCCAACTCATGTGCATCTAGATCATCAGCTTCATCTATGTCAATATTCCCCCCCACAATTTCCATAGAAAATGTTCTATTTTCGTATAAATGTGGCATCACTTCTACAATAATTTTTCAATAAAAATGGTTATATATATAATATTATATTGTCTGTTTAGGATAACCTATAAATATGAACTTTGTGCTCCGGGATTCCATTTTATCTCTAGTTATATTAATTACAAAAGCCTCACCTCACCTACCAGTATATGTGACATATCGGGTTTCTTTACACACCATAAATTGTATAGAACCAAATATGTAGATTTAATTAGTACTCGATTAAGGGTATATGATGTTGTCTGCAAGGAATAACCCCAAAAAGATATTGAACGAGTAGTCTGACTCACTACTGATCTGACTATGTTCAATAGGGTTTGATTCCTCCTTTCACTCACATGATTCGACTTTGGTGTATAATGATATTTTATTTGGGATACTATCTCACACTTCTTCAAGTGATAAATGAAATCTTGGTTAAGAAACTATCCTCATCGATCAATGATTCATGACATAATCTTCTTAATAACATGATTTTCTACATCATGTTGGTATTCAATAAACATATGAATGTAATCTAGATTACACAACATTAAGTGGATATATCCATATTTACTAATTTCATCAGTAAAAGTAATGAAGTACGAAAACCCACCCCTTTCATATAATGGAAATGGATCATATACATCGGTATTAAATAATTCCAGGAATTCAGTGGCTATTTATCCCTTCCCAGAGAAGGGTGATTTGGCCATATTTCATTGTAACCAAACATGTAATACATGTAAGCTTTTTAACTCAATTATGTCTAAATATAATGCTTGATGTAATTTATGTAATCTATTACCATTTACATGACCAAGCCTAGAGTTCCATAGGTAGGTGTTATAAGTGTCATTCTTATATGTTTTTTATTGATTTCCATTAGCGGATTTTTATGTTCTAGTATATATAACCCATTGATAAAATGTGCCATACCATAAAACATGTTATCCTTATAAAAGAGAAAATATTTATTTCAAAACATGAATGAAAATAACATTGTGTATAGACTTGAAAAAAAGAATATATTTCTAGTTACTGAAGGAAGAAAATAATAAATATTCAATTCAAGAACAAAGCCACTATGAAATGTAAGATGATAATCTCCTACTGCTAAGGCTTCTAAACACACACCATTTTAATCTTAAAGATCTACTACAACTTTTTCAACTTTCTTGAATCTACATGGTTCCAGTATTTGAGTACATATGTGTGAGCCACAAGAAGTATCCAATACCCAACCTGTCTAAATAGATAGATTTCATTAAATTCATAATAATTCCGGAAGTAGAATCATATCCTTTCTTATTTTCCCATATTTGAAGTTCCTCTCCATTGACATTTCATTCCTCAATGAATGAAGAAAACCTCATGCTCATTTAACTCCCTTTGCATCTTCATCTTTTTAAAAGTAAGGTATTTCGGTGCCTTCATCCTAGACATGGACATAGACCCTATAGACTTTCCCTTCATCATATTGTTTACTATACATAATGATAAATTGATATTATTCATATCCTTATCATCTTGGAAAACTGAAGGAAAATGTTCTGGTAGTGGCTTACTCTTGATATTCATATTATAAATAATAGTTAAAGGAATGATTCTATGTAATAAAGAGCCATGAATGACATCAGTTTCTATATCTTGCTTCAATTTGATGCCAAGGGAATATCGTCTCCCAATGTACCCAATAATCTTGATTACATGAGGTGATGATTTATTTCCTTCTGCTAGCATGGGTTTATATATATCACTTCAAACCTCATATAATTCATTTCGAGATCTATATTTGTATAAATCTTCGAGATAAGATAGAATTTCGATAGAATAATTATTCTCATGAATTTTCTATAGCTTACTGGGCATAGATAACAAAATGAAACACTGAACATATAGTGAATCATATATATTATTCTTGTATTTTTTTTATCCAATTTTCCTTCCCCCAAAGGATTCTCAATAGTAATTCATAATTCAATCACATAAAGCTTCATCTCTTAGCACACTACTATACCTAAGCTGATGTACCACTCCAGGAAGTAATTACTGATAAGGATATTCTCTTTATCCATTATTGATAATAGTGAAATTGAATTTATGGTTGATATTTAATCTAAAAAAATAACTTATTAGATTAGTACTTTATCTTTATTAATATTAAACACATTAAAATTATTAATTTTACATGTCTCATAATATTTTATCAAATTCTCATAACACTCTATAATATAATGAGAATTAAATTTCGATTGATTATTCTAGTGGAAAGTATCCTAGAGACCCCTCCTCATAGTCTATATGATTTGGTTACTCCGCTACTCAGAGTTTCCAAGGTATGTACTAATTTGGGTTTATTTTCTCCACTATTATAGTGGACCTATAATTGAAATTAATTTATCAATGCACAATGCCGATAGTAATGTATGCTAGGAAAGTATGTGGTGGAATATCCTATATAGTAATATTATAATAAAATTTTTTCGTAATAAATAAATTACAAAAGATATTTAGGGAAAAAATGTAATGAAAAGAGATGAAAGAATAATTTTGGTTTTAACTCCCATGTGGGAATTAGGTTTTTACGGCCTCTAAATAGGAAGTAAAAATAACATTATGTATTTTAATTGTGGTATGATTTTTATTAATTTTAAACACCAACTAATATTCCTTTCATCATTCATTTATGACTTTTTTGTTGAGGACCCCATGGATCCAGTATAATAAATCCAACCAAAAGATGTGAGTTTCACCTTTTAAGGTGAGGGTAGGATATAGAATTGTTCATACTTTTTGGATTCCACTTACCCAAAAAACATTTATTTTTAATGTTTTCTAATGATATTATGAATCAATTTAATAACCAAAATATATTATTAGAGTTTAATTATATGTAGAAAAAATTAAAACATTGGGATTTAATATCAAAATTGGCCCTATAATAAATCAATTGTTTATCTTTATTACTTCAGAAAAAGACACATGAGTATCCCTATATAATTCTTCCAACAGATGATCACCATGTTTTGAATCTCCAAGCATTCATCATCAGGTAAAAATTTACATGACAGGTAATAGTAAATTCATTTTATATAAAATAAAATGTGAAAAAAATCAAGATAAGATCATCACCGTATGATGGTTTTTAATTAATTTCATCTTCATTAAATCCCATTTTAGAGTAGAGTGGTTCTAGATGGAGGTAGGAATACCAGATCCTATAATTGTTCTTCAAACTCCTCATCATGATTGGTTTCTTCTTTCATAAACATAGAGATATACAATGGGGTTGATTATTATTTTTTAGAGAGAGGTAATTATTGTTGTATTTCCAAATTTTTATATTCATCCAATGATTTATCCAAATATTGTTAATCATCCATGACGGTATGAGTAAGATAATATTATCCATAAATCGTCAACATTTATTATTTAATGAGGTGGAATTGATCATCAAGTATTCCATTTTTATCCTCCTCGAGTTGTTCAATTTGAAATATGTGTGTGAATCTAATACACCACATGTTCTAATTCTTACTCAAGTCACTGCATGTGAGATATTTGGTCCATTTAAATATTAATCTCCTATATATTCTCTAAAATCCTTCCCATTGTTATTTTATTTCATTTTCATCCCCTTGTTCTTGATATTTCAACTATGGAATTTCTTTAAAAATATGATAGAAGACAAGGAATACCATTTTGTGCCTAGACCATTTCATGATATAATTTTAAGAAATACTCTTGGATTTTGTTAATTTTATATCCAATCCTTCCGTATTGGTTATTTGAGGGTCTCTATAATGTGATTTATGATATCCTTGATTTCATTCTCAAGCCAAATATGTATATCATCTCCCATGTTCTATCTTGAAATGAATAAAAAACTATATTCCATATAATATGGTGGGTAAGTCATTTTTTTATTTATTTCTATTTTAATAATCTGCCCAACTATTTAAAAATTGAAATGAAATAGCAGGTTAATGAACTTTATAGATTCCAAAAAATTGAAAAATGTTTTTAAAAACATTCATTAATGTGATGAAAATGATATAATATTTTTTTAGTGCATTATAGCGTTTGACCAGGTCATGTCACATGGGGATATTTACATTCATTCAAGAACTATACCCAATTAAATGTTTTATATTATTTTTGTTATACAATTTTATAAAAAAAATAAATATTAGATGAGCATATTAATGACAATATATATTAAACATGTAGTTATAATAAAACAATATTAATACATCTTAGTGAAGAAATTAATATTCTATTGAGAGATCCATCCAATAAAAACATTCATTTTCTAGTTCAATATTCAATTATTAAATTGAATCCATTGTATGTCTGATCAATTTCTTCTACTGTATGTCTAAGTATTTAGTGTAAGTAAAAATAAACAAATACATTGAAAATAAATCTCCACATTTGATGTATAATTTATGGATTATAATATGGTAATCCTTATATAACCATAGTATGGATTAAACTCACAAAAAACCATCGTCACATTAAATAAATATAGATATTAACCCTGGACTTTAGTTCAACACAAAATTACTACCATGGGATATTCCACATTTTAGTTACTATTAACAGTTATTATAAGAGATCATAGTGTAGAAATAGGAGATATATATAGAGATATATTAATAAAATTTAAAATACCATGAAATTCAATCACATAAAATTAATGAAAAATATATATTAGAAAACTAAAGCAGCAACATAGGCCATATTTATTTGTTATGTGGAAAATTTTCTATTAGAATCCTATTATTTTTATTTATTGGCATATAATTATATAAATTTCCATCATAATTTTGTATATATAGATTAAGTGTTCCATATTGAATTAGACATGTCATTATCATTGGTAATAAGTTTAGAGAGATTTCCTAGACCCAAATTTCAATTTACTGGTAACTTTCATAATTCAAAATCCTTATCAAGGACATCTACCATCAAAATGGTTTGAGAAATTTTTCCACAATAATGTTAAATGATTCATTCTCTTACATTTTTACACATTCATGATGATAATAGAATGAAAAATGGGATTTAAACATTTTCAAATTGATAATGGGAGGTGTATTAGATTTCAATACAAATATAGAGTTGTGACTGAGCTCTCACTATAGTGTTAATAGATTTATCTACTAAGATACATTTTAGTATTAAATATTGAATATATTGGGTAATCTACTGTAGAAATGTTGGAGGAAGCGTTGGTGTGATGTTGGTGAATAAAGGATGTAATCATGGAGGCAAGGGTATCATTTTGATGGAATTATAATGACGATGTAATTGATCAGTTGTAATAGAGACTTGTAGAATTATTCATTTGTAATGGAATGTGTGGCATTAATACCATGTATGGTGGTTCTAGTAGGAAGGTTTAATTTTATAACAGAATTTCTGAAGAAATATGGTCGATGAAGCCAGAGTAACAACTGTATAAAGACACACTGGTAACAACGACATGGTCCTTGTCATAGGTGATGGTATAACCAAACAACATTAGAAATGACCAGTGATGATAACAGTGCTCGGTGGTCACAAAAAATGGTATCGCATGGATGAAATACACTAATGGTAGAATTGTTCTGTTATAAATCATACACATAGGTCAGTTGTATCATGGTTGGGGGTAGGGGAACTAATAAGACCATGTTTATAGAATCATCCAGATGAATGAATCCCATGGAATCCATGTAATTTTTCACATTCCATATTCTCTGTTCTCTATGGCTATCTAGTACCACCCCTATGTCTCTATCGGTTGTCTCTAAAGTGGCTATATGACTTTCATTTGGGGGTTCAGAGTTGGATAATATAATTTCAACTTTTTTACCAAAAATATATTGAAAACATAGTTAATTTTCATTTGAAAATTCATAATCACAAATAAACATAAAATATACAATTTTCTTCAATTTTAACACAATTAATTCATCAAATGCAATTACCCACATTTCAAAAAAAAACACATATATATGTACAAAACAATAATAAAACCCCAGAAAAATCCATTATCAATATATAAAAATTATCTCCAAAAATATAAGGGTATTAATATTCCATGGGTATATTCATTTACCCACACAAAAATAATGATTGATGGAGAGGGAAATTTTCGAAAAATAAAATAAATTTAATATATTTATTTAATTAAAAAGAAATCTTGTTTTAGACCGAACCTTGATACATGGAATTATAAAATTATTTATACCTAACTATTGTAAGACCTCCCATTATGGACTCATCAAGGATGTCAAAATTTATATCATGGGATCTATTTGAAAATTATAAATTTATATATAAATTGAATTATCAATATTTATTTAATAAATGATAATATATTTTAAAAAATCTACCAAATTGTAATTTCACTAAATTCCCGCCCAATGGTAAACTCTACATTATGAGTTAAGAGAAGTCATAAAAAAATATTCTCATGGTCATTTCATGGTGATATAACCATGTTAATCCTTATCTAATTGGGGTATCAAAAATTAATATTTTACCTCCTTTTCACAACACATAAGATGAAGGGTTTTACATTCCTCTCCTCAAACCATTAAAAATACAACACCCCTAGATTTTATAATATATTTCTATTTATTTTATTTGATGTGTTATTTTTTTGTCGATTCACACAACATATATCATATGTGAATAATAATTTAATATAATATAAAAAGAAATTTTTTAAAATAATATGTACTTAAAATAATTATTAACATAAATTTTCTAATTATGTGAAGTAATTCGTTAATTATACATGGTGATATAGAAATTCATTATTTTTCAAAATTATTTACTTATGAATATTTTATTAAAATGTCAATTAATATTATTTAGAATAGGAGAATTATGGAAAAGTATTTTTAACACCTATATAAAATTGAATAATAATTCATAAAATGATTATAAAATGGTCATACAAAAATATAAAATCAATTTATGGGAAAAATAAATAATTTTTGGGAAAACTATTTTTTTGTGCACAATGTATATTATCCTAACAATTAAAATAATAAAAATTTATTATTTATTATCATTAAATATATATAATATATTAAATAAGAAATTAACATTTTTCAAATGGGTTTATATAGAATATAATGAAAATATAATCATATTCACACTTAAAGATACATTTTCCCTAAAAATGGTTTTATGCATTTTGAGTGTGGAAATTAGTAGATATTTTTTCCATATCTTAGAACTAAATCCATTAAATTGGATTTTAATATTTTAAATAGAATAATCATTACTTTATAATATTTTAAAAATAATTTTTATCCATAATAAATAATTACAATGTTAAAAAAACCTATCTACACAATTAGAGTGAAATGGGTTGGTTAGTGTTTTAGAATAAGATATAATGATCTGAATATCATTAAAATAGTTATAAATATTATTTTTAGTGGACTTGGATTAAATATTATTTTATTTTTGATAAATTGTTCATTTGGAACCATTTTCCAATGAAAATGAATTTATAATATTTTATTGTTTTGCGTATTTACAAGGGTGACACAACCCTTAATTATTATAAGGAAACACCTCTTCTCGGTTTACTACTACACATTATCACACTAGATATATACATATATAAAAAAACATCATAGTAAGATTTGTAATATAACAGTGATTCTAATGATAAAAAAAATCACTCATTGAATCGAAATGGTGTTTTCAAAATAGATTTATCCAAGGAAGTGAAATATCTTCCTGTCGAAATATCTCAATCTTCTATATTGATTATTTTCTTAAAAATATTACTTAACCATTTTATCATAATTAAATAATTATCATTTATATAATAATTTTTTTATGTTAATGGTATAATAATTTAATTTCTCATCTCTATCTAATAGAGAAATGAAATCATTGATAATGTGTTCATGTGAACTACAGTCTCTTTAAGGTGATGAAAATTTGTTTTCATCACCGTATATCAAAGATGGTCATTTAGATATATATAAATATATTTATTATATTTATTATATAATTTTTATTTAATAATGACTACTTATTATTTTCCTTCCCTTTTATTCCATTCATTAATAAATAATATCCTAAAATGTCTCTACTTACAGATTACCACCAACAAAAAGTGATATATTATAATTTCGATCACTAACTCATATGGATTAATATAAATTTTTAAATGATAAAAAATATGACATTTCTGAAATTATTATGATTCTATAACAATGAACATTATGAATGGTTCAAAACTCTCAAAATGAAACGTTCATGGAAAATGGAATAATTCAAAAAAATATTGATTATAATTAATAATTATTAGTATATAGGTTATTAGAATAAATAAAATATATTTATATGTTTATAAAATAATTAATATAATTATTCTGATATTTATAATAATTCTATTTTTTTATAAAATAGCTAATTGTTTGTATGAAATATTTCTAAACTTCTTCAAAAGGCTTCTTCATCTCAACTTCCATTTATTGTGATATGTTCCATATTCACCAAATTATTGTTTAAATTTTGTATATAATTACCCATGATTTTTATTATGATTGTTTTCATGAAAATTATTAGGTTTTTAAAATATATCTATGTTTGTCCTTTTCATTTTGTTTTATCCAATTATTACCAAGGATGTACGTGTTTATGATATAATATTTCTATTTTTCATGATTATTCATCTTTCCAATTTGATCATAGAATTTTTTTCTTATAAAAACCATATATTTATCCTTTACTATTTTTTTGTTTCCCTTATATATATATTATTTCCCCTCCCCCTATATGTTACATAGAATGATAAGAATAATGTATTTATAAAAATATTACCTTATTAATATTTTTTTTTGGAATCCTTTCCCACTAATATCCATTTTTTTAAAAATTTTATATATATATATATATTAAGGAATAACATTTAATATAGATTTTAATTTTATTTAAAATCAGTAAAAATTAGTGTATCAATCATTTTTCTAATAGATCGCTTTCAACTTTTTACACAACTCATAAAATAATATTTTTTAAAATGTAAGGCTTGATTATTTTTTCCTGCTAGTATAATCATTAAAATCTATAATGTTTCCATTACATGTATCTGTGGGTTTTTAAATAAAATATTATTCCAATTCATCTATAATGTTTATTATTTAAAAGATACCAAAACAAAAAAAAATGTATCGTATTCCTTTTCAAAGAATAATTATAATTATTTTATTTGGAATCTTACATATATGTCATCCTAATTAAAGTATTTATATGATTTAATGTAGTTAACTTCTTATTATACATTCCAAACTATTTATTATGGTGGATTGCGATGATGATGATCAAAATTTATTTTTATGTAAATTGTTTCATTTCCATGGTTTAATTATTCAATGATGAAATGATGAATGGTTTTTGATCATATATAATAAATATATAAGTGTTTCATTATGTGATAGGGGATGATAATTATATATACCACCAATGAATTTGGTATTCCTTGATTTCTCCTACGATAATAAAAATGGCTATGAGGAGCGGACCCAATCCAAAATGGTGCATTTTATACTATGTTTATGGGAATATGGAGTGAACCCAATCCATTATGAGACTTCATACACAATTTTTATTGTAATGGGGAGTTAACCCATTCCACTATGACTATGGGATTGAGAGGTGAATGAGACTCTATCCATAACAATAGTAATGGTGGTGTGTTTTGACAAAAGAAATTATATTTTATGATTATGTGTATAAAATACATATATCTTTTGTATATTACATGAAATCATGGATCATGACTTATTATAGACGGCATTAAACAATTATAACTCATTTTTTGATCAAAAATAATTTTCCCATGACTAAGGATTTATGGTATATCACTTATTTGTTTTATTTCTGGAGTAGTGATAATTTTCTCACAACCTTATTCATATCTTATACTCACTTTTGATGAATGATTTTATCTCTCATGTTTAAATTTACTAAAAATATAACCTTCTCCTTTCTTATGATTCCATTTACCAGGTTATGAATAATTATTCTATGTTGGATATATCAAACAAGGGTACTGTATGAGAAGGATTTTCTCAGAGATATATAAGATCTTTCATGAAATATGATGGCTATATGTGTAGTCCCAAAATAAAAAAAATACCTTATGGCGCTCAAGAAATTATTAGTGCATGTTGAATTGAATGTTCATTTATAATTATATAATATTGATAAAATTGATTCTTATATAATTAATGTTAGTATAAAAAAAGCTTTTCATTTTTTTAGACTATGATTAAAGAATATGAGAGATAATCTTATAAGTCTGAATATAATAATCATCCAACACATTTTTAAATATACATATTGTGGGGATTCATATAAATGGAATCCATGTTGGGATATAAAAAATTTAATCTAGTCTCTATAATTGATATTCCTTAGGGTAATAAAACATTTTGGCAGGGTAGTAGATCATATGTCACCTTCTGTATGAAAAAATCCTAATTTCTCACCATATCTATTAATTCCAGGGGATCAACATTCACTAATTGAAATTCTCTTCATGAACCATTATTATATATTTTTAAAAAATTTATATTTAAAAAAAGAATATCATGTGTTTATAAGATTTTTTCTAAATCAAGGAAATATTTGAAATAATTTAGAATCTCATAATATTTGTCTCTTTATTTGATATTGATTGATATTCACAAAATAATTTTTTTCTGTAAAAATTGATAATCCTGAATCAAATAGAATTTGATTCAAATGATATGATATCATGATTACTAAATTCCTTATTTGTTAATGGTTATATTAAACATTTTATATATTAATAATTTTCATAGATTGTCACATCATCTTCTCAAATACTTGATATTGTGATGTTTGTAAACATTTATAATGCTATAATTATTTTATGTCAACGATATATCACATATCTGATATAATTTTGTGGGAATGTGATTCATGTAAATCTATTTATTCTCCCAATAGTAGAATTTAATGTGATTTTGATAATAGTTTTACTCTCTCTATAAAAATCACATATCAATGCCCAAAAAGGGTAATTACATTTCAAATTTTGAAAAACATATATGTTCATAAATCTATGTCAGAATGAATATGAACACATAAAGGAGAATAATATCTTTATATGTGTTTTAATACATATTCACAGTTTTTATTTATCTCATGTTTATGGGAAGAAACTCTTAATTGAAGATATTTCTATTGTTTAAGAATCTGATGAGGTTTTTTCTAATGAGTATCCAATTCTTTCCATAAATAATTATGTTTAGATTTCAATATACTTTAATCCTATTGAAACACCTATTTAATTGAATCCTTATTGAAAGGACCTAAATTAGTTGCATTAATTGAAGATTAAAATCTTGGAGAATCAAAAAAAATCATATAACCTTGTGCATCATCATGGGGTGCATTTATTATTTTTCAAAGAAAAAATATGGGTATATGAGTCTTTGAATTAATTATCATAAACTTTATTGTATCACTATTAACAAACAGTATCATTGATACCCAATTGAAGAATTTTTTTATCAACTATGTGCAGATAAATTATTTTATTTTATTCATATTTAGTCATAATAAAACCTGTGAAATTGTCAAAGGGGGGGAAATTCCATAGTAAACCTTTTGTATGTTGTATGGACACTGTGAATTTAACTCTATGCCATTAGGATTTTCTAGTTCATACATTATCTTCACGGATATAATGAATAGTGTCTTCATAAATAACCATCATTATTTTTATATTAATATTTATAGACATATTGTAATATATTAAAATAGAAATGAATAACATGAATATCATTCCACAATTCTATTGAACATATCTAGGAAAGAGAATTCGAATACAAAATCCATCAATTATAAATTCCTTCTACATAATACATCATTAATAGGTTATGTAATGAAATGTGAGTGTATATATTTGGATCTTTTAAATATTAATGTTATTGAGCAACGACATAGACCAACCATAGTAACCATGATGCATAGTTTTCATCGATTTGTTTGATACTATAGAATATCTATTAGAAATGTCTCATGAATATAAAATCCACCAACAAAATTGATGTCTAATTGTGATAAGTAGGTTTGGGTAGAGAAATTTTATGAAACACTAAACTAATTATAGAGGATAACTAGTGGAAAAATGTTTTACCACATGATTTTTTTACATTTTGGCATCTTTTTTAAATTGATGTCTATAAAGGCGACGTTAAAAATTGATGTTTCAATATTCGTTTATATAATTTGATGTCGAAAATCAGACCACATGGGTCTTCAATGTCGGTTTTCATACAATCCATAATTGAATTCTACACCAAATTGGTCAATGGAATTGATTTTTATAAAAACCGACATTGAATGCCATATTCTACATGGGTTTTCACGTCAGTTTTTGACAAAAACCAATGCGAAATGTATGTTTTCAAAAAATATTTTTTTTCAATATGTTTTTGGAAAAAAGAATCATTAAAACATTGAAACTCCTAATACTGTAATATTTTAGGCTTCCTATGTTTGGATTTTACTATTCATGGATCAAAAACAAACTTACAGTTCAAAAGTTATAGTCATCATAAGGTGTACCTCTTTATGTTTAAAAAGATTCAACATGGTTCAATGAAAACATGAGAAAAAAGAAAAAACGTTTATACACAAAATAACCCAAAAAAATAAAAAAAAAATAAATTTTCAACCTAATTTTCATTCTTTTGTTGTTTTCCTTTTAATCGATATGTTGTTTATCCGTATTTCACTTCATTTTATGGAAGAACTCATGCCATAATGAAGAAGATGACTTATAATGAATTTCGTACCTCATACAATAACTATCATGAATATGTTTTATCTTTTTACCTTAATCAAATGTATTATTAAACATTAAAAGAAAAATTATCAATATCTTTTGTGGAACAAAAATATAATTAACAATTAAATTAAATTATAAGATTATATACCCTGTACAAACCATCGATTGAAGAATTGTTGACATTTTTATTGTATCGAATATGTTGAAAATGTTAAATGAAAATGAATACAGATGTATATATTCTAAATGAAAATATTTATCTTGAATATGTGTTCAAATATAGGTGGGATTATAAGAATAGAAACATGTTTTGTGATAAAATTTAAATATCGAACCCACTTATTTCAAATTTTCTTTTAACGACATGTAAATATATAACCAATGTTAAAAATATTATTATGTTGGGTTATTTACATTTATTATTGAATAAAATGTTATATAATGTATGTTTTAACATCAAATATTTTAAAAACTAATGATTAAATGTCACATTAAACGTCTGTTACTGAAAAAAAACTAATGTTAAAAATCAAGTCTTTTAATATTCAACATTCGATGTCCATTACTTTTTATTTTTAAATCGGTTTTAGCTCCATGACCTATCAAATCAAAGCTTGAGAAATTATATACAACTGTTGTTTTATTTTTAATGTTTGTTATGTAAAATAACGACACCAAAGAGTTACCTTTATAATCGGTTATTGATAAAATACAATGTTGAAAATCAATTCATATAATGTTCAACATACGGTGTCCATTAATTTTTATCCATAAGTCTGTTTTATCTCCATGTCCTGTAAAATTGAATTGGGAGAAATTATAAAAAAGTTTTTTAAAATTTTTAACAATGTTTATTTGAAACAATAATGATGAAAAGTGACTTTTAATGTCTGTTATTGAAAAAAACTGATGTCAAAAATCAAATAATATAATGTTCAACTCCCGACGAACATAACATTTGATCTGAAAGAAGGTGTTACCTCCACTACCTTTAAAATTGATGAATTAGAAATTATATAAATCATGGGTTTTAATTTTAATATTTTTTATGGGAAAACTCGATGCCAAAAAGTTAATTTTAATATTAGTTTTTGAAAAACAAAATCGAAGTTAAAAATGAAGACTTATAATGTTCATCTTCTAACATCAATAATATTTGATCTGTAAGAATATTTTATCTCCATGACCTTTGAAATAAAATCGCAGAAAATTATCTAGAACCTATGTCTTATTTTATCATTTTTTATTTGAAAAAATGACCTCAAAAAGTGAATTTTAACGTCAGTTATTGAAAAAAATAACGACGTTAAAAATAAAACCATATAATATTCAAATTCTAATGTCCATAACATTTTATCCATATGTTTTTTTAACTCCACAACCTATCATATTAATTCTTGAAAAATTATCCACAATATTGATTTTTTTAACATTAGTTATTTGAAAAACCAACACCAAAAATTGAATTTTAACATCAAACTTGAAGAACCGTTATTAAATTGCCATCGTTAATAACCATTATTCTACTAGTGTAGGCTGGTGAATAAAATTGTTCCAACACAACCCTGTAATGAAAATTTTTTTATGATCTATAATGATTTCCTAACAAATTGTACTAGAATATGTTCTCATGTATAATGACATTACAATAGTGTGTGCCTCATTAAAATTGAATCTTGATGAGAAAAATTACATCACTAATGATTTTTTATGACATTAGAAATTTTTCAATTAAAATATAGATTTATAATATTTATGATGGAATTTGTGATATATATAGTGATTGTAAAATATTTATATACATATTAATAAAAAAATAGATGAAAAAAACCACAAGATATGGTTGGAGTTGATTAAATATTATAACTATTAAATAATTACCATTGTTGGAAGATGGAAAAGGTAGATAATGATCTTCATCTTATTGATCATTATATCATATCAATGATAAGGATTGAAAGTTATATAATACTTTTCTATTTTTAGTATATTTATTTTAAATTCATATGTAAAATGTAGAGGTTATATCTTAGTCTAATTATTATTTATCTATATATTTATACAATCACAAGGAATGTGATGAAGGATGATTTTGAGCTACAGATGAATTTAAGGATTGTTTCAGAGTTCAATATTGTTTATGATAGAATGATAATATTAAATAATAAAATATGTGTCCCTTTATAATTAAATAATTAACTATTTGATTAAATACATAGACCATCTTTCTCAATCCATATTATAAGTGAAAGTATATATAGATATCTAAAAGTCAATTTATGGTTATACATTATGAAAAACGATATTGTAGAGTTTTTATCATGATTTAGGTTATGTCAACATGTTATAGTTGAATATTAGATGTTTAAGTGGATGATGAAACCATTACCCCTAACTATATGAAAATGGAAAAAAAAATCAGTGTGTATTTCATCATAGGCATCCAAATAAATCTAATGTCAATAAATCCATTTGGGTTATAGTAAATCAACATTTGATGTTAGTGAATTTTATTAATTTTAGAGAATAATATATTCATTAAAAATGTTCAATGATATATATTAAATAATTGGTAAGGATGCATGGAGTTCCACTCTCAATCATATCTGATCTAGATACAAGATTTACCACAATGTTTTTTGAAATAGATGAGACTCTGTCCAATACATAAATGATATTTATCATAGTATATCATCCACATATGGCTAGTAAGTCTAACATGAAACGTCATATCCTAAAAGATATGTTGATATATATCTCTATAGATTTCAGAGGTTGTTTGGATCAACACGTTTTTCTGGATTATTTTTCATAAAATAATAGATTTCATGTGATAAATTGGATTTATACTTATAAATACTTATATAGAAATAAGTACATAAAACCAACATATCAGGATTAATCTTGAGAACATGTGATTTACGTAACTAAGCTAGTTAAGGTAATAAAATATACATTTAGAACCAATCTTCATCACATAAGTGAAAATCATATTCAACAAGAAATTTTATGTTTTAAATCACTAAATATTTATAGAGTTTTAATTTTTGTTATAATGTATTATTAAAAAGATAATTTAAATGAAGGTTATAATACTTTTCATGAAGTGGAATTTGTGTCCCCTATATATCAGTTCATATGAGGCTCTTCATTTTATAGGGATGGTAAATTCCTTATTGGAGAAACCTCTAAACCGATATCAAGAAAATAATGACATCAATGTATCTCTTTAGAAGATTTAAATAAATCATCCTTCATATATTATAATCTCAAAAAATTTAGTGTTAGAGGATTTCATTTTTAATAATGAACAATCTATTGAGATCTAGATCAATGAAATATAGTGTTACAGAACATAAACACTATAACAACCCAAACTATAAATTACTAGAGCATGTAGTAATATTATATTATTCATACCAAATAAAATATTTCCATATGTATCCAATATCCTAGTATTGTTTTAAGACTAGAAAGAAATATATTTTTCAGATTACACATGAGAACATAATGTGATGTATAAAAACCCATGAGAACATTATTATCTATTCTAATATGTCTATGAAAATTAAACATTGTTCTCTTCTGAGGATATTGAGGAATGAAAATTAAAATATGGGTGATCATAGATGATTTTGAATGTGTAATGTAAAATAAAATCTATCATAACATATAAAAAGAATGCATTGTATTGAAAAGAAAAATAAATGGTTAAAACAATTCCCTAATAGAAATTAATTGCAGTCATTATATATCTATGATAATATATAAAAACATGGATAAAAATTAATAATCTGATAATTATGGAATACATAAGTCTAGAAAATATCAAAAAACTATCAATTCATTGTTCCAAGAAATTATATACAATCAGGAAATCCATATTACAATACCATATATTTTTGTCACATTGGACATACTAATGCATTGAGGGGATATGTATAATGACTACCACCCCTCACATAGTAAATACAAAATATTGATTTTTTATTTAAAAATAAATTTTAAAAATTTACTAAATAAATTTTTACTCAATCATAGAATGATTAAAAAAATTAATTATTTGTATAATGTAATGTAGGAAAAAAAATATTTCCCCATCCAATGGAATAGTTTTTCTATCTATGTGAATGTGTTGACATAAAATATAGATATTATGGGGTTTTCTCAATGTAATATGAACCCCATTTTTAAAATTAATAATGATATGGTGGTGGAGAGGGTATATAAAAAGTGTTTGGTAATTTATAGAAGACAATAATTGATATCAACAGTTTTAATGCCCAGAGATCAATGTAATTGTTTCAAAATTAATCAATAATTTTCATAAAGGTCCCATGAATTTTCCAATGCCTATCCTCCATGTGTGTCTCACCTAGGATAAAATTTTTCGACCACTCATCCTATATAATTTATAATTGATTTGATAATCCAATTATATTTTTAATGATGATTATGGCTAGGTTCAACTATGCTGTAACATTATCCACATTCCGGTATCAATACTAAGATAAATTTTAGTCAAACAAAACATATATTACTTTACAAACATTTTTAATTTTTGTTATTTTGGTGGTTTAGGTAATATCTCAATCATACTCACATAAAATAAAATATTTTCAAGTATAATATTTATAATAATGAATACTGATTGAATTAATATATATAAATTAAAAGCACTAGTGTGAAAACATTACAATATGAAATATTTTGTGTCATGTAATCATGTCTCAAAGAATATAAATTTGATAAAAAGAAAACTCACCCATAATCTCAAATAACTAAGTGGTCACTAACATATTTTAAAAAATGAATATATGAATCACCAATTTTGAAACCATATTCACCCCATTTCCTTTTCATAAATATTTATTTTACGTAATCTCAATATTTACATAAGTTGTTTGTTATCTATTTTCAATATCAAATTTGAGTAATCACGAGTGTTTTGAACTAGATTCATAATCTAATTGTTGTGATTAATTAATGTCCAAAATCTAATCATTCATAAATCAAAAAAAATTATAGAATTGATCATTTAAAATTATTTTAAATACTAAAATTTCATTCTATGGGTTTTTATTGATCATTAAAGAAGATACAAAAACACCAAAATTTATAAATCAAATTCCCTAATATATGAATTAATTTGGTAAAGAAAAAAAATAAGATATATTAAATTAGTTATTATAAAACATATCCATAAGTTTTTGATGATATTAGAATACCATTAACCATCATAACCATTTTTTATATTTTAATTCTATAGTGTCCATAATTTTCTTGTTAATATTAATGGTTATAATAAATTCAATGTGACACAGAAGGAAGATGTGATGGCCTCAACCAATTTGATCGTACACTATGAAGACCATTTAATAGTAAATTATAAGTATAATTTATCACTAGTATTTACCCTTAACCAAGACCATGATGAGATTTAATAATGTTTCCTTGAGAAAACTACTTATAAGAGATGTTCAAGCTTATCGAGATCACTACCCAAATGTTATTCACTGAACCACCACAATAAAGTAACACTATAATACAAGAAACCAATAGGTAATATGATGGTTTAATAAGGGGTTATAAATCCTGATACTATTTGTATGAGTTTGAATATTTTTTAATAAAATAAAAAATATATTTATCCCTTTTCGTTATAACATTAAATATATACATGATTAAATTATTTGGTTAATGAAAAATATACATTGATATATAGAATCCCAAATTACATTTTTTTAAATATATAGTATTTTTTAAAACACACATTTGATAAATTATAAAATTTCTATGTATATAAAATTTTCATGAAATATTCAAATTAAATAATATTTATTTTAAATACAAATAATAATATCATTTAATGCATTCTATGGTATTTTTTAGAATTTTCATAAAGTCGTTAGTATCATAAAAATTAGTATTCTACCATAAATAATGTTATTAATTAAAAATGTAAATAATACTAATTAGAAAATTATTCTTATAAGATAAATATTATTTTTGAAAAAAAAACAAAATTATAAAATGAGGTTTTGTCAATTTTTTGAGATAGTCAATGTATTATAAATAAAATTAACTATGGAATAAATATTCGATTATTATCATGAAAATATAATTGGACAAATTTGAAGTAATAAATATTATAATAAAATAAATTGAAAAAATGATTTCCCATTGAGAATAACATTTTTATAGTTATTTGATTAAATGTTCAAATATATAATGAATCCTCCAAAACCTAAATTTTTATTTTTTTGAAAAGTAATTATTTATTAACATAACTAACATACTTATAATCAATATTATTGTTTTATGGAGTTACTATATTTTCAAAATAAAATATTGAAATCCACTCTAATGATGTACAAAAAATAGAGAAAACTTTAGGATTGTTTGTAAATACGATTTTTATCTCTTTTTTTGAAATTAAAAAAATAATTTCACTTGGTTTTTCTATAAATAAACACATAAAATCCCATCCCCTTCACTAAAAACCGATTTAGCATAGAGTTCCACTCCCTCTACCTCCTTCAAGATGTCAAAGGGTGTTCCCAAGATATTAAAAATCTTCGTCCATGCTTTTATAAACACTATCTCAATATAAGGGAATATAACCTCTTAATTTTTTATTCAAGTACTTTTCTTATATTGTAAATTTTGGTTTCCAATATATCATATTTTATTGTGTTTATACAGAACCATATACGTCCCCTATTATTGATAAGAACCAAGATACCACATTTAATTCTCATTATCCCCTACCATAAACCATTATTTAAACCTGTTGTGCTATCAGAATCATGTCATAAATTTCCATAGTGAGATATTGAATTGTGAATAATCCTCATTTCCACTCAAGGGTATTCATCTGGGTGCACCTATCTATAAATGATTGTATAATTACATTTATAGAAACCATGTTCCTTAATTTTAATATCAAAATGGATGAAAATACATTCTTATATTGTATGTTATATGTGGAAAAAATTCATGTACATAATATGAATGTTATGGGTGGGACTAGAATTATATAGAACATTAATTCATTGTGTAATGATGTATATCATGGGATACAATGTATAATTCTTAGTGAATTATCCTATGTCCACAATGTTATGATGTCTTGGTGGTTATCTTTGACTTATTCTTAATTTGTAATGTTTTATGTTGATTACACATTCTTATAATCAATTTATGTTTTTATAATATAAAAATAATTGGTGTGAATGTTGATGATTATCACATTTATATGTCATCATTTTATAATTATGACATTCTACACAGTTATTTAATTTATGCTATTATTTGATTATTCCCCTATTGGGCTTCATAGATCACCACTTTTTAGGTACATCCCAAAGTTATTTCATTATGTTTTAAGTGATGAAAGGATTATAAGGGAATGTTATAAAGTTTTAAATAATATCAATGTATGTCAATTTCAACCTATTTTTATATTTATGTAACTACAAAAAAAACTAGTCCACTTGAAATTTTGGGACTATGTTAACTATATATTTATGTTATAAATAATTAAATAGTTTGTATAAATGTTCGTTTTTTAGTGGGTATACAATCAAGGTCTAGTATTTTTTGGTATTTGGATTTGAATGTATTAGTGATAACCATTGGGGTAATAAAAATCATATAAAAGCATCCCTAAATTATTTTTATTTATAGAGTAATTGGTTTCCAAGAAACCAACCCTCAATATATATACTACATGTGGAATTTTGTTTAGCACTATGCAACATACCAATAATTAACCCAAAATGGTGCATTGGGTTTAAACCATATCATCACTTGTTATATGAAAAATATTCCTTATTTAACAAAAAGTATGAGACTCATATGAGATATTTTTATGAAATTCACAAAATCCGTACGAACCATTATGAATATATCAAAAATACCATTGAAAATTAATGCTGGAAAATATATTTTGGATTAATTTTATTGATACCTATGAATAAATAGTTTAAATAATACATGTAATTTATTATTTTTCACTTAATTTTTTTTGATTGCCTTTTATATGATTAATAGTTGCAATAATCTAATCAATAAATTTATTTTGGATGTTTGAAAATATTTGAACAAGAATGAAATAATAAAAAGATAATTTATTATCCATTCATGATCATAAAATGTACTATTAGAATATGGTTCTACTCATTCATTCATATCATACAATTTTTGTGTAACTTCTAAAGTTCCACATCAAAACATAGAATTGGAGTTTATTAGTGAAATGTAAAGTTGTGGATATTATTGTATGCAGAGTATATATCTTCTCCACTATTAAAATTTATGAGTTGATATTCCTGATGAACCTTGGGATTCTCCTTTTAGAGGGATTCAAATCTATTCTAGTTTAGGATAGTCTTTTTCTGCATAGAATAATCATTACAACAAGGATAAGGAAATCACCCTCTATATCAGGAATCACACTCCAATTTTACACATGAGTATGAAGAAGAATGTATCTCATTTAGAACCATCATATTAAGCATGGATATTATATCCTTTTAAGAAAATTCATAATGATCGCATAATTAAGAGCAAGAAAAGTATCATATTAGATGACATGACCATTGTAGGAGAATATATTGATTTTTTCAATATATAATTTTTTGTTATTACTTCTAGATGAGAGGTTGAGTTCTTAATAAAAAATTTCACTAATGTTCTACAATATCAAATAATCCATTGAAAATTTCCACTTTTGAAGATTAAGAGATGAATAAGAAACCTTAAGGGAATTTATATAATGGTTTTATATTCCCCAGTGCATCATAGTTGGGTGAATTTTTCATTTTCATCTTGAATAAGGATGGCCTAATTCACATTTACATTCAATATCATCAACTCATAAACATGATAATAATGAACATGTATCTTCTACCATGTATTAATGTCCTATTTGATCGGTTACATTTATATCAGTACTTCTATAAGGTGAATCTTATGTAAGGATATTAACATTTAACAGGGGAGAATGAGGATATCATTAAGACTATTTTTCAGACAAGGTATGGGTACTATGAGTTCATAATGATTCCTTTTAGACTATATAATTATCTATCTATCATCTTATACATAATTAATGTAGTATTTTTTGTTTCCTTGATATATATATATATATGAATTTTTTTATAGATTAAATTCTTTTGTACTTCAAGATAATGAAGGAATATGAGGAGTATAGAACTGTTGTATTGATGAACCCATGAAAAGAAACTAATTATGTGAGGTATATTAAAATATAGATTTATAAGGATGAAGTAACATTATATGGGAATTGTATCACTAGTAAAGGGGTATTAGTTTATCCTTCAATGATAGAGGAAATTCAACAATTTATGAGATTAATATTAGTAAAGGAGATCGAAAATATCATTTGACTTGTTGGGTATTATGGAATATTTTGGAGAAACTTCTTATAATTTCCAATCATACTAACCATGAATCTTTAAAAGGGTGTGGGGTTTCTCAATGTGATATATATAAGGAGGTCTTAGAAATGTTATAAATGAATATAAGTAGAAAAGATATTCTCACATTACTGACCAATTAGTATTCATTTATGATCTATAATGATGCATCCAAATTTGGTTTGGATTATAAAGTTACCCTGACCCCAATAGCCGAATGTGGGTGTCTACTCTTTTACATTGGCATAAGAATCAAGGAATCACATCCCGGAGGACCAAATAGTATATTTAGTTTCATAAAATATTTATATACTAATGTCATTAATTACATTTGAATAAAATAATTGCGACATAATTTTTGTCAAGAATATCATTATCCCCTATATAATATCATTTCATATAAATAATATTAGATTTATGTAAATCTAGGAAAGGAAAAAATTAAGTGTGAGCTAATATGCTATGTACAGATAATATATATTGAGATATATCATCAATAAATAAAGAATAATTAATATGGCATGGTAAATAACAGAACAACATTCCATTTAATAAATAAAATGTTTAAAATAATTATATATGGAATAATAAAAATGTAAAGACATATACATGAAAACATATTCTATTTAAACAACATGACAATCATAATAATATATGAAATTATCAGTATAGAATAGTAAATAAGTGAATTAATAATTACATTTCATGAAATTTACTATCTTGATATGATAAGGAATAATGAATATGAAATGATAAATACCTTAACACACAATAAATTTAATCAATAACATGAATATCGTAAATGGATAAGGAATAATCAATATAAAAGCGTAAAAAACTAAAAAACCCATTTAATCAAAAAACTGAGAATAAAATTCATCAAGAGATAATATCAATGTGAAATTATTATGCATAAAAATAGCTGAAATCATAAGGAAGGAAATGTGAATTTATTAGATGGCATGATATCAGGAATCAAGACACCTTTACCATGAAGACTTTCCCTCAATATATTTTAAAATTGATGGAAGAAACCCATTAAACTAAGGCTATCAAACCAATACATCTCATAAGACTCTTAATGCATCATAGAGATATCAATATTCGAGCCCAACCTATTTCTATATTTCCAAATAAATCCTCATGTAATGAATAATAAATTTAATTCGAGGACAATGAGCCTTATAATTAAATATATGTATTGATTAAATAATTTATAATTGTTAATATTTCCCAAGATAAAAAAATTTAAAAATAATACACAATATATAGAATTTATAAATTATTTATGATTCAATAGTATTTATGAAAAATAATATTGATATATAGTTTAAATTTAATGGTCAATTATCCTAGGAATGTTTATATTTAAAGGGAAAGTTATTTTCATCAAAAATGATTCAATAAATTCATTGTTATTACATTCCATGGTGAAAATGATCATAAATAATCAATAGAAAGGGTAAGTATATGATCAGTCGAATATATACCCATTAGTGTAATAATAATGGGGTTTTTCATTGATGCTGATAAATACAATAAAAATATCATTAAAAAAATCCCGAGGAAAATAAAAATTTCTTCATGAAAATAAAATATTAAAACAATAATTTCAAAAAAAATTGATACTAATTTTAGTTTTTAAAACATTTTTATAATCTTATAAATTAATATTTAAAAATATTGTATTTTTTTATAATATAACATTATATAAATTAAAATTAAAATAAAATAAATATTCCTTTAATTGTTTTTGTAAAATACAAATAAACATTATTTTGAAAATGACCTGATGATTCATTTCAAAAAAATTAAAAATGTAAAATGGGTAATCATTTACCTAATAAATTATTCTTAAAATGTTAAAAACAGTTATCCGTTTTTTTAGAAAAAATGGTTTTGAAACCAATATATTTATCACTAATGAAATAAGTAAATTTGAATTTTTATAAAAACATTTTCTCAATAAATTTTAGTGACAAATATTGGAAAAAATATACTATTAAATGAAAATATAATGAATTGTTCTAGGATAAAAAAGATAAGGTTTTTGTGATACCTTATTCAAATACAATCCTTCATTGGAAACTCAAGTATGATAAATACATATTAAATTTTTTTCTAAAAAATATTAAGATCACCGTGTTGAAGTAAGTATTTCAAAGTTAATTGATTATGTGAGTGAATTTAAAATCCAACTAAAAAGAAAATATTACTATGGAGACCAATTTTTTCTTGAAAAATTAATATATGTCAAGAAATATTTTCAGAGCCAGGTGTTGAGATGACTTGCGATTCTATGGATCAGTGATCCCTAAAATAATATTTTAAAAAAATTAAATATATTTTATATTACAAATGAATCAATTTAAAAAAATTATATAAAAATTAAAAGGAGTCCTTGATGAAATATCTTAGACCATCGTTGAATTTGGAATGGGATTTTTACCCTTGGTGTCACCTGATGCTGGATTCCATGAGGTGTTAAAAACAAATGGTTATTGGCAGGTTATTTTTGTTGATTATTTATTTGATTGTTTGTTTCTTTTTTAAACACATAAAACCTAAATTTCTCTTTACAAGAATCATTATAGAAGATCCCAATGGTAAGTCACATAACTATAGGATCACATAGAGGAGGTTTCATGACAGTCTATCATTAGAGAATCGAGATCAAATTTCAATGATCCTTTTGTTCAAGGATAATTTAGGTTCATTGAACAAAATAGATCATCCTTCTTCATTGTATTGTTCATTCTTCATCACTGGACAATAAAATATTGAGTAACGACTCATCATTTTTAGATACTATTTATACGATTAAAATATAGAGTATGACCAATTTCTTTTCATTGATCGGCATTTATTTTTATAAATTTCATTAGTCAATGTATTAGTTTAAAATTTATTATTCAATTTATGCCATTAATTATAAGAGGATACATCCCTATTTTTTGGACAATAGTTTTTTACCAATGATTATTAAAACACTATTTATGTTTTCTTCTCATTACATTCTTCATGTTCTTCGTTGTAGGCCTACGAGGCCATGGTTCAACATTATCGGGCGTCATGGAGCCTAATTAGACCCCTAGATTCATGTGAAACCACGGAATTACAAAATTCATGATGGATTGGTATAGATTACAAGATCTGTTGTTTATAGAATTGATTATAATATCAAGTACGTCTTTGGGGGGAACCATGAATGATAGTGGAACCCACGAGATTCGAATGATGAGAAGAGTTCCATTTTCTAATAAATAGATGAAAGGATATGATGGTTGAAGGATCATTCCATTAATTTTAAATAAGTAACAAGAGAAACCGACATAAGAGGAGACAAAAATATAATTCTGCGGAAGATATGTAATTAATGAATATAAATTAGACTCCACGCCATATAGACTAAAGAACACATGACATGTAGGTCCCCAAATGCAGTGGATAGAGTTTTCAGGTGAGATAAATATATCACGTCATATGGGGATCCCCGAATCTATGTAACATGGTTCATGAAAAAATAATGTACTACATGATTAAATGGACCTGGAAACATCTTAGCACATGAAAATGGTAGATATACACATCTTGAAGGACACGAGAAGGACCTAGTGTAGGATGATTTTCTGGGTATTTTAGTATTCAATTATGATCATGGAACATTATATGTGAAGGATTTAGGGGAAGACCTCAGGTGGCTAAGGAAATCTATGTATTATCCATACATGTTGTTTAGATATACACATCTTGAAGGACACGAGAAGGACCTAGTGTAGGATGATTTTCTGGGTATTTTAGTAATCAATTATAATCATAGAACATTATATGTCAAGGATTTAGGGGAAGACCTCAGGTGGATAATAAATCTATATATTATCCATACATGTTGTTTAGGGATTCGCTAGAATTTAGTCGTGTACTAGAGAGGAAAGGACTAGATGGAAGGGTGCGACCACAAACCATGTGTGTCCAAGAACACAACATGTATATCTACTTGAATTTTTGGAAACTTTAAACTATCATATACCCTTCATTTGGACATATATTTTGGCCAATGAATATCCCCTCATGAGTGATATTACAGATAAAATGGGATGGTATCATTTGTAGTGGATTTCGAGATACGATATGGGATGTTATGAGTGTGAATCTTATGTTTCCGTCCCTCGAAAATAGAAGTGATCATATAGGATCATCAGGGTTAAACCATCATGTTATGTCATGGAATGTACCCTCTAACTATCCATCTATATATTGGAACCCATCTGATGGGATAGATAATGTGTCCTCTAACACTATTGTGGAACTCTGCTATGATGCTTGAGAATGTGTCCTCTACCTATAAGGTGGAACCCAAATTTAGAGCTAGATAATGGGTCCTCTATCTATCAAAAAAGCATAACTCTTTGGATTAAATTTTTCGTGGGTCCTTCATCTCTTTATATAGTGGAACAATCTTCTTCTATCATGAAATGTGTCATCATACGAAATATTGTGGCACCTAATCTATGTTGAACAATGGAGAGGTATTGTTTAGCATGAATTCTTCTTAAGATAGATGCACGAGATAATGTTCATCATTGATAGGCCCTTTAAAACTAATGGGAAAAACTTTTCATGGCATATACTATGATATAGAGATCCCATTTCATTCTCATTTTGGATTCATTAATTGATAATATAAATATTTGTATATGTTTTTTGGATTTTATTACACTAATGTTATTAGATGAGATATATATTCCTACCATGTCACTTAAGTATCCCCCCTTTAACTTTTGGGGAATCCTAATGTTGATGTATATAATCACCAACACCTGGGATTTTCCCACACATGATGTGTCTTGTGCAGATGATGTATAGTTTGGGAATGATTGCATTGGATTATAGGGATACCAAGTTCAATTGATAACCGATGGTGTTTGGGGCTTAGATATCTTGATTCAGGATCTCACATCTCTATAATGATTCTTATTTTTGTCAGTTTGGTACATTATTATGTCTTCACATATATTTGTTTCCCTTTTAATTTTTAGTTAACATTTTTTTACTCATGTATTACCTAGAGTTTTAACATGCATAAGTTGTTCTCTAGATGATTCATCTTTCATTGCTATTCTTATTAACATAATCATGGAGATGATCGGGTGAATTTATATAACTACATAGGCAATGGAGTCTCATATTAGCTAACCCTTTCAGTGATAGTCACCAACCCCAATAATAATGATGCATGATTGGGAAGTTTCTACTTAGGCCACATTTGACTGTCTTATGATAGATTGGTATTACATAATTTCATTACATGGGACTTTTTTTGTGTTATACTCTTATGAGGAGTGGTATGGGACTTAGGGAAACACTATAAATGTGTCATGAGTTCTTCTTTTAGGACAAAAAACATAGTTTTGGTGTGGGAGGCTGACATATCCATTCACCATGACACTGAGTATCTTCTTATCGACTTGGAACCCCAAGAAATTTGTTATAGGGATCAATGGTAGAAAAATCATATAGGATCGAGTCTTTGACTATCCTTATTAATTCATCACGCCATATATATAATATCATTTGACCATGGTTCATCTTGATTATATTTTCAGGATTCTTCTATGAAGACATCCATCTAGGTTATCGATTTTAAATCACGATGACAAGTAGATGAGTGATAAGGGTTCAGTTTAGGGTCCATCATACACTATTATCCCATGAGTTGGATCAGTCGGAGAACGGTTTCCTATCGAAGAAATAAATTATACTATTACAGAAGGATAAGGGAGTTAATAATTTTAGTGCACTCTGTGAGTATTAGGGCAAGAGCCCACATAGGTTACATTGTGTACCAGATTAAGAGGTATTAAAGGATTGGATAGGGTCAATGATTCACATTTTAATTCTTATCTAGACATATATGGATTTGTTTGTTACATTGGAAATCAATATTTTTCACAGTGCATCTAGGCCCTGGTGTAATCTAGTTACAAAAATGCATGATGATTTGAAACATCATGGGTCAACTTGTAGCAGCTGTTTTTTGAGGAGAAATACCCTTATTCTTGTGATTAGTTTGGACTTAGGAGATTCAAGAGCTTCAGTATGGAGTTTTTAAATTTTTTATTATATTATATGGTTCAAAAACCTTATGTGGTACTCTCTCTACATGATTCAAGATGGTTACTTATGGTCACAGAAGACTGAGTTGGGTATCTATAGAGACATTTGTTCTAGTATGGTACCCCATTGAATTATAACTAATGATGGAGTGTTAGAGCAGTTAATGTTTAAAGAGATATTCTTATAACTGTAATTACAGATAGCTGGAGCATGTTGTGGTCTTTATGAAATGATTTTCCTGAATTATATACTTTTCCCGAGTTTGAAATATTATAGCTCATGAGATCTTATCATTATTAAATTTGGATTCATGGTTTTATAGCATAGGGTCTGAACAGAGGACAATGGAAACTCAGTGGGGGAACATGCATTAAAAGTGATGAGTGTAGTCACATAAAACTTTATTTTCAAACCCGATGTGATGATGATTATACACATATAAGAGATTGATTTCTAGGTTTGGGGAAGTTCAATGATCATAGATCTCCCAGCTAAAGGTAGGGTGTCCACCAGTGATTTGGGACTTGGAAAATAAGAATGTGGGTCTCTACGAGGAAGATTCATGTGTGGTAAATGATGATAGGATCTCCTTCAACCACCCCCACTAGTCGGATACCCATGTTAGGCTTATGTAGAACGTGTTTGAGGCCACGAGTAGCTACATGCCCCGGTGGCATATGATCTAGTGGCATAAGAGATGATCAATGGTATGAAATTTCGTTATTCTACACTTTCTTATGTATTTGTAAAACTAGGTTTGATTAATTACATTATCTCCTTAATCATGGTGAAATAGTATGAGATCCAAGTTGATATGTTATCTTAGTATCTTTACATTGAGGACTCTACAAGGAACACTTATATGATCTCTTTTATCTTCTGATGGTGAGAGATATCAATTAGTGGACATAGTTTTTCATGTGACCTCTTCATCATCATGATAAAACCTTATGACGTAGTCTTATATATGCATTATTTTTACATGACCTGAATATAGATTTACTATCACCTATAATTAGTCATATATCGTCACAATAGTGGTACATGATTATCATTTTTTAGATAGAGAGAGATATATATTATTGTGTATGAGTGGGTTTTGTGAGATGGAAGCTACAACCCATCAACCACCAATTAGTGAGTGTATCCCTTGATGCATCATGTTCACCAGGCATGTGATTTCATTCATTTGTTGATTATTTTATGGGATTCATCCCATATTAAATTTTGGTAGAACCTCTAAGGGGGTAGATGGATTTTAATATAAAATTTCACACTGGTGTTGCTCCTATATCTGCATCATCGTATCAGATGGTCCCTTACTAGCTCATGGAGTTGTAGGTGATATTAGAGGACCATTGAAATAATTTACTTCCTAGACCCCATGTGTACTCCTTAGTAGTTTCGATGTTTATATGAAATAGGAAGATTGGATCTTGAAACTTTTTATGGACAATCATCACCTAAATAAATCCATGATAGAGAATATATTTTCCTTGGTGTGGATTGTCAACTAATTTTTTTAGTTTCAATGAATGATATGGTTCTAATAGATCGATATCTTGTCATTCTAACACCTTTTAGAGTCTTTGAAGATTATATTTTGAATTTTTAATTACAATGTATCAATAGACATTATGATTTCATGTTGATTTCCTATGGGTTGAAGAAATACCCTTCCGTTACAATGATTTTCTGAACTAGATATTCTAGTAATACATTAATTGAACTATACTTGTCTTCATTAAAAAAACCATTTAATCTATGTTATAGGAGGAGCATCAAGAGCACTAGGGGTTTCTCCATCATTTTCATTGGGATAATCATCTTTATGGTAAGATCTGGATGTTCTTGTTATAGATCCATGATGATCACTTTCTGGGGAATGTTATCTCTGATCATGGATTACTTGTTGACCCGATGGTGATCGATGAAGTATTTTCATGGGATCAACCCAAGAGAGTGTCAAAGGTTAAGATATTTATTTTCTTAGAGGTTTACTACCATAGGTTTTTGGGACATATCCCTTTGAATTAATAACCTTTTACCATACGAAAAAGGAATAGGTAACATTTTTTCTTGATCAGGCACTTATAGAGAGCCTTTGATGTTTTGAGGATGAGTCTGAAAAGTTCTCAATTTTTAAGAAAAAAATATGAGAGCATGGAGTACATATTTTATTATGATTCAATAGGATTTGATATCAGGTACTTGTTGATACATCAGTAGGCTGATATTGCATATTGATTGAGGTATTTGATACATGCGCGAGAAAAAAATAAGTGACTCATGGCCTATACTAGTAAATGTTTGTATTTTGACTATATATGTGGAGGAACTATCTTCTAGGAGAGTGCTTCATCTTTTACTCAGAACATTATATCCATAGATATGTCATCACAGGGAGAGACCGAAACATGAGGTAAATTCATTGGTGGAATTTCCTACATGTTCATTAATTTGAGAGAGTATATACTATTTGTAAGTGAAGTGTGGTGGGAAATGAACATAGACGTCCCATGCCCATTTGGTTTCAGATTCATTAGAGTGGTTGGCTTCCTTATAGCAGACCATGGTTGAGCTGGATAATTAAAATTTTCCTCATTCGATATTGTTGACTCCTATAGTGTGGCCAAGATTCCCAGCATGAAGAAATTTACATTGAGGTCTTAAGTAATCATATATCCTTAGAGTATTAACTATATGGATTATCTAATGGTGGGAATCACATATTCTATTTTGATGAATGGATAGTGATCATTGTCAAGATGTGAGAGTACATAATGAGAGTGCTTCACACTTCTCCTTTGGATATACATCCCAAGGTGGGGAAGTGTATAACAACCTTCAGTTGTATTTTTGATTGTAATGATGAGATGGAGAATGTCTAAGTTTATATCTCGGTGTCTCACCTATTAATAGGTGAAAACCGAGAACCAGGTTCTTGTAGGTTTTTTGATTTCCCCTTCAGATCCAACAGTGTAAATGGGACAACAAATCCAAATATATATTGATGGTGCTTCCATGGAAATTGAGAGGTTGTGATGACATCTATATGATATCTGACCCCAAAATAATATAAAACAATTCTATTCAATAAGGGAGTACATTTTGGTTTAGATATTGGGGAACTTGTACATATGGGAGATTGTCCTCCTTCATTGGGTTCCCTCAAAGATTGTCCCTGACCGCATTTCTTGGTTTATGACTTGATTTTAGAGTGGCTTTAAAGAAGTTTTCATGACCTTTAAATGGATGAGTATAACCTTCCACCCTCATATAGATGATTAGAACAACATAACTATCTAGGTTATGGATGTTATACTGGGTGATTGCATGTTAGAATTTATCTAGAGCAGGTATATTCACTTCCAATTATTAGGGATTTCATATAATAATATCTACAACTATACTATCAAAATGGAACCATTTCAGTCACTATTTAAGAGGCATTTGTGTTCACCCCTATGATAAACTATTGTTGATAAGGTATATCTTATTTGACTATAAATGGTGAAATAAATGAAAGAGAAGGTTATGGTGATCCATTAGTGGATGAGGACATCCTGAAAAAGAATAAATTTTATGTAGATAGATATCATATGACCCTATAGTTCGAATAGGGAGACCAATTTTTACAAAGAGTCTCCCCATTAAGAAAATTTTGAATATTCAACCGGTGATGAAATTTATCCCGGCAGTAAATCGGGCTATTTGAGATTTTGTAGGCGGTTGGTAATCTTTCCTACAACTTTTCCCTACCCACATAGCTGGACTGGGTGTACAAAATCTTCAATGTTTCTTAGTCGAGAAGATATGTGAATGACCAAACACCAGAAATTGAATAATGTGAGATGGAATTTGATTATATAGACACTTGTGTGTATCCTCATATGAAAATCAAGGGTTGAAAATAGAAGACACTATATGGACAGACTATTCACATAGTTCATGTGTTGTGGTAGTATGTGGGCATGTTGGAGAGATCAGGGGAGGTGAGGAACCTGATGTGGGATCAATATCATGACCTTTTTCATAGTATATTCTATTCAAGGATGAAAATCATGAATGAGGAAATTATATAGAGGAACTTTCTTTTCCTTTTACTACACTAAAATATACATTGTCATATCTTTGGGGAAAAACATTGAGATTATGTGAATTAATGATGTTTAGTGTGCCCAAAATTATTTGTATAAAAATATTAACAATATTTTATATTACGTGCACCATGTTTCCAATTAAAAAGGGATAACTCATAAATTTTGTCTCAAATCGATATTCCAAGACCAAGATTTATTACAAAATGTGATGTTTATCCTGGTAATTACATAAATATTATGGGTAGTGGTGTTCAAATAGAACTATCATTGTAATGTTTCATTAGTGGATTAATTAATTAATTCATTCATTAGTTAAAAATATAAAACCTTATTTCCTCAGTATAATCATAATTTTATAATATCATTATGGTTATCGACATAACACCAAGACCAATGAGAGGAGGTTTTAGAACTCTCCATCATTGGATAATCGAGATCAGATGACAACCAACCTCTAGATCAAGCTGAATTGAGGTAGAAAAAATAAAATCAATCATCATAATTCATTAGAAAGAAAATTATTTATAAATTAATTGTACAATGTTCATGCAGGACTATTCATTTTTTGATTTTTCCCAATATGACTAAAATATTGAGCATTATCAATTCCTTGTCTCTCATCCTTGTTTATGCACCTCTACATTAGCCCGTGTAATGTTCTAAAACATTTTATTTAATTTATCCCATGTTTTCCCAAGCTAGATATAATATATATTTTTTCCATGAGTTCTTGGAAATGAATATAGAACCATATTTTATTTTCCTTTCCTCTATCATTCTTACTATTTTTTGTCGTATGCATATGGTGAAAAAATTCATCATTTCTGGATTGGACAAATGATGATCCGACCCCAGAATTTATAATGGATTATTAGGAAACATAAAGTGTTCTAAATCAAATATGTATTTTCGTAGATATATAGAGAAAAGTGATTCTGTTTTGAATTATTAAATTAGGTATGGAAGTGGGAGGCACCATATATAATATCAGTACATACAACCTTCTAGCGACGAGCCTCATTTTCTTCTCAACAACTAATGGATGGGAATGATGGTCAAACGTGAACTCCATCATTTTACGGTGATAAATTGGTGACATACATTGTATAAGAGACATATTTGGAGTGATATATCATATTTTGAATGTATATTAAAAAACCTAACTATGCACTGTGGGGTATAATTAACATATGTTTTATTGGGGCCCAACTGTGGTGGATAGGGGTTTCAAGTGAATAAAATTAGACATGTTATGTGGGGAATTCATATAATTTGTGGCTTTGTCTTGGAAACTTATCATGTAATCATAGAGTACACAAATATGAGCATGTCCAGGCACATGACTAGGGTACATGGACATGACCAGAATGACATGATAAGATCCCCATGAAGAAGGAGACACCCTGTATTGTAATACACATGCATGGAAAAGGTACTTGGAAACAACCAAGATCACATTAATGACCCCTTGTGGCTGATTCATTCTATGTAGTAACCTTACATTCCATGTTGGTCTTCATGGCTAGTGAAGAATTTATTTTCGAGGACATAACTAAGAAACAGAGCATGATAAAACATCATGTGGGATCCCTTACACACCATTTAAACCTATATCCTTTTTTAGAAACAACTATATCTCACATATCCATCATTTAGTCTTTTTATTTCATATTATTAGACTACCCTGAGTGGTTTTCATCATAGAATGTGGTAGTGGACCATAAAGTGACTTTTGAGATATAATTTGGGTTATTCAAATTGTGGAAGATCTTTTGGTAAAACACAAAAATGACACTGATTGCACGATATCATCAGAGTGTAACCCTACTATTGATTTTGGGAATGGGTACACTATCTATCCATCTATATAGTGTGACCCTCATGGTGGGACTGTGCATGGGAACTATACCACAAGAATGGTACCCTCCTAAGAATATAGAGAAAGGGTCCTCTACGTATAGACTGTAACCCCCTGTAATGTCTGATAATGGGTACTATATATTTATATATATACATAGATAAACCCACTTGTTTGATCAAGGAATGGGTCCTCTAATAACCATTGGATTGGAACCCTCATGTGGAGTCAAAGAATGGGTCTTCTACCAATTAGAGAAAAAACTTACTATAGGTACATGGATGGGGTTTTTTCTCAATATATAAAATGAATCATTGTAGTTATATTAGGGAATAGGTCCCATACCAATATATTTTTACCCTTGAATATATAGAATACAGGTAACGAGTGTCTAGTCATGGATATTTTTTCATACTGATTTGTGACATACATAGAATTATTAATATACACATTAAAATTGATATAAGAGTCTCATTTAAAGTTAGGAAATGAGATAGTGATCCACTTTCTCACTCATTTAGACTTTTCTTTTACGAATGTGTATATATCGATATCCATGTTGTTATATTTTGTGAATCTCTATGGGCTGAGATTTCTATTATTATTGTGTCCCTAACTCTCTGCATCATATTTTGGGTTGTCCTACAGGGTATGTATATTCTCACCCTAGCATAGTCTTTTACCGTACTTTTCATGTCTTATATAGAGGATAAAAAATTCATTGGTGATCAAAAATGATTGTAGGGACAATAGTTTTCATTTGAAGATGTATTATGGTTTTCTCTTAGAGATATGGATTCTGTCTCGCTAATCACATTTCATTTCTTATTTTTATGTATTATTGAGACATCTTTCGGTTTTGGTGTTTATTTTACCCCTTATACTTTTCATATTACGATATATTACTCTTGTAATCCCTATAGGTAATAAATTCACGACTTTTCATCTTGTTTTTTATGTTTTATTATTGTTTTTATGTACCTATGATTTGATAAGTTGGGCACATGTGTACCAGTACATAAGAAAATGGATTCCATATAATATATGCCTTTTAGCACTTGTCTTTATCTTCTAGACCATAGAGGAGGGATTATAATAGTGGTGGAATGATCCACATTGGATCTGGTCATGATTAGTTTACAACCATATATAGTGAAATTTGAAAACACTAATAATCATTGAATTTCAAAACAGTGAAGAAATAATGTAACCCAAAGAAATAAAATTCAGTTGTGAAAATCTTTACAACCTAGAAATTTTTAGGTAAATTAATATTTGATGAAATGATTAAAATTGATTTATAAAATAAAATAAGGTATGAATTTATCATTTTATTAGATGTCAATGGGGATATATATACACCTTCTAAAAGTAATTAGGTCCATAACATTACAATATTCCTTAATGAATGGAAATTTAGATGATGTCCCTCACCTCATGCATCTATTTGGTTTAAAATTAATTAACCACCTCTATAAATGTTTTCTACTTGTTATTATTTTCTAAAATAACCAAAATAATTTTTATAATATCATATATTATCCTATTAAAATATTTAACCACTCATTTGTTAATAATATTCCGTTATTTTCATTGTTTGGGGTGTAAATTTCGTAGTTTTCCCATGGGTGTAATTAATATCCAGAATTATATTGTCGATATAAATATCATATTTACCTAGTACATACATTATAAAACCCACTTTGAATTTTTTTTCCACGTAAAAAGGATTTCATCGCTTCATGGGGACAATAAGATGTATGTCTGAATAAGTGACGATATAATTCCATAAATGAGTGAAATGGTAAAACATTAGGTAATATATTAATGTTTTAAATCAATATAATATAATTTATATCAAATATATTATCTAATTTTATTCTTATTTCATTCTATTTAATGAGTAATTGAATAAATAATCCCTTTACATCGTGAGGCAGTACTCTTCCGTACACAAAAACATTATTATCATATTTGAAATAAAATATAATGTAAAAATATTTATGTTGTATTAAAATTAAATATCCATTATAATAAAACATATATAACATAAATGTGACCAATCTATAATTATATATGTTCATGAATGGTTGTAAAAGAAAAACGAATGAAATCCGTTCATGATGCGGTAGTTCGTTGTACACAATATCGAGGATTTCATTTCCCATTTGATGGATGTATGGATGGATAATTACACAACCATTAACATAATAAAATTGAATTATATTTAATATAATGGTTTTATTATATTGATACTGTTAATAAATAATTATATGTGTAAAAAGAATAATGCAAGTAAAAGATAATTGTGAAAATAGTTACCTTGGATGAGAGAAAACTCATTTGGATCTTCTCTTAAGTACCATAGGGATTGTATTTTATAAGGAACATCAGCTATAAAATGTGAATAAATAAGTTAAGTAGATAATTTTTCATGGATTTTTATTTTAAAAGGACTTGTGAGATTTGAATTAGTTAGGTGAGGTAATTCTCTTTTATAAGTGGGGAAACATGCCCCCTTGGATTTCACTAGAAAATTAACCTAGATGATTCCAAGATTATATTGTTATTCAAGTGAAATATTCCTTCAAATGATCCTATATTCTATATTGGTATGTATAAGCTGTAAATATTTCTACACAATTTTATTTCAAAATTTTTTTATGTCATATTAACACTTATCTTCATAGATTGACCCTGAGTAGATCTTTTATTACCCTATTCGCATTATATACTTTTTATATTTCTAACAATTCAATTCCGTAAAAATATTTATTGAATATATTATATAATTTAAATTATTTTTATCCAATTAGGTAATCTACTTTCCATAATTCTATTCATATAATTTAAAATTTTTAATTTAAAATAAATCCCACTAACTGAATACGAAAGTTTGTTTTAAATGAGCAAATGTTTAAGTAATTACAATGTTTTTATATCCAAATTAAATATGAAATCGATTACACTGACATAAATTTGATAAATAGATATAGAAGTTAACATATTTTACATTAAATAGAAATCAAAATATAATTTATTTTATGAAATATTTTAATCAAAAATGAAATTTTCCATTTAAATTTTGTATATTTTCCTGTTCCTCAAAATATTTATTATTTCATAAAATTCACAAAAAATAATGGAAAGAAAATTTTGATATACCAATTTAAAAATATAATTTTAATTTATAAATTGAATATCTAAAATTTTAATAATTAATTTTTAATTATTTGGATAAAGCACGACTAAAAAATATCATAGAAAACATACAAGTTTTTTTTAAAAAACATTTTCTTTAAAATGAATCTCAATTTATTATTAATTAATAAATAACCAAAATTTTCTTAATTTATATTATACTATAAGATCCCACCAATTTCATTACTAGGTTACAATGGTCTACTATATTCTAGTTCTACAGTCATCTTGTTTCATGTTTTGAAAAATTTCAAAAGATTATATATAAAAAAATATATTATATTGTTTATTTAGGAACAGTTGTACATTTCACATACAATTTTGAATACAATGATATTATTTAATAATTTCAAGGTGTTACATTCTCCCCACCATAAATAAATTGTTTCCTCACAATTTTATCATGATCTCAGTAATTATGCGGTTTTAATTTAGAAATATAACAGTCGAAAACCCCATATACTAAAAGGGATAGTAAAACTACATCTTAATAAGAGAGAAAGGAATGTAAAAATGTCAAATATAATAAAACATAACTACGTTTCCCCGTAGAATAACATTTTTACTAGAAATATATTGTAAAAGAAAGAAATCGTAAATAATTATAGAGATTTATAAGGGTTAATGGGCACTAAAAAGTGAATGATCAGAAGAAATGTAAGGACTAAAAAATTATAAAATAAGTTTTTTATTTAAAATGAAAAATTATTCATCATATTTCAATGTAATAATATAACATTTTTGTTCATGATCCTTTTCATAAACAAGAATAATTATTTCTAATTCTATAAATATAAGGAAATAAAATTACATGATATGTTTTTTTCCTTCATAAGAAGACTTTTATCCTTTTGTTATTCTTTGATCAACATAAAACTTATTACATAATCCAAGAAATGAATTCCAAAAAAAATTCCTAATGTACTATCATTTTGTTTTAATGGATCATAATCTCCATTAAACAATGCCAACTCTTCTATATGTCACATAGTATTTTATAAAACCAATATGGTTGGAAAAATTAGTCCAATATAATATATTAATCCATAAAATTCAACAGTAATAACAGTGGTTCATCATTATAATTTATTAATAAATTCATTTGAAAACAAAAAATCTAAAATTAACATGAAAATTGTATTGGCTAGTGGTAAGTGTTAAAACATTATTATCCTTTAGTCTTTATATAATGCCCATTGACAATACTAGATGTGAAAAGTCATCACCAGTTATAGAGGTTTTATATTTTCTAAAATTATTAATATAATTCCAATACCATTATAAAAAAATTTGATAGACATACTTTAAATAAAATTAATCATTACATAACATTTCTACAAAGCTTATTAATACAATTAATTTTATTTTTTACTTTATTACAGAGTCCAATAATATTATTTGACTATTTTCAAAAACACATATATGGTCATATTTACTATAAAGGTTATAAATATCTTTAAACTAATTTCCGAAAACACTAAATGCATTATTCTGCAAAAAAAGTTCCCACTAAATCATATACTTGCTATAATTTTCTACGAATATATAATTATTCTTGGCGACACCTATCACATAAATCATAATAATCTGTGTTTGAAATATTGAACCTATGATAAATTTTAAACTCATAAAACCCATTATGGAATACATTACTCTTATGTTAGTGATTACACACATTTTTATATAATTAAATTCTACCTATATATTATTTATTGTTCTTATATCCAAATAAAATTGGTAAAAATAATTCCATAATGTAATTCATCATTCATGATACATAAATACATCTAAAATTTTATTTTAACGTGGGTGCTTCCCCTTTCTATGTTATAAACATAACATAAGGGAATTGACTTGGATAATACCTAGGTTCTCCACATTTATGACAATGGAATAAAAACGGATCTTAAGGATGATATTTATTTCATTTGATCATTGTCTATAATTTCCATCATTAATTAATTATTTTATTTGATTCTTATCCAAACATTAATAATTTTTATAGTATTTTTAAGCATATTATTTTAATTATTAGAGCCCTTATGATTAACCATGGAAATCCATTGTCATTTTATATTAAAATAATTTATAATTGTTGTAAAATAAAATGAGAATTATAAAAATCATACACACCAGGATTGTCAAACTAAGTGTTCAATAAGGATTGTTGTCCTGCCCTAGGATAAGATTGGGTCAACCCCAAAGCACAATTTTCAAATGTATTACCCTAAGCTACTTATGTTCTAGAACGACGTCTACATATAATATACATACATGGATGTATGGAAATGAAAACCCACATAATATCTATATTTACAAATCTTTATGATGCCATTATATACATATTATCAATTTCTATCACATGGTTTATTCACTAATCTATGTTTTCTTAAATCTAGTTCCTATGGTTATCAATAAACTTCCTAAGAAACAAACTACATAGACCCCAACCCTTATATCCTGAAGTATATTATTTCTTTATTACATTTGAATTAGATATAAGGAATCAAATCCAAATCAACCAAAAATTTTATTAGTCTTAGTAAACTACATACGAACTTGGGTCTTGTAAAAAATAAGAAAATAAATAAACCCAATTTTATTTTTGGTAATATCATTAATACCTATATAATATTATTTCATATTAATTGTGATGTTCATTATAGATACCTATGCATGGAATCAAAATAATGAGAAGGTCAAATTCTTTTTTAGAGTCATATATAGTTGAAACTATCATGAATAAATAAATATTAATCAACATTTCATTGTAAATAACGCAACACATATTCCATTTAATCAGTAACGTAGCTACCATACATTAATAATGAAAAAATCATAATATAAATTAAATTAAAATAAAACACATTCAATTTAATAAAAATTAATATGTCGGCAATATAATGCACAACAAATATGGAATGTAATTAACTAAAACACATTACAAATTAAAAAATTAACTATCATTATAAGAAAAAGAATAATCCGTATGAAAAGATAAATAATTGAACACAAATTTAATTTAATCAATAACATTATTATAATAATTTACTTTGGAATAATCAATATGGAATGTTAAACAACTAAAAAACATTCAATTTAATCAACTAATGGAAAATTAAATTAATCCATAGATAATATCACTGTGAAAATCTCATGGAAACAATTTAAAAAATTATAAATAGTTAAATTTATTAATTATTTGATATCAAGATATGAGGATACATGGTAACTCTATCACCATTGCAGAAAACATTTTTTACATCAGATATTTTTCTATCGTGGGTTTTTGGCCGACGTTATTACATGAGAAATTATAAATATTATTTTTTACATCAGTTACATTAAAACCGTCATAAAAAACATAAATCCGAAATGTTTTTCACGTAGGTTTCTAAAAACAGACGTGGAAAATTCTTGGAATTGGTGATTTATTACGTTGGTTTTTAAATAACCAACATGTTATATCGTTTATTACATCGTTTACCTAATAACTCACATAATAAATTATGCCTACAAATCATTTTTCACATAGGTTATTAAAACCCGACTTGAAAACAAGTTAATAACGTCAATTGTTCTCATAACTGGCGTGGAAAAACAAGGATGCGAAGATGTTTTTCATGTCAACTATTTCTTAACCAATGTTAACACATATATTATACGTAGGTTATTAAAAAACAAACATAAAAACCATTCCCATTCATTAATTATATCTGTTATAAAATAACAAAACTAAAACCTTCCTATGAAGCATTATTGACATCGATTATTGTTTAAACAATGAGAAAAAATATATACAATGCCGGTTATTAAATAACTGACGTAAAAATCTACTCCCATGAACGTTTCACATCGGTTATAAAATAAGCGACGTAAAAACCAATTTTTTTTTATAAAACAGTTAAACCATTAATATGCACTACTAGAGAAGACCTGAAATAGGACAGAAAATAAACCGAAACTAGAATAAAACCAAACCGGAATACATCAATAAAATCAAAACAAAAATTCCTAAATAACAAGAACACAAGACATATTAAAACATTCACATTAATAAAAATCAAAACATTCCATGTAAACTAAAAAAACAAAACACCCTTTGGAAATTCCCCACCCCCATGGAAATCCCTCCCACCCCTTGGACACCCTCTAACCCCCAGGACAACCCCCTAGAATGCCCCCACACCCCAAGACAACCCCCACCCCTGGACACCCTCACACCCACTAGACATGACACCACCCCCCTGGACACCCGCCCACCCCTATACACCCCCACCCCCTAGACAGCCCTCACCCCCTGGAGAGCCTTCTAACCCCCAGGACACCCCCACCCCCTGGACACCTTACCACACCCCTAGACACCCACCGGATTGGCCCCCAGCCCCTTGAAAACGCCTCACCCCCTGGAAACCCCCACCCATGGACACCCCCAACCCCCTGGACAACCACCACCCCCCTAGACAGGCTCCCACACCATAGACACCCTCCCTCCACCTTGACAGGACCCCACCCCCGTTGACATCCTCCCACTCCCATGGACACCCACACCCCCTGGAATGCCTCACCCCTAGAAATCCCCCACCCCTGGACATGCCCCCACACCCTAGACACCCCACCCCCCTGGACAGCCCCCCACACCATTGGACAACCCCACCCCCTGGACAGTCGCTACCCCTATGGACTGCCCCCACCCCTGGACACCCCCACGCCCTGGACTCCCCTACCCCCTAGGACACGCTCACAACCCTTGGACAACCCCCTCCCTCTTGGACTGGCCCCCACCCCCTTGGACATCCGCACACCCCCTGGACACCCCCACCCAATGGATACCCCACCCCCGTACACCCCACCCCTTGGACACCCTCCCACCCCCTAGACACCCCCATCACCCTAGTCACCCAAACCTCCTGTACCACCCTCCTTCACCCATGGACAACCCCCATACCTAGACACCCCCCACTAGACAGTCCACACCCCCTGGACACCCCCACCCCCTGAACACCCCCACCTCTTGACACCCTCCCACCCCCTAGATAGCTCTCACCTCCATGAATTGGCCCCCACGCCCTTAAACTACATCCCAACCTTTGGACACCGCCCTAGAAACCCCCACCCCCTGGACACCCCCACCCCCTAGACACCCCACCACCCAGGCCCCCCTATACCTCCCTCTCACCACATGGACAACCCCCCCCCCCCCCCCCACACACACACACACCTAGACACAACCCCACCCCACTGGACAACCCCCCACACCCTATACACCGTCCCACCGCATGTACACCCCACCACCTGGACACCCTCCCACCCCTTTCAAATCCTCCTGCCCCCATGGACACCCCAACCCCCCAAGACAGCTCCCCACCCATGGACATCCCCCACCCTTTGGACACCCCCACCCACTTGAACACACTCCCACTGCCATGATATCCCCCACCACCTGGACCTCCCACTCATCGCCTATAAACCCCCCCCCCCCCACCCCCAGGACACGACCCCACCCTACTGAACACCCCACCCCCTTGGACACCCTCACACCCCCTACACACATGGACACCCACCCAATCTTTAGACACCAACCCAACCACATGGATATCCCTCCATGCCTCAGACATCCCCCACCCCTAGACACCCCTACCCCATCGACATTCCCCCACCACCAGGACATCCCCAACCCTGACCCCCCCCCCCACACACACACACAAAATTGGACACCCTCAAACCCCTGGATAACCCCAATCCCATGGACCTCCATCCCACAACCTTTTCACACCCCCAACCCCTAGACACCACCCACCCAACTGGACAGCTGCCCCCACCATTTAACATCCTCCCACCCCCTACACTCTTGGACACCCTCCTACCCTCTAGACTACACCCCCCCATGGATATCCCCCACCCCATAGACACCCCTTCCCCTTGGACTGGCCCCCACCCCCTGGGCATCCCCCACCCCCAGACACCCCTACCCCTTGGATAGCCCCTCCCATGGACACCCCCACCCCTCATGAAATCATTAAAATACTCTTCCAAAGTTTGAAACAAGCAGAAACAAGAACCAAAGCAGACCAAAACTAGACCAGAATCCATACTAGAAAAACATCAGAACTAGACCAAAACAAGAAGAACTAGAGAAAAATTAAATAATCACATATATAACATAACAAATTGAAATGACAAATAGAAAAACTAAATCCAACCAAAACAAATACCAAATACACAATTACAATTAAAATATTCAAAAATAAAATTTTCCACTTCAAACAAAACAACATCCAATCAAACCTGTAAAACAATTTCACCATTCCACTTTTAAGTGTTTGACCTACTGAAAATTATAGGATTGTGGGGCATCAAATATCTGAAAATGAAAAGGATAGTATTTAACATGTATAATGAATAAATAAAAGGAAAAATTATTGCAATGTTTATAATGATATATTACCAGTCAAACATCACTAGTTTTCCAGTTTTAATTATTTTATAGATAAATCATTACATGTAATATCTTCATTTGATGATTCCTTGTTGTTCATGAAAATTATATTTAAATCAGTTTCAATTAAAAATAGAATTTTTATGTAACACATCAAATAGTATAAATTATAATTTGAAATTTACCTTTACATTTACAAATTTGACCTTGTCACTCTTTTTCTCTATGTGTTTTCGAAAGTAGACTGGTTTAATGTTAGAAAATTATATTAATGTGATAAATTTTAAAATAATTATAATATAAAATATTAAAAAATGAAACATAATTTTCTAACAAATTTTTAAAACATTACCACACATCACCATGGAAAAATAATATCAAATAAAGTGCTTTCTCCCTAAAAAAAACACTTAACATCAAATGACATTGGTTAAAAAGAAAATTTAATGTAAGTGGTTTTTTATGATAAAAGACTATGGACACTTTTCCAGACATATGTTTCATACCCCTCCCAAAAATGCATCATCCAACACTGTGTTATTATATTCTGTTCAAATCATTTATCAATATAAAGTGTTCTTTATTCCACATCCAATGCAAGTTATTCAGGGGAAATCAAAAGCAGGTCCATAAATTCATATACATTTTTTCCTCTTATTCTTCTAACACATGTTATAAAGATACCTAATAAAAAATAGACATGAGAATATATTTTTAATAAATAAAATGTAGGTAAATGTGTTAAGACTTACATGGAAAAAGTATGAACCAAATTGGCGCCCATCGTATTTCTAGTAAAAAGATCCATGATATCATTTTTCAAAATCCGCACATTTATTGCACGTCAGCAAACATGAGCTTCCATTGGAAAATTAAAATTATCTGCCAACAAATTTGAATATATGGACAATATGTCAAGACTAATAGAATATGTATCTGATGTCATATCATGTTTTTGTTATTTGTGTATGTAAAGAATTTATTTACCTTTGATGTATTCATATAATAATAAATAGAAAAATATATTAGTTTTCAAATGTTAAAAAAATTAATAAAAAATTAAATAAAATATGTTACATAAATACCTCTATTGTAGTGAGTTGCAGATGTCTAGATGGCCAAACTAAAAAGTGGCCAATGCAATTTTCAACTGTCTCCACCTAATCATTAGGTAATGCTACTCGAGCTGATCTATCTATAATATCATGTACAGTGACCCTATGATTATCTACCTCTAAATGTTGATGATGAACTATATCTCCCAAACAATATACAAGTATATATGAAACTATATGATGGATAGGATCATCAAAATATAACTCACAATAAGTAAGATGTTGTGGAAGATTAGTTGAATAAAAAACGGGGTCCACAGGCTGAGGTTGGGGAGTGTGAGCAATTGGCGGAGGTTGCAGATAAATAATGGGGTCTGTAGGGGGAGTTGATGGAGAGGGCGCTATAGTTTGAAATTGTCTATACATGTCTACAAACATGAAATTTATCAAATCTATAATATTTTAATCTTTTTTATCATTAATATAATGAACATTAAACTATAAGTATTATTTTTATTATTAAAATACTCAATGGAAGATGTTGAAGAATGTGGAAATGAGTTTTTAAATGATACACCCATTGTATATCCTCGTACACGACTAGGGTTTCTGGGCTTTCCCAATAATGCTGATAAAATATATTTCCTCCTAGAATTTCTAAATATCACATGTGAGAACTTCTCCTTAAGAGATTCTAATATTAATTAATTTTACATTTCTTTAATGAATCAAATTATTTAATGAATATAATTTTCTTAAATAAATAAAATAAATATCTTATAATCCTCTCAGCTAATATTATTGATTATTCCGAAAGATATTTCCCCCTTTTTCCCATTCGATCTCTCTTCTATTTTTCGTGCCTAGATGGAGGTGATGGGGGAAACCTATCCAGAGATTGAAGACTCAGATCTCAGTTTTTGTAATTTTTCCTCCATCATCAGTTCTTCCAATAATGTATACACTCCCTAAGGTAAAAAATGAGGGTATACCTTTTTATATTGGATCTCTTTATTAGATGTCATTTTTTACTATAAATTAGGAATAATAAATCAATAGCAAAAAATAATAAGATCACTTATAAGAGAAATATTATAAATGTCTACATTTCCGTAACGAAAAATGAATATTTTATTCTACTTTCAAAAAACTACCTCCATGTGTCCTCATATATGAAAAGATATATATGGAATGGATTTTCATAATTCATATAACCAAATATAAAATAAGAAGTGAGGGTTGATTTGAAATCCCACCATCTTCTTGCTTCCATCGATAAACATTTCTTCTTGACTCTTACAATGTTAGGAATATCATGTGACATTTGATAAAAAAGACGTAAAATATATTATAATAGAATCAATTAAATATTTTTCAAACAATAGAAAAATATCATAACAAAATCGTCTCCCACAATCTAGATATTATCACTTTTTCTACACTTCTACAATCAACATACAAAATTCTTACCTTTCTTTTACCCCGAGTTGACAAAAAATATTAAAAACTTTTGCATTTTCACCTCTAGGAATATCGTCATCATCAAACTCAATGAGTATCATGTGGTCCTGACTATGGGAAAGTTATAATTTTGGTAAACTTGTGCAGCCACATCTACCAAATCCCAAACTCTTATTTGTCGTTATAGGAGAACATGATGAAGAATAAGAAATATCAAGAGGGGTATGTGAATGTTCCTCCCCTGATGTATGATCATGATGTGCATATACATAATCCCGTGTTTTATCAACTGATTATTCTGTCATTATCTTTCAAATCAAGAAATAAAACATTAGTTCAAAAATATAAAAATTCTAATATTAAAAAAAATGTGTACAAAAAATGGAAAACTGAAATATGTTTTGTAATATTAAACATGGTAAATATGGTAAACATGTTAAAAAATAGTAATGATGGTCAACACGGTAAAAATGCTAATGTAATTTTCATTTAACAAAATCAATAAATATATAAGTTACGTAAAGGTAAACTATTGTAAACATGGTAAAAATGGTAAACATGGTAAACATGGTAATCATGGTAAACATGGTAAACATGGTAAACAAGATAAACATGGTAAACATGGTAAAATAATTATCATTCAAAATAATAAATAGATTTATAAATATGTTACGTAATTGTAAATATGGTAAACTAAACTAAAAAAATGAAAATTAAAAAAAAATTATAACATTTTATGAAAATAGAAAATGTAAACAAAAAATAAACATATGTTACCTATAATATTAAGAATGTACAAATGGATTGTTTACCCAAATTCATTCGTCATGATTATTCCTTATGGCGCAGACCATGTCTTCAACATGCTCATTATTATTTTTTTATAATCTTACCTTGGAAGTAGGGATCTCACATATATCAGCATCTTCATCATGTTGATCCTCGCCAAAATATTGTTTTTCCATTTTTAAATAACACACCACTACATATCTCATTGATCAACTATAGAAAAATATATTTTTCCTATGTTTCCATTATAAATGAACCTATCGTTCCATCAAATCAATATAGAATAACAACTGACATTACAAATTCATTGTGTCTAAAATATATGTTTTTGATAAACCATTTTCACTAAAAAATAGAAAAATTAATTTTAAATTAAATAACCTATAATATTTTCTCAATGACTCGATAATTTTCACTTGATTCAGAAATTGGGTTTTTGTTTTTATAACTCAAAAATGAATTTCTTTTGTAAACAAAAAAACACAACTATTCTGTACGGGAAATATTTTTTCCTGAGCTATTGTATGAATTTTATATCCACTAATGTCATACCCAGACCATGTTATCACATTTAATAATGGACCTCCCAGTAACCATATTAATGTCTCTGAATCATCTGACCATCAATGAAAGGTATTTTTAATCCATTGAATTTTTTTTGTGCTCAGTCAAAATAAACATTTCATTCTTCATTGGATGGCATTGTTTCACTTCATTAATATTAAATGTGATATACGGTCGAGCATCATATATTTTATTCAAGATGTATTATTCTGCATGCTTCATATGTTCAGCTGACAATGATTTGACTTTGAAGCCTTGAATCCCCTTTCCCTCATTATTAATTCATTAATTGCAAGATGGAGGGAAATGTATATGCTCCACGACAACTTAGTAACTTGTACAAAACTCTACAACCTCCTCATAAATATACTTTTCAATAATGGAGGCTTCAGGTCAATCGAGTTTCTTCACACACAACATCAATATTTTCAAATACCATTCAGAAGGATACATCCAATGAAGATATATAGGTCCACAATGATTTATTTCATGACATATATGAATCATTAATTAAACCATTATATCAAATAAATATGGAGGAAAATACATTTCTTATTGATAAAGTATAGGGAATGCATCCTTTTCCAAAATGAGCAAATAATTTACATTAAACAACTTATTAAAAATTGAATTAAAAAAATAAAACAACTTCATTATAGTCTTTCTGACATAGATGGGAAATATTCTATGCAATTAAACTGGTATAAGTTGTTTCATCATGACATGTCAATATTGAGATTTGACACCTATCAACATCAAATCCTTCAAAGAGACAAAAGTTTTTACATTTGAAGAATAACCTCGAGGAACATTGATATCATGAAGACACTAAAAAAAGATAATTTTATCCCTCTTGGATAATTTATGACAATATGGAAAAGAAATATTCTTCTTCCATTAGAAGTGGGAGCTAACTCCAAACGTAATTCCAATTACTAGTTAGTCTAATCTTTCATTCAACCCATATTTAGTATTTCCATTAATATATAACAATTTTCCCAATAAACTATCATAGATATTATTCTCTACATTCATGACATCAATATTACATTTCACTTCATGTTATTTCTAATATGGTATCACAAAAAATATTGACATTTTCTTCCAAATATATCTATAATTACTCGATTTATGTGTCTTTCCAAATGTCACATCAAGGTTTTAGACCCTCTAAAAATACACATCTGGGATTACTATTTTTGGATCAATAACAAATTCTTATGAGACATTGAATTCATTTTTTAGTCTTCTATATGAGTGATTAATAGTTAAAAAAATTTGATGACTTGTGTATACTATTTTCATCCCATGATGTGATTGACAATATGAATTCTATTGTTCGTAAATTGGACTAGCTTTATGCCCCTTAACACTGTATCCAGACAAATTTCTATATGCTGTGAGGTCATTTATTGTGATCATAAAAACTGCATGCAGTTGAAAATTTTCTATTTTATAACAATCATACACAATAATACCATCCTCCCATTAAAGTTTCAAATCATCAATCATTGGTGATAAGAATACATCAATATCATTTTAGGTTTTCTTCAGACCAGAGATCATTATACTAAACATGACATGTTTGCGCTTCATACATAATTCGGGAGAGAGGTTGTAAATTACCAATAAAATAGACCATGAACTGTGTCTGCTACTTAGGGTTTGGTATGGATTCATTCCAGCTGTGCACAACCCAAGTATGAGATTTCTAATTTAGTTTCCAAATGTAGGATACTGCTCATCAATTTTCTTATATTGTAGACAATCAGTTGGATGACATTTTTTTAATAACATATCCTCTCATCAGCTGTATATCATATCATTTTTCATCATGTGAATTAGAAAATAAACGTTTCATATGTTGAATTATTAGAAGATACCAAATATACCTTGGGAGGGATCTATGTAATCTCTAAATCAGCCTATGGTTTTTCTTTCATCATATACCATGATGTCCAACATTTAGGACACTCTAAGATAAAATCATATTAATTCCTATATATCATGTAGTTATTCAGACAATCATGTATTCTGTTATATCTCAATCACATCGGGCATTATATTTTCTTGGACTTATAATGTGAATTCGGAAGATCGTAGTCTTTTGGAAGAATGGCATTCAACAATTGTAGCATCTCGGTAAAACTTCTATCACTCCATCCATGTTTTTCCTTCAGATTAACCAATCATAACACTGCCGATATAACCATAAATTCTGTATAAAGTGGATACAATGGGTTTTTAGCATCACCATATATAAGTTCTACTATCAGTTATATCTCAACGGGTTATGCTTCAATATCATGAATCATTTCATCAATTCCCTCTGAGTTAACATCTTGAAAATCATCATCATCAGTAGATTTGACATTTTCTCTAGTTTCACCATGAAAAATCCAGGGGTGGTAACTTGGATTAAAACCATTAAAAATCAAAGGATCATTGATCTATCCACTTTTCAACATCTTCATATTCAAATATTGCAAGCATAGGCAGAGAAAAACGATGCGGCATGGAACTTTTCATTTAGAAAATTCAAAATATTTATCAACACCATCCCTATATTTATTACTCATTTGATGTTCCATAATCTAACTCAAAATCATTATTAACTATGAAAAAAATCCAAATTATACCACTTTTTTAGATAAGACAATTTTTTTATATGAAAAATATAATAAGTTGCACGTAAAAAAATTTTGAAATATAAAAGAAGTATACGTATATTTTAAAAATATAAGAATGAAAATGATTTTATAAAGAAAATATAGTGAGATATAATATTTTTAATTTAATCTTGGATTAATTCTTCTTAAGGTACACACAGAATACATACTAGTGAAACTGGATACCAAATTCTTCTTCCTGTAAAATAGAAATATGATGTACAAATATTAAAATATGTATACAATCAGTACTAAAAATTATACACATCCCAACGATTTGAAACCATCGGGACTGCCCTTGAAATTTTTGTAATAGAATATCCCAACGGGTTCACACATCGTCGGCATGATGTACATTATAGTATCCATATACCAACGGTTCTACATGAATCGTTGGTATAGACTCCCTGAAGATAATATTTGAAATAGGTTTTAATGAAACCTTTGGGATATATATATATATCAATTGTTTATGAACCATTGTAATACATGTTTTCCAACATATAATATATTCCAATGTTATCATATAAACTATTGGGATATTTGTATATCAATGGTTGAAGAATTGTTGGCATACACTCTCTAGTATATAATCTATTTCCACAGGAGGGCTATCTAGGGGAGGTGGGGTTGTCCATGGGGGTGGGGGTGTCTAGGGGTGGGGGGGCTATACAGGGGGAGGGGGCTCTCCAGGAGGTAGGGGTGACCATGGGGGTGGTGTTGTCTAGGGGGATGGGGGTGTCTAGGGGTGGGGGTGTCCATTGGGTGGGGGAGGGTTGTCCATGGGGAGGGGGTGTCCAACCCCCTGGACACCCCCCCACGGACAGCCCCCCCAGACTCCCCCACCCCATAGACACCCACCCACACCCCTAGAAACCACCCCACCCCTAGACACCCACACCCCACTTGACACCCCCTACCCCCTTGGAAAACCCCTCACCCCTGGACACCCCCACCCCCTAGACACCCAACCCCCTTGGACAATGCCCTCACTCCTTAGACACCACCATCCCACCACCTTGGACACCCTTGGACACCCCCACTCCCTTGGATATCCCCTACCCCCTGGACACTCCCACCCACATGGACAACCCCCACACCCATGGACCTCCCCCACCCCTATGGCCACCCCACCCCCTTAGACACCCCCAAAACAACCCCACCCCCAAGGACATATGTTGCCAACCCATACCAGCATCATCTTCAATGCCCTTAAAAACTGGAATATCCAGTTTACCTAGGATGATGCCACGTTTATATAAAAATTGTCGTTAGATTGAAATGTAATAAAAAATTCGGCTGTCATATTTTTTATGAAAATCCATTTTTAAACTCTGTTTTTAATACCACCATACAGATGTAATACATCCTAAGAACAAACTAAACCATTAAAAAACGTATCAAAAACAAAAAAACATGTCATAAAACAAAAACACTAAATAATAAAATGTTATTAAAAATACTACAAAAACACTACAAATTACAAAAAAATAATAACATGTAAAAGATGTTGATACAAAAAAACATTAAAAGAGTTGATACAAAACATAAACATATCAAAACCCAAAATTAGATATAAAAAATGTTGATATAAATTACTATTTAAAAAATTTAAATTTATAAAAAATTTATAACATTTACAAATATAAGTTTCCTATAAATTGTTATTTTTTAAAATATATCAATTTTGTATTTATTAAATAATATTGTAAACAACAATTAAACTTTTCAAGTTTAAAAAAATATTTTGTATGAAATAATTTAAAAATATGTACATTGAAAAATGTCACAAAACATTATTATATTTATAAGTTAAATAAAAATATTGTTTGGAAATAATAAAATTTTCTCAAATTAAGTGAAACTCGTTATTTTTTAAATGATTATCCATTTTTAAGTTTTAATTTTTTAAAGCATAAAAAGAATATATTTTATAATGGTACTAAAAATAAAAAATTACCAATTTAAAGAAAATATAAATTTTTTTTAAAGGGAAAAATGTCAATGAAGAATTTCCATTATAAAAAATAAAAATATATTAATAAATAAAAGGCAAAAATGTAAATTAAATTATAATGAAAGTAATTATATTAAATGAAATTACATATTATATGTATTACTTTTTTAACATAAATTTTATAAAAATAATGTAATTTTCCATTTTAAAATTATATAATACATGAATAAAAATGTAAATAAAATTTACATATTTAGTAAGTTCTAGTAGAGGTTCCAGAGGAAGTTCCAGTGAAGGTTCCAGTGGATGTTCTATTGGATTTTTCAGTTCTACTGGAGGATCCTGTGGAGGATCCATTAGTGGTTCTAGTAGAGGTTGAAGTGGAGGTTCCAGGATCCAATGGTACTTCAGTGGACGTTCTAGTAGATCTTCTAGTGGATTCTCTAGTGGACGTTTCAGTGGATGTTACAGTGGATGTTCCAGTGGAGGTTCCGGTGGAATTTTGAGAGGACGTTCCGGTGGAAGTTCCATTGGAGGTTCCAGCAGAATTTCCAACTGAAGATCCAATGGATGTTCCACAATACAACAAAAGTATATATTTATAAAACTATATAATATAATAATTAAAATTAAATTTTAATAAACATATTTATATTAAATTCAATTATATATAATATATGTAATCTATTTTATTCAACTTCTATACTAATAACCATTATAAATATTTTAAGAGGATGTTCTAGTAGAGGTAACAATAGAGGATCTAGTGAAGGTTTCCGTGGTTGTTCTTGTGGTGGTTACAGTACCAGCTGAGGTCTTAGTGGAGGATCACGTGGAGGTTCCGGTGGAGTTTCAGTTCCAGTGAAGGTTTTAGTGGAGGTTCTAGTGGAGGTCCTAGTAGAGGTTCTAGGTTATAATGGAACTTCTAGTGGAACTTCGAGTGTATGTTCCAGCAGTGTTTCTAGTGGAGGTTCTAGTGGTGGTTCCAGTGGAGTTCCAGTTCCATTTGAGGTTCCAGTGGAGGTTCAAGTGGAGGTTCTGGTAGAGGATCTAGGTTCTAGTGGATATTCGAGTGAATTTTTCAGTGGGAGTTCTTCTGGATGTTCCAGTGGAAGTTCTAGTGGAGGTTCCTATAGAGGTTCCCATGGAATTTCTAGTGGAGGTTCGCGTGGAAGTTAGATTTATGGTTCTAGTGGAAGTTCCATTTAAAGTTTTAATGGATGTTCCACAATACAATATATTTATAAAACTATAGAATATATTAATAAAAATTAAATTTTATTAAACATATTTATATTAAATGAAATTATATATAATATATGTAATTTATTTTATTCAAAATATATACTAATAATAATTATAAATCTATTAATAGGACTTTTCAGTGGAGGTTCCAGTGGACGTTTCAGAGGAGGTTCCGGTGGACGTTCTAGTGGAGGTTCTAGAGGATATTACAATGGAGGTTCCAATGGATGTTCCAATGTAGGTTCCAGTGGAATTTCCAAATGATGTTTCAATGGATGTTCCACAATACAACGAATGAATATATTTATAATAATATAGAATATATTAATAAAAATTAAATTTTAATAATAAAAAATATATAAAATAAAATTATATATAATATATGTAATGTATTTTATTCATTATCTATACTAATAAAAATTATAAATTTATTAAGAATAATTTCAGTGGAACATAAAAAACCAAATATTTCTTATATGTTTAATAAAAATTTCATGACTTTAATAATATTAAAGATGATTTATTAGTTTTAATCAAATAATTAAAACAATGATTTTTTAAAGATAAATTATTGTCTTTTTTTAAATGTTATAAAAAGTTTTTTTACACAAAAAATTCATTTCATATACCATAATAAATATATTTAAAATATAATAAACACAATATTATTTTACACATTTAAAATAAATAATGACATTAATGATATCAAATAAAATTGATTAATTTTTTCCTAAATGAAGAAAAATATATTTTTATCCCATACTTTTTTGTTATTTTTTTAAAAACGTAACATAGTTTTTTAAACTAAAAAATTATTTTAATTAAAAATATGATTTTTTTTAAAATATAATTAAATAATTGATATTTAACATGTTTTTTAAAAATGGACACACATGAAAATATTAACTAAAATATGTTATCTTTATTTGGTCAATTTTATGAAGTGTGTAATATTTATTTTATAGGACAAATATAATTTCATTTACAAATATCTTTAGTTTAAAATATAACATAATTTTAATTATTTTTTATTATGTAATATAATATTATAAACTGAAAATTGGGAAATTATTTTATGGGAGAGAGGAAGATCACCCCCACATCATTGTTTTCGGAAGACCAATATACACTTCATTTCGTTCCCATACCCGATCGCGCCATTTGGAAAAAATAGCACATGTCATCAGCTTAGCGCATTACCTGATGATCCATTAATTAGTTGGATTGGAGCCAATAACAAGCTCCCCAACCCCCCTAGACACATCCAACCCCTAGGAAGCCCCCCGCAGACATCCCCTGTAAAGACCCGGAAATTTCAAGGAAATTGTTTTTCTTAATTTTCATTGGAATTTTACAAGAACACAGTTTCTGACAGCGCCTGATTCCGAGGCCCGGTGTGCCCGGAATAAATTTCCGAAGTTTAGCTCGGGTATGTTCAGTGAACGAACGAGCGTATTTTTTCAATCTTTTGAACCGGTGCTCGAAATCAAATTCTGAGGGCACTGATGGATTCACAGCGACGGTAATTGCTTAATATGATCTTTTTTTGGAGTTGTGTTTTCACGAGAGAAGTTGTTAAAAATTTGTGGAAGATAAAATAATAATTGAGTTACAATTTTTATTTCTTTAAAGTAGTTATATCCTTTGATTGGAAGTTAGGGAACTACCCATGAGAGGTCAAGAGGCTGGTGGGGCCCACACAAGACCCTAACTCTCCTTGAGCTTTCCATAACCCCATTGACCTCCCATAACTCACCTCCCACTTTAATATTATAACTTCACTTTAACATAAGTGACTCTCCTCCTCCTCACCTACCACATTAATTCATGCCACCTAAACAATAATTATTTTTACAACTCAATATCAATTAATTAAGTGTGTTGGTTTTGAATTTCGTAATTTTGAATTCATGGCATGGGTAAATAAAATAAGGTGGAGCCTTATTTTATTTTGGTTAGAGATGTTATGTAACATCCCAAGTAAGTAATGAATAATATATATTTTTATCTATGTCTATTAATGAATTATATAGTGTTTTAGAGGCTTAAAATGAAAATAAATCCAATCTTAAGCAAGAAAAACACTAATATTTTTAAAAGATTGTTTTGCTGCCTTTTAATGGAAAACCATTTTTAAATATATTTTAGACAATTTTATATGCTATGTTTGTCAAAATAAACTTATTCTTTATGATTGGGACATCAAAATTTACTTTGTGTGAATTTTTGGTATTTTTCCGATAATGTTCATTTTTTAATGAATAGTGAAAAATGTTGTATTTTAATTCAAAACATCTTTTTAATCCAATTTTTTTATATTATTAGATTATATTTTAACTTGGGTTTAGAGTTAAATTAGAATATATTTTTACCATTTAATCCAATGGTGGTCATTGGAATCAATTTCACTTTGAAATTGGACTTAAACTAGTGTCAATCTTTTGATACTTATTGTTTCATAAAAACACGCTATTTTTCATGACAGCGGGAATTAATTATTAAATTAATTAATGCATCTTAAATGTTTTGAATTTTAAAAAATAGACATCATTTTTGAATTAAGTATATCAAATATAGCTTTGGGTGATGTTTTGGAATTTTTCTGAAAAACATCAATTTTTGATGAATAGTGAAACCACTAAGTGGTAGTTAAAGAAACTGATTTTTCGTTTAAATGAAACATTGCCACTTCTGTGATTTGATTTTAAAAAATATGACATAAATGGTTTTCATTAAGAAGTAAAATATGGTTCAATGAGATTAAAATATTTTTTTGGTGAATAGTATCTTTTAAGTTCTTAATCGCGATTAGAGGTAATTAGTGTAGTTTAAGGTAAAAATAATGTTTTAATATTATGATATGAGCTTGACACATGTCCTAACATCATTGTATGTGGAATGGCCGACCAATATAATCCATGAGTAAACTAGGAGACCCCATGGAGCCACTTTGGTTGGGAAATGACAAAAATAACTTTTTATTTAATGTTAAAGTAAAAATGACACAAACATGAGTTATTTTACTAAAAAAAAATTTACATGTGGTTATAAAAGTCATATTTTTTTTTATAAATAATAATTGGAAATATAAAAATATTTCCTACATCATAGTATTTTTTTTATAATTTTTAGACTCTATATAAATTAAATTATTTATGACATTATGATGATGCAGCGATTACCTCATTAATAAAGGATTTAAATAAAATGAAATGATAATATAACATCTATGACCTACACATGCGCAAAACCTATTGGATGGGTGGATTTTGAACCCTTATCACCTTATCCTCGAATTATATCAATGTGGGACCTCTTAAATCCTAATCTCATTTTAAAATAAAGTAACATTTCTTTACTTTCCAAGAGTGCCCCTCCTCTTCTTTTATAAAATCCCCCCACCTCTACCTCCATACCCACACATAAAAAGCCTTTGGCTCGGCCAAAACCTGCCCATATTGTCTCCCCACTTCCCTCTGTTACTCCTTGAAGCCTCACATTGGGCATAAGTCTTCCCAAGGAAGCATTTGAGCTCAAACCAAAGGGAGTTACCCGATTTTAAGGTAATGTCTTCACTTGAGTCCCTTTGTTTTATTTTGCTTCTCCAACCACCTAAATTCTTTTTATTCATTTATTTCGTAACAACTCCAGTATATTCAATATACTAGGATGTTTTTATAAGAATTATTAGAGATACACTTACACACACCTACATCTAATGGTTAAAGAATATACTGTTTCTGTGGATGGCGAATTTCGGCCTCCCAAAACGATGATTGTTCAACATTCTTTTAACACCTTCAAAGGTGGACATTAAGTTGACAATATATTTATATATGATATATAATATGTTTATGTTTTCTTTATTCTTCTGTATTTTTCATTTTTGGCATACCTTTATGGTTTCCATTATGGGTAAACGTGATATCTTCATTTAAGGAAGTGCGGACTACCGCCCCCTCAAAATGATTTGACTCGTTAATACCATATATGGGACGTATAAAGGATGGAGTTATGATATTATATATGATATTACACTGGAATTATAATATACATTTTTATCATTATGATTCAATTTCATAAAATAGGAAATAGAAATAGAAGCACCGTTCATGCGTACATACGGCTTACCGTCTTCATGAACGGTGCTTTTCATTTCATACGTCTAAATGTTATATAATATTATAAACGCATGCATGTAATTGATATATATGATATATATGATATCTACATAATGAATACCATTCTGGAAATAATGGATACATGAACAACTTGTAATTATAATGTGTTTATTTTTTACTCAAGTACCAATGATCGTTAAAACAACAATTATTAACTTAAATAATTACATAGTGTTCATGACATGGAAATAAGTGACATAAAAGAAATAATGAACTTGGAAATGGTTCTTATAAAATTATAAATTTACTCAAGTTTATTATTTAGGATATTAAAAAACGATCGAGTCAAGTCGGACCTGAGGTATGGGACTTCGTCTCAAACTCCTTTAATTGATGCATATTTTGTTTTATACACAACCTTCTTTTATACGGTGTATAAACCCCTTTGACTTTTAATTTTATCCAAAAGGAATATTTTTTATATGAAGTGTTTTACTAAACTACAAAAGGGAATGTTTTGGTCGTACGTATGCAGTGACAATGACTTCTCCACCACCGTGACCATTATTTGAGTTTCGGCTTCCTCTACAAGCCATCCCTTTTTTTTAAAAGAAAAATAAATACCATGGTTTACTTTAATTTTGTTTTGGTATTGAAAATGGTTTTTATAATGTTTTTATATCAGTGTGTTGTATTGATATCTTGTGATTGAAAGGTGGAAATGTTGTGTTTCCTATATGCATGTTTTCTGTGATTCGATTATGTTGAGGTTCTTGGAAATTATTATGAAGACGGGTGGTCCCATGATAAACTAAGGGCGGGTGAGCCCGATATAGCTCTCCAATGCATTGGGTAATGAGAAGGAGTGAAACTTTAAGGTTTCTCCAAAGCGATTTAGGGAATATACTGTAATGGGTATTCCAAACGTAACCAAGAGGGTTACTCCCTACGTAAGAATGTTATGAATGCCTCGACTTCCCTTTATGTCTTATGATTTCTATGATTTATTCATGATTTGATGAGGTATGTTGAAGTGCTTATGTTTTATGTGTAAAGTATGATTTCATTCTTATGTATATATGTACCCATGTTTCCTTTCCATATTTTTATATCCCTTACTGAGCTTTTTATGTTCATCCCAAGTTTTTGAAATGTTTTGCACATGTTAAGGGAAAGGTACATGATATGATGATAGTGTTAAGGAAGTGTCAAGAAAGAATCCATGTTTTATTTTAAATATGATTCCATTGATGGGAAAAATGAATACTATCTTTATGTAACCACTTTGTTTATATGTGGAATGTAATGCATGTTTTATGTTCTAATTCTCTAAAACTATAAACCTGAAAAGATCCTCAATGTGTAATCTTGTAATAACTCAAGATTAAGTAAGGTTTAAGGTCGGGGCCTTATAATTGGTATCATAGGACGGTTTAGACAACTTTAGGAGTTAGAAAAATGTTAAATTATAATTTAATTTATGGTATGATTGAAATGATATAGCATTTATGGATTACCGTATTGCTTGGCCTAAGATATTTCTGTGTTAAGAATGGTTTTTCGTGGAGGAAACAGATAAGATTTTCTGGGAAGGCATTCAAAGGGAAATGACCTTTCAAAATGATATCTTGAGATGGTCATAATCAGAACTAAACAGTTTTTTGCAGTGATGGCTTAGTTGAATCTGGTGAAAAATATTGGTTTTTTTCATTGATGATATTTTGGTGTTTTATAAAAGTAAAGAGGAGCATGAAAGTCATTTAAGGGTTATTTTGCAAAACTTGAAAGAAACGAAATTGTATGGGAAATTCATCAAGTGTGAGTTTTGGTTGCAACAAATTTCTTTCCTTGGTCACATTGTTTCTAATGTTGGGATAACCATTGATCCTCCAAAAACAATGGTTGTGGAAGACTGGCCAAGACCCACAAATGTAACTGAGATTCATAGCTTTCATGGTTTGTCTGGCTATTACCGAAGATTTGTTAGAAATTTTTCATGGTTATCTATTCCAATGACTAAGCTAACTCGGAAGGGTGTTAAGTTTATCTGGACAAAAGAATGTGATGATTGTTTTCAGGAGTTGAAAAGAATATTGGTGAATTCTCCAGTTTTGGAACTACCTTCTAGGAATGGTGAGTTTGTTATCTACAGTGATGCTTAATTGAAAGGAATTGGTTGTGTCCTATTGCAGAATGATCAGGTAATTTCTTATGATTCACGACAGTTGAAAACTCATGAGGTAAATTACCCTACACATGATTTGGAATTAGCTGTTGTTGTTTTTTCTCTAACAATTTGGAGGCATCATTTGTATGGAGTAATGTGTGAAATATATACTGGTCACAAAAGTTTAAAGTATATATTCACTTAGAAATAATTGAACATGAGACAGAGGAGATGACTGTAATTAATCAAGGATTATGATTTTACAAATCATTACCATCCGGGAAAAGAAAATAATGTGGCTGATGCTTTGAGTCGAAAAAATAATGCTTCATTAACAATGTTGTGTTTGGAACATGATCCTTTGGTTAAGGATTTGATGAACTTTGGAATAGAAGTTGTTGGTGCAGGATGTCCTTCTGTTTTATTTCAGGTATCAGTGAAATCTTCTCTATCAAACAGAATCAAGCAAGCACAGAAGCAAGAAAGTGAGTTGCAGAAAAAGGTATAGCCGGTTCAGAAGGGTAAGTTGCCTGAATTCAACATTGATAATGATTGTGTTTTGAGATTTTGGAATTGATTGTGTGTGCCTTTTGATTCATAGTTGGAGAGAGATTTGTTATGTGAAGCTCATAGTTCTCTGTTTTCAGTTCATCCCTGCAGTACTAAGATGTATAGAGATCTGGAGGAGTATTACTGGTGTGATGGAATGAAAAGAGATATTGCTGATTTTACTGTGAAGTGTTTGACTTGTCCACTGGTTAAAGCAGAGCGGCAGTTACCGAAAGGGATGCTTCAGCCATTACCAGTGCCAGAGTGGAAATGGGAGAATATATCCATGGACTTTGTTGTGGTATTACAGAAGACATCTCAAGGTAATAATGCAATCTGGGTTATTGTTGATCTCTTGATTAAATCTGCTCATTTCCTTGCTATATGAGATACTTTTTCCCTAGATCATCATTCCCATTTGTATCTTAAAGAGATATTCAGGTTACATGGAGTTCCTCTCTCCATTGTATTTGACCGTGATCCCAGGTTCACTTCTAACTTTTGGAAAGGACTTCAGAAGTCGTTGGGTACTGAATTAAATTTTAGTACAACATTTCATCCTTAATCCGATGGGCAGTCAGAACAAACAATTCATACATTGGAGGATATTCTACGTTCTTTCTCTATGGATTATCAGGGATGTTGGGACCAACATCTTTCTTTGGTTGAATTTTCATATAATAACAGTTTTCATTCCAGTATACAGATGGAACCATTTGAGGCGTTATATGGGAAGCGGTGTCGAACTCCAAATTTCTGGGATGAAGCAGGTGAAAGGAAGTTGATGGGACCAGAATTGGTAGAAGAGTTTCCAGAAATAGTTCAGATGATACAGAAACACATGAGAACAACTCAGAGTAGGAAGAAGAGTTATGCAGACAACAGGAGGAAGGATCTCTCTTTTGAGGTAGGTGATCATGTTTTTCTCAAAGTATCACCATGGAAAAGTGTGATGCGATTTGGTAAGAAAGGAAAGCTGAGTCCAAGGGTCATTAGACCATATGAAATTATGGAGAGAGTTGGATCAGTTTCTTACCGAGTGGCTTTACCTCCGTGTTTATCTCAGTTAGACAATGTTTTTATGTTTTGATGTTGAGAATGTACATCCCAAATCCATCTCAAGTTTTGAGTCCAGAGGTAGTTCAGTTGGAAGAGAACCTATCATATGAGAAACAATCGGTCCAGATTCATGACCACAGGGATCAAGTGTTATGGAATAAGGTGATTAATCAGGTAAAGGTTTTGTGGAAAAACCACATGATGGATGAGGCAACATGGGAATCTAAAAATGCAATGAGAGATAAGTATCCCCATTTATTCGATAAGTAAATAAATTGTAGGGACACAATTTTCTAAAGGGGGGAAGGATGTAACATCCCAATTAAGTAATGAATAATAGATATTTTTATCTATGTCTATTAATGAATTATATAGTGTTTTAGAGGCTTAAAATGAAAATAAATCCATTCTTAAGCATGGAATACACTAATATTTTTAAAAGATTGTTTTACTACCTTTTAATGGAAAACTATTTTTAAATCTATCTGTTGACAATTTTATAAGATATGTTTGTCAAAATAAACATATTCTTTATGATTGGGACATCAAAATTTACTTTGTGTGAATTTTTGGTATTTTTCCGATAAAGTTCATTTTTTAGTGAATAGTGAAAACTGTTGCATTTTAATTCAAAACATCTTTTTAATATAATTTTTTTATATGATTAGATTATCTTCTGAATTGGTTTTAATGTGAAATTAGAATATATTTTTACCATTTAATCCAATGGTGGTCGTTGGAATCAATTTCACTTTGAAATTGGACTTAAACTAGTGTCAATCTTATGATACTTATTGTTTCATAAAAACATGCTATTTGTCATGACAGCGGGAATTAATTATTAAATTAATTAATGCATATTATCTGTTTTGAATTTTTTAAAATATACAACATTTTTGAATTCAGAATATCAAATATAGCTTAGGGTGATCTTATGAAATTTTTCTGAAAGACGTCAATTTTTTATGAATAGTGAAACAACTAAGTGGTAGTTAAAGAAAATGATTTTCCTTTAAATGAATCTTTCCCACATCTGTGATTTTATTTTCAAAAATCCGACATACATGGTTGTCATTAATAAGTAAAATGTGGTTTAATGAGATTTAAAAAAAATGGTGAATAGTATCTTTTAAGTTCTTAATCACGATTAGAGATAATTACTGTAGTTTAAGGTAAAAATAATGTTTTAATAATATGAGATGAGCTTGACACATGTCCTACCCTCATTGGGTGTGTCATGGCCGACCAAGACAATCCATGAGTCAACTTGGGGACCCCATGGAGCCACATTGGTTGGGAAATGACATAAATAACTTTTTATTTAATGTTAAAGTAAAAATGACACAAACATGAGTTATTTAACTAAAAAAATTACGTGGGGGTTATACAAGTCATATTTTTGATTATAAATAGTCATTGGAAATCTAAAAAGATTTCCTACATCATAGTATTTTTTTTATAATTTTTTTACTTTAAATAAATTAAATTATTTATGACATCATGATGATGCAGCGATTACATCATTAATAAAGGATTTAAATAAAATGCAATCATAATATTAAATATATGAACTAAACATGTCCAAAACCTATTGGATGGGTGTATTTCGAACCCTTATCATCTTATACGTGAATGATATCAATTTGGGACCTCTTAAATCTGAGTATCATTTTAAAATAAAGTAACATTTCTTTACTTTCCAAGAGTGCCCCTCCTCTCCTCTTATAAAAGGCCCCCACCTCTACCTCCTTACCCACACTACCAAAGCCTTTGCCTCGGTCAACCCCTGCCCATTTTGTCTCTCCACTTCCCTCTATTACTCTTTGAAGCCTCACTTTGGGCATAAGTCTTCCCAAGGAAGCCTTTGAGCTCAAACCAAAGGGAGTTACCCGATTTTATGGTAATGTCTTCACTTGAGTCCTTTTGTTTTATTTTGCTTCTCCAACCCCTTAAACTCTTTTTATTCATTTATTTTGTAACAACTCCAGTATCTTAAATATACTATGATGTTGTTATAAGAAGGATTCTAGCTACACTTACACACACCTACATCTAATGGTTAAAGAACATACTGTTTCTATGGATGGCGAATTTCGGCCTCCCGAAACGATGATTGTTCAACATTCTTTTAACACCTTAAAAGGTGGCCATTAAGATGACACTATATTTATATATGATATATAATATGTTTATGTTTCCCTTAAGCTTCTGTATTTTTCATTTTTGTCATACCTTTATGGTTTCCATTATGGGTAAACGCGATATCTTCATTTAAGGAAGTGCGGACTACTGCCCCCTCAAAGTGATTTGACACGTTAATACCATATGTGGGAAGTATAAAGGATCGAGTTATGATATTATATATGATATTACACTGGAATTATAATATACCTTTATATCATTATGATTCCATTTCATAAAATACAAAATAGAAATGGAAGCAGCGTTCATGCGTACGTACGGCTTACCGTCTCCATGAACAGGGCATTTCATTTCTTACCAATAAATGTTATATAATATTATAAATGCATGAATCTACTGGATATATATTATATATATGATATCTACATCATGAATACCATTCTGGATATAATGGATACATGAACAAATTGTAATTACAAAGGGTTTATTTTTGACTCAAGTACCAATGATCGTTAAAACAACCGTTATTAAATTAAATAATTACATAGTGTTCGTGACATGAAAATAAGTGATATAAAAGGAATAATGAACTTAGAAAAGGTTCTTAAACATGTATAAATTAACTCAAGTTTATTATTCATGAGATTAAAGAACGACTGAATCAAGTCAGACCCGAGGTATGGGACTTCGTCTCAATCTCCTTTCATTGAGGCATATTTTGTTTTATACACAACATTCTTTTATATAGTGTATAAACCCCTTTGACTTTTACCTATATCCAAATTGAATCTTTTTTATATGAAGCGTTTTAATAAACTACAAAAGGGAATGTTTTTGTCGTATGTATGCGGTGACAATGACTTCTCCGCCACCGTGGCCATTATTTGAGTTTCAGCTTCTTCTACAAGCCATACCTTTTTTTAAAAGAAAAATAAATACCATGTTTTACATTTCATTTGTTTTGGTATTGAAAATGGTTTTCATAATGTTTTTATATCAATGTGTTGTATTGATATCTTGTGATTGAAATATGGAAATTTTATGTTTCCTATATGCATGTTTAATGTGATACAATTACGTTGAGGTTCATGGGAATTATTATGAAGACGGGTGGTTCCGTGATAAACTAAGGGCGGGTGAGCCCGATATAGCTCTCCAATGCATTAGGTAACGCGAAGGAGTGAAACTTTAAGGTTTCTCTGAAGAGATTTAGGAAATATACTATGATGGGTATTCTAAACGTAACCAAGAGGGTTACTCCCTATGTAAGAATGTTATGAATGCCTCCAGTTACCTTTATTTCTTATGATTTCTATGATTTATTCATGATTTGATGAGTTATGATGAAGTGCTTATGTTTTATGGGTAACATATGATTTCATTCTTATGTATATATGTACCCATGTTTCCTTTCAATATTTTATATCCCTTACTGAGCTTTTTATGCTCATCACATGTTTTTGAAATGTTATTCACATTTCAAGAGAAAGGTACATGATATAATGATAGTGTCAAGGAAGTTCCAAGAAAGAATCCATGTTTTATTTTAAATATGTTTCCATTGTTGGTAAAAATGAATACTATATTTATGTAACCACTTTGTTTATATTTGTAATATAATGCAAGTTTTATGTTCTAATTCTCTAAAACTCTAAACCTAAAAATATCCTCAATGTGTAATCTTGTAATAACTCAATATTAAGTAATGTTTAAGGTCGGGGCATTATATGTTGTGTTAACTGAAAGGGAAGAGAGAGTTTGAGTTTTGAAGAACTTCCTCCTCCGAAGAACAATGCTTCATCTCCTTTGTTGAAGAACGTGAAGAACACCGAAGCTTCGATGAAGAACGTCGTCTCATCTTGCATCTTCTCTCCACTTCGAAGGAAGCGAGACGCCGCATTCTTCATCGGGCGATCACCGAAGACATGCCTTCCCCCCGTGTTTATCCGTGTCAGGGGAGGAGACACCACTGTGGGGAACATCGCCATTGACGACGACTCACCCTCCGACGTCAACGGAATCAGCACTGATCTTCCGCGACGTAGGACCACCACGACGCTTGCCTCTTCCGCGGCTTGACGACGTGTGCCGTCTTTGCAAGGAATGGGTTTGGTTTTGATGTCATGAATAATTTTAGACGTTCTTCGATATCAACGGCCAACTGTTATCAATATAATAGAGGAGGTTGGACCGCAAAAACAAGGCCAAACCTCCTCCCCTTTTATTTTGTTAGTAATCTACGTGGATTGAAATGGAAGTGACGCAGTGCCATCACACCGTGCGGGAATTTAGAGAATCGCGACGAAGAAGCATGGCGCCATCGCGTCGCGCCTTTGAGGTCGAATTAATCCGTGGTCGAAGTCGGATCGCGATGAAGGGGCGCGACGCCATCGCGACTTGCCGGAAAACCACAAAGTCGGCGCATTTTGAACGTTGAGTGCGGATCGACGGGTGATGTCGAATCAGGCTGAAATGGCGTTTGAATTCCTTCACAGTAAAGATTGGGTCCCGGGAGGACTGTTGGTGAAGGCGGCAGGTGAAACGGACAATCGGAGTACGTTCGGTGGTCCGCAGTAGGCGGCGCCGGCACGTCGCCGGAGCTAACCGTCGCGGGTGAGCCGCGACGGTGGGATGTGAACCGAAACGGTTCGGTTGTTTCGGGTTTGAGGCGGCGCACCTTTAAGCCATGCCAGGTTGACAACCGGGGGGGGGGGTTTGTAAGCCCACGCACACGTCGCGCCGCGCCATCGCGAGGCTAGCCGGCTGCCCAGGCCGGGCCCAGACTCGGTTCGGGTCGACCCTGTTCGGCCGACTCGGGGGGGGGGGGGGGGGGGTGGGCCGGGCCCAGACCCCCATTTCGGAATGTCTATGATCTTTTTCCCATAACATGGGATGAGGAACTCTGATCGATGCATCGTCAGCGGAGACGCGATACTTGAAACAAGACGGTCATTTCGTTATATTACACTCAAGGTTTCGGTTAACTTTGGGTTCGGCCAGGTTGGTTTGGATATGAATCCAACCGGGCCCTCGGAACGGAAACGCTTATATCTTGAGTTCCGGACGTCCAATTGATGTGCCATTGACTTTGGTGGTTTCCTCTTGATGAGGCAAAACTTTTGGCTTACTCCGCTTGAGGTTTGGACGCCGTCAGAGTGTGGTCGGGTTGGTTCGGACACGAAACTAATCGGGCCCCTGGAATGAAGAAGCCAATTACTCACAGACCGGGCGATTGATTGACGCGCTGTCTGTATCGTTGAATTCATCTTGATGAGACGGAACTTTTGGCATACTTCGCCCGAGGTTTGGATGCAGTTGGAGTATAGACGGGTTGGATTGTACCGAAATCCAACCGGGCCCTCTGGAACGGAAATCCTGATATCTTTCAGACCGGACGTCTGTTTGATGAACCGTCAGCGGTGTTGGTGATCACGTTGAGAAGCGGTCCCTATCATTATACCATATGAGAGTTCGGGGAATAGTTGAGATACGTCCGGGTTGGTTCGCACATGAAACCAAACGGGCCCCTGGGACGCAAAGACAAATAACTCACAGACCGGGCGTCCGATTGATGTGCAGTCTGTTGTGTTGAGACCCCTATGTTGTGGTGGTACTTTGAGATACTTCTTCGTGGTACTTGTGATTCTTGGAGTATCGACCTGTAGCTCATGGACTTGACCCTCCCGGAGACGAGCGTACGGAGTAAGGAGAACGTGTAGCTGGCTGTGACCGGATGACTTCTTGTCCGATTCGATTCGGAGTGAATAGAATAGCCCAGTGGGGAGCACTACTTTGTGAGGTGGAAGACCCATGGCCGAGGAGGACTAATGTGTGAGGTGGAAGACCCGCGGTACTCGACAGGAGGAGTACTTCTATAGGCTATGAGGGGGAGCATTATTGTGTGAGGTGGAAGACCCATGGCGGAGGAGAACTATTGTATGAGGTTACAGATCCGTAGTACTCGACATGAGGTGTACCTCAGCAGTCATAGGTTGGTGAGCAGTACCTCGGAGATGTGACAGGATCACTGTACTCCCAGAGATAGAGCTCTTCAGCAATTACGGTTTCAATAATGAAAATCCTAGTTTGAGCTAAGTCTATGACCTTTGTGTTTACCTCATAATTGGGATGGGTCACTTGATAACATAGGTATATGTATGGGCATATACCAGGGTAGTGGTTATCGGTTGATTTCATAATCTTTGTGTTTCCTCATGATTGAGATGTGTTACTTGATAACTTAGGTATATGTATGGGCATATACCTATGTAGAGGTTATCTGTTGAGATCTAATTTTTGGTTATCCTTGATGGTTTTAGTGAGACCTTGAGGGTCTCAGGGTACCTACTGAGTATCGTTATACTCACCCCTTCAAGGGCTATGCCCACACCTCGTTTTGTTGGTTGTAGATGACGAACAGTGCTGACGGAGGCCGAGTGTTCGAGAGTTGGACGGTACCCAGAGGTGGACCTCAAGATGAGTCAGTATCAGGAGGTGGACTTCACGGCGAGACGATACTCGGAGGAGGTTGACGGGCAAGGGAGTTGTGGAGGCTATCTGTACCTACCCTTCCGGTAGGATCTTTGGTGGATGATCTAGGAGATGTGCTATTTGTACCTACCCTTCAGGTAGGATCTGAGGAGGACGACCCAGGAGCTGCATCCTTTATTCCAGCATTTGTATTTTCTGTTGTACTTTCGTTCAGTTGTAGTTGTACTTTCAGTTGGGTTTGTATTCTATCCCATTTACTTTTCAGCACTTTCTTTGGTACTTAGTGTTTTACTTCAGCTTGTACTCTGTGGTGTTTAGTTTACTTTTATAAAGGGAATGCCTTCCCATTTATCAGGATTTATGCCTTTGGTGCTAGTCGCCAGCCCCTGGCCTATGGAATGCAGGCTTGGGGTAGTCACGGCACGGGCCCCGAGGATGGGTTGTGACAAATTGGTTTCAAAGGAGTCGGTTCTACCACAGAACATATAACTCTGATATTTTATTTCTGTGAAGCAATAGTGTTAACAGTACTGAGTTTGGTTTTCAGTTCAGGGAGTCCAGTGTTGATGCGGGCGGCCGACATATCCATACACCAGGACCCTGACAATTGATATCCAACTTTGTGCATTAAAACACTAATTGCGTGTGTGTTTCCAGACATTTTTAAAAGTCAGATCAAATCAGGTCATCTCACCAGGTATAAATCATTTGACCGTGTCACATTGTTTCTTTCAGGATGCCTCCCCGCGGACGACTAGCTAGATCCCCGAGAGTTTTTCGTACTGACATCCCACCAAGCGACGTGGCCTCAGTACATGGCACTATTCTAGTTGAGGCACCAGCGGTACTACTACCCATTGGGCCACCGATGCCAGCAGCCCTAGTAGTAGAGGGTGCACGTTGCTTGAGTGCACTGCACGAGTTCCAGCGCCAGAGGCCACCCAGTTTCAGGGGAGAGAGGGACCTGTGGCCAACTGAGATTTGGATGGAGGCTGTGGTGAGAGTCTTCAGGCTAGTGGGGATGCCAGCTGACTTCATGGTGAACCTTGCTGCCAGATTTCATCAGGCAGCAGCAGGCAGATGGTGGAGCATGATGCCCCAGATGCATGATGAGGAAACACTTCTATGGGCAGATTTCGAGAGCCTGTTCCGGGCAGAGTTTATACCATCCAACCTTCGAGCGGTGCATATACAGGAGCTACTTCAGCTGCGGTAGGGTAGTATAATAGTGGCACAGTATTCAGCGAGATTCACATACCTCTGGCGCTACTCCACAGATATGGTACGAGACCCATTCTTCAGGGCCCGAACCTTCTAGCAGGGACTCGGGAGAGAAATTAGAGCTTCTATTGTTTCTCGCAACATTCTGATGCAGACAGGGGTGTTAGAGAGAGCCCTCTTAGTGGAGAGATTATTTGTTAAGAATTCTCCGGCAGTAGGACCCACCACTAGCCGGCATGCGGCAGAGTCTTCTGAAGCGGCAGTAGACAGATGACGTAGAGGTCAAAGAGGACCAGACTTATAGGTGTTCGACCGCCTGACTCAGGGTAAGTAGTGCGAGGCACCAAAGGGAATGATAGAGCCAGACCTACCATGCAGTGTTACTCCTACGGAGGGATTGGTCACATGGGACGTGACTGTCCGACCCGCCATTCAAATGACCAGCAGTTAAATGAAGAACCTCCCAGGCAGAGGCAGAGGTTCGGTCAAGGAAGACCGCTAGGAGCTGGCCCTGTAGCTGGAGGAGGACGACGCTTCGAGGGGTTTCCACCTCCACCACCAGGAGGTCCACCCTGACCGTAGGGAACAGGTGGACATGGGAGAGCTCAGCTTCAGACAGCAGAAGATTACGACCACGGAGCTCCGGAAGCGAGTGGACAGAAGAGGATCTAGTGGTGTATATCTAGTTCCGTGTTGTTTTTGTTACATTTGTGTCTTTGTATCATGAGTTGCAATAATATAAATAAACTTACCTTTGTGACATTTTCTTCCTTCCTTTTTGAGTACTAAGAGGTTCCAGTTTAAATTGTTGACTTGACCCTCACTTCAGAGATTCCTACTGGAAGAGACCCAGTGACCTCACGCTGATGCCGACAGTGTGACTCGACCCTTAGAGATGAGAGTGAAGGTTGGATCTTTTGGTAGTAAAATCGAGGCCTTATGACGTCGTCCATGGCATGAATACATCATTCATGTCCAGATTGACTGTATTAGGCAATGAATGTGGTTCATCCCGGGGATGAGACCAGATTTCTCTTATCAGAAAAGAAGAAATCTTAGAAGCTCTTGTGGGACCATAGAAGGTCCAGGTCATCCAAGAGCGGATTAGGACACCTCAGAGCTGACAGAAGACTTATACAGACAGGAGGTAGAGACCACTAGAGTTTGAGGATGGTGACCACGTTTTCTTACGGGTCTCACCACGATGTGGAATTACAGAGATTTGGCTGAGGTGGAAAGTTATCTTCGTGCTTCATAGAACCCTTCAAGGTCCTTACCATGGTAGGCGAAGTGGTTTATCGCTTGACCTTTCCACCTTAGTTGCACTGGGTGCATGAAATCATCCACGTACCTCGGCTGAGGAGATACGTGCATGATCCTTCACACATCATCGACCTCAGGGAGTTGGATGTCGATGATAGGGAGACTTGCATGAAGATTGCAGTGGATATCGAGGATCGATAGGAGCGGGTACCACGTGAACGATTGATTCCTCAGGTGCGTTTTCACTGCCAGCACAGGAACCTCCAGGGGAGTACCTGGGAGCGGAATGCTCAGATGCATGCTCAGTACAGCTTTTATAACCCATGATTATGTTAAAGCTTTACGTGGACATAAAGCCCTGAGGTGGGAGTAATGTAAAGTCTAGGGAGTTTCATGGAATTTTTTTTTAATTTTCTTTGAAATTTTACAAGAACGCAGTTTCTGACGGTGCCTGATTCTGATGCCCGGTGTTCCCGGAATCAATTTCCAAAGTTTAGCTCGGGTACGTTTAGTGAACGAACGAGCGGGTTTTTTCTAACTTTTGAACCGGTGCTCGAAATCGAATTCTGAGGGCACCGATGGATTCACAGCGCCGGTAATTGCTTAAGATGATCTTTTTTGGAGTTGTGTTTTCACGGGAGGAGTTGTTAAAAATTTGTGGAAGATAAAATAAAAATTGAGTTGCAATTTTTATTTCTTTAAAGTAGTTATATCCTTTGAGTTGAAGTTAGGGAACTACCCATGAGAGGTTAAGAGGGTGGTGCAGCCCACACGAGTCCCTAACCCACCTCGATCTTTCTATAACCCCCTTGACCTCCCATAACTCACCTCCCACTTTAATATTGTAACTCACTTTAACTTAAGTGACTTATCTTCTCCTCACCTCCCGCATTAATTCATTCCACCTAAACATTAATTAATTTGAAAACTGAAGATCAAATAATTAAGTTTGTTGGTTTTGAATTTTGTAATTTTGAATTCATGGCATGGGTAAATAAAATAAGGTGGATCCTTATATTATTTTGGTTAGAGATGTTGTGTTAAGATAAAGGGAAGAGAACATTTGAGTTTTGAAGAACATCCTCCTACGAAGAAGAATGCTTCATATCCTTTATTGAAGAACGTGAAGATCACCGAAGCTTCGACAAAGAACGTCGTCTCATCTTGAATCTTCTCTCCACATCGAAGGAAGCGAGATGTCACATTCTTCATCGGGCGATCACCGAAGACGTGCCTTCTCCTCTTCTTCCTCCTTGTCAAGGGAGGAGACACCACCGCGGGGAACGTCACCATTGACGACGACTCACCCTCCGACATCAACGGAATCGACGCCGATCTTCCGCGACGTCCGATCGCGATGACGCTTGCCTCTTCCGCGGCTCGACGACGTGTGACGTCTTTTCAAGGTAGGGGTTTGGTTTTCATGTCGTGAATAATTTTAGACGTTCTTCGATATCAATGGCCAACTATTATCAAAATAACGGAGGAGGTAGGACCGCACAAACACGGCTGAACCTCCTCCCCTTTTATTTTGTTGGTAATCTACGTGGCTTGAAATGGAAGCGATGCAGTTCCATATCACCGTGCAAGAATTTAGGGAATCACGACGAGGAAGAGCGGTGCCATCGCGCCGCACCTTTGAGGTCGAATAAATCCGCGGTCGATGTCGGGCCGCGGCGAAGGGGCGCGGCGCCATCGCGCCCCGCCAGAAAACCACAAAGACAGCGCATTTTGAACGTTGAGTGCGGATCGACGGGCGACGATGAATTGGGACGAAATGGCGTTTGAATTCCTTTACAATAAAGATTGGGTCCCGGGAGGACTGTTGGCGAAGGCGGCAGGTGAAACGGACCACCAGAGCGCGTCTGGTGGTCCACAGAAGGCAGCAGCAGCACGCAGCTAGAGCAAGCCGCCGCGGCTGAGCTGCGGCGGTGGCACGTGAACCGGAATGACCATGCCGTTCCGGGTTTGAGGCGGCGCAGCTTTAAGCAGCGCCAGGTTGACAACTAGGGGGGTTTGTAACCCCCCGCACCCGTCACGCCGCGCCTACGTGAGGCTAGCTGGCTGCCCAGGCCGGGCCGAACCACGCAGCCGAGCCGGGCCGCGCCCAGCTGGGCCGGACCCGGACCCGGTTCGGGTCGACCTGGTTCGGCCGACCCATGGGGGGTTGGGCCGGGCAGGGCCGGGCCCAGACCCCCATTTCGGACTGTCTACGGTATTTTGCCCTTAACATGGGCTGTGGAACTCCGATCGATGCACCTTCAGCGGCGACGCGATCCTTGAAACGAAACGGTCGTTCCGATATATTACACGCAAGGTTTCGGAGAACTTTGGGTTCAGCCGGGTTGTTTCGGATATGAAACAAACCGGGCCCTCGGAGCGGAAACGATTATATATTGAGTTTCGGATGTCCAATTGACATGTCGTCGACATTGTTGGTTTCCTCTTGATGAGGCAAAACTTTTGGCTTACTCCACTTGAGGTTTAGACGTCGTCAGAGTGAGATCTGGTTGGTTCGAACACGAAACCAACCGGGCCCCTGGAACAAAGAAGCCAATAACTCAGAGACCGGGCGTCTGATTGATGCAACATCTGTCTCGTGGAATTCCTCTTGATGAGATGGAACTTTTTTCATACTTAGCTCGAGGTTTGGATGCAGTTGGATTATGGCCGGGTTGGATTGTACCGAAATCCAATCGGGCCCTCGGGAACAGAAATGCTGATATCTTTCAGACCGGATGTCCGTTTGACAAACCGTCAGCGATGTTGGTGATCACGTTGAGAAACAGTCCCTATGAGTATACCCTATGAGTGTTCGAGTAATAGTTGAGATACAGCTAGGTTGGTGTGCACACGAAACCAACCGGGCCCCTGGGATGAAAAGGCTAATAACTCACAGATCGGGCGTCCGATTGACGTGCCAGCTGTTGCGTTGAGACCCCTATGACGAGGCGGTCATTTGAGATACTTCTTCATGGGACTTGTGATACATGGAGTATCGACCTGTAGCTCGTGGAGTGGACCCTCCCGGAGACGATCGTAGAGAGTACGGAGACCATGTATCTGGCTTTGACCTGATGACTGCTTGTCCGATTCGATTCGGAGTGACTAGTATAGCCCTTTGGGGATCACTACTTTGTGAGGTGGCAGACCCATGGAGGAGGAGCACTACTCTGTGAGGTGGTAGACCCGCGGTACTCAACAGGAGGAGTACCTCTATAGGCTATGAGGGGGAGCACTACTGTGTGAGGTGGCAGACCCATGGCAGAGGATCACAACTGTGCGAGGTGGCAAATCTGCGGTACTCGACACGAGGAGTACCTCAGCAGTCATAGGTTGGTGAGAAGTACCTCAGAGTCATGACAGGATCACTGTACTCCCAAAAACAGATCTCTTCAGCAATTACGGTTTCGATAATGAAAATCATGGTTTGAGATGAGTCTATGACCTTTGTGTTTACCTCATGATTGAGATTGGTTACTTGATAACTTAGGTATATGTATGGGCATATACCTGGGTAGTGGTTATCCGTTGATTTCTTAATCTTTGTGTTTCCTCATGATTGAGATGGGTTACTTGATAACTTAGGTATATGTATGGGCATATACCTAAGTAGAGGTTATCTGTTGAGATCTTATTTGTGGTTATCCTTGTTGGTTTTAGTGAGACCTGGAGGGTATCGGGGTCCTTACTGAGTATCGTTATACTCACCCCTGCACGGGCTATGCCCGCACCTCATTGTGTTGGTTGCCGATGACAGGCAGTGCTGACGGAGGCCGAGTGTTCGAGGACTGGACGGCACCCAGAGTTGGACCTCGCGACGAGTCAGTATCAGGAGGTGGACTTCATGGTGAGACGATACTCGGAGTAGGTTGACGGGAAAGAGCATTGTGGAGGCTATCTGTACCTACCATTCAGGTAGGATCCGTGGTGGACGATCCAGGAGCTATTCTATCTTTACCTACCCTTCAGGTAGGATCCGAGGAGGACGACCCAGGAGCTGCTTCCATTCTTCTAGCTTTTGTCTTTTCTGTTGTACTTTCGTTCAGTTGTAGTTGTACTTTCGGTTGGGCTTGTATTCTAGCCCATTTACTTTTCAGCAATTTCTTTTGTACTTAGTGTTTTACTTCCGCTTGTACTCTATGGTGTTTAGTTTACTTTTATAATGGCAATGCCTTCCCAGTTATCGGGATTTACGCCTTTGGTGCTAGTTGCCATCCCCAGGCCAATGGAAGGCGGGCTTGGGGTAGTCACGACACGGGCCCTGAGGACGGGTCATGACATCCCCCACCACCCTGGTCACCCCCACCCCCATGGACAACCCCCAACCCCTGGATAGCCCTCCCCCCCACCGACGGATAACCCCCACTCCTTGGATAACCCACTCACCCTCCTCGACACCACCCACACCCCCTGGAAACCCCCTACCCCCTTGGAGTTCCCCCTCACCAATGGAACCCCCCCATGAACACCCCCTGGACACCACCACCCCCTTTGGACAGTCCCCCACCCATGGACAACCCCCACCCACTAAACACCCCCTTGACAACCCCTCCAACCACATAGAAAACACCCCCCCCCCCCCGGACAAGCCCCCGGCACACCCCTACCCCTTGGACAACCCCTTACCCCCCTCGACCCCCCTGCACCCCCTGGACAGCCATACCCCTTTGGAAATCCCCCTCACCCCCTTTACACCACTATAACACCCCTTGGAAACCCATTATACCCCACCACCACCTTGGATAGCCCCACACCCCCAGGACAACACCCCACCCCCCAGACACCCCCAACCCCTGGACACCCTGACCCCATTGGACAGACCCCTCACCCCTAGACTACACCCCACCCACCCCATCCCATGACCTGGACACCCATACACCCTTTGACATCCCCCTCACCCCTGGACACAACCCCCCACCCCCTAGACAACCCTACCCCTGGGATAACCCCCTCACCCCCTGGAATCCACCACCCCACCCAATTGGACACCCTTAGACACCCCACCCACTTTGACAGCCCCCACCCAGTTGGACATCGCCCACACCCATGGACACCCACCCCACACACATGAATGTACACACACACACATGATAGAACACACAAAAATTTTAAAGGTTGATGATATCACATCCACAGTTTATTTTTACCAAAAATGAATTTAGAATCGTAAAAAAACACTATGACACTTACCTTGAAAGCAAGAACAATGAAAGAAAAATAATATCTCCAAACAAAATTTTAGGGCATCCCAAAAAAATTTACAATGAAAATAAGGTGTATGAGGATTCATTTAGTGGTGCGAGTCGACCTGATAGATCGAGTGAAAATAAATATTATGAATGACGTTGGAAAAAACGAGGCTAGAGGGCACAACTTTGAAAAATCTTTTATACGTTTTCCACGTGAGAGAGACGAGCCGCAGGACGCCTGATCAAAGAAAATAAAATAACCAAATACGGGGAATGATTAATCATTTAAAATATTTATCACGTTGGTTACTCAATAACTGATGTGATAAACTATTTTTTTATGTTTATAACATCGGTTATTTAATAACCAAAGGAGAAATTCCATTATCACGTCGGTTAATTAATAACTGATGTGATATATGGCATTTTATCATGTAGGTTATTTTATAATCATCGGGATAAGTCTCCGAGATTTGATGTTTCATGTCCGTAATAAAATAACGTACGTGATAAAGCACACAGATTTGATCTTTCACGTCAGTTATAAAATAACCGACGTGATAAATCTAATCATTGTAATTTTTCATTGTAGTTATTTTATAACTGATGTGATAGATTAATTCGCATGATTAATCACATCAGTTATAAAATAACATACATGATAAAAAAAATTCATAGCTTTGAACATCATTTACATATAACTGACATGATAATTTATGACATGTTAAACATTTTTTTCACTAGTGTATCCTTAATGTATTTCATTAATATAGTTTAAAACTGGTGTGCAGAATCCAAATTTTCTATGGATGACCGACAGATCTGCCCTATTTGACAATCAATACATATAGGGTATATTGAAAAATTGTTCCACCAATGTCTTAATGTCCAATTCATTCATCTAAAATTAAATAATCCATTTATTTAGTAAACAATGTTACTTATCCAATAAAACATAATTGAGTAAAAACTGAATTTTTCCATATTTCCCCAGATGAACAAATAGAATAAAATTAATATATATATATATAATCTTGTTTTTACTAAATAAAATTTTCCATAATAAATAAACTTGATATTTAGGTAAAATTTGAGTCCAATGATTATAAATATGTGAATATTTCTATGGAATGTTAATGACTAAAAATTGAATCAATAAAGTGAATTTCAATACATTCCTAAGTCAAAATGAACATAAACCATCTATATAAATAATAAAAACATTATCAATTAAAAATTTATATAACATGTAATTTTATGAAGGGTAAAAAACTATAAACATTTAAAAAAATGGTTTTTACAAAAATAAATTTCTGGACGAAGGGATAAATAAAGATGTATTTTCATAAAAACATTTTCTAAAATATTATTTGTACCAAATATTTTAGAATTGAAATATTACTTGAAAACAAATTTAATAACCAGAGGATGATAAAATTAAATGGTTATATTTAAAAATAGTCTAATAATTTACAGTAATGGAAGCTCATGTATAAACAATACGGGTTAATATATGTTGTGCAATAGATTATTAAAATATCAAAAAATATTATTAAGGACTATCCATTGAATTGATTAATTGTTTAAAATAAAACTACACATAAAATTAGTTGATAAAAATATATAATACAGTCTAAATTAAATTTACATGTAATTATTTAATTCAATGAAATTGAGATGTAATATGACTAAATGAAAGGAAATTGAGTTATGAAAGTATTTAACATTTTGTAATTTTCAATTAAATTACCATTGGATTAAATATTTGAAATTTAATTTTAATATACCATTAATATAGAATTAATAATTGTGTTACATTTCAATGTGTAATTATATAATCCATGTAAACAAATTATGTTCATAACATTACAATATTCTTCAATGAATGGAAATTGAGATGAAATATCGTACATCACGCTTCCTTCAGATTGAATATGTTTTCAATACCTTTATAATTCATTTATACATGGTATTAATTCAAACAAGAATCATAATAATATTTGTAATATCACATACGGGACACTTATGTCATTTTACCACTCATTTGTTAATAATATTCCATTATTTTGATTTTTTGGGGTGGTAGTTTCTTTATTTTCTCAAGCCTATTTTGAAAATAATGATTCATTTAATGTACATGGGCTATAATATTGTCATCTATAGAATTATAAAAATTTTATATATATCTTATTTACTTAGTATATAAATAATTATAACCAAGCATAATTTTGTGGCAGAAAAAATGAATAACCTCACTTCATGGAGACAATAGTATATACATATGCATGAATGATGATATAATTCCATTAATGGGTGAATGAGTAAGTATTTTTATAATATATTGATATTTTATAAAGAAATAATACATTTGGTAGTGTACACGATACAAAATACTGAGTTAAAATGTACATTGAAAAATTATTATGTGACTGTTATAACATAATAGCTAAATAGGTGGGTATGAATAAGAATAAACAATTTTTCAAATAAATATAAACTCATTACTCAATATTAATTTCTTTTAAAATAATTATAAAAAAAATCAACACATTTTTAGAAACGTCATTTTATTCTTCAAAAAAATCATTATCTTCAAAAAGTAATTTTTTGGATTTATATAAATAATTTCAAGAGACTTTAAAATAATTATTTAATAAAATTTACATCATTTAGAAATTAATATATAAAATTTTAGTATGGTGAAATTTTAAAAATTTTCTAAAAATATATCTTTTCAAAAAATAGATAAAAAATAATTTTTATTGAAATTTATATTTTTCAAATATTTTCAATGTAAAAGTATTTTTTGGATATTTTTACAATTTTATTTAGTATTATATGATTTAAAATGTTCCAATATTGGATTTTAAAATGAATGTTATGCATGAAATAAGTATAAAAACATTTTATAATTATAAAAGGGAATTTTTCTTAAAATCAATATGTCATTTTGTTTTAACGATTTAATTTTAAATTAAATTACAAAAAATATATGTCTTAGATTATTAAAATGTAATTTCAAATTTTGAATCTGTGTTTCCAAATTTAGTAATCAAGTGCCTTTAATTTACTGACTATATGAATAGTAACCTTGGTAAATGTTTTTCCTTGGAAAAGTGTAAATCAGGTAATTATAAGAAAAAATAATTTGATATGGACTCTATAATTACACTAATCCTTGCCAAAATTCTATTTTATCAGCACTTTTATTCTAGAAGAATTCAGGGATTTATCATATGGAACATTTCTCAAATTTATTAGTTATTATAATATTTATAATATTTTATTTAATGAAAATTCAATGATGTCACACTCATTTTTTAATATATTCAAATTTTTTAATATTGAGGTATCTTAAGAATATATTTTAATAAAAATATTTATTTATATAAAATATTTATATTCATCATGGGAATTTATTTTTTATTTTTTTGTGAAGTATTAATTTTCTTAAATACTTTTACAACACTGATGGAGAAATTATATTATTAATGGAAATAACAAATAAATGTTTTGAAATATAATAAAGTAAATATTATTTGAGATAATTAATTTGATAAAATAATTTGGAACATTACCTAGACATGGTAAGAATGTATGAAAATAGTTTTCATTAAATTATAAGTGTTTTATTAACATAATTAATTTCAATGCTGTGACTAGACATAAAAATGAAATTATAAATAATTTATACAAAATAATATTTTTTTAAAATGATATGAAATTCATAAAAATGATTCATTAATCAAAATAATTGGCCTAAATTTTATTATATCATGGATGATCCATTTATTGGTGATTTTTTATTTTAATGAAACTATATTAACCCTCAAGGATTAAAAATACATGTTGTCACGATAAGAGTTAAAGTGTTTAAATTAGTGTTAAAACCAAACGAAGATGGAAGAAATATAGAAAAAGAATATCTATATTTTTTATGAGGTTATTTTGTGGAATTCATATCATATCAAGGAAAAAAATCTCTTTATCTATTTTTAAATGAAAATTAATTTATATTAATTTAATATTTTGGAAAATTGAAAGATTTCTCCACTCCTCTCTAATAAAAGGGAACATATTCTTCTATATTCATCAATGTTAATAACCATTTTCATCCAATATCTACCCAAATATATTCCTAGAATATATTCTTAGATAATAGATGTATTTTTTAAGAACATCATCACCATTAGTGTCTTTAGGTGTTAAAAAATGGTATTGTCCGAAGAATTTGTATCATTTTTAATCAATCATTTCTATTTTGTTTATGTTTCCAAATCCCTCGATAATTATTCAATAATGATAAAATAATAAAATTTCGGTCACCCAAATTATAAAATGTTATTATGAAAATTTCATGACCTATATCTTTCTCCACATTCATCAAATGGGAAAATAATTAACCATTCTTGATTACTAAAAATTACCGCCTCATAAACCGATACAAATAATTTTTCATAACCTTCTCTTATCACTAATACTAATGACAGAATTAATTTTCATATATATTATTAATGAAATTTAAATAAATATTTTATGATAATATAACATTCAAATTATTTCCATTCCATTCAATGAAAAATGAGAACGTCATTGGTGAATACGTGTGGAATACCACCGTCACAATGTGATGTGATTTTTTTTATAACAACATAACGTGGATAATATATATAAGTATATGTAAAGATGTAATATGATATATATATATATATAATAATATTATTGCTGTTTAATGATAAAATTATACTTATCCCATTTTAATAATATAAATGTTACCCATGTGTATGTAGAACCTTCCCTCTCCATGACTATAACATTGTTCTTTTTTCTATTTCCATATTTAATGGTTTCATATAAATGTATAATTGATGAAAAAAGGATAATTATATCATGAATTTTATTCTTTTGATGGTGGAATAATGAACTATATGGATATTGTAAAATTACCAAAGTTATTCATGACTTATAAACCAAATATCATCGAAATATATAAAGTGAACTAATTTAATAACATAAATTATTTGAATGTTGAAATAATAGATATAAAAAGAATAAAAAAATAAAAATGTTTCTCAAGAAATTAATTGATATCTTATGTTTACTATATTGTAATATAATAAATATATCTGACTACTTAGACACAAGGTAATTGACTCTTTAAAAAAACTAATTATAAATGTTTTAATTATTTTTTAAATATATATATCATGTTAATGCCTTTTTTTAATTATTTTTATGATAGTATTTATATGTGCATGATATTTTTCAAGAAGTAATTTTCTATTTTTTCTCAAATGTTTTCAAAATGTAATATTTTTTAGGATTTTAAGTTAGGGACTTTATTTTAAAAATACCCATTCAGTGTTCATCTTTGAACTCTTTTATGAAAGTAAAAATGACTTTATTAAATATATGTACAAGGATAAGATTTCCTTCCTTTTATAAGACATTGATACATTAATGTTTTCATTACAATTATTCATTATCTTTTTAAAAGAAATTTATTTCCTTTCAACGTGCATATTTTTCCTAAAATATTTGATTTAAAAATAAAATGGTGACTTTCCTTAAGAATATTTTTATGATGTAATAAATTGTGTTTTATGATTATTACATTATTCTTGGGTATAATTTATGATGACGGTGGTTCGGTAATAAACTAATGATTTTTGGTTCCCTGATAAATCAATTATGGGTGGTCACATTGCTATCCAATGATGTTTTCATCATCTATTAACAAATTAATGTTAGTTACATTATAATATGTAATGCATTGGGTACTTTAGGGATTTTATTTAACTACATTTTTTATTCAATGTTGTAATAGTGATATATAAAAATATATCCCAAGATAACAACATAACATTTATATTCATGTTAATGAGTATTCATAAAAATCAATTTCTCTTCAAAATGGTATGATAAGGATATTATTATAAAATATAATACCTTCTTTAGTATAAAAGTGCATTTAAAAAAAAAATTATGATTTTTCATTGGACTAACAGTTTTCATTATTTTATATAACTAACTATTTTTTTTACAAAACCAACATTTTTAAAATGATTTTCATTGGTATTTATGGGTGATTAGTGAAAAGTATGAGGCGAAGATCAAATGTTTTAAGATATTTCACGAAATTAAAACATGTTTTTTAATGGGTTTCCTTTTGTTGAAAAAATGAAACATGGTAAAAGTGTCAAATTTTAATGTATGTGTTAACTATGTAACTGTTTTTTTAATATATAAAAATATAATCCTAAAATAAATTTTGGAAAATAAAGTGATATATTCTTTTAGAATAACTAGAATATGAATTTTTTATAGTCGAGTCACTATAGTTGGTATCCGAGCTGGGTATAATGAACATTAGAGATTATAATGTTTTCAAGTGAGTTTATCTTATGTGTTAGGGATACCATCATGTTATTATAATTATACTATTTATCAGAAAAAAAATTTCATTTGAACCCCAATTTTTATTTATGCAATGAAATTTGAAGGTGAAAATTATATTTTTTGTGAAATTAATTTTTGAAATAATATCGGGAGGAAAAATGAAATTTATCAGATAAAATTAGTGGTTAAAATATTTCATTTTGGTTAAAAATGTTATGGTTATTTTTAAGGATGTTTCTCAAATTTTTATAATTTTATAAATATTTTTTTAGATAATGGATAAACCACAATAATGGTAAAAACTCATCGCATCCAGCTAGGCCATGAGGTTTGAATCCACAACCGAAGGGAGACAATGATTTAATGACTTCTCCTGGCCTACATGAACTCTCAATCAGAATGAAATTTTATTAAATGGTCGTATGTATGAAGATTAATTTGATTTTAGGGAACATATGATTTATAATATAGATAACCATGGGTTTAAATATTGTTTTTGTAGTCAGTTGAATATTTTTATTTTTCATGAAGCTTACAATTTCTGGAAAATTTTATGATATTATGGGATATTATTTGATAGATAATTATTGAATTGTATTTTAGAAGCACATATGAATTTAATATGAATTTTTGGACATCTAGATTATTTTAGTAAATGAGTATTATATATTGTTTTTATTTCATTAGGGAAATTACACATTTCTTTTTAGAATTTATATGGGACTAATGTTATCTAGGAATAAATATTATATTTAAAATGGAATACTATGTGATTTTTTATTTTTAATCTTTCTCAGAATATTTTTTGGAATTCATTGGATAATTGTTTATTTAATTATCTATATTGAAATTTAATTATAACAGTTTAATTGTGGATATTAAAAGTAGTTTTTATTTGTTTTATAGTTTACTCATGTTTTTAAATATATTATCTTATTCTAAAAAATTTGGTTTTGGTTAATGTGTAGTGATTAGTTGAAAGAAATTATCCTTTAGTTGATTTAGTGATCTATAAAAGATGATTCTAATATATATAGTATGAATAATTCAATTTCAATACTCATAGTTTTGAGAAAAATGATGATATTATGGAGGAAATATGTTAAAGGATGAAATTAGACCTAACAAGTAATTAAATTTTTTTTAAGTTGTTATTCTATGTGGTAAAATAAATCCTCAACATCAGGAAAAATATTTTGAATCAAAAATGTATTATGTTTAAATTTTATTCCATGAAATTAGTATCCTTTTAACCCATCATTTATTTCTGCTTTTGTGATTGAAATACGTCTCTTGACTATGTTCTAAGTCACTTTGTGTCAGTTCTTGTTATTTTATTTTTTATTTCATGACCATGTTTTTCTACATGGAATCCTAGTATGTTTTACACCATATGACCACTTTACATTCATTTTATTAGTTTAAATCATATATTTTATTCACCCTTTTTACGATTTGATATTTCAATAAAGGAATTTTTAAAATTCAAACATTTGTTACTATGAATAAGATCAATTTTTAGAAATTATTTTATTACAACAGAGATAATTTAATATCCCAATATTTTTTTGTAATGAAAATTCTCGATATTTCACAAGATACAAAACACTATGTTTAAATGAACAATGAAATATTATTTTATAATTGTAAAAACGTAGCTATTAAATTAGTAGATACAAATAAGAATAAATATTTTATGAAATAAATACACACCATATACGAAATGTGAATTTATTTTTAAATTATTATAAAAATAATCATATAATTTTTATAAATGATATTTTATTCTTCAAAAATAAAATATTTTCATAATTTTATTTTATTTTTTTATAATTACCTTTATAATATTTTAGAAAATATATTTGAGAAAGTTAACTTCATATTTTTATTCTTCGTATCAAAATTTTCTTATAGTGAAATTTTTATAATTCTGTGAACAATTGTATTTTTTAAATGAATACCAAAAAATATTTTTTTATTAAAAATTATAATTTTCAAGTATTTACAATGTAAGATTATGTTTTGGATTAGTTTTAAATTTTTATAAGATCTAATATTCTTTAAAAATTATAAATAATGTTTTTTAAAAAGATTTTATTCAATAATTTGCTATAATAACATTTTATAATTTAAAAAAGGCAGTTTTCTAAAAAATTAATTTCCATTACATTTTGTAAGATTAATTTTAAATTAATTTCTAAAATGTAAGAATTTTTTATTTCAATAAATATATTTCAAATTTGTAATAAGAGTGACCAAATTTATTCAATATTTCAATTTTGTTTTTGGAAAATATGAATAGTAACCATGGTAAATTTTGTTACCACGATATAGGCTAAATCGAGTAATTAAGAGTACACATAATATGATATACACTATAACATGACCCTTAAAAAATAAAATAGTTCTAATTTATGAGTAATTCAATTCCATAAAAATTCAATTATGCAATATATATCAATTTTTTCAGTTTATATGTTATTATCACATTTATAATATTTTATTTAAACAAAATTAATAGATTTCATACTCAATTTTTAATTAAATATATCATTTTTAATATGGTTTCATACAAGGGATATATTAGAATAAAATAGTATTATAAATTATAAAATATTTTAGATAATTATTATAAATTATTTTAAAAATTAAGTGAATAAATATTGTATATAAATTATTACGGAACTCTGATTTGGTAATTATATAAATAATTAAAATATCAAGTAAATTCTATTAAAAATTTTATAATTAATATAATTTTAAATAATTAATATTATAAATTTATATTATATATTACCCTACCATGTTAAGTATGTTGTAAAAAAGATGGTTCAAATTATATATTTTATGTTGTCATTATTAAAGTCAATGTAATGAGAAATCCTTAAATTTTACATTTTGAATATTATGTTTTTAATAATATTTAAATATATGATATATAATTAATATATCACTTAAAATTAGAAAACAAATTTCTATAAGGTCTATAATTTCATCCATCATCTAGTTATGGGTCTTTTTAAATTTTATAGAAAAAATATTAACCCTCATGTAGTGAAAATCCATATATTTTGGGTAAGAGTTAAAGGGGTTACATATTTAAAAAAACCAAATGATAATGGTATAAATATAGTCAAAATGTACATAAATTTTACTGGATAATCTTATTTGAATCCATAATCATATTATATTGAAAATTACAATCTTTGTATCCATCTTAATTTGAAAATTAATATATATTAGTTTAATATTTTGGTAAATTCCAAGAGTGCCACACTCCTCTCTTATAAATGGGAACATGTAATTCTCTTTTATTCACATATAAAAACGATTTTTGATAATCAATATTCGGGGAAATTCATCTTATAATACTTCCCAAAATTCTAGAGATCTTTGTTAAGGTATAACATCACCCATAGTGGTATCAAAGTGTTATGAAAGAATTTTATTCGATGAAGAACTATCATTTTTAGTCCTGAAATTTTTATTTTTTTATTCTTCCAAATTCTTGAAACCTTATTCAAACATTATAAGATAAAAAAAAATTTATAATCCATATATATAGATATTATTATTAATGATTCATGACCTATTTCCATTTCCACATTCATCAAATGTGGAAATAATTAATCAGTGTAGTCTATAAAAGACAACCGCCTCATGGATTGATGCAATTCATTTTCATCACCATCTCTTAAGACTATTTATAATAATAGAATAAATGATTATATATTATATTCCTAAAATATTTTTCATTAATGTAATAAAATTTAAAATTAATATTCTTATCATTCTATAAAAAGAGAAATTATAACGATATTTGTGCATACGTGTGGGATACAAACTATATAAAGTGATAAGCTTCAATTTTCATCACCAAATCCCATGAATGATATAAATATTTACTTTTATATAAATAATAACTTATATATTATATCAATATCATTATTTAATGATAATATGATACTTAAGTTCTTCCTATAATGAAAACATTTCTCATACGTATGTATGATGTATCGTCTCAATGATTATAATATGGATAATTTTTCATAACCACATTTAATGGATTGATTTAAAATTATTATTAATTTATAAATCTTAAATTGTATTTATTTAATATTATTCTGGATATTCTGGTATAATGACCACTATGACATTAGTCAAATTATCGATGTTATTTTGGAGTTATAAACCAAATATCATTGATATATCATAAGTCGAGATAATTAATGAAGTAATTTCTTATAGATTTCAAAAAATTAATATAAATTAGATAATAATACTGACAATTTTTCTCATTGATGTAAATAAATAAAAAACTTTTTTCATGAGGATAATGCATGCACATGATAAGTCAAACTCAAGGTAATGGACTCTATCACTAAAAAAACATATTTTAAATGTTTAAAAGATTTATTTTCAAAATATTCATCATTAATTTGCAAGTTATTAAAATGATATTTATGAATGTTTTAATATTTATATGAATGTTTTAAAAGTTTAACTTTTAAATTTTCCTCAAATTTTAAAATAAATGATAATTTTTAAGTTTTTATTACATGGGGATTTATTAAAAAAATCCATTTTTAATGTTATTTTATCAAGTATTTTACAAAAGTAAAAAAGGTGTGTCACTGAAATAAATTTAATTACTGGGTTTTACTACATTCATCAATCCATAATAATTTGATGTTTTATTTTAATGTATTAATGTTCATTTCCAGTGATTATATTTTCTATTTTAAGTGTTCAGTTTTTCTGAAATACCTGATTTAAAAATGAAAAGGTCATTTTACTTATGAGTATTTTCATGATTCAAGAAATCATTATTTATGATTATTATAATTTTTTGAGATATTTTTATAATGATTATTACTTTTGTTACAAACCAATTAGGGGTTTCTATATTATAAAACGTGTAAAAGTGGTTATATTATTAACTAATAATGTTTTTTTATGTTATAAATCAAGGATATATTGTTTCATTACACCCTCCAATGCATTATGTACTCTAGAGATTGATGGTGAACATATTGGTTATTGTATATATATGAGTAGTATGGAAAATGATATCTCAAAATACCAAAATAATTTTTATATTATTCTTAATTATAATTTTTTGAAATCTTGTTTTTTTCAATTAGGTATGATAATTATATTTTAAAAAATAAATAATTCCCTCTATGGGGTGAGAAGGTTTGTCATTAAGAAAATAATTTAATGAGTTTTTACTCGACTAATGGTTACCTTTTTTGTCATTTACTAAGATTTTTATTCTAAAACCATGCGTTTAATATTTTTTCATAGGGTATTTTTTAATATTAGGGACAATGATGAGGTCAATATCAATGTTTTTATGATAAGTCACAACATGAAAACATTTTTATTCTAAATTAGATTCCAATGGTTGAAAAAATGGAGACTATATATAATTTTAGACATGTAATGTTTCTGTTTAATATATACGAAGTTTTCATAATTACCTAAAACTATAAACATAATGGATCATTTGGAAAATAGTATCTAAAAAACTAATCCTAAGAGACATTTGGGAAAATAAATATATTTCTATTTTTATAATAACAAGAATATTTATTTTTTGAGGTCGATTCGTAATAATATGGATGATATATTAATTTTTAATATTCAATATAGTCTCATATATATTAAACATATTCATTAACTTTAAACATATTACATTCCCTGTAACGAATATGGGAAAATAAAATCACATTGTTTCACAAGGTGGTAGTCCAATGTACACATGAGTGTCATTATTCTATTTGAAACAAAATAAAAGGTAAAAATTTATATGTAATATTAAAAATTATAAATATAAAATTTACCCAAATATCATAACAATGTGTTCAATCCATCAATTTATCTATGCTTTAAAGGAGGTGACGGAAAAATAAATAATATCTATTGATGGGGTAGTAGTCCAAAGTACACGTGATCGATGATTTTGATTCGCATTTGATATAAGTGGATATTGATAATATATATGAAATCAACATAATAACTTCTTAGTGTATGTAATATAGTATTATTGATATATTTTATTTTTTATTAAAAAAGTATATGTTAATTAATGACAAACAAAATGTAATAGCTTTGTTAAGAGAATTTCATTCTTTAATTGAAACCTCATTTCGATATCCACTTAAGGATCATTGAAATGGTCTTTTGGGAGGAAACTTATATCTTTTATTTAAGTAAATATAATTTTTATAGTATTTTTATGATTATTTTTTGACATAGGTATTGTGAGGTGTGAATAAGTGGGTGGTGGGGGTACCATTTTACAAGTGGAGAAGAGGACCTCATTGAAAATTACATGGAAATTTCTCAAAAGATTCCAAAATGACAGTCATTTAGATAAAAAATTATTATTAATGACCATATATTTGAAATTATGAAGGATAAGGTTGAAGTATGAAAGGGATAATATTTTCTTATGTTTATAGTCTATTTTTAACCTTATAGTTTTCATTTAACCACTAATGAAACCATTATTACCTTAACTGTGGTAAATGATTTTTTCTTTTTTCACAATGCATTTTCGTCAAAAATTAATTTAAAATTATAATAAAATATAAAATATCATAATTATAAATATATATACGTTTTATTTACGAATCACATTAATATAATTGGAAATGGATAATTTAAAATTAATCCCACAAATGAAATGAAAAAGCGGGGTTTCAATGAGAAAATGTTCAAACATTTACATTGATTTATACAATCATTTTGTATGAAAACTATTAAAATGAGCTATCTTTGACAAAATGATATATAATTTAACTAATTTTACATTTAAAAGTATAAAAATTTTATTTCCATATAGAAATATTTTAAATTAAAAGACAGTTACTAATTATAATTATATATTTTTTATATTTATCAAAAATAGAATATTATAGAACAATCAAAACAATTAACCCTAAGATAAATATTATACGTTTATTTCAAAAATATATATTATTTTATAAAAAAATATTATATAAAATTGTTAAAAAATTAAATTATTCATGAATAGTGCAACTAAACCGTCATTTTGAAAAATTGCATTTTTTTCAAAAAATATCTTTTTATATTTTACACAATTATTATTTTATTTATAATCCATAAATAAACATAAATTTTTTATATTTATTATTAATATACAGATAATATAATTTAATTACTAGGTTATAATGGTATTATATATTGTGGTTCATTTATTCTCATGGTTGTGTGTTTTCCATGCTATCGATGATATTAAATTTATTGAAATATATATCACGGGTTGTTTAAGCATTGGGTTTCATGTCACATATTCTATCAAATAAAAAGTAATTATTTTATAATTTCATGGTGTTATTTTAAACTAAATCTAAATTTTTAAATGGATATAATATTCCTCCCCCAAATTAATGATCTGTGAGTATAACTACCAAACACATTATCTATATTTGGATATAGTGATCTTAGCATTATTGATTTTGAAAAACATATCTAAGGAGATTATAATGATACATATATATATATGGATAATAAAATATGTTATTATATATAAATAAAATATATATATCAATATTCACAAACGAAGATGGTTAGAGCTAATCATGGATAACGATTGTTCAATCTATTTTCATACTAGGAAGGTGAATAATGTGCTAGATGGTCTGAGTAGAAATGAATCTAAAAAAATTCATTGATGGGGGTTGAAAGGGGTCTAATATTCAAGGACATTCAATATATGGAAATGGGATTAAAGAAAATCATTATTCCTTTTCAAAAGAACTTCTAAACCATCCATTACATAAAGGATCACGGAGGCCCAAAATGTTGATAAGGAGCCCCCAAAAATGATATTTAATATGCTAGTGTTCAAGATTTCTAAAGGTTGAGTCAAAATGTTGATAATATAGATATTTTTCACATAAAAACAACAAATAATTGGGGAATTTTTTATGCATGTATATCCCATACTTATCTATCCATACTAAACAATATATTATGTATTGATTTATTATGAAAAACATTATAAGGGTTTACAAAAAGAGGGTGTTTTTAGAATTCTGTCACAACATTAGTATTCAAACATGTTAAGTATAAAAGATACTAGTCTAATATTAGGATGTTAACTTTTACCATACTAGTATGGATATGGGAAAACCAAAAAATTTATTTTATTATAGTTTTCCCTAAGAAATATAATGGAAATAACACTATTTGGATCATAGTTAATCAACATGAAAGTAAGATATTTTCATTGCAATTAAAGAATATTGATATCTTTACCAACTAGAAATGATATATATATATATGATAAGTGTTTAGAATGGATTAAAATCTTCCCACAATTATATATGATCAAGATATAATGTTTTACATGAGATTCATAAGAAGTGTTTAGTAAGAAATGGATACAAATTTATGTTCCAAAACCTCTTTTCAATCTTAAACAGAAGGTCATGTTGAGAGAACCATTCAAACATAGTATAATTTTTTTATATAATTTCTGATGTTGTAAAATTGATTTTGTATTAGGATTTTCCCCTAGTTTAGTTATTATATAATATAAGTTTCTATTATAGTATTCCAATGATACCATATGTGGTTTTTTTGGTACGAAGTATCAGACTCTAACATATCATGGTGATGTTGGAGATCCAATGATAATTGGAATAGATATAATCCATGTGATAATTGGGATGTTTCAAACCATTTATTTCCTTATAATATATAATCAAATTTTATATAATATACAAATATAAAGCCATTTATGAAACATACTTTTTGAGGTCAGAGATAAGGCACCTCTTCATATATCATCATGGAATAAATTCAAGGTAATTGGGAATAAGGGACATCTTAGACCAAGATACCTCAACACATTTTAGATCCTTAATTTCACCATTTCAAAAAATTATTGACTAAAAATCCACCCTTTCCCATCCCCAGTACTTTATGTGTTATGTGTATCCCTCTTAATAAAGTACATACCGGACCCCTAAAAAGTACTAAATGTATAGGAGGAAAATTTTGAGAATGCAAAAAAATATGAGGTGAGACTGGTGAAAATATTAGATTATATATATGATGTTTTCTAAAATAAGAATATTCACCAATTCAATGTACTATGGTGAAACTCCATGTGAGTAGAAGAAACATGGGAACTAGAATATGACATGAAATAAAAGTACCCACATCATTGTTGAATATTAAATTAAAAATTAAGGGTGGAATTTTTAAAAGGGTAGAATGTAATGAACAATTTATTTATAAAATTGATGAAATTATGAATGAATAAATTCATGATATAAAATACATCCACTATATTTTTTTTATTATAAAATAAATCAATAATTATATTGATGGAACTAGAAGACTATTTGGAATTAATACAATTTTTAATTATAATTACGACCATGTTTAGTGCTTATTAAGAGTTATAATGAGATATTATTAATATATAATGAAAAAGTGATAGCCTTGAACAGTTAGTTTGTGCACTGTGAAGCCCCTTTATTAAATCTTTTATGTTTGATGGAATCACTAAGATTTTACTTTACCAAGACTAATATGATACTCAGTAACTAAAAAATGAATGTGAGATTTATTAAGTGATTTTCATGATTATTGAGATAATCTCCCCTTCCAATTTTGGTTTAACCACTCTAAGAATGTACCACAATTTCACATTATGCCCTCAGAGTGTATATTATTCTAATAAGTGATTATATATCTATACCATAGGGGTATGAATTTTTAAATTTTTGTTATAAAAATATTAATATATTTAAATATTTCCATTATTATATATATATTTATATATGTGATTATATAAAGTGTTTCATAAAAACTAGATTTCTATATGGAGAAACCAAATTTGTTTTTTCATAATAAAGAGTTTCAATTAAGAAACTCATTATATAAATATAATAAATAATAAATAATAAATATATTAATTATTATTATTATTAAATAATATTTTTTATATATATTAATAATAATATAATTTTATAGTGTTCAAATTTAGTTTTATAATGGTCTGAAATTTGTTGCATCCTCAAAACTAGTATTTTTCAGGAAATAAGGTAATTATAAATATTTTGGGAATACAATATTAATAAAATTATTTTTATAGATTAAATATTATTTTTTAAACTAGGATATTGAGATTATTCAATACTATATTTTTCATAAATATCGTAGATTATTAAATTTTCAGTTATGAGTTAAATAATATATAAATATATGATATATTCTATGACATCTTAGTCGAAGAAATGTGATGTAACAAATAATAAAAAATATTGAAAAATTTAAAAAAAATATTTATACATTAAAATAATATATATCAAATGTTATTTGGTAAATTACATAATCCAATATTGAATCCTCCAAAATGTAAATTATATTTTATGGTTTTATAAAAAATCTCTATGAACATTACACACTTCAACATTATCATTTTTATTATATTATGGATTTAGGTTATATGTGTAATAATATATTAAAAGAAATTCATATTTGGTAGGAACCATTAGTGAAACCCATTATATGGGTATTTTGTTTTTTAATATTTTATCAATTTTATTCCAATACCGGTGTTTACAAATTAATAAATAATTCCCATCTCTTTTGTTATAAGGACCAACAGAACCTCATGTTTCACTGATCTAAATTAATACTAGGAAAAAAATTCATTTGATATCTCTATAAATCCTTCATAATGTAATCCCATTCCTTTAATAAGTTCATAAAAATATTTTAGAGGAACTATTTCATAGTAAGGTATATTCACCTCTTTTATTTTACACATGTAATTTTTTTACTATCCATTTTTATTTAAAATTTTAATGTTTTAAATTTTTTCTAAACATGCATATACATCCATTATATTAACAATGTAATGTTATTCCAACATTCACTCTCAATAACCCTTTCTATGAACCATCATATAAACACGTAATATAGATGAAAATATACAATGATTTTACATGAAAAACCCAGTATATAGGGAATTCCCTTTATCATTTTCACTAAAATGTATTCAACTAGTCATACATATCCTTCATTAATTTTTGGATTCCATTTATGAAATCAAAATTACTTGATAATGGGATAAATATTTATGAAATTCATTTTTATGATGTATGATCTATGTGGCAGAAAAATAGATGTAAATGATGTGAATGTGATGGTTGGGTTATGAGTTATATAGCCCTCCATTTCATTGAGTTATTATTAATATAATGATATTAAACATATAATTTATGGTAATTTAGTTAAATAATAATTTTTATTACGTTTTGGTAGTTATCATTAAATTAGTTTTATTAATTCATGATTTATATTGTTGAAAGTTTCTAATAATTCCTTTAGGTTATCAACTTATACCATGATTTGATATTATTGTCCATGACAGTAATCATTGTTTATAATCATTCTATACCTCTTCACTCTCATTCACTATAATAAATTATTATATGATTTTATTATGTCCTTACTAGATGTTATAGATCTCCCATTTCTTATTTTTTCCCCCACGTAATCCCATAAAATTAAAAATTTCTATCGATTTTTATGTCACATTATGTTTTCTAAATAAATTCATAGTGTCATTGGTTCAAGTTATTTTGTTACATATATAATTACTGAAATATGATAGACCTATCAATATTATGGGATCTTTTTTTAAGTATCTTTATTCGATAAATCATAAAAGTATTTGTAGAAAAATTATGGATTTTTCATTGATGATATTGATGATGGGAATGTTTTAATGATTTTTAATAAATGGGCGCTAGTATCATAATTAATGAGTTTAATATTAATATTACCATACGATAAATATAATAAAATAACTATTTTATTATTAATATAATATATAAAATAAATATATATTCATATAGTCATTTATAATATAATCTTATAGAGTTTTCTAGGTATGAGGTTATAGAGACCCAAACATTAACAAACCAAAACTAATGGAAGATTATGAATTGATTTAGTCGTAATATCACTATAATGAAAAATAAAATCCTTTTTATTGTTTAATTGTTATTTATGTCATAATTTAAAATTATTATAATAGTACTATGACTTATATACCGTTATTTAATTTTTAAAAATGAAATAATTTATTGACCATTGAACGGTTTTTTGGATGTTTGATTTTACAAAGATTCTTTATTTATCCTCATCATTATATCTTTTAAAATGATGATATTATTATCCTTTAAATTTTAATAAACATCACATTTATCCATTAATGTCAATCTCATGAACATAATTATAAGGGGATTCAAAAATGAAAAACAGAAATCAACTATTCCATTAAGGGTGTAGTGCACACATATGCATCATTTCTCATAATGTGGGAGGAAAAATAATTTATTTTTCTTATTTTAGGATCTATGATATGTAATATATGAAATAATTATTTATTTAATTAAATTGTATTACTATTTCTATTGGGTGTTAATGCAAAATAAAATTGGATACTTTTTGGAGGCGATAATCAGTGCAATCACACACAAATATTGTTATATTCATAAGGTTAAAGGTTAAAGGTGGTTAATGGGTATTACAATAGAATAATAAAATTTAGTATAAATAGTTTTTTAAGATATTGAAAATTTTAAAAATATATTTTGATATGTATTATACAAATGAAATGATTTTGTTAATGAAAATCAGTACTCACATGGAGTACTTGATCATTCCCTTGGAGGCCTCTAGGGAAAGTGATGGAATAGAATAATATTTTATGACCAGAATTATATGAGGTTGAAATAGTCTTATAGGGCGAGTAAAAAGTAATAATTTCGAGAGGAAACTGAATTTATTATAATTGTATTGGAGGTGTGGTGAGTGGCCACTTTTATAAGTGGGGAGGGTGGAATTAAATAAATATTTTAACTTAACAAAAACTGGGAACCTATTTATCATGATATTTGAATCTAAAAAGAGAGAAAAAAAATTAAAGATTGTTAATATATATTTAATAATCTATAATCAATATATCTATAAATAGGATTTTAGAATTTTTCAATCTCTTTACCCCACGATTTATTAATTTTTCCATTTTAATCATTACTATGGTAACATTTTTTTCAAAAGTAAATAACTTTTTATGCCTAATAGTTTTTTCTATGTATTTTGTTTAGAACTAATAATTCCAAAAAATAAATAAATTTTATTAGATAAAATTTATATATGTAATAAAAAAATTATATCAATGTCTTTAAATAGGTTTTTCAAAAATGTCTATTTGAATGCATAATATTATGTGTAGCATAAAATTATAAATTTTATTAAATTTTTTTTGATATAAATTGGTTTATTAAAAATTTTATTTGCCTGTAAAAATGGGATTAAATCATATTATACCAAATTAATTTCTAATCAAGAAAGATGAAAATTAATTTTGTTTGAAAAATATTATAGTGGTCCTAAAAATGATAATCAAATGATTTCTAAATTCAAAATAGTAGATTTAAAATGTATATATTCATATATAAAATACATATTTTAAAAAATAAAAATATTATATTGTTATAGGTCTTGTTTATAAGTAATAAAAGTCTTATTTTTTAGAAATGAAATTTTTAAATATTCACCACAAAATATATTATTTCAGAAATTTTCAAATAAAGCATACTAATCTAATATTAACATTCCAAATAAAAATATGAATTTAATTTTATAGATTTTAACTCAAATTTATCTTTTAAAAATATTCATGAATGATGACTCTTTATATTACATGTTATTTAATTGTTTTATGATGTAGTGTTTACCTACTATAGTACGGTCTCATGTATTACATCTCTCCCATCATAAATAATTTCATCCTAGAAATCAGATACATGTAACTAGATAATCAATTGTGGGTATTACTTCCCCATATATTCTTATAGCTCCAATGATTCCACCTTTAGTTTTTCATTTCTCTAAAATAATTTCTTCAAAAAAGTATAATAATTCCACAACTCTATATCTCTAGGGTCAAGAATCAAGGTGGGATATTCATTATAAAATAAATCATGTTAGAAATATATCCCTTCATATGTGAGTATATTTTTCTTATCCCGAATGTATTTACTCAATATGGTATCATGGAATATTTCATGTAATTTATAACAGTTGGTTGGATTATCAAATCTGTACGTTATAACACCAATTATCTATCGATTTTCCAAAAATCCCAGTATTCCAAGGGCTTAAATTGACCTTCTTAAAAAATATTACTACTACATTACATGGGGAAACATTTAATTATATCATACCCAAAATAAAATTACACATATTTCCTTCAATTATCATCATAAATCATATTTTTTATTTGAGATTCATTGACATGATCTTGTATAGTATTTACATTAATAATTGTGTCGTCAATATGTTATGGGCCAACTAACATCATTTTCTCCAACATCATCTCAACAATTTGGAAAACAAAATCTCTTCCCAAATAATGCCTCATACAATTTATTTAAATGGTCAAATGGAAGCTATTATTTTTTGTAGATTACATTGGAGAATGATTTTGATCCCATGATCTTCTTAATTCTGGAGATCATGTTATCAACATATCTTCTAGTTCCTATAATGCCTTATAAAACTACTCCTTAGATTGGGTATAATGGAAAATATTTATATATACCTCTATTTTTATATCATTTTTAATAATCTTACATAATTTATATGTGAATCAAGGGTTATTATAGGATATAATTAACTAAAATTCCCCATGAAGTATCATGATTTCATTGATATATATATAATCAATACTGTCATTGGGTATGTATTACATTACTACATTGAAATGTTCAAAATTTATTTTTTGATCAATTATAACCCATATATAATCAAATTTCATTAATGTTTTTAGATGTATATTGAAAAATTAAAAAGTAATCTATTCCCATATCCATATAGGTACAGGTTGTGGATTCATGGAACCCTTATCATTTGTTTTTCATCATTTAACTTCTTGAATACTATGAATCAGGATAAATAATCGATCATTTCCTACTTCATATCATCCCATAAGTGTTGTTGTCTAAAACACCTATATATAATTGTGATACTAGTGCCTATATAGAAATTTAATCATCAAGACTCAACTAATATTTCCTCTTTCAATGAAGATGTGTATAGATCGCATACCCACATTCCAAAATCAACACCCCATATTTATTTATGATGTATATTAATTTCCCATCATTTTGTACATTATTATACCATTTTACTTCTTTATAATATTATTTATAAATTTATAACTTTTCCATTAATAATGGTTTTTCAATTTCATGGTAAAGTAATGATGGATTCCCATGCATAAAAAATAAAAAACCCTTCATTATGTGATCACTAATTATATGATACTTATTACTCATCATCCTGGTCATAACTCTATGTTCCCTCATAACCAATACGGCATCCACCTTTTTCCACCATAGGGTGGTGATTTAACAATTTACCGTAATATTTTTATAGATCCATCCATTTTATTTTCCTCGTGTTTAGCCCGTTCAGTGATAAAATATATTTCAAACTTTGGTGGTTTTTTTACCCAGCACATATTTATCTATAAAGATGGCGCCTCCATATCATAATGGAAATTATCACTTCATCCAAATCAAGTTCATGTGTTGTATAGTAGTATTCATGGATCATCAATTTATTTGATCCATAAGAAACTGCTCTATCTTTCTACCCAAATACATAGCCAAAACAATTCTGAGATTCGTCATAATAAATTAAAAATCTTTACTTTAATGATGGTAAAGATAATACCAGAACACTAATCAATATCATATTTAGCTCTTAAAACGTTATCAAATTCACTACAATATATTAGTTTAACCCCTTTATAATTAAAATTGATATAATGTTGAAAAACAATGAATATAATTGAACAAACCATCAATATTAACATGCTATGATAAGAAAATTGTATATATTGGTTATCTTCATTAGTTTATTCCATTCTATGACTACATTTTTTATCTATCAATATTTATTCCATACTTTTATAAATTATATAATACAAAATAAAATTCATTGAGCCATAATTCACACTTATTTAGTTCCCGATATATATTCTTTTTCATTATGGGTATCAATAATTATTCACAGTTTATTCTCAAGGACTTCATAGAATTTGGATTGTATCAAGATTTCATCAATGATCACCACCAAAAAATATCTGGATGAGACATGAATACATTATTCACAATAACATTAAAAAAATATTATTTAGTAAATATGAATTAAATTACCATAAAAATATAATATATTTATTTTTAGTTATAAGAATAGCAAATGAATCTTACAATAATATTACCAAAATGGATTATTTTTTAAAAAATCATGTGTAATAACCTACTTACCATTATCAAAAAACAATGTACAATGAAAACAGTATATTACTGTACTAGATTAGATTTTAACAACCAAAAGGGAAGGATCATAACATGTAATTTTTTATTCATTTATAATAATATAAATATTTACCTTAACATGTAATTATTTCTTCATTGATAATCAGTGGAATAGATCTCATTGCTCTTTCATTTTTCTGTAGAAACCAATTGAACTATCCCACTAGTTATAGTAAACATGTGCATGATAATATACGAATGACTACAAATGATTAGTGAGTTCTATAACGATTGAGCATAAAAACCTGTGTTGATTGTGGATAACTACAATCCAGAATATTATCAAGAGAGAAATAACTCTTAGTGATCTCTCAATGGATTCATAGTGTTGGGTATGAGAGAAATCTAGATCTCTTGATCAATCTATTTGGATTTATAGAGTCTAACTCTGTTTTTTGTAAAAACCAAATGGGTTTGATGAAATAGATATAACTATATATTTCTTTTGTAAGGTTTATGGTTTGAAAGATACATATAATCCATTTTATGATTCCATAATTCCAAATTGACTCTATTTCTAGAAATAATTATGTAACATTATTATTATATTTTTGACATGTGGAACACAAAAATAAAGCTAATAGATATCATTTATACCATTTAAAATTATACCCTTACACATGGTCTGCTTTCCATCATCCATATTATCTTTTCCAATAAAATAGAAAATTTATTTAATAAATAAATACCACTAAATTATTAATCAATAAATATATTAAATATTATATTCACTAAACATGAAAAAGATATTTTTATTACACTTTAACTCTATTATCATTTTAAAATAACACGAAATTTAATTATGGAAATAAAATAAACCGCATAAATATTATATAATGAATCTTATTATTTTAAATACTAGAATTTAACTGAGGATATGTACTCACATAGTGTGTAACCATTCATGTTGCTTTCTGGTTGGTATTAGTCATAACATCATCATTCCATAGTTACATTATAACATCATGTCATGGCATCTATAGAGAATGAAGAAAATTTTGAAACAACTTCCAACCCCCAAAATATGTTAACCATTAAACATGATATTTTTATAAAAATATATAACATAATTAAGATTTCATGATAGTTTCATCAACATATAAAATCGATTTATCTTTATTTTACTTTTTGTAAATGAGCACACACATAAAAAACATTGTGCATGGATCTATTTAGGTGATTATACTCCCACCCAAGGGTCTGAGACATTAATATTCATCAGCATAAAAAATGGATAAATCTTTTCTTTCATTGTCCATCAAGTAGATTTCATTTTTATGTACTTAATAAATCCTACATCACCAAGAATATATTTCATCATGGTTTTGATCAATACATGAAATTACATGATCGACAAAATATATTAATGAAAACCATAAATTCAAAGGATCAATGCACATTTTCAAGTATAAGAATATCCTATAGCACATGGAAATATGTATTCTCAGGTAATGGGAATGTTCTCATAACCTCTTATCATGGAGGTTACCAATGGAGAACACTATGAGATGGTACCTCAATGTCACAGAAGACTATTACCACTAACATTCTGTATCATATAATTACCATAAGACAATATCATCTATCTATAGAACACGATTCATGAATAATTTCGTGAATCCCCTAGGTCTCATTATAGAAGGAAACTGTTATAAATTTTTTTGTGACATATATTCATAATAAATTAACTCATAAATTTTTTATAGAAATGGTAAAAAAATTGTGATTATAGAAAGTCGTTAATTAATAATGAAAATATATAATCGGGTAGTAAATGAGTTGGTTATATGGAACCAAATACAACATACTCTTAGTTTCAAAAGATCTAACTAAAAATATCATTCCTTACAATTGGATACGAAATAATCTGATGATATATAGCCTCAGTTAAGGGGCCCACCACATTTTCCTCCATGTTAAATCTGGCCACTACAATTCCACCACATTGAAAAAAATCCTTCAGTAGGTGAATATTATGAAGCATTTTCTATTTTCATTGTTTGGTCCTTGGATCTTTGGGGAAATCCACCACTGTAGTTTTATCAAAGTACATTGTGACAAGATATTTTATTCTACGTATCGCATACAGTTCTTCCAATAGTTTTAAAATCCCCACTACATCCTCTTCAACATTAGAGTCCATAATATACTCAGAATCCATTATAGAATCAGAAAAAACTGGATACATAGAACTCTACCATATCATAGCTCCTCTGTTGGGACAAAATAAATATCCAAACTATCCCTTTATAAATTTATAATACATTTAAAATCTACCATATGTATAATCCATGATCTATAGCTCTTTATATCCTCCATTCACTAGGGAAGATTCCATAGTTCACCACAGATACTAATGAATTTCCTTAAAATACTTTATAACTGGATATTATTGATATCTTTCTACCAATCTCAATGAATTTGAAACATAAATCATTTTACATAACATTTTATTCATGAGGAATCCTATAATATATTTGCATGATATATACCATGTGATAATGGATCCAATGATCTATTAGATTGTTCCATTATAATAATTTTTAATATATAGTAAATATAAATAATATTAATTTGTTTGAGTATCATATTATATTTATCAATAATGATTTTATTCCTTAAAATAATGGATATTTTAACAAAATTCTTCATACAGAAGATCTTTCTCAACCAATATTTATCCACTTATAAAGGTAGATATAGTTTCCAATTATTAATATGTCATTAACAGATACTACCATGAAAATGAATGTTCTCCGACTAAAATTCTTGTAAACACATGGATCACATTCGTTATTAACGAAACCAAATCCATTATAGCATCCTCTAATCGAATATTACATTACCTGGATATTTTCATTAGTCAATAAATGTATCTCTACAACTTGTATATATCTTTGGAATTTACTTAAGTTAATAACCCTTTGATTTGTGGCATATACATATCCTATTGAATGTAAGCATAAAATAATATAGTTTCACATCGATTTTATAAATATCATTGTAATGGTATGGTGTCATGGAAAGGAAAATTCCACTATATTTAAACATAGACATTTGAGAAATTGAATCTTCATAGTCAATTAATTGAAATTATATACACCCTTATTCCAATTTTCAATCTTTATAGTTATGTAATTTACATTTCATGTGTAAGTTTCTCTAAATTCCGATTTACACCCGACTATCTTAACAACAACTAGTAGATCAATATGAATATATAAATTGTTTTCATATAAGGAATTTTCCTTATAATTTTTTTTTACTTTTAGGTTTTAATCTCTCTATTATATCCCTATAGGATATAAGATCATCATTATCAAACGATAACGAGTAACCTTCATTAGTGTTTGGAAGACCATATCTCTCTGGTTCACTTACCTCTCTCGTACTCATATGCAACACTTGTGTTTTTGATAATTATTGAAATAGGTAATGATTGTTTTTTTAACAATGAATTACTTTTATATGAATAAGAGTTAGAGAGAATTTAATAAATGATAACGCAGAGAGAAAACCTGGAAATGGAAAATAGGTAGAACATAAGGCCTAAAAGAGGATGGGGAGAGTGTAATTGTCACAGGATCACACAGATGTTCATAAGTCCAATGGGATCATGCGAAGTGTGGTTGTATATCAACAATGTATATGGATTGTTGTATCTCGACCATCCGATTCCATATGTATGAATAGATCACACGAAAATATTAAATGATCGCATGAAGTTCAAATAGATCATGGAAATGATTAGTTTGATGTAAATGAAGAAAAATAGGCCAAAGATGTTGAATACTTCTCATAGTCCCTTGAAATCATGGAACCACATTATTTTAATTAGACATCACACTGGGATAACACAAGTTAGGAAGGACAATGTCATTGACCACTATGTCACTATAAATAGATCTTCCGATCAGATCAAGTAAAGTGCATAAAATTCATTAATCACTATGTGAGTATTAACAGATATTATAATGGGGTCATGTGGAGACTGTATGAAAATGTTTTTTAACATGGTGTGACTCTAAATTTAACTCATGATTATGTTAGCTAAAACATCTAAGACAATGATGAAACAAATCATATTCTTTTCAACGGATCTCCTAAAGGATTCACACAAAAAACTGAAATAAAAAAATCATTTTTCACAGAAGATGTTATTTCAACAAGATAATTGTCAATAAATTTTATTTTTAATGATATAAATAAACACATGAATCATGTAAGGGTGATTATGAGGCAGTTGAACATATGAATAGTTGTGAGTTGTGGAGTTAAGGTTGTGGATTTATGACTATAAATACCCCATTAACCATACAAAAAAGGTTAATATCTTTTATTAAGTGTTTTAACATGAATAAAAGCACAAAGGTGATATTTTGCATATTATTAGTAGGGGACTCATTAATGTAGCATGGGACGTGAGGTATGACCTATCTATTTTGATTCATATACAATAGTGTTTCTATCACATGACCTATAATACATGAATAGTGTCTCGTGATAGAGTATTACAATCATCATGAACTGATGAATGTCACATGTAGGGATATTGAATATGGGTTACATTATCTGGGAATAAATGTATCAAACAAATTAAGATGTCATATCATTGACGAAATATTACTATAAAGACACATATATCTGTAAAAACAAATTAAATATGATCATTAGAATTTTATGATAGAGGGGATGTGAGATCACTTTAGTAGAGATAATAGAAAGAATTCAATACATAAATGGTTGTAATCCAGGAGGGAATATGATTCTTCTCCAAAAAATGAAAAATAGTGTGATTTAGTGCAACTTGTACATCATAAAAGTTTTCTTCATCCTCCTTGGACATAACAGAGTGAGGTTGAACTATGTAAATTTTTTATGTCCTATAATGTCTTAATATTAATTTTATTATATGCCATGGGATATATAAACAACATGCCTTAGAGTCCATTGACCTAGAGTCACCATAGATGGATATTGGTTCCCTCAGTATCCTATTTTAATTTTTATAATAGTTGTGATAGGGACTCCTTGTTGATAATATTTACTTTCTATTTTTTCTCGAGAATTTTTTATGGAGTTGGTAAGACCCTATGTTGGTGTTGTTCAACGTGCTTCAAATGCATGTGGAAAAGGGATGTTTCCCCCCAACAAGATGCTTTTTTTGACCTTATTGAAACCGTGCAGGTGAGTCAGTGCCCCTGAAGGAAGATAGTTTCGATGTGTGCTATATTTGTTCCTCTAACATGTGTGTTCATATTAGGGTTGTGTGTTGTTGAGTTTTTGAGAATGGCATTGGGTTCCCTAGTGTGTGTGATGGTTGGTAGAATGGGAATACATGGTGGATTTGTTGTTGTTTTTGCTGAACCCACTAGTATGGGAGACCCTGATCCAATATCATTTTCATTCCCTTGTACCTTGACATTTTATTTTTAGTTATGGAATGAATTAAGGTTGGGTGATGTAGAGTCTTGAGGTTTTCCTTGTCAGACTTTGGAATATTCATATGAATAAATCTCATAGCTAGGTGCAGCGACGAAGTTCGATTCCGAGGCCTAGTGTTCCCAAAAAAAATTATAAAAATTTTAAGTATTTTTATTCTATGCAAAAGGGATAAATGTGTTATCTCTTAATAGGTGGATTATATTATAAATCAAATGGAATAGTTGAGTCTGTTACCTTCTATTTACGCTAGGCGGGGTATATGTTTTGTCGGTGAGGGCCTGCCATTGACAAATATAGCAATGAAATTTTTGTAAATAAATAAATTTATTTATTTATAGATGTCATCTTGAATAACATATGAATGGAATCCATGATTGAATTTCTAAATGTGGTGTTGACCAGGGATTTATTGAAAATCTTTCTAGTTGGTGCATTTAATAGTTATCCCCTTCTTATTAGATGGTTGGAAACTTTTACAATTTAGTTTGGTGGGCCCTATATTTTCCCTTTTTATACTACTATTGTACTCTCATTGTGTGATATAGGTATGCATAAATTTATTTTTAGATTTTATATATATCATCACTATGTCATGGAGGTGTTTGTGGGTTTGTGTGTACTGGTACCTTAGGCTAAGGCCTTCCGTGTGTGTGATATCATACTCGATGCTGGTCACCAACCCCTAGCCTATTGGAGGGGCTTGTAGAGTCGTGGATCGAGCATTGTTGGGACCGGTCGTAAAATTATCCCATACCCACCTAAAATGAATCATTTGCCTAATGAAATCATAATTATTGTTCATATTCTCATTCATCTTATAGATCATTCTTTGATCATCATGAATTGTCGAACATATAGTACTGCATTCATTAATCAAACATTATCATCATATGATGTAATTCATACTCCTAATATCTATATGAATATTTTAATTTTCCATATGATTGATTATATATAGTTTTAAATTATACCTTCCCATATAGTTGTATTTATACAACATTTTCTAAACAAAATTTTACATATACATCTAGTGATCTGATAGACATAACATTGGATATAATGATAGATGATCTAACATAAAATAGTATGTCTTATGTATCGTTATCTGTTGGACTCAATCATATGGCCTTCATAAGAAATTATCCTCATGAATATAAATCATGGAAAGTTTTAAATCATGAAAATTATACGGTGTACACATTCCCCATTTACATTTGTACACCTTATCTATTGGAAAAATACATCATGAAGTTTTTATGGACTATCTATCTATAAACATTATCTTTTTGGATAAATCATGTTCTTATTTCTTGTATACTCATTATTTTTATTTTCACAATTCTCTATTCAGTCAATATGTTGATACATTAATACATAATATTTTTTAACAATTTACATCCCATAAAATGATCATTTTCCAGAATAAAATGTCAACTTTTTTATACAAACTCAATAAATCATCTAGTATCATTACTATCATCTTGATTTTAGGAACTTGGGGAAAGTCATATCAACATCTCTATATAATTAAATGCTTTTTAACATTGATAATGAAAAATTTTAAACCTCATTTATCACTTCATAATAGTGAATTCTTAAATCCACCAAAAAAATATTTCTCATATGATGTATAAAAACATCCAAAACATGATATGTTGAAATGAAAAAAACACCATAAAAAATCAACCCAAATGATTATCAATATCCACTATTGGATTTGACAGTAGCATTCACAACATTCTAAACAAGTATTTTTTCTAAAATGGTTATCTAACATCATCCATTCAAAATGATAATCGTTTAACCCCATAACATAGAAATAAGTAATTTTTTAAATTATTTATATCCCCTAATAACATTAATTTTTTGGGCCACCATACGATAACCCCACTCCAATCATTCTTTTTCAATCCCACTATCTCTGATAACAACATATATAAATTAAAAAATATATTTTCATAAAAATATTTACTTCATATCTGCCTTTAAAAATAGAATCCAAATGATCACATGGTTTCATTCAATAAGAAAATTATTGAGAAATTAATGTTGGTTGATCATTTACTTGTCGACTCAATTCCTAAAATCATTCTCTACCTATATCATAAATGAAAACATCAGTAAATTGATAATTTATTTAAACGAAAAATATCCTAACATCTCTACTAGAAACTCATTCCTTATTTAAATTTATATTATTTATATTCACTTTGATATGGAATGTTTTATAATATTTTCTTAGAAATTAATTTCATATTGATTATCATTAACAATATTAATTATTTTTCCACCATTCACTCTCAAATCATCCAACTAAACATTTATTCCCATCATTTTCATACAATATTGAATAATAGAAATATATTAAGCTTCTAAAATCCACAATTCAATAAAATATTATTTCATATAATGTCAAAACACACAAATTCTTCTGAATAAAAAATTTCAGATTAATGTTGCTTATCTATCATTACAATATCAAAACCAATTATCATCATTTTATCCAAGAACATTTATCTCATGAATTCATCTATAAATATTTCCATAGATAATGTGTTCCTTTAACATACGTAAAAATTTTCTTAGCATCCATCATCATTGATTCCATTAGATTACTCTAATTCTTAACATGAGGTACTAATATTTACAATTTATGGTCAGAAACTAGAAGGATATATTAATAATTCACTAAATTTCAAAAAGCCTTTATGATTTTATCATCTTCCAATTCCATCTACACCAAACTTCTTACCAATATAGTTTTTGGAAACTTATTCTTATTCATTCATTCCAAACATATTTAAAAAATAATTGTCATAATTTTAATGAGAGTGTAATATGTAGAATCACATTAATTGATCTTTTAAATCGAAAAAGAAAACTCACACTACAAGAATGAAAAAATTAATGTTCATATTTATTTTCTTAAAACAAAAATCAAAATTTTTATCCCTATATGATGGAAAAAAGTTATCATCCACATAAAAAAATTGGGTACCTCTAATCACCACCAAAATATATAACTTTTTATCAATTATTACTTTAGAAAATTTGTATTTCATTAATATGTTAACTTGTTTTCAGTACTAGGCTCCCATGGATCATTTCAACTAATACAAACCTACATTTATATTACAAAAAATGGATCCTTCATTATCAAAAATGAACCCATTGGGTTTATCAATATAAAAATATTCTTTAATTACTCTATTTAAGAAATCTATCATAACTTCTATCTGATAGAAGTTATCATATCAATGTAGAATATATATCAACCATATTATTAAAGTTTTTAGTACAGAAACAGGAGAAAAAGTATTTCCAAAGTTAAAACCTTCCAAATATAATAAAAATTTAAAATAAAATTAAGCTTCATTAATTAAAATTTTCAATGTTTATTGAGTTTATTTCTGAATAACACCATTTTTCAAAAAAATTATTTATTGATTTGTGTGGATCAAAATAGTAGATTTCATTTTATGCTACCATGTGATATTTTTTTTGAACATGAAGTCATGTTTCTTACTACTATAATCATTATTGTTTACACATATAATTTTTTGGAATTCTAAACTATACACTACTTTTGTGATCATGAATATGAATCATTTGAGTCCTTACTCATATGCGGCTCGAAAAAGTAGATCACGATATCCAGTAAATCCTCTACGCACTTTTGTGGGGTGCGACCATGAACTATACCATGTTCTAGGACTACAAGATGTGACCATGTACATACATTAATTCTTCCTTGGAGTTATGGATGATACCACATGATCCAAATTATATCATTCAACTAAAAAGTATAAAATTAAAATAAATAATTTTCATTGAATATTTAACATCATGATATATTTTTATAATAATATGTTGAACATATTTACTGATAAAAGTTTATAAAATTATTTTTGTAATGTATTTTAATATTTTTTTATTTCAAATATATATTAATTATTTTGAATCCACTGATAATAATTTTTAAGTATTTAAATTTTTTTATAATAAATATTTATTTTTTCCTTCTTTTGATGAGAATACTTTAGTTCAAATATATATACATAAAATATGTTTATATAGAATTATTTATTTTTCAATTTCATTAAAAAATATTATTTATTATTAATAATTCTTTTTTATATATATTTAAATTTGTTACTTTTTTTGCATAAATTGGTAAAACATGTTAAAATATAAAATCTAATTATCATTTGGTCATTTAAATGATATATTTGACCTCTTTTTTGTGGAGATATTTTGTCTTTATTGTCAAAATAATAACTTATTTTTGTGGAAATACTTTTGAATATATTCCAATGTTATCGAATGATTTTTTTTAAAATTCCAACAAATTTATTATTATAGATAATTATGGAAACCAATTTCTCTATCAAAGACTACTATTGTAGTAATTTCGTAATTTTTATTATTATTGTTTCTAATTTTTTTGCTCATGGAAGATGTTTATTTATTAACCTCTATTTAATGGGTGGCTAATTAGGTTTGGAATGAATAAAATATCATCAAAGAAAACTATGAATAAATATCACTCCATTTATATCAATGTTGTAATCTTTAAATGTTTTATAAAATTATTTAATGTCATGTGTGATTATTGTTTCATCTTTTAGATCTCTCAAGTGATATAAAATATCTTCTTTTTATATTATTTACATGACTATTATATTTGATCAATTATATATGAAATAATATCACTGATTACATTGTTAACCTTATATCCATATCATCAAAGTTTATTATGTTAATAACACCACTTCATATCTCTCACACTTTTTTCAAATATTGTATTTATGGTTTTCCTTTCAAAATTTTTCCTTCATTATTTGGATTTCACCTATGAATTTTATGATCAGGACTCCTCAAATTGTGACTCTTATAGTCTAATTCCAATATTTTAATTAGATTGTGACACTCTATGTAAATATAGTGTGTCAATGTTGTTACCCCACCACATTTGTTTTACAAAAATTATCTTTATACTCAAGTTACGATCCACCTTTAAAAATTATATTAGTACATAATTTATCAATTTCAACGTATAGTGATATAGGATTTGTGTATGCATGCATTAAAACAAAATATTATAAACATTTTATGCTCACATTCTATAATTTTGCCCATAAATTAACTCTTTTAATTAAGGATTATAATTAATTTATAAAAATATTTTATGTCTTTAAATTTTGATAGTAATTTCAATTCACACACCTCCATATGACTCAAGACCATGTGTTAGCCCATATATGACCTGAAAATTGGAATTATATTTTTACCATGTTAAGCATAGATTATATCCACTATTTCATTTACTCGTATTAAAATAAAGGTATCATGAACATATTCCTCATTTACATAATGTCTATTGTTTATATTTTTTTATAGTGACAATTTCCTAGAAATTATAGTCTGTGGTATATATATTTATGATAGTAGTAACACATTTCACTATATCCATATATTTTTATTGAAGATATTAAATATACTAGTGAACTCAAATGGAATCATTCCTCAGGAATCATAGTATTGATCATTAGGTTGTAATGTTAAAATCATACTAGTTACCAAATTCTAAACCTAATACACCTGTAGAATGTGATACTTTAATATAGGTTTCAAATTAAATTGTTATAATTATCTTTTATTTTTCTATTAGAAGAAACTATTTTTGTTAAGATTATATATATAAGATCCCTCCTACGATATGGAATATTCATTAAGTTACTCATATTTCATAGAAAGGTCAATTATAACAAAACATGGAAAATATCATTTTGAGTTCCAATATATCATGGTGGATGAATATGAAATAACTAATAAAATATTCCACAAATTACTGATTACCATTGATGGAATAAATTCCATTAAAGAAAATTTAAATAAACCTCAATAAAAAATATTTCACTCTTTCAAATGGGAAATATCTTTTAGAAAAAGTGCATTTTATCTTGGTAAAACTTTTAAAAAAATTATATGCCCTTGTAAATAAACTGTTTGTAAAACCTCTATCTCTATATGTTTTTACGATATGGAAAATAGTTATTTTGAAATTATAAAAATAATAAAAAAATATATATGTTGAAAAAGGGTTTAGAAATATGTTCTTGTGAAAAATTTATCTGTTGGAAATAATATTACCAACATGTTATATTTTTTATAATTAACATTTAAATAAAAAATAAAAAAAATTATTTTTAAAAGAATTTCGTATTATATATTGTAATTTATCTTATATATTACAAATAATTTAATTTTTAAACAAAAATTTATTTTAACCCATGTTTAAATAGAGAAAATAAAAAATTACATTAATAATGAAATTCATTTCAAAACCAATACTAATAGAATCTAGAAAAACATGCCACCCCCAACAACCCAACCCTAGGTACTCAGCTCGAGCCCATGTAGTGTTTTCCCAAGAAGTGCTAGCCCATCATATCTAGCGTGGATTCTCTAGCTTTATACCATCTATTTTAGTGACCATTCTAGATCATACTTGTGGTAAAGATCATGAAAGAAATACACCCATATAGTAGTGACATCATCACAATTGTAGAGATCAACTATAATAGGCACAAATTGGTTGCATGCAGGTCATCCCTAGTTTTAGTGGTGTTGGTCGGAAGTAATCCCTTGTACATAAATGTTTCACAAAATAATATACAAAACTATAAACACGTAAAATCTAAAATGATCCTTATTGGAATCGGATTCCTTGAAATTGAGGATGATTCCTGTGAAAATTGTGATCAGTCCATCACCTCAACCATTTCATATCCTGAAATAAAATTTCATTATATGGGTCTTGGTGGAATTTTAAATGATCACTAGTTCTTATAATTATAATATATCACCTATAGAACAGTCATAGAAAAAAATTCATAACTAAATGAAATTAAATTTAAAATAAATAATGCAATATAATCAATTTAAGGAAGAGAATGTACCATCCTAATTGTTATGTGCATGTTCATTGGTAAAAACGTTGGTCGGGGTTAGAAAATTGTTATTTGATAAAAATATAATTCCCAACAATACCAATCACATAATCATCAATGCAGTCTATGAAATCATCATAAATGATATGATAATAATTTGTTCATCCACATTCATGTAATCAGAGTAATTTCACTTGTATATAGAAGTTGTTCATCCCCAATATCAATATAAAAACAAAAAATAAGCTTCATATAAAATAAAATAAAAATAGTGTATATGAGTACGAAATTAAATTGTAAAAACATTATAAAACATGTTTTATCAATTTATTGAATTTTTGAAACAATATATATTTTTTCTAGAACAATAACAAACACCATCCAATAATTCCATACAAAAAACAATTCAACCAAAAAACACCAACAAAGAAATGAACTGCTCTAAAATATGAGATAATAGTTACTCACATGATAAACTACAACTGTCTCGAACAATAATGGCTTCATTTCTTGTATGGTCACTTTTCCTCTGATTAGATGTCTTTCCTAAAATGTGATCTTGTAAATGTACATTAATCCTTATAGGTGTAAATGTAGTCACTGCAGAATTATAAATTCTATAGTTGTAGGATTTTATATAACAAATACCAACTATATAAATACTACTGGAGGAAAATAGTATAGCATGTATATATGAATTATTTGTTGATGTGCAGTTTCATTTCCAAATTGTCATAAGCGATATATAAGGGTATAATATATACAATTGTTCAAACAATTGTTTGTAATCATAATTAACAAATTCATACATTATTAATAAATTTATATGTAGTTTGAAACATTGTATTCATAATACATGTGTACTTTAAATATAGTTTATATGAATTTATATATAGAGTAGAAACAATAGACACTATAATAGAAAACAAAATGATTCTAGAAAATTCATTTTTCTAAAAACTGTAAAATGAATTGGTCACCAAATTCATTCCCGGATGAATTTTAATAAACACATAAATTGTTATGATACGTGTACGAGGTGTAATGCACTTACACCAACATGGGAATGACGTAGGAACAAACCGAGGATACCAAGAAAAATATACAAAAGATATTATTGCATGATACCTATCTAAAACTTCATTTTTTCTACCTGGATATTACCTGATCCATAAAGTATAATAGCTAATATAAGAGAGGATCCTATCTACCAAAAGATCATTTTCACCATGAATTATCTTCTCAATCATGATTGGGTGGGTGTATCACCATTAATACCAATGCCTAGGGAATGTACTACATGGTAAAATTAAACTAAAATGACGACAACCATTAATTGAAAATAATCAATCAAGAGAACAACAAGAATGAGAGGTTATCAATCTATAAATAATTTCATTTAGAGGGTCCATTTCTAAATTTTATCTGAACAATAATGTCTAAATCATGATGCATCAACACATCACACCATGCCTGTGAATGAATAGAACAAAACTGAAAATCAGTAAATCATCACCCAATTTATATAATCCTAATAATAATTGCAAAAACATGTGTAAGGAAACTATGAAAGATATACTACACTAACTAATCACCAAATCTCTTCACGACATCCAAAACTCATGAATTAATAAATATAAAATTCACTCTTCCGATAAAAATAGGTAGGGGCAGGACAAAGAGCAATCCTAGGGATAAAACCATGGCATATATTTAAAAAGGATAAATGAAAATAATTCAACTAACCAGATAGAGATATATGAAAAAATTATAACCATAATCCCATGATTCATTTGATTAAAAAGTGACTATTAAATTTTCTTGGTCCTTCCACAATACAACCAGAAACACTACATACATCCATCATAAGAAAATAGATAAGGTTAACCACCAGGTAATTTAATTGTACATAATGTTAGGATTACCTTTAAATTATCCATAATCATAGAAATAATTTTTTCTCTAGTTGGATATAAAAATCTGTAGTGAATTCACCATCTTTTAATTTTTTTAAACTACTCTATCATGCCTCTCTACCCATGACATAATATCCATCAACAAATACTCCTTGATAATGAATGTATCTTCAAAAATGGTGTCAACATCTTCCTTAAAGATTAATCCTTTTAGAAAAAATATGTAATTGATGTTCATGAATGTTCATCATCAATCAGTTGTGCTATGGGAACTGTTTATTGATTTTTATTGGCTTCCATGTATTTAATGATAATTGTCATTTTTATGTTACAATAGACCGTACGTTTTTGAGGTGCGAGAGTATGAAATTTTACATTACATAATGTTTATTATAGGTGATAATATTTATGTAATTTCAAATAATATATTCATAGGAAATGAATAAAAATTTATATATTACAAAAATATAAGTACATACAATCTCCATACTATATTCAAAATAAAGCATTTATTTTTCTGGTTTATGTTGGTCTTAATATCATTTATTATTTTCATACAGCACACATAAAGAGGAATGCATAATGGTGTTTTTTTAAAATATTCATGAAATAAATTCAATATGAATATTGGTGTAACACATACATATATTTTTTAATAAATATTAATGATTATAAGTGTAAAAGAAGACATTAACATAATATCTAGAAATTGTTACTTAAATTGTTTTATGATGATTTTAAATGTAATTTACCTAGTTTTTTAAATAATATATATAAGATATTTAACAAATAAAATATAAACTTATTAACTACATTTAACTGACTTCAAAATAAAAAACAAAAGATATATAAAAGTTATTTATTGTTTTTAGTTTATTAAAAATATGTTAAATAAATACAAGTGAAATGGTTTATATTTGCGATGTATAATAGTATATATAGTATTTTTCAATTGGATACTATAGATAAAAATGTTCTTTTAATAATATTTACCAAATAAAATTAATAAACTACATAACAGCTACCCACTAAAATCATAATAAATAATTAAATCAAACAATTTTATCAACACGTAATTTAAAAAGGTAACAAGAGCTAACATAAAAAGTATTTATATGAAATATTCTAGGAATATATGGTGTGACTAAAAGAAAATGGTGGAAATTAATTAACCATTTTTGAAATATATGACCAAAAATTTCACCCTGGATCGACAATGAATACAAAAAATGGTGAAAGGAACTTTATTTCAAAAAAACACAAGTATTTTGAGTAGGGTTATGTTATAGGAAGTAAGTAAACTACAAATAATATTTTATCTATCTTGATATATTTTTAGCTCTATATGGATGGAAAAAAAACCAATGAAGGATAATAAACCTAAAAACTATAAAATCATGATATTAAATTTGATAATGCAGAGTCTGTGATGAACCTGGTGATGTCCCTGTTTGTATCCTATGGTTCGATACAATATAAACTAAAAAATTGAATAAAATGGATAAGTATACAAAGATAATTTATTCTTATATGTATGGAGGTCTGACTAAAATAAATTAAGTGTATATGGGGAATCATAAAATTAGAAAATAAAACACCACGAAAATAAATCAAAACAAAAACCTCAACACCCATTTCATCTGAATCGCAATAAAACGCTGGATACTTATCAATTCAAATGCCAGAAGGCCATGATTTCTAAGGATTGAAACATGATGATAAAAAAGTGAATAACTGATAAGGGGATCAATCTTCAATTGATTGAATGTGAAATTATTTTATGTCTAGATACTGTTGATAACAAATCTTTTTAGTTAAAAGTGGAAAAATAAATTCAGCATCTGTATACATGGGTTTTAGCTAATCTTGAAGAATCAATGGGGGTGTTTTTGTTAGTGAGGGTAATAGCGATGAACAATGTCTATTAGAGAAGGTAGAGAAAATGAGGGGTGACACAGGCAGGATATGATAATATGGGAGAGGGGAGGGGGGAAATTTGTTTGTGAAAGGGAAGAGGGAATGTGTTTCTCATTTTATTGGAGAGATTATTGAATTATTTTTATTTATTAATTTATTTAATAACATTATATTGAATTTAATTTAAAACATAATCATAATAATTTTTCAAATATAACATAAATTGGATTAAATTTGAAATATATTCCTAATATTTAAAATATCTCTTAGAATATAGAAAAATAATTTTATGGTTCTATGTTAGAATTTTTCCTTATAATATTTCTTTTTTAATACAAATTTACCTTTTCTTAAATGTTCAACTACTAGTTTAAAATATTATTGTTGTTATATTAATTTATTATTGAATAAATAATGCATAAAAAATTGTATGTCGAATAAATTTATTAGTAATAAAGAATAATAATTATAGATTAATTTGTTTGTAAAACAATTGTTGCTTTTATTATTATGATGTGACAAATTTAATTTTTGGAAAATTCTTTATTGGAATTATACAATTAATACCAAAAAAGTATTTTTTTTGGAAAACATAAATGTTTTTATCTACATTTAATAGAAAAAACACTCAATATCTATTAGAATTATTCATATTTACCTATATATATAATATATTTCACTGAATTTTTGTTGGTAAAATTAATTTTTTTGTAGTGCATATACATTTTCCATGAGTACTAGGAGTTATACAAATGATTTATAATGTTAATAATATAGATTTATATAATAGAAAAAATTATTGAATATATGTTGGATGATCTCACCAGTTCATTAATTTAATATGAAAATTTGTTTAAGAAAAATACTAAAGAGGATACATTAATGAAAAATTGTGTGTGGTTTAAATAATATGATTTTTTATCCTAAAACTATTCAAATTAAAAAATAGATGATATTTAAAAGTAAGATATTACTCATAGTGTGATATGTGTCATGAAGATAAATAAAAAAAGGTATCCAAAAACCAATTTAGAAGGAACTCTCAAATGAAAAAACATATGGGTGATAATATTGTTAATAGTAATTATAATAAATTAGATGAAACATATAATAAATGATTAATTAAATATAATAACGAACCTTGCTTCCGAAAACTAATAAGTAAAGATAAAAAAAATTATAAAAATCATTTAAAAGTAACTGGAATAAAATCGAATAATTTGAATCTTTTAAAGAATCTAAAAATAAGAATGTTTATATTATTTCTTGTTTCATGGATTCTATGATGTGGTTTTTTATTCTAGTTATATTCTGGCTATTCTGATTCTGATTATGATTTTAATAATCTAAATGTATCTTAGATAAATAATGAAACTGAAATACTAATAAAATATTTCTCCAATGTGGGTGATATATATAATAAAGATAAATAAAATAATGAGATATGTATTTTAAAAAGAAATTACTTTTACATGGAAAAGGAAAAATAAAGAATTGTTCTTCAGTTTTTTATGATAATTTTTAGAATTATTTTAAATCTTCTCAATATTTAAATTAAAAATTTAAAAGTGATGTTGAATTTCTTAAGAAAATCAATTTTTATTTTATTCAAGGACAATAAATATATCATAAAATTTTATATTTGAATAAAATTAATATAAATAAATATTCAATTTGATAATACATTAGATTATCTCTACTGTATTGAAATAATTTTGTGATAGTACTAAAAGTTATACAAAAACTATTACATGTCATTAATAAGGCAAAAAAGGAAAGAATGAAAACTATTCTTCTCTTATACTTAATAAGTCTATGAGATTTATTAAGAACCATATTTCAAAATATCTTTTCTCTAGTGTAGATTTTAAAACTTGTTTAATATTTTTCATGGAGTAAAAATGTTGTTTTACAAATACAATTGGACACAAAGTATTTTCAACACGAAAATTTATAGGGACTTTATTTTAATTGGAAAAAGAACTTTGATGTCTCACAAAAAACACATGGTAGACAGATATTGAATTATTGAGTCAAATGATCAATGACAAATCAAAATTTAGAAATTTTAGCATATATGATATATGAATCACCTTATTTGGAGATAATATAAAAGCATGAATAAACTTTATTGGTAAGTGGGAATTTCCAATTCTATAATCATTTATAATGTTTTATATATTGGTCGTAAAAAAAGAATTTGATAAAAATATCTCAATTTCATGATTATTTAATGGAAGTTAAATTCAAAGAAGATAATTGTCAAAAATTTTAGGATCATTATTTATTATTATTTTTAAATAATAAAGGAAATATTTATAGTATTTTTTTAACTAAACTAAAATCTAACGATGCTATGTGTTTGAATGTTGTAGAGAGTGATTTTATAGATTAAAAGTAATTGATAGTTCATTTAATTTATTATATGTCACATAATCTTTATAAACAAGAAAATGTACTACAGAAACCTAACAAGAAGGAAAAATAGATTCATGTTTGTGATGTTTGAATGAAATGGAATCAATGTAATGTTTCATTCTGAAATATCAATAAGATATGTAATAATAATATTTTAAGACTAGTAAATATTGATTTATGTTGTCTTGCTAAATTTTTTTCATATACTAAAATATCATTTTCTTTAGTTATTGTAGAGACCCGAATCTCGACGTACATTGAAATTACATTACTTTTGCGGAATACTTAATACATAACAAAAACACACACATAAGGACCGTAATAGTTTAGTGTCTTTGAAAATTCAGAATATAATCTTCTAATCATGGGGAAAGATATTCAACAACTCCCATAAAGATCTTCTTTTTTTTAACCAAAATACTTTCTTTATGTCCTGGGGAAAATAAAACATAAAAGGGTGAGATCAAATGCTCAGTAAGGGTAAACAAAAGAAATATCAATCACGTCATATTCATAAGAACTTATCTTTTGGAAATCTTAACCTGCAAAAGAGATCATAATTTCATAACATGCGATAAATCATAGTAGTAAAATGTAATCCCAATAATCATAACTTAAAACATGAAACTTTGTGGTATACACACATAATCATGAGAATCATTTCTTATTAGTCAAGACTCATTTACAAGACTATCTTAGTGGACAAAGTCCCTTTCTGAACCGAGTTCACTCCTCGTTTCAGTCATGTTTCACTGAACCGGTATAACCTACCGTTCCATCCATGTCTATCTCATGAGATATAAAATCTTTACCAAATTAATTGGAGGGAGATATAGGTCCCACCCATCTCATAATGATACCATTCTTATGTGTGCCAAAAAATCATAAATCATACATCATTGCATAACCCATGTAGTAAAAATGGGATTCTTAAACAATATGACATCATAAAAAAATTCATATAAGATAAAGGAATTCATAAAAATATTTCCATCACAAAAAAATCAAATCCATGTAACAATAGGGATAGAAACAAGAACCCTATATTATCTTATATGGAAAAAAATAATTTTGATAAAACACTTGAACTCCATTCTTGAGGAAAATATCCTTTCTACTTCAAAAACACTTTTCCTTTCTTAACTTGTCGTACAATTATAAACTAAAAGAATTTGATTAAAAATAAACTTGAAAACTTGTAAAGGAAGATTCTTGGAAATAATGTTTTAAAAATCCATGCATGCCATATAAGTTAATTAAAAACATTCTTCGTACTTTTGTCAGAAAAGTCAAAAAGTACCTCGTACGAAAAACGACAAACGATTTCTTTCATATCCTTTACTAAAAACTCACTAAAGGGTAAAATTGGATTTAAACAATTGTCGGTGGATGGAAATAATATTACATATTGAGGAAACATGTATGTGGATGATAAAATACACCCCAGTAAATACCAAAGTATAAAAAATCTTGGATAAAAATGAGATTGTGATATTTCCCTTACCTTAGGTCCGATTTTCTTGGTAAGTGTCCGAACCTCCTGTATAATGATTTGAATAATGTTATTTACTTATTCCAGAATCATACTCATTGTTTTGATATCATATATGGTACACTTATGACTTTATATTACCTGTTCTTTTTTAAATTCCATGTTAAAGAGTGTTTTGGGTAAAATCATTTCATTTTTCATTCGTGTTTTGATTTGTAATTATTCATATGATTACATAGATCATGATTACTTAATTCCAGAATATAAAACATGATTTATATATAATATATATTCAGAATATACATATATATAATAGATCAGTAAATGGAAGGAAATACACCGTTCATGGAGATGGTAGGTCGTACGTACGCATGAACGCAGTTTTCGTTTCCTTAATGAGTTGAATGGAATTAAGTAGATGAAATACATATATATAAACATAAATCCAGTATCATTATTATGTCATATATTCCATGATTACTTATTATATATACTTTATAATCATTCATGAATGGTTAACGTGGGGAATGAATCTCATCGCGTCGTGGAGACGGTAGTCCATACGTACGCACGAGCGATGATATCGTTCTCATGATCGTGGAATTGTATTGGAGTGTATGTATACTATTTCAGAATCAATATTACTTTACAATAATCATATATAGTTATTATGTACACCATTATACCAATCCAAGTAAGGTGGTGGTGGAAAATAGATTACACCACGGTGTGGAGACGATATTCCGTACGTACGCACGCGTGGTGATTTTGTTTTCCATAGGATGGATAGATGGTGAAATAGGGTTGTTTCCGAATTATAATAACATATCAGTATATGAGTGATACTTATGTTATTACTTCATAATGAAACAACTGAATAAGAAGAAGTGTAAGAATAAATAAAGTTGAATGAATCGGTAATAGACATTACCTCTTCTTTGAAGCGCCTCTTTGAGATCTCCTTTTATGGCACTAAAATAGGTCTTTGAAGAAGACCAGAACTTCTAGGATGTTTCTGGGGAAGTGGAGAAGGGAATTTGGCAGGGGTTTTCCAAGCTTTAAGGCTCAATGTGGGGTGAGGAAGAGAGGGAGGAGGTTCCCTTTTATAAGGGTGGAGAGGGGTACCTTTGGAAAAACAAAAAATATTATTTTATTATAAAGTCGAGATCAGTTTTAAATAGCTAAAATTTGATTTATTTCGAATCTAAGGTTGGTATGGGTCGAAATACTCTCATACATTTGAATTAAACAAGTTTTGGTTCCTATTTTAACCTTATCATTTAGATTTTACATTAAGTTAAATAATTTTACTTTTACCGTGTCTTCTTGTGTTATTATATTATAAGGTTAATAAACTTACTATAACAAGTCAAAAGAACCCCAAGTTGTATATTATTATTATTAATAATCTTATCTAAGTCATTTGGCCGAACCATAGATTTTTAGGAATAAAATCACAATTAATAATATAATATTTTTTTTAAAACTATTTTATGTCAATTTTGACAGTTTTTAGTAATTGATTTTTTTAAAACTCATAACAGAGTGATTGGTTCGAAAAATGTTAATTAAATAAATAATAACATTCCATATTAATCTTGAAAATTCGTGGAATACATAAAAAGTCTCAAATTACATTTATTTAGGTATTTATAACATCAATTATGTCAATCTTTCATTAATAAGATAATTACTGCATCATCTTTGTGTCATAAATAAATTAAATTATTTAATGTCTAAAAATTACAAATAAAATAACACTATGTATGAAATTATTTTAGATTTCTAATAAGTATTTATAGTCGAATTTATATTATGTATAACCCTATATTAAAAATTATTTACTTATTAAACATTGATTTTAACTATTTTAACCCTTCTTTAAATAAATTAATAATAAATGTCCTAATCTAATCCAAGTGGGCCTTAATGGTCATATTTTATTCCTAAGGATGTTTTTGGTCGAATTACACTTATCCAATAGAATTAGGACATGCGTTAGGTTAATAATAATAACATTTTTACCCTTAATTACCCTATTTACTTTTAACCGTGGTAAAAAAAAGTAAAAAATTACTATTCACCAAAAATTATTTTCATCTCATTGAACCACATTTTACTTCCTGACATCAACGGTGTCTCTAGGATTCTTGAAATTCCATTCACAGAAGTGATAAAATTATGTTTTATGAAAAATTCATTTTTTTAAGTACCACTTAGTGGTTTCACTATTCATCAAAAAATGAAAGCTTCCAGAAAAATACCAAAAATTAGGCATAAGCTATATTTGATATTATGAATTCAAAAATGATGTCTATTTTGCCAAATTCAAAACATATCAGTTTAATTAATTAATTTAAAAATTAATTCTCATCGTCAAAACAAATAGTGTGTTCTTAAGAGATAATAAATATCAAAAGATTGACACTTTTTTATGTCTGGTTTCAATGTGAAATTACACCCAATGACCAACATTGTAATAAATTATAAAAATATATTCTAAATATAATTTAAAAACACTCAAATTAATAATTTATCACTATTAATTATTTCGATTGAAAAAGTTGTTTTTAATTAAAATATAGCATGTTTGTACTATTCATCAAAATATGAAAGTTACCATAATGATATGAAAATTTATCCAAAGTAATTTTTTTTTCATGATTCCAAGAAGAATTTTATTTTTTCAAATTTAACTTATAAACATTTCAAAAACTAGATTTAAAGTGGGTCCTCCATCAAAAGGTGGCAAAACTGCATTTTTTAAAAAGTACTTATTTTACCCGATAAATTTATTTTGTTCTTATACCATGTTTTAGAAAATGTGAAAGGAAAATAATAATGTTATAAGATTCAAAATATAGTTAATACTATTCGTAACGGATAGTCCATAATAATATTATAATAATATATCATTGTTTAGTAAAACCCGGTATTGCGTACAACACACGCTATCGAGGAAGGTCGCGATTGCGTGTAATGCAAGCCAAGTCAGGGTTGCGTGTTGTGCAAGAATTCTTCGTTGGTTTTTATAACATAATCCAACCATATTTCATTTATACATTGAATATATATATATATATAATCAATGTTGTGTAGAATTAATATTATCAAAATTGTGTGTAACACGATCCAAGAATAGTGTTGCGTATACTGCAAGCTAATACGGTGTTTCGTATAGCGCAAGGTAATCTTGGTGTAGCATACAACACAAGACATTAATTAAATTAAAAGAATATTTTTCATAAAATCTCGGGGTGTTACATTCTACCCCCCTTCAAATGAATTTAGCCCTCAAAATTCATCGGGGTTATAAATGGTTTACTATTCGAAAATTTCTTTAATAGAAACCTACATCATAAAAAGGAATACCAAAACCAATATTTAAAACAAATGTATGAACCGTAATAGTTACCCAAATAAACTAATCACTGGGTTTCCACATAGGTGAAAATATGGATATAGAAGGGAAATCTAACCATCATGTTCTGATGGAGAGTGGTAGAGAACATGGCTATGGAAAAGCCAGAACTCACAAAGCCATAAATTTGTGAGGATCTAAGGTATCATCTGATTTATCAGATATAAGAGCACTAGGACAACATTTTTGGTTTTCATGATCATTTCCCTAATGTTGATTAAATTGAAATTAGAATAAATACTTTCGTGATTTTGGTATAGTCTCACCTTTGGTCGTGCTTTGGACAATATCCACTTCATCTCTTAAATAAATGAAGTTGAATTTGTCATTCGTGATGTGTTAGCAGATCATGTGATAGAATGAGTGGTCATTACATCTATCTCAAACAAAAGGTTTTTAATGTTATCAAAAATACGTAAGTCCATCTATAGTGAGATTAATAATATATAGTTCCTAAAATGGACTTATACATCATATATCATACTGGTTAATATAATAAAACTAGTTTCTACTAAACAGGGACTTCCTATAGGCCAGTGGTAGGCGATAAAGGCCAGTCGCACTTCTGTTGTGGGTTCGATTCCCATAGCCTTGTCTGACGCGATGGGTTGTCATCCCTCCTACAGGTTTTCCTTTTTCTAAATCTATATTACTATAAAATCCAATCAATAATATCGAAAAAAGTTTGATCCTTAAACAATACTAACTTATGTCCAACATAATCCATTCCAATCATTAGGCTTATCTAAAATACTTCGGTCTAATCTCATAGTATAAAGAAAATGATTACTTGAAATATCATCAACCAAGCATGTGAATACCATCATTTATCCCCCATATATCTTGTTGGTCACATTCCAATCATGTGAATACCTTAATCATGTATTCTCTTAAAAAAATGAACTCCCATTAAACCTTAGTGAAAACATGAATATTGTAAAACGTTAACTCTTTCCACATACCAAAATCCAAAAATTCTATATACTCAAACCATGATATAACCTTCTCCATATATTAGTCATGAGCTCATGAATACTATCAAACATTTAATTTTCCCCTTATCCCTTCATTATGCGCATATCATCTACATTCCATAAATATCTGAATAACCTTTCATGGATACTGGTATTAATCATACACTTTCAAAACTCAAGGAAAGACAACAGGGTAACAATACTTAGATGTCTATTTATTCCATAGTACCATGAGATTACTTATACAACATTACACATGATAAACATGTAATCATTTCACTACATTCTTAAACCATTGACCGAGATTCAACAAGTCTTTCATCTCACATATCATCTGTAGTCTCTTCATCAGCATCAAAAAAAATACTACCCATACGACCATACTGATTCTCTTCATGAGACTTTCCCTTAGGGCATTGGTTTGAATAATGCCCGTACATTCCACATTTAAAACATTTAACCATTGTTGATGTCGTAGCACTACCATTATCTTCATCCCTAGTGTTAACTGAACATTTTCCTTTGCACTTAATGGATTTGTGTCTTTCTTTTCCACACCCAAAGCATCTTCCATTTCCTTTTAAACATTCTCCTTGATGCCTCTTCCCACATGATTTACATAGGGGAAATTGAACTTTCTTTCCTCTATGATCATCATGAAACTCCATCTTTCTTTTAGTAGCTGAGTCAGGAAACTTAACAAATTTTACTTTATTGATCATATTATGAGATTGTTGATTCGACATAAAAATGATGTTTGGACTTCCAAATCCCATTTCATTTGGTTGCTCATGAAGAATATCATTCCATTGTCCATCATATCCTCCATTATCGTGAATCATCTTGTTTCCATCCATTTTCTAAAACCCAAAAAGAATAGGGTGAGAGGAAAAATCATAATAAAGGGGGAGTAACATCAATATCTAACATATTAGGTTTAATCTAATATCGTTACCATAATTCTAGGACTATAACCTGTATTTATACTTATCATTAGGGACATCCCTAGACATACCTTAGAAATATCTCTAGGGATCTCACTAATGTTTTCGCATCCTAGTTTCCAAAGGTTAACTAAACCTTTCCACTGATACCAACTGTAGAGACCCAATGCATGACGTACATTGACATTACATTACTTTTGTGTAATACTAAGTACATAACAAAAACACACACTCAAGGACCGTAATAGTTTAGTGTCTTTGGAAACTCGGAATATAATCTTTTAATCGTGGTGACAGATCTTCAACATCCCCCATAAAGATCTTATTTTTTTAAACCTAAATCCTTTCATTATTTCCTGGGGAAAAGAAAACATAAAAGGGTGAACTAAAATGCTCAGTAAGGGTAAACAAAAGAAATATCAATCATGTCATATTTATAAGAACATATCTTTTCGAAAACTTAACCTGCAAAAGAGATCATAATTTCATAACATGGGATAAATCATAGTAGTGAAATGTAATCCCAATAATCATAAATTAAAACATGAAACTTTGTGTAATACACACATAATCATAGAGAATCATTTATTATTAGTCAAGACTCATTTCCAAAACTATCTTAGTGGAAAAAGTCCCTTTCTGAACCGAGTTCACTCCTCGTTTCAGTCCTGTTTCACTGAACCGGTATAACATACCATTGCAGCCATGTCTATCTCATGAGATATAAAATCCTTACCCAATGAATAGGAGGGATATATAGGTCCCACCCATCTCATAATGATACCATTCTTATGTGTGCCACAATATCATAAATCATACATCATTGCATAACCCATGTAGTAAAAATTGGATTCTTAAACAACATGACATCATAAAACAATTCATATAAGATAAAGGAATTCATAAAAATATTTCCATCACAACATAATCAAATTCATGTAATAATAGGGATAGAAACAGAACCCTATATAATCTTATATGGAAGAAAATTAATTTTGATAAAACACTTGAACTCCATTCTTGAGGAAAATATTTCTTTTCTACTTCAAAAACACTTTTCCTTTCTTAACATGTCGTACAATTCTAAACTAAAAGAATTTGATTAAAAATAAACTTGAAAACTTGTAAAGGAAGCTTCTTGGAAATAATGTTTTAAAAATCCATTCATGCCGTATATGTTAATAAAAAACATTCTTCATACTTTTGTCAGAAAAGTCAAAAAGTACCTCGTATGAAAAACGACAAAAGATTCCTTTCATATCCTTTACTAAAAACTCACTAAATGGTAAAATTGGATATAAACAATTTTAGGTGGATGGAAATAATATTACATATTGAGGAAACATGGATGTGGATGAGAAAATACACCCCAGTAAATACCAAAGTATAAACAATCTCGGATAAAAATGAGATTGTGATATTTCCCTTACCTTAGGTCTGATTTGCTTCGTAAGTGTCCGAACCTCCTGTATAATGATTTAAATAATGTTATTGACTTATTCCAGAATCATAAGAATTGTTGTGATATCATATATTGTTCACTTATGACTTTATATTACCCGTTCTTTTGTATATTCCATGTTAAAGACTGTTTTGGGTTAAATCGTTTCATTTTTCGTTCGTGTTTTGACTTGTAATTATTCATATGATTACATAGATCATGATTACTTAATTCCAGAATATAAAACATGATTTATATATAATATATATTCAGAATATACATATATATAATAGATCAGTAAATGGAAGGAAATACATCGTTCATTGAGACGGTAGGTCGTACGTACGCATTAACGCTGTTTTCGTTTCCTTAATGAGTTGAATGGAATTAAGTAGATGAAATACATATATATAAACATAAATCCAGCTTCATTATTATGTAATATATTTCATGATTACTTATTATATATACTTTATAATCATTCGTGAATGGTTAACGTGGGGAATGAATCTCATCGCGTCGTGGAGATGGTAGTCCGTACGTACGCACGAGTGATGATATCGTTCTCATGAGCGCGGAATTGTATTGGAGTGTATGTATACTATTTCATAATCAATATTACTTTACAATAATCATATATAGTTATTATGTACACCATTATACCTATCCAAGTAAGGTGGTGGTGGAAAATAGATTACACTACGGCGTGGAGACGGTATTCCGTACGTACGCACGCGCGGGGATTTCATTTTCCATAGGATGGATAGATGGTGAAATAGGGTTGTTTCTAAATTATAATAAAATATAAGTATATGAGTGATACTGATGTTATTACTTCATAATGAAACAACCTAATAAGAAGAAGTGGAAGAATAAAAAAAGTTGAAAAAATCGGTAACAGACATTACCTCTTCTTTGAAGCGCTTCTTTGAGATCTCCTTTTAGGGCACTAAAATAGGTATTTGAAGAAGACCAGAACTTCTAGGATGTTTCTGGGGAAGTGGAGAAGGGAATATGGAAGGGGTTTTCAAGCTTTAAGACGCAAAGTGGTGTGATGAAGAGAGGGAGGAGGTGCCCTTTTATAAGGGAGGAGAGGGGTACCTTTGGAAAAACTAAAAATATTATTTTATTATAAAGTCAGGTTCAGTTTTAAATAGCAAAAATTGATTTATTTCGAAGCTATGGTGGGTATGGGTCGAAATACTCTCATCAATTTGAATTTAGACAAGTTTTGGTTCCTATTTTAACCTTATCATTTAGATTTTACATTAAGTTAAATTATTTTACTTTTACCGTGTCTTCTTGTGTTCTTATATTATAAGGTTAATAAACTTACTATAACAAGCCAAACGAACCCCAAGTTGTATATTATTAATATTTATAATCTTATATAAGTAATTTGGGAGAACCATAGATTTTTAGGAATAAAATAACAATTAATAATATAATATTTGTTTTAAAACTATTTTATATCAATTTTGACACTATTTAGTAATTGATTTTTGTAAAAATCATAACAGAGTGATTGGTTCCAAAAAAGTTAATTAAATAAATACTAACATTTCATATTCACCTTGAAAATTAGTTGAATACATAAAAAGTCTCAAATTACATTTATTTACATATTTATAACATCAATTATGTCAATATTTCATTAATAAGATAATTACTGCATCATCTTTGTGTCATAAATAAATTAAATTATTTAATGTCTAAAAATTACAAATAAAATACCACTATGTAGGAAAGATTTTTAGATTTCTAATAAGTATTTATAGTCGATTTTATCTTATGTATAACCCTATATTAAAAATGATCTACTTATTAAACATTGATTTTAACTATTTTAACCCTTCTTTAAATAAATTAATAATAAATGTCCTAATATAATCCAAGTGAGCCTAAATGGTCATATTTTATTCCTAAGGTTGTTTTTGGTCGAATTACACTTATCCAATAGAATTAGGACATGTGTTAGGGTAATAATAATAATATTTTTACCCTTAATTACCCTATTTACTTTTAACCGTGGTAAAAAAAAGTAAAAAATTACTATTCACCAAAAATTATTTTCATCTCATTGAACCACATTTTACTTACTGACATCAACTGTGTCTCTCGGATTCTTGAAATTCCATTCACAGAAGCGGTAAAATTATGTTTTATGAAAAATTCATTTTTTTAACTACCACTTAGTGGTTTCACTATTCATCAAAAAATGAAAGCTTCCATAAAAATACCAAAAATTAGGAGTAAGCTATATTTGATATTATGAACTCAAAAATGATGCCTATTTTTCCAAATTCAAAAGATATCAGTTGCATTAATTAATTTAAAAATTAATTCTCGTCGTCAAACCAAATAGCGTGTTCTTAAGAGATAATAAATATCAAAAGATTGACACTTGTTTATGTCTGGTTTAAATGTGAAATTACATCCAATGGACAACATTGTATTAAATTATATAAATATATTCTAAATATACTTTAAAAACACTCAAATTAATAATTTATCACTATTAATTATTTCGATTGAAAAAGTTGTTTTTAATTAAAATATAGCGTGTTTTTACTATTCATCAAAATATGAAAGTTACCAGAATGATATGAAAATTTATCCAAAGTAATTTTTTTTCCATGATTCCAAAGAAGAATTTTATTTTTTCAAATTGAACTTATAAACATGTCAAAAACTAGATTTAAAGTGGGTACTCCATCAAAAGGCGGCAAAACTGCATTTTTTAAAAAATACTTATTTTACCGGATAAATTTATTTTGTTCTTATACCATGCTTTAGAAAATGTGCAAGACGAATAATAATGTTATAAGATTCAAAATATAGTTAATACTATTCATAACAGATAGTTCATAATAATATTATAATAATATATCGTTGTTTAGTAAAACCCGGTATTGCGTACAAAACACGCTATCGAGGAAGGTCGCGATTGCGTGTAATGTAAGCCAAGTCAGGGTTGCGTGTTGTGCAAGAATCCTTCATTGTTTTTTATAACATAATCCAACCATATTTCATTTATACATTGAATATATATATATATATATATACTCAATGTTGCGTAGAATTACTATTATCAAAATTGTGTGTAACACGATCCAAGAATAGTGTTGCGTATACTGCAAGCTAATACGGTGTTGCGTATAGCGCAAGGTAATCTTGGTGTAGCATACAACACAAGACATTAATTAAATTAAAAGAATATTTTTCATAAAATCTTGGGGTGTTACATTCTTCCCCCCTTAAAATGAATTTAGCCCTCGAAATTCGTCAGGGTTATAAATGGTTTACTATTAGAAAGTTTCTTTAATAGAAACCCACATCGTAAAAAGGAATAACAAAACCAATCATTAAAACAAAAGAATGAAACGTAACAGTTACCCAAATAAACTAATCACTGGGTTTCCACATAGGTGAAAATATGGATATGGAAGAGAAATCTAACCATCATGTTCTGATGGAGAGTGGTAGAGAACATGGCTATGGAAAAACCAGAACTCACAAAGCCATAAATTTCTGACGATCTAAGGTACCATCTGATTTATCAGATATAAGAGCACTAGGACATCATTTTTGGTTTTCATGATCATTTCCCTAAAGTTGATTAAATTGAAATTAGAATAAATAATTTCGTGATTTTGGTATAGTCTCACCTTTGGTCGTTCTTTGGACAATTTCCACTTCATCTCTTAAATAAATGAAGTTGAATTTGTCATTCGTGATGTGTTAGCAGATCATGTGATAGAATGAGGGGTCATTCCATCTGTCTCAAACAAAAGGATTGAAAAGTTATCAAAAATACGTAAGTCCATCTATAGTGAGATTAATAATATATAGTTCCTAAAATGGACTTATACTTCATATATCATACTTCTTAATATAATAAAACTAGTTTCTACTAAACAGGGACTTCCTATAGGCCAGTGGTAGGCGATAAAGGCCAGTCGCACTTTGGTTGTGGGTTTGATTCCCATAGCCTTGTCTGACGCGATGGGTTTTCGTCCCTCCTGTAGGTTATCCATTTTCTAAAGTTATATTACTATAACATCCCATCAACAATATCGAAAAAAGTTTGATCCTTAAATAATACTAACTTATGTCCAACATAATCCATTCCAGTCTTTAGGCTTATCTAAAATACTTCGGTCTAAGGTCATAGTATAAAGAAAATGATTACTTGAAATATCATCAACCAAGCATGTGAATACCATCATTTATCCCCCATATATCTTGTTGGTCACATTCCAATTGTGTGAATACCTTAATCATGTATTCTCTTAAAAAAAAGAACTCCCATTAAACCATAGTGAAAACATGAATTCTGTAAAAAGTTAACTCATTCCACATACCAAAATCCAAAAATTCTATATACTCAAACCATGATATAACCTTCTCCATATATCAGTCATGAGCTCATGAATACTATCAAACATTTAATTTTCTCTTTATCCCTTCATTATGCGCATATCATCTACATTCCAAAAATATATGAATAACTGTTCATGGATACTAGTATTAATCATACACTTTCAAAACTCAAGAAACGACAACAGGGTAACAGTACTTAGATGTCTCTTTATTCCATAGTACCATGAGATTACTTATACAACATTACACATGATAAACATTTAATCATTTCACTACATTCTTAGACCATTGACCAAGCTTCAACAATTCTTTCATCTAACATATCATCTGTAGTCTCTTCATCAGCATCAAAATAAATACTACCCATACGACCATACTGATTCTCTTCATGAGACTTTCCCTTAGGGAATTGGTTTTCATAATGCCCGTACATTCCACATTTAAAACATTTAACCATTGTTGATGTCGTAGCAATACCATTATCTTCATCCCTGGTGTTAACTTAACCTTTTTCCTTTGCACTTACTGGATTTGTGTCCTTCTTTTCCACAACCAAAGCATCTTCCAGTTCCTTTGAAAAATTCTCCTTGATGCCTCTTCCCACGTGATTTACATAGGGTAAATTGAACTTTCTTTCATCTATGATCATCATGAAACTCCATCTTTCTCTTAGTACCTGAGTCAGGAAGCTGAACAAATTTTACTTTATTGATCATATTATGAGATTGCTGATTAGGCATAATAATGATGTTTTGACTTCCAAATCCCATTTCATTTGGTTGCTCATGAAGAATATCATTCCATTGTCCATCATATCCTCCATTATCGTGAATCATCTTGTTTCCAGCCATTTTCTAAAACCCAAAAAGAATAGTGTGAGAGGAAAAAATCATAATAAAGGGGGAGTAACATCAATATCTAACATCTTAGTTTTAATCTAATATCGTTACCATAATTCTAGGACTATAACCTGTACTTATATATATCATTAGGGACATCCCTAGACATTCCTTAGAAATATCTCTAGGGATCTCACTAATGTTTTCGCATCCTAGTTTCCAAGGGTTAACTAAACCTTTCTTCTGATACCAACTGTAGAGACACGAAGATTGACGTACATTGACATTACATTACTTTTTTGGAATACTATGTACATAAAAAAATCACACACACAAGGACCGTAATAGTTTAGTGTCTTTGGAAACTCGGAATATAATCTTCTAATAGTTGTGAAAGATCTTCAACATCTCCCATTAAGATCTTATCTTTTTTAAAACCTAAATCCTTTCATTATGTCCTGGGGAAAAGAAAACATAAAATGGTGAAATCAAATGCTCAGTAAGGGTAAAGAAAAGAAATATCAATCACGTCATATACATAAGAACATATCTTTTGGAAATCGTAACCTGCAAAAGAGATCATAATTTCATAACATGGGATAAATCATCGCAGTGAAATGTAATCCCAATAATCATAACATAAAACATGAAACTTTGTGGCATACACACATAATCATATAGAATCATTTATTATTAGTCAAGACTCATTTCCAAGACTATATTAGTGGACAAAGTCCCTTTCTGAACCGAGTTCACTCCTCGTTTCAGTTCTGTTTCACTGAACCGGTATAACCTACCGTTCCAGCCATGTCTATGTCATGAGATATAAAATACATACCCAATACATTGGAGGAAGATATAGGTCCCACCCATCTCATAATGATACCATTATTATGTGTGCCACAAAATCATAAATCATACATCATTGCATAACTCATGTAGTAAAAATGGGATTCTTAAACAACATGACATCATAAAACAATTCATATAAGATAAAGGAATTCATAAAAATATTTCAATCACAAAATAATCAAATTAATGTAAAAATAGGGATAGAAACAGAACCCTATATTATCTTCTTTGGAAAAAAAATAATTTTGATAAAACACTTGAACTCCATTCTTGAGGAAAATATCCTTTCTACTTTAAAAACACCTTTCCTTTCGTAACATGTCATACAATTCTAAACTAAAATAATTCATTAAAAATAAACTTGAAAACTTGTCAAGGAAGATTCTTGGAAATAATGTTTTAAAAATCAATTCATGCCGTATAAGTTAATAAAAAACATTCTTCATACTTTTGTCGGAAAAGTCAAGAAGTACCTCGTACGAAAAACGACAAAAGATTCCTTTCATATCCTTTACTAAAAACTCACTAAAGGGGAAAATTGGATTTAAAAAATTGTAGTTGGATGGAAATAATATTACATATTTAGGAACCATGGATGTGGATGATAAAATAAACCCAAGTAAATACCAAAGTATAAACAATCTCGGATAATAATGAGATTGTGATATTTCCCTTACCTTAGGTACGATTTGCTTCTTAATTGTCTGAACCTCCTGTATAATGATTTAAATAATGTTATTGACTTATTCCAGAATCATACTAATTGTTTTGATATCATATATGGTTTACTTATGACGTTATATTACCCGTTCTTTTGTAAATTCCATGTTAAAGAGTGTTTTGGGTAAAATCGTTTCATTTTTCGTTCGTGTTTTGAATTGTAATTATTCATATGATTACATAGATCATGATTACTTAATTCCAGAATATAAAACATGATTTATATATAATATATATTCAGAATATACATATATATAATAGATCAGTAAATGGAAGGAAATACACCGTTCATGGAGACGGTAGGTCGTACGTATGCATAAACACTGTTTTCGTTTCCTTAATGAGTTGAATGGAATTAATTGGATGAAATACATATATACAAACATAAATAAAGTATCATTTTTATGTCATATATTTCATGATTACTTATTATATATACTTTATAATCATTCATGAATAGTTAACGTGGGGAATGAATCTCATCGCGTCCTGGAGACGGTAGTCCGTACGTACGCACGAGCGATGATATCATTCTCATGATCGTGGAATTATATTGGAGTGTATGTATAATATTTCAGAATAAATATTACTTTACAATAATCATATATAGTTATTATGTACACCATTATAACCATCCAAGTAAGGTGGTGGTGGAAAATAGATTACAGCACGGCGTGGAGACGGTATTCCGTACGTACGCACGCGCGGTGATTTCGTTTTCCATAGGATAGATAAATGGTGAAATAGGGTTGTTTATGAATTATAATAACATATCAGTATATGAGTGATACTGATGTTATTACTTCATAATGAAACAACTAAATAAGAAAAGTGGAAGAATAAATAAAGTTGAAAGAATCGGTAACAAACATTACCTCTTCTTTGAAGCGCCTCTTTGAGATGTCCTTTTAGGGCACTAAAATAGGTCTCTGAAGAAGAACATAACTTCTAGGATGTTTCTGAGGAAGTGGAGAAGGGAATTTGGCAGGGGTTTTCTGATCTTGAAGGCTCAAAGTGGTGTGAGGAAGAGAGGGAGGAGGTGCCCATTTATAAGGGAGGAGAGGGGTACCTTTGGAAAAACTAAAAATATTATTTTATTATAAAGTCAAGTTCAGTTTTAAATAGCTAAATATTGATTTATTTCGAAGATAAGGTGGGTATGGGTCGCAATACTCTCATACATTTTAATTTAGACAAGTTTTGGTTCCTATTATAACCATATCATTTATATTTTACATTAAGTTAAATAATTTTACTTTTACCGTGTCTTCTTATGTTCTTATATTATAAGGTTAATAAACTTACTATATCAAGACAAACGAACCCCAAGTTGTATATTATTAAAATTTATTATCTTATCTATGTCATTTGGCCGAACCATATATTTTTAGGAATAACATAACAATTAATAATATAATATTTGTTTTAAAACTATTTTATGTCAATTTTGACACTATTTAGTAATTGATTTTTGTAAAAATCATAACAGAGTGATTGGTTCGAAAAAGGTTATTTAAATAAATACTAACGTTTCATATTAACTTTTAAAATTAGTGTAATACATAAAAAGTCTCAAATTACATTTATTTAGGTATTTATAACATCAATTATTTCAATATTTCATTAATAAGATAATTACTGCATCATCTTTGTGTCACAAATAAATTAAATTATTTAATGTCTAAAAATTACAAATAAAATACCACTATGTATTAAAGCTTTTTATCTTTCTAATAAGTATTTATAGTCGAATTTATCTTATGTATAACCCTCTATTAAAAATGATTTACTTATTAAACATTGATTTTAACTATTTTAACCATTCTGTAAATAAATTAATAATAAATGTCCTAATCTAATCCAAGTGGGCCTAAATGGTCATATTTTATTCCTAAGGTTGTTTTTGGTCGAATTACACTTATCCAATAGAATTATGACATGTTTTAGGGTAATAATAATAACATTTGAACCCTTAATTACCCTATTTACTTTTAACCGTGGTAAAAAAAAGAAAAAAATTACTATTCGCCAAAAATTATTTTCATCTCATTGAACCACATTTTACTTAATGACATCAATCGTGTCTCTCGGATTCTTGAAATTCCATTCACAGACGCAGTAAAATTATGTTTTATGAAAAATTCATTTTTTTAACTACAACTTAGTGGTTTCACCATTCATCAAAAAATGAAAACTTCTAGTAAAATACCAAAAATTAGGCGTAAGATATATTTGATATTATGAACTCAAAAATTATGTCTATTTTTCCAAATTCAAAACATATTAGTTGCATTAATTAATTTAAAAATTAATTCTAGTCATCAAAACAAATAGCGTGTTCTTAAGAGATAATAAATATCAAAGATTGGCACTTGTTTATGTCTGGTTTAAATGTGAAATTACATCAAATGAACAACATTGAATTAAATTATAAAAATATATTCTAAATTTACTTTAAAAACACTCAAATTAATAATTTATCACTATTAATTATTTTGATTGAAAAAGTTGTTTTTAATTAAAATATAGCGTGTTTTTACTATTCATCAAAATATGAAAGTTACCAGAATGATTTGAAAATTTATCCAAAGTAATTTTTTTTTATGATTCCAAAGAAGAATTTTATTTTTTTCAAATTGAACTTATAAACATGTCAAAAACTAGATTTAATGTGGGTGCTCCATCAAAAGGCGGAAAAACTGCATTTTTTAAAAAATACTTATTTTACCCGATAAATTTATTTTGTTCTTATACCATGTTTTAGAAAATGTGCAAGATGAATAATAATGTTATAAGATTCAAAATTTAGTTAATACTATTCATAACAGATAGTTCATAATAATATTATAATAATATATCGTTGTTTAGTAAAACCCGGTATTGCGTACAACACACACTATCGAGGAAGGTCGCGATTGCGTGTAATGCAAGCCAAATCAGGGTTGTGTATTGTGTAAGAATCCTTAATTGTTTTTTATAACATAATCCAACCATATTTCATTTATACATTTAATATATATATATATATATACTCAATGTTGCGTATAATTACTATTATCAAAATTATGTGTAACACAATCCAAGAATAGTGTTGCATATATTGCAAGCTAATACGGTGTTGTGTATAGCGCAAGATAATCTTGGTGTAGCATACAATAGAAGACATTAATTAAATTAAAAGAATATTTTTCATAAAATCTCGGGGTGTTACAGTTATTATTTATTACTATATTATATTCACTTGGGTTTATTTTCATTAAAATAAGAATGATACATTATATGGATTCATGAATTATTCAAAATTATTTTTTAATTAAAATGGTTGTAATATTGTATCAATTTGTAGTGATAAAAATGTTTAATATCAGAATTTGTAATTTTAAAAAATTTGTGAAATGAATACCTATTCCCATAATTTTTTCTCTAAGAACGTCACAACAAAATAGAGTTGTAGAAAAATAATATAGAACTCTTATTGAAATTTCGATAACTATTTTATGTTAATATAATTTTTATAAATATTTTTTCCTTGAAATAATTTTTAATTCATATTATATATAAAAAAAATCTTATTATAAATTTTCTAAAGATTACTAGTTATGAATTGTGTAAATGTAAAGGATATTAAAGTTTGTTATTTCACAATTTTATGGATGTAAATATTTTACTTGTAATTTAATAGAGATTTTAGATAAATTTGATATTAATAGTGTTAAATGTATTTTTATTATTTATTACAAGGGAAGTAACTATTATAGAGTTTATAATAAAAATTTGTGTTTATTTCATATTATTTTCATGTTTTTTTGATTAATGTAAACATGTTTTAAAATCCAATAATGATTTATATTATAATGAATTTAGAGATTTTAATTATGGTAAATAAAAGCCCTGGATAAAAGTAAAATAATTAAGGAGGTTCGTAATCATTCTCAACCAAATCCAAGATCATGTTGGATTACAATATATCTTCTATTTAATTTTTTTATTAATACTGATTGTAGATTAAAATTTGAAGTACAATTTTGAATTTTTGGAATAATTCTACTTTAATAACAAATGTTTTTCTAAATATTGATTTTTTTGCTTGAATTATTTTCACTGTATTATTATTATTAATTATTATACTAAAATAATTATCATAATAATGTTTAATCATTAATTAAAAACATGTTATTAAGTATCTATTCATAACAAACTAGTTGTTTTGTAATAAAATGGATGAATATTAACACGTTGTTTGGAATAAAGCTAGTGTTGTTGTTCAATGATAATTACATAAAGATGTAATTGATTTTGATGATACATTTAAAAAAATTTAAAGAATATAATATATTATATATTTATTATCATTTACAACTTATTAGGGATTTTAAATATTTAAAATGGTTTTTAATGTTCATATTTAATGGTTTTATTTCTAAAAAAGTATATCTATAGAATCCTAATTTTTTTTGTGAGAAATTTTCAAATACTTTGTTATGTTATTAAATTCTTTATATAGTCTTAATCAAGAAAATTGTGATTTGTATGATATAATTACAGTGATTTTGTAGAAATATTATTTTAATAAATTAATTATTTATTTACTTTTTAAATGGATTCCAAATGATTTAATGATTATATAAATCTATGTTGATTATATTTCTTTTACGATTCTATAATGATTTTATTTTCAATGATATTTCAAATTTAAAGGATAATAAATTTTTTATGACTCTTATGGGAGAATTTAAATTCATTATAGGACATCATTAATTTCAAATAAATGATTGAATAATTTTAAAACAATACAAATATACTAAATATTTTGTCAAATATTTGTCACTATATTATTATAAAATATATAGAATCTAAATTTTTATTAGTTGTAAATTATATTTGGATGAATCTTGTAAATATATTGATTAAAAATTGTTGAGAGTCATGATTTTTATCTTTCTATATTCAACTACTTATGAGCAGTATATTAGGCTTGTTGTTTTTTTTCCAAGATTCCTATAAGATCCAAAATAATCTCTCATGAAGTTGATTATTTTGTTATTATATATGTAAAAGGATGAATTAATTTTAATCTATTATGGGATATAAGTATTGGTTTTTATTTAATTATTTATTCTAATATTAATTTTGGATGATGACGACTTGATTAGAAATGTACCGTAGGTATATTTCATTTTCTTTTGTAACGATTTTGGTTCTTTGAGTTCAAGAAATAAAGTATATTAATTTTTATATTTATTAAAGTGAGTATATCTCTAATTATTCATTTTTTTCTCAACCATTATTAATTATGAATTATTTGTCTAACTAGAGTTCAGTTTTTGAAAATATTCGAAATTATTTTGAAAATTCATCTCATATAACTATATCAACGAACAATTTAATTCATTCTATAATTAATATTTCAACCATGTTCTTTCATTATATTTAGGAATATGAAAATGAAAGAGATATTTGTTTAGAATTTGTTCCCAAAAATTTATCTCACTGATATTTTTACTAAACCATTGTATTTTTTCTATATTTTAGAAAAATAAATTTGAAATTGGTATGTTAGATACTTTATATTTTCATTATTATATTGGTATAATTTTCTAAATTTAGTATTTTATATCTAAAATTATCTATACACTTCATTTATATTTATTATTTTTGAAGAATTTTTTGGTTTGATATTTTTATGCATAATAAGATTTCATAAACTATTTTTCAATATATGTGAGTTTTATGGGAGATTTATTGATCTAAACTCAAATTTATCATATTTTATTTAACTATGTTGGGGTATTACTATTTTATATTTCATAAATATTGTATAAAGGGAACATTTTAAACTGAACTGATCTGTTTGACTGACTTATTTCATTTTATTTTATTTTCCTCAAAATTATAAATGGTTAAAATTTTAAAAACAATTATTCAATTTATTAATTTGAATAAATTGAATATAGTTATTATAGATATTTAGTTTTTTAATATGAATTTTTTGTATTTTTTAAATTTAAATAATTGATGATTTATATTTTTTATCATATGTCTAATTATATTTTATCATAGAATTTTTTTATCTCACACACCATTAATTTTTATTCTACATTTATAGTTTATTAATTGATATTTTTCCACAAATATATTTATTTTTTCATCAATCCACACCTCTTCCTACACTGAATTATGAATTTAATATACCAAATGTTATATTTTTTCCATTCTATGAACTATTTAAATTATTATTCCTTAAAGATTTTAAATACGTGCCTTATTAATTTATGTTATTGTGAGTGAATGTATTCATCAAAAAGTAACATATATTGCTACAATATAATTAAGTATTTCATTAAAGAACATCATGAAAGCTTCAACTATATATATTGTCCTTGATAATGCATGATACTCATCATAGTTCAAACTCTCATCTGGTGGTGAGAAGTGAGGCATGATATTCCATGATTCATCAGTGTGATTTCATGAGGTTCGACCGTAATCCATGACCATGAATTGTGAAAATGATCAACAACCATCTTATGTGATAGTGTAGTTACTTGTTTTCGAACAATAACATCTACATGGTACCATATGATCTGGCTTCCCTCATTATACTAACATGGATAAATTTTTTATAAAAATATATTTTATCATTTTTAATAAGTTGTTATAAATTTTCCACACTTTATTCTACGTATTTATTTTCATATTTTATTTACATATAGTTCTAATTAACAATTTTCATAAATTAATTTTTTTATAATATATATTAATTATTTAAAATCCATTGAAATTAATTTTTAAGTATTTAAATTTTTTTATATTAGACACATATTTTCTTCATTATTTTGAAGATAATACCAGTAGTTCACATATTTAATCATAGAATTTTTTTATCATTTATATTTTATTTAATTTCTAATTTTTAAATTATTAATTACTATTATAAAATCTATTTTATAGCTATTTCAATTTTTTTAATAAAATTTCATGAATTTCAAATTTTTTATGAAATTTTAAATATAAATGTCTTCTGATATTACAAAGGATGTCAGAAAATGTTTATATTTGGTGATATTTTTAATAGCAGGTTTAAAAAAATTAAATTATTTTTTGGGGATTCTCTTGAATTTATTCAAACAATTATGTGTAATGTTTTTTGAATTTCAAATGAATTTATTATTATTGATAATTCTAGAAATACCTTTCTCTATCACATATAATTATTATGATAATTATAGATGTGTTGTTATTATTTTTTTGAATAGTTTTACTACTAGAATGTTTTTATTTAGTCTCAATAGTCCAATAAATAATGGTAGGTCAAAGAAGTTTGGAAGACATAAAATATCATTGATAGAAACATTGATAGATTATCATTCCCTAGAGAACGATGGTTTGAAATTTCCAAATGGTTTATAGATATGTACTATTATGTGTGATTATTATATCATTATCTATATGATCTCTAAAATGATAGAACAAATATTTTTTTAATTCTAATTTCTTAATTATATATTTTTATCTATTACTCAAGAATAAGTATATATATTTCTCTTGTGCACCTTATATATATTTTCCTCATTTCATCGTTTTATAACACTACTTAATTTCTCTCACACATATTATCACATATTAGGATTATTATTTTCCATTAAAACCCATTGATTCGTTATTTAGTTTGTAACTCATATATTATATATTCATGATAAATAGTTTTCTAACCCAAATAGTAAAAATTTATTATTTATGGTTAGTTCTGGCACCCTATAGAAATGTCAGGGTGATAGTGTCATTATCCCTAAATATTTTTGAAAATGATCTCTATAATATGGTAATGATTCCCAATGAAAAATAAGTTTAGTGAATCAAATCTATCATAATATATAGGTATAAAAGTAGATTATGTCCAGTTTGAGCCAAGCTACTAAAAAAATTAAATGACCAGGTTCTTTTATCATCCATTACAAATTTAAACTATGAATTAAATTTAATAATTAAATCATATAATAAATAAATCTATTTAAATTTATTTCATTTAGTGCATTAACCACCCATTTTATAAGCATTATTTTATCACCATATTCTATATAACTCCATGAATGGAGATGTTGAAAAATTGAAGATTCCAATTCATTGATGAATTAGTCATCTCTACTCACATTTAAGATTCATTTATTTTTAAAATATGAAAGTAATAAATAAGTAATGATTATTATATTAATATAACAACATTTTTTTATACTAATGATACAGTGGTAATTATAGTATTGTGGTTCAGATCGGTAATGAATTGAAAAATTAAAGATAAAAAGAAAAATATCAAGTAATTCTCATGTTAGGTCATTAAACATTATTTCAAAACTATCTTTAAAATTAATGTCATTAGGATAATAAAATTATATATGAGGATTATAACACTAAATATGATTCAAGTAGGATAAAATGATTTTTTTTGGAATAAATTTGATGGAATACTTGTGGAGGCCCTAGTTTTAACCTGCAAGAATTTGGAATAATTCTAAGAGTATTCTAAGAGAGAGGGACTAAGATGTTTTGCAATTCTTAGGCCTGGAATGCAATAATTAATTTTATAATAATATTAAATTTATATTATATTATGAATACATATTGTTAATGAATAATGGATAACTCTCAAGTGGTAGATTATTTCTGATATTTGAGGCCACAGTTGGGTTCTTAATATGGTACGTAACCTATGAATGACATAAAATGAGTTGTTAATGGACATATGGACCCTATTCTCAATGGTGGTGAGTTAAATTGATGAAATAATATATTAAATTAATCATTCAATATCTCACACCTGAATATGTCCTAAAACAAATCTCAGATCAGAAATATAAGGGAATGGTTGAGTTTGGGACGTGATATTTACCCTAGGTGAAATGGAACATTTTTCGTTGCATTTCATTTATAGAATGTCACAGATTATGTAACTATATATAAAATAACTAAAAAATTAAAAATTATTTTTCCTACTAATCTGAGAAAATCATGAACAGGGACTCATATTGGAAATATCATACCACCGTTGAGTTTATAAGGTTGTTTTTTCCAAGGACTGGCCTTAATTTGGTCGATGTCGGAAGTTTGGATGAGACTATCATTGGAATTATATTCTGTGAGTTAATTAGTTAATTAAAGTAATTAATTATATCAATTTTGTTCTAACGATATTTCTATAAATATATGACAATGGATTTTTTTCCTAGGATTTCCACATAATCCAGAGATTTTCAATGATGACTTATCGTCTCCTTTTTTTTGGAAAATGATGATAAATGGAGACGAATGTCAATGAAACATTAGATCACGGTGATTCAAAGCATGATGAAGGAACAAAAATATTTGAAATCACATTCTTTGCCAATGAAGAATGATCGAATAAAGATAGGACTTTTCAACATGATGTTTTTCACCTGTTTATAATTTTTTTTAAAATCAATCATCTTTCTTGGATCCATGTCAATTATGGACTAATAATGCACCTAAGTACTAATTTTAATTTTTTTTATATCATTGTTTTCTATCATGAACTTCATATTCATGGTCATTGGTCAAGAATTATTTGTTAATGATACTAAAATTGTTTTGATTCTTTTCATCCAAAGTTTATCAAATTCTTCTCCATTGGAACCCCATAGTTCTCATCTTGATAGTTTCAGTGAGACCAGAACTCGACATAGTTCCCAGATTCGAGGTGGATCTATGAAACGGTAATGAAATCATGAGAGGATGATTTTTAAATGTATATAATGGTAAAAGGATGATTAATACGTGATTTTTTATCTTTTAGGCTGGGAATGGATTGGAGGTGGATTGAAAATGTGTCACAACTCCATACAGGACGTGCGAGCATAGTAGGTGGTCTAGCTTGGTTCCGGTGAGGGCAGTAGGGTGGCTGGCAGTGCACAGGCTCCATTAGAGACTGATTCACAATCCCTCTCCGGTGGCATTAACCCATTTAGGAAATGAACATTTTAAGAAAATTTCAAAAAAATACCCATGTTATGACTTGGTCCCACAAAATGTCCGTGAAGTGTGATATTTAATAATATTATTAAATATTTGACCGGTTATAACTCATATGTATTATATAAAATCGATTTTCTATCAATGGACTTGTGACCCTTATTTTTATTCATACATTTTGAGAAAAATATTGGGTTATTAAGTATCAATATGTGGGCCCCATGAAGAACTATTCCTGCCTAATGCTTTGTAATACACTTTCTTCATCGGGAGATTGATTCTGGAAAATGAATTGTCGATCTCATGCACTATTCCAAAAGTATCATAACTATGTGATCAATTTTGTTATCCATGGTCGTTTGAGGATGCAAGTTATTGAAAGTACAATTTTTCCCTTCAGCCAAGTTATTCACATTGTGCACTCTTCACACTTTTGAAGATATATTCTACATACTGTGGGAGTACACTAGCAAACCTAGGGATTCATGTATATATCTAAGTACCTGGGTATAGAAATGTACATGTCCATGTGATGAGGTAGGGTCACACATGGTGTGCGCCCCAAAATCACTGTGTACCTCATTCAGAATCTCCAGAATCTTGTATCTCCTTCACTTTAACACGAATTTTGGCCCTTGAGTAGCCTATACACAGTTTTTTCTATAAAGAACATGATGGTTCCCTCGAATGTTCATTTTGAGATACGATGTGAAATGTTTCGGGTTTAGAAAATGTTGAGGAAACCCCTGATAAATGTAGTGATCATTCAGAATCACCATAGAATTACTGGGCTTACCCTCTTGTTGTGCTGGGAATTGACGTTCCAAAATTATAGTTTCAGACTTACCCTCTAGCTGGGCTGGGCAGTGGAATCCTGTGATGGTTGTTCTAGGATTACCCTCCAGCTGGGATGGGTATCAGAATTCCCCAATTTTCATTCCAAGATACCCCAATGTGATTGGGTAGTGGAGTTCTTTGATGTTCAGAGCATACCCACCAGCTGGGCTATGTAGTGGTGTTCCCCAATTTAATCTTCTAGGTGTGACCCTCTAGTATGGATATGAAGTTGTGTTTCCATAAAGACTCACTAGAACTACCCTCCTGTTGGACTGGGATGTGGTGTTCCCCAATGACTTCATCAAGTTGTACCCTCCAGCTGGGCATGGTAGTTGTGTTCCTTCATGGCTATAAGTATGGCCACCCCTGCTATACTGGGATGTATATTCTCTACAGTTTGTGTCCCATCGACTGTGAGGCATAGTGACGAAATGTGGATTGAGGTACCCTTTCAAAAAAGTGAAATGGGGAAACATTCCCCACCAAGACACATCCTTGTGATGCGGCCTAAAACCATGTGGGTGGGTCAGTGCCTCCCAAAGCAGATTGTATCACGTTTCGGTTATGGAGTTTCATTGACTTTCATTCATAGGGAATATGTGTGAGATGTTGTGAATCGTTGATGGACTTTCCCTGGGTCTATTGGTGAATTTTTTTCATTGTATGAGTTGTGAGATTGAGATCCCCTTACTCTCTCATTTGGTATTCATTTACATAGGATATATATATATATATATCATGTTTCATTACCCACTCCTTGGGATTTGGTTACTCTCGTTGCAGGAGAGGCAAAGACACATGAGGTATACCACGTGCTTTATTTGTCTACCTTATCATTGTTGGATGAGTCTACCCACCTTAAATAGGTAAAAAAAACTCTATTATAATGTAATATTCTCATAATTTTGGCCTCCTTGTGTTTTGATGATTCTATATTCACTCCATTGTTGGATTGACATGTACAATTTTACCGTAACTATTTCTCTATTACATTCATCTTCATTGTTTCTTTTACTACTCCCCTTCAACCATTTTAAGGATTCTACTAGGTATATATATACTCACCCTTTCATGGGATTCTCCTAACATGGATGCATCTTTTACAGATAATTGACAGTTTGACCTTGAATTCATATGAGCTTAGGGATACTGTGTGCTTAGACATGGAATGGTGTTGTTAGCTTGTGATCCATGAGTTGGGCTCTCTCAGTAGTTTTACTTTTCTCGTTCTGTCAGGTAGGGATAGGTTTTTAGTTTTTTTTGTAATTTCCCCCATTACATTCTATTTGTACTACCGTACTCTCATACATTATAGAGGTTCATGCATGTTGGGTTTATTTTATATGATTGTTGAATCATTTATTTATTTATGTATGAACTTTTTGATTGAGTTGGATATATGCATGTTTATAGTATTTTAGGAAAATACATCCCCCGGGTTAATGTACATTCAGTGCTTTTCACCACCCCTAAGCCTATGGAGGCATGATTAGGGTAGTTCAGGCTTGATCTAAGGTCTAGTTCGGGTTGTGAAAGTGTCGTATCAAAGGGTTTTCGACCCAAGGGATGACATTTTGAAGTTTACCTAAAATGGTTTCAGTTTTGTTTAAGTAAATTGTGATTAAGTGTCTCGAGTATGGTTTTGAGGCTATGGAGTATAGTGATGGTGCTGGAGGCCGACATATCCATTCACCATTAACTTTATTACCTACTTGTCGACTCATCACCCTAGGACATTTTCTACAAGGAACAATGGTACATTAATCATATAAGATTGAATCTTCAACTATCCTTCTCCTGTCAGCTCCCTAATATTACATATATATTCTCAAAATATCTTGGTATGTCTTAGAACATTCAAGATACCTCCGTGATGACATCAATCAAAGATACTATAGTTGATTCATGAAGAGGATCTGATGAGCAATAAGGACTTATTTCAGGGTCCATCATGTGATCCACTTACTCTAGGTCGGAATGTAACAACACTTATACCAGTTGTAATGTAGATAATATTAACATATTAGGCTATGGATGTGTGCAGGCGGAGCACACTATTCTAGTTATGCCACAAAATTATGTTTAGGTTCCATGATGATCTATATTCCCATTCAGCATAGGATTGATAATAATCAGTGGTATACATTTTCAAGCATGTTCAAACCCCAAAAATTAAAATACTATATTTGTTACCCATTATTGTCCATAAATCCATGGAGTGTTGGTGGATCCTGGTTACTCAGATGCCCAATGAATCGATGCTCTGGATGGACGACGTCCAATAGGTTTTTCATGAGGAGTACTACCCCTCATGCTTACACCCTATTCAAATACATGAGATTCTAGATCATTATCAAGGAGAGATGAAATTCGGAGAGTATGTGGATAGGATTAAATACCATATGTGTTGACGCTGAAAAAATTCCATAACTCTCGGAGGAAGTTTCGAAATGACGAAGCGAAGTCATATTCGGAATCAGAGGCCCGATCCGGAGGCCCGAGAAGTGGTGCGTGAAAAATTGGGTGAAGTGCGCGGATAAAATGTCCTGCACGAAAGGCAACCTAGGATGCGTGAAAAGTCCTGGTGCCGGTGCAAAATTATTTCGCGCCCGCGTCCCGCGCGGTTGATTATGTCGCGCCACCGCGCCTGTCGTGCAATTATTTCACACGCCTCCTGGATTCCGCGCCAGAGGTCGCCTATAAATAGAAGGTGACCACGAACGATTTGGGGGTTCAGGAATCTGAAGTGACTCTCGTGCGTGCAATTCGGCTCCCCCCGCGAGCAAGATGGCTTCCAGGTAATCCCTCATTTCGCGCAACCTTGCCCCGGAGTTCTCCTTTGCGCGCAACTCCACTGGCTTCAGTTGTGCGTTGTCCCGATGTTTTGCGTGAAAACCTTCCCTTTTGCACGCAAAGCCAAGGACACATCACCTTGATACCCCATGGCTGCCCCCTGCACCATCACCTGATGTCTCCCCTGCCGGGCGTGCGTGCCATGCGTTGTTTTCCCATACGGCCTTCCAGGATCATGCGAAGTAACCTCAGGGTCTCTTGGGCCGACTTTCCCGTTGTGTTGCTTTGCCTTATGCTTCTCTGCATAGGCACGCTAACGACTATTTCTTCATCTCATAGCCACGCTAACGTGGACCCCCCGGTGGTTTTCCCTACGGCCCCCCTTCACTATGGCCTTTCTGATGACTTCCCTCCCACAAAGGGTATAGGGCGTTGGGCATGTAAGCCCTAGGGGTGTGGAGCGAACCCACCTCGTCCAAGCTACGAGATGTTAAACAGCTAAGCACCTCATCCTTAACACAAGACGTTAAACTGTGGTCTGACCCCGTGCTTCGCACGCAGGGTCCCCCCAGCTCGGACATTTTTTTACGTCAACTCGTCTCCATGGGAATGGACTCTTCCTCGCATGGAATGAGGTACTCCTTATCGGAGTGGTGTTTGTCCGCGGGGGAAGGGCCGCCTCAGAGCGTAAGCCCCTAGCCTTTCTTGCGGATGACTGCACCCATGCATCTCTGTACTTCCCCCCTGCCAAGGCCAGTGGAGTCTTTTTCCCTCTGTGCTTTGTCACACCATGGGCCTCCAAGCTGGAGTAATCCCCGACACCAATGGCCACTAACCACGCGTAAGAACCTGTTTCCTCTTTGGGCCGCTCAACGCGTAAGCCCCATTCCACTTCTCACGGATGCACCCTTCGCAACGTGATCCTCTGGTACCTGTTGCCTCATGTTTCCCACACCGAGCATGACTCACGTGGGCTTAGAGCGCGCATCGACCATGACATCCTCTTATTGTCCAGCTCAGAGGGTAATCCCCATCCCAGCGAACTATGTGGATTTTGATCTGTGCTAACACATGGTATGTAGGAAGCCTCCATGAGGTTCAAGCCCAACCCATGGTCGTCCCGACCTCTCCATGTCGGTTCCCTGACCACCTCGGGCGCCTCAAAGCATACGTCCCAAACCCCCCATCCCGCACGACGTTAAACTGTATCTCGTCCCGCATGACGTTAAACTGTATCTCGTCCTGCATGAGGTTAAACTGTACCCCCCCTCTTGGGCCATCTCAGAACGTTAGCCCCATGTCTCACTCCACCATCCATCCAAATCCTTACCCAGGATTCCACATCCCGGTGAGATCATGCAACCCCATCCCACTCCATGACATCCGGGAAGCCACCCACGTGCTGGCCCAAACATCGGTGTTCCCCCTAGGGTTCCTTCAACTCGATCCATCTCTGCGAGATGTTAAACACGCGACATACCTCATGTTAAACATGGGAAGCTGAGGAAAACCTCAGATGGTACACATTCCCCACGTTTGATGTGGGATGCCTCGGGCTTTTGTGCCCTCGAGAAGCCCTGTGATGAGGGACCAAAGGCAGACATGCCAATGACGCCCCAACGTGACCATTCTACTCACCGAAGGTTGCTACCCCAACAAGACCCCTTGGAGCGTATTGACAGAAGCAGTGTAATTAACTGGCGTCCATGTAGATATGGCACCGGGAATGAGCTTCACGAACCAGTCTTAAATCTATAAGGGAGACCCAGACTAGGTAATGAGCTCTGAGGAGGAATCCATGGAAGGAAGAACCGACATCCCATCACCCTGGTTTCGATCAAGGATCAGACGTCCCTAAAGAAGGAACGGATGTCGCCCGCCATTGGAAAGCGGGAATTCGGGGCAACAAGCTGCGCGTCATCCCCACAGATGGATGCGCGCACCCCATAAAAATCATCGGAGAAAAAAAATGGTGAACCTGACATGATTCTCTTATCCCCAATACGGGCAATGGTAGCCATCAGGGCGTCGGAATATTAGCATGTCACCAGGTCCGGGAAACCCTCACTGGGATGTGAACCCGCCAGGGGTCGAGGCCGTTAGGACGTTGACCACTCTGTTCTACGACGTCGTCAGCATGGATCCCTCGCACCGAGCATAGAAGACGGAATGGTGCTGGGCCTTGGTTGTTGATCTCCTTTCCTGTTGATGTTAATGGGTTCATCTCCCTGCTTCCAGTAATTAGATCACTGCATTCAGAGCTCGATTGCCACCTGCCCACTGGCGCAGGGGCAGGGGCAGTACTGACGCAGCTACCCCGCGTGGTCCCACCAAATCCATGGTCGCTCCGACTTCGACCGCCATAGAAGCCTGGAGCTTGTGCCCCCTCTCCCCATCAGAAACCATCCAGCGGAGGGTGATCAATGACCTGGTTCGTAGGTATGAAGTGGAAGGGATCATCCCCGCCAGGGGAATGGACCGTTTGGATCTAGAGGTGGCTGCGCCTTACCACCATCGCCGCCCTCGATGGCCGCGTAGGGAGCCAATGCTCCCCACGCCGACGTTTAACTGCTTCGGGAACCTATCCCCGGAGCACCTTGACACATCCCTCCCCTACACCAATGAGGTGGGGGATGTCCGGGTCCACCCTATCGGCAATCTGTCCCAGGGGTTAACGAAAAAACACCCGCCAGGCTGCGTCAACATCACCGCCCGACTCCCCGAGCTAAGGAGCAGGCAATCTTCATGCCCGCACTGTCGGTTCCGGCCCATCTAACTCGACGCCAGTGTCGAGCGTGAGCAGAAGAGAATTCCCATCCTGGGGAATCAACATCAGAAACCACTGTGGCATGAGCCACTGCTGACCCCTGTTACCAGGTCCCCGCACATGTTGAGCAGGGGTATCCACGTGCCCGAGTGGGATCTAAACTCCAACCGCCCTGCATGCAATTTGGGTTGAATCTCCCTGTCGTGAACACTAGAAATGGCCACTGCGGACAAAACCGTGGTAGTTCCGCTCACCATGAAGGCTCATTTCGTACCACCGATATGGAAAGTCAAATGCTTTTTCACGATGGCTATGCTCCGGGAATGACTCTTTCTGGCGCCCACTGCATGGGGTATGAGGTCACTCCCCCTACTTCCGTCTGCGAGTATGGAACCGTGGTGTATCCAGTCGCTCACTCACATAGAATTCCTCCCCATGTCCCTTTCGACATTTTCCCCGGTGCTTCTCACACCCCAGCCTTCATTCTCCTCCGCCCCAGCTCTACTGTGGTTGGGGGACCCCATGACGGAAATCATCCTTACCCTGAGGAGCTACCCAGGGGCAGGAAGGCCGGGTGTCATCACCGCAGGAGGAATTTTAGGGGAGTCCAGGTGGAAATTAGACCAGTCCGTTTCTCGGATTCCGAGGTAGAGTACGACTCGACGATGGAACCTCCCAGCCAACCCTTCGAGTTGAGGGCAGGGATGGGGATGCGGCGCGTCAGTCTCGTAATCCCCAAATGCAAGATCCGTATGATTCCCACCTGCCTTCGAAGGTATATCCAAGAGGACGTGGACTTGGCGTACCTCCAAGGATCAAGCCCGCAGTTGCCATTGGCCTCCTTGAAAGCACCTCCCACCCCTGTTAGGGAGGGGGAGGAGCTTTTCTGGGGACCGACGGAAGAATCGCGAGGCGATACACCCTCGGCGAGCACCAACGCTGTGATAGGAGGCCCATTCGCCGGCCCATCCTATCGCGACGTGGCAGCCAGGGAACTGCAACCCCTGGAGGATGACCCAGGGATCGGCGGCCAATCGGCCTGTCCGCCGTATTCCCCTCCGGCCAGCCCACTGCCTCGATGGCCTGCCTCGGCGCCATTGCCAATTCCCTGACTTTCCTCAGTGGATGAGAAGGGGCGGCGTGTTCTGGACCCTGAACCGGAGCCGTGAAACTTCTGGACCGTTCTTGCAGCATTCCACTTCCCTGAGAAGTTTTGGCCGGTCGCAGAATCATATTTTGATGTGCTAGAGTCACTCACCCCGGGAGAGTTTGAATGCTTCTGCCAGATTCTTCGGGTGACTCACTCCCTCCTTCACCGTCAGCTAGCGCCTTATCCCAGGAGCCAAGCACATCTCGAGGAGATTAATGAGAAGATTCATCAGGTCGACCTAGTAGCACTCCCCGCGGTCCTGCACCCCGAGTCGTTGGACCAACACTAGGCCCTTCAGCAACAATGCGTCCAGAGTTTTCAAGTACTCCGCAGAGTTATTGAGGAGGCCACCCCCCACGCGCACGTCCGCGGATGGGGGCAGTACGCTGGTCTCCTCTTTTGTGTGATCCGCCGACAGCCTGATCCACTGGGCATCCCTGAGGGGAAGTCGCCAAGTGCAGTGGAAGTCAACAAGGCTAACCTCTCGGATGAGGGAAATATTGTGGAGCCCCTCGACAGGGACTCACCCCCTGAGGAAAGGCCGCTACTGGACCCATCTGGGAGGATTATTCGCCAACAAAGGAGCCTCCTAGGTCTTCCTGTACCCACGGAGGCACTGGCGCTGGGCCGAAACATAGGCAAGGGTAAAGAGCCCGTTAGGTCTGTCAAACCCGCCGACCCATCTGCCTTGGTGCAGAAGGTAGAGGAAGATCCCGAGAAGGACACATTGCGCCAATATATAGCTGAGAAAAAGAGGATAGTTGATGAGCTCTTGGCCAAACGCATTGCAGAGCGGTGGCCTGACTACGGAGACCCTAGACCAGGACAGCAGGGGCAGGAGCATCTACCCCATGATGAGATTCCCTCGGTCAACTGTGACCGTGTCGTATTCACTGACAGGGGAGGCACTGGACCCCATGGCAAGAGGGCACGATTTGTTTTGTCGAACCCTCCCGAGCGGCAAGAACACCTGGGGGGCCCTGCTCGGTTTCCTCCCGCCGCTCTGAGAGTCGCTCTGCCAGCTACCCCGTGAGCCGCTGAGCACGACTACAGTATCGAAGAGCCTGGCAACACGCTTGTGGTTAGAGATCCCCGTCCGGATAGAAATCCACATCCAAATGATCTGATGGAAGTACTAATCGCCCGGTTGGAGGCCCTTGAAACTCGGCAGGTGGAAATCTCACCGGATGGCAAGCCATACACAGCATGGGTGGATGACATGCCGGCTCCGCTGGGATTTGGAAAACCCCACTTTTCCCCCTTTAATGGGACCAGAGACCCTCCACAACCCTTGGCCCACTTCAAATCGAGGTGCGGGCCTATGTTAGGGACTTCAGCGCAACAGGAGGCTGCCAAGCTCCGGTGCTTCGTTCAGACACTAGAAGGACCAACATTTTTCTGGTACAGCCAGCTCCATGTTGGATCTATGACTAGCTGGGAGGACCTTCGCTGGAAATTACTCTACCAGTTCAGTTCCACAACTTGGAAGACGAAAGTTGAAGACCACTTTAGGTGCAAGAAAAGGCCCAACGAGTGAGTCGCGAACATCGTCGCTCGGTGGAAGGGGTCACATACTCCCTTGACATGCTGCTGACTCAGATTCAATTACTAACGATGTGTGTAGGGAAAGTCAAGGCGGAGTTGGTTCCTTCTCTAATCCCACAGAATTACCCTGGAGGGTTCCGAGACTTCTCGGACAAGGCTCAGCGCCTCAAAGAAGCCCAGCAACAGGTCGGTCAGGCACGCCCGCTGCCTCCTGTAATCTCTTCAAGGTGAGCCGCCAGAGCTGAGCCCACTGTTGTGCCTCAGATAGAGTCCCCCGGATAGCTAGAGTTGCTGCCGGTGAGGTCAGATCAGCAGGCTCATAGGGGTACACCCCCATGGGCACAGCCTTCAGCCCTGCAGCGACCGCCTCAAAATCGGCAGGCGCCTCCGCATAACACACCACCACCACCTAGGAGAGGTAATCCAGCTCCGCTTCCTCGGCCTGCTCCTCCATCCCCAGACCAAGGTCATCCCCCAAGATTCCCCTTTCCAGAAAAAAGGAATCGGGCTTACTTGTTTGGTGAGGCCCAGATCCCTGGTTATTTCCGTAGCACCTTGGAGCAGAGGATCGTGCGACTGCTTGAGTGCCGGAAGCCAGAAGAGGTGTGTCTCACTGATCACCCTAACTACTACCCTTATCACTAGATCCTGGGACACACCATCTAGCAATGCTATGTGTTCAAGGACTGGCTCCAAGACCAGATTGAAAACCACATAGTTAGGTTGGGCCCAGCCCCGGCGCAGGTGGCGGGTGTATTCGTGGGATCACATGTCAGTAGTGATGACGGGGATGGGTGGGAACAGGTTTCTAACCATGGGTCCTGGAAGTATAATCAAATGATGGCCTGCAGGACGGTCGCCCATGCCCATGGAATCCTCCGTGCCCGCCTGAGTCAGCCAGAGCCTTCGGAGTCTGCGAGCGCCGCTTTGGCTTCGTCGTCCCAGCCTACCTCTTCCAAGAGGAGAAGGCGGCGGTGCAAGAAGAAAGAACACGCCCTGCTATTACAGTCATCTTCTCGCACGGTTGGAGATTTCATGCCCCCCGAAATGGTGATCCCTTCGAGACCCCGTCTAGTGGTGGATGACTCCTTGAGTAAAAGCCCGGGGAATGCTTCGGTTAACACCGTAGAGTTGGTAAATCCCTTTTTTGGCTCCCGAAGATGAGGATCTCTAGGTGGACCTCCTGGAAAGCCCGGGGTATGCTTCGGTTAACACCGTAGAGTTGTTAAATCCCTTTTTGGCTTATGACGACGAGGAGCGCCAGGTGGACCTCCCGGAAAGCCCGGGGTACGCTTCTGTTAACACCGTAGAGTTGGTAAATACCTTTTTGGCTCCAGATGATGAGGAGCTCCAGGTGGACATCCCCAATGTCCCCAGCCGTCGCCAACGTCGACGGAGTCGTGGCTACGTGAATCTCTGAGGCACGACATTCGTCACCTCCAGTCAGGCCACGCACGCTACTGAGACCAGACAGAAAGCCCGATACAGAGAGCAGAACTCGCGGCTCCCTCACCCGGTGACAACAGGTTCGCTTCCACCACCTTTTGTGTTGCTGGATCGGGCAGAACCTCCTTGCCCGCGTCGCAACCCGCCCAGCCCTGCCACTGGCCGACTATGGCCTTCTGGTCCTAGCACGACAGTCACCTCCCGGGATTCAGCTAGTGAACAGCGGGACGTACCTAGTACCAATCAGTCACCGGTCCCGCCATCCGGGCCCGTCATGCCCCCAATCGCAGAGCGACCTCTTGTAAGAAGAAGCTCGCATTTGGAGCGAAAGTATGTTGTCCTGAAGCATCTGGCTGGCATTCCGGAAAGGATTTCCATCCTTGAACCCCTTAGCCTGTCGTCTAAAATGTGTGAGGAGCTCTCCGAGGATCTAAGACGCCCCCTCTAGTTTGAAACAGAGGTAGCGGCCACAGAATCCTTCCACACGGAGGTGGTTGAGGACGCTGAATGTCAGGAGGTTATCTCATTCTACGGTGAAGATGATGAACCTCCCATACAGTGGCACATATGCCCATTGTACATCACCATCCAGTGCAATGGCGTGGAAGTACGTCGCTGGCTTGTCGACACAGGTTCTGGGATTAACTTGATCCCAACTCGGACACTGCGAAAATTGGGGTTCTCTGAGGATGATTTAACTCCCTCCGTCCTCAGAATCTAGGGGTATGATAGGACCGAGCAAAGTCCACTCGGAAAGATTCATATGAAGTCCCAGTTTGGAAGCTTAATTTCCAATACTGAATTCATGGTTGTCTCTCAGGACACCGCATACAACGCGTTGATGGGAAGCTCGTGGCACCACATTCATGCAACGGTTCCCTCATCGTACCATCAATGCCTCAAATACTACCTTAAGGGTCGACTGGGTGTGCTCCAAGGAGATTCGTCTCTGTTTGCCTCTTGTGAAGCTCGTTACCTGGATGCTGACTATTACAAGAGAAAGGACATGAAAATCCTGGCAGGTGAGGTTGAGCCCTCCGCTGTCGCGAGTGATCCTTGGGCGGGTTTGGATGACGCAAATGTCTTCTCAATCCATCGGTTAGAGGCAACGACTCCCGATATGGGAGAGTGCTTTGTTGTCTCGGGTACCAGAGGAAGGAATATTTCTGGGTCTAAGCGATGGCAGGGAATCACCTCGTACTCTTACACTAACCAGGCTCAGGTGATCCCCGAGCCTCCTACCCCTATACAATATCGGGACGTTGGGCTCATGGCAACAACAGTACGTTATACGTGTCTGTTTCTCCAGGCCGGAATCGACCGTCTCAAGCCAACGAATCACCAGTGATTTGATGTTGTAAAGAGTGGCCCCTTGGGCCGAAGGACAGATGGTATTGGATCAACCACCTTCGTCGCCATGGTCTCTGCGGTGCATGAGTCTCCCGGCGTGACGACCTCTGCCACCCAAGCTGGTGCCAGCTCCCCATCAATGTTGACCAGCCCCGAGACAGCTCCCCCCATGGACGATCCTTCCACAACCGAAGAAGAAGACATGGATGATGCTCCTTCTGCCTTTGAGGAGGGCATCTCCACCATGGTCGATGAGTTAGTACAGGTGAACCTCGGTAGTGAGGCGGACCCGATTCCCACATTGGTCAGCGCCGCTATGCCTCCCGAGGAACGGAAACAGTAAATAGACTTCCTCAGATAGCATCATGATGTGTTTTCCTAGAGTTATGATGAGATTCTGGGACTAGATCCCCAGGTAGCCGTCCACCGCCTTGGCCTCCCAGCAAACCATCGCGGGTTCAAGCAACCTCCCAGGAAAATGCACCCCTTTCATGGTTCCATGGTTGAGGCCGAAGTTGATAAGCTCATTAAGGCCAACTTCGTCAAGGAAGTCCAGTACCCAAGGTGGCTATCCAAAATTGTGCCTGCTAGGAAAAAGAACAGGCAGATAAGGGTCTGCATCGACTTCCGCGATCTTAATCGCCACTGTCTGAAGGATGACTTTCCCTTTCCTGTGACAAAGATGTTGATCGATGCAACAGCCGGGTTCCAAGCCCTCTCCTTCATGGATGGGTACTCTGGGTAAAACCAGATCTGGATCGCCCCCGAGGATGAATATTTCACTGCCTTCAGGCCCCCCCCCCATGTCACTTTCTGCTACCGGGTTATGCCCTTCGGCCTGAAAAATGCGGGTGCCACCTATCAACAGGCTACACACCACATATTCAAGCCGATCCTTAGGACACTGGTGGAGTGCTACGTAGATGACCTAGTGGTTAAATCTTGTCAACGCCGGGACCATCTCAAAGACCTTGAAATAGAGTTCGGTTTCCTCCATTCTCGCCACTTGAAGATGAACCCGTTGAATTGTGCCTTTGGGGTCACCTCCGGAAAGTTTCTTGGCTTAATTGTTAGGTATCAAGGTATCGAGATCAACCCCGAGAAGATCAAGGAAATCAGTCAGATGCCTCCCCCAAATAATATTTGGGAGCTTCGAGGCCTCCAAGGCCACTTAGACTATATATGTCGATTCATTGCGAATCTGGCCGGCAAGTGTAAGCCCTTCTCCCAGCTCATGAAGAAAGGTGCCGCCTATGGGTGGGAAGAAGAGTGTCATACCACTTTTGAGGAAATCAAGCAGTATCTTCTTCAACCTCCGGTCCTGATGCCACCCGTTCCCGGAAATCTGCTGGTCCATTATGTGACCACCCTGGAGCGATCCCTCAGCGCCCTTCTTGCCCAGAAGAACAACGAGGGAACAAAGAATAGCCTCTACTACCTCAGCTGCATGCTCCTCGACGCGGAAATTTGATATTCACCCATCAAGAAAAGCTGACTGGAGCTCGTATTCGTTGTACAAAAATTGTGGCACTACCTGTAGAACCACAAGGTACAACTGTTCTCTCAGGTAGACCCGTTGAAATACATCCTGATCCGGCCTATGTTGACCGGACGATTTGCACGCTGGGCGCTGATCCTCTAGCAGTTCGACATTGGGTTCCTACCTCAGAAGGCCTTCAAAGGATAGGCGTTGGTAGAATTCTTAGCTGCCCACCCAACCTTTGTGGGCCAGCCACTGGATTTGGGCTTTCCTGATGAGGCAATCCTCTCAGTCGATCATGCCACCCCATGCTAGCAGATGCACTTTGGAGACGCCTCCCGAAGCCCTACTGGTAGAAGGCTCAACGATCCTAGGCTTAACAGAGTGGGTCGGGGTATCGTCTTCATCACCCTGGAGCAAGACGTTCTTCCATATTCATTCTTGTTGTCAGAAGTCTGCACCAACAATGAGGCAGAATATCATACCCTCATCACTGGGCTCAAGTTGGCTCTGGAGGTTAACGTACACTACCTGTATGTAAAAGGGGACTCTGAGCTAGTCATCAAGCAAGTCAACGGTGAATATGCTATCAGGAAGCCATAACTCATGCTGTTGTTGGAGTGCACCCTCTATCTAATGGCTATGTTCCCCTCCTGAAAAGATGTCATTCATGTTCCCCGGTCACAGAACAATTGAGCAGATGCTTTGGCCAGCCTGGCCGCATTACTCACGGAGCCCAAACAGTATGACCTAATCATCCATGTGGAGCACCGGAGAGTCATTGCTCCTGTTATCCCAGAGGGAAATCGTGGACCGCGAGTGAACCATCTCACCACTGGTTCCCTTGCGTCAGGACCCACCGGGGCTTCAGGCATGGTGATCGAGATAGTTCCTGACTGGAGGACACCCTTGGTTGAATATCTCCGGCACGAAAATCTTCCAATGGACCGATCAGAGCGGGAACGAATCCGGCACCGTGCGCCGTAGTTCAACCTTCAAAGCCGTCCCATCCGTGAGCAGCTCTATTACAGGCGCGGGTTTGACGGTGTTCTCCTCCGTTGTCTTCATGGAGTTGAGAACCCACAGGTCATGCAGGAAGTGCACGCTGGTTCCTGTGGCGCCCACCAGGCCAGGTCTAAGATGTCCCACCAGATTCGGAGGTTGGGATACTTATAGCCCTCCATGATCCACAACTGCATCGAGTATGCCAAGAGGTGTCATGCGTGCCAAGTTCATGCTAACTTTGTGCATCGGCCACCAGAGCCTCTCCATAATACTATGTATTCTTAGAACTTTGCAGTCTGGGGGTTGGATGTTGTAGGGCCTTACCCGCCGGTGACGGCCCGCCAGTGCCGGTTCATCTTAACCGCCATGGATTTCTTCTCAATGTTTGCAGAGGCAGCCCTGCTCAGGGAAGTCAAGCCTAGTTCTATCGCCGACTTCGTGAGATCCAATATCATCTACCGGTTTGGAATACCTCACGCTATCCTCACTGATAGTGGAACCAACTTCTGAGCGGCAGAGCTAAAAATATTGTATGCCAAGTACAACATTCGCTCTAACCACACCTCCCGCTATCAAGCGTAGGCGAATGGACAGATTGATGCGTTTAACAAAACCCTCTCTAACATTCTGCAAAAAATGGTAGGTCAGAACAAGAAAAGTTGGCTGGACAAGCTCCCCAATGCCCTCTGGGCTTATAGGACGACTACTCGCAATTCCACCAAGGTGACTCTGTATTCCCTGGTATACGAAGCTGAGGCCATCCTTCCCATCGAGGTCTAGCTGCCATCATTGCGCACGGCTGTCTACGACCAGCAAGCGTCTGATAGATTTGCCATGATCTGTCTAGCCGAATTGGAAGCGCTAGACGGATGTAGGCTTCGCGCTTTACATAACTTGGAAAGGAATCAGAGAAGGATGGCTTGATCTTTTGATAAGAAGGTTCGCCTCAGCTACTTCCTACAAGGTGACTTGGTGTTGGCTCTCAGAGCGCCAATGATTCCCGGCAGGAAACAACCCAAGTTGGAGCCCAAGTGAGAGGGGCCTTTTATTGTCCACAAGGTCTATCCCAATGGCTTGTATTCCCTAGTGACCATGGATGGTGAGCGTATCACTCCTCCCACCAATGCCAGGTTCCTCAAGAAGTACTTTGCCTAACCAGTATGGTCCTGCATGACCTTAAACTGTATGGTCCTGCACGACCCTAACTGCGCTTTGGTCCAAGCTCTAAGACCTAAAACTAAGATCCCCTTGGTCCGAGTTCTATGACCTAAAACTATGATCCTCTTGGTCCGAGCTCTAAGACATAAAACTAAGATCACCTTGGTCTGAGCTCTAAGACCTAAAAATAAGATTCATATTTCGTCCAACATGACGTTAAAATGTATTTCCAGAACTACGTCTAGCTTGATTCCCATCCTAATGGGATAGGTAGGAATGCCCAGACCTTTCGTCTTTGGGTCCAGCTTGAGGTCCGCTGTCACGTTTGTCTCGCCTTTGGGACCTTTACCATAGGATTGCGTGGCGTGGTGTGAGATTATCTCCTCATTCACGTCGGGTTTTCAATAGCTGCACCACGCGCACCCTGTCCTCACGATTTAGCCCTCCTATGACCAATGGAATTAAAAGACAGTTTCTATAACTATGTATGACTTGATTCCATCCTTATGGGATACGTAGGACCGCCTGAACACCTATATGTCAGATGATCCAAACCATACGACCTTATACTGTGTTGTTGGTCCAAACCATATGACCTGAAACTGTGTTGTTGGTCCAAACCATATGACCTCAAACTATGTTGTTGGTCCAAACCATATGACCTTAAACTATGTTGTTGGTCCAAACCATATGACCTTAAACATTGTTGTTGGTCCAAACCATATGACCTTAAACTGTGTTGTTGGTCCAAACCATATGACCTTAAAATGTGTTGTTGGTCCAAACCATAGGACCTTAAACTGTGTTGTCGGTCCAAACCATACGACCTTAAACTGTGTTGTTGGTCCAATCCATACGAACTTAAACTGTGTTGACGGTCCAAACCATACTACCTTAAACTGTGTTGTCGGTCCAATCCATATGAACTTAAACTGTGTTGTCGGTCCAAACCATATGACCTTAAACTGTGTTGTCGGTCCAAACCATATGACCTTAAACTGTGTTGTCGGTCCAAACCATATGACCTTAAACTGTGTTTTCGGTCCAAACCATAGGACCTTAAACTTTGTTGTCGGTCCAAACCATACGACCTTAAACTGTGTTGTTGGTCCAAACCATGTGACCTTAAACTGTGTTGACGGTCCAAACCATACGACCTTAAACTGTGTTGTCGGTCCAAACCATATGACCTTAAACTGTGTTGTTGGTCCAAACCAGATGACCTCAAACTATGTTTTCGGTTCAAACCACAGGACCTTAAACTGTGTTGTTGGTCCAAACCATCCGACCTTATGTTGTGTTGTTGGTCATAACCATATGACCTAAAACAATGTTGTTGGTCCAAACCATACGACCTTAAACTGTGTTTTTGGTTCAAACCTTACGACCTTAAACTCTGATGGTATAGTCTCGGATTCGTGTTCGGTCCCCCGACTCGAGAATTTCCCCCAACAAAACATGGTAAGTAGGGCTTAGGTCCTCATTCACGTCGGGTTTTGTAACCGCCTTTCCATGTGTCCATTTCTCCGCTTACCCACTCTTGGTCCGAGCTCTATGACTTTAAACTAAGATGCCTCCAAGAACTACGTGTGGCTTGATTCTCATCCTAATGAGATACGTAGGACCGCCCATACATTTCGTCTTGGGTCCAACCCCAGGGATTACTAAACCTCATCCTTCCTTATTATCGGCCCCTCGGCCCGACTTCATGGGAAGTGGTTTAATCATGACATCTACCCTGAGCAGGTTCGGGATGCCCCATGATAATAATGGGAAGCAGAAGTTCTCTCGCAAAAGAGGTCTCGCCTAGAAATTGGGACGACCCGTGATCCGGTCGGTATGTCCGCCTAATGCGCCTGTGCCATGGTGGCACAATTTAGGGACTGTTGGAATCTGTTCGAATAAACCACCACTCCACCTTCCATGCTTTGCGTCACCCCTTATTCAGATCCTCATTTCCTTTCATGTTTGACGGGACCCCCAAACAGTATGGATGCTCGACCTATGGTCTGCCTACTGTCCTGGGAAAACGTTCCGGAAGATTGGTCATATTTGACGGGACCCCCTAACAATATGGATGCTCGATCTATGGTTCGCCTACTGTCCTAGGCCAACATTCTGGAGGACTGGTCATGTTTTACGGGACCCCCTAACAATATGGATGATAGACCTATGGTCCGCCTACTGTCCAGGGCCAACATTCCGGAAAACTGACTGATGATATTTGAGTCAGGCCCCGTGTTGCGAACATGGTCAGTGGTCAGCCCTCATTTATTTTCCATGTTCCATGCCAACATGATATGGATGTTGTGTTTCCGCAATGGTTGACAGTTATCCTCCATCGTTGTGCCCCAATGTGTTCCGAATTTGGGCAGCGTGATTCACCCTTCCTCTCCATCCCCCTATGTTCAGATGGATTTCAATGCCCCTGGCATCGCCCCGCTCGTGTGTTAGAGCACATTGAGAAGTCAACACATCAATCAGCCCGTGATCTCCTCAGAAGTCCAAGCCCAATTTTGGACGCCTGAAGCTTGGTCAATACCCCACAGTTGAACCAAATTATGGTACGAGCATCATCTTCTTCTTGCGTTGGGCACGACCCATAGGATCCTAGGGATGTGTTGTTATTCGTTTTGAGGCTATGGTTGAGCGCATTAAACCAAGGGTACAAATGAGTGGATTTGGCCATATATTGGATTGAGATGATGAGCAGTACAAGAAAAGAAGTTCATGAGATGGAGAAAACAAATCCCTTAGGGATCAGCGTGCTGAAGCGATCATTCCAGTGCCGCTACCCTTTGGCTGGTAGCCTCCAGGACCGCATCTCGCTCTTTGAAGACTCTATCCTCATCGGCCACCACATAGCGCAGCTCGCCAGCCCTAGCTTGTGCCTGCGCCCGCTCGGTTCGATGTACAGTCATCTGGTGACTCGCCTCCACCAGTTGTTCCTGCGTGTCAGCCATCTAGGCCGTCAGTTGCTCCACGAGCTCAGAGCATGTTGCGATGAAGGCCTCCTTATCTGTTGACTGCCCTTCAAGGTTCCAGACTTCCTGCTCCACCCTCAGCAGTGCCTGAGCGCTCGCCAATCCTTCCCGGCACTGGGCAATGTCGGTGCGCCGGATGCTCTCGTGTAACTTCTCGGCCACGTAATCACGAACCGTCAGATGAATACACTGAGTGTCATCCCCTCTGGCTCGCAGGAAGCGTAGCCAGGTCTGAAGTGATCCCATCCGCCTCACCCAATCCGATTGGGGCTTCCTGAGGAAGCACTGGATACACATACACCCTTTGCACCGTGTCATCCGGCTCTCCTCAGATGCCTTTGAGTCTGAGTCATCTATCTCCTCAGGGTCAGCGGGTCGGTATATGGGGAAGGCAGCCAACAGATCGGCAGCAGGATCCGTCACAGGTATGTCTTCGTGAAGAATAGAATCCTCGATGTCTGGGAGACCTTCTTCTCTTGCCCCAACAGCAATGTTGCCTCCACCAGCTTCCGACCTCGTCTCAGGAACAGCGCCGCTGATGTCCGTCGCCCCGTATTCATCAATTTTCGGGGCCGACTCAGTGTATGGAGCATGTTCCGAACGAGGTTGTATGTCCGCCGCTAGTCCACTCGCGGATGGCCTAGGCTCCACAGCCTAACATGCCTCCACTATTGAGATCAATGTGCAAGGCATACGCTGGTCAGACTTACAGGAATCCAGAGCATCGGTCCCCAGTGTTTCGGCCACTTTAGGAGCCGCCGTAAGGGGAGACCCCTCCGCGCTTGTTAATTCAATGATGGGTTTCAGATCCCCATCGTGTCCCACTGGTTCCTCTCCTCCCTCCTCTGGTAGGGACGCCCGTCCAAATATCAACTTATCATGAGAAGGATGGGGAAGTGAGTTAGAAGTTTGAAAGGAGAATGGATGAATGAGGGAAATGAATGAAGGCAGAGACAAACATCGATAATCTCGTTTATGTCGAGATCAGAGTCGGCAATCTCACCGCTCTCTCGGAGACTCCCTTGGTAGGTCGCCCCTTGCAACCCCTCACCTTCATGATCTTCTTCTTCATCTTCTCCCTCGTCATCGTCCTCTCCGGTTTCCTCCTCCCCCTCCAGCTCCTCGTCACTGTCGGCTTCTCCCGGCGGCATCACTTCCGGATCATGCTCTTGGATGAGCATCACATTCACTAGGATTGGTGGCTCCGCACGCCGCCCCCTTTGGCGTGCATATGCATCCATGGCCATCAGATAAGCATGCCACCGATGGAAGTTTACTGGGTCGATAATTCGAACGAGCCCGACCTATGGCAGTTGGATCCCGTCCTACATTATCTTCTGCCAGATGGCTTTGACACTTAGTTATCACTGCAGGGTCATCCAGGATGACCACAGTGCCGGGAGAATGGCGTCTTGGGAAGGTTCGATCAGATATCTTATCTGCTTCCCAGGCAGTTCCCTGACTGCCTCATGTGACCCCCCCTGTAGGTAATGAGGACGTGGCTGATGCACCCTTGGTCCTCCCCTTCCGATGGCATCATGCCTTCTTTCCCGTCGCCCGGTTTCCGCGTGAGTAACCTCGAGTTGCCGGATGCACTTGCGTAATAGCCCCTCAAGGTACGCAGTGGTCCAGTGTTCGGAGTATTCGGTTTCTAGGCCGGCATCGACCCGGGCGGCGGGAAGAGTGATGACATCGCCAGAACCGAAGGTGGTAAACATCAACTACATCTGGCGCAAGTCTCATGGATTCTTCTCCTGCCAGACAGTCGTGAATACCTTCTTTGACATTCACTAGAGGCACCCGAACTGCCCAGAGAATCGGGTTGGTACGTAAGGCTCGCAGTTCACCTTCTCGTCGATACGAGCCACGAGCACCCCGCCCCGAATGCTCTGGAAGTATTCCTGCTGTTCCATAGATCCTCGACCATTGTCCACTAGCTGGTCGACTGGGGTGGGGAACATGATAATGTTGAAGTTGGCATGGTTGCCGATGCAGATCCTCATGCCCTCCTCATTGAGCGTCATCGGCTCCACCCCTGCGATGTTTAGCAAGGACGGTTGCAGACCATTTCCCAGAGGACAGACGACGTTTGGGAAAGTATACCCGCCGAGATGAGCCGCCACCCAGCCGTGGAAGATCTTGATGGGACCACATTCTCTCCGAGGAAACCCCCTCGTGAGATGCGCCCCAGGATAGTATACACCGTGGCCAGTATGGGGACGACCATGTTGAACCGTTTGTGGGCGGCCATGGTGCCCCCATCACCAATGTTGCCGGATGGATGCCCAACCTCGTGTCCCGCACCGGAAAGAGCCACCCTCTCAGGAAGGCGGAAAGGAACCCGGAATAACGGACGTTCGGGTCCCAGGCCTCAATGAAGCGGTAGCCCCATGATTGGTATTTCCCCGCCTCTAGGGTCCTCCAGTATAACCCTTCCCTGCTCCTCTGAGTCGCGGTTGGGCACCGTTTTCCCCGTCCCGGCATCTTGATGGCGTGATCCTTCTCAAGGAACAGGCTGAACCAGCCCTTGGAGGCAACGTCCTTCATGAGGTTCTTGACCCCCAGCCTCTCTTTGGCCACCTCCAATAGGTGCCACGTCAGCATAGGCGTCCGCGACTTGTCTCCCCAGGTGCCCTTTGGAGGAACAAACTCGTCGTATTGGTAACCCTCCAGTGGTATACCTCCGATGCAGTGAACGTCTCAGAGACTGATTCCGACTTCCCCATGATGAAGGTGGAATGTGTTGGTGTCAGGAGACCACCAGGTGAATAGCTCTGGTCCGAGTTTAGGCTAGTGGTGGAAGTGGAACTGTGATGTCCATATCGCCTCGAACAGGCCGATATACCGCAGTTCGTCCCTGAACTGGTCGTAGGTATGGCGATCCCAGAACGCCCAGGCCCATTCACTGGTGATGTTTCCCCGAGGCCACAGGTCCCAATCCTTCAGCCAGCCCTTCGTGCCATCCATGAAGCTCTGACGGAACGTGCTCGCGTATAGGGCCGGAGAATCCTCTGCCACAGGCTTGTCCCCGGTAATGGTCCTAGTCCTCGAGTTCAGGACATATATGTCTATATGTCTGGTTTCCCTGGAAGGATGGCCGTTGTTGGTGATGTTGTAGCGGGGATGTTCGTCCTCCCGAGTCACCCAAGACCGCGGCGTGTCCACGTCAAAGCCTGGAAGTGGCACCTCCTCCAGGATGCCAAAATTCCAGAGCGGGAGGTTGTCAGGCAAGGGATACAACTTCTAGGCTGGAGTCAGCAGATTGAACAAGGTCAGATTGTTGGAGACAATCACCTTGGCACCGTAAACCTCCTCGTTCTCTGCCATTTCTGTCCTACGGGAAGAGGCTTCCCCCTCATCAACTCGGTTTGCAGCAATCTCGAATCTTTTGTGAGTTGGGCGAAATCAGGATGCAGTGCGCGAAATCGGAGAGTTCTGCGCGAAATATGATTGAGTTTTGCAAAATCCTGGAGATGAGCGCGCAATCGGCACGCGATGCGTGGAAAAGCCCGAACAAGCGTGCAATCATGACCAAATTTCGTATGGAATTCCTCTCTTCCAGATCATTTTTACGCGCAGCCGCAGAAGCGATTTCGCGCACTAGAGCGATGTGCTCATCACGCGAAAAAAAGCAGAAGTACGGATTTGGGACCCAGCGCCCCTTTTTATAGGCGAGGCTAGGGTTTTGCGCCACGCAGAAAGGGGATTTTGTGTGCATCCATAGATTTTGCACGCCCCATCAGAATTTTGCGCGCAACTTGACTAGGAGACTCAGCCCTTCGGCGTTTCGGCGTTTCCCTTGGAATCTGATCGTTGTGACCTCTCGTCGATCCAATTACAAGGGGGGCATTTGTTGACGCTGAAAAAGTCCGTAACTCTCAGAGGAAGTTTCAAAATGACAAAGCGAAGTAATATTCAGAATCAGAGGTCGGATCCGGAGGCCTGGGATGTGGTGCATGAAAAATTGGGTGAAGTGCGCGGAAAAAATTTCCCGCGTGAAAGGCAACCCGGGAGGCGCGAAAAGTCTCGGCGCCGGCGCGATATTATTTCGCGCCCGCGTCCCACGTGGTTGATTATTTCGCGCCGCCGCCCCTGTCGTGCAATTATTTTGTGCGCCTCCTATATTCCGCACTGGAGGTCACCTATAAATAGAAGGTGACCCCGAACGGTTTGGGGGTTGAGGAATCTGAAGTGACTCTCGTGTGCGGAATTCGGCTCCCCCGGCGTGCAAGATGACTTCCAGGTAATCCTTCATTTCGGGCAACCTTTCCAGGGAGTTCGCCTTTGCGCGCAACTCCACCGGCTTAAGTGAATTTTCCCCCTCCCCAGGGTTTCAGCCTTGCGCGCAATCCTTTTCTCGTGCGCGCAATACCCTTCCATGCGCGCAAAACCCTACGCGTAATTCCCTTGCTCCAATTGCGCGTTGTCCCGGTGTTTTGGGCACAATCCTTCCCTTTTGCGTGCAAAGCCCAGGACCCCTCACCTTGACGCCCCTTGGTTGCCCCCTGCACCGACACCTAATGTCTCCCCTGATGGTCCTGCGTGGCATGTGTTGTTTTCCCGTACGACCTTCCAGGCTGGTGCGAAGTAACCTCAGGGTCCCTTGGGCCGTGTTTCCCATTGCGTTGCTTTGGCTTATGCTTCTTCGCATAGGCACGCTAATGGGTATTGCTTCTTTGCATAGCCATGCTAATGTGGACCCCCCGGTGGTTTGCCATGCGGCCCCCCTTCATTATGGCCTTGCCGACGACTTCCCTCCCACAAGGGGTAGAGGACATTGGGTATGTAAGCCCTAGGGGTGTGGAGCGAACCCACCTCGTCCAAGCTGCAGGACGATAAACTGCTAAGCACCTCGTCCTTAACACAAGACATTAAAATGTGGTCCAACCCCGTGCTTCGCACGCAGGGTCCCCCCCATCTTGGACATTTTTTACGCCCACTCGTCTCCACGGGAATGGACTCTTCCTCACATGGAATGAGTTCCTCCTTGTCGGAGTGGCGTTTGTCCGTAGGGGAAGGGCCGCCTCAGAGCGTAAGCCCCTAGCCTTTCCTGCGGATGACTGCACCCATGCATCTCTATACTTCCCCCTACAAAGGCTAGTGGAGTCCTTTTCCCACTGCGCATTGTCGCACCACGGGCCTCCACCCTGGAGTAAGACCCGACACCAAGGCCGCTAACCACGCGTAAGCCCCTGTTTCCTCTTTGGGTCGCCCAACGCGTAAGCCCTATTCCGCTTCTCACGGGCGCACCCTTCGCGACATGATAGTATTTTCCCTGCTGCCTCTTGTTTCCCTCACCGAGCATGACTCACGTGGGATTAGAGCACGCATCGACCATGACATCTTCTTATGGGCCGCCTCAGAGCGTAAGCCCCATCCCAGCAAACTACGTGGACTTTGATCCGTGATAACGCACGGTACGTAGGAAGCCTTCACGAGGTTCAATCCCACCACCCGGTCATCCCAACCTCTCCATGTTGGTTCCCTGACCACCTTGGGCCACCTTAGAGTGTAAGTCCCAAACCCCCTGCCCCGCATGATGTTAAACTGTATCTCGTTCCGCATGACGTTAAACTGTATCTCGTCCCGCATGACGTTAAACTGTATCCCCCTCTTGGGTCGTCTCAGAACGTAATCCCCATGTCTCACTCCACCATCCATCATGATCCTTACCTGGGCCGCCACATCCCGGTGTGATCATGCCACCCCATCCCACTCCATGACATCCGGGAAGCCACCCACGTGCTGGCCCCAACATCGGTGTTCCCCCTAGGGGTCCTTCAACCCGATCTGTCTCCACGAGACGTTAAAATCATGACATAACCCGTGTTAAACATGATAAGCTGAGGAAAACCTCACATGGTACACATTCCCCGCGTTTGAGGTGGGATGCCTCGGGCTTCCGCGCCCTCGAGAAGCCCTATGATGTGGGACGAAAGACAAACATGCCAACGATGCCTCAACATGACCATTCTCGTCACTGAAGGTTGCTGCCACAACAAGACCCCTTGGAGCGTCTTGACGGAAGCAGCGTAATTAACTAGCGTCCATTTAGATATGGAACCGGGAATGAGCTTCACGAACCCGTCTTAAATCTATGAGGGAGACACGGACTAGGTAATTAGCTTGGAGGAGGAATCCACGGAAGGAAGAACCGACATCCCATCATCCCAGTTTCGATCAAGGAGCAGACGTCCCTGAACAAGGAACGGATGTCGCCCGCCTTTGGAAAGCAGGAATGCGGGGAAACAAGTAGAGCGTCCTCCCCACAGATGGATGCACACGCCGCGGTGAAAGCATCAGAGCAACAATATGTATGAATCTCTTGAAATTATCATTGATAGAAACATACAAGCACATATGCTCGATCAGGGACTCTACAACGAGATATCGTCTAACATAGTTCCCTTGTGCATCCCCACCAATAATGGGGTGATGGAGTGGGAACTTGTGCAACAGATATTTTTGTCAAATGGATGATAGATAGATGGACCTAGAAGAGGAGTAGGAGGAGATATTGGTAGTGTATGCCACTATGAGATGCTTCCACCACCAAATGAGGGCACATGTTAGGCACAAGGAGTTGACGGTCGGGTCTGCGAAAAACTGTAGGCTCTGGGGGCTTATGACCCCACAGTGAATGAGCTGATATGATGTATGCTCTTTATCCTTTTTACCATCTATAGTAGATATATGTAGACGCTATAGTGAGATACTCTTTTCATTCTACTACTTAATTGAGGTTTAAATCATGGTGACACAAGGTGTATGTGTAACCATGTGTCAGTATTGTTCGACGTATATTCTAATGTAAGAAGAAGATTGGGGTATTATCCCATCAAGATGAATTTTATGGAGAGAGAAGACATTTTTTTGGTTTATTCAGTTTCTCCTAAATTTGATTGTGTCTAGTTGTGGTGGATGATTTCCTCTAAGTTGTGTGTTTTGGGTGAGGTTGTATGATGGAGTATCAGAGCAGGTCCTGATGTTCTTAGAGGATTCTTTTACATGATCCATTTCTCTTGGGATGCCATTACTTTGTGTGGAGGGGTTTATGGGTTTTGGTTACTCTAATTCCAAGAGGGAAAAAGAAACACAGGGTATGCCAAGTAAATTATGTATCTAGATTCTCATGGTTCGGTGTGTCTACCCACCTTGCATGTTCATTAGTACTCTTTTGTGATCATCATCATCATCGATGTTGTATTAGATAGTTATATCATGTGATTCATGGTTGTTGAGACCCAATGAAAATTACTACACGACTCCATACCTAGATATGAAAATGGTATTCTTATCCTTGATAATGTGGAGGCACCAACCTCTGGGGGATATTGACTGCAAGGTCCTGCACAAAAATATGTCATTGGGTGTTTCAACGGATTGATTTTCTAAATAATGCAATCAGATAATAATTTTTAGAGGTGAAGAAATATTATAGAAATGTTTCTAGATGTGGTTATACATGAGTTTCATACTTCTCCATTGGAAGTACATCCCAGTTTCAGGAAGATACAGGTGCTGGTTCAATATCCTCACCCCTTTTTTTGTTTGTGCTTTTTGAGGATGAAAATATTTGTAGAAGGGAATAATATAGAGGCCATGGGATTTCCCTATAAGATATTGGAATATTTATATAAATATATTAAGTGCTAGGATCTATGACATTTCAGGATTTTGAGGCCTGGAGAACCAAGAATTAATTTTATAATAATATAAAAGATATTTTATAATTCTCGATTAAAACTTCTTAAAAAGAAAACAATAACTATACAATGGTAGATCATATTAGATCTATAAGGAATTTATTCGGTCTGGATGTTCGTTCTTACCCTAGGCATGATATAAAATGAGTCGGTGATGGACATCCACACCCCTCACTCACTAAAGTGTGTTAAATGGATGAATGTATTTATTTTTTTTAATTCAATAACTAAAACATAATTATTTTATAAATTTACTCTCATATTAGAAGTTTGAGGGATTAGTTGAGTCTATGATGTGATGTTTACCCTAATCGTGATATAAAAACTTTTGGTGATGGTAATCTGTATAAAATATGTTTGAGGACATAACCATAACTAAAATAAAATAATAAAATAATTTCATTATTAATGGAAATATGAATAACTCTAGAATGAGGAATCAGAATGGAAATCCAAGACCATCATTGAGTTCATAATGGAGTACTTTCCCCATGAATGACTTACAATTTATTGGGATGAGTTGTTTAGATGCGACAGTCATGGTCGTACGTTCAGTGAGTTAATTAATTATTCAAATTAATTAATTATTTCAATTTTAACTAATGATATATTTATATATATATCACTATGGGGGATTTACAAGGGTTTACTCATAACCATGAAATTTCAAAAGATGACCTATCCCTTAATTTCTATTTGAAAATGATAAATAAAAATGGTGAAAAATGATGAAAAAATGGATCAAGACAATTCGAATAACGACGAACACAACCGATCATGGCAATCATGTTATTCATCAATGATGATCTATCCAAACCATATAGGACACATCAACATTGTATTTTCAACTTTCAGTGAAATAGTTTAGAAGATCAATCATCATCATTGGATATGATCTAATTATGGACTAAACATGTTCCTATACACTATTTTAATTATTTATTTTTAGTGATTTTCTAACACCAAGTAAATATTCATAATAGTTGGAAAATAATTCTTAGTTAATGTTTCTAAAACCATTGTTATATTGATTCATACCCTTTTTCAGCATGTTATTTTCCAATGGAACCCCGTGGTTCCTCGCTCGATAGTTGGTGGGCATCCCGAGCTCAATCGGGCACCCAGATTCAAGGTGGATTGACTAAACGACAATGAAATCATATACGGAGACATTATTATTTTAGATCATGGACAAAGATTGGATATCTATGATAATTTAAATTTTAGCTTTTGGAATGGATCTGTGGTGGTTTGCGGAAGGTGTGGTGGATCTGTGCGGGATGTGTGAAAGGAGGAGGCAGTCCAACTTCGATCCAGTGGGGGAAGCAGGGTGGTCAAATGCACATGAGAACTAGGAGAGGTTGTTGTTGGAGGTCATAGGGGGTAGCTAGCCAAGATGGAAGTTTGAGAAGGAGGCTGAGGTGAAGGAGGTTCAGAAAGCGGGCCAGCATAGGTTTGTGCAGCTTCAAGCGGGGATGACGGTAGGATGAGGTAGTGAGGAGACCGACTGAGGAGGCGGGTAGTGGTGGATACCGTGGACGTGGAGGCATTAGAGACCTGATTACCAGGGTTATCTTGGGATAGGGGTAAAGAAAAATAATAATATAAGAACAAAATAATAATAATAATAATAATAATAATAACTCATTTAAATCTATATAACTCCCACAATGGGTGTTAAAACTTAGGCACTATCTACGGTGGCAGTACCCTATTTAAGATATGGTAATTTTATGACCAGTTCATATAAAGTTCGACATGCCATGACCTAGGACCATGAGACACCGTTCAAGAGTGCGATTTAATAATATTATTAAATATTTTACCCCTCATTACTCCTTTGCATGACATCGAATAATTGTTCCATCAATATCATTGTGACCCAAATTTTGAGGCAGATGTTTTGAGTATAATATTTGGATTTTATTTTGGTATTGATATGTGGACCCAATGAATTACTATTCATGCACAACACTGTGAAATTCAAATTCTTCACCTGGAGTCTAATTTGAGTGAATATATTGCTGATGTTATGTTCTTTTCCACAAGGATCACAATAAAGTGATCATTTTGGTTATTCAAGGTCATTTGAGGATGAATTTTAGTGAAATTATGTTTCCCCCATTGGACCAATGATGAGTATCATGTGATCATCATCCTTTTGGGAAGATATTTCTAGTACTCTGGGAGTACACTGAAATTCCTAGGGGTTCATGTACATAGCTTAGTACCCAAGTATGGATAGTTACGTGGCCCGGTGATGATGCAAGGAAACACATCATGTGGCCCCAATAAACACCAATTACCTAATTTTTAATCTTTTACCTCTTGTATCTCCTTCTTTTGAACTAGCATATTGGCCGATGATTACTATAAATTTAATGTTTTTTTACGTATAATGCGATGTAGAAATAGAAAATGGATTTCGAGATACTATGTGACATGTTCTATGGTTTTTTCATGTGCTGAGGTGACACCCGATCACTTCATCGATAATAAAAATCACTATAGTAATATTGGTATAACCATTTAGCTAAGATGGGTAGTGTCATTCCCTGATGATAGTATAAAGATTACTGTCCAGCTAGGATGGGTCGTGGAATACTCTTATGGTAGCTCCAAGCTTACCCTCTAGCTGGGCTGGACAATGGACTTCCCTAATGATCATTGTGAGTTACCATCCATTATGACTATGTTGTGGAGTTTATCAGTGTTATGAGATTAACCTCTAGTTTGGTAGGGTTGTGGCATTCCATGATGTCATATTAGATACATAACCCTCATTACATTCTATAAAGGGGTGCTTCACTGATGGCTCACTGGGAATACCTTCTATTAGGTCTACATTGTGGTCTTCCTAGTGACTTCCCCGAGTGGTACCCTCCAGCTAGGCTGGGAAGAGGTGTTTATAATTGGATACCAGTGTAGGTCCCCCTTGACATACAATGGTGAATGTCATATCAAGTTCATGAACCCTAAAATGTGCATCATATTGATGATATGTGGTTTGACGTACCACTGTACTCACGATAAAGATGGACGACTTCCCCACCGAGAAACACCCTTCTAATTTGACCTAAAGTCATTGGGGGTGAGTCAGTGCCACCTAAAAATGATAATATCAATGTGTAATGATTAATTACCTTTGAATTGCATGTTCATGGAAGACATTTGAGGTTGTTGGTATCATATATGAATATACCTTAGAACTATTGGAAACTCATCTTCTTTGGATGAGCTACGAGATGGGGATACCCTTACTCTCTCATTTTTCCTTCCTTTAATTAGCATATATATATATATATATAAAGGTATTCCATGTTATTTTTGTGGAAAGATTATCCTGGTTGGAATATTATACTCTCTTACTACAGGTATTGATTATTCGATGGAAAGTTCATCATATCACTATTTCAGGATCCTTTTGTTTGTATTAGTCTACTTTGACTCTCTTATTGGGTTGAGAAATAGTATATTATCATTCCTTTTTATCTCTAATACTTTCTTCCTCAGTAAATCTCTTACTTCCCACCCCCACATCATCTTTTCTGAAGTGTTCTATTGGGTATTTATATAGTCACCACTACATGGGATACTTATAATACATATTGGGTATTTTTTAGAATACAGATAGGTTGACCATGACATAAGGGGATTTTAAGGATACATGTGCTTAGAATATGTACGGTGTTCATAGCTATAGATCTAGGAGATGACCTATCTCATCTAATTTACTTTTCAAATTCTTTCAGGTTGGGATGGTTTTTAGATTTTTCATGTAATTTACCTTTTACATTTATTTTACAAAACTGTAATATCATAATGTCTGGAGGTTCATGCTAGTTGGTTTTAATTTATAGTAGTGTTGCATCTTTTATTTCATTCCCTATGCACTTTTTCATTGTGCTGGATATTTTTGTGTGTACTGGTTTTTAGGAAAATACATCCCTATGTTAAGTGTGACATCATCACTTTTCTCCAACCCTTGTCCTATGAAGGTGGGATTGGGGTAGTTTTGGATCAATCCCCATCTTAGTTTGGGTCATGGAAATACCACTAGAATGAAGGGGTGGAAGTATTTCCCATTTATATGTGAATAAAATGGGCCTTTTGTGAATACACATTGTTTTTAAATACTGGGAAGTCACTATTTAAGGATTAATAGAACCAAAATAATGAAATAATAGAGTCTGGGTTTTTTGTATTCAATAAAGTATCCACTAGTCATTTTTACAACATTTATTAATCCTGATTGATATCTTTGACTACATGATTTTTATGTTTTACAAGGTTGGTTTTTACCTTGGTAATTAGTTTTACCCTAGTATATTATAAAATTTTAAAAATAGAAGTTAATGCACTTAACGTTGAATTTATGTTCTATACATTAATTTTGTATACATATAGTCTATTAAAATTTATAAATTAGATAAAATTTACTTAAAAACATTTAATCTAAAGAGAAATTGTTTTGTTGACCAATATTGTTTTTATCATTATCTGATCTTATTCATATTTAATATTGATTACTAATTGAATGAGTTATAATTAATTTATATATCATATTAAATATTATAGTACATTATTTTTAAAAGATATTTGTTTAGTTTATTAGATAAATTTTATATAATTTTAAAAAACATTTCTTTGTAATATTATTTTCCCATCATCACATTCATTAAATATTAAAACCAGTAATCATATTTTTATTCCTTAAATTACACTATACTTATTAAATAATATGAACATGTTTATCTAAAATATGATATCCATTTTTTAAAAGTTAATTTCTACTAATTTTGGAATCTAATATGTAATAATAACGGATAAAAATAAATATAGTAAAACATTTCTTATATTTTCAAAATTATTAATCCTCTGCCTCATAAAATTAATAAGGTGATTTTATGTTATTTATATTACATGATAAAGATATTTTTTTATAAAATATGTTTCAATAAATTTTAATTACTATTTATATTTTGATATTTTATTAAATGTGATGGTACTATTCAAATTGGTAATTTTAACACTTAACCTAAAAAACAATTATTTAAGAATAATCTCAAAATTTTCAACTTATCATAACATTAATGTCTGTAATTAAACAAGAAATTTAATTTGTAATATTTATATTCTTAAATTCATAAATTTATTGTTTTAATAAAATTAAATATATATGAAGATAGACATCTTTTACAGAAAAAATTATAATACCATAAGTGTTTTAATTTTTATGAATGCATTTTTAGTTTATTAAAATAATTTTATTTACAAGGGGTTGTATTATTCTAAAAAAAGTTTATTAATATTTATCCATTATTTCATGAAATTTTTCAGTTTGGTTTTTAATGTAAAAAAACTATGAAAAAATATATTAATTTTTAGAATAATAAATTCTAAAACATGGAGGTGTTGTAATCTCTCACCCAATATATAAATTTCATCATCACATTTTAAATTATCACATACTAGTGAAAAACACTATGGGTATCTAAGAGGTATAAAAAGATCATATAAAAAAGTAAATAGTTATTTCTTACTATAGAATAATTCAATCTAAATGCTGAGTTTTTTCCAATAATTTGAGATAAATATCTCACATGAATAGGTTTGAAAATTACAATAATATACTATGTTTCAATAAGATCTTGTGTCCTTCATTGTATAGATATTTTTTCATTACATGGATTGTAATATAAAATATAATTTCCATATTTTTTGATTTAAATGTAATTTTTCGCCCATATCAAATACATTTCGAAAATCAAAATCAACTATTCTAAACGTGGGATAATAATACTTTCATGAAGAATATTTCATAAAACATAATATAAGATAGAATAATAAAGTAATTTTATGAGTGATAAATTGAAGACATTAGAGTATTGATTTTAAACATTAAGATAACAACATGGATATACTAGAGTTACTAGAATTCAAATCTACTAAGACATCCATTAATATACAGTAGATGATAAGTTTTCATTATTCTTCATGATCAAATTTGTTATCTTAAATGAATTTAGTCATGGTGGTGAAATATGATTAACATTATTTAATTGGATTAGCTTGATGTTGACATTGATTATATCAATCATCTTTGGGATTAGTGAAGTTATTTGTTTAATTATCATAATTTTTATAATTTATTCATTCGACTGATAGTTTTTTATTATGTTGAGAATTATCACCATATATTTCATTGGTTATTCTCATTATTTCTCTCTGGAATTCATGTTCTTGACTTCATTATCTTTCAAAATTTAATCACTTATTTTTTAATTATATATATTCCACCTAATGTTTTTCCCACAATTTCATCATATCAAAAGATGAATTTTATTAATTCCATGGTTTTTATCACTTGAATTACCATGTAAATGATTTTTTGATTTATTTTTACCAAAACCTTGAGATTAATATGAGTCACTAGCTTACACCAACATCGTAAAGTGAAATTGAACATTATGATTATGGATTATACAATCCATTCCATACATGGATTTTTTAAGAAAATATATTAAATCAATAAATGAATAATTGAACATACATCCATGGTCAATGATAAAAATATAGTAAAATATTAAAAGATTTGTGAATAATGATTTCTAGGTACTAATGGACTCATCATAAATTTTTATCAATGCTAATAATTTTTTATAGATTTTGGTAAATGTTTTTGGGAAAAAAATTTAATAAATAATGAGTATTTGTAATCTTCTTATTTCAAGTAGTCATGTTATTTATTTTCCCTCATTCTCTTGATTAGGGTCAACTATTTAATATCTTCACCTTCTGAATGATATGTAGTAAAAAAAACAATATCATTTTATGATCCTTGTAAAATAGAAAATATATCACCTACTATATTGATACATTGTTCTGTAATTAGTAGATCAAGTGACCCACTAAATTCCAATCATCATGGGAACATAAAAAACTAGATAAAAAAATTTCAACATACTTGGTGTGATTAGGATGTCCACATGGTTTTTTGTTGTTTTTCACATATTGAGATAGAGTTGGCATGAATTTTTTCACTTAATTTTGTATTACATTTGTATTATTATTTCAAAAATATCAACATTATCCGTTAGAGTCATTTATAACTATTCTTCATTTGGGATTTATCCATTACAATAAATGAGTGTATGTTAGAAATGAGAAATTATTATATGAATATATGAAATATATGATCATTGAATACATAACAGATATATTATATATATATATATAGGAAATTATGAATACCTTAAATTCAATCTATGTTATCCTTTCTTATCACAATACATATTTCTCTAACTATACTGATTAGGCATATAATTCAATTAAAATTGTTCATAATGTGAAATTAGAATAACCCAACCATATTCCCATAGAGTTACACAGCTAGTTTCTGGCTAGGCCTCCATGTCTTGCCTCATGGGACAATTTAGTTTATAACCAACATTACCCTTTTGGTGTTACTACCCATAGGTACATCTTCACCCGATCCTTCATCCACTTGTAGTATATAGATGTGTATTTCATTGAAAAAACAAAAATCTCACTTTTTAAAAATTCAAAGATATTATCCTATTAATATAATTTTCCCATAGTAATGACCATTGAAATTTCACAAAATATTTATCATCGAAGTAAAGATGATTTAATTATTCCAATAATAACTAAAAATAATTTATGATCATCTATGTAATCCCAAACACCAACATATCTACATTTTTATAAAAAAACTTTTAAAATTTACAGTTAATAATTTGAGTTATTATTCAAGCTAAACATGGAAAAATAATAATTATTACTAAATCGCCAAATAATCTTGATCAACAAGAAGATCCATTTTATTTCGTTTATATATGGACAATATGAATAAGAAGATTATTTAAGATTACATGTGAACATTTATCCATAATAAGACTCCACTAAAATTCCTTCTTGAATTCTAAAAAGTTATAATTATCTTCATCACCAATGAATGGAATAATAAGAATAGGGTGATCTCAAATGTCCAGCAACTGAAACTCTATTAACACATTATCACGTGTTAGATAAGAAGAATGTAAAGAAACATACTCATTGGAGAAATTTATTATTAAAAGATCACAAAAAATAAGAGTTTTATATAATTAATCATAGTGGGATATGTAATATCAAATGAGCACACATATTCCATCGAAATATTTATTGGAATTATATAAAATTAAAAATTATTCAATGATAATAATTTTAACATCTTGATTTCGGGTTCCACCAAATGGTGCCCCGTAACTGGTTGGTCACAAGGCATTAAGTGCATTACCCCTAACATCGAAGGCTACCGATTAGTATCTAGGGCCTTGGGTGTGATAGTGGAGAAATTTTCCACCCATTTGAAGAGTAAAATAGGAGAATGGAAATCATATACCAATATAAGAAGTAGTAATATCATACAATAACAAGACAATGGAATACTGAATGAAATTAAACAATTAAAACATTTATATATATATATATAATGATTTATGTCACAAGTATCAATGAAATGATCCAAACCATTACAATGATGGAATAAAATACTAAATTCAATTACAAGGAAAATAATTAAAAAACTACAACAATATCACATGCCTTATCTTGTTCTCATGCTCTTCAGTTTCATAGAAATCACGTTCATGATGTAAAATAGAGAATGCAATTAACTATACCTACAACAATATAATCAGTTTGTGACCAAAATCATGACCCAATTAGGGTGTGAGATGAATCGCTGTAGGTAACCACAAAATGATTAGTGCCTAACTGTCAATGAATAAATATAGCAGGGAATACAAAAAAATGAAGTAATAAACAAGGAAGTACTCAAATGTAAACAATACAATTTTAACTACATTCATTTACATTTAATAAAATAGGAAACCAAAAAATGAAAAGAAACCTACTGGTAAGTACTCAGGGTCTAACCCCTCTGGTTCAGGTTAAACACAGATTCTCTAAGGAAAAAATCATCGTCAATTCCCCCTATGGCCTTTTATCGGTAACTAAAGACACTCTCGAGAAGCACTCAGGGTCCAATTATCCATGTGGTCTCGAAATGAAGAACTACAAACACTTTCATGGAGCACTCATGTCTACCCCCTATGGTTTCACAATGTTATAAGTAATAAACACTCTGGGGAATCCCTCAGTGTCCATTCCCCCTATCGTCTTACAAAGCCAGGTTCCCAAATCTTTGTGTAGGATATCGTGAAATAACAGTATTCAGAAATGAAATTATACATAAAATTACTTCTTGGATAAATAGCTACAAAGAATACCACAACATTAGATAATATAACTCCATCCTAACAAAACTAGGCATATAACGAAATTAGCCTAACATGAAAACCTATACCAAACGGTCAAGATCAAATCAATCATGGGAAACCACCTCCATAACATGAAAAAATAACCCAATTTATAAACTACAACCATAACTCAAGGAAACAAGATTATCAGGCATCAAAAGGGTTAAAATCCATAAACACGCAATACCCTTAACTATGGTATTGGGAAAATTTGCACATATAATTAAATGAATAACTATGGAAATTCACAACCCACATACATCGTAGTTGTAAAATTGATATACTTCGACTTTGGACCTTGAATCGGCCTATAAGGACATTTATCTAAAAAATGTCTAAAATTTTCAACAATTAATATCTCATTAAAGAGGATAAAATAAGGAAACAATCTATAGAAGAGAGAAGAACTCATACTGGCAATTCCAAAGAAATTGACGGTGGTTGATTCGGATAATGGACGGTCGATCGGGGTCTTAGAGAATAATCACTCCCTACGGTCGCTCCTAGATGAGACAAGTCGAGAAGAAGGCGTTTCTACCAATTTTCCATGACCTTGGTCTGATTTAAAAAATCATAAGAAATGTACATAGCATGTCTTTTAAAAGTACACAGCCTGTATATGCATTTACTGGGCCCTGATTTAAGCAGTCTCCAGGTCACCTCACCTAGACATGTACTCAGTCGTCACACGGCCAGTACACGGTCACCCACAGAAACTCGGTACACAGTGTGTACTATTATGTACATGACATGTAATCATTAAATATTCAGATTCTCTCCTCTTTCTAAAAAACACCTAAAAATAAAAACCCATACCAGAAATAAAAGATCTGGGTTGTTACAAACATCCCCCCATAATGAAATTAATTCCTCAAATTCCCTAAGAAGGAGGCGAAAAGAAGAAGAATCCTCAAACAGATCCGGCCATTATGATTGCATATCAGTCTCCCTCTCCCAATTCTTGTCTTGTACATTCCCATGCTATCATAGCACCTATACCTGAGGAACTGGCAGACCACCAAGAACCTTCACTCTGCGATCCACAGTCTAGATAGGATGCTACTCTAATGACACATCCACCTACAAATCAACCTATTCGAGTTGAAAAACATGAGATGGGTCTAAGAAGTAATGTCATAGCTATGAAACATGGAATATGTTGCGCATACCCCAGTACATTTGAGGTAACATCAACTGATAGGCAGCTGACCTGACTCCATCATTGACCTCAAGCAGTTCAATATATATCAGTGATAGCTTACCCTCTCTCATAATCCTTTTTTTTCAATGTTCCTGTAATATGGAGAAAAACCTAATCTCTGAACTAAAAATCCATAGGTCTTCTCTGCCAATTAGAAAAAAACCACTTGTCATGACTGTGCAGTACCCATCGTCTTCCAAATCATCTCTATCTTTTTTATGGTCTCCTGGAAAAGACAATTTTCCATCATAACTACCTCTCCTGCCTCATGCCATCATATGGATGATCGACATGGCCTACCATAAAAAGTGTCATAAGGTTTCATATGAAAAGTTTATTAAAAATTATTATTGTAGGAATACTCTCCATGAGTTGTGTGCTTCTCCCAAGAACCTCCAAAATCTAGGACGCATGATCAAATAATATCCTATATCATCTGTATTGTATTCTCAGATTGGTCATTTGTCTCAAGATGGTATGTTATACTCAGAAGAACATGTGTACCCAAATCCCTCTATAGTCTCTGCCCGACACAAGAAGTAAAGAGGGAATCCCTTTATGAAATAATAGAGTGTGTAACTACAAGTAAACATATAGTCTCTCAGATGTACAACCTTCCCATCTCATCAACAATGAAGGTCTACTTGATCAGAATGAAGTGAGAAACCTTCATGAGTCTGTAAATGACTACCCATATTGTAACATTGAATCAAGGAGACCTTAGAAACCCTGTCAGTAAATCCATCGCGACATCATTCCACACCCACTCAGAACAGGTAACTGTTGAGAAATCCCTGATGTTCGTTGATGATCCTTCATCACCTGTTGATAGGTGGAAAAACTAATGAAAAAACCAGTAACATATTTCTTCATACGTGGCCACCAATAAAGATGGTGCAGATCTCGATACATCTTCATGACACCTGGATGAACTTCCAAAAATGAGGAATAAAATTCCCACACCAGCACATCACGTATTTCTGCTGACACCCATACATTCCCATGATAACTCAAGATCTCCTCCTCACCAACAGTCCATCCAGGAATAGTGTCCTCTTCGGACACAGTATCCTGTTGAACAAGACCTTCAGAATCTGATAGCTTCCTCATTCGCACTCGATCAAGTAGAGTAGAGATAACAACCATAGATGAAAAAAATTTCCTTCCCTATCTGTCGCGCATCTCAAAATTCATCGCATAGAATAGAGACATAATATGTCACACAGTACGGGACTCCATAATTTCATGTATCCAAGTCCTCTTAGTCAATATACCGGGAACCATATTGCATTTCACAGGTGTATAGGCATGCTCAAAATCAAAAGACTGAAGGTACTCAACCCACCTTCGTTGTCTTAAATTCAGATCACGTTGTGTAATGATTTATTTGAGACGTTTATGATCCTTAAAACCACAAAATTCTCTCCCAGTTGTTAATTTATCCTACATCGTAAGACATGTAGAACCATAGCCAACTCAAGATCGTGCGTCTGGTAATTCTTCTCATGTGGCTTCAACTTCCAAGACCCATACGCAATGAATCCTTACCCCTGCATAAGAACTACACCTACCCCAATACCTGATCCATCACAATATACAAAATATATCTTCCTCAGATCTAGTAATAATAGTATCAATGCTGAATTAATCCTCCATTTCATCTCATGAAAGTCTATATCACATGAACTTGACCATAAGTACTACTCACCCTTCTTAGCCAGGCCCATCAGTGGCGCTGCTAGGTGTTAAAAGTCTTTCATGAAGTTTCTGTAGTGTCCAGCCAGCCCTAGAATACTTGGTACCTCAAAGACATTCTTTATATTCTCCCAGGAAACTACTTCTTTAACCATCTATGGGTCTACTAATTCTTCTGTCTCAAAGATTACATGACATAATAAGTGAGTTTGGTACATCCAGAAGTGTCATTTTTAAAGCTTATCATATTACTAATTCTCTATCACTACACTCAAAACGATCTCAAGATGCGTGTCATGGTCATGTCATGTGTGTGAGTACAACAAGATATCATCCATAGAAACTACCAAGGAATAATCCATGTATGGAAGGAATTCTCAGTTCATTAGTTCCATGAAAAAATCAGGCACATTTGTGTGACCAAACTGAAAAACCATATACTCGGATGAACCACAACTTCTCTAAATTTTAGTAAGAGGTCTATCAGAAGGTATAACATGCAACTGATGATAACTATATCTCATTCCAATATTCGAAAACCCTCGTTCTCCTCAAAGAAGACCAAAGTTATCATCAATCATCAGAAAGGGATATATTTTCTTGACCATAAACTGGTTCAGCTTTTGATAATCCACAAATATTCTAAGGGTATTGTCCTCCTTTTTCTAAAATAGGATAGTCCAACCCCATGGAAAAGTGTTGGGTTAGATGAAACCCATCTCCTATAACTCCTCTAATTTCTTATTGATCTCATCTAACTATGGTTCATCCATTCCATAAGGAGTAGTGGATACCTAGGCCACTCCTGGCTGAATATCAATAGAAAATTCGACCTCTCGCTCTGTAGGAAAACCTAAAAAGTCATCTAGAAACAAATCCAAGAAAAAATAGACCACTAGGGGAATGTCCAACTATGAAGTCCCCATGTCATCCAAATACAAATTAGCAATCAAGGCCGTAACTTCTTTCAACCCATGTTACTCAGGACTTACTCTGCTTGCCTGGATATCCCATTCGCACTTATGTCAGAAAAAACCAACCTATGATGATGTGAAACTCACCCTACAGTGATAATAATAAAAAATAAGTTGGAATTGAACTAACCAATCCATTATGATAATGATATAATATCTTGTCATCTCTATGACATAGAGGTCTCCGAATAAGTGACACCCACCAATCTCAAGAGGGAATTCCTTTCACGGACGTACAATAGCCGTTCATTTCCCCAATGGACTGTCCAACATCATGACATTAGGAGAAGTAATGATTTTGGGCCCAAGGATCTCCACAAGAGTAATAGATATGAATCAATTGGAAGCGCATGTATCAAAATGTGTAGAAGCTGAAACTGAGGGAACTAGGATCGTATCTCGAACTGTAGAGGGTTTGGGATCCTGCTCTTATTAGGTCGGCTCCACTGCAATAGTTTGGCATGTATTGTGTCCATGGGAACCTAGCTGACCACCCTGAGCCGATCCATCATGTTGTCATTGAAATCCGGCCGACTGAATACCACGGTTGCGACCTCCACCTTGGCCTGAACGTCAAGAAGAACTCCAGTTCCTAGACTGATAAGAAACTGTTGGTGTTTCTCCTGAATGAGGAGTCATAGAGGAACACATATCACCAGTTTATGTGGAAAAATTATAATAGAACTACTGAATATGGACCATATTTCCACCAAATCGGAACTCTACTGTGTTTTTTGGGAAATGTGGCATCGTATGCATGCCTTTCCCACACTGCTAGCATACCACCTAGCTACACGAAGGTGTATCTTACCTACTCGGATATTCACGTATAGACTCCCTAAAACACTTCCTACTCACATCCGGAGAAGCGCCAACTCTGGATGCTAAACCTCCCTAGGCCACAGCTCTAGAATCCTTCAGGTTGTGCTCTGTGATTAGCACATTGTTGACTATAGAATATATGTTCATCAACCTGAAGAAATTCACCTATAGCCCGATGTCATCATTGGGACCATCCCCAAACTTCCTTCTAGTAATAAATCATCACCCCCCTAGAATGGGTGTGATGCATTGTAACTCTGTGAAGTCAGAAGAATACTCCATGACCTAGAGAGTGCTCTGCTCCAAAATCATGAACTCTTGGGCTCGATTGACCATCAAAGTCATCGGGATGAATTAATCATAGAAGGTACAGTGGAACTCATCCAATTCCATAACCGGTTGGCGTCCTTCCTGTGAGATCGCATCCCACCATCTATTGGAGAAATCCATAATCATATATGTTGCAAGATTCACACTCCACATTGGAGGCATCTCTAGATGCTCAAAGATATAATTGATTCTCACAATAACTCAGTAGATTGAGGTCCTCCATCCCCTGATAAGGAGGGATGACACTTCTGCTGAAAGACCCACATCAACTATGCCATCGACAAGGTATGATGTGGTTCTCCTGGTATGGTCTAAAATAACCTCATGATGCCTTCTCGGAATTGTGCTTTATTATCTGTGACTGGTATTACGGTTGGTGCCAATACGGTGATGACTGAAGGGTATGATGGTAGTCCCTGATCAGCCATGTATACTGTCTGATCACTAGCTTGAATATGGCATACAACCGATGAACGTCGTTGTGGAATGAATCAGCATGGTCAAGTGCACACCTTAGTTCATTATTATCATGGACTAAAACATAGAAGTGCATGAAAAGATAAATAGAAAGAAATAATTTGTGTTTTTCAAAAAAGGGATACACGGCTTGTATGACCCATACATGGCATGTTCATTTAATCCATCACATTTTCATGTACTTCGTCCAACCCTGGTCATGTAACACCCCATACACATGGCGTGTTCTCCCAAGACGCGGCGTGTACTTGAATATTTTCCTCTGAATGAGTTATTTTACATGACTAACCCACACGGTTCTCCATGATCGAGACTGTAGGGTGTATTCATGCTAGACACAGCATATACTAGAAGTATTTCACCGACCAATGTTTTTAGTCAAATCTCCGGATACCTGGGTTACACTATAAAACTTGTTCAAACATGAAACAACTTTTATAACCTATGATTCATCCAACAGTTTCATTAGTCACACAGGTAGAAAAAATGTTCTTAAAAATGGCATTTACTTACGATAGAGAGCATGTTCCTCCAAGGATTTACCATCCCCGTGTCTCTTCCAACATAGCCAAAGACACAGTTGGAGACTACACGGTGTGTACACATAGTACACGATGTGTACTTAAGAAAAACAATTCCTTCTTAAATAGAAGGATACATGGTGTGTATTCATCAATACACACCATGTATTCTGGGTTTTCACGTATATTATGCTTGTGAAACAAATACAAAAAAATGAAAACCATTGAAACGAACATTAAACATCCAAATTCTGATCAGTGGGGATCTATACGCCTCACGAATCAAAGTTTGGAATCTTATTCATGTCGTATACAACCATAATAGTGAAATGATCTACGAAATTATGATCTATGTTGTCCCATAACACCTCATGAACCATAGCTTGGCGGTCATTCAAACAAAACCTTACACAATCCAGTACCATATCAAATAGTAGTTTTTTATCAAGGAATCTATCAAAAAATCATGCATATATAACACAACTTCTATCAGAAAAATATGAAATCAGCAAAGCACCCTAAATTTCGTGGAAAGAATGCATGACAAGTGATCCCTATCATGTGCCTAGATGATACATAAGAAGGAATACCATCATCTCATTGTGTTTTAATATAAATAAAACAACAATATTAACAACGTTAACAGCAAAAAAACATGTGAAGCACCCTATGATGACATAAAATCAACTGTATTAATTGAAAAATAGAAAATTGCAACATATGAGGAAAATTGGATTTTACCTATACACAGGTTAGATACTCCAAGGAACAGTTTATTACCAACTACTTATTCCTACCTATACCTATCTATAGGCCCCAAATAATAAGTCAAGAAGAAAATAATTCCTCTGATACCACATTGTAACATTCAGGTTATAGGTATCACCCAAATCGTCCCAATAAGAGGTTGTTCACATGGCCTCAAGCACATTTACCCTAGATCTAGTGGTGTCGAATAGCAACGAGGGACTTGGGTGTGATAGGGGAAACTATTCCCTCATTAGCAGAGTTACACAAAAAAATGAAAATCAGATAACAATAGTAGAAGAATTAATATCATAAAATTAAAAAATAGTAGATGATTGAAAGTAATTAAACAACTGCAGTATATATATAAATAATTATGCAAGTCATAAGTGTCTAGGAATGCATCCAAAAAGTCATAATGATGGAATACAATACTAAATCCAAGTACAATGGAAAACAAGTCAACAAATCCAGTATCATTGCAAGCCTCATATTGATCCCATGATCTCCAATTCCACATCATTCAAGTACAATGTAGATGGGAGATATACCTTATCTATACCTACAACAATATAATATATTAGTGACATAAAGCATGACCCAAACAGGGTGTGAGACGAATCACAGTAGGTAACCACCCAATGATCTATTCATAACTTTCAGTGAATATATATGGTAGGAAATATGAAAAAATGAAGTAATAAACAAGGAAGTACTCAGAAGTAAACAATCCTACAGTTTTAACTATATTCATTTACATCTAATTAAATAGGAATCCAAATAATCACATGAAACCATCTGGGTCGTACTCAGGGTCTAACCCATCTGGTAAATCTTAAACAAATACTCTCTATGGAATCATTCACCTTCAATTCCATTTGTGGTATTTTATTGGCAACTAAAGACACTCCGGGGATGCACTAAACTTCCAATTATTTTTTGGGATCACAATGAGGAACTACAAACACTCTGAGGTAGAACCCATATCCATCAACTATATGGTCTCGCAATATGAAATGTAACAGACACTCTGTGGAAGCCCTCAGTGTCCATCCCCCTATTGTTTAACTACACCAGGTTGCCATAGCCCTATGTAAGAAATCGTGCACAAATGGTATCGATAATCCAATGTAATCCTTAATGTACTACATGTATAAATAGTTACAAGTCATACTACAACATCATATAATTTCAATCCATCCTAAAAACAATAGACCTGGAAAGAAAGTATCATAACATTAAAAGTTAGATCAAATGTTCATGATCAAATCAAACATGGTAAAACACCACCATAGCGTGAAGAAATATCACAATTTATAGAAAAATCTCTAACTCAAGCAAAAAAGAACTGAGGAAATTAACAGGGTTAAAATCCCTTAACATGAAATACCATGAACTAGGTTATTGGAAAAAATTTCACATATAATTCAAACACTAACTACATAAAGGCACAAACCACCTCCCTTAATGTTGTACGATTGATATGCTCTGGTTTCATCCCTTTAATTGGCCTATAATGATGAAGATCTACAAAAACGTCTAAACATTCAACCAAGGATATCACACGAAAGAGGAAAAACCAAGGAACAAAGCTCTTAAAAAGGAATAATTCACCGTGGTGATTACAACGCAATCGACAATTGTTGATTCAGAGAACAAATGATCGATTGATCTTTTGGAGAAGAATTGTACCCTACGATCGCTCCTAGATGTGACAAGTTGAGAATAAGGTGTTTCTTCCAATTAGACGTGACCCTAGTCCGATTTAAAAAATAGAAAAAGTACATGGCAAGTCTTCTAAAAGTACACAACATCTATACACCTTTACGAGGCCCCTATTTAGGCAGTCTCTAAGTCCCCACACACAGCCATGTACTTGACCGTCACACGACCAGTACACGGTCACCCACAACAATCAGGTGCACAACATATAATCTTAAGTACACAATGTGTACTCGTTAAATTGATATATTCTCCTCATTTTCTAAAAAACACCAGAAAAGAAAAATCCCATACCAGAAAAGATGATATGGGTCCTTATTATAATCATAAAAATAATATTATGCAATAACAAGTTATTTTAATAATTAGTATAGAAATTAAATGTCATTGTTACCCTCTAAAACATTCATCATAGAGTATGATTAGTCTAATCACTTATGTACCTTCTTTGGACTGGGATAAACTTATTTTATACCATTATACATGTGATAAATCACATTCTTCATCAATAGTTTGGGATTACCCTTCTAGTTTAACCATTGGATTAGGATAATTTCCTTTATTTACCCTTTGTCTTGGAATTAATATTTTTGTGTACCATCTGTTATGGGATAAAACCACCCATGTACCCTATTTGTTAAGATATATATTCATGTGTTCCCATTTGACCTCAAGATTAATAAAATTTTCCAATGTGTTAAATTGTGAGATATGACACATTCAATTAGTCAACCAATAATATGTGTACAAATTGAAAATAATCACTACTTAGATTAGCATGTTCACATGGAATATGGTATCACATATATTAAACTCAAAATTATGGATGATTAATGACCAATATTCAGTAATCTAAAATAATATTTCATAATATCATTTATTGGGTGGATAAAAAAATCCATGTAAATATAGTCTATAGTGATAAATAAGAAAATTTAATTTAAATCATAAAAGTATTTTTAGAAAATGATTTTTTCATCTATGAAGTAGTGTAAATTAAGATCCATATTAAAAAGAATTTTTCAAAATGGTGAATTGATTTTTTTAAAAAATAATATAAAATAATTTCAATATTGGGAAGTTGGAAAAAATAATATTTGAAAACTAAATTTTGTGAGGATGAATTTTTTTTTTGAAAGGATGAAAAACCCTCAAAATATTTTTAAAACTCGTTTAATAAAAAACACATTATAAAAGGAGAAAATAAAAAACATGATTAATAAAAGAAAAAAGGGAAATATAAATATTTCATGAGATAAAATGTAATTATGTTTCCATATTTAATGTATAACCTTATTTGGAAAGGAATGAAGGGAAAACAATATAAAACTGTTATTAATGAAGGTGGGATTCATTCATAACAATGATGTAATTTGGTAGGGAGAAATTCATCACAAAAAAATCATTGAATTAATATTAATTATCCACTACGTTTAAAAGATGTTTACATTAAATTAAAATCTTAGAGAGTATTTGTGTGATAGTTGATGAATGAAACTCAATAAGTCACATTTTAACTCAATTAATGGAGTTGAGTAAACAAAAACCATTAAAAATTATATTTTTTATAAAATTTGATATTTAATATAGAAAACATGAGGTGGATCTAAAAAAATGAATTTAAAAATTATGGAAAAGAAAGTATATAATTAGTAAGTAATCAAATTACATAAACTAAAGGATGATTTGCATTATCCAGGATGTCTCATAAATATGAAAAGGATACAAAGAATCCATTATGGTTTTATAAAAATTCAAATCAAACCACTAGATGGATATGGACTGAAATAAATCATTAAATTCCATGAATAATTTTTGTAAAGAGATTACAAATATTAAAGTTTCGCTCGATAAAATATTTTAAGGAAAACATGTGGAATAGTAAAATGTATGTCTCAGTGGGTGAAACTTAGAGACAATGAACCCTTAGCTAGATTTCTTGCTTACTCATAATCATCGTAACCTCCAAATTAATAAAAATAACCATCAATATAACTGATTAGATAAACATATTAATGACTATAAAATTTTTTATAATTTGGAATTATTATATATATACTAGTTAATTATTTTCAGTTATCAATATTAGGTGTGAGTGGTATTGATTATTTTGAATTAATTTGGTAATTGTGATATTATTCATCGCTATTCTCATAATATTCATCGTTCCAATTTTATTCAAGATCAAACTGTAATTTTTTTCAAATACTTCATCTGGTCCATTTCATTAAGAGAATGAAATGGATATGGTTCATGAATAAGGATATTAGGATGAACTAGACTCAACATGTTTATTGATAGAATGGGTATATATTAAAAATTAAATTAAATATTGATAAAAAAATTATAAAAAACATATTAAATACATGATTGTTAAATTATATTATAATTATATGATACTCCACAGTCTTTAACAGGTAACTATTATAATATCATCCATTTAGGCAGAAAACCCAATATAAAGAAGAGTGTGTTATAATGATCTAATGAGTATGTTTCTATTTTTATATAATGTAAATATAAATTTTAAATATGATTTAAATTTCAATAAATATCACATATTATCATTAAATTCATTATCTGAAGAGACCATGAAGAGTGGGTATGAGAAATTGTTTTTTCATTCATGGTTGTGGTAGTCAGTCCTACACATGATTAAAAATACAATTTCTAAAAAAATGGGATTAAATGAAGGAAGATAATAAATTATAAACATAGAAATATAATTTTCAATATTAATTATAAATATTCAAATAATCTATCCTTTTTACCAGTGACTAAATACAGTGATGAGAAATAGGAGATATAATTTCATAGAGTTAGTAGTCCAACATATGCATGATTAATGTTGTTTTCTTTTTCTATGTGTATGGGAATGTATAAATGAGGGTTTTTAAGTTATTATAAAAACATTTCTTTATACAAACTATATTAATTTAATTATATTATTACTGTTATATTATTTATTTTTGTAAAAAATCAATAATAAAATGTTAAGGATTAAGTAATGTATATATCGGGAACATGAACATTATTTTCAAAATCTGTATGGAAATGAAGGTGTTAGGTTAACTAATTGACAAAGTAGTCTTATAAAAATTTAATTATTTTTTAGGAAGATTAAAATATAATACCAATATGTTAAAAATAAAAGAAATTGGTTTTCATGAAGGGTTAGATGTTTTACCCATTTATAAGTGATGAAATGGTATCTTTTGTTAATCCACAAATATTTCAATAATGGTATGATATCATCCAAGGTTTAATTTCTCCCAAAGCTTGAAATAATGTTGTTAAGATTATATAAGGTCAGAAAATACTCCCTAATGAATTTTAAACTTATTTTAAACAAGTTTCAACAAATTTAATTGTTGATTTTTATGTTTTACCATTTTGGTTTTAACATTGGTAACTTGTTATTAACCTTGTAGTTTATGTTTTCCTAAAATAAAAGTTAATCGTTAATTTTTTAATAATAAAACTAATCATTTAGGATACGTATCTATATTTATGATTATTAATATTAGAAAACTTATTTTTGAATTATAAATATAAATGTATTGATAAATTGTTTTGTAGAAAATTTTTTTATGCCATCAAGTGTTTTTAATGTTATTATTTATTAGTTAATAATTTATTGATGGTAAATGACTTATTATATTATATTTTGAATTTAAATTATAATTATTTTTAAGAATTTTTCATTTTATTTTATTTGATAAAAGTCGAAAAATGTTAATAAAACACTTATTTTCCATCATAATTTTTACCATTATCATCGACATTAACTATAATTCTAGTATTCATATTTGTATTCCATGAAAAAAAATTGAATAATTTAAATACATGAAAATTTTGATCAAAAATTTTAAATATTTTTTAAATAATTATTTTTTACATGCATTGAAAATAGGTTTGTAATAGAATAAAATAAAGGAAACTTATGAAGTAAAATATTAAATAACACTAAAAATGTCAAAAATTTGTCTCATAAATTCAAAAGAATATTTTTAAATTAATTTATTTACATTATAAATATAAATTTTAATTGAAAAATGGTTTTATTTTTTTTAAATTATTTCTTGTATTATATTCATTCCATAAAAGTGATGGTATTAGAAAAATATATACTTTTAATATTCTCTTAAAAACCAATTATTTTTTAAAAATATAAAAAATTAAACCAAAATATAATATTAATATGTGGAATTTAATAATGAAAATTTCATTTAAAATTAAAAAATTTAAAATTTATAGATGAAAATGTTAAATTAATATTCAATATATATATATATATATAATGGAAAAAATTCTTCAATTGAAAAATTCCCTTTTAACACATTAACTGCTCATAATAATATTATTTATGAATTTAAAATGTATTTAAGTAATTCTTTTTACTAGTGGATTAATTATTACTACATTTTTCCTATTAATATTTATCTTATATGTGTCAACACCTTTAATATCTGTGGTTTATTTTATATAAGATATGAAACATATTATTAATTTACAAATAATTATATATTCCACGAATCATGGTGTATTACTTGAGTGATGGTCTTATAAAGGTCGGAGATATCTAATAATTTTGTTTAAATTCAGTATAATAAGAAATATTGAATGATTTTAAAACAATGGTATCTCCAGAGTGTTGGTTTAATTAATCATTATCACGATACTCAAATTTTTAGTTGGTCAGGAGTGGTCAGCACAACAAGGAACCATATAGTGGGTTTCATTTATGAGAGAGAAAAACTCTTCAGATGATAATTAAATCATGTCATTTAAAAGAACCAATTTTTTGTGGAGAAAGATGACATTCTCCTAGGGTTTTGATCTATAGATATGGTTCGTTTGAATTGTTTACATGAGTATAACCCTGATAGACATTGAATTATGTAGTATAATTTGGGTTTTATGATTGGAATGAGTAAGGGATGATGCACATGGTTACGTCTTAGGAATGATTATAATTATAGTGGTTTGGTTATAATAACCCATTTTTATTTGGGTTAGTGTATTTTGAAATGGATTGGGTTTTATATATAGAGGATGAAAACATTTTTTATATTTTTATTTTTCATTGAAAATTATCATTTAGGAACTCTTATTAAATGATTAAATTGAGTGTTTTGAGGTGATAGAATTTTGGGAAGCGACTGAATAAAACATTTAAGGAAGAATTTTAAGGAAATATAAGGAATGTTGTTATAGACAATGATTGAATACCCAGTTTAGTGGAACTGGGTGCATGGGGAGGTTCTTAGGGGAGGTTCCCCTTGAAAATTCCATTGGGAAGAAAATGATAAAAACTGGGAACTTTTATGGGGATACGAGTTACAATTCTGGAAGATTTATAATCTGGTGATCTTGGAACCAATGGTTTTAGGTGTGAAGGATGGAATATTAAAAATTGTTTTCAAATTAAATAACCCAATCCTGCAACATCTTTATTGGAATGTTAGGTAATGGGGATGTTAATATCCATACCCTCTTCATCTCTATATTATACTCATTAATACATGGTTTTATATAGTGGATTACATCATTGAGAAATTTATTTCAATTCCTTTTTTTATGATCCATCCCTTTATATAATTTTAGATCATTTTGATTAGGTTTTTCAAAATTCTTCAACCAGTGCAATGTGTAATGGATTCCCAATTGATGATGTTTTTTTCATTTTATAGAGAGGATCCCAGGGGGATTAAAAACATGATTTTTTGTGTTTTATTATGACAATTTAGAACAATTATTTGATTTTATTTCATCAATTTAATGTCAAATTTTTGTAATAAATTTTTTTAGTTATTGGGGATTTGTTTGGAAGTGGTGAAAGAAGTGTGTTAGTTGGGATATTTTCCCCATTAAATGATAATTTGGAAAGTTATTGTAATTATGTGTGTTATTTTTCATTTATAAAAATGATTATTTTTATGCATAATGTTGTTTTATTATGTGAATTAATTATATTTGGTTTAATAAAAATTGTTTTGTTTTGGTCTCATTAGGATGTCATGTTGATGGATGGTGGCCAATCGAAGAAGGTATATATTGATGGCCATGTTTTTCTAAAGGGACTAATTTTTGGTTTGAGTTGTATCTTATATTACAATATCCCTACTGTTTATGAATTTTCAAGTCTTCCGGTGATGCATGGTCACACCAAATATTAGTGCTTCCCCATTATTATTTTAAATAGACTTCTCTTTATTTAATTTTTTAGTGGATATGCTTTACAAGAAACAGATATTGTTTTTTAGGTGGTGGGATTCGATTCTAAAGCTAATTTGGCTAATGAGATTTATTAAAAGTACATAGGAATAAGAAAAATAGTTTCAAATTTGTTACCCTAGAAGGCCAAATAATATATGACATTAGATATGTGATCTTAATCCTCCACGAAGATGAGGAAATTAATGCATAATATTAAAAAACACAGGTCATATGTCATGTTTTACATTGATATACCTTATGGAATATATGGTATAATGGGTTGATTGGGGTGAGTTTCCATTCTAAAATAGCTTGCTGTAAATGGATGGGTATTCCTTTATTTGGGATTTTCATATTGGTTCAGTTTTAGAGGACCAACCTAGTTGGAATTTAAATATGTTGTGTATGTTATGTTATCCCATATGTAAAATTATTATATTGTGAATCATAATTTTTTAAATAAATCATAATGTAAATTTGTTTAGGTTTTATAGATTATATTCACATTTATCATTGGGACTTATGTTTTGTTTTTTAATGGGGGGAAGGGAACCAGTAAGGGTTGAAATAACTATGATGGTACTTAGTGGACTATGTAGGTACCATAGACTCATTCTAGAAACCAATGAAATTCTGGAATTTTTTTTATCATTGTGATTTTCTTGAATTAAATTGATGATCAAATATTTTTATTACTTGATTGTCCAGACCATAAGTAAATTGTACTACATTTTTCTCTTAGGTGAGTTTCTAACCATTGTTAAATTTGATAAAATCATGATTTTAAAAAACTGTTATAATAATTATCATATTAATTGATTTATGAATTATCTTTTATATATAATCATGATGGTGGATAAAATTGGTATCAATGTGATATGGGTTGGGTATCATTCCTACTCAAGCGGGATTACAATGCAATGATGGTTTTTGAAATGGGTTGGGTGATCATGTTAATAATGTTTTTTACTAATGATATGGGATGGTTTATGTTATGGGAAGGGTGATAATAAAATTTTGGGTAACTTTTTTATATGGGATGAGGAGTTATGACATCACTAGAAGTGTGTAATGGAAAATAATGAGTCATTAAATATTTATTAGGTGGTCATATAAATCATGGTTATGCTTAAGGGGATATTTTTGTGGCATGTGAACAATCCCATGACAGATGTTTTAGGTTCAGTGGTCATTCCAACCATGGATGGGTGTGACTTGAAATGATGAGGGATATTGGTGGGATTTAATTAGTATAAAAATGTTTAGGCATGATTACATTTAATGTTTTTGTGATTTAGCAGATTAGACAATATTACATCCAATGATCATTTGTTGTGGGGCGAAATGATGCCCCATTGGATGATTTTCATGTGACAGGTTGGATGGATAGCCCCCTAAGGATGTTATAGAGGGTTTGAAATGATTCTCCTTAATGATCCTATGGTTTGGAAAGGACTTGATTCCTTTGAATACAGTTGTAATATAGTAGGTTGGAAATTATGACTCTCGGGGAATTTGTGATTAAAGATGGACATGATGTCCCTTAAGAATTAGGATATCTAATTATTAGAGAATTCATTAATTTTTATATGGATATATATATATATATCACTTTTTGTTTTTATTAATAAGAAATTTTATGTGGCACATCATAAATGGATGAAGTAGGTATGGTCACTTCATGGTAGATCAATTACAAGGTATGGTTGTCACTAGTATTATTTTTATGTTTTAACTCTATTATATTCATAACACATTTTATAAGTATTAAATATATTTTTCATACTAGGGGCTCCATCAAAAGTGACCTACTATGTTATACTCACACCATGCTTGAGAAACCATAGATCTCTAGTTTCATAGTAGAATTAACGATTGATGGCCCATATAAGGGAGATGACTAATGATTGAAAACTGGCCTTGATTGATTGGATAGTGTAAATGAATGGGACAACGTAAAGACATAGTTTTAGGTGGTGATAGTTTTTAGATTATATTATTTTGGTCTTTATTGTGATCTTTTTGTGGGATATCGTGTTGGTGTACTCCTAATTAATGTGACATACATTTTTCTCCTCTTGTTATAGTATTTTTTATGTTATATTATTGTTAGGAATTTAATTTTGATAATTAATTTATCTTCTATGTGTTTTTAATGATAGATTATATATATATATAATGTGGTGTTTAATGGTTACCTTAACTAGAGGGTATATTTTTCAACAATGTATCACAATAGACACGTGTGGTTAGCCAAAAATCACTGGAACATTGGGAGGCATGCCTGATGATATGTGGAATTCCAGTTCAATACTATTTAGTTAGTATATATTGAACAATACATAAACATTTATCCTCTCATATAAATCCATGATCAACATATGTTAAATAAGTGATCAACATAATTGGATATAACTCTTTATTAATTGAACATCCATTTCATCTTTGAAAATGTGTCCAAAATAAATCCATTAGATGATTTCTAGGTAGTACACCTCTCATTGGAAGAATTTAATTTAGACATGTAAATCACTAATTATAAGTACTTATTCATTAGGGGAAACATTTATACATGATAAATGTTCTATGATGGTTATTCTAAAATATTGGTTGGTGGTAGAATGAGAGGACTAAGAATCTACCAAATTTGTTTGGGGTTGTCTTTATTTCTTGAAAAATACCCTATTACTCATCAATTTATTCTTTTTAAAAAGATGAAAAACAATAAGTTATAATACCACAACCAAATTTTAGTCTCAGCAATTACCAAGTTTATATAGATAATTTAATTGGATATTAAATGATAGTGAAAATTTATAATCAAATATATTAATTGTAAGAACCCAGATCATCTTTTCAAGTATGTTTTTCTTTTTCTGGTATTTTTGAGAAAAAGTGGAATTTCTAGAAATTTTCTAAGTTCACGTAGTCTACTTTATACGTACACGCAATGTACTCCATTACCACGGGTAGCCGTATGCTGGCCATGTTACGGTCGTGCACACTAACGTGTGTGGGTGACCTGGAGGCTGCCTAAAGCAGGGCTTGGTAAGGGCAAGTACATGTTGTGTACTTCAAAATTACACATTGTGTAATTTCTTTTTTTCCTTAAATGGATTGAGGTTGTGTATAATCGACATAAACACCTCCTTCTTCGTCCGACTCGGTCGAGAGCTTCTGTACGACACCGATTCTTCCCTGAGCCCCCGATCGAGCATTCGTTCTCCGATTCAACCACCACCAGTTGCGTTGGAATCACGTATGTGATTTCTCCCTCCTTCAAGAGCTCCATTTCATGATTTCTTCTCTTTCAAGTGTTATCCTCGGTTGAGGATTTTTAGCGTTTTTGTAGATCTACGATTTTCATGGGTTATTCAAGGCACAAGGATCATATATAACGATACTACAACACCAAGTTAGGTGGTTTGTGCCTTTCCATAGAATGTCTTTGAGTTATATGTGAAAAATTTCCCAATACCCATGAACAAGGTATTACATGTTTATAGTTCTATCCATGTTAATTTCCTACTATTATTGTATGATTTTGTAGAGTTTAATTGAAAATAAATTAGGTTAATTGTTATTCCTTGTAATTGTTTTCCCATGAATGTTTTGTTTATGACTGTTTGGTCCTGATTAGCCTGTTAGGCTGCCTTGTTTCTCCCATTCCATGTATTGTACGATAAAGTGATTGTTTATCTGACATGTTGTTATGCTGTAGAATGTTTATCTAATTAGATTTTGAGGTTTACATTGTCCGATATGCATTGTAATTCTCAATTGACATACACAGGGTCATGAGAACCTAGTGTAGTAGACCATAAGGAGAATAGACGTTGGGTTCTTCTCCAGAGTGTCTGTATACTATTACATTGTGAGACCATAGGGGGAATTGATTTAAATGCTACCTCAGAGTGTCTTTAGTCCCTCTATGTGGGCCACATGGGGAATGAGATGTTGAGTGCTTCCCTAGAGAGCCTTTTAGTTACAGATACGAGGGGGAATTGATTGTGAGTGTTTCCTCAAAGAGTCTGTGATTATGATGAACCAGAGGGGTTAGACTATGTGTACTTCCTTGAGGTGTTCTTATGTTTCATTTGTTGAACCAAATATGTTAGGATGAGAGTACTTCCCAGTGGTTTACCTACTTTGATTTGTTGCTTACTTGATATGTTGAATTGAATGCAATTAAACTGTAGGAATGTTTGCGGCTGAGTACTTCCTTGTTTACTAATTCTTTTACTTATTGCTTGCCATATATATTAACTGACTATTAGGAAGAGATATTTTGGTGGTTTCCTACTATTATTAGTCTCACACCTTGTATGGTCCATGCTTTTAGGTCCAAAAAAATTATATTGTTGCATGTATAGATAAGGGAAAACATCCTTCTACTTCAGGCACATGACTACTGTGGAGCTAGAGAGTGTGAGAACAAGATGAGGATTGCTATGATGAGGAAATATTTTTTTTTATTTTGTACATTGGTTTGGTTCTGTATTCCAGCATTGTAATTTTTTGGTTTATTTCCTATACATATGTATCATGCATCATTTATATATGTGGTCCTGTTGTTTCTTACATTCAATCATCTGCTTTTTACTGTTGTATGGAATTATTACTGCTTTCTCTATTGTATATCTATTTTGTTTCTGTTGTGTTACTCTGAAAATGAAGGAATATTTTCCCCACTATCACATCGAAGGCCCTTGCTGCTAGTCTGCAACCTTTGGCCTTGGGGGAAATGCATTTGAGGCCATTTGACCAACCGGGTACAGGGCACATCTGGGTGGCATCAGGAACTGGGACGTAACAAAGTGGCATCAGATTAATTTATTTTCTTTAGAATATTTTATTATTTGGAAACAATAGAAAGAGATATATTGTTAAGGGATTCAGTAATAAACTATTCTCAGGAGTAGCAACCCCGTGTAGAGGTAAAGGCTGGATTGCATCGAAATAAATTATGATTTTATGTTTATGATTATTATAGTTGATTTGATTTCACCATTGGGTGATGCACTTGTGGTGTGCTGTTTTTATTTTATACATCGGTTCAATTTAGTTTCAACCCGATGAGATGAAGGTATTCCATCTCATGCATCAAATAAGTACTTGCTATAAATCACATGTCTTGCATTCTTTTCATTCCATTTTGGATGCATTAGCGATTACATGTTGTTGTGATAGATGTTGTGTTAGATATGCATGATGTTGTGATAGATTCCTTGATAGAATACCTTCCTTTTTATAGGGTATGGGTTTGTGTAAGGTCTTTTTTTAATGAACACCAAACTTTGGTTATTGAGGTGTTATGGGCCCACAAGAATCGAAATTTGGTTGATCATTGACTTATTTTCCTTTTAAATGACATGTATAAGATTCTATGCTTTGATTCATGGGGAGTATAGGCCCTCACGAATCAAAATTTGTCACTTTAATGTTTGATTCAGTGTTTTTCTCGGTTTTGTGGTATTATATAAGGCTTACTATCCAAAGAAACCCAGAATACATTTCATGTAATGTTAAATACGTGCCATGTGTTCTTCTGTTCAGGAATAAATAGCTTTTCTTAAGTTCACATTGTGTACTGTATGCACACACCATGTAGTCTCAAACCGTGTAACTAACTATGTGGGCAGAAACACTGGGTTTGGGAATCTTTGGTAGCACACGCCATGTGCCGGATGTACAAGCTCTGTTGTAGAACAGTGTAACCAGCCTTGTAACAAACAACACTGGTCGGTTGAGTATTTTCTTATACATGTCGTGTCCACCTGTAACACTCCGTGTAGTGTAACCCATGTATCTGGCCATGTAGCGACCAACATGGGTCTGTGAAATCCTTATTATACACGTCGTGTCAGGCATAGACATTCCATTCATAGTCAGTCCTGTGTTCACCTGTGTGACTAAAAGCACGGGCAGTTAAGGCCTAGGTAGTACACGCAGTGTCCATATAGAACACTATCTGTAGTGTGAGATGTGTATCTGGTTGTGTCACTAACAACACGGGTCAGTGAACCACGTCAAGTACACACCATTTCTGGCACAAACACGCCGTGTAGTATTGTTTTTAGGAGAACCGTGGGGGTTAGTTGTGTAAGGGAACTCGGGTAGGGGAAGAGGATTTATGTACACGCCATGTGTTAGTACAACACACCATTCTTATGGGGTGTTAGACAATAAATTTTGGCATAATTACACACCTATGATAAGGCTTAAGGTAACACGCAATGTAGGTCTAACACCCCACCCCTACCTCATTGGCTTCAGGATGCGGTGAGGGTTACATGGCCTTAAGAGATGTTCCCAAGGCACCAAAGGCTAGAAGTAAATGCCGAGGGCTTCATGAACACGTTGGGGAACGATTATCCACTAAGACAAAACCAACCAAACAATCCAACATTAATCACTATATGATGCATGCACATTCAAACCCAAACATGTATTCCCAAAAGACTACCAAGTTGTTCCACAAAACAACCCAAATCCAATACAACCAACCATATCAGAGTACAAGAAGAAACTAAATGACAAAAACTATGAGCCATGACCCCACCACAGCTCCACACCAAGCTCCAAGCACCAACCTCCACCAAGACATCACAATTCACCAATAGATATGGGAGATTCCTTACCTTTGTGCATGTCAAGATACAAAACATATGCAAAGAAACCAATGCTCCAAGTATGGGGTGAGTACAAAAACTCAGTAGGTTTCCCCCAAATGACTTCCCTATACACGACACTAGGATAAAACCATTAGAACATTTATATAAAACAATATATATAAATTAATCACAGGCACAACCATTTCCATCATCTAAACATTCCCTTACCAAGATATCACACCCAAACCAAGCAACCAAGGGGAATCCAACCCAACATGCCACAAGCCATTTCATCATTTACACACCAGCACAAAAACTTCCAACATGCAATGCAATGCACATCAAACAACCAAATGGTGGAACTTCCGCCCAACCCATTCACCAATGCACACCAAAACAACCAAAACGGCGGGACTTCCACCCAACCCGTTCACCCATTCACAACTAGCGGTACTTCCTGACCACTACCCACATGGTGGTTCTTCCGAGCACTATCCATCACCATGTATAGTGAGACTTACCTCCCACTTTCACAAAAGATTTATACCAATCAAAACCAAGAATAAAACCCACCAATGTCACAACAACATCCAATCAACCAATTCCATTTCAGATTAATCCACTTCAATAAATCACCAATTTATTGAAAATCATTTTCCATTCCAAAAAAACATTTCAATAAAACACACCTTTTATTGAAAACCATTCCTTCAATAATTTTCACAATTCAACCATAGCATCCCAATTTAAAATCTATATTTTAAAATCCACAATAATAGCATTTCACCAAAAAACCCTCTTTCTCCCAAAAATCCCAAAAATATCACCCAAGAGACATTCCACCAATTTTTCACATTAAAACACAATTAATTTCAATCAAAAAAATTAATTGTAACCAAAAGCATTAGTTCTAACAAAGTGGAGTTGAGAGAGAAGCCACCTACCTTTAGGGTTCCTGTGAAATCGACCCACAAGAAACCACACCTTAATTCTGGCAAACACACCAAAAAAACCTCTATAGATCCCCTTCCCGGACCATCACAATCCGTTAAATCATTATCCAAGGAAAATAACCCTATATGTACACAAAAAAAATTGTATATCTTGATAACCATGAATTAGAGGGATTTAGATCTAGGGGAAAATACAAGGAAACCAAGAGGAGAGACTTACCCGGGAGAAACAACCTTCAATCCGCCAATAACCCTCTTCAAAACGCTTCCAAAATGAGTGGGAAAGCACCTCCACCCCCTGATAACTGAAAATACTGAGTGATCCACGAGTGGGAGAATGTTTGGAGTGAAATAGGTTAAGCCCTAGGGAGATCGTAACTAATAAACCTATTTTTAAGTGGCCGCATGGTTAGCCCGCACGGTTTGGAAAACAGTGTGCTATCCGTGCGCACACAATTGCCTCAAGATCTAGGGTCCAAACAGTTTCCTCGTAAGGTTTTCCAAACCGTACATAGGCCGTGTGATTCCTACAATCTCCCTTTCACAGTTTCCTGGAGAATCCACATTGTTTCCACTAATCGTGCTCAAACCGTGCACCCCTTTAAAAGTCTCCAAACTCATCCCAAACCATTAAAAACTCTCCCAACCTCATCCCAACTCATACCATGAACTTTAAACACATAAAAATGCATAAAAATGCCACATATTTCAATCTAGGAATACTACATTCTCCCCACCATTGGAATTTTCGTCCTTGAAAATTAGTGTACCCATCCTTTTTTGAAAGAGCTCGGGTCACTTCTTGACCATTTATTTCTCCCGCTCCCAAGTTTCCTCTTGAATCTGACCATGCTTCCACAAAACATGAACTAAACCAATGATTTTAACATGCATGAAATTCTCTTTCCTATCCACAACCTCCATTGGCATGTGCACCAACGAAGCATCAAGTTCTAGATCAACATGAACCCATCGAATCACATGGTCACGATCCGACTGAAACTTTTTCAACTGCGACACATGAAACACATTGTGCACTACACTAAACCTAGGTGTAAAAGCCAAACGATAAGCCACCTCATCAACCGGCTCAAGAATCTCAAAAGGTATGATATAACTCAGAGAAACTTTCCCTGTTTCCCAAACTGACAATGTCCCAAACTAGGAGAGATCCTCAAGGAAACATGATCACTCACCAAGAATGACAAAGGCCATCGACGATAATCCGAATACGATTTTTGACGACTCTGATATGTATCCATTCTCTTCCAGATCAACATGATCTTATCTGTTGTCTCCTGGACAAGGCTCGGTCAAACCATCATGGACTCACCCATTCCCACCCAACATAGTGGAGAACAAGATGGCTCCCCATACAATGATTCAAACAGAGCCATCTCTATGGATTGCTGATAACTTTTATTTTACAAGAACTAAAAAACGACATATTCTCCTCCCATGAGCCACCAAAATCCATGACACAAACCCGCACCATATCCTCCGGAGTTTTTATCGTCCTCTCAGATTGACCATCCGTCTGAGGGTGATATGCCGTACTCATGGTCAACTTAGTTCCAAGGGCGTGCTGTAAGGATTTCAAGAAATGAGATGTAAACCTAAAATCACTATCAGATACAATAAAAACACGAACACCACGCCTCTTTACCACCTTTCAGATATATATTTTTTCCAGATCCTCCACCGTATGAGATCCACGATTCGGGATGAAATGGGCCGACATCGTTAGCCAATCCACTATCACCCAAATGGAATCATGCTTTCTGACCGTTCTTGGGAGACGAGTAAAAAAATCCATTGCTATATACTCCCACATACAAATAGGGATTGGTAATGATTGAAACATTCCTTCTGGCCTCTGATACTCTGCCTTGACCTGATGACAAGTCAAGCATCTCGAAACAATCTCAACCACACTTCTTTTCATACCAGCCCACCAGAACTGTGACTTCATCCCTTTATACATTTTTTGAATTCTAGGATGAAAATCCTACCTAGAATGATGATATTACCTTAGAATATCCTCATTACAAGCAACTGGTACATACATTCGATTATGAAAACACAAAACTGAATCTCCCTTCAGTCACCAACCCCCAATGGTCTCCCCACCATCGAGTCTCGACCCCATGGTAACACACTCGTAATTGGATGTTTGTACCTTTCTAACTAGGACAACCTAGTCAGGAATCAACAAAATAGGAATGATGTCTTCTCTATTTCCCTGGTCCTCACATTCCAACCGTATATTAGCTATAACCGACATCCACTACCATTGGTCCAAAGCATGTTTCGCCATCTGACCATATGATTTTTTACTTAATACATCCGCCACCAAATTTACCGTAACTGGTGTGTACATTAAGTCAAAATCAAACATTTGGAGATATTCTATCCATCTCCTTTTCTTCAAGCTCAAATCCATTTTTGAGAAAATGTTATTCAATCTCTTATGATCTGTATATACCATGAATTTATCACCGAAGAGATAATGACACCACACTTTCGAAGCATGGACCACTGCTACCAACTCAAAATCATGAGTTGTGTAGTTCTTCTCATGCACACTCAACTGTCGTGAGCCATATGCAACCACATGATTCCCTTTCATGAGAATGATTCCCAACCCTGATCCGGATGCATCACAATACACCACATACTCTTTTCCTAGTTCTGGCAAAACCAAGATTGGTGATAATGTAAGGCGACCCTTCAGATCTTTGAAACACTATTGACATTGTTCATTACACTGGAATGGAACATTATTTATTTTAAAAGCTATCATTGGTGAATCCAAACGTGAAAAATCACAATCAAAATGCTGATAATACCTAACTAGAACAAGAAATTTTTTTATCTCAAACACATTATTTGGAAGTTTCCATGAGATAACAGACTCAATCATTTCTTGATCCACTTAAACACCTATTTCAGAAATCCTATGAGCAAGAAAACAAATCTCCTATATCCAATAGTCACACTTTGACAATTTGGAATACAACTGATGATCCCTCAAGATCCCTAGAACTGTCTCCAAGTGATGCTCACGCTCCACCCTTGTCTTTCAATACACCAGAATATCATCTAAAAACACCACAACAAATGAAACCAGATAGCTCTGAAATATCTGATTCATCAATTCCATAAACACCGCTGGAACATTCGTTAGACCAAATGGAATAACCACATATTCATAACGGCCATATCTACTTCTGAAATCTGTTTTAGGAATATCATCCTTCCTTACCCGCAATTGATGATAACCCAACCTTAGGTCAATCTTGGAGAACCAATGGGATCCCCTCAAATGGTTGAACAAATCATCAATTCGTGGGAGTGGATATCTGTTCTTTTTCGTAACATGGTGAATTCAACGTTAATAAACATATATCCTCAAATTTCTATTATCCTTTTTCACGAACAGCATCAGCGCTGCCCACAAAGATGTGCAAGGCCGGACAAAGATTTTGTTTTCTAACTCTTCCAACTAGAAATTCAATTCATGCAATTCGGTTGGTGACATCTGACAAGATGAAAGTGAGATAGTACTGGTCCCCGAAAGGAGGTCAATTGCATACTAACCTTCTCTTACAGGAGGTAACGTAGATATTTCCTTAGGAAAAACATCTTTAAACTTATCTACCACTACCGAAAGAACACTTTGCTCAACACCCATTACCGATTCTAATGACAACACCGTTAAATGATACAATAACATGTCCACTGCTGGTGAAAACAAACCCATTGCACCTTTCCTTTCATGCCTCTATCCTCTAAAGAGATGAATAACACCATCGTGTGTCGTGAAATACACTTTTCGTGCATCAGAGTCGATGTGGGACTTAAAATCCACAATTCAATCCATTCCAAGTATTAGATCATACCCATCCATCTCAATCATTGAAAAATTCCACACTAGATCGACCTTTCCCACAATGATACCACATGATCTAAAAAGGAAGTCTCGACACTCTCTTCGACCCAGAGGAGTTTGAAGTTTCAAAACCAAGGGCATTATTTCTACCCTTAATCCTAGCAAATCAACCACACATGCAGCCATAAACGAGTGTGAAGCACTTGTATCAAATAGCACTTTCATTAAGGTAGAATTTAAAATAATAGTACCTTGCACCGTGGATGGTCCTGACTAATCATCCACCACCACTTGATCATCTCCAAACACATGTTTTCTTGCCACACTGTACTCTTTATTGACCTGCTAAGGCGTTGTGGTATTATGATAATCACAATGTCCCACTTTACCCTGATGACGAGGGGTGTGCTACTGTCCCCATCCCATCGAATCATACAACGTCTGCAATCCCTAAGAAGTATAACGTGCATCCAACCTTAGAGTATTCCTATAATAATGATGTAGATGCCCCATATTCTTGCCATGGGAATAAGTGTGCCTCCTGGATTACTCTAGGGCTTCGGATGAGGATTTACCGATCTTGGTGTCGAATTATATGTCCTACTCTTGCCATGGGAATAAGTGTGCCTCCTCCACTTGAACCCAACATTATAGTTCCCACTATTCCCCTTGGGTACCACCATGTTTCCCCCACCCGGAGCACCCAACAGATCATGCTCAGCCACTGAGGCTCTATTCACCATTTCTGTGTAATCATCTATACACAATACTAATATCATTGAACATATTTCATGCCTTATCCACACTTCAAATATCCTTTCATTCAACGATATGATACCCACCTCCTCGAGTGAAAACCACACTATGTTCACAAACATAGCTGCATACTCCATCACAGACATAAGCTCTTGCTTCAAACTGATGAAATCAATCATACGCTGAATTCTGAACGTATGTGGGTAGAATTGTTTATTAAACAATTACCCAAAGCCTTCCAACATCATACGCTGGTCCGTCCTTGCTTGGACTACCAACTCCCACAACTGATGGGAAATATCTTCTATCATATAAGTGGCTAACTTCACTTTCAACTCTAGCGGCGTTCCAAAGAACATGAAGATTTTATTCAATATATTCAACCATGCTTCTTCCCTCTCCAGCTCTGAATCACCCCTGAATATGGGTGGATCCTGCTTTTGAAACAGAACCGCATGATCCACATGCCTTGGTTCATCCATTTTATTTCCACTTTCCACAGCTTGGAAAGCTTGAAATATGCTTTACACTAGCTGCTGGTTTACCAGAGGCTCAGGTGCTACCACATTCTATACAGCCTCGTCAAGTTGGTCTCTATGATGCCTACCTAGTTCCATTTCTATCAATAGAAAACAAACAACCATGAGTCTCATTTCCGTAGACTTCATGAAATCCCATTTCAAATGACAATACACAATACTATCACAACAAGGATATTCACCAGTTCACATTTTCAGTTTTTCACCATTTTGATAACCAAACCATCTCTAAAATACCAATTTATTCACATTTCAATTTCCCAAATTCATATCACACCATAAATCATTATTACCCAATGAAATATGAATCCTAGAGGGATTTCATTTCTACCGTGCATTTCATACTCATCACATTGGCTACACCCACGATAATGAGATTCTAATGCCTATAAGTGTCTCCAAACCAATTAATGTACCCAACTCCCTGGTAACATGAATTTCAGATAAAAAAGGTTAGCTATGTACTTTTATGCTATATATTCCAAGTGCCAACATTCCTACTCCTTGCTACCATCTGGACTCAAGGAATTCACTACAACTAATGTCAACTCCAAAACCAAGAATCAACTCCAAAGGACCGAACAAGATGGTTCCACTTGTAACACCCTGCCCCTTCCTCATTGGATTGAGGAGGAGGTGAGGGTTACTTTCCCTTAAGCGATGTTCCCAAGGCACCAAATTCTGGAAATAAATGCCGAGGGCTTCAAGAACACCCTGGGGAACAATTTTCCCTTAATACAAAACCAACCAAACCATCCAACATCAATCACTATATGATGCATGGACTTTCAAACCCAAACATGTATTCCCAAAAGACAACTAAGTTTTTCCACAGTACCACCCAAAACCAATAAAACCAACCATATCAAAGTACAAGAGGAAACTAAATGACAAACACTACGAGCCAAGACACCACCACAGCTCCACACCAAGCTCTATGCTCCAATATTTACCGAGACATCACAATGCCCCACTAAATGAGGGAGATGTCTTACCTTTTCCCACATCATGATACACAACATCTGCAAAGACACCAACGTGCCAAATAAAGGGGTGAGTATATAAACTCAGTAGGTTTTCCCCAAATGAATTCCCTACAAACAAAAATAGGATAAAACCATTAGAACATTTATATAAACCAACTTATATAAATTAATCACAAGTGAAACCATTTCCATGAGCCAAACATTCCCTTACCAAGACATCACACCGAAACCATGCAACCAAGGGAAATCCAACCCAACATGCCACAAGCCATTTCATCATTTACAAACTAGCACAACAAGTTCTAGCTTGCAAAGCAATGAAAAAAAAACAACCAAATGGTGGGACATCTACCCAACCCGTTCACCCATGCACTCCAAAACAACCAAAACAGTGGGACTTCGGCCTAACTCGTTCCCCCATTCACAACTAGCGGTACTTCCCGACCATTACCCACATGCTGGTTCTTCCAACCACTATCCATCACCTTGTATAGTGAGACTTCCTTCCCACTTCCACACAATATTTCAACCAATCACAACCAAGAAACAACCCACCAATGTCACAACAACATGAAATCAAGCAATTCCATTGCATATCAATCCACTTCAACAAATCACCCATTTATTGAAAATCATTTTCCATGCCAAACAAACAATTCAATAAATCAATCCTTTTATTAAAAAACATTCCATCAATCATTTTCACAATTCAACCATAGCATCCCATTTTAAAATCTCCATTTTAAAATCCACAATAATAGAACTTCACCAAAAACCCACTTTTTCCCAAAAATCCCCGTAACATCACCCAAGGTATTTTCCACCAATTTTTCACAGAAAAACACAATTAATTTCTAGAACAGAATATTAATTGTAACCAAAACCATTATCTCTAACTAGGTGGAGATGAGAGGGAAGCCACCTACCTTTATGTTTCCTGAGAAATCGACCCACAAGGAACCACACCTCAAATCCGGCGAACACACCACCGAAACCTCTCTAGATCCCCTTACCTAACCATAACAAGAATTAAAATCATCATCCAAGAAAAAACAATTCTAGATCTACACACAACAAGTGTAGATCTAGAAAACCACAAAGGAGAGGGATGTAGATCTAGAGGAAAACACAAGGAAACCATGAGGAGAGACTTAACTGGGAGAAACAACCTTCAATATGCCATGAAACCTCTTCAAAAGGCTTCCAAAATGAGTGGAAAGGCTCCTCCACCCCCTGAGAACCAAAACTCCCAAGTGATCCACGAGTGGGAGGATGTTTGGAGTGAAATAAGTTAATATTGAGGGAGTCGGGACCATAGATCCCTATTTTTAAATTGTTGCACGGTTAGCCACATGGTTTGGAAAATAGTGTGCTAATTATGCGCATGATAATTCCACAAGAGATAGGGTCCACATGGTTTCCTCACACGGTTTGGACAACAGTGTGCAGGCCGTGCGAAGCCTAATGTCTCCCTTGCACGATTTCCTAAAAAATTCGCATGGTTTCCACTAACCGTGATCAAACCGTGCACCCATTTAAAAGCCCTCAAACTCATCCAAAACCATTCCAACCCTCCCATTTTTTCCCAACTCGTCCCATGTTATTTCCACGCATAATAAATCATAAACAAAGGCCACATAACCCAAACTGGGTGTACTAATGTAGGAATTATACACGTCGTGTATCCATGTTTTGAAAAACATGTATGCTTTATTTCTCATATTCCCTTCTTACACTTATAGTCTTCATTACTTGATAAAAATTATTTATGGTGTGCCCTTGACCATGAAGAGTCATGCCTCTGAGACTTCCATTAGGTTTTCTCCAATTATAGGGAAGTGATCAGATACCAGACGTGGATGATCAGGGACTAACAGTGGATCCTCCAGTACTGCATGTCATGGAACCAGTCATTATCCCAGACACAGGTTCTAATGCACCATTACAAGAGGGATTCATGAGGTTCATGAAGTCCTTCTATGGAGTACCATATCTTGCCCCTTAAATGGCAGAGCTGACGAGGGTTTTCGAGCAGCATCATCCTCCCAGCATCACAGGGGAAGGAGAACCTCAGGATGTAGAGTCATGGATGAGTTCTATGTAGACGATCTACAAGAATCGTGGGCAAGGTGGAGTGACATACTGGATTGCAGGTTTATATCTGGATGAATAGGGAACTCGTCCGAAGGATTTCCCTCTAGTGGTTAATCATTTCAGGGATGTCTTCCTGGACGACTTTTTTGGTATACCTATGGAGAGAGACGTGAATTTCTCTATTGCACTTGTGATAGGAGTGGCATCAGTGTCCATTCCTCCTTATGATGGATATGCTAGAATTGCATGAGCTCAAGAGGCAGTTAGATGAGTTACAAGCCAAGGGTTTTATCCGACCTAGTACTTCTCTCGGGGGTTTGCCTGTCTTTTTCACTAAGAAGGTAGATGGTGCCCTCAGACTCAATGTGGATTATCAGAAACTGAACCATTTGATGGTTAAGAATCGATATCCCTTACTGAGGATTGATGATATTTTTGATCAACTTTGAGGAGCACAGGTATTATAGAATATTGACATGAGATCCGGACATCATCAGTTGTGCGTCAGTCCATCGGACGTATTGCTTACTGACTTTTTGAGGAGATATGGTCTATAAATGAATTTGGTCATGCCGTTCGGGCTCACAAATGTGGCAGTAGTTTTCATGGCTCTGATTAATCATGTGTTCCACCCATATATGTATTCCTTGGTGGTAGTCTTCATAGACGATATCTTGGTGTACTCTAACACTCGACACGACAATGCCACAATATTGAGATCGTATTGAGTACACTGAGAGAGCATCATTTATATGCTAAGCTCTCAAAATGCCATTTTTTGATGGACCATATTCACTTCTTGGGTCATGTTATCTCATAGACAGAAGTATAAGTAGACCTATAGAATGTGAGAGCAGTAGTTTTCTGGGAGTAGCCGAAGAACGTCTATGTGGTACGAAGTTTTCTAGGGATGGATGTATAATACAGATGTTTCATATAGGACTTTTCATGCTTATCATCACCACTGAAGTTCCTAAATAAGAATGGTGTGATGTTCTTATGGTCAGACTCTTGTGAGTCAGCCTATCCGGAACTGAAAGGGAGGTTGAATTCAGCATCGATACTAGTATTTTTATATCTAGGCATGAGTTACATTGTGCAATATGATGCATCAGGTATCGGGCTATGGGAAGTGCTTATCTAGGGGGAAAGAGTCGTTGTGTATGGGTCTTGGCAGCTGAGTCCACATTAGAGTAATTACCTGACGCACCGTCCCATGTTGGCTATTGTTGTTCATGCTTCACGATTTTGGAGACACTACCTGTTTGGAGAGCATTTTATAGTTTTCAATGACCTAAAGAGTCTCTGGTATATCTTCACTCAGCACAATCTGAATTTGAGACAATGAAGGTGAGTTGAATACCTTCAGTATTTTGACTTTGAACTTTCCTATATTCTTTGGAATGTCAACGTCATGGCTGCTGCTTTGAGAAAGAGGACTCAAATATAGGTAGTTCAGGAGGTCAGTAGTGAGTGGTAGCTTATCGATCTATTCTCTGAGATTAATTTGGAGGTTCCTGAAAGACAAGGGCATAAGTTTCTTTCTTCTGTATCTGTTACCTATACAATTCTTGATCGAGTGCGAATAAGGTAGCTATCAGATTCAGAAGGTCTAGTCCAGCCAGAGATTGTGTTAGGAGTTTACCCTATTTCTGGATTGACCACAATAGAGGATGAAATCTTGAGTTTTCATGGGAGCATATGGGTGTCAGAAGACATGCACGAAGAGATGATGTGGGACTTTAATTAATCAGTTTTGTCAGCTCATCTTGGTGTCACCAAGATGTATTGTGATCTACATCTTCAGTATTGGTGGCCAGAAATGAATAGAGATGCTGCGGGTTTCTTCATGAGGTGTTCCACCTATCATTAGGTGAAGGTGAAGCATCATCGAACAGTATGAATTTTACATCGGTTACCCATTCGTGAGTGTATGTGGAACGATGTTGCGATGGATTTCTTGATAGGTTTACTGAGGTTTCCTCGAGGGAATGATGTAATTTGGGTTATCATTGACAGACTCTCCAAGGTTTCTCACTTTTTTCCGATCAAGGAGACCTTCAGTGTTGATGAGTTTGGAAGATCGTACATTCGAGAGATTGTACATTTATAGGGGGTTCCACACTCCATTTTTTCAAATAGGGATGTGTGTTTTACTTCTCTGGTCGGGTAGGGGCTACGAACTCTCTGGGCACATAGGTACTTTTGAGTAAAACTTCCCACCCACAAACATATGTCCAGTCCGAGTGTACGATTCATGTGCTTGAAGATATGATCTGAGCATGCATCCTAGATTTTGGAGGTTCTTGGGAGAAACACAAACCTCTTGTGGAGTTTTCTTAAAATAATAGTTTTCAAACAACAATTTATATTACACCTTATGAGGCTTTGTTTGGTAGGGTATGATGATCACCATTATGTTGGTTGGAGGCAGGAGAGGCAGCTATGCTAGGACCTCATCTTGTCCATGATACCACGGAATAGATAGATCTTATTCAAAAGGGGATGAATAATACACAGCCATGACAGAAGTCTTATGTTGATCGACAGAGACAACCTCTGGATTTCAAAGTCATAGATCAGGTTTCCCTGCGCGCACCATCGAAGTTGGGACACAGGAGGATTAAGAGACATGGTAAGCTTCGCCGAGGTATGTTGGGTAGTTTGAGGTGTTTGTGAGAGTTGGTCCAGTTGACAATCTATTGTACTTACCTCAAAGGTACAGGTCTATGCATGAGGTCTTCCATATTTCCTAGCTTCGATGTCACTTCTCATACCCATCTCTTGTTTTCCATCCCGAGAAGGTTGAGTTAGAGGTGGACGCCTCATTCGAAGAGCATCTTATCCGCATTATTCATCAAAGTACAAAGGTTCTCTGAGGCCGATATGTTCTTCTATTATGAGTGTTTTGGAAGTACAAGAGATTACATGATGAGACTTGGTAGAGGGAAGTTGATGTACGATCACAGTGGCCAGATCTATTCATGGATTCTTCTTCTACGCCGCCTGGCTAGGGAAATTTGTGGACAAATTTGTTTAAGTGGTGATGTTTTCAAGAACCTGGATATTATTTTTAGGTATGATTTCCTTTTTATAGTATTTTTGAGAAAAATAGGAAATCATAGAAATTTATTTATTACACATCTTGTACTTTATAAGTACATGTCGTGTACCCGGTTACCAGGGGTAACCGTAAGCTGGCCATGCACAGGGTCGTGTGCGGGTGACCTCGAGGCCGCCTAAAGCAAGGCTCGGTAAGGGAAAGTACACGCCGTGTAATTTCTTTTTTTTTCATTAAATGGACCAGGGTCGCATCTAATCGTAAAAAACACCTAATTATTCGTCCGACTCAACTGAGAGCGTTCGTGCGATGCTGATCCATCCCCGATCTGCCGATCGAGCATCCTTTCTCCGATTTGACTGCCACTGGTTTCGTTGGAATCACATCCATGAGTTCTCACTTCTAACAGAGCTTTGTTTCCTGATTTCCCCTCTATCAAGAGTTATCCCTGATTGAGATTTTTTTATCATTTTTGTAGAGATATGGTGTTCATGGGAGATTCAAGGCTGAGGTTCACATATAACGATCCTACAACACTAAGGTAGGTGGTTTGTGCCTTTCCGCAGAAATTATTTGAGTTATATCTGCAAAAGTTCCCAATACCCATGAATGAGGTATTACGTGTTTACGGTTCTAGCCCCGTTAATTGCCTGCAATTCTTGTATGCTTGAGTAAAGGTTAATTGAATGCGAATAGGGTTAATTATTCGTCCTTATAAGTGTTTTCCCATGAATGTTTTGATTATGATCATTTGGTCATACTTAGCATGTCTGTATGCCTTGTTTCTCCCATGCCTAGTATTGTAGGATTAAGTGATTGTTTATATGACTTGTTGTTATGTTATAGATTATTTATCCAGGTAGTTCTTGAGGTTTACTTTGGATGATATGCATTGATGTGCTCAATTAAATTACAGAGGGCTGTGAAAACTTGGTAAAGTAGACCATAAGGAGAATAGATGTTGATGGCTTTTCTATAGTGTATGTTTACTATTACATAGCGAGATTATAGGGGGAATTGAAGTAAATGATTCCTCATTGTGTCTTTAGTTCCTTGAAGTGAGAGACATGGGGAATGAGATGTTGAGTGCTTCCCCAGAGCGCCTTTTAGTTACCGATACAAGGTGGAATTGACAATGAGTGTTTCCTCAAAGAGTCTATGCTTAATATGAACCAGAGGGGATACCCAGTGTGTACTTCCCAGAGGGTTGCATGTGTTGTTTTGGTTGAACTAGAGGGGTTAGGCTGAGATTACTTCCTAGAGGGTTACCGACTTTGATTAACTACTTACTTGATATGTGGAATTGAATGAAATTTAAATGTAAGAATGTTTGTGGATGAGTACCTCCTTGTTTAGTGCTTCTATTACTTATTGATATCAATATATATTAATTGACTATTAGGCATAGATATTTTAGTGATTACATACTAGGATTAGTATCACACCTTTTTTGGGACATGCTTTTTGGCCCAAACAGAATATATTGTTGCAGGTATAGATAAGGGAAATCTCCATTCTACTTCTAGTACTTTACTATTGTGGAGCTAGAGAGCATGGGACCACACTAATGCTTGCGATGTTGAGGAGTTTATCTGTTTTCTTTTGTACTTCGGTTTAGTACTGTATTCTAGCATTGTGATTTATTTGGTTTATTTCCTATAAATATGTATCATGAATCATTTATATATGTGCTTCATTTGTTTCTTACTTTCAGTCTTCCGATGTTTTTTGTTGTATGGTATTATTACTTCTTCCTCTATTGTATATCTATTTTGTTTCTTCCGTGTTACTCTTCCAGTGAGGGAATAGTTTCCCCACTATCACACCAATGGCCCTCACGGCTAGTTAGTAGACTCTGGCAGGGGGGAGAATGTGCATGAGGCCATATGACCAACAGGGTACGGGGTGCCTCTTGGTGGCTTCTGGAACCGGGACATTATATTAATGGATAGTATTCTCTATAGATGAGTAATTTAAACCCATTCATGGCTATACTCGTGAACAAATGGATCATTTTCTCTATGAACCAAACATGTGTTGTAATGTTCATTCATGCAATTCTGAATTCTATACAATGTGAAATCCTTCAACAAGTCACATATATTATGATTAGGATGATACAATCACCCCTATTTCACAAAAATTACTGTTCTTCATATTTTTCTGTAAAGAAATAGATTAAATCAATATAATTTATAATTTTTTTGGCCTAAATGTATTCCCCTTTTCACTTATTTATGTAAATAACAATTTGATGTATCATTTGACATAATATATTCAAATTTAGACACTACCCAGTAATGAATCAAAAAATAAAAATTTCATATATGCATGGTGGACACAATTTCTTAAAATGGACAAAAATACTATAAATTTATTCATATATGAATTTTTGATGTGGTTATTCAATGGTGAAAAGATGGATTAGTTAAACTCATTAATATAAAAGATGTACACATTATCATATGTATATCACATCAAACAAGAACCAATATCCATTACTAAATAATGACGTTTTGATACATTTTGTGTTTCAATATATAATAATGAATATTGTTTATTAGTAGGTGTCACACATGTTAGGTGTATACAATTTTCACTTCTATTACCTCATAATCATTTCATACAATAATATTATCATTGGAATTTCTAATTTTATGAATAATTTTCTTTGGAACGTACACTTTGCTAACAATTGTGGTATTCAAATTCTTCATCTCTCATCATAAATCTTTTCCAAATGGGTCAAAGTGTTCTCTTAAAGGTTTTTTAAAAAAAATATGACTAGTTCTTTTAACTCCAATATGATTAGCAGATTTAGTGTTCATCACATTTTTCTCACATTCAATATAATAATCTTATATCTATCATATTTTATGATGTTATATGTCTATAACAACATTTTTTCAAATCATTAATCATGAAATTATTTTTTCACAAATGTTTTAGTGTATGATTTTAACTTGAAACTACCAAACATACTACTAATAATGGTGTATAACAATAAATATACTATACTTAAATACTACTTAATTATTATTTTACTACTTCCCCACCATAAATAACTCTAAACAAGTGACACCATTTTATCTATTGTATGAGACAAGGTCACGATTTTATATTGATGTCTGTTTTCCCGTGTTTTGAATACAAATTTACTAATAAATAATTCAAAATTAATTTTATCAATTTTTGTTGAATGTGATAGATAAATTTAAGAGAGTATGTTTCAATAATTACAAAACGTTGAAGTTCATCTGAATCATCTAGCATTATGATTCCACTAGAATGTTCACCACCTCTCATTCATGTAGGTAGAATTCATGTTTGATTTATTGTAACTAATGATACCTCAAATAAATCCCCCAAAATAGGAATTAAAATTGAATTGATAATATATCATACATGATGTTTACTCAAGAATAGTGGAATCATGGATTATAATGGTAAAGAGTGTATTAAGCCTCCCATCAATGCTGGATTTCAAAAGAAGAAAATTTAATATATCAAAAATGTGTCCATTAATCCCTCATCCCATGAATCTAAATTTAAATATATGTTATCTTTCTAATATGACATTAAAAATAATTACATATTGTCTTTAAAATATTATTTTAGAATGTATGTTATTTTATTTATCTTATAAGGCCATAAATAACATAGGGAGGCCCATTAAATACACACAATTATTGTTACATTATATTTTTATATATTTATGAGAACAGATAATATGGGAATGTAAATTAATTTTCGGTCTCCTTAAAATTTTTTGAGTATATAGATTCCATTATATTATCTAATATTCACATTACAAATTGAAACATAGAACACCTTTCTATTAATTGTATGTTTCCTAATTATAATATCTCTTATCAAATTCACAAAAATAATTTATTATATCATTTAATTATTCATATTTTTCAATTGATGGGAATTAAAACAATTCACACTATGGTTAATAGTATTTTTCCTTTTATTAGGATTACAATCTTGACTATGATATTTTTTACTAAGCATTATACACAACTATGTCAAGAACCATTTTTTAATAATTAGGAGTGCGAGGGATATTATTTTCATATTATATGTATAGTTATTTCTGGACTAAATAACATTGAGGTAATCATAACTCTCCTTCTAAATTCATTCATTCATCACATTATACGAATATAATTTGATCCGTTATGAATATAAATATTCTAGAAACAGTTAAATGTTCTTTTGTATACACCATACATTATGTCTAAGAATATTTTAATTTACAAAAACAGTTCATGGCTATTGTTAACTTGTACATGTTATCCTAAAGGGGTCCCCTTTATACGGTGTTGAATCATTTGGTGCATATCCATACCATCCAATTCTATAATTGAGAATATATTTATTCTAAATATAATTTTAACAAACTCTTCTTAAAATAGAATTTCATTTAGGGGAACCTTATATTAAAATGGGGTGGGAAAAAAACCTCATTGATCTTGGTAAATGGTATTGTAATTAATCCACCAGTAAAGAGTGTTTTACAATTATCCTAAACAATATGTTATCATCATATCATTCTTTTATTTCTAAAAGACATATGATCTAAATTATTATCATGTCATCATTTAAATTTTTTAAAATGATATGTTTCTCAGTCTTCAACTTATATGGAAACAACTATTTTATTACTATTAATATCAATTTAAAGAAAGACATTCATATCCTTATTAATATATAGAATATCAGATATTTTAAAAATGTACATGACATTATGATTCATATATACTTTAGTGAATGTTTTAAAAATTATAATTTAACTATTATTGGGTCAAACATATAATACCATAACCTTTGTTCCCTATATTTGTCACTTTTGAACAACCATAATACTAAACTATTCATTTATAAATCTTATACAACCTAAAAATACACACAATATATAAATTTTAGTCTACAAGACAATATAATGTAATGTAATGATACACACCACTATTTTATGTTGAAAAATCATATGGTATTAGAAAAAAAATTATTCCTCTCACACAAATTCGTATAATTTTTTGGATTATTCAAAATTTAATGTTTGTGTAAAATGAAAAAAAACTTAAGAAGAATGATATTTATCACCATCCTATTTTAAGATATTCTTAATAGCTCTTTGGACATGGGAAAATGTTAAAACGCCTATTAGTTCTTCTAGTGCATCAGTTCGAATAAAATATAAAAGAAAATAGTGATATGCCCTTATGGATAACATTATCTAATATTGATGATGTATGTCCGGATGACAATACAATACCTATTTTGGTGTACAAGCCATAAGATATATTGGATCAACGAAATTCTTTCACCATTGACATAGGTGATTAAAATCCCGATTTATGATGGAAATAATAATTCATTATTTATATATATCTGAATAATCATTTATTATTTTGTGTCAATTTTTATATCCCATAATTAAATGTTCATTGGGATCGATTGAGTAAAAATGAATTAATGAATATCTACATTTTATCTCTCTCCTTAAATATAAATAAAATAAAAATAGGGTACAATTGAATTTAAAAAAACATGATAGGGAAGTTTATCAACTCCCATATTTGAATCCCTAGTTACTCTATGTCGTTAAAATCCTACACAATTTAATCAAATATCATATTTGTACCAACTTCTATGGGAATTTTTTCCCCTTGTAGTTTAATCTTTTTTTTCATTAAAATCATACTCAATAGGATTATGGTGTTTCAACACATTATCCTCTAATTAATATTTTTCATTGATAGTAATTCCCACAATGGGAAACCATGAATCAAATAAATTTTATTAATTTTCAACTATTTTACTGTGAGGATTTATCTCTATGAAAACTGCAACACAAGGATATTTGGAATGAGATATAGATTTAGCCGTAGAGAGGTTGAGATGCATGTTATTACACATTATTATAAAGTACTTATTTTACAAAATTATTGTTTTTATATAGAAATACAACACATATTTGATGAAATAACATATGATTAATATTTTGAAACACCTATCTCAAATCATAAGTCAGGTATTTAAAAAACAACCTCAACATATCTGAGAAAACATTTTCTCCCGTTGTTTTATAAAAATAAAAAATTTGGATTTTTATTAAATTCTACTAGAGATACTAATATATTTTCAGTCACTTTAATTAAAAAACTAATCACGAACTCAAAATATTCAAAATAATTCTAGCACCTTAAATTTTTTATTTGATGTGCCTTATGATGATTGGGATGTTTGTGTAATGACTTCATTTTCCCATTGAACATCTTTATATAGTTGCTATGAAATAATTTTCAATATATTTTTATATCTCTATATGAGAAATTGTGAATGATAATGGAGAATAGTTTCAATAATTACTTAACTACATGAGTCATTTACTTCAACGACTATTATTTTTTATTTAGATGATATAATACTGTTTAATTTCATAATAGTTTCTATCTTAGTAGTAACTTTTCTACAGGATTAACAATTTTATTTATTCACTATGGGTTGTTTTAGTTTATATGGTTAAGGAATTCTTCATAGGTGAATCCATATCATCATTTGAAGGAAAAATTATGTTGGACCGGAATGAAATAAACATTATACTATGTCATATGAAATATGGAATTCAACCGTAAAAGGCATCAGATCCACAGAACCTCACAGAATGATCTATCTATGAAAACTATCTATATAATGAGTTTTATAATCTAAAAAATATATTATATTGTAATGGTAAGGAATAAAAAAATATCTTATATTGAATACTTATTTTTTCTCCAGTTTCTATAAACATATCCAAAATCTATAATGGATATTGAGTAATATTTGGATATATTTTCTCAGAGATTCTTTGTTTATTTCATAATCCTTGATTGTTTTATATGTTATATTGGGACTATCGTTATAAAATATTTAGATAAATTATAATTCCGTATCAGTGTATTTTAGAATTCACCTAGAGTGAATTCCCCATGAATATTAGAGGTGTTTTTGGGAGTCCACCAATGATTACCTATCTATCATAGTTAAAAACCCTACCTATGACTTTATAAATCTATCCCATATAGTAGAAAATTCCTCAATTTCTCATTTTTATTGAAATTAAAATATAAATAAATAATTCTCAAAATCCCATATATCATAGAGATATTTAGAAAACACATCAATTGTAATTAGTGATTCCACTTGAGGTAACATATTTCAAATTCAGAAAAGAGTGGATCCCTCATCTACACCAAGTAGGGTTGGAAGAGTTTGAGGTTCTCGGTCCTCCTCATTTTATTGAACATATTTATACCAAATTAATTACAATGAAATAATTTTGTTTATTATTTTTGAAATTATAAAAATAATTAATTCAAGGTTATTTTTGTTAACACAAATGAATGATTTCAATCACTAATGTGTCACATTATCATTATTATTAATAATACAGTGAGGGAAATATCATGGGGTTTGGATTGAGCTCTCCACAAAAGGTTTAGTAACCCAACATATTCATCACTATTACTTTATTAATCAATTCTCTTTGTTCGTTGGGTTTCTTATTTGAGAAATTTTATTTTGAAATTGTATAGATTTATGGTATTTTTTTATACATTTCAATAAACAAACATAAAGGATGAATGTTATGAAGATGATAAATTAAGTGTTGGAATTTCTATGAGGGATAAATGTTTATTTACAATTTTATAATTAATATAATAATTTAAAATAATTTTTACCATAATATTGTTTTACAAATTAATATTTTATGTTTATTTTACTATAATATAATTTTATGTGACCTTATTAATTTTTCTATGTTTTATAATGCCAGTAATAATTTTAAATTCACTATTTTTTTGAATAAATGTTGATTAAAAAAACTAAATTTATAATATTTATAAACTTTTTCATAAAAAGGAGTTCAATTTTCTCTTATGAATATCAAAAAATGGTTAGCGTAAATTTTTCATGTTTTTTTGAAAAGTTGAATTTTTGTGAATAGTGAACTTTTATTATTTTGGATATTTAAATTATAATACAAAAACATGAATTAAAACACCTTTAATGATATGAGAAACCATTATATCTATTTCAAATGAAATATTTACTATACATAGTCACACAAAACCACAATATTTATTTTCTTGGGCAAAAATAAATACCAATTTATTAAACAAGTCAAAAAATACCCCTCTCCTTCAAGATAAATATCACCGTGCATCACCTCTTCTCCTCACACATATTAAGCCTTTAATATTATATTATCTCAGTCAAATACTCTCCCCAAAGAAGTTTACAATGACAATGAACCGTTAGTCTCAAAAAATACCATTTCAATGTATTTTAAGGATTTTCTAAAGTAGAGTAATTCAAGAGATAATCTAATTTTTCTTTTTCTATTAATTTGATATCAATTTGTATTATTTTTTTATATTATCTTCACCTACCCATATAAAAAGGTGAATTATTACCCGAGTATATTTTATATACTGGAATGATATCATGTTTAGGGAATATCAAATATCAATATCATTCCACTCTCTATTTTACTATAAAAATCAAAACACCACCTGTGATGTGATAATTTACCGACATCGTGGATGATGTATTTTAATTTTACCTTACTACCTTAAAGGTGTCATATAAAACCACTATAATGGTTGAAAAAGATTCTAAAATATAGTTTATAAAATTTTTATTTTATTGAATCCATTTATATATATAATATGAAATAATAAAATAAAACTAGTTTATAATGATCGAGAAACTGCCAAAATAATCAAACAAATTATCACTAACTTCTGATCTAATAATTAACCATCATTCCAAATAAACAAAAATATTATAAAACCATTTAATCACTTATATTGTTTTTTTAAAAATATATTACTTAAATTCTAGATATTTATTCCCATTTTATATGATATTTCATTCATCTATTCAAGTGAACCAATCTATAAAACCATGGAAACAAACACTCCCAAATGATGAAATTATATCTTATAGAAAATTGAAATGGAAATAAATGAACATTATATAATTATAATTAATTAAATTAAGATATAATAGGTACTGAATTAATTGACTAATTGATCTAATTTGATTATCAAGATCATTAATATCACGTGAATAACGCTTTCAAACATAAGGTATGAGATTATTTCAGAACCTCAATTTTCCCTTCATGTTATTATTTCTCTCTCATTACCTAATATAATTTTTATTTATTTTCATACAATTCTTATAAATTATTTGTATATATTCAAAAATCATGTATCCATATCAGTTCTCCCTTATTTGATGTGGAAATTCATGTTTTTAAAAGGTCATATTCTCAATTATTATCAAAAATCAATCCCATTTAAAAGAAAAAAAAACAAATTCATAACTATTTTCGTGTACCATACATAATAATTTTTAAGAAACAATTTTTTTAAAATTAATAATTTTATTATGATAAACAATCTTTGTTTATTTCTGGTTTTATCCAAACCATTATTCCTTTTCCTGTTTTTATTATTTTTTATATTTTCTATAGAGCGCACTAAAATATTATACTTCAAAATATTCTCAAACACTAATTTTTATATGTTTTAAATTCATTTTGAAATAACTTATCATGTTCTATTAATATTTTCCGATATGAATTTTCAGGTATTTTTCAATCATGGACACTATTATGGTATATCCTTATTTAATCCTTATGACCTAATTATGATACCCAAATATTTATATGGGTTACCCCTAATATTTATGATTGATTTCTTATTTGTGATGCTTCATGTTGAACACATATTCATGAGATTTTTATGATAGGATCACCCAGAAAAATCTAATATTTATTGGAAAATGTTTAGTTTCATGAAACATAATGTGCCACAAACTTGGGGGGTTAACCTAGACTCGTGCTTCATGTGCAACGGTATTGGTGGTTAGCCTTGAATCATGCTCCTATATATGTTAGGATCCTAGACTCATTTTTATGTCATGTTTTATGTGTCTACTTCATTACTATGATTCCATGATTATATTATCTCATGTTCTATATGGTATTCTTCCATATGTTTACTCATGTTCAATATTATTTATTTTGTCATCGTATAATGAGTTCAAACCCACATTCTATGCTTTGTTCTTATATTTATTCCATTACTAGGATTATCAGCTCATACCATTTTCATGTATTTACTAGGTTTTCATTTGTAGTTGTAAGGGTTCAAAGGATGTTATCATATTAATTATATAATTAAATAATAAAATGTTTATATTTTGGTTTTATACGTTCAAATAATTAATATAATCTTCCAAATTAACCTAACATTATGAATATAGGGAATCATAATTTATGATATACTTTTTAGTTACATGTTTAATTGTCTATCTTCATAGTGTCTTTTTATTATTCTAATTAGGTACATATTAAATCCCCTAATTGTATCTTCTTTTTAAAAGTTATCATATTAAAGTAGGTAGATAATGAACCACTATCTGGTTGCTTCCAGAATAACTACTTAGAAATTTTTTTCTAATGTCATGTTCATATGACATTAATACTGTTAAAATATCCAGGTTATATAAAAATAACATTTAGAGGAATAAAATCCTCCATCATCACCCAATTCTTTCAAGGATCGAGTATTTTCTATTGGATAATATTTTACTCTCATATTCATTACCATCCTAATCTGGGGAGATACCACTAGGTTATTTTTTAAATTATTCTCTTTATTTCAAAAACATGATGTACAAAATGATTTTATAGATTCTGAAAAATAAGGAGACCTATCAATAGCCTATCAATATCTAATTATAGATTTATATATTTGAAGAAATATGATAAGTGATTTACCAATACCCTATTTTGAAAAATATGAAGATGAATCTATAAGACTATTTAACAAAAAATGCGTTCTTGAAGATCATTCAGAATTAAAAATAAGAAATAATTTTTAAATGACCGAGAAATACTTCCATCGATATAATAAAAGACTCTTGAGGTGTTTTTTTTATAAAGGAGGAAAAGGTTTTTTAAAATATCATGAGGTACCATTGTGACATATTGACCCTTTATACTTGAAGGAAACACTAATATGAATGATTGAAGACCACATTGAAGTGATGGACAACATAATGAATGAATGTTGTAAATTGATCTTTTGAGTTTTCTCATGTATGATGAAATAAAATTTCTGGGGTGAAATTGTATAAGATGGTAAAATTTAACAAACCATTGTTTTATTAAATGAAATTATATTCCTATAAGTATTTTATATACTATAATTCACATGAAAATAACATATATTATACAGTAAAAACATTATAAATAAATAATAAATTAAATAATAGGTGTTTATATAAATTAAGGGACATGTACCAATGGAATAGTAACATAACCTTTCAAATAGTAATGTGACACTTATTAATAGTAAACTGTCCAATAGAATACTAACATCACCAATCAACATAAAATTACAAATGATCCACCTTGTCAATTAAAATATGATCTAATTATATCATAAATTATGTATATAATTATTTTCAAAAAGATAAATTATGTGTTGGTATTTTTATAATGCCTAAATGTGTATTTAATTTTTTATTATTAATAAAATAATTTAAAAGAAAATTAATTTTCTGGAAAAATATTCATAAATAAAATTTATTATTGTCCTATGATTATAAAAATTTTTATAAGACATTAATTAATTTGTTATAGTGTTATAAAATAAATTATAAATTTGAAATAATTATTTTTTTGAAAAATTGACCATTATATTTCAATAATAAATTTTTCATATTTAGAAAAAAATTATATAATGGAGTGATTTTTTTCATTATATATATAAAAGTAGTTATAGTGATGATGTCAGAGTTTTATAAAAAATGATGAATTTTTGTTGATTGTTGAATTATAGTAATTTACGATATTTAAATTTTTGGAAAAATAATTAAATTGAAAAGTCACGCATGATGTAAGAAACCATTACATGGAAATCACATTCATTAGTTAATATAATTATTTTAATTAATCCACATTATTTCTTGTCTTGGGACAATATAATAAACCAATGATTAAAATAATCATAAAGCACCCCTCTACTACATTATAACAACCACAACTCATCACCTCTTATACTCAAACATCTAAAGCCATGAATAATGTGTACATTCTACCCAATCCCATTTTGAAGCCTCTACAAAATTTATAGGACCATTTTCATTCAACAAAATACCATTTATTTATTTTTTTGATTCGGAAGGGGAGGAATTCAATATGTAAAATATTCATTATTTTTTGTTTAATTGTTTTTTCAATTTCTATAATTTAATTATATTCTATATACCTCCCCTGTAAAAAGTGGAATTATAAATACAATATCTTTTATATACATGAATTATTCCATGTTAATGGAAGATATATTATCAAAATCATTGAACTTTTTATTTTATTCTAAATATAAAAACACCTACTTATATATGTAAATTTACTGAAAACGTGGATGATGCATTTTCATTTTCGTTTAACGCATTTAAGGATGGAAATTAAACCATTATAATGGTTGAAACATATTGTAAAATTTCTGTTATAAATATTTTTTTTAAATAACTTATATAAACAATATGAAAAAATAAAAGAAAACTTGTTTGTAATGATCGATAAACTACAAAAATCATCTAAAAGATTGTCAAAAACCTTTTATCTAAGGAATAATCATCACACCAAAAACAAAAATGAACTATATAACAATTGAATCTTATGGATTTTCATTACTAAAATATAACTTCAATTATGTATATCTATTCCCATTTTATGTTATCTTTCATATATTTATACAACTGAACAAACCATAAAAACCAATGAAACTAACACTCCTTTACGAAAAAATTGAATCTTATAACTCATGAAAAAAGTACAGAAATGAACATAATAAAATTATAACAACTAAAATAAATGTATAAATTGTTATAAATTAATTAAATAATTGATTTAATTTGATAATCGAGGTCATTAAGATCTTGTGTAGAACACTTTCGAACATAAGTTAATATATTCTTTCTGAACCTCTATTTTTCCTTTGAGTTACACTTTATATCTATTTAACCGAATTTAATTATTTTTTTATATTATTCATCTAAATTATGTTTATATATTTCAAAATCACATATCAATATGAATTATTCCTTCTTGTGTGTAGAAATATATGTTTTTAAATAGGTTCCCTTCTCCATTGTTCTCGATAAGAATATAAGATTAAAGGGAAATTCCAAACTTATTTTCCATTTTAATGTACCATAAATAATATATTTTAAGACACCATTATTTTTATAATATCACTAATATTATCATGATAAACTATCACTGTTCATTTACTGATTTATACAATCAATTATTCCTTATAAATTATAATGACTCTTTAATATTTTCCATAAATTGTACAAAAAAATTTTACTTAAAAAGAATATTAAAAACTCATTTTACATGTTTTCAATCAATTTTGACTTAAATTATCATGATATATCCATTTTAATGTCCATGTATGATTGAAGTCCATTTGTTCATCGAAACCATTATTATAGTCCCTTTTTAATGTAATTTTACATTATTATGATACCAAATTGTTTCCAAGGGAAAACCCTTGTGATTATGTTTGATTCTTTATGTATGTTTATTCATGTGGAACACATACCATTGAACATGTTATGATGGGATATCCTATATATATATATCTAATTAATTGGTCTATTTTTAGTCTCATAAAAATTTATGAGTAATAGTATTAGTGGTTAGCCTAGACTCCTACTCCATGTGAAATGGTCATTGTGGTTATCCTAGAGTCATGCTCCATGTGAAATTGTCTGGGTGGTTAGCCATGACTCGTGATCCAATATGTGAAATGAACTTTGACTCCTGGTTATGTAATGTTTTATGTTCCTTCAACATTATTATGATTACATGATTACATGATCCAATTTTCAATATCTTATTAAACAATGTGTTTATTTATATTCCATGTTATTTATGGCATCATGTTATCCCTTCTAAACCATATTCTATGAAATATTCATATGATTATTCCAATAAAATTATTTTTATCTCAATATTTTGTTCATGTATTCATGATGTTTCCTATGATTATACAAGGGATAAAAGGATCTTAGGAGATCATATAGATATTAAATAAAATATATATTTTTTGTTAAATGATTTATAATTATGTATCAAATCCTCCAAAGACACTAGAATTTACCATCCTTGGTTTTAATTCGAATGATTTTAATTATTGAAATCATATAATATTTTTTTTAAATGATAAGGTTTTTATATCATGACTTCAACCCTTTATATCATGAAAAATCCCATGTATGTCAATTAATATTGGAAGTAGTGACCATGATATTTAAATAATGAGTCTTATAATTTGTATCTATTGAATAAATAATCTCATACAATTTCTCATAAATAAATTTAATTTTTATTTCATTAATGTTTTTATGGTACAATATCAACCACATATATCATTTATTTGGCATTCAATAAACAATAATTTAATATATAATCTCATATATTATGACTTAAATTCAAACATTAGTGGGAAAATTTACTATAAAAACATTTATTAGAACTTTTAGATTAATATTCTAAAGAATATTGACACTACCCTGATGTGAATAATAAAAATCATTTACCGTATTCAGAGAAGTATAATTTATAAAAAAATTATTCAATTGAATATATATAAATCCAAACTATGAATAATAATATCTTACATATGGATTTGAGAAAGTATTGGGAACATTTATATTTTTTCCTCGTACCCGGTCACTTATCCTAGGATATATAATCATCCCACAACCTCAAAATGGGCCACATAATATTGACCTCAAAAACAATTTGATCATATATCCCACTATTTTGGGAATAATATTGATAAATTTGATTTGGATAGTCTGGTACCTCATCTAGGACACCTTCATTCTTGCGATTAATTATACCCCAATTACACTATCCATTTCTACAATATATATTTCATTGGTAACCATATCATATTACATAACATGTTCATAAAAAGATAAACATTAATTTCAAAAATTTTACATTAATCTAATTATTACATATATATTGGGATGTGTGATCATAGAAAATGTTTTCTATTGAATAATCCCTGTATATAATTTTTTGGATAAAATTTCATGTTACACCATCCTATAATACATAGAATTCTTCAGGATTTGCTGTTATTATCCCTTTTGTTGGTTGGTAAATATTTGAAGTGCATAAAATTTATGGTTTATTCTGTTGAAAATTTTCCATAATAAGATTCAATATAAAAAACATAATACTTTAAGAAATCACTTTATATTATCTATTAATTCCATCCACAATGTTTTCTATATGGACCTCAACACATATTCTCATTGTCTTGAGAATACCATTAATAATTTCATGGCATTATTAGACATCCCCATGATGTAAAAGGGTAAAAATAAATTCTTAAGGGTTTCAAATTTATGTGGGGGATTATTTATCCATTACGAAATAAACCACTAACCAAGAAACCATTATATTATGCATGATAAAAACAGTTCAATTCCACAATAATCACTATAACAAAACCACACCAATGTGTACTACAACAGAATACAACTACAAGATCTCCAAAAAACCACAATATCAAATTATACACAATCTCGATGATACAATATCACCAAAAAACCATGTATTGCGAGGGGGTTCTAAAGATGTGTTAAACATTACATTTACCCATGTCTTAGAAGAAAGCATATGAAAAAACCCAAAATTTAAAAAGAAGGGGTGATTATAAAACTCCGTAGGATTTCCCTAATGAATTCTCTACTCACACCACTAGTATATATGGGTTAGAAACATTTATATATAATAGATTATAGAAAACTATTTCGAAAAATATTTATAAAAAAATTCCAACAAGCTTCAAATCCATATAATACCAAAAGTGAACAAGTGATTTTTCTACAATTTTACAACAATCTATACTCTTATAAAACCAACTAAACAAATATTTAAACCCAATTATCACTAAAGGTTTTGAATAACCATTCCATTACATTTATTCACACATCAAACTATGCATGAATGATTATGAAAATTCCACAATCATGAGCGATGTATCGTCGATCTACCTTGTTGTCACCAGATAATTATACCCAATGCGCCATTAAACCTTCGACACTAGGAAAGATTTTATATTCCAAACAATCCTTGTAAATGTTTTCTAAAAACACAGTACATGTATTCCAAAACTGTTTCAAATAACCTTTTCAAACTATTTCGATAATATCATTCATCTTTTAAAATCCATTTAATCAAGCCAATCCCGAACACCAATTTCTTGTAAATAAAATGAGTCATTTTATTGAAAAAATTATTAATCATATACAATTACCATTATTTGAGAAAAATACTAATTTAAAATATCTATTTTGAAATCAATAATCAAACACTTTAATTAAAAGCACAAATTTTCCATATTTTCAACAATCATCACCAAAGTGGGTTTATGGATATCATAATATAGTCGATTCACAAAAAAATACACAAAAATAAATAAATTTGAAACCATGTCATTTAGTTCTACTGAGATATTTCAATAGTGAATCCACCTACATCAACTGTTTTGATGATCACTAAAAACATACGAATAACGCTCAAGAATTCCAGGTTGATTCTACATTAAACAACCTTTTATAGCTTCCCATACATACAAAAAGACCAAATATCATCATATTTGCAATCCAAATTCTTATTTCTACCCATAACGGGAGTATATCTTATAAAATAATATTATAAAAGAAGTAGATATAAGTAGATCTAAGAAAAACTGACAAAAATGGTGAAGAACGACACTTACCACAGGAATCGGGCTTCAAAACGTCAAGGGAGGGCACCCGATTGATTCAAAATCACATGGGAGAGTTTATCCTTCCTTAAATGGAGAATAATTTCAAGTTAGGGAAACAAAATTGAATAAATGAGGGACATAGAGGCCAAATTGGGGAAGTAGTATTTTTTTGGATTTAACTTTGACTCTGTACACTTTTAGTTTGCATGATTTGAAAACTCATGCGTAAACTGTGAGTTAGATACTGCCTTATGAAAATCTTATCATGTTCTCCAAACATGGTTTCCCTAACCGTCAACACACTATGCCAAAGATAATACCTCAAAACCTATACAAACCATAGTTTCATTTAGTATTTCCACATGGTTTAGACAATCCATGTGCAGCCCATACACGTCCCCATTTTTTCCAATAACTTATTGAATGTTTCCCTAACTCACTTATCCTTCACCCATATAATTTATAAACATAAAATGCACAATTTAAGGGTTACATACCGGGAACCATGTATAGTATATAGAGAATACAAAAAATACTGAATATATAAAATAAATTAACCCCTTGTTATCTGGAATTTTTTATAAGACACTTGAGTTTTCTTATTTTTCATGGTCCTCCCATAGAATATGAAATAGGTTTGATGAGATAGAAAAAGTAATTTTCATGAATACTATGTTAAAGTAATATTTATATTTTTGATAATTCCAACACTAATAAACAAATAATCTTTACATTTATGACCCCTAATATTATCCAAAAGCATCAGGACCATACAATATTATAGTATTCACATATGGGAAACTTGTATCCACTAAGATGCATGTCCAAGAATCTACAATGGTTAACCTATAGATATACATTTTAATTGATGACCCAACATCAATTTTTATTTTTATTTTTATTCATCTATCCAATTTAGGTCTATAATAGCTTTATCCCCCTCTTCTGTTTCTTAGGAAACCACTTCTTGTGCTGAGAGATTATCCTGTTACAATGCTAGTCTATAAAAATATTTATCAATGTATAAAAAATATTCTTAGTTATTGGAAGACTATCATTCCACATAAAATCTTCATATTATATTTAACACATTTATTCCAATTTTAATATCCAGTCAGTATATACCAAGGTTTCATTTAGTATAGAAAATCTACTTTTTCGTACATGACTATTACATCATTTTAAATACAAAGGGAATAACGTTAATGCATTCATCAATTGAGAGGTTTGGTATATTGGGTCAATTATGATAATAAATAACTGATACTAAAAAAATTATAATTAATTTAAATACTTACTATTTATCCTTATAAATGATAACATTCTAATTACCACATGTATTCACTTGAAGATATACATAAAAAATTTGGGTGATCTAAAATCCCAATAAAGGGAGGAATAAGGTACATGAAACAATATAACATCAGTGTGAAAATTCATCATCATCATATCATAATCATATGATAATAATCATAATCACAAGGTAATTAATTTAAAAAATCATTCAATATGGAGATGAATAAAAATGAAAACTCCTGTCACATTGGTCAAATAACACACATAGTATTGAACAATTCCAGTATTATGGTCATGCATAAAAAATTTCAATAATCATGAAATAATCATTATGAACAAAGATAGAATAATGTTCACACAAATTAAAAATTATATCATGAAATATATCATATTACCCAATGTGTTGGAGGGACATATATTTCATGGACCAATTGTCACATCCTTATATTTATGTAATCATGCATGCCACATAGAATATATGAAAATCAGATTCATTAAATAAAATATTTAAATGAATGGGTTTCATAAGGATTTCATAATGAATAATTTTATAAATAAACATGGGGTTACAAAATGAATATTGTAAAAAATATTTGGAAAAATTCATCATTCAAGAGTGATGACTAATCAACTAAAGATGAATAAATGTTTTTTTGGAAGAAATAGTACTTTTTAGAATATCATTGTATTTGGAATATAAGTGATGGTGTTAACATGAATTTCACCAAATGGACATATAAGAATAGTGAATATATTTTCACGAAAAATTATAGGAATATTCACACTGAAATTGACATGAAAGAGGTGTAACCCAATGAAAGGTAGTTATGTTTAAGAATCCTCATTCATTAAATCCCAATTTATTTAATTGCTTTTGTGACTCTGAAAAAATAAAGTAATGAGAAAAAATTTATCCATAATTCAATTTCCCTTATTTTACTAATATATATCAATTATAACAATTTTATTATATTTTTTAATTTCCTTGGATATTGGGAAGACATTTTGATTTTATGTTTTCCATAAGATTTTCCCATTTTCTACGATTAATCTATTTTGGTTAATATATTTTATACATTAGAATAATTAATTATAAAAACATAAAATACATATATTTATATATATTATATCATTAATAGAATATTTTAAAAAACCATAGGTTTTTTATAATAAAAATATTTGAAATGTTCTCATTGGTGGTTAACCAAATGTTTAAATGACATTGTGATAATGTGGGAAAGGGATGTTTGAAATTTATATATGACATAATATTGGTAATTATAGATGGTTAACATTATTAATATAATTTTAAAATACTGTAAATTAATTTTTAAGACATTATTTTGGAAAAAAAGTTTTGAAAAAGAAAAACAAAAGATGAAAAAAAGAAGTGTTTATGGAAACAAACTATTTACCTAGTGCATCCTATCTTATAAAAAACTGAAAATTATTGGATTTTTAGAGTTTTTTTACTCTATAAAAACCAAAGTTATACTATTTTTATTGAGACAGGGGATTTGGGAATAAATTTGGCCTCAAAATTTATGTGGGGGGGGGGGGGGATTTCCATGGGGTGGGAGAGGGGTTATATATACTTGAGGAGTGTGTTATTTTTAGAATAGAATAGGAAATAAAATATTAGATCAAAGGTATAAAAGGTAGTTGTTAATTTTTTATAATATAAACCAAATATACATATAATTTATGGATTTAATAATTTAAACTACATTATAATTCTTATTAACCTAGTTTATTAAGAATGGAAGTGGGAAAAGAAAAAACATCTTTGTAATGGAATTATATTTTCATTATTTTTTGGAAAATTATTTCTATGTTCTAAAATTATAATTTTCGTATTTTAATTAATGATATTTGAAATTAATTTTTTTTTGAAAAATAAATTTTTAGAAATATTTATTTATTTTTTTTATAATGACTTATGTTATTTAAGATACATCGGTTATATGAAAAACTGTATTTTTCTATTCACATGTTAATTGAGGTATTTTAGAAAATTACCAAACAATCAACCATGAAAAATTTAGATGTTAATATTTTAAAAATGATATTATTTTTAAAATGATATTTTTTTTATAAATGTTTTTTTTGATATATTTTATTTTAAATTTTAATACAAAAATTATAATTTATAAGAAGTAATTAAAAATATAATTCATTAAAAATGTGCATGTATTTTCATAGAGATATTTAATCATGATCCTTATTTTAAATATTAAAATATCTAAATTCACTTATAATAGTTATTATAAATATTATTTATATCAGAACTTATTATTTTGGTGTGAAATTACTATTCCAATTGACATGTTACAATTCTCTTTAGCTAGGTTATTATTCCCAACATTTAGGTTTCTACTCAAATGGTCACATTACTGTTCTAAAAGTCAATTAACTCCTATAAATACCTATTAATAATTTCAAAAATATTTAACACATTTCCTATCAATGTTCTGTATTTTAAATTTTTATAATATTTATTGTTTTACAAATATTTGTTTCATGATTATTTTCTATCCTACAGAGAAAATTTTATATTTTCTCACTATATTTCTAATATTTTATATTTTTTATCCCTATATAATAAATGAAATTTTAATCAGTTTATTCACTGGAAAATGTATTGATTTTCATTAACGAAATATTGTTCTTTTTTGGTTTCTCTATTTGTTGTAAGCATATAATATTATATAATATAATATAATACACGTTCATTTGAAAAAAATACAATTTATAAACTATATGTTGATACATTCGCCCCGCTATATAAATTTTTTCCTTGTGATTTTATCTTATATTATTGTTTGAAAATAGTTGAGGGTGCTTTTTTCAATTGTTTCCTTTTGATTTAAGGTCCCCAATTCATACTTATAGGTCCAACATAATAGATTTAAAATGTGAGATATCATATTATATATAACATTGTCTCTATAATCTAAAATATATCTCGTATTCTCCTCATTAGTGAGGCCATCCTCCAATTGCACCATATCTAGGTTTAGTACATGTGATTGATCTCGCATGTATATACCCCCAAGAGGTACATGGAAAAAATCATGAACGTGTTTCATATTTGGTGGATGTTATATCTGAAAGGACACTCCTTCTACGAGATCAGTGTTCTAATAGGGTTCAATTTACATGGGGATAAGATTCCCTTTCCTTCATAACTGAATGAATCTCTTTCAGGGTGATATTTAGTGAAAAACATTGTATTCAAATTCAATAAAAAATTACCTTCAATGTTTTTCTATATATATATTTATCCTACATTGAGAGTATTTCAAATGTCTTTGGATATCTTGAACCTTATCTATCATCTCTTTCAAAAGGTCGGGTCTGTGTTCCTTTTGTTCCCAAACCTCATCCCAAATATTTAGAGTTATACATTGATTCACATTCAGATCATTATATGGATACATTTTAATAATGTTTTAGATTATATTGTTCTATAAAAACATAACTAATGGTAGATGTCGACCCATTCTCCTTTAAATTCCATTGATCTATCTCTTAGCCTTTCCTCAACTGTCTGAATGGTTATTTTAAATTGACCATTAGTTTGGGGGTGATATTCCATACAGAAATTCAATTAAATAAATAAATCATTTTGAAGTTTTCACAAGAATATATATGTGAACACTGGATCATGATTAGATAAAATCAATAAATGGAACCCCATTAATCCTCACCACATATTCCACATATATATATTTTCATGTAATTCAAGTGAAAAATCATACCAAATGGAAATGTAGTTAGCAGTTCTAGTTAGTTTACCATCAACAAATAGAGTCACATGTTCCCTTTAAATGTATTTTGTAGAGCAACGATATAGTCCATAGTGTCATTATTCCATTTCTATGTTGTAAAGGAATTATTTTCATCATCTATTTAGACATTTATTACTTTTATTTAACTTGTATACACACCATGGACCTTCCGATATACCCTACAATATATTTATTCATGTTTTACTGTAATATGAGATTCAGAAGATTATATTAAAAAATTGTTCTTCCAGGAATGATAAAGAAATATTATATATGTTCATTATCCAATAGATCCTTCTTTATATCAGGAAGCGATGGAACCTAAACATTGTTGAAAATCTAATCACATCATCATCATCAATATGGATTTCCTGCATCATCCCATATTTTTCCTTACTTTGATGCTCGAAGTCATCCATTTGTTCCTCCATGATCATCTCATAGATAAAGGATTTGAAAAACATTTGTGTAAGTTAAGATGTATTCCCTCACAATAATTTTTTCAAATTAATCTATTTTATATCCATGAAGATAGGGTCTTCCCCAATTCACACCATTGATAGAGACTCGTGTTCATTTTTAATAAGGGAATCAAATAACTTCGTCTCCAATCAAAGAATATAGTAAATAATGATATTGTAGTCCTTGATTATTTATAAACATATTATTTAATTAATTTTGAGATCCATCTGTGTGAATATATAATTTATACTATTATGATCGGTATATATATTGATCTTTTCACTATAGAGACAGTTCCACCAAATCTTTGTGGAAAAGATCATACCATATAATTGTAGATCCAGTTTTCGGTGGGGTTTTCTATTGTATCTTCATATATCATGTGGCATAGGTTATCAATTTTTCATTGTTTTTCAATACAAAACCCAAGGAGTTATTTGAAGTGAAATTTTATATCAGAAAACATTATCCACTTGTTGGTAGTGTGATTTTGGGGGTAGGGATTATCATCTTCTTACACCCCATAAAAACATACTATCATTATTATTTACATATATACTTTACACCTTTCTATATTAACATAGTTAGATGGTCTATAAACCATCGTAATGTAATCACAAAACCAATTTAGATCCCTTCTATGCAAAGAAAGCTATGGATTTTTATGACACTAGTGGTTTTGGACGATTTTTATATTTCTTTTTTCTCTAAAGGGTGTAGAGAAATTACATCACCTTTAATGAAATTTCCCAAATATATGACTATGTAAAAAAAAGGCACACTTTATATACAAATCATTCATTTTCTCCATAAATTATATTTCTATTACAATCCGCGAATTTTTTTATGTACAACCGTACTCTTGGAGTAGATGAAAATATAATTGATAAAGACTATAAATTTTTTTCATTATATTCTATAAAGACTCTATTAATTAAATACAAGAAAATTACAAGGGAATTAATCACTATGAACTCATTGTTTCCATACCATTCATGAAATTCATTAGTCTAAATATCATATTTCTTTACTATCATTTGATGCAATTTAGAACAAATATTCATTTTTGAGAAGTGGTTAGGACCTCATTGTTGATTGAACAACACACCAATACTTGGTAGAGTACACTAATTTGTTTTGGTATTCATCATGAGATCTCTGTAATTGATAAACAACCACACTGAATGATCAATCTTCCGGACAAAGAGTACCAGTAAACCCCAAGGAGATGCACTAGGGTGTATGAACCCTTTGCCCAAATGATCTTGTATTGTCTTCTTTATCTACCTTATATTCGATCAGGGCCTTATTGTATGTGTATATGGATATTGGAGTGGCACCAATATTATCCTCTATTGATAATTGTACATCATGATTTGTGGGATGTCAAATAAACTCTTCAAGAAATACATCAGTGTATTCCCTTATGATGTCAATTTCCTATATGTTGGTACCTTTTAATGAATGAATCATTTGGGGGAGGATTGCTTCTTCGTATTGTATCATCACCCACACCATTTACTGATTTTCCTAAGGAGAGTCCTGATTTCGTTGAATTTTTAGAGGATAATTGTATGGTTCATAATATCAAAACTGATTTCCTTTTCTAGCCAGTTGACTAGTTTTATTTATAATGATAAAAATTCCATGATCATTATATCGTAAAATTCCCACAAGTGAGATATTATGATATTTTATGGAAGAATATTCCCACACACCCTTATTATAGAGTATTCCAATAATTGGGATGTCATTATCACATAACAATGTGTTTTAATGATATCTATAGATCAAGGTATCAGTGCATTGATTCATTAGTTCTAGAAAACATACATGATGTAGAGGAATGAATAGAACTAAAATAATATTAAACATTATCTATTCATGATTGAATAATACGTTTACATTATAAAATATCATTTTCATGCTCTAATTTGGTAGTAGTGATGGAATATTCATTCCATTTTTCATTTGGATTTGGTGATTGTTGACACTGATTACCCTGAAGGACCCATGTTTTAGTGTATTGGATTATATAGATACCTTGATCTGTACAATTGATGAAATGATTAATTGGTGGTGTAATTAAAGTTTCCATCATTCCCAAAATCATGTTTGTCTACATATTCTTGAATTATTGACAATCATGAGCTTGTTGTCCTTCACTTTGACACTTATTTTTATTTACCCATATCATTAAATAAATTAACTAGATGTTTCTTACAATATTTTTTACATGTCGGTGATTGAATCCTTTTTCCTCCATTCCCATTTCACGCACCATCTAGAAACATTGTCATTCTCTTCTAATCTCAATAACCGTGGGAACATTCCCAAAAATCTGTCACTATATCAAGAGAACATAAAACATCTTATTCGTAACTCCTAATGACTTAGATATGTAGATACTTTTGATGATGTGGTTTTAAATCACTAAAGTATATACCTATATTTTCTGTCATTATTGATAATAAAACCTGAGGTATATCCTGCAAGACTTGTGATGTTTTCTGGATTAGTTGAGAGAGATTGAACTATCTTTTACATAATATCTATGAATTCACTCTCCAACATTGTTCAAAGAGTTCATGAAAAGTGGTTGTTAAAAAATATTTTAAAATTTTCTTCCCACTCCATAAATTTCATTTTTTAATTTAGATTTGTTTTATTTATAAACTTTTAGCATTGATCGTGTTCTCTATTTAAACGATAAATAGCCAGAGTCACCATAAATTTCTCATAATAACGGAGGGAAAAAAATATCTTCCCAATTTAGTTAATACATGACTCTATGAAATGTATATTTATGATCCACTAAACAGTTGTAACATACCAAGCTTCCAAGGCACTATTTCATTTTAAATAATTTAATATCGTGTGATGTATGCAACACCGAGTTTAAGCACACCATGAAATATCAATCTAGAAATTTAAAATGCGGTTATGATTAGTATTAACCAAATTTTTAATTTTTTATTTCCCATATAATTTTAACATTTATAATTTGTGTTTCTTAGACATAATAAATACAAATTCATTTTTCTATATAAAAGAAGTAATTTTCAAAAAATGCAGTTCTTCTGCCTTTTAATGGAGAACCCTTTATGAATCCATCATTTCAAAAAAAAAATTATATTAAATTTGATGAAATTAAATTATTATTTAGAAGAAGGACATAAAAAATTAGTTTGGACAAATTTTTTTATCTTTTTTGGAAAACTTTCATATTTTAATGTATACTGAAAAATACATAATATTTATTTAAATTATTTTAATTGATATAATGTATAGTGTTAAATTATATATTTGAGTTGTTTTAAAGTATAATTAGATAATAGTTTTTTCATTCAATAAAATTCATTTTATTGTAATTAATTTCACATTTAAATTGGACATTAACAAATGTAAATCTTTTGATAGTTTTTATTTCTTAAAAAACCACTTTTTGGAATAGAAAACGGGAATTAATTTAAAATTAATTAATGAAACTTATTTGTCTTGAGTTTGGAAAAAATAAATCCATATTTGGAATCATATGTTCTAAATTTTGTAAATATGTACCATTTATTTTTGGATATTATGAATAGTAAATTCAGTAATTATTTTTATTTACCATGGTTAAAGGGTGAATCGGGTAAATAAGAGTAACAATAACAATATTATTATAATATAAAACTACCCTAACACATATCTTAATCCCATTGGATGACACATATTTGACCATAAACATCTTTGGGCTGAATTTTTGGTAAAAATGGCTTAAACCTATAGGTTGAGAGGATTTAGACACATAATTCTCATATCCTAAAAATAAATCAATTTGGAGATATTAGAATCCAAAAATAATTTTATATTAAATTAAAATTTCATGCATTTCCTATATTTCCCATCACCTCTCTTATAAAAGGGCACCTCCCATTATCTTTAATTTACACCTATAGAGCCCTTTGGCTTATCCAAACTATATGTATATCTCCTCTTAACTTCCCTCAAATAATCATAGAGGAAAATTTTTGGTAAAAAGATAACATAAAGAGTTATTATGTGAAAATGAAAAGGAGACACCCAAAGAAGAGGTAATCTTTTTATCCAATCTTTCAATGATCATTTCTTCTTCTACTTACTCGTAAAAAGTTATTACCATAGTAAAATAATAAATATATAATATAATAGATGATAATATTTTTTTTAGGATTATGTTACAACCATGTTCATCTTTTTACCCATCCTATGAAAAACAATACCACCATTTCTGCGTATGTATTACATACCACCACCATGTCTTGGTGTAAATTGTTTTTTCATGCACACATTATTTATATGGATATAAATATTAATATAATGGTTGTAAATAATAAATATAAAATTATTTATATTATCTAAAATTTATATTCCATCCAATTCCATACTATTAAATCATTAAAGGAATGATATCATCACTCGTGTGTACGTACGACCTATCGTCTCCACGACACGATGAGTCTAATTCTCCACATTACCAATCCAAGAGTGATTATAAAAAATATGCTATTCATAATAAGGAAATATATAAAATAATAAGTATAACATAATGATATATATATATATGTGTGTGTGTGCATATATTTCATTCACTTACTTCCATTCAATGCGATATGAAAACAGAGACAACGTTTTTGCGTACGAATGACAAACTATCTCCATGAATGGTTAATTCCATTTTATATACCTATAATTTATATATATATATTACGAAAATATATAATATAGAAATCATATTATACATTCTGGATGTTTGTAAATCATTATATAATGAATATTATCTTGAATATAATTTCAAAAACAAGTATGATAAACAAAGCGATATTACCTGAAAGGTTGCATTAACATGGAATTGTTAATAAATGGGTCATATAATGCCATAAAATAATCATATATGACATTATAAACATTATTATGATTTTGATATATGTTAAAAATATGTATAAAAACATTATATAAGAGTTTCAGAGTCACATATAGAGTATCATATTTACGTTAAGGGTTAATTTCAAAATATCATTATTATTAGATGTTGTGGATGTGTAAGTATCTACTAAGACATCTTTATCATCCATGTCTTGTTTCTAAAAATTCTTTCATAAAATTTATTACTATAATCCAATGTATGTTTAATGTCGTTTTTACACATGTCTGAAGTGTTATAAAACATTATAAAGGAATCTTTTGGTCATTTTACAACTGAGGTACTTTGTGACCTTTTTGAAAAATTAAGGAAAGATTGTTTTTTATCTGTTACGGTGTGAGCGACTATTTTCTGTAGTTATGTCACAATCACATTTTTAATCTTCCTTAAAATTATTTCAATGTTATTTTCAAATAAAAAGGTTTATTTAAAAATTTCACAGCCTTTAAATGTTTTAATGTAAAATGTATATTTTCCACAAAGTGTTTTAATGAATTAATTAAATTATATTCATCTATGTTAACATTCTTTTTTTTTATTTTATGCTTGTTTGATGTTGATTTAATATGATATAATATTTCTTATTATAGTGAAGGTTCTATGATATTTTTGACCATGGATGTGCTATTTTTATACCATTCAGGGTTTATAGTTAATGTATTAACATTTTATACGCTAGTTTTAATATGAATGTTTATGTTATGTTTCATCCGTTTCATATAAGGAATGAATTATACATATTAATTGATGAAAATGGCCCTATATATCCTCTCAATGCATTAGTAGGTCTCATGAGACCAACCAGTTTCTTGTAACTAGTCCTTTAAAGAATATTTGTGAATAGTCTTCGCACAAGGCCTTAACGTAGTAGTTATTATGTCGAGTATTATGAATTTAATTATTATGAAATTATTTATAACATGTGATTATTAGAATATTAGAATGTGTTTGTGAATGTTTATACAGTGATTTTATACTTATGTTTACAATATTATGTTCATGTTTTATGTTTTAAAATCCTCAGTTTTTTATTCTATATAGTACATTAATGGTTTATATCATCCAACGAATTATTTACCCATAATGAGCATCTAAGCTCACCCTATTATTATTATTATTTCCCCCTAGATTCCAAGAAGTGTATTTTGATTGATATGAAGGGTTATTCTTAGGGAATAATTTCATTCTCAATGTATTGTTTTTTCTTTTTTATGTTAGAAACTGTAATGTGGCGTTCATGTATATAATCTATTTTCCAAAACTATTATAATGATCGGTCCATCAAGAATTGATTCCTTGTTATTTTTCCAATGTATTAGAATAATTTTATAGCACTGTTTAACATGGTTTGGTGAATTATATATGTAAATAGAGGATGTTTAGAAAAAACATAGAAATAGATTTATAAAACTTCGATTTTGGGATCAAAACCCTAAGAAAGACATTGATGACATGGTTATTTCAAGTAGTACATCTCTTTCTAGATAATACATGTTGATTTTGTTCTAGAATAGATGTAACATGGGATGAAAACTCTGACAATGTGTATTTATATTGACTCTGGGTAACCTAGTACAAGACAAATGGCCTTATTGCACACCAAGATTGAAACTCCTAGGGGATATTCTTAGGATAATTCATATTTTCATTACAAAACATTATTAAGAATTTATGAGTTAATATTACCCCAAAGGAACCATATTTATAATTATAGCTTTCATATGCATAAAATTGTTCAATTTATGTTATGTATTTTACTAGTTTTTATTTTTTCATTATTATTCATAACATAATTTAGTGTATGTCATTGATGAGAAATGGTGCCTTGTGGAAGAAATATAAATCCTATCAACACATGTAATCCATCTAGAGATTTCCCTCCTATGAATGATATTGATAATGGAGTTGGTGAAACAACTAGTACAGAATAACTTCTAACCATATTGGGACAAATAAACCATGTTATGAATAATAACCTTACCCGTATAGAGCATCCTGATCCACAATTAAGAGGATCAATGTTAAAATTCTTAATGAGACAACAACCTCAAACATTCAATGGGGCTAAAAATACTTATTTAGTAGAGAAGTGGATAAATTCATTATAGAAAATATTTCATTCTTTGGGAAGTAATGAAAGGGAAATGGTTGTCATGGTAGTCTATAATCTTTAATGAAATGTAGATCAATTGTTGTAATTGATTCAAAAGAAAAAAATGATTAATAAGTAGGAAATATGTAATGGAGGGATGTTAAAAAACTTTTAATATTGAAATACTTTCCTCATGAACAACGATAAGATATGGAATGAAAATTTTTGGGCCAAAGGAAAAATGTGGATTAAAATATTGCAAAGTATGTGGATAAAATCACAAAGTTAGCAAATCATTATAAAGACCACATAAGTAACCCATGAAGTAATATTGGTCGATTATTTGAGGGTTTAAAACCATTCATCTAATGGGAATTGGTCCCATAATCTTTCTTATTGTAGAAAGATATAGTCTCGTGTTCTATCAAGATAGAATAGAAATTCTCTATGTCTTATGACATTACAGAAAATTAATATAATAAAATAACAGGGGAGGGAGAGATAGATAAAGGGAATAAGGAAATAAGGATTCTCCCTTATTTAAAAATGTGGGATGGAACACCATGGTAATTACCTAAAAGTAATGGGAGTTTGTTGAAAATATGGAGAATAAGGTCACCAAGATCATGATTATAAAGGAATGAAAGAAGTTGTGCAATGTTATAATTGTAATGATATGGGACATTAGGCAAACAACTGTCCAACGCGTGAAGGAAATTTATCTTAGAAAATGAAAATCGATCAAGGTCATGTTTATGATGTTACTATAGTCGAAGTGGAATAATTAATGTATTTGTGTTTTTGGATTCAAAAATTATATCATAGTTATAAGAAGAATGTGGTATATATATGTATTGTACTACATTAATTTTTATTTTCATTAAGTTATTAATTTGTCAAAGTTAATCATATATTCATTATGTGACGATAATATAATAATTACATTGTTTGGGTAATCTAATGTTACAATTAATTTTGGAAATTTAGAGACGTTTTAGACAGAGATTGGATAGAATTATATTGGATAACTATATAGGTTAGAATGGATTACATTGAAATTTGTATATTTTTTTTGGGGTTAAAAATTTTCATAGGTTTATTTATGGAATTTCGTAATACTATAGTTTTATTAAAATGACAATGTACAGGTCAGGTGATAACATGTTAGGTCGGGAAAATATTCAGGAATCGAACCAAAAACTGAATTAGAACAATGATTTATCACCTTCTATTTGAATACATGATGTCCCTGGTATTTATAAAATATTTTTCATCATTTAAATGGTATATGTTTATATTTGTAACCTTATATGATTGAGATAAAGAGAATAATTTTGAGTTTTAAAGAGAAAGATGAGTTTTGTATGTAGGAACTTGTTAAACAACAAAACTCTACATGTAAATTAAGTATTACTACTTTTGTTACTAGTCTATGAATTTAGTTAATTCTACAACACTAGGTAATGGAACATTAAACAAAAATAAAGTCCTAAAACATTATTTTGTGATGAATCAAATGGTCCCTTAGAAGATCATAGATTTATAGATTTCAGTTTGTTAACTTTATCCTAATAATATTATTTAACTCTCTACATTAGAACATTATGGTTATTTTCCCTTACATATCCTTGTTTTCCTATATGGAACCCTAGTATGTGTTATATACGATAATCTTCATACCTACCTTTATTTATTTTAAGATAGAGGCCTTGTTAGTACATTTTTATGGGGGATTTCAACCAAGATATTTTGAAATATCCAACCCCTAGTTTTCAATTTTGATTTTAACATGAGAGGACAAAATTTATTGAAGAATTCGATAATGTAACATCCCACACTTCCACGGTACGCTTTCTTTTTAAATAATTCAATACCATGCGATGTTCGCAACATGAAGTTCATGTGCACCATGACCTATCAAACTTGCTATTTAATAAATAGTTATGAATAATATTAAAAAAAAATTAAATTTTATATAATCTGTACAGGTTTAACATTAATAATTTTTGTTTTCTTATACATAATATATTGAGAAATTAAAATTTTCATATAAAAGGACTATTTTTAAAAAATTCAGTTTTTTCACCATTTATTAGAGAACCTTATTTTAATCAAATATTTCACACATTTATAAATTTAATTTGATTAAAATATATTCCTTTTTATAGGGGGTATGACAAAATTTAGTGTGGATAATTTTTTTTTACTTTTTTGATAACTTTTATATTTTGATTAATAGTGAAAACTACTAAATTTTAATTGAAAACAACTTTTTTAGTAGAAATAATTTCAAATGATAATAAATAAATTTGAATAGTTTTAACGTATAATTATATTATATTTTAATAATTAAATTTAATTAAGGTCACTGGGAGTAATTTCACATATAAATTAGACATAAAAACATGTAAACTGTTTGTAAGTTTTTACTTCCAGAAAACCCGCATTTCTGTTTGGACAACAGAAATTAACATTTAATTAAGTACTGAAAATTTTGTGTTTTGAATTTTGAAAAATGTAATGCATATTTATAATTAAATGTTCCAAATTATATAAATAATTACTTTTTATTTCTCGACATTAAGAATAGTAATTTCCGTTATTATTTTTATTTACCATGGTTAATTGGTAAATAATGTAAATAATAGGTAAACAAATAATATTATAATAATATAAAACTACCCTAACACTTTTATTAATACTATTGGATGAGATATATTCGACCATGAGAATCCTTAGGCAGAATATTTGGCATTTGGGGACCAATTTGGTGTGACAATGACATGTTATAAAAATTAATTTATTGTAATGAAAATTATAACATAAACATAAATATTTTAATAAATTGATGTTAATATTGGGTTATATAACCTATATCTATGAATTTAAATAATCATTAAAAATATAAATTGATTTTCAACATCGTGTTTTTTCTTTATAATTTTTATAAACTACCTAAGTATATTTATTTATGACACAATTATGATGCAGTAATTATCTCAATAATGAAATATTCAAATAATTTAATTTATAAATATTAAACAAAATGTAATTTGAAAACATTTATTCCATCCATGAATTTAATTGATTTAATTTTCATATAATGGATGAATCAATTACTTTGGTTTGAATATATCAATTTTCTGTGACTTTAATAAAAATAAATTACTAAATAATTTTAAAATACAAAAAAAAAATATTTAAAACTAATACTATTTTATTAAATGACAATAAAACTCCTAAAAATAAAATTTTCCGCCAAAAAACTTGTATATTGACAAATCATTCATAAATTATCCACTTTAGGTTATTTTGTACTTTTACAGTAATTACATTAAACATGTTGTATAAAAATACATGTGAATATGGTAAGAGTTAACTTATTTAACAAATGGGTTAAATATAAAAGAAATGGTTACTTTTATTCCTAAACATGTATAAAACCAATTGGTTGAGAGTATTTCTTCCAATACTCATCTTATACTCGAAAGAAATTAATTTTTAGCAATTATATTTCCAAAATTCTTTTATTAAATATTATTATTTCATGATTTTCTTAAGGTGCCCCTCACCTCTCTTATAGAAGACAACCTCCCTTTATCTTTAATTCACATCTCCAAAGCAATTTGGATTGAAAAAAAACTTACTAAATATCCTCCCAAAATACCTAAATTAATTTTATAAGAGTCAAATTAGTTAGAAATCTATCTTATGGATTACTTTTGTGAAAATCAATAGAATACACTCTAAGAAGAGGCAATCGTTTTATCCCTTTTTTAATGCTCATTTATTCTTCTAAATGTTTTCACTAAGTTCATACCATATTAAAATAATATATACATCATATAATATATTATGATATGTTTTTAATATTATGGGATAACCACAAATCTCTTTTTACCCATCATATAAATAACAATACAACCATGCGTGCGTACATACAACTTACCATCTCCACGCCGTGGTGTAATTTTTTTTTCATGTACAGTTTATTTATATGGTTATAACGATGAATATAATGGGTGTAAATTATATATATAACATGATACTTCTTGTGTAAAATTAATAGTCCATCTAATTTCATACCATTTAATCATTAATGGAACAATATCTTGCTATTCTGTAAGTACGACCTACAGTCTCCATGACGCGATGAGATTCATTCTACACTTTAACAATCCAGGAATGATTACTAAAAATAAATAATTAATAATTATTAAATATATTAAATAATATGTATACTATAATTATATATATATATATATATCTGTACATATATTTCAATCACTCACTTCAATTCAATGTGATAAGAAAAAAGAAAATCGTTCATACGTACGCACGACCTACTGTCTCCATGAACGATGTTTTCCATTTTATATTTCTATCTATTATATATATTTATATTATGAAAATATATGATATATAAATAATATTATACATTATGGAAGTATGTAAATCATGATGTATGTACTAGTATCATGAATAAAAAGAAATAACACATGTGGTAAACAAAGTGATATTAATCGAAATGTTGCATTAAATTGAAATTATTAATAAATGGGTAATATAAAGTCATAATAGAATAAAATATTAAATCATAAATATTATTATTATTATGATATAAGTTAATAATATTTTTAAAGACATTATATATTTGTTTCGATGTTGTATGGAGAGTATCAGACTTAGGGTAATTGTTAATTTCAAAATCTCATTATTATTTGAGGTAATTGATGTGTATCTATTGGAACATCTTTATCCTCCATGCGCATGTTTCTAAAAATAGTTTGATAAATTGTTTTACTATAATCCAGGGGATTTTTTATGATTTTTTTACCCATGGTTGAATTTTTATAAAATGTTTTGAATTGAATCCTTCGGTCCTTTTCCAAATGAGGTAATATATGCCCATTTGAAAAATTAAATAAGTAATGTTTTTTAACTTAAATGGCTTGAGTAGCTATTTTAAATCTTCATTTAACCCTTATATTTTTATTCTTCCTTTAAGATCATGAAATGTTATATTCAAATGAAATTTTTTATTTTTAAATTGCATAATAGTTAAAATTTTTTTTAAAGTAATATAGATATTTTCCTCGAAGAGTATTAATAAATTTAAGAAATTTATTGAAACTATATCAACATCCTCTGTTGGATTTTATTATTTTTTCAACTAGACTTATTATTACACAATATTCAATATTTTATTGAATTTTTTATGATACGTTTGGCTATGGATGTTCTATTTTAATACCATTAATGGATTACTATTAAAGTATGGACATTTCGTATACTAGTTTTAATAATAATGTTTATGTCATGTTTTCCTCATTTCATATGAGGAATCTATTTGAATTAGTAAGTGATAGGAAGGGCCTACTATTTCTCCTCAATTCATCATTAGGTATCATGAGACAAACTATTTTCTTTGCAGAAGGCCTTGATATAATATTTTTAACAGTTTTGGAACAATTCCTTGAAGTAGTAGTTATTATGCCTAGTATTATGCATTCCCTCATTATGGAATTAGTTTTTACATGTGATTATTCGACTAATATAATATCCATATACATGTTTATAAGGTAATTTTTGACTTATTTTTACCACATTATGTTCATTTTTTATGTTTTAAAATGATTATGTTTATGCTATACATATTTACTTAAATGTTTTTATCTTTTTCTAAATTATTTACCCTTACTGAGCATCTGATCTCACCCTTTTCTGATGTTTCATATTCCAAAGATTCCAAGAAATGTAATATTATTGATATATAGGGTTAAGATAGAGGAATAATGCCATTTTCAAATGATTATTTATGTGATGTTTTATGGTTGAAAGTGTAATGTAATGTTAATGTATGTAATATATCTTCTAAGACTACTGAACTAATCGGTCCTTCAGGACATGATTTCTTCTAATCATTCCAATGTATTAATATAATGCACTGAATCTAGGTAACTAGGGATAGGTTGTTACAAAATTGCTGTCCATTTATATATAAATGGAACAATGGTACGTTGTCATTTCATTGGAGAAGTAAAAAAATCCACATGATTTAGGCTATTATTCATAACTTGGGTCACCTATGAATGAATTTAGAAGAATTTTTGAAGTCCACTTCTAATGGAAATGGGGTTTTTATTGAGGAAATATGATTTATTTCCCCTATTTTGGGTGTTTTCCTTGTTCCTCCTCGTCCCCAACATTTTCAATGATAGAAAATATATGAAAGAAACATAATCCAACAAATAACGAATACATTATTAATTTACACAATTAATACTAAAAGATTATATTATATGATACCTATGTTTATCCATTTTTGGAAACTGGTTTTCTTGGATATTTAGATTTACCTAGCCTTATCCTAAGTATTTTAGTAATTCTTTTTATTCCTCACTCTAAAATTAAATAAAACATTTCTCTAATTCCAACTATAAATAACATACTTGTTTATATATGACTATTAAATTATTTTATAGATAAAAACTATAATAATTATAAATTAAACTATTTAAAGCTTTATAATCATGGGTAAATAATAATCATACATCACTTATACATAATAAATAATATTAATTTATTTAAATAAATTATATTCATCCTGTTAAAATATCACCATATTCTTATGATATTTAGTCACATGATGATTTAAATCAAATAATGGAGTGAGCTAAAAGACCATTAAGGGGGAGAGTAAGTGACATGAATCAATATAACATGGATCAACATTATAATCATCATTATATCATAGTAATAGTATCAACATAATAATCATGAAGAAAACATTTGATACATGCATGGAATATAGTGATTCATAAAAATGAAACATCATGTCACAGTATCAAAATACCATGAATAGTTTTGGAAAATCTTTCATCATGTTCACACATAACATTTGTGCATAATCAAAAAATAATCATTGTGAAAAAATATATCATCTCATTCACTCATATTACTCAATATCTCCTGAGATACATCAAATAAACCATTTTTTATATGGATATATTATCACAATCCCACCCAAAACATCAAAAAGTTGACATTATCCAACAATCAACATAGAAGATATAATAATAATTGTCATAAAATAAACCATTGAATAGAATGGAAACAATATAAATTTAATGAAGATTAATTTCATGAATAAAATTTTGCATCATAAATTATTAAAGGTAATCATACTAGGTATTAAAATTATTATTCATTAGTGGAAAATAAATAACTCAAGAGAAGTAAGAGTTGTGTTTTTTAAAAGAAAATACTTTTTGGAAAATAATTTTATTTGGATTATAAATCAATTTGGTAACATGAATATCTTAAGTAGAAATTTGAAGAATATTGAAAGGATATTTTTGAACCAATATAGTAATATTATTACAAAAATTAATGTTAAATTAGAATAACCCAAATAATGGTATTTGAGTTAGAGAATCCCCTCACCATAAATATTTATTTATTTAATCTCTTTTTCAACTCCATAAATCTAAAAATATATTTATTAAAAAATTAATCATGAGTTAAATTATTATTATTTTTACCACTATTTAACAATTATAATAATTTTATTATATTTCATAATTTCATTGGTTATAGGGAATCAATCTTGATGTCATGTTTTCCTTAAAAAATTATTGTTTTCCTTTGATTCATTATATTGATGAAAATAATTTATACACAAGTATAATTACTTCTAATAGAAGATAATACATCAATATATACATTTATATATCATAAATAATTTATTTTATCCATCCATAGGTTTAATGATAATAAAATGATTTGAAATTTCTCTATCGGTGATTAATCGACCGTTGATGGGATATTGTCAAAAGTGTAAGAAAGGGATGTTTGTTATTTATATGTGTCATAATTATGATACATAAATTAAGATAAAAATGTAATATATTTCTAATATAATTATTACCTTGTTTTAGAATATTTTTTTAAATGTATTTGAAAAAAAATGAAAGAGGGTATGAAAAAATAGAAATTTATATTAAAACATACTTTTTCCTCTATATATGTAATCTTTTATGACACAAATAATCCTTTAATGTTTAGAGTAGGATTACTTTATTACACACCTAGGTATTATAAGGGGGTTTGAATGGTGGATATTTGATTTACATAAGCTTTTTAAAGAGAGGTATGAGTAGTTTTCCAATGGAGGTAGAGGGGTTATTTATACTTAATGGGAGGGGTATTTATAGAATGAAATAATGATTTAAATACCCTATGAAATATATAACATGTAATATAGAATTTTTGATAATTAAAATAATATATAAATAAAATGTACTGTTATTAAGACTAAAATCGTATTTATAATTTGATTTCACTTAGTTTATAAAAAAGAATGTAGAAAAAGAGGAAATTGTTTATGGAAGGGGTCACTTTTGACTTCAAGTTTTGGAAAATGAATTTTAGGATTGTAAATTGAGTTTATTATATTTTAATAAATCATTAATGAAATGAAATATCTTTTTCGACAATCTATGTCCATTAAATTTTTAGTTTATTATTACATAATGAATGATGTAATTTAAGATACATCAGTTACATGAAAAAATGTTTTTCTCTTTTTCACCTGAATGATGATGTTTTTCGAAAATTACTAAAACATATCCCATGAACAATATCAATTTGATTATTATAAAATTGAAGATAATTATATAATATTAAATTTCGAAAATATTGTATTTTAGTTATATATATAATATATATAGTTTTTTATAAAATTCATGAAAATATTATTGAATAAAGCTTCTCATATATTTACTTTGTGATTATAAATAATGATATTTATTTTTTAAAATTAAATTATTTATATTTATTTATATTAATAATTATTAATATTATTTATATCACACATTAGTATTTTGGAATTAAATTTCTATTCTAATTGGGGGTTTTTATTCTTAATGGTTATGTTAGTATTCCAAATAGTAGGGTTACTATTTCAAAAGTCACACTAGAATATCAAAGGTCATATCACCTCTTATAAATAAAACTTAATTGCTTCATTCAATATTCAACTCAATTCATCTCGAAGTTTAACATTTCCATTTTCTATAATTTTCACTACTTTACTAATATTTTGTTTCTTCTCTATAGTGTTGATCATGGAAGGTATGATTCTTGCAGATTTTGGAGATCCATTTTTTCCAATGTAGTTTTTCTATTATCTATTTTCTATCCCCTTATAATAATTTAAATTATAATGCATTCATTCATTTTATATTCTAATATTTTTAATTAATGAAATATGTGTTGTTTGTTTCTTTATGTGTTGTATGTGTACAATAATTTTTAATATAACATAGTAAACAATCATTTCAAGAGATCAAGTTAATTTATAAACATTGGGTTCTTATAGTTAGTCTGATGAAATAATTAAAAATTGAATGAGGATCTAAGATAATAAAATATTTTACATAGACTTTAATTTGATCTCCACCTCTATATGAACTTAGTGGAAGGTAATCATCTATGGAAACTAGTGTCCAATTAGTTCAATAATAATTTTTTATTATCTACACATTCTATATAAATATTTATTTAATAATATGTTATGTATTTTTTTCATTATTATATAATAATTTCACAAATAGCTATTATGATCACATCCATTCAAAATTAAATCCACCTCAATATTAACAATACAAACATTGTTCAATCCCAAAAGATGAAAAGAAACCAAATAGTGACATATTGAAATGTTTGAATTTGTTGAAATATTTGACTCATGATGATAGATATCCATAGTTTAATTCATATAGTATATATTTTCAATTATATCCATGAAGTACTCTCAATGAAAAATCACATCATTGATCTATTGATTTATTATAGACTAAAGATTTAGATGAACCGAAAACATTTAAATATTTTTACTTGGTAACATATTCATGGATTTAGTAATTAGTCCATAATTATTTTGTAGACAGATATATTACAATAATTTTTGTTTGATTCTCTATAATAATATGTATTTTTGTATAATGTATAACCAACACTAGTGAAACTATCCCAAGTCAATGTTCTAAATCACTTCATAAATAGAGGTTCATATATCATTGTCATAAATGAATGTTTTTTTATGGATACATTTCAAAGTAAAATCTAAAAAATGGTTGGTTTAATTATTTAATAATAGAATATATATAGAAAATTATATGAATAAAAAATGTATAAAGAATGAAATTGGGATGACAATAATTATAAAAAAATTAATTTTACAATGAGATCATTACCTAGGTGTATTCACTGTAAAATATTTATATTGGTGTTATAAATATGATGAACCTATCATGAAAGATCAAATTAAAATAAAATTGGTAATAAATGATAATTTTAGAAAGAAATATTATGAAAGAAACATGCATATTTTGGTTAATGAGGGTCATATCCCATCTATTTTAAGATACAAGTCCCTTAAAATTTTTGGATAACACCATATTGGTTGGTTGGTATTTTATTTAAATTTTAGTTTTCCTGACTTGGTTTGTGAAGTGTTATGTGTTTTAGGGGTTCAGTAGGGATATGAGGTTATTTCTAGCTGTAAGTAAAATACATGTCGTGAACCCCATCCATGACGTGATCTATTTTGAATAGAATATTAGAACTGATTTCATGACTTGAGTTAATTCACAACCTAAAAAATATACAAATCCTTTGTAAAAATTTCACTATGTGTATACATTTCCTGAATATATATTATCACAATTTGTAAACATGTCACTATATAAAATCACACCACATGAATTTTTTTAAAATATTTTTAAAATTGGTTATGTGATTTTAGATAAAATTAGAAATGGAGTGGGTCTCACCCATTTTAAATTACTCCAGTATCATATATCCATATCACATACATCCCTCTATACTGTATAACATTCAAAGACCCCTCTTCTCTCCAAAAAAACCCTCTTTTTTACATATCATATTTTTTATAGCCAGTAATTCCAACATCACTATCAAACAAAGAACCTATGTGCACTATCATAGTCACCTAAATACCCTCCACACACCTCTAATATTTGATGCATCTCTCCCAGGGAAAATTGATAAGAGTTTTTTTTCAATCAAAAAGAATGTTAATATTGGGTCTTTGATATTTAATAATATATTTTAAGGAATTCCTTCGAGATCGACTTCTAGTTATAGTTCCATTGCTATCATATATTTATGATCTTGATGAATGGAGGGACGATGCTGATTTCTATAGAAAATATAAAGTTATGTCACCTCCTTCATCACTTTTAATGTGGCTTGTCTAAATATAATCCCAATTACTGTGTTTTAATTTTTCTACAACATGTGAAATGGTTCTGATTACACTATAATGATACATGTTTAACCAATTGAATTTTATAGGTCTTGTTAAATAGTAATTATTTTTAACTACAATTGGATCTTGTCTGATCCATAGGCATAGATAATAAGACTTGTGAGCAACCGATAAGTGTGCTAGATGTCGAACTTGTTGTGACAAGTTATGTTTTACATTAGAGATATCTTATATAATTGAAACAGATTTATTAATTTTCCTCTTACATATGAAATTATCATTTAGACCGTTTCAAGTTATTTACTATTATATAATAGCCATTGAAACAGTTTTATTAATTTTCTTCTTACACAGATTGAGATGGTTATATACTGTGCTATGACTAGACACATGCTGTGATTCTTATAAAATGATATTGTTCTTAACACATGCTAGAATTATTATATACCAGGATTTTACTATAGATATTTTGCGATGATTATATATCTAATTTTTTCCCATTGATATGTTATAATTTGTATCTAATGTATAGGGTTGTAATGGTTAAAAAACATTTTCAGAGACATTTTGAAATGGTGTCGAAGTTGTTTTTTTGGTTTCATGGTTATGGTTGGAATGGTTGTAAAACATTACCAGAGATATTCTAGTATGATGATGAATAAGTTTGATTGATGTGTTATATTAATTGATTATTTAATTAATACACCTGATATTTTCATAATTTTATACACTACTTTTCATAGAAAGGATTTGAGTAGGGATGATGGGGTTGGCATAATGATTTTTACTCACACCCTACATAGTCCACCATTTAGTACCTTAGATTATTAAATGGACATATGTTTGTGAAAAAGAGAAGGAACATGTGGATAATTGATGGAATGCAAGATGGGTTGGGTCTTGTAGAAGGGACAAACCTAGTGTTCTGTACTATGATATTTTAAGTATTTATTTGAGTCAGCTAATACTATTATTTGTACAATCTTCATCATTTCTTTTAGTTTCATCCATATAATAATTAAATAATTTATTATCAATTGGATTTTTTATATGGACTTTTATCATCTTTGGTTTCATGATTATATATCCCATAATTTTTCAATTTTTTCAACACAGTGATATTTATTTATATTTTTATTGTGTTGTTACTCTATACCTGATGGTATATTATCTCTTTAATGATTACCACACCCATTCTATAGGGTGGAAGCTTCTAGAATTTTTGGAGGTATTATTGAGGACACATAATGAATCAAATTGAGCCAATAGATAGAGTGTTAGACTGGGGAATGTTACAATGTGGTATTCGAACACATGTTTTCTTTTTTCTGTTTGTTTAGTTTTTGGTAAATGTACAAAATAAGATAGGATGAATCAAGACATGGTAATGATATTGATCATGGGAGTAGCTAACCCTGATATGGGATTACAATCAATTTCACATAGATTATATTTATTATCATAATGTTTTATTATTATAGTTTTATGTTATTTCTCATTGGGTGATTAACATGTTTTGTGATGTTATTTTTTCATATAATTTTTACATGTGGTCTGGTACTATATGAAATAACTATTCTTGCATCATGATAGGCACATAGAGATATATAATGACAGTTATTATTTTTATACAGACATATTTATTGTATTTGATATATTTACCAATATGAAATTCCAATTGAGATGCATATTATATTTGGTAAATGAAATAAATAAATTGATATGTCATGCTAAATCAATTTTTAATCTACAGTTAGAGATACCATGAGAGAATGGTAATATGTTGTTGTCCCCTATTATGGGGACCATTTTTTTGACCACGTGTTCTATGTATTTTGGTTTATTGGTAGAGAAAATACCTCTCTAACGTATTTTAATTGAGGATAAGGAATGGGGGAATCCATATTCTCCTAATAATGCTGAGCTGAAGCTTCATGTAGATCCTAAGGATCATTTGGACATTCCGCTTGATGATATATTCTTGAGGGCCATGTGATCCGTATAGAGGGATACATTTCACACTATACCCACAATTTTTAAGATGATGTGCGTTTTTAGTAGAAAAATCAACTTTCATTTGATATACAGGATCACCTCTAGGAGGTAGAGTTATTGGTCGAGTTAGTCCCAATGATCTTCAAGCACCTAAAGATACCCTCACACATGATTGTGAAGAATACTATATATATAATTCATGGTCCTCTAAAGCATGGGTGGCATATTACATATAAATTTTGGAAAATATATGACTTATTTTGGAAGGATATAGAGTTGATGTTTCTGATCTACTTCCATCAAGAGAAATTGATGGATAATTAGTCTTATTAGGTAATATATCTTTAATAGGATATTATTCCTATTGTGAACTATTCAAAATTCATCACTAATTTTTATAATTATGTTCCATCCTTGGCTACCTCTAAGATATCTATGGTGAGACATTCACAGGATGAGATTTATTATGAGTTTATATCACAAGAGAAAATATTCCATCTGAGAAATTTTGAGGATGTGATGAACAAAAAAATAATCACAAAAAACGAATTTGAGATAATCCCTGACCAATGAATATAATATTTCATCATGGATAACTAGGATATCTTCTTCAGGTGGAATGATGAATCAATATGACAGTTTTGTTCATGGATGTAGTTGGGAGAGAAATCATGGATGTGAGCCTCCGTCACAAAATAATGTTTTTTGTTGCAAATTCATTGTGGCATGTTTGGCCAAAAGAAGCGTTAGAGATGTTAAAATTATTTAGAGTGTTTTTATATGTGTTGATTGGGTCATCATAAAAAGTTTTTTGGGAATTTTCCAAGGCAGAATATAAGTTGGGGCTCATGAAGGAGACCTAACTCCGGAAGGGGTATAATAACTCTTCATCGTAATGGTAGTTGGAGGTAAACTATTCCTTCGTAATGAGTATTTTGAGTGGTACCCCAGTAAGGAAAGAGTAGTACTTCTTAGAGAGAATAATAAAAAGGAGTCAAAGTGGAGCCCTAGGAAAATGGGTGAGTCATCTTCATTATATATATTCTTCTCTGTTTGGTTTGGATGTAGGACCTTATAACATCAGAGGTACGATCCCTATATAATCAACCCTAGCATGATTTTTTTTCATACTAGATAATTTAATTATTTTTATCTTATCAATTCACAAATGGTTTTGGTTTGGCTATGATGAGTATTGATGGGGTCACAACATATGACACATCATTGGGAGTAAGTGAATTGGGTATCAATATCTACATGTAGTGTCTCTTAAAATTTGTTGCTATCATTTCCATTGGTATATTTTTATATTGGAAATGATAATATTTTATTTTCATCATTGTATTGATTGGCTAGTTATATTATAGGATCTTATTGACTATTACTAAAGGATATTTAAATTTCTATCTCTAAAAAAATATACATATAATCACCAAGGTGAGTATGATCTTCAGAATGATCATAGAGTACCAATTTAAGGTAGAATGTATTGTCTCATGGATCAAATAGAATTTACAATTATAGATGCTGTTGGGATTAGACATGAATCGTTTCCTCCTGTGTTGTAGTTTTTTTCAGGACTTGTTTCTTGAATACATCATTGAATTACCACCCTAGTAAGGGATTGATTTCATGGTTGAGTTAGTTCAAAGGGGTTGGCCTATTTATTTCATGAATTATTGGACCGAATTAGACTATATTTAAAAGATGAAATTTCATTTGGATGATCGATAATAAAACAATTTTATTCGTCCTAGTACATCTCTTTATGTTTATCTTTTTCATTTGACCATGAACACTTATGTGAATCTTCTCATATCTATTGATTAACGGTGATCCAACCAGTTAAAAATTATGAACTAATATAACCTTTCGCACAATGATGACCTCTTTGATTAATTAAGAGGTTACATTATTTTGCCTAGGAATGAAATGAGATCGGTGCATTATTAGTTGAGGCTGAGACTAATAGAAATACTCTGAACTACATTCAAAAGAAGTTATAGTTGATATATGATTGTAGTGATATTGTTTGTTCTGATTCATACAATGGCAGTATTCATAGACTTGATGAATTATATTATTTAACATATCCTGGATCAAATTTTTGTAGATTCTGTTCCTGAAATCGTAGTGTTCTCCAAATATAGGGGTGATCATTTCCACATGTTGAAATTATTTTGAGTACACTAATAAATCATATGTTATATGCCAATATAGCCAAATTCAGTTTCTGGATTGATAGAGTTCACATCCTAGGTCATTTTAACTCCACGATTAGAGTGCTAGTGGACCTAGAGAAGGATGTAGCTATGGTATCTTGAGAGATACCGAATAATTTATTCGAGATTCAGATATTTATTAATATAGTAGGTTATTACCAATGATTCATTTGGGGATTCTCCCATCTAGTGGAACCTATGCGTGGGATGGAGAAGAAAGGGATGATGTATTTTGGTAAGATTCATGTTAGAGAGCTTTCCATGAGATGAATTGAATGCTTGTCTTAGCACCGATCTACAAATTATATGAATCTATTAAAGACTATACCATATAATATAATGCATTTGGAGTTGAAATTGAGTGTTTATTATGTAAGAGGACCATGTGGTTTCTTAATAATCAAAATATTTGAGACCTCGTGAGAGGAATTATCCCACCCCTGACCTAGAATTTAATGCGGTGGTACATGCTCTGATATGTTGGAGAAAATATATTTTGGGAGAGTGGTTTGTGGTGTACATATAACACAAGAGCCTCACTTACATCTTCTCTCAGAGATACCCAAACCTTCATCAAAGGAGGTGGGTCGATCATATATAGACTTTTAACATCAAGATGAAATACAAAATAGGAAACTGAAAATTCATTTATAATTTCTTGAGTTTGAAGGTGTAGATAGGGGAAATACAAGAATCATTGTTTGAGTGGTGAATGATGTCCCTTTTGACAGATATTTATCTATATGTTCATCAGCCAAAAGGATGAGTCTCTATAACATTTATAGATGATATAAATGTTCTTCATGATCAGAATAATATGGAGTAGTTATTTCATTTGTTGGGATTACTTCTAAGAAACAACACATATGGTGGATAGCCTCCATCCAAACGACTGCATGGAAGGGGAACATATCTTATTTTTCTTAGATGACAATGGGTTACTATGGGTTTGCGAGAGGAGGTGAAGAGATAGTTAAATGATTTTATATTGGATGTATATCATAGATTATCAAATTAATATCCTAATATCCATTGATATTAATGGTTTCTTGGGATAATAAAGGAGACAACAAGCTTTGGGGTGATATGTTTCTTCTGTCAGTAGGTGAAGGCCGTGCATTAAAGGCATGTGGCATTTTTGCAGCCTCATCCAATTATATTGTGGAAGTGGCATGATTTCACTATGGATTTTGTAATAGTATAACATGTTAACCTCTATATATTTATGATATTTAGGTGATTTTAGATCGAATGATGAAGGTAGTATACTTATTTCCTATAAGGGAGACCATCATCATTCATTATCAGGACAATCTATATGTGTGTGAGATAGATTGGTTTCATATTGTTCTGAGGAGCATTGTTTGTAATTTGGAACCACATTTCTTGTATCAATTTTAGTTAGGAATTAACATAGATTTAGGAGTATAAGAACTTATTATTATATCCAATAATAATCATAATAATTTCCAATTTGAATAGACAATTCATATTTTGATGTATATGATGCAGGTGTGTGTATTGTTTTTTTATACATCAGTGTTGAATTTGGAAGTCAAAAATATTACCTATAATAATATCATCAAGTTATTGATCAAAATGTATATTTTTAAAGCTGTTAATGGATGTTCATGTCATTAACCTCTTTTTTGGATAGAGGTACGGGAGTCAGAACATGTTGGTTGAAGTCTCGTGTATGAGATGTATTAGAGGATTTTGTTGATCAAATGGTGATTGGTAACATCATTGATAGAACATGAATCATACACACAAAATTGGAGATAACCTATAGAGTTTTGGTTGCTCACCAAGGATTTGAATAGGTGTTTCATTGGTTTGGGAAGATCATATCAAAAAACAAGTGAATCTTGTGCTTAGGTTTTTAGGTCATTTCGATAGGGTGGAAAGGGTAAGTCTAGTGGAATAATGTTTATCCCTTACACATCACTATAGAACTATGACTGATTATTTTCATGATCCACTTCTTTATAGATACCATTAAGAACCTTCTTAAATGATGTATATTGATAATGTTGAGTTGGGTGTTGATGCATCCTCTAACGAAAATCAAATGCATATTGTCGACATTGGTGAGAAGAAACATTGGGGGAGGACCATTCATCTATTATGATTACTATGGAATCATCAACATGTTCAAGATGAGACCTAGGAGAGGGAGTCTAACATGTGAGAATAATTTCTAAACTTGTTTGTTGATCCCCCATAGTGATGCATGGAGTCGCTTGGGAATTAGTTGTAATGTAGTGGGGATCTCATATGATCCCATATTTTTATAGGTAAAACTCTACTTAAATATTTGGTTCAATCGATTTAGGTTTTGTTTTATATTTTAAACCTTATTTATCGAGCCTAGGATCATGATGGGTTACGAATTGTAGGGGCCAAACATTAATAAGAGGGGAGTTCACGTTGTATGAAAAATACTTGTTGATAGAAAAATTCATGACCTGAAGTGTTTTGGGAAGAACCAGTTGATTTCATTCAGGACCTAAATTGACTGACAAACTAGAAAATTTACATACCTTGTAAATAATATTCAGACTATTTAGATATGTCATGGATATATTTTTCACCACATGTACACTTGTCATAATATCATATTACACAATGTTTATTTTTTGTTTAATTCTTTTTAATGGAGGGGAATGGATTTTGGGAAAAAATTGAAAAAAAGCTGGATCACACATTTGAAACCCATATCGCATCATGAATCAATAACATACACCTCACTCTATGTGGTTGAGCCTTTTTGGACCCTTCCTATCAATTATAGAGACCTTTTAGACTTGTCCTCTCTATCGTAGATACTCCACACACCACTTCTATTGACTAAATCACCACCATGCATCACCATATTGGACTGAAGACCCTCTGCACAACTCCTTTTAGGATTGCGACCCTTCTGTAGATAATTTCTAGGACTGTAATTTGATTTGGATGAAAAATCATGTTGGATAATTTATATATGATCATATATTTTAAAGATATACCTTCAAGTTCGTATTTTTTATTATAGATCTATTACTTTATGAATTTGTGGTTCTAGTTGAAAGGAAGTAAGAAGTCGGTTTCTATGGAATACACTGGGTTTGTTCACCACCTTCTCCAAATTCAAGGTGGGATGTCTAAATATAATCAATATTAGTCTGATTTAATTTTTATATTGTATATGCAATAGGTGAGATCATTCTAGTATGCCACATACATTAAAAAATAATTACATAATACCTTTTAAATAGTAATTATTTATTAATTATGTTGGATCCCTATGAGTATATATGTATAGAAATTGAGACCCAGAGCAACATGATAGGTGTTCCGAACATAGAACATGTGGACACATGGTGTCTTTAAATTTAGAAAATTATGATAAATTAGAGAAAATTAAATATTTGTCGGATTACATAAGATTTTAATATGAAATGTGTTTCAAGAGATTTCTTATTACAGAATCACCTTGTAAAATGGCTTATTTAATTAATTTAATAAGTCTGTAAATTGGATGAAAAATGGTAATTAGTTGAATTAATGATTTTTTTTAATTTTATTTTATAATGATATACTCACTATTTTGATATACGTTCACATTGATATACATTCTTTTTTGATTTAAACATTTGAAACATGCTATGAGGAATATATATCGGTCTAATACATGACACATGCTATGATTAATATATTAATGGATATTCTAGAAATTGTTTTAGATGTTTATGTATTAGGATTGGCCAAAACACAATTTGTGATTTTTATATATTGGACTAGGGCCTAACAGTTGTTTTGATTCTTATATAGAATAAATATTTTAAATATTGGAAATAAACATCCCAACACAATATATAAAATATAATTTAAAATAAATCATTAATAATAATTAATTAGAGCGTAATCTATGGTTCCACTAATATATCAATATAATATACCACTAATAAAAAATTATAATGTGAGTGGTGACATAATGAAAAAACGCCTATGTTGACACATATAATAAGTTCATCCCCAATATAAATACACTAATAAAGGAATAAATTTCATGGTAATCATACAATAATATACTGTGATATTATTGTAAGGATACATAAAAATTTGAGACCAACTTCTAGCCTAAAATGTACCAAAAATATTACAAAAACCACCAAACTAGACTACATTGAAATCACTAGGGCACTCAACACCAATATCATTCATATTAAAGAGGGTAAACATGCCCAATGTGTTCATTTAACTAGTATAGAACAAGTCATGTTTTCCCAAAATGTTATCTAGTTTACCATATCATAATCAAGTAGATCCTGATGAAACCATAATGAAATGATCAATAAATTCATTAATAAAGCATAAATAATACACCTCTATCACCTCCAAGACCCTTCTATGAAATAATACATTTCACGTCATATAGAAATCCCATAATAATCAACTTCCCATTATGGAATAATATTACAAAATGAATAACACCCAAACAAACTAATGAGGTTTCAACAAAAGGTATTTTTTTTTGTAAAATGTGAAAAATCACATTAAAAGAATTTAAACTCATAATTAGCTATCCTTTCAACTTCTATAATCTATAAATTAAATATTCTATTGAAAATATTTCTAAAAACCTGTTTTTTTAAAAAAAATCATTTAAAAAAATTTCTCTTTTAATTAAAAATTAATATGGGGTTATGTATATATATTATTCATGAAATTTATATAATAGATAATCTATGATATATTCTAAATTCCTATCATGTAAAAAATTTTAAATCCAATATATTACATTATATTAAATAGTAAAAACCGTTATTCTATGTTTTTTTATTTGGATAACATTTTATCATCAATTAAATTATATATTTGATATTATACATTAATAAAATATGAATTTTTTAGAACCAAACCATTGTTTGAATTATATAATAAAATATAAAGATAAAACACCAACCCAAAATATAGTGGACTACAAGATGAAATTTTTCACCTTTTGCGATGAACACCCAAATAAAAAAGAACCTCATTATAAAGACCATTAGAAACTAAAATCCTAGTTTAGAATAATCCAAATCACAATGTCTCTAATTTCATAGTGGTTATAATATATATATGAAGGAAAACACTATGAGAATTCTAGGGGGAAATAAGGGATGGTAGAAAGTAGAATATATAATGAATGATTACATTGAAACAACTTGAAATACAAAAAAATGGAATTCAAAATCAATCGATGAGGGAGGGTAGGTTTTTATTAGGGATATTTTGGATACCTCATTGGATATGATGGGATTGAGAAGAATGTTTTGTCTTCAAAACAATAGATAAAACCTACTATTTTGAAAACATTGAAAGTTTTCCCATGATATGTTTTGTCTTGATACATTTCATTATGAATTTATGATGTTTAGAATCCACATTTTGAAGATATAAAACCATGAATCGTGGTTTGAAGGTATGTAGAAAAGAACCACAGACCGAGGGAAAAATCCAAGTCATAGTGCAGCAAGCCTAATCATAGCCACTACTAGTCAATTTTAAAATACAAAAGACCTAATGATTTACTAGTCACATTTAAACCAGTCTAAAATAAATAACTATAAACATGACATTAAAACAAAAAACTCCCAAAATTCAAAATATTCACATAATTTAATAATAGTAAAATAAACTAAGAAATCATGGTGTTACTGTAAACACTACCATTCCTCTTTATTACACAATAATGTTATTTGTAGAAAAACATGTGGTAGAAATAAAAATATTGACAGCCCATTATAGTGCATGTTTGGAATTCAAATGACCTAATAGGATCCAATGCAGATAATATATGAAACAACCTTTAGAAACATTCAAATAATGATACCCAAAATGCCAAACATAATAAAGAATCTACGATAAAACCATCCTCATGAACATAAACCTATATCTATATGTTGGTCGAGAGCATTCATAGATCTCCCCACCAATTAAAATTTAACTAAAATGGTGATAAATGAAATAGACTAAAGAGTACACCACTATAAAAGATGATTTGATAAAATCATAATGGATATTCAAATGTTGTAAACATACAAACTCCCACCTAAATTATCTCCTAAAAACAATAAAATCAACCAACTACCTATCCATATAAAATTTATAAGGAACTAAATATGACTAGTCAAAAAACGTAACCACATTTTCTCCCATAATGGGTTATGATAATACAAAAGCATAAACTAGAAAATAAATATTAAACACAATCTCATTGTGAACCCAAGAAAAATAACCTAACACTAGAGAATTCATAACCTAAACCGGTGTCCCTAAAATCCTAGCTACCTAAGAATATTCCAACGGTTCCATCATTCCATCCCATCAAAACAATCTTCATCACTATTAATATCACATAAAAACCCATGATAAATAGGACCCCATGAATTATGTATAATGATAATAAAAAACCATAAAAAGTGGAACATAAAGGAGAAACCAAACAGAATCCACCTCAAAATATTTTACAACTATTATTAATATAGTGTAAATCTATAAAATGGATTCCACAATAACCCATATGTTTTCTAATCCAAGCTATTGAAAATAATTCTTCAAAAACCCCAACATAAACCTGGTTGGAAAGATAACTAATTAGACACAATTTCGAAACACCCTTAGAAAATTTAAGAAATGTTTTTATGTTAATGTAATCACCAATATCACATTAAAAATAAACTGTGTAATCTTACACTAAAAATATGGGATCACACACCATCTACTCAATACCTGAGGAGTTTCTATTAGTCATACCAGATATAACTGTGATCCCACGCATCATAGTTTTTCTTGACTAGTCATCTCCCACTAAAATTTCTTCCTTGACCATATCCTCATAAAATGATAATAGTACTAGGTATTGACCAGAGTCTCAACCAAAGTAATAATATGTCATAACATCATTAATGACCCTATTGAGAGAGGATATTATAAATTTTCAAAAATTATTGGCATACTCCATCAACGTTCTCTCACCCAATTGATGGTGCTTGAAATCTATATTTTTATACACATTCATGTTCTCATTATTAAACAGTTGAATAAAAACCATCTTAAATAATTTTCATGACACATTCTGAAAAAACATATAATATTCCATCTAATCTAACTACAATAATCATGTAAAAACTAGAAACGCTATGACATCTCTCAACAATGATGCTTTAAATGTCTCAACAAAATTGTTGGTTCCACCAAACCATTCAAACCACTAAATTACATAAATTGAACATCATATAATTAAAATTATTGTGGATACTAATTAAATATTATTTATATAGGGACCACAAGGAAATATTCTATTTAATTACACCACTCTATGTGGAGTCTGGTTAGTCTATTAAACCAAAGGAATCTTCTCTATGATTTTATACAATTTACAAAAAGTATCCTTCTTATAGAAAACTCATATTCATTCATTCATGAACATTCTATGTTGAATTTTATAAATAAAATAAATACATGATTTTTTCAATTAATTACTCCAAATTTAAATTAAATATCACCATTATTATAAATATACAAAATCCAAAAACATAACACCTCCAAAATAGACAATGCCATTCATATATGAAAAATCCTATTTTCCTTTCAAAAAACCCAATTCAAATATATTTTATAAAACTCCATTACCATATAAAACAACCTTTGTAAAACTCATCAATTAATTTAAAATACAAATAAATAATTTTACAATTTCTATTTTAAAATTAAAATAATTCCAAAAATCATTAGGAAAACATTTAAAATAAATTACCAATAATTAAAAATTGAATTTTATATTTTTTTAAAATAAAATAATGAAATCAACCACGTTATCTAATTACATAAGATAAATAAGAAAATACTTCTTCATATATCCCCCAAAAACTATTTTAAATATCATATTTTTGATTAAATTATTCATTTCACAAAAATTGTTTAAGAAACTATTCAAATTTAAATAATAGTTAAACTCATTAAGTAAAAATTCACTTAAAAAATGAAAACATCAAAAAAACTCTCAAATTAATCTCCAACATGTGGAAGCAAATTATTTTGAAATTAAGAATCAAATAGGTTGAATGAATAAACACACAATGGATATAGATTGATGAATATATTTGTCACATGGTTTGGTGGGATGTTCCCCTGCCGCGTAGTAGGCTGTATGATGTTTTCTAAAATATCCACATTATCTCTACATGGTTTACTAGATCAAGGTATATAAATATGTAAATCTAGATCGTTATATAAATTCAACATGAACCCCATGAGAAGCCCCAAAATAACATTCCAACCATAGTGGGGATTCAAATACCAAATTCCTATATCAGAATATGATAATACCAGTCACTAATGAAATAAAAATACAATACTCATGTTCTAACTACTAATGGAAGCTTATGGTTTCAAATGCGAAAAAGGTACCTATGCTCTCCCTGCACCAACATTTCGAGACCCAAAATCCCAAGATCCATATTACATTACAAAAAAAATAATAAGAGACATCTATGAAAACTTGGATACAAAAATACAATGTCTGTGACACCATATGTAAACAACTGAAAAAAAAAGATGACACATCATCTCACCTATCTCACCACTCAGTTTGAAGGTAGTTTTTTCTCTATATGGGATATAAACTAATTACTTTTAAATATAGGATACCCAATTAGGAATATTTTCACCATTAAATTTTAATAACAAGATAATGAACCATTTATAAAAAATATATCATGGAAAATTCATATGTTTTTCATCCATGGAATTGAGAAATAATAAAATTAAAATTATCAGAATTAGTCAAATCTAACATTACAAATAAATATCATCCGAATCCTTTTTATCATCATACATATGATCCAAAAATAAATATAAATTTAGGTAAAAAATTAATGATAAAGGGAAAAAATAAAGGTAATATTTTTGGATACATCTATATCCTAAAATAAAATTAAATATCAAATAAACTATAAGAAAAACTCTATTAAACATATAGTATCTCACAACATCCAATTTCACTAATCGATAACCTAGTAAAGAAATAAAAAGCATCAAATGCGACCCAAGTCTTCTATAAACCCAAAATTATACATACAAATATATGAGTATATATAAAAGGTGTGAGATAATAGGATTACAAGGATCAGAATAAGGAGTCTATGGAAATTATTACATGAAATAATTGATAGATTCTATTTTCAAATATAGTTGAATGTAAATTCTTCCATTTTAACATAGATACTATAAAACAATAACAGAAACTCCAATTATAGAGTATAAAAAATTCATTTATAAATGAATTTAAGTGAAACCTCCGCGCATCAGTAAAACTGTTAGAAACCTGATATAAGGGAATTTAATTTAGAACAAAGTGAAATACAGAAACTTTTAAGCATTTATATCATTTTTTAAAACCTATCCCTTAAATGATAATTTCACATTTATTTTAAATCATCTTACAAAATATCCTTAAAAATATATTTATAAAACCAAAAATAAAAATAATAAATTGATGAAAAACTAATGAAGAACTGCCATATCAATGTAATATCCCCATAATATTTAATGGTAATTTGATCGATTATATATTAAAAATAATAATAAGTGGATACCAATAATGTGGTAATTTTCTATATAAAGCCAACATGCATGAAAAATAAATTTTTGGAAGCTTCCTATATCATAAATATAGAATGTTTTATTATTAATTTAATATATGAGATATAATTCCATCTAATGATGCATTGAAATTTGAACACATTCTACGCGAATATACCAAAAATTCATCATCTAGTTTACTTTCTACCTAGCCATGTGTTATGATATAGTTGACAGTAGCACATGTGTTCCCTGAACTAGTATTGACACAATCAAGGTCTCCCACATAGTTTCTCGAGTTCCCAAGATACAATATGAGTGGTGGTGGGAAAAAATTCAAGATAAGATCAACATATATTTCAAAAAATAATAAAAAATTATTATCACACACCTCCAATATATTGTAATATGATATACCATTCTGAAAAATATAATAATTTCATAATAACCAATATACCATATGGAAAAATGAAATTAAAATTCACAGCACATTGAAAGCTATTTATTTTCATACAAGAATAAAACATTATTTTACAATGTACCAATTTAACATTAAAACAAATCAATCTCAAAATTGAAAGGACTATTTAATATATACAAATCATATATTTAAATACCGTTTAGAAACCAATTTTAAACAACAACCCATTTTCATTTTGAATTAATCCTATAAAATTTTGATTCCCTATTTCAGAAAATAGAACACATCCAAGGACTTATATTTTCTATCAATGAAATATAATATATCATCTAATTTATATTAAAAAAATTCTCAGTATGTAAAATATGAAATTTCTATGAAATACTTATAATCGACCACAATTCCATTTATTCAATGTTTCGTTAATATAGATAAAAATTTATAAATTTTTAATAAATATCAAACATAATATAAATTGATTATAAAGAAAATTATAGATCTAATTAATTTCATGAATCGACAAATAATGAATAAAATATGTGGACCATATATAAAATAAATGGAAAACAATATGAGAAATTTCAACATGTATAGAAAACATTAAAATAAGGAGGAACCACCATATATTGACCCTATGAAAACAAAATCACATGTCAGAACCAAGCCGACAAAAAAATCCCCAGATACATTATGGGTAGGGGTGTTGAATGATGGAAATACCTATAGGAAATGTAAAGGAAATTATAGATGGGATAAAGGGGAATAAATAAATAATGTTAAAATGAAATAAATACGAAAACTAGAGAAAATGAATCCAATGTTGAAGGAGTAGAAATCATAGGCCACACCAAGAGATCCCTAGAATTATAAAATTATATGAACTTCACATTTTTTCAATTAATATCAATGAAAAAATGATGCGATTTAATGAAATGATACTTTACTAGGAAACATTTGGAGAGAATATTTTTATCCTAACATTATGACTTTTATAACCAGTATGGTCATACTGTGATGCCCAATGTCACATCATGAATATATTCTTTTGACATGCCATATATTTTATATATTTCATTTCATGATATGTTACATAAATAAAAACATAATATAATCCCAGTAGATTTAAATCCTAGGTGAATTTTTTATATTACATATATAACACATTAACATGAAATTGGGATACACATACATTATTTAAAATATATATAAATTTCTATTAAAATCAATTGACCTTCTAATACTACACTTGATAACATGGTTATATACATAAGAAATGGGTGTGTTATAAATCATATTGAGGGAATAATCAAATGATAACATGATAAATGTAATAAATTTGAGTTAGGAGTCATATTATGATGACATAAAATGGTTAGAATCATAAATATACTCATGAAATCATGTAATATGATTATAACATCAAGGAAAACAAAGAATATAGACAAAATTACATTATGTGAATAATTCAATAATACCCAATGATAAATCATAATATATTTTTTTAGTATTTAATCTCATGCACCTTTCGTGGAATATTACGAGATAAAAACATTACCCAATGAATTGGAGGGTTATAAAATTCAATGTTCACTCATTGCATTTATGTCTTTTACAAGAATTTATGTGCACATAGATAATCAAAAATAAGAAAGAGTACACTCAATTTTAATAATATTATTAAGGATGATGGGTTGAATTCCTATGATCTAAAATGAATTATTTATTGGTATATCTATTTTAATTCAATTGAGTGGAAATGGGGATAGACATACCTAACACCAATTTTTGTTAGGGGAAACCACTAAATAATTTCTCGTGCTAAACGGTTATACATAATGGTTTATTAACGGTTTAATGTGGGTTAATAGTTTACACTCATTAATATAGAATCAAAATAATTGTAAAGACCCGTAAAATTCAAGGGAATTTTTTTCTTAATTTTCTTTGGTATTTTACAAGAACGATGTTTCTAACGGCACCTAATTTCGAGGCCCGGTGTGCCCGGAATCTTTTTCCGAAGTTTAGCTCGGGTACGTTCAGTGAACGAATGAGCGGATTTTTCTAACTATTGAACTGGTACTCAGAATCATATTCCGAGGGTACCAATGGAATCACAACGCCGGTAATTACTTAGAAACACCTTTTCTAGAGTTGTGTTTGCTCGATTGTGGTTTTTAATTTTTGAGGTTAAGTTAAGAAATAAAATAAAAATGGTGAGACAATTTATTTTATTTTACATAAAGCGGCATAACCTAAGTTAAGAGGATGAGGTGGAACCCACAGTATCCTACCCACATAGTAGGATATTCGTGAGGTGGGGACCGCACGAGCCCCACCATTTCATTCCTTCTAAGTAACGCACCCTCACCACCTTTTAATGAAGTCAAACAGTGCGTTTATTTTTGGTAAGAAATGCCTCATAAAATTGGGCGGTTAAATCATTATAATTAATTCATTGAATTAATTGTTCATTTCTTTTCTTTTGAAATTTAAATTCTTAGGATATGTTAATAAAATAAGCTCTGAACTTATTTTATTTTGTTGGAATTATGGTTGTGGGAGCCTTTGGGAGAAAAAGAGAAGTCTTGAGGATTCTTCGTTCTTCGACGAATAACGCGAAGAACGCACCGCCGCCAATGAAGAACGCCGACCTCCGATGGCGGACGACGGCGAGAGACGCCTTCCTCAGAGATCACCTAACTCCAATGACATTCCTTCTATGATGCTTTCTTCCGCGGCGATCCTCTTCATCCGCGATGGTTAATTTCGCGACGAACGCTCGTTCGACGACAACATTGAGGTAGGGGTTTATTTTGTGATTTCTTCCATCGCCATCTTCCTTTCTCTTGAACAACCTAATATCGAAAAAACTCTAGGAGGTCAGACCGCATGAACATGTCCGACCCTCCTCCCCCTTGTTGGTTTGATTTTGATTGCGGCACGAGCAAGGCAACAATGTGCCGAAGCACCACGCAGAAAATATTAAAGAAGGGGAAGAAGTGTCGCGCCGTCGCACAGCGCCGTTGAAGACAAACCAAAGATGTAGTGCCGTTGTGCCACACCAGAGAACTACAAAAGCACCGCGGCTGGAGTGGGGCCGCGATGGAGGGGCGTGGCGGAGGAGGGGAACAGTCGGTCGGTTCTGGGCCGCCAGCATCGGAGCAGGGGGACCAGCCTTGCCGGTCCCGTGGTGGCAGAAGCCGGCCGACCGGAGCGGGCCGGCCAGTCCATGGAAGAACCGGGGGTTCGAAACCCCCGGCTGGCCGGACATGATTGGCCCCATTAAGGGGCCACAGTTACTACACGTGGGGGCAGCACACCCCGTATCCGAACGGCTCGGCCGTTCGGCCGAGCCACCTAGACAGCCCGCCGGACCGCCAGTGCGCCGGGCCGTTGAGCCGGGCCGCGCCCAGGCCGTGCCAAGCCGCCATGGCTGGGCCGGGCTGTTCCCCAGTGGGCCGGACCCGGACCGGGTTCCGGTTGACCCGGTTTGGGCCGACCCTGGGGGTATTGGGCCGGGTCGGAGCGGGCCCAAACCCCTTAGTATCGAACCTCTTTTGGTCTGTTGCCCATAACATGAGTTGCATACATCCGATCGACGCATCGTCAGTTGCGTAGCGATCCTTGGATCACGATGGCTGCTTTGGTATATTAAACTGAAGGTTTCGAAGTACTTTGGGTTCGTCCGGGTTGGTTCGTACATGAAAGCAACCGTTCCCTCGGAGCGGAAACGCTTATAACTTGAGTTTCAGACGTACGATTGACGTACCGTCGACTTTGATGATTTCCTCTTAGTGAGACGAAACTTTTGGCTTACTCTGCTCAAGCTTTGGACGCAGGTGGAGTACGGTCGGGTTGTTTTTGACTTAAAATCCAACTGTGCCCCTGGGACAAAAAAACCAATAACTTTCAGACCGGGCGTCCGATTGACATGCCGTCTGTTACATTGAGTTCCTGTTGATGATACAGAACTTTTGGATACATCAAACTCCGAACTATGTTTCAGTTGATGTATCATCCTCTCGGCTCGTGGAGCTGACCCTCCCGAATGAGCTTGTTGTGTGCATGAACCCTAGAACTGGCTGCGTCTGCGACGATAATGACAACTATGTAGAAATCCTCTGTGGATTCGACGGCGTTGACTACAGCACTCAGCGATCCTATGTGGATCAGTGCTACCTATCCTGTGTGAGTCAGATCCTGTGTGGTTCAGCGCTCAGTGGTCCTTTGTGGGCCAGCGTCTATAGATCCTGTGTGGGTCTGATCCTTTGTGGGTCATTGAGGGGGTTAGTCACCTATCGATCCTGTGTGGGTCAGATCCTTTGTGGGTCAATGCGGGGGTTAGTTACCTATCGATCATGTGTGGGTCAGATCCTTTATGGGTCATTGAGGGGGTTAGTACCTATCGATCCTTTGTGGGTCTGACGGCTTGGATGATTTAGTGGCTATATCTGATCATCTCTATCGTCATACGAAGAAGTATACCTTTGTGAGTTGAATCCTGTTTTTCTTTCCTATGTGGATTGTGTTGTGCTATCCTGTGTGGATTATGTTTTGCTTTCCTATGTAGACTAGGGAGTGATTTCCTATGTGGACTGGGTTGTACTTGAGCTCGAATTTTGGGGCTTAACTGGAATTGATGACTTAGGTATATGTAGGGGCATATACCTAAGTAGTGTTGGATGTTACTTCGTGATTGAATCGTTCCTTTTTGGATCACCCTTTGTGGATTATGGGAGACCGTTGAGGGTCTTGGGGTACCTACTGAGTAGCTTATACTCACCCCTGCACGGGCTATGCCCACACAATGTTGTGTTGGTTGCAGACGACGGACAAAGCTGATCGTGATTGAGGGTTGCGGAGCAGGACGATACCTGGAGGTGGACCACTGGGCGGGATGTACTCGGAGCGGACGGCTGGACCCAAGGAGGTGTGGAGGCTATCTGTACACACCCTTCAGGTGGGACTTCTAGTGGATGGCTCGACGTTGCGGCTTTACTTTCAGTTGTTGTTTCCCCTTTCTAGTTGTACTTTACTTTCTGTTTGTGTTTGTATTCTCACACACTTACTTTTCCGCACATACTATTGAACTCATTTTTTACATAGTGGTTATTTATGTTTTCTTGTTATGTGGTGTTTTTTGTTCACTTTACAAAGGAAATGCCTTCCCTTTTTATCGGGAATTACGCCTTGGTGCTAGTCTCCAACCCCTGGACTATGGAAGGCGGGCTTGGGGTAGTCACGACACGGGCCCCGAGGATGGTTTGTGATAAATTGGTATCAGAGGAGTTCGGTTCTACCACAGAACATTGGAATCTGATCTTTTTCTATGTGAAGTGATAGTGTTAAGCGTATTGGGTGTGGTTATCAGTCCAAGGAGTCCATTGTTGGTGCGGCGACCGACATATCTTTACACCAAGACCCTGACTTCTGATTTCTGACTTATTAAACAAAAACATTGATTTCATGTGTGATTCATGTTTTCTTGGTGATTACTTTATGTCATCTCACCAGGTATACTATTTGACCGTGACACACGTTTTTATTTTTAGGATGGCCCCACGACGGTAGCCAGCTAGGGTTCCAAGGGTTGTGCATGACGGCATCCCACCGAGCGACGAGGCCTAGGTACATGGCCCTTTGACAGTAGAGGCACCGGCGGTACCGCTACCCGCCGAGCCACCGATGCTACCAGCCCCATCCGCTGACGATGCACATATCCTTAGTGCACTGCACGAGTTTCAGCGCTAGCGACCACCCAGGTTCCGCGAGGAGACGAACCCCCATGCAGCTGAGGATTGGCTGGAGGCAGTGGTACAAGTTTTTAGGTTAGTGAGGTCACCAGCAGACCTCATGGTGATCCTCGCAGCGAGCCTCTTGCACACGGCAGCAGGCAGATCATGGAGTTTGATGCTCCAGGTGCACGATGAGGCATTTCTACTCTGGATGGACTTTAATAGCCTCTTCCACTCGGAGTTCTTCCTAACCAACCTCCGTGCGGTGCACATCCTGGAGCTTCTACAGCTACAGCAGGGTAGCTTGACGGTCACCCTGTACTTGGCGAGATTTACCGATCTCTCACGCTACTCGACAGACATGGTACAAGACCCATTCTCCTGGGCCCGGACCATTGAGTAGGGATTGATGCATGAGATCAGGGCATCACTGATCTCCCTCAGCATTCCGACTCAGGAAGAGGTACTGGAGCGATCTCTTCGGATCGAGAGATTTATTGCTGAGTCTACATCAGCAGCGAGACCTACCGCAGGGCGGCAGGTAGTAGATTCTTCTGAAGCAGGCAGTCGACGGATGACTCATGGGTCCTGGCAGACCAGACACTCAGGAAGATGGCCTCAGGACATTGGCTCAGCAGTGCGGGGCACACAACGCTGAGCCAATCTTTTGTGAGGCAGACAGTGCTACACATGCGGCGGGTAGGGCCACATGGCTCGTGAATGCCGGACCCGCCGTGCCGAGGAGCACCAGACGGTTGAGGGGCCACCCAGGCAGAGGCAGAGGGTTGACTGTGGCGGTCCACAGGGATCAAGAAGACGAGATAGAGGAGCTGGCCGGGCATCAGGTGGTGGGCGACGCTTTGAGACTCTACCACCACCGCCACCAGGAGGTCCACCCTGACCACAAGGAGCTGGCGGGCAGAGACAGGCACATCTCTAGGCAGCAGAGGCCTATGACCACGGTGCACCCGAGATGATTTGAGGTATTATATGTGTCTATTCCACCCTTTCTGCAGTTCTTATAGACACATAAGTGATTCATTATTTCATAGTCGCTGCCCTTGTTCGGAGATTGGAGATTCCGACGGAGCCATAGGCTTGATCCTTACGGCTAGAGACTCCTATGGGAGAAGACTCGACGATTACACACTGGTGCCGAAAGTGTGAGCTTACTCTAAGAGGCGAGAGATTTGGTTAGGATCTTCTTGTAGCGGCGTCGAGGCCTTACGAAGTCATCTTGGGCATGGATTGGTTATCTACAGTCCATGCTCAGATTGAATGTATTAGGCGCAAGGTGTGGTGTGTACGCACCGATGGGAGTAGGTTCAACTTCACCAGCGAGAAGGGAGCCTTCACAGCACATGATGGACTCTCGCAGAGGAGAGGAAATCCCATCACTCATCAGTTGGCTATCCCCATCCTAGGAGCAGTTGACATGCGGAGTCCTGGTTTTCCTGCAGTGGTGGATCAGTATGCGGACGTTGTTCCCGACGACGTTCCAGGACTACCTCCTCACAGAGAGGTAGACTTTTATATTGATATGTACCCTGGTACAGCACCGATAACCACCCCAGTATATCAAATGGCTCCCGTCGAACTTCGAGAGCTACAGGTATAGTTGGAGGACTTGCAGGGCAAGGGATTAATCCGACCTAGTGTTTCACCCTAGGCTTCCCCGATATTGTTCGCCAACAAGGTGGATGGGGGATTGCGACAATGTGTTGACTATCGTCGCTTGAACTAGGTGACAGTGAGGAACATGTATCCACTACCGAGGATTGGTGACCTCTTCGATCAGCTCAAGGGAGCACGGTGGTTTTTGAAGATAGACCTTAGGTCAGGCTATCATCAGCTCAGAGTTCAGGACTAGGACATGCAGAAGACGGCATTCATATGTCGGTATGGCCACTATGGGTTCTTGGTTATTCCATTCGGCATAACCAACACTCCATCAATGTTCATGGGCCTCATGAACATGATATTTCAGCCATACCTCGATCGATTTTTCGTGGTCTTCAACGATGACATTTTAATATACTCGACGATTGAGGAGGAGCACACCTACCACTTGCGGGTTGTACTAGACACACTCTGAGAGCACCAGATTTAGGGAAATCTCTCGAAGTTTCAGTTCTGGATATGTGAGGTCCACTTCTTGGGACACATCATCATTGAGGTGGGAGTTGCGGTGGATCCTGCGATGATCGAGGCAGTGCTAGCTTGGGATCCACACAAGAGCGTGACGGAGGTGCGGCGTTTCTTGGGACTAGATGGATACTATCAGATATTTGTTCTAGACATCTCCAGAGTTACAGAACCACTCTCAACATTGAAGAAGAAGGGGAAACCCTTTGTGTGGTTAGAAAGATGTCAGTAGAGCTTCCAGGAGCTGAGACAGAGATTGACCAGCGCACCTATCTTGAGTTTGCTGGAGTAGGGAGTACGGTACGTAGTCTACTGCGATGCATCAGGGACCAGACTTAGATGTGTCCTGATGCATGAGCGGGAAGTGATCGCTTATGTATCACGTCATTTGAGGCCGCATGAGTAGAACTATGCTACCCATGACCTGGAATTAGCAGTAGCGGTCTTTTCTCTGAAGATGTGGTGACACTATCTGATGGGAGAGCGCTTTACAATCTATTCTGACCATCAGAGTATCAGGTACATCTTCTCTCAGAAGGACCTGAACCTGAGACAGTGACGATGGGTTGAGTTCTTCCATGACTATGACGTTGAAATAGTCTATAATCCTAGAAAGGGGAACGTAGTAGCTGATGCTCTCAGCAGGAGGACGGGCATTCAGCTTCATGGGGAGGCGACAGAGCAACTAGCCGCTTTGAGGATATCCTTCGTGGATAGAGATGTAGCAGCCTTCCTTCAGTCACTCACAGTGACTCCTCCACTACTGCAGCGGGTCAGAGAGGCACAACGTGGGGACGCCGACTGTGAGACGCGGCGTGCGCAGATATCCTCAGGATAGGCACCTGATGGTTTCTCCTTAGGAGGAGAGCACAACGTACTTTTCAGAGGATGTACATAGGTACCAGTTTCGTTGCGAGAGGCAGTTCTAAGATAGTTTTACACTTCCCCTTTGGCGTTACATCCTGGGGTTGCGAGGATGTACCAGGATCTTAGGCGACAACACTGGTGGCCGGTCATGAAGAAGGCTATGGCAGAGTTCGTCTCTCAATTCCTCACCTGCCAGTAGGTGAAGGTAGAGCATCAGGTACTGGCAGGCTTGGCATAGCCCTTGGAGGTCCCGGAGTGGATGTGGGACAGGATATCTATGGACTTCGTGACTGGACTTCCACACACTTCTAGAGGTCACGACTCCATCTGGGTGATTGTCGACCAACTTACCAGGTCGGCTCACTTCATACCCATCAGAGATCAGGGCTCAGTGGAGGGATTAGGACGTCTCTACGTTCAGGAGATTGTACGATTTCACAGTGTGCCACGATCTATCGTCTCCGATCGAGATTCTCTCTTTACTTCCCGGCTTTGGAAGGGGTTGCAGTAGGCATTCGGGACGCAGCTACATCTGAGTACCGCGTTTCACCCTCAGAAAGATGGACAGACGGAGAGGACCATACCGACTCTCGAGGACTTGCTCCGCGCATGTTTCCTCGACTTTGGTCGCATTTGGGAGGACCACTTACCCTTGGTGGAGTTAGCGTACAACAACAGCTACCACTCCACCATCGGGATGGCACCATACGAGGCGTTGTACGGCCGACCTTGCAGATCACCGTTGTGCTGGACAGACCCTGGGGAGTCAGCACTTGTGGGACTAGAGATGGTCCAGGACATGACAGAGAAGGTTCAAATCATCCAAGAGCGGATGAGGACAGCTCAGAGCCCACAGAAGTCTTATGCTGACATGAGGCGGAGGCCACTAGAGTTCGAGGATGGCGACCACATCTTCTTGCAGGTCTCACCTCGACGTGGATTACAGAGATTTGGCCGAGGCGGAAAGTTATCTCCTCGCTTCATCGGGCTGTTCCAGGTCCATAGCAGGATTGGCGAGGTGGCATATCGCCTGGCTCTACCACCTCAATTGCACCGGGTGCACGACGTCTTCCACGTATCCCAGCTAAGGAGATACGTGCATGACCCGAGGCATATCATTGACCATGGGGAGCTGGATGTTGATGATAGGGAAAAATTTGTGGAGGTCCCGGTGGAGATTGAGGAACGACAGGAGCGGGTCCTACGTGGATTGTCAATTCCTCTAGTGTGCATCAAATGGCTGCACGGGAACCTCCAGGAGAGCACTTGGGAGTGGGAGGCTCAGATGCGTGCTCAGTACCCACATTTGTTCCCCTAGTTTTGATGTATCTTTTCTAGGACGTAAAGACCTAAGGTGGGAGTAATGTAAAGACCCATAAAATTCAAGGGAATTTGTTTCTTAATTTTCATTGTGATTTTACAAGAATGCAGTTTCTGACGGAACCTAATTCTGATGCCTGGTGTGCCCGAAATCTTTTTCCGATGTTTATCTCGGGTACGTTCAGTGAACAAACGAGCGGGTTTTTCTAACATTTGAACCGTTGCTCGGAATCGAATTACGAGTGCACCAATGGAATCACAGCGCTGGTAATTGCTTAGAAACACCTTTTCCGGAGTTGTGTTTTCTCGAGTGTGGTTTTTAATTTTTTAGGTTATGTTAAGAAATAAAATAAAAGTGGTGCGGCAATTTATTTTATTTTACTTAATGCGGCTTAACCTAAGTTAAGCAGATAAGGTGGAACCCACAATATCCTACCCACATGGTAGGATATTTGTGAGGTGGGGCCCGCACGATCCCCACCGTTTCATTCCTTCTAAGTAATGCACCTGCACCCCCCTTTTAATGAAGTCAAACCATGCGTTTATTTTTGTTAAGAAAAGCCTCATTAAATTGGGCGGTTAAATCGTTACAATTAATTCATTGAATTAATTGTCCGTTTCATTTCTTTTGAATTTCAATTCTCAGGATCTGTTAATAAAATAAGAGTTGAACTTATTTTATTTTGTGGGAATTCGGGTTCTGGGAGCCTTTGGGAGAAAAATAGAAGTCTTGGGGATTCTTCCTTTTTCGACGAAGAACGCGAAGAACGCACCGCCGCCGACGAAGAACGCCGACCTATGACGACTGACGATGGCGAGAGACGCCTTCTTCGGAGATCACCTTACGACAACGATGTTCCTTCTGAGACTCTTTCTTCCATGAAGATCCTCTTCTTCCGAGACGGTTAATTCCGCGACGGTTAATTCCACGGCGGTTAATTCCGCGACGAACGCTCGTTCGACGACAATGTTGAGGTAGGGGATTATTTTGTGATTTCTTCCGTCGCCATCTTCTTTTCTCTTGAGACTCATGATATCGCAATAACGGGAGTAGGTCGGACCGCACGAACATGGCTGACCCTCCTCCCCCTTGTTGGTTTGATTTTGATTGTGGCACGAGCAAGGCAATGCGGTGCCGAAGCACCGCACAGAAAATATTAAAGAAGGGGAAGAAGTGCAGCGCCGTCGCGTCGCACCATTGAAAACGAACCAAAGATGTGGCGTCGTCGCGCCACACTAGAGAACTATGAATGCACCGCATCTGGAGCGGGGCCACGGAGGAGGGGCACAGCACCGTCGCGCCACGCCGGACAGACAAGGGTCGTGGCCGGTTCTGGGCCGTAGCGGAGCAGGGGATCCGACGGCTGGTTCTGGGCCGCCGACATCGAAGTAGGGGGACCGACCTTGCCGGTCCCGTGGCGGCAGAAGCCGGCCGGCCGGAGCAGGCCGGCCAGACCGTGGAAGAACCGGGGGTTCGAAACCCCCCTCTTTCCAAATGTGAGCGGCCCCATTAAGGGGCCGCAGTTACTACACGCGGGGGCAGTGCCCCCCGCATCCGAACGGCTCGGCCGTTCCGCCGAGCCACATGGCCAGCGCGCCGGACCGCCAGCGCGCCGGGCGGCTGAGCCAGGCTGTTCCCAAGTGGGCTGGACCCGTACGCGGTTCGGGTCGACCCGATTCGGGCTGACCCTGGGGGTATCGGGCAGGGTCGGACCGGGCCCGAACCCCTTAGTACCGAACCTCTTTCCGTTCATTACCCATAACATGAGATGTGGACCTCCGATCGATGCACCGTTAGTTGCGTAGAGATCCTTGGATCGAGACAGTAGTTTATGTATATTACAATCAAGTTTTTAGAGTACTTTGGGTTCGGCTGGGTTGGTTCGTACACGAAACCAACCGGGCCCTCAGAGCAGAAATACATATAATTTGAGTTTCGGACGTCCGATTGACGTACCATCGACTTTGATGGTTTCCTCTTAGTGAGACGGACATTTTGGCTCACTCCGCTTGAGGTTTGGACACATGTGGAGTATGTTCGGGTTGATTTTGACTTAAAAACCAACTGGGTCCCTGGGACGAAAAAGCAAATAACTTTCAGACCGGGCGCCCGATTGTCGCGCCATCTGTGACGTTGAGTTCCTGTTGACGATACGGAAATTTTGGATACATAAAACTCCGGACTATGTGTCAGTTGATGTATCAGCCCCTCGTCATGTGGAGCGGACCCTCCCACATGAGCTTGCTATGTGCGGGAACCCTAGAGCTGGCTGCGACTACGACGGCGATGACAACTGTGCAGAAATCCTCCGTGGATTCGATGGAGAAAACTACAACACTCAGTGATCCTACGTGGATCAGTGCTACCGATCCTGTGTGGGTCAGATCCTGTGTGGGTCAGCGCTCAACGGTCCTGTGTGCGCCAGCACCTACATATCATGTATGGGTCCGATCCTGTGTGGGTCATTGCGAGTGTTAGTTACCTATCGATCTGGTGTAGGTCAGATCCATTGTGGGTCATTGAGGGGGTTAGTTACATATCGATCCTGTCTGGGTCAGATCATTTGTGGGTCATTGCGGGGGTTAGTACATATTGATCTTTTGTGGGTCCGATATCTTGGATGAATCAGTGGCTATATATGATCATCTCTATCATTATACGTCGAAGTATACCTATGTGAGCTGAATCCTGTTTTTCTTTCCTATGTGGATTGTGTTGTGCTATCCTGTGTGGATTAAGTTTTGCTTTCCTATGTGGACTGGGTGGTGATTTCCTATACAGAATGGGTTGTACTTGAGCTCGGATGTTGGAGCCGAACTGGAATTGATGACTTAGGTATATGCATGGAAATATACCTAAGTAGTGTCGGATGTTACTTTGTGATTGTATCTTTCCTTTGTGGATTATCCTTTGTGGATTCTGGGAGACCTTCGGGGGTCTCGAGGTCCTTACTGAGTATCTTATACTCACCCATGCATGGGCTATGCCCGTACTATGTTGTGTTGGTTTCAGACGACGGACAATGCTGATCATGGTTGAGGCTTGCAGAGCAGGACGGTACCAGGAGGAGGACCACTGGGCGGGACGTACTCGTAGCGGACGGTTGGACCCGAGGAGCTGTGGAGGATATCTGTACTCACCCTTCAGGTGGGACTTCTAGTGGACGGCTCGACGTTGCAGCTTTACTTTCAGTTGATGTTTCCCCTTTCCAGTTGTACATTACTTTCAGTTTGGGTTTGTATTCTGGCCCACTTACTTTTCCACACTGAATATTGTACTCAGTTTTTACTTAGTGATTACTTCTGGTTGCTTGCTCTGTGGTTTTTTTTGTTTACTTTACAAAGGCAATGCCTTCCCTTTTTACCGGGAATTATACCTTGGTGCTAGTCGCCAGCCCCTGGCCTATGGAAGGCAGGCTTGGGGTAGTCACAGCATGGGTCCCGAGGACAGGTCGTGACAATAATATTAATTTGATTTGAAGAAACATATTCTTAAATGAAAAAATTCAAATTAAATGGTATAATAAAAATAATTTACATAATATTGAAAATTATGAAAGAAATAATTTACCATGAGAGGAGTTATAAAAAATAAGTTTAGGGAATTATTAACCTATTGGAACCACCATGGAATGGATTTTGAGATGGGGAAGAAAATAAAATTCTTGATCAATGGTTTTTGACTGTAGAGGATTTGGAGCGTGGGTTGGTACTCAGTAAAAATATGGGGAAGTCTTTATTAATTCCAAAATATATGTTTAGGACTCTTTTTAATAAAATATTGAAATCAAAAAATATCATTGGTGTTTTGAACATATTTTTTCTAAATAGGATAATCTTTGAATATTTTAAAATTCCATGAACTGAACATATTAACATAATATAATTGATGTTGTGGAATTAATTCATGAACATAAATAATTAATTTTAAAACCATGAAATATATTATTGTATTAATGTATTCATTACTGGTTTATAATATTAATAAAACAACTTAAATATTAGATTAATGTTGAAATGAATATTTGGTTATTGAATTTTTATATTTCAATTATTACATCACTTTTTGGAAATTATGGTATCATAATAAAAATTGTATATTTAGCACTATTTAATTCTTACCCTAAAATTTGAAAACCTCCAAATTTTTTGAAAAAGTCAAATTTTGATCATTTCTATTTTATGAATTCAAAAATAATTTTTTTCTCCAAAAATTTATATAAGTATTATGTTTTACCATTTGAAATATAAATCTATATTTATTAGAAAAAATATATTTTTATGATACTATCACCATTCATAACCTTATAAAAATTACATTGGACTTCAGTAATTTATATTTTCACACACACATATATATAAATAAATTGATAAGAATGTTTTATGAAAATAATTCCAATTACAAAATTCATGAATTTGTCAAAAAGAGTGTTCTAATGTAATCTATATATTTTGTAAAAATGGTTTTTTATTCTTCAAATCAAAATGTAATTTTTATAAAAATAATTATATTATAAAAAATAAATTAATAATAAAAAATAACAAAATATATGTATAATTTCAATAAAAATAATTTATAAAATTTCATATTACTAGGGTGTAGATACAGTACCATTTATTGCATCATCGTATTCCATGAGGGTAGGTTCTATGGTGGAGGTTCTTTCTCAGGGTGGTTCAATGAACAAGCCTTGGGTCTTGATGTCAATGAGCATGATATTATTTTGTAAATGATTTTTCTCGATCTATGGTTATTGAATCTTGTATTTTTCATGGTTAGCGAATATCTTAGTGACCCTATATCCAATGGAATCTTTGATACATGGGATTCATCGGGTATAATCCAATGGGTCAAGGTCATCACTTATTTCATCCCAATTTATTACTCTTTATCATAACCCTTAATATATACAATTTTAATGGATTATATACAATGGAATATAATCAAGAATTATGATTCCAAATGGTCTCTTAAACCCAATCAGATATGTTTTATATCAATTCTAAATAAAAAAAATAGTTCATTAATTCAATATAAATAAATTACATTATAAGTAATTTATTCACTTAAAGGGAATATCACATATAACTGTATGGGTCATTATATTTTACCCCCATTTGACAATTTTCACTTGAAAGTTCATTTTTTACAATAATGAATATGATCTTACTTTGGTTTACCTTCATATTATGGTTCCCATGTAGCCTCCTTAATGTTTTGGTTCTACCACAACACTTTTAATAGGTGATATTTATTGTTTCATGGAATATTTTCTTTATGATATATGTTAATCCATGGACTATATTCATATTAATGATTGTTAACAAAGGGTAATACATGTATAATTATTATATGTGATGGGTTTAGAATGTACATCCTAAAAAATGTTATATATAATACATCATATACATAATATTGGTTAGGATAGAGTGAAAATTGACAAGAAATAGATCTAATCTGGAAAACAATATCGAAGAAACTGATATATCTCAAACGAATCATACCCTTCTTCTCCAGCATCATGATCTCCATCCCTAAAATATATATAGAAAAAGGCTCATACATGAAATAAAACTCTAGGTCTTGTTGAAGACTATCTACATATATTTTCTATCCATCTTATACATAATTGAAATCATGTTGAATTGTTTAAAAATTCTCTATCATAATTGGGATAATATCTAGTCCCTTAAGCTTCCACCATCCAACATCATCCTACCATATTGCAGTCTAAGAAGTATTCTCATATAAAACCTCATAAGTATTCATTTTAATGAAAGAACTAATACAATTTATTAATGATTATTCTACTATGGGAAGGTGATGATCTCAACATCCTTTTAAATCCAATGATCAAGATCTGAATAAATATTCTATTGTTTTAATGGATATTTTAGACTGACCGTCTATATAAGGATGATTTTCAGTGTTGAAACTCACCTTTATATCCACTTCATGTTGAAGGCTTATCCAGAACCATGAGGTAAACCATATATCCCAATCAAATATAATGGAAAGTTGTGCTCCATACATTCTTACCACTTACCTTATGTATATCATGGACAGTTGGTGGAGATAGAAATTTCCATTGATATCAATGAAATTCACTGACATCGTAAGGATATCATCTACTAACTAGATGGATTTATGGCATTTAAACATCTTAGTGATAAATATGATGAAATATATGGATATGTTTTCTCATTTCCGTACAGGTATGAGAGATGGTTGTATCATAACAGTGTGAATTTTTTTGCATTAAATTATTGGAATACCAAGATTCGAGATTTATATTCATTAATATATATCTTCATGCTATCTTAATATATCTTTTTCATTAGATCTATATACATTTAAGTTCTTCCAAGGTGAATGTATATGGATGAGTTATACACATCATCAAGATGTTCCATCCTCAATTTTTGTTTTTATGGGACACATATATGTTCTCCAATCCTTTAGAAACCATCCTGATAAATTTTTAACATTTGAATATTAACTAACATTCATTTTTTCTATTTATAATCTTCTTATGAGTCCTTAATACACTCAATAATGTATAATCTAGTCCTCAGTTGAGGAATGTAGGATGAAGCCAGTTTTATGATTCACATATCCATCTTGTTTGGGTGTAAGATGATTGGGAGCCTTTGAATCATCATCATGGATTGGGATTCAAGATCAGTTTTAATCAAATAACATCCCAATTTGTTTTCCTTCTAATTAATAAGATAGATTGATAATTATAATATCTGATTATATCTAATAAACCATTTGTAAAAAAATTGGTATATTTTATGTTAATATATACTTGAGTATTTTATTATCTTCATTTATGTCATACTTCTCCCCATTGAGATAATGTTACAAAATTTGAATTACAATGATCAATACATTCAATTCACGATCATGTGTTGGGTAGTTCATCTTAGGTGTGACTAACTTTTTAGAGGATTTTTATATCACTATTTCATCCTGTATGTGAAAAAACCCCACTCCTTTTTTGGAAACATTGTTATAAATCATAAATAATTCCATCACTTGTTGGTGGTGTTAGTGTAGGTGTAATTATTAACCTATCCCTTAACTCATTCATCCCTTACTTGAATTCATAGGTCTAGAAAAATATCCCTCTATTTGGAGTTGTCTTACATTGGGGTATTTACAATAGTGATAATTTTATCACCAATTGATTATATTATGTTTCTAATCTAAGTAAACTATGATTCTATATAAAATATATTGGTGTTGTCTGTCCTTCAATATAAAAAGGTTTTAGAGGATCCATGGATATCTCATTGCCGGTGATTACATACCCCAGGAATGTTACTTGTGCCATCTAAAACATATAACATTCTAATTAATAAGGTTTTTAGTATAACAATCAAAAATTCCTTCTACTCCTCCATTCAGTTGAAGTCGATAAGAATATATTCTGTATATAATAATAAAAATTTCATGATTAATTCTACAATGATGTTATTTAATAAATAATTGAATCTAACTAGAGTATTAGTGGGTCCAGATGGAATCACTATGAACTCATATTTCATACACACTGTACACAATGCAGTCTTACTGATATCTTCATTCTTCAATTTTACTTAATATTATCCCAACTATATCTCCATAAGAGAGAAAAAAATGGTCTCCATATAAATGATTGATGAAGTAATTAATAGATTTTAGAGGATACATGTTCTTTATCCTGATATTTTTAAGATGATAATAATAAATATAGAGGCACATTGACACAGCCTTCTTCTTGATGATAAGGATAAGAAAATCCAAGAGTCAAGTACTTTGGTATATACAACCTTTATCCATTTTGTCTAAATTATCTTTTTCATCTCATACGTTCAATAGTTGTCGATATATAAAGACTCTTTGATATTGAAAATCCCTATAGTATAAGTTCTATTTAGTGTTAAAAAATTATATTATGAGGAATACGTGAAAAATATTTAGTAATCACATTAGAATATTGTCTTCTAATAATACTATTTTTATGGATGACCTTCTCATTATACACAATCATTTAAGCTAGATACTCTTCAAAATTAGTCAATAATATCAATGCTTGACCTAATTATTGGAATATATATCCATCATCCCCCTAAAACTTGTAATGAATATTAAAGATATTCATGACATAGAGGGTAATTTAATTATTCATAAAATTTATATTATCAATATAAAAGGAAAGGTAATCCAAAATTTTAATTGAATCGAATTATACTAAAGGGGAATTGTGGTTTTTTTGGAAAATTCATCCAATAAATATGGATAGGGTAGAATTTATCTACTGAGAATGAAATAATATTCCCATATCCATTTGCAATTATAGGTACACTTCAATGTTTTTAGGTGTTGTTTGAATAGTTCCATGAAACATTCTTGCTACAAAAAATGATTTGAGCCCAAATGAAATATGAATTTTTATCCTAGAAGGAATAAGAATATAACTTGCACTATGTCATTTCCAAGATCTATCTCATCAGTTGTAATGGCATAAGATTTTTATTAATGTCAAGGAATTAGAGGTTGTTTTCATCAATTGTCATAAAACATTACTAGCTTAGTGCATTAATGCAAAAAACGTTATTGTTCTTTATAGTTAAATAATTAAATAATTGGATGATGTTTTACTAGATGTTTCCTTTTATCCATCGTATTGTTCGGTTTGTTCATCATCATTTGTTGGATGGTTTCCATTCATTCCCACTAGTAATGCACTTCATTATACTCCATGAATTTTAATGTATACCTCTTATATAACATTTGAAATGTGGGATATTAGGGTTTCCTTCAACCATTGGATTTTTATATGGATCCACTCGAATTGAAATCCATTCTATCATTACTATCACATGACCCTTGAGATTCACTGTACTCAATTTTTATATTGATGGGTCTTTAAAAACATTTCTAATAGATTTTAATGACTCATGTCTCTTAATCTCTCAATACATTCCACTTTAGTCCCAAAAAAATAGATACCGATATTTTCATTGTCAATAACAATGTCAAAGACATTTCAAAAAATCTGTGTTATGTTTTCCTCATAATCTCCAATATAATCACAATCATTTTTCATGAGTCCAAGGAACTCACTCTACATTATTAGTCAACGAGTGCAAGAGAAATATATTTCTAAAACATTTTCTATAATTATTTCCAATCAATCTTATCGATCTACTCTTCGAGATTCATATATTTTATGAAATTATACTATTGAATAGGATCACCCTTCATATGATGAACAATGAGAAAAAAAATATTTTTCATAGTATTTATGTAAAAAATTAGATGATTTAAATGTAGTTGACACATTTTTCGATGTTGGAAGGAACATAAGATCCATTAAAATTCAAATTACTTTATTGTATAAATTTCATAATTGAAACATGCACTTTCTATGGAGGATGTGGTTTTCTCAAAATGGTTCATGTTTATTTGGAATCAAATGAGGCCATTTGTTAATTATTTTGAGGATTTTATGAACACATACTCATATCTGGCTAGGAATCTCATTTTGATGGTCATCAAATTTTCCATCACATTGATTTTTGAATCAGTTCCTCTTAATTCCAATCGTTAACTAAAATAAAGGGAAAATTAGAGATGAAAATATTCAAACTACTACACATATAAAAGGGAAGCATTTAAGCATGGAATGAATAACTCCTAAATTACATAAATTTTATTACCTATAAATTTATAGATTGAAATTTGATTTATCCATTTTGTAGTTCCTAATATAAAATTCTATGTTTATTTTTGTTTCATTTATGATGGATTGTAAAAATATTTTAAATTTACCATATCTTATCTCCTGAGAGTGTTAGGAATGTTTATTAGAAATGAATATTTATCATGGACCCGGTATCAAATCTAGGTGGAGGCTAATTTTTGGGTGTACTGTAGCATTAATGTAGAAGGTACTGTAGCTGGAACTGTAGCAGTACTGTAGAAGGTACTTTTGTGGGAACTGTATCTGCTACTGTTTGGCATTATAGAAACCTGGAATATTCCTTTGTTAGGGCCTTTGGACCCTCGATTTGGTCCCCGAGTCCTTTATGGTCTTCGGGGCACCCAGGACATTGGTTCAGTATGGCCTTCGGGCCACCTCAAGGCCTTCATGCCATATTAAGTGTAGATGAAACCTAGAAAAACTACAAGTAACACGATTCAGAAGGAGGATGAGAAAGGAGCTTCCACCTTAGAAGAAGTTAAACAGATTTCAAGAATGAGAGGGTATGGAACATTCCATCAGGACATGCCTGTGCATGCACGGGAAAGCCTAGCTGAATAACCATGCGAAGGTGGATAGATGATGTATCGATGAAGACGCTGGGTAGGAGTAGTTCCAAGTTGTTAGTCTGGGTTGTGTGTAATTTTGGAAGCCTATTGGCCTTGAATTCCTCTATGGTCTACAAGCCATGTAATACTAATACCTACGAGCCTTATCAGGGTTCCAACTCACCCCATGAAAGGTTGATTATCAAAAATCAATAAAAAATGAAGGCCTTCTTTCCATTGGGAAATATAAATAATGACAACACATATATTTTAAATAATTTATTTAATGATATATTATATAAATCCAAGATAATAAAATCCCAAAATATAGAGAGAGATAATGTTTTTGGGTAATTTTGTACCTAGATCATTAACATGACAGAGGGATATAAATACAATATTTATATTTTTTATAACATGATATTAAAATCCATTGATATTATAATATGAAATTATATAACATAGAGACGTACATAAGAATGGGGTGATCTAAACATCCCATTAAAAGAATATACAAATCATAACATGATGAATTTAATAACCGTGAGTCCGTAGGGATATCAAGGTGATATAAAAGGGTTTGAATCATAATCCTAAACATTGAATCATGGTATAATATGATAAAATCAATGTAACTTGGGAATAAGGAAATAACATAAAACATGAAAAAAGAATCATATTTCAAGGATAACTACTCCGATATAAAAATATATTTTTTGTAGTATAATCTCCCAAACACCATACATAGAATTGCAATAGACAAAACCATAACCCAATTCACTGGATGTCCTTATAATTTCTCACACATCTATCAAATTCATATATTGTGCATCCATTTCTATAAAAAATGTAATAAATCATAAAAATGTATTTCATCTCTATTAATACCATGATTAATGAGTGTTAGTTTTGAAAAAGTAGAGTGACCAAAAAATAAAGGATATTTATATATAGCTGAATTCCCTTGAGTGGAAATGGGGATTGTTATAAACCACATAAATGTTTGGCATAAGGAATCTGACGATAATTTGGACATCATAATTGGTGTAAATAAAGGATTATGGAACGATGTAATGAGAGTGATTGATTTTATAAAATTAGAATCAGAATTAAAATTAAAATATGATTAAAAACTTTTGAAAATATAAACAAATAGAAATAAATTTGTATAATACAATGAAATAATGTGAATTAACAGAATGAATATAATCATTTTCATTTATAGGGAGCCTCTAAATGCATGGTAGAAGCTTCTAAAGATAATAAAAACACCATGATAGGGATTTAGATAGGGATAAATAAAGGTAATATTAGTTCAATGGGTTTTTAGATAAGAGGAGTTAGAGGATGGGATGTGTATTTAAAGAAAATCAGAAGGGAATTATTTATTAATCGTTAACCTATGGATTTGGATTCTATATAAAACATTAATGAAAAACAAAATAAATCCATTTTTTTCTACCATAGTTGATTTGTTTTAAATATTATATAAGTCCATGTACCAAATATATTAATATAGTACCAATGAAAATATGGATGTTATTCATTTAAGAAAAAGATATTAATACCATAAATTATAAAATATGATTTGTAGGACATAATAATGGGTTTAAATGTAAATAAAATAATATAAATCACATTATTATAAATGGAAAACTATATCGGGTTGTGTATTCCATTCATAAAATTCATTACATCACTTTTGGGATATTTTTATGTCATAATAAAAATATTTTATATATACTATATATATTTTGTTCTATCTAAGACCCTAGTAGCCCAGAGATAGTGAATGTTTAATTACATTTTCATAAGTTAAAAAAATAAAATTAAAATGGACTTAATACTTTAGTTCTATTGGAATACCTGATACATTATTGATTCATACATTTCATTTGAAAAAAATTAAAAATTAATTTGTTCAGAATAACAATATATTCTCTAACATATCCTTTCTTATGAAACATAGTAGACATAATGGTTTCTTGTGAAAGGAAAAAAATAAGGGAAATATAAAATTATTAGTAAGGGTTAAAGATACCATAATCTATAATGAATCAATGAGAAGAGTCAATCTAGAATGGAAAATAACTAAACACACATCAGATTAATTAATAAGCTGATAATGAAAGTAATCGATGTATATTATAATCCATTAAATATCATTGGTTATATTAAATATGAAATGGTATAGAAGTAATAATAAATTAAATTTGATCAATAACATTACTGCATTTATTGGATATAGAATTATTATTATGTAATGTTAACTAACTGGAAAAGAATTCCATCAATCAATATAATTATAATGCAATTAACTGAGAGATAATATCATTGTGAAAATATAATGGATAATAAAAACTAGATTATTAATAATGTTAATTCTCATTTATTGGACATCATGTATCACAAACATGATAAGTCTACCATCCAGATCCATCCTCATGAATGTTCTAATCAACAAGGTAAATACCCAATGGGTTTCACCAACTAATTTCATGCTAGATTTATAATTCGCCTCATGATACTACAGATGCACTGAGGGGATGTCTATAATGAGTCCACACTAATGTCATTAAAGTAAAAATAATTCATCAAATACTAAATATTTTATCTAATTCATAGACACGTGTCTTTATTTTCAAATATCTATACTGAGTAAAGAATAATAATTTTTCAGTATTTCTCCTAGATAAGAAAATTACTTTTAATGTCGAACATCGATTGTAGAAATGATAAACAGATTAAAAACTATGTTTTCACTTGATATATATTATAGAAATTAATGATAAATTTAAAGTGAACTGATCACATGAATGTGAACATTTTGAGTGAATGTTATTGAATATAGAAATTAATATTGGAAGTAAAGGTCAATGAAATTATTGGTCAAAATAATCAAAAACCAAATAGGGAATGAATAAAGATGGGATTAATAAAACATATTCATAAAAAAATATATGTAAAATAAAATGTTGATGACATAATGAATATTAATTAATGAAATATATAATTAAAAATATTCTTGAGGAAAATATCATTTTCATATTGAATTTTCTTTAAAACAATATATAAAAAAATTAAAAATAATATTCGAAACATATAAGTATATATATAATAAAATTTAGTGGTCATTATTGCTAGAAATATATTTCATGTAGTACGTGTAAAAAAATATTCTCTTTTCTTTTTCAGAGAAATCTATTTGAGGAATGTTTTTTAAAATGAGATTATGGTTACTATAATAAAAATTGTTAAAAATTAGAAATGGGTAAATTTTATTTAATTAATCACTTGAAAAAATATAAACACACTTTTAAGAATATTTTTTTAAATCCTTGTTTCGAAAGAAAATTGATTTCGAAAGGAAGAGAGTAATTAAGTCGGATTTTATAAAAAAAATTATAATATATTATAAGTAAAAAAGTAGAAAAATTGTACTATTACATGAATATATCATAAATAACCAGATGTAAACAAAATTAATTAGGTTTATAAGAAAATGATCAAATAATTTCATATAATTATATTTCATGAAAAAATATATCGATTAAAATGAGATTGTGAAATAAACCATTCAATGATTATAAAATTAATTTGATATGTAATCAAAGAAAAAATTCTATATAGAAACTATAAATTCAGATAAAAAAGTTGAAAGAAAATGTAATATTGTAAAATTTCATTATACAAAAAATATTAGAATATTAATGACAACTAAAAATAAATATAAACCAATGAAAAGAAATTGAATTATGAGATTATTTACCAGTTTTTCATTTTCATGTAAAATAACCTAGGTCTAAATAAATAAAATTGAAACCTAAAATACAAATAATTTTTTACAAATCATTATATAACATATCACACAAGACGATTATAGAAAATATAAAATATATTATGTACGTGTCATTACAATATGACTTTTTAAATGGATATTGAGACGAAGTTTATAACCCTGTGCTTCAATTTCATTGATGATGTTTTAACCTCTTTTATCATGGTTTAAAAAATCTATTATCTTATACTAAGACATTATAAATATTCACAATATCAAATATGTTCATTTTATAAAATCTTATAACACATGTGTTAATAATATTTCATTATTTTCATTGTTTTAGGTATAAATTACCGTGGTATCTGATTCATGTTTCCTTATAAAAATCTGGATCATAAAAATATTATCTAGTTATATCATCTAAAAATAATAATGATGAAATAATAATCATATTTCTACTTAAATTATTCTTTTAAAAATTACAATGAATCATGGTTATTAAAAATGACGTATGTCATAATTATGGAGATGGTAGGTTGTATGTACACATGAGTAACTTTTCCATTATTCAATGATCATTATCGAATGTAATATTATATCACTATAGAATGATAAAAATAAAATACATGCCATAATATTTCATTAAATTTACTTATATATATAATCCTTGTTTTTGGTGAATAAAAAGGAGTAACATCGCTTCGTGAAGGTTATACGCCACACATACATGAGTGATGTTATAATCATTAATTGTGTAAAAAGGTAACAAAATATTTTATTAATATAAAACTATAAATTTTTGATGAAGATAATTATTATTTCATTTCAATCACATATAATCCTAATCCTTAGCCTTATTACCTTCCATGTAATCTATTTTTAACGAAAAATCACATTGATGCATGACGTTGTAGTCCGCCATTCACACTAGTGACATTATAGTATCCACCAAGAAATGGAATTAAAAAATAATATATGACATATAATTACTAAATAGGTATAATTATTTTATAATTATCATATATATATATATATATATTTTATATCATTCATCATTTCCCAATTTGAAAAGTGGTGATGGAAGAATGAATAACGTCCATTCACAAGGCGATATTCTCTTTTACAAACGAACAATGATTTCTTTTCCATTTGATGGATGTGGAGATAATTGTAGGCAATTCATTAATTATAAAAACATTATATTTTATGTAATATACTATAGTTATTATTTCATCATGGGTTAACAATAAAAGATGTAGGTGGAGAAGGAAATAAAAATTTCTCAGTGAAAAAAATTACATCTTTTGGGATATCATTTTTAGGTTTGCAATAAAATGCATCCTAAGATAAATTTATACTAAAAAATAATATATTATTATGGGAGAGAAATTGGGGAGTCATTTTTTATAATATTATATGATCCAAATAGGGTTGATGGTATAAATAAGAGATAAATTTTTGTGGCGTTTTATAAGTGAGGTGAGTGGAACACATTTAATTAATTGAGATGATTCATTCATAAAAAATATTATATAATGAAAAATTACTATAATATATTAGGTTAAAGATATTATAAGATATTACGCTGAAATAATTATCTTAAATGGGTCTATTATTAGATTGTAGGTAATTTTTAACCATTATCTTCTTAGTCTAACCCTTACAAATCAATTTTTTCCTTTATGTAATAAATAATTTTTACTATTTTCAGGAATCCTATTTGCCAAATGTAATATTGAATTATTATATATTATAAATATTTATGATACCAATTATTTAATCTATTTTTAAAAACATAATTGAAGGAATTATAAAAAATTATTTTAAAATAGTCATGCAAACATGATGATAAAGAGGGCTCTTATGGAGAAAATGATAAAAAGTGTACAATGTTTTATCAAATTTCAATATTAAAATTACTAAAATGAAATAAAACAGATTAATTAATACATAATAAAACTAATATTTTTTTAAAAAAATTTAAATAATACTTATCCTTTTAAATACTTTAAATGAAAAATGTAGTTTCCAATTAAATATATTATATTTCAATATTCATTGAAAAATAAAACATTCCAGAAAATAATAAAAAATAAAAACTAATATAATTTTGATATTCTGATCCAAAATTGAATTTATTATTTTAAGATAAATTTCCTTATTATAGTAAAAATAAACATGAAATAATTATTTCATCAAAATTATTCTTTTAATATTTCCATATTTTTTGGAAAGCATAAAATATCTTTTTAAATAATTTAATATTGTGTTTTATAATACATTATTTAATGAGTTTTCTAACTTTTAGTCATTAATGTTTTCCAGATATGTATGATAATAATTGAAATCATGATTGGCACAGAAATAATACATTCCTTGATTATCATAATAATTCTGGATACGATTTTTATTGTATACACAAAATTCTATCTTTATCATATGCACAATCTATTTTTCATACTGACATTATATTTGTAATGATAAAAATCATACTAAATATTATAAGAAGAATTATCAGACCCATTAAAACATATAATGTAATGAATTGAAAACCTTTTACATGAAAAAAATGTCATGTATTGCATAGGCATTATAAAATGATATTATTTTTTCTTTTATACGATGACTGCCAGAGTCCCATGGGTCCTAGTCCCTCCGAATTTTGAGAAGAAAATCTGACCATTGGAAGTATAGACAATTGTTAAGACATTTTTCAATAGATACCATGTTATTTGAACAATATAATAACATTTGTTGAATTTGAGACACTATACAAGTGTTCTTTCAAATTGATTCCTCGTCCAAAAACACACAAAGTGTACATGTTGTGAAATGATCTTTCTACCTACTTGTGACATTCAAAGAGTTGTAACATCCTTAGTGAGCAACTAATTATTTTTAATATTATTGATGGCTTCTGTTGATATGAATACTACTCTACTGATTGTTTGGGAATTGGGGGATATCGAGGCTATGAAGACTGGTGCACTAATCACCTTCATGGTGGAGGACTTGCAAGGATAGAAATAATGATGTCGGTCATCAAATTCAGGGATTACCAAGCTGTGGTTAAATAAACCTTTTTTGAATGTATAAATAAAATAAATTTTATCCATGGTTATTTCATACACTTATATTTGGGTTAAAATAATTTTATTCATTTAATTATTTACATTTCTGCTTCTTTTTCATATAATGTAAATCATTTTATATATTAATCTATTTATTTTCTATGTATTGATTTTGATCTTTTTAAGTACTATTTAAATTATTATAATCAATGAAATTACCCAATATGGTCCTATATGATTTGGATTGAATCATTTATGGTTTCACTCTTTTTATCTTAAAAATTTGTTATTCTAATATATTTCATGCTTACTCTAGTTAAATCATTTCCTTATCATGGATGTGAGTAATTTCATATACCACATGTGGGATACAAATTGTAAACATCTCATTATGATAATCTGTCTATCATACCCAAGCCCATGTCCCATTACTATTCTAATACATTAATTTTTTTTTAATAGAATTAGTTTAAATATTATTAAACTATGTTTTCATTAATTATAAATATTAATATTTATAAACATACACATCACTGACTCTTTTGAATTCTTCAAACTTCTAATGAATTTTTTTTCAAATACTTTTCATCTGAGTAGGTTTTCACTCCTCATATGTTTTATTAATTTACTTTCTCAATTTAGATAAATTTCTATTATATAAATTCTGTTTTTATATATTTTTTACACTAATGTGTACTGTGGAAAAATAAATATTGTATTATTTTAAAAGATAGCAGGAAATAATGTCAGTTCAATTGAAAATATCAATACTACTTGTCCACCAATTTTTTATTGCAATGATTATGAATATTAGAGAGATAGTATAAAGACCCTTATAATCAACACTAGAGTTGATAATTTTTTTAAGCCGAATGAAGATTATAAAATTCATGAAAACAATGTTATACTCATTATCAATAATGGAAAATAGAAATATCATTTTAATTATATGGTACGAAATATATTACATTTTCAAATGAATGAAAATATATAATGCCATATTTCATTTTATAAAACACTCAAATTTATTTGAAAAGATCTATAGATAACTCATTTTGGTACTTCTAAGGGGGTTGAGAGTAGAAGAGTTATGATAAGAGAATACTATCATCCATTTGATTTTTTTATTGTGAACATGTTTGTAAGGTACAACAAAAGATCATTAAAATTGTGAAAATTTTACAATCAATGGGAGAAATAGGACTAGATAATGATATCCTAGTTGAAAAGATCATAGATATCATTCCAAATGAATAGGAATAAAAATGATAACTACTAATGAGTCAAAGAAATATAAAAATTCTAGTCTTGATGAGTTTTTTGGAAATCATTTTTATAATGGGAATTGACTGAAAAGAAATGAAGAAAAGTTAATCAAAAAGTATGGATGAGTTTATTTTTATTCTACTTCAGAATATATGGAGTCTACTACTACAGACAAGATAATAAAATCAACTAAGAATTAGGTTGTAGTTCAATATGGCTCAAATTAATTGGAATGTTTAAAAATGTGTCATCCAATCATTATAGAATAATGAAAAAAATGTAAATAAGGAAATTTAGTACAGATATAAGAAAATCAATAAAGAAAAAATATATTCAGAAGTTAATTGTTATGAATTTATAAAATATGAAATAATTATACCTTATTTTCCAAATCTAAAATGGAAATACAGAAAGGAAAGAAATATTAAAAGGAATCATAAAATGTACGAGTAAAAAAGGAACAATATAATTAAATAAAAATGGATCCAATAGTTTTATGGGTGTAGATTATTCAAATGAATCTTCAAATAATGAAAAATTCAAACATAAAAATATTGGTATTATTTTAAGAATACATATTGAAAATCGATGATTCATAGAAAAGGTACACACTGATGAATATTTGACTAAATTTTCATTAAATGGAAATTGACCTAAGAATAATAATTTTATATATTTAGATGAAGAATCTACTTCAGCCAATGATTATAAAAAAAACTATAATATGAAGAGGTTTCTAGGATTTATAAATTATGTTAGAATGAAAATTGTAATGTTAGTAAAAATATTGATAATGAAAATTTTAGAATAAATGTCATGAAAAGTAAAGTATTAGATATTTCAAAATATATAGATATAAAAACTTTTGAAATTATTTATTTTTCTAAAATACTTGTGGAATTCAATTATAAGGAGGATGAACTTTCAAAGTAAATAAAAATTTAATTTTTGAGAAAAGTGTTTTAGAGAAAAAACTCACTTCCAAAAAAGATGACATTGAGTATAATGATTTACTTATAGAAAGAATGGCTGAAATGTTTTCATTAAAAATATTTTATACCTTTCTTCTTTAATGGAAGATTTTGATAAAATCTACGAAAAAACATTCTTTTAAGGAATATTTTTGGAATTGTTTACTCTCATTCAAAACTGATTTTTTAGTAAAATCTTTATTTTTCCTAAAATTTTCTCCTTTTGTATAAATTGTCAATGTGGGAGTCACTGGTTCAAAAAAATATATTTAAGAAATATTTATTCTCAGGTATTTCACAAATATCTTTTTTAAAATTAATATGTGATCCTAAAATTTTTAATTCTCACATTTCTAGATCCAATATATTTTGAGTTCCAAAAATATAATTGTTTTATTATTTTGAAAGAATGGAAGTACCAATAACAACAAAATATGGTACATGGACAATGGATGTTCATGAAATGTGACTAATAACAAATACTTATATAAAGAATTTATTAAAAATAATGGTGGAATTATAATGACACATACATTTCAGACATCTATATTACTTTAAAATTGATGTTTATCCGTTAGAAAATTTAATAAATCTATTATTGAATCGTATAGGTATAGTATCTTTAGAAACTGATAAATATAAAAAACTAGAAAATAAAACATCTACATTTTCTACCTCTAACACCCCGAGATTTTATGAAAAATATTCTTTTTAATTACATTAATGTCTTGTATTGTATGCTACACCAAAAGGAGTTTGCACAACATGAATCCTGGACTTGCCTTTCATTACACACAATCACAACCTTCCTCGACAGAGTGTATAGTACGCAATACCAAGTTTCACTAAACGAGATATTATTATAATATTATTAAGAACTAGCCGTTATAAATAGTAATACCCACTTTTTGAAATTTTATAAATTTTATCTTTCAAAATGGACTTCATTTTTGGATTCGGAATATCGAAATTAGCTTAGGGTGAAATTTTGGTACTTTTCGGATAACTTTCATTTTCTGATGAATAGTGAAAATTACTAAATTTTAATTAAAAACAACTTTTTTAATAGAAATAATTAATAGTGATAAATTATTAATTAGAGTGGTTTTAAAGTATATTTAGAATATATTTTTACAATTTAATACAATTTTGGTCATTTGATGTAATTTCACATTTAAACTAGACATAAACAACTGTCAATCTTTTGATAGTTATTATATCTTAAGAACATGTTATTTGTTTTGACGACGGGAATTAATTTATAAATTAATTAATGAAACTTATATGTTTTTAATTTTATAAAATAGACATCATTTAAGAATTCATAATATCAAATATAGCTTAGGCCTAATTTTTGGTATTTTTCTGGATACTTTCATTTTTTTGATGAATAGTGAAACCACTAAGTGGTAGTTAAAAAAATGAATTTTTCATAAAACATAATTTTACCGCTTCTGTGAGTGGAATTTCAAAAATCCGAGAGACACGGTTTATGTCAGTAAGTAAAATGTTGTTTAATGAGTTGAAAATAATTTTTGGTGAATAGTTACTTTTTACTTTTTTCCCCACGGTTAAAAGTAAATAGGGTAATTACGGGTAAAAATGTTATTATTATTACCCTAACACATGTCCTAATTCTATTGGATAAGTTTAAATCGACCAAAAACAACCTTAGGAATAAAATATGACCATTTAGGCCCACTTGGATTAGATTAGGACATTTATTATTAATTTTATTAAAGAAGGGTTAAAATAGTTTAATCAAAGTTTAATAAGTATATCATTTTTAATAGGGTTATACAAAAGATACATTTGACTTTAAATTTTCATTAGAAAGCTAAAAATATTTCCTACATAATCATATTTTATTTGTAATTTTTAGACTTTAAATATGTTAATTTATTTATGACACAAAGACGATGCAGTAATTATCTTATTAATAAAGTATTGATATAATTGATATTATAAATACCCAAATAAATGTAATTTAAGACTTTTTATGAAATCAACAAATTTTCTAGGTTAATATGAAATGTTATTATTGATTTAATTAACTTTGTTCGAACTAATCATTCTGTTATGATTTTCACAAAAATCAATTACAAAATAGTGTCAAAATTGACATAAAATAGTTTTTAAAACAAATATTATATAATTAATTGTTATTTTTTTCCTAAAAATCTAAGGTTTGGACAAATGACTTATATAAGGATATATATGTTAATAATAAACAACTCGGGGTTCGTTTGGCTTGTTATAGTAAGTTTATTAACCTTATAGTGTAAGAACACAAAAAGACACGGTAAAAGTAAAATTATCTAACTTAAAGTTAAATAGAAATGATAAGGTTAAAATAGGAACCTAAACTTTTCTAAATTATATTGGATGAGATTATTTCGACCCATACCCACCTTAGATTCAAAATAAATCAATTTGGAGGTATTTAAAACCTGATTTGTCTTTATAATAAAATAATATTTTTTGTTACTCCAAAGGTGCCCCTCTCCTCCCTTATAAATGGACACCTCATCCCTCTATTCCTAACACCAATTTGAGCCTTCAAGCTCGGACAACCCCTACCAAAATCTCTTCTCCACTTCCCTAGAAACATACTAGAGGTTCTGGTCTTCCTCAAAGACCAATTTTAGTTCCCTAAAAGGATATCTTAAAGAGGCACTTCAAAGAAGAGGTAATGTCTGTTACCGATTTTTTTAACTTTATTTCTTCTTCAACATCTTCTTATTAGGTTGTTTCATTATGAAGTAATAATATCAATATCAATAATATACTGATATGTTATTATAAGTATTAAACAACTCTATCTCACCATCTATCCATCATACGAAAAACAAAATCACCGCGCGTGCGTACGTACGGAATACTGTCTCCACGCCGTAGTGTAATATATTTTCTACCACCACCTTACTTGGATGGGTATAATGGTGTAAATAATAACAATATATGATTATTGTAAAGTAATATTGATTCTGAAATAGTATACATACACTCCAATACATTTCCAAGATCATGAGAATGATATCATCGCTCGTGCGTACGTACGGACTACTGTCTCCACGACGTGATGAGATTCATTCTCCACGTTAACCATTCACGAATGATTATAAAGTATATATAATAAGTAATCATGAAATATATGACATAATAATGATACTGGATTTATGTGTATATATATGTATGTCATCTACGTAATTCCATTCAACTCAATAAGGAAACGAAAACAGCATTCATGCGTACATACATCCTACCGTCTCCATGAACTGTGTATTTCTTTCCATTTACAGATCTATTATATATACGTATATTCTGAATATATATATATTATATAAATAATGTTGTATATTCTGGAATTAAGTAATAATTATCTACGTAATCATATGAATAATTACAAGTCAAAACACAGACGACAAATGAAATGATTTTACCCAAAACGCTCTTTAACATGGAATTTACAAAAGAATAGATAAAATAAAGTCATAAGTGAACCATATATTATATCAAAACAATGATTATGATTCTGTAATAAGTCAATGACATTATTTAAATCATTATACAGGAGGTTCAGACACTTACGAAACAAATCGGACCTAAGGTAAAGGAAAATATCACAATCTCATTTTTATCCGAGATTGTTTATACTTTGGTATTTACTGGGGTGTATTTTATCATCCACATCCATGTTTTCTCAATATGTAATATTATTTACATCCACCTAAAATTGTGTAAAACCAATTTTACCCTTCGGTGTGTTTTTTAGTAAAAGATATGAATGGAATCTTTTGTCATTTTTCGTACGAGGTACTTTTTGACTTTTCCGACAAAAGTACGAGAAGAATGTTTTTTTAACTTATACGGAATGAATGGATTTTTAAAACATTATTTACAAGAAGCTTACTTTACAAGTTTTCATGTTTATTTTTAATCAACTTCTTTTATTTTAGAATTGTACGACATGTTAAGAAAGGAAAAGTGTTTTTGAAGCAGAAAGGATATTTTCCTCAAGAATGGAGTTCAAGTGTTTTATCAAAATTATTTTACATCTAAGATAATAAAGGGTTCTATTTCTATCCCTATTATTACATTTATTTGATTATGTTGTGATGGAACTATATTTTTATGAATTCCATTATCTTATATGAATTGTTTTATGATGTCACGATGTTTACGATTCCCATTTTTATTACATGGGTTATGTTATGATGTATGGTCTCTGATTTTGTGGAACACATAAGAATGGTATCATTATGAGATGGGTGTGAACTATATCTCCCTCCAATTAATTGGGTAATGCTTTTATATCTTATGAGATAGACATGGCTAGAACGGAAGGTTAAACCGGTTCCGTGAAACAGGACTGAAATGAGGAGAGAACTCGGTTCAGAAATGGACTTTGTCCACTAAGATAGTCTTGGAAATGAGTATTGACTAATAAGAAATGATTCTCTATGATTATGTGTGTATATCACAAAGTTTCATGATTTATGTTATGATTATTGGGATTACATTTCACTACTATGATTTGTCCCATGTTATGAAATTATGATTTCTTTTGCAGGTTTGGATTTCCAAAAGATATGTTCTTATGTATATAATTTGATTGATATTTCTTTTGTTTACCCTTACTGATAATTTGAGCTCACCCTCTTATGTTTTTTCTCCAGGATATAAATAATTATTTTAGGTAAAAAAGGGGGATGTTCTTTATGGGAGATGTTGAAGATCTTTCACCATGATTAGAAGATTATATTCCGAGTTTCCAATGACAATAAATTATTACGGTCCTTGTGTGTGTGTTTTTGTTATGTACAAAGTATTATGAAAAAGTAATGTAATGTCCATGTATGTCAAGATTTGGGCCTTTACAGTTGGTATCAGAGGAAAGGTTTAGTCAACCTTTGGAAACTAGGATGCAAAAACATTAGTGAGATCCTTAGAGATATTTCTAAGGTATGTCTAGGGATGTCCCTAAGGATATGAATACGTATAGGATATAGTCTTAGAACTAAGGTAAAAATCTTAGAATTTAACCTAAGATGTTAGATATTTAAGGTACTCCCCCTTTACTATGTTGTTTTCCCTAGCATGATTTTTGCCTCTCACAGAATTCTTTTTGTGTTTTATTCAATGGAGGGAACAAGAAGGATTCCGGTTAACATTGAATCCAATGGAAAAATTGTTGACTATGAGCAACAAAATAGTGTAATGCTGAGAGAGAATGATATTGTGATTATGACAAATCAGTTATCGCGATATATGATTAACAAGGTGAAATTTCGTGGTATGCCTAATTCATCAAATAAGAGGAAGATAGATTTTTTATGCATGTTTTCATGTTGAGGAGCATAAAGAAAGGAAGATTAAGATTTCCAAATAAGGGAATAAGAACCTCGATGAATACCTCAAATGGAGGGACAAATGTTATCTGTGTGGAGAAAAGGGACATAGAGTGACCGACAATTATGGAGTTTAATGTCCTATTTGTGGAGAACATGGGCATTACCCAACTCAATCCCCTGACCTAAAAAGTTACTTCTAAATCAAGGAAGGACTTATTCTAGGACAATCATTGAAGATGATGGTTTGAGGTGTTTATGTATTGGTATTTAAGAATAATTTTATTGAGGTACTTTTATGATATATTGGAATATCTATGTATTGGTCCATTGTGGTTTTCTATAAGAATATGGCATCGGTAACCATGAAAAGTGATTGAAATATTTTTGGAAAGCAGATGATATGCACATAATGAAGGTATAAAGAGAATCTAATATGTTTGATAGTATTCATGAGCTCATGATTGATATAAGAACTAAGTGGTATCATGGTTTGAGTATATAGAATTTTTGGGATTTTGGTATGTGGAAAAGCGTTAACTTTTGACAGCATTCATGTTTTCAGTAAGGTTAAATGGGTATTCATTATTTTCAAGAGAATACATGATTATGGTATTCACATGATTGGAGTGTGACCATCAAGATATATGGGGGATAAATGATGGTGTTCACATGCTTGGTTGAGGACATTTCAAGTAATCGTTTTCTCTATAATATGAGCTTGGACCGAAGTATTTTAGATAAGCCTAAAGATTGGAATGGATTATGTTGGACATATGTTAGTACTGTTTAAGGATAGAACTTTTTTCGATATTATTAATGGGATTTTATAGTAATGTAGTTTAGAAAAAGGACAACCTGGAGGATGGGCGACAACCCATCGCGTCGGACAAGGCTGTGGGAATCGAACCCACAACCGAAGTGCGACTGGACTTTATCACCTACCACTTGCCTACAGGAAGTCCCTGTTTAGTAGAAAATAGTTTTATTATATTAAGCAGTATGATATAATAAGTATAATTACATTTTAGGAACCATATATGATTAATCTCACTATAAATCGACTTATGTATATTTAATAACTTTTCTAACCTTTTGTTTGAGACAGATGGAATGACCCGTCAGTCTATCACATGATCTGCTAACAGTTCACGAATAAAAAAAATCAACTTCATTTCTTTAAGAGATGAAGTGGAAATTGTTCAAGGTAGGAAAAACAGTGAGATTGTACCAAAATGAAGTAAGTATTTATTCTAATTCAAAATTATCAACATTAGGGAAATGATTTTGAAAACCAAAAATGTTGTCCTATTGCTCTTATATCTGATGAATAAGATTGTACCTTAGATAGTCACAAATTTATGGCTTTTTTATTGCTGGATTTTCCATTGCCATGTTCTCTACCACTCTCTATCAGAACATGATGGTTAGATTTTTCTTCCATATCCATATTTTCACCTATGTTCTCCTACGTGGAAACCTAGTGATGAGTTAATTTGGGTAACCGTTACATTTCATACTTCAGTTTTTGAAAGACAAGTTCTGGTATTCCTTTTTACGATGTGGGGTTCTATTAATTGACCTTTAGAGTAGTAAACCATTTATAACCCCGACGAATTTCGAGGGAGAAATTATTTTTAATGGGGGTAGAATGTAACATCCCGAGATTTTATGAAAAATATTCTTTTTAATTTCATTAATTTCTTGTGTTGTACGATACACAAAAAGGAGCTTGCACAACATGAATCCCTGACTTGCCTTTCATTACACGCAATCACGACCTTCCTCGATAGCGTGTGTAGTACGCAATACCGAGTTTCACTAAACGAGATATTATTATAATATTATTAATAACTAGCCGTTATAAATAGTAATACCCACTTTTTGAAATTTTATAAATTACATATTTCAAAATGGAATTCATTTTTGGATTCGGAATATCAAAATTAGCTTTGGGTGAAATTTTGGTACTTTTCGGATAACTTTCATTTTCTGATGCATTGTGAAAATTACTAAATTTTAATTAAAAACAACCTTTTTAATAGTGATAAATTATTTATTTGAGTTGTTTTAAAGTATATTTAGAATATATTTTTACAATTTAATACAATTTTGGTTATTGGATCTAATTTCACATTTAAACCAGACATAAACAACTGTCAATCATTTGATTGTTATTATATCTTAAAAACACACTATTTGTTTTGATGACGAGAATTAATTTTTAAATCAATTAATGCAACTGATATGTTTCGAATTTTTTAAAATAGAAGTCATTTTTTATTTCATAATATCAAATATATCTTAGGCCTAATTTTTCGTATTTTTCTGGAAACTTTCATTTTTTGATGAATAGTGAAACCACTAAGTGGTGGTTAAAAAAATGATTTTTTCATAAAACAATATTTTACCGCTTCTGTGAGTGGAATTTCAAAACTCATAGAAACACGTTTGATGTCAGTAAGTAAAATGTGGTTTAATGAGATGAAAATAATTTTGGGTGAATAGTAACTTTTTACTTTTTTTTACCACGGTTAATAGTAAATAGGGTAATTACGGGTAAAAATGTTATTATTATTACCCTAAAAAATGTACTAATTCTATTGGATAAGTTTAATTCGACCAAAAACAACCTTAGGAATAAAATATGACCATTTAGGCCCACTTGGATTAGATTGGGACATTTATTATTAATTTATTTAAAGAAGGGTTAAAATAGTTAAAACCAATGTTTAATAAGTATATCATTTTTAATAGGGTTATACATAAGATAAATTCGTCTATAAATATTAATTAGAAATATAAAAATATTTCCTACATAATGATATTTTATTTTTAATTTTTAGACTTTAAATAAGTTAATTTATTAATGACACAAAGATGGTGCAGTAATTATCTTATTAATAAACAATTGACATAATTGATGTTATAAATACACAAATAAATGTAATCTAAGACTTTTTATGAAATCAAAAAATATTCTAGGTTAATATGACATGTTATTATTTATTTAATTAACTTTGTTTTAACTAATCATTCTTTTATGATTTTCACAAAAATCAATTGCAAAATAGTGTCAAAATTGACAAAAAATAGTTTTGAAAACAAATATTATATTATTAATTGTTATTTTATTCCTAAAAATCTATGGATCGTCCAAATGACTTATACAAGGCTATATATATTAATAATAGACAACATGGGGTTCTTTTGGCTTGTTATAGTAAGTTTATTAACCTTATAGTGTAAGAACACAAAAAGACACGGTAAAAGTAAAATTATCTAACTTAAAGTTAAATATAAATGATAAGGTTAAGATAGGAACCTAAACTTGTCTAAATTCTATTGGATGAGAGGTTTCGACCCATACCCACCTTAGATTTGAAATAAATCAATTTGGAGATATTTAAAACCGAATTTAACTTTATAATAAAATAATATTTTTAGTTATTACAAAGGTGCCCCGCTCCTCCCTTATAAAAGGATACCTCCTCCCTCTCTTCCTCACACCACATTGAGCCTTCAAACTCGACCAACCCCTGAAAAATTCTCTTCTCCACTTCCCTAGAAACATCATAGAGGTTCTGGTCTTCATCAAAGAGAAATGTTAGTGCCCTAAAAGGAGATCTCAAAGAGGCGCTTCAAAGAAAAGGTAATGTCCATTACCGATTCTTTCAACTTTATTTCTTCTTCAACTTCTTCTTCTTAGGTTGTTTCATTATGAAGTAATAACATCATTATCAATAATATACTGATATTTTATTATAATTATTAAACTACCCTATTTCATTATCTATCCATACTACAGAAAATGAAATCACCGCGCGTGCGTACGTACGGAATACCATCTCTACATCGTGGTGTCATCTATTTTCCACCACCACCTTACTTGGGTGGGTATAATGGTGTAAATAATAACTATATATGATTATTGTAAAGTAATATTTATTCTGAAATAGTATAGATACACTCCAATACAATTCCACGATCATGAGAACGATATCATCACTCGTGCGTACGTACGGACTACCGTCTCCACGACGTGATGAGATTCATTATCCACGTTAACCATTCATGAATGATTATAAAGTATATATAATAAGTAATGATTAAATATATGACATAATAATTATACTGGATTTATGTTTATATATATGTATGCATCTACTTAATTCCATTCAACTCAATAAGGAAACGAAACCAGCGTTCATGCGTACGTATGGCCTACCGTCTCCGTGAACGGTGTATTTCTTTCCAATTACTGATCTATTATATATATGTATATATTGAATATATATTATATATAAATCATGTTTTATATTCTGGAATTAAGTAATAATGATCTATGTAATCATATTAATATTTACAAGTCAAAACACGGACGACAAATGAAACGATTTTACCCAAAACACTCTTTAACATGGAATTTACAAAAGAACGAGTAAAATAAAGTAATAAGTGAACCATATATGATATCATAACAATGAGTATGATTATGTAATAAGTAAATGAAATTATTTAAATCATTATACAGGAGGTTCGGACACTTACGAAGCAAATCGGTCCTAAGGTAAGGGAAAATATCATAATCTCATTTTTATCTGAGATGGTTTATACTTTGGTATTTACTGAGGTGTATTTTATCATCCACATAAATGCTTCCTCAATATGTAATATTATTTCCATCCACCTACAATTTCTTAAAACCAATTTTACCTGTCGGTGAGTTTTTTAGTAAAAGATATGAAAGGAATCTTTTTTCATTTTTCGTACAAGGTACTTTTTGACAATTCCGACAAAAGTACGAGACGAATGTTATTTTAACTTATACAGAATGAATGGATTTTTAAAAAATTATTTCCAAGAACATTAATTTAAAAGTTTTTAAGATTATTTTTAATCAACTTCTTTTAGTTTATAATTGTATGACATGTTAAGAAAGGAAAATGTTTTTGAAGCAGAAAGGATATTTTCCTCAAAAATAGAGTTCAAGTGTTTTATCAAAATTATTTTCCATCTAAGATAACAAAGGGTTATGTTCCTATACCTATTATTGCATTGATTTGATTGTGTTGTGATGGAATTATATTTTTATGAGTTCCTTTATCTTATATGAATTGTTTCGTGATGTCACGATGTTTAGAATTCCCATTTTTATTACATGGGTTATGCTATGATGTATGGTTTATGATTTTGTGGAACACATAAGAATGGTATCATTATGAGATGGGTGGGACCTATATCTCCCTCCAATGTATTGGGTAAATATTTTATATCTCATGAGATAGTCATGGCTGTAACTGAAGGTTAAACCGGTTCAGTGAAACAGGACTGAAACGAGGAGTGAACTCGGTTCAGAAATGGACTTTGTCCACTAAGATAGTCTTGGCAATGAGTCTTGACTAATAAGAAATGATTCTATATGATTATGTGTGTATTCCACAATGTTACATGTTTTTAGTTATGATTATTGGGATTACATTTCACTACTATGATTTATCCCATGTTATGAAATTATGATTTCTTTTGCAGGTTAGGATTTCCAAAAGATATGTTCTTATGCATATGATGTGATTGATATTTCTTTTGTTTACCCTTACTGAGAATTTGATCTCACCCTTTTATGTTTTTTTCCCCAGGATATAAAGAAATATTTTAGGTAAATAAAAGGGTAAGATCTTTATGGGAGATGTTGAAGATCTTTCACCATGATTAGAAGATTATATTCCGAGTTTCCAAAGACACTAAACTATTACGGTCCTTGTGTGTGTGTTTTTGTTATGTACTAAGTATTAAGAAAAAGTAATGTAATTTCCATGTATGTCAAGCTTTGGGCCTTTACACTACCACATATTTCATTATAACTAGAATCCATTTTGAAAAAGCTTACTTAATATCATTATTCATGATATAGGGAAAAGAAACATATGAAATGGTGATCTCAAATGATTTGTAAGGGTATACATGGAAAATATCAATCATATCATAATCATAATACATAATAAAATAACATTTAAAAGTCTTATACTGCATACAAATGATCGTGATATCATATTCTGGGATAATCATTCATAATAATTTATGGACATAATCCCAAAAGTCATAACATAAGACATGGTGCTTTGTGTAATACACATAATCATATAAAATCATTTCAAATTATTCAAGTATCATTTAAAAGGCAATCATAGCAGACAATGTCCCTTACTGAACCGAGTATACATGTAGTTCCATCTTTCTATTATTGAATGGAATTTACTTGTTATTATAGTCTTGTCTATCTAATGAGATATAAATATTTACCCATGAATTCGAGGGATATAAAGGTTCCAACCATTCCATAATTAAATCATTCTTTCATGTTCCAAAAAAATATAAATCATTCATCATAGTATTACCCAAGAAATAAAATGGGTTTCTTAAATATCATTCCATAATGAAATAATCAATATAAAATATTATTATATCATCAGCACAATAATATTTTAGTAATAATAGGGATATAAACATAACCCTATTTATATATTTTCATATTATATAGAAAATAAGTTTTACAAAACAGTTAAACATAATTCATGAGGGAAATAACTTTTCTTCTAAAAAAATGTTTTCTTTTATCAAAATTATGAGCCATTTTAAATGAAAATAACTTATTTGAAAATAAACTCCAAATTGTGTAATCTAAACATCATTAAAATATGATGTTATGAATTTGTAAAAATATATTCTAGCCTTATATGGAAAAAAACATTCTCCTCAGACTTTTGTAGAAAATGTCAAAAAATACCTCATATGGTTAATGAAAGAATGATTTATTCCAAACCTTATAGTATATGAAAAATATGTGTAAAAATTACTTTAATCATGCATAAAATAATAGAAAAAATTATATGAAAAAGTTTTTAGATAAACTTGATATGGATGATACATATAACCCCAGTAAATACTAACGTATAAACAATCTCGGAGAATATAAGATTTAAAATTTATCCCTTAACTTTAACGTTTTGTAAGATAGGGTTGTGTTAACATCATTTATTATTGTTAAATTATGTTATTAAATTATACAAGAACCATATACAAATTTATGATATCATATATGATCGTCTATTGTCATTTTATAATAGAGTCTTAATATTTCCATTATTTCGGGTGTTAACTGCCTTGTTTTCCCATTCCTATTTTTCCATGTAAGTCATGTTTGTTATGAATAATATGTATTTATTTCATATATATAATAAAAATTATGTCATAATTATTATTTTATACATTTTATAAAGTTTATAATCAATCTTGATTTTTTAATGCGGATAATGCATCTCACAACACCATGAAGATGATAGGTCGTTCGTAAGGACGAGAAACAATATCATTCACTTGATGGTTATATGGTGTGGAATTTGATGATATAATAATAATAAATAATATTTATCATGTTATATTTAATATTTACTTCAATTATATGAATCATTATACACAATAAAATAAATAATTTTTTATTAACAAATTATACCACAGCATGGAGACAGTATGTTGTACACACGTACGAATGGTGATATAGTTATTAGTTGATTGTATAAAAGGAGGTATATGTTTTTACTATAGTTATATTGACATATAAAAATGTATAATATATTGTATTTATTACTTATGTTTTGAAACAATATAATAATATGATGTAGAAGAAGAAAATAATTTTGAATGATATGATAAAACAATTACCATGTTTTCATGTATCATCTTATGATTTCTAGAAACAGTCTCTATATGAAGTATTTTTAAACAATGTGTGGACTCTAGTATGAAGTGAGGGATGTTGGGAGAGTAATTGGGAAGGGGTTTTCTGAGATAAATTTTATTATATGTGTTATTAAATGGGAAGGAGATGTACACGTTTATAAGGGAGGGGAGGGGCCTATTTGGAAAAAACCAAAACTATTAAATTAATATTAATTAAACCTATCGACCAATAAAATTTATACATTTTTTATTTTATTTTAAACCTAATCATTTTGATTTATCTATATTTGATATATTTAATTTTAATTGTGGTAATAATATTTTTAATATTAAATGGTTAAAAATATTTACTTATTTGTTGTGAATATTCCATAATTGGATACATACTGACATTATAAACATATAAATTTTACATTTTAATATTTAAATATATATTTAAATTATAAATTATTTAATAATATTTATTTTTATCAAATATCAATTGTGTCAATTTTGACACTTTAGATTTATTTGACATTAAATAAAATCCACACAGAAGATAATTTCAAAACAAAATATAAAATATACTAATAAAATGTCATAGTTACCTATTAAATTAATAGAGAACTATTATTAATTCATATTATTTTTCTTTTTCTGTTTTTAATATCATTTATTTGATATTTATTTTAATAAAATAATTTTTCCATAACTGTTCTATCATCAGTAATAGTAATTATAAAATATCAAAAAATTACAAATAAATTACTATCAAACCAATATGTATATTTTCCATCTCTAAAGAATTACTATAGATGATATTATCTTCAGGTAATCAATATACTAAATTCAACATACATATATGATATAGATTGTGAAAATTTTCACTTTCTTTAGTTTGTATTATATTCATGTCATTTTCATGGGAATTTGCCCATTATGTGATTCTCTTGTGAACAATAGCTGATAAGAGTCGAACTCAGTCATCCAATAGAATTTTTATAGGTGTGAAGATTATATTATAATATTATTTTTACCTTTAATTACTAGATTTACCATCTACCATTGTAATAAAAATAATTATCAATGTTTCTATTCATAATGCCCAAATATAAGAGTAGATAATTAAAATAACTTGGACATATAGATTCCAAATATGGAGTCAATTATTAATAATTAAAATCACATTAGTTGCAGTAATTAATTTAAATTCAATATCATTGTCGGAATGAAAGAACATGTTTTTAATTGTTAAAATATTGAAAAATCTTAAATTGTTTTTACATAACAAGTCAATGTATAATTCATCATAATGGTTTACATTAAATTGAATAATAAAAATATATTATATTTATAATTTATAAACATTAATGATTATAATTTTACCATATAAATTATTTCGATGAAAAAAGATGTTTTCACTTAAAATTTATTGTATTTCTACTATTAACCAAAACATTGATGTTATTAGGAAAATATCATAAGATCATCCAAAGTCAATTTTTTTATCCGTATTTATAATTTAATGTTTATTCTTTCATATAAAAATTAATAATGTCTCAAAATAAAAATTTAAAATGGGTTCGCCATTCAAAGGGGTAAGATTACCGTTTTAAAAAAATATTTGTTTTTATAAAATAAATAGGTTTTATTCACACCCAATTCATAAAATATCCATTGGATGAGTAAGAAATATTTAATTAGGTATAAAACATATATATCTCATTAATTTCATTAAAAATAGTAATTCACTTAAAAATAAAAATATATAATTTACATTTAATTATAGCCAATAAATTCATAATGAATTTTTATATGTTAGATATTCATATTAACACTAACCTAATGTCTAGGATATAATGGTAATTTTATACCAAGATAATATTGTAGTTCTTTTAAACACACGATTTCATGAAACTAAATCTACTGAGGAATTAAAATTAATTATAGAAAATATTTAATAAAATCATCTGAGAGTTACATTCTAACATTCTTAAACTGAATTTCCCCCATGAAATTCATCAAATTTAATCAAATAAAAAAAGATACCTCTCCCTCGTCATATCCTCAATTTCCCATGTAACTTTTTAAAATTAGTGGTTCCACTATAAAACTTTAACCAAATGAGTGGTCTTGTTTGATAGAAAATTTTCAATATGATCCAAAATCTCTCACGGTTCTTCATCATAAGAACGATATTTCTCTAGCTATAAGACATTAGAGTTCTGTACCTTTGAAGAATTAGTTATGTACATTATCATGAGATATGAATGGAAATCATCACGAGCATGATAGAGATTCAGTGGATGTTCTAATCAGTAAGATACCTTCCCATCATGATGAAAAATTTCAAAAGTATCGATATACCTATATCTCAGCTAGCCCTTCTTTCCAAATCGTGTTACTCTCTTCCAAGAAGATATTCGTAGAAACACCATATAACCCACTTCAAACTCTATGTATTTTCTTCTATTTTCGGCATGAGATTTCTGTTTACTCTAAGCTACTATTATATTTTGTTGAATAGATTGGAAACTTTCTTTTATTTCATCAACTATATTTGTTCATAATATCTTTATTTCCCTAAATTCATCCTTGAAATTTGGAGTTATGCACTAATTTATATTGATATATTCATAATAATCCATCTGAATATTTGATTAAAATAACCTATTGTATGAAAATTCCACCAAAGGGTGATGTTGATCCCAACCACCTTTTAAATCCATTAGGATTGATCACAACAAGTCTTACATAGTTTGAATTGCCTTGTCAAACTGACTCTATATCTGAGGATTATAAGACATGTTGAAACTTAACTCTGTTTCTAGATCATGCTAGAGGCATGTCAAGAGCTTCGTGGAAAACTTCAAATCCCAGTCATATATAATGGAATGTGCTACTCCATGAAATATTTCCAATTTTTTCCATGTATCCTAGAAATAAAATCATGAAAAAATGGCCTCTAGTTGAAATGAAGTGTGCTGTCTTCTTAAGGTGATCAACTATAACCATGATAGAATTATTTCAATTCCATGTTTTGGGACGTCCGACGAAAAAGAACACATTTATATTTTCATATTTCCATTCTGGTATGGGTAATGATAGTAACATCCCCTTACACACAGTCTCTCAGCATTAACTTACTGACAAACCAAGCATTAAGAGATATATTGGACAACATCTCTTTTCATACCATCACACCTAAAATCCACTATCATGTCCATTTAAATCTTTGTGCTTCTTGGGTGAATATAGAATGAGGAACTATGAGCCCCATCTAATAGTTCCTTATTTAATTATTGTATGTTTGGAATACAAACCCCATTCCTAAACCTTATTATTCCATCACAATCAATGTTGAATTAAGGACCATTTGTCACCATATTTTGTATCTCCACATCATCTTTTTGTACCTCCTTATTCTACACATGTATAAGACTTTGAACATTCATTTCAGATAGATAATATTTCTCCCTTTCCATTAAAATCTCACGATCCATACATTTTATATAAATAAATGGCGGATCTTTTATTATCCTCATGACATACATATAGGCACGATCTTATCAACTCAAGGAATTTTCACCCTTGTTCACATTCACTGGGTTTTAATGTATTGAGTGGTCATAATATTTAATAAACTCCAACCATACTCGGCACATATTCAGCTCCATTTGTGTGAACATATTCTTTAAATTTTTTTAATTAGTATAAATATCCAAACATTCACAATAATGATAATGCATCCATCTCTATAATACAAGGATTACCATATCTAACTCCAAGTCATGAGTTGGGTAATTTTGCTCATGCATTTTCAACTACTATGAGTCATAAGATATAACTATATAATTTTTCTTGAGAACGCATCACATCCCATTCATGGATGTATCATTGTAGATCACAACACTTTCTTCACTATACGGTAGTGTTTTCAGAGGTTCACTGGCTAGCATTATCATTATATTTTTTAAATTCACTTCACATTCCTCCATAAATACGATCATAAATCATTTCTAAGTCAACATGGTGAGTGGATTAGAAAATGTTGATAAATATTTCACAAAACATCAATAATATCTATCCTAACCAAGAAAAAATCATATCTCAGTTACCACATTCAATCCTGACCAAATTTCAACAATAGTTGATTTTGATGGATCACTAGATTTCCCATATCTTGAGATTATGTGACTGACATATGAAACTTCATGAAGAAAAAGATCACAGTTGGTATATTTTTTTTATTGTGTCTCTTTTCTTAGGGTCTTGAGTACAATTCTCTATTGGTCTTCTGGTTAGTCCATGCTCCTCGAATATACAAGAATATCCTCTAAAAAGACTACCACTAAATGATAAAGATTATCTCAGAAGTCAATATCTAATAGATCCATGAATATATTAGAGGCATTATTATGTCCAAAAGGAGTCACTATTAATACATAGTGTCCATACGTTGTATGAAATTTCATATTAGGTATATCCTCCTTCATTAATCTTAACTGATGATATCCTAATTAATGATCAATATTGGAAAGGTATTGGGATAGGTGTAGTTGATCTAATACGTCCTCATTGCAGGAAGCATATATTTTTTCTTGATAGTGGTCTTGTTAAGTTATCGATAATCAATATGTATCCTCATTGGTCCGTCATTATTATTCAAAAAAGAACATGTCTTCCCCAATGTCATTAATTAGGGAATCTGAATCCCTAATCAAGATTCTCATGATATTGATTCTTCATTTCCTACAATTCAATTAGGTCCATCCTATAAGGTATCATTGAAATTTTAATAAAACCTTGTATGAGTTCTATTAAATTTTCAACTTCACGATTTGGTGGAAGACACAAAAATTACTCTAGAAATATATCATCAAACTCTTGTACAGTGGGAATATTCCATATTGTGAGTATTTCCCCAACCACTTGAGGTAATTATAAATCATTTATATGTATCCAAACCCATATTAATGAAGAAATTTCTATTGGAATGTTATATTCATCCTTTCATCGATAGATGGTAATTTATTGATCTAGAATATGAAATATGAATTACCTTCCTTGAAAATTGACATTATCTCCATATAGAGAAACACAATACATTCCATGAATGACATAAAATTACACTATAAAAGGGTCACAATATTTTTAAGAATAACAATCCCTCAATCTTCAACCGGTGAAGAATTATAAGGTTTTTATGTGACTGTTATTCCATTTGGAGTCATCACAACTAAATCAATAACTTTATATTGACTTAACACAGAGATTCCCTTATAACATTCATTAGAAATATAAGAGTGGGTAGGTACATAATCCAATAAAACATTTTGTACATTAGAGTGGATGGTAAGTGTACCTTTTACCACATCATTATCACACTCCACATCATTGATAGACTTTTCATGTGATATTACTTTTTCTATAGACATAAGAGACTGTGGGAATCGATCATCATAAATAACCCTTGGATTAGGGCCTTTATTTCCCTAATGCTTGATTTCATTTCACTTGTATAATTGATGTGTTGAAGGTGAATTCTATGTATAATTTTATTTGTTTGCATCGCTAGACAACTTTTTCCCATCAAATCGGTATTGAAATTCCGAATAACATCATTCTACACACATAAAACATTTACTAGACCATTTAAGATAATAACCTCCATGATAATTTCTAATCATTGAGCATAAGGGAAAAACATCTTCTTCTCAGTTTGGTCTTTATATTTTTCTCTTAATTCCATTTTATCTTATTATCAAATCTATAAGACTGATGGGTAACTCCAATATCCATATCAACCTTGAGAGCATGTCGAATGATTTACTTATAACTATCAAATTATTTTATCGATAATACCCTTCAATAAATTGGTTCTAAGCCACAAATAATCAATAAATTCTACTCTTAGGATGGATAATAATTGCAGAATCATAACTTTCATGACATATAAAATTGTCTTTACCAGTGCCAACCTATTCATCATTATTTTCCTTAAGTGCAACTAAATCCTCCTTTATCATTGTTTTAAGAATACTGGGAAATTAATTATTGAAAAATATGTTCTTTAAATCATCCCATTAAATAGACTCAATTTCAACTCTTTGCCTCGTATTCCTAATAATATTATACCATTGATCAGCTTCACATTCAAAAAGATAGACTACTAAAATGAAATTATCATGTTCAAAAAATTGTAGAACTAAAAATATTATTTTAGTGGTACTAATCCATTTTTCTACCACTATTGGATCAAATGACTAAATGAAAGAAGGTGGATGCTGCCTCATGTAGGACTCAATCAAATGTTTCTCCAACTTTTTATTGTTTGGAAGTATGAAATGATTCATAGTTTGATAAAGTTGTGTGATTATAGATAATATATTTTTCATTCTTCTCCCATATCATTTTTTTTTCTCAAGAGGACAATCATTTCATTTCCCATCACACTTATCATTAATGCGGTTCATTTGGGTTCCATCCATTGACTAAAACCAAGGAGCATAGTGTGAGAAATGTTAATAATAACAAAAACCCCACATAAATCAAGAATTTTAGAACACTTTATGTTTTATCCTAGGTTATTTATGGTAATTTCTAAAACACTAGGATTGTATCTTATACATAGGCATATCCTTAGGGTTCTTACTAAGTCTTTCTCATCCTAGTTTCCAAAGGTTAATTATACCTTACCTATGATACCAATAATAACGACCCGTAAATTAAGAACATTGGTATTACTTATAAATTGATGTATATCCATTATAATATATAATAAATCCTTGACATGATATATTGGTAGAGTGTCTTTAGAAACTGGGAACCATAAACAACTGGATAAAAACATCTACATTGTCTCAAACTTATTTCTTCATAAAATGACTCCATTTTGACATAGCTTACTTAATGCCCTTCTTAATGACATGGGGAAACGAAACATATGAAAGGATGAGATAAAATTCACTATAAGGTTATTCATGGGAAATTTATATCATATCATAATCATAAGACATAATATCATTACATTTGGAAGTCTTATCCTGCATACGAATGATCTTGATATCATGTCATGAGATAATATTTCATTACAATTAATGGACATAATCCCAAAATACATAACATAAGACATGAAGAATTGTGTAATACAAATTATCATATAAAATCCTTTCATATTAGTCAAGTCTCATTTCTTAGACCATTATAACAGACAATGTCTATTACTGAATCAGGTTTACTTGTTGTTCCCGTCCTATATTACTAAACCAGATTTATTTTTTTATCAAGTATTATCTATATCATTAGATATAAACTATTACCAAGTACATTATATGAATATATAGGTCCCCCATCTCATAATGAAATAATTCATACATGTGCCACAAAAATATAAATCATTCATCATTCCATAACAAATGATAAAAAATATGAATCTTAAACATCAGTACATCATTTCATATTCCATATAAAATATCATTCCATCATTAAACAAATCATAGAAATAATATGTATAGAAATATCACCTTAATTAAAATCATTATCTTAGATGGATTTTTTTTTGATAAAACAGTTTAACAAAATTCTTGATGAAAATATACTTTCTTCATTAAAAACATTTTCTTACCTAAAAATGTGAAGATATTTCAAAAGAAAAAAATTTGGTTGAAAATAAACATGAAATTGTGTGAATGATGTTTCAGGGAAATATGGAATTATGAAAATGTAAAAACATTTTATTATCAGAACAGTTAAAAAATATTCTTGTCGCACTTTTTTAGGAATAGAAAAAAGTACCTTGCCTGCATAATGAAAGAAATATTCCTTCCAAACCATGTAGTATAGGTAAAAAATGAGGGAACAATGACTAAAAAATAAAAATAAAAATAGTAATTATTATATTAAATCATTTTTAGAAGACATGGAAATGGATGATAAATATACCCCTTGTAAATACTTATGTACGAATAATCTTAGATAAAGATGAGACTGTAAAATTATCCCGTACAATTACCATTTTGTTAGTCAAGGGTGTGTTAAATTCCTGTATAATGGTTAAAGTATGTTATTAAATTATTAAATAACCATAATCATATTTATTATATCATATATAATCTGATTATGTAATTTTGTTAATAGTGTTTGAATATTTCAATTATTTTTGGGGTTAACTGCTTCATTTTCACATTCATATTTTTCCAAGTAAGTCATGTTTTTTATACATAGGATGTATTTTATTCAGGATCAGAATGAATATAAGTTCATAATTAATATTTTTACTCATTGTATAAAATTTATAAAATTTTTATAATTGTTATCATGGAGAATGAATCTCACATTATCATGGAGACAGTAGATCGTACGTATGCACGAGCGATGCTATCATTACTTTGAGGGTTAAATGGTATAGAATTTGAAGGTATAAAAATTATATTGAAAAATTATAAAGTTATATTAATAATTTAAATACATTATAGTCATCAATATACACATGAGAATTGTTTATTATTGAATGAAAATTTACACCACGGTGTGACGATGGTAAACTGTACACACACACACATGGTGATATTGTTATTCATATGATGGATAAAAGGAGGAATAAGGTTATCCCATTATTTTATTAACATATCAACATGTATTATATTCAATAATAATTAATTTATTACGGAATAAATAATAATAGGATGTATAAGACGAACTTTATTTTGAAAGAGGTGATATTACAATAACCTCTTTTTTGAGTATCACCTTTTGACTTATACAAAAGGTCTCTTAATGATGGATTTGTTCACTATGTGTGGCCTCTTTTATTAATTGAGGAATTTGGTAGAGTAAATTTGTAGGTGTTGGTCGATAAATATGTACTTATGGGTGTCATTAAAAGAGAAGGAGACACTACACTAAAATTTTACATTAGCGATAGTTTATTAAAAACTCCCACTAAATCATTTAATGTTTAAAAAAACAGGACACTTCACTCCCCAACCCCTCTGACACATGACCTCCAACCCCCTCCCCCCTATAATCCCTATACAACTAAGACAATGATCTCCTCCCTCACTTCCCATCGTTGTCAGTCCAACCCTCTCTGACACTTCAGGCCGAACCCCTAATGCATCACTCCCATCCCCTAGACTATTCAATGCCCTACCTGACCCCTAAATCCTCACCAACAATAATTACTGGGGGTGTGGATATTTTTTAAGGTTTCATGGTGTTTTATATTAGGTTCACCTTCTTTAAGGATGGTTTTACTATGAAATTGTCTCATTTTAGAATAAAATCATGCATTTACTTTCAAAATTCTTTTTTTATGAAATTTCGAATCCTTTTGATATAAAATATGGTTTTTTTTAGAAAATATTTCTTGGTGTTTTTAGGTTGTAATAAATGGATTTTCACATGGTTATCATGTATTAAAATGGGTTTTTACCTGATTATTGATTTTATTGAGTGAAAAAAGTTATCAAATATATATTTTTTAATTTATTTTTTAAACTCATAATGTTTTTAATAAAAATGTTTTAATGTATTAAATTTCTTTATTTTAAATGTTTAAATTGTTTATGACTTATAAAATGTGTTGTTGGACTTTTATAAATGGTTTTATGGATGTGTTTGTATATTTTTCCTTGTTTTTTTATTTCAAAGAGAAAGCAAATTATTGAAGCATCTCTTTGAAACAGTTCTAAATAAATTTTTGATTTTTATGTCCCTGTTAATACGTTTCAAGTTGTTTTCATATGATATTTTTTGTAAATGAGATTCATTGTCCATGGTTTTTTTATGAATAGAACACTTGTATACAGGTGAAATTCTTATTTTTTTAGATGAATTGGTGTTTTCTATAATTTTAAATATTTATTTTTGTAATTATTTTATGAAAAATGAAATGTTTTTCATTTCATTACAATACATGTTATGGTGTCACATTACTATTTAGAACATTGGTTTTAAATTGGGAATGTGGAAGGAAACCCTTGATTCCCCCTTTCTCGTATACAACATGTCTGGGGTTATGATAAATATGTGATTCTTTTTTTCTCTCTATTATTGAAAATGTGATACTTATTCCTTGAGTATATGTTATGTATGTATGGGGTACTACATAATTTGGTTTTATGGTTGAGTATAGTTATGGTTATTCCTCATATGTTAAACTTGTAACATTTTCACAATGCCTCAGTTGAATAATTTATCATGCATACCCAAGTACTAATTCGACGACTTAATATATTTCTCTTGTTGGTTCACATGATGATTGATTCAAACTAGTCATTATAGGAACAAGGTCTAGGTAGGAGGTTTTCATCCTACGGCTTCTATGGGAAACATGATTTTCAGTTATATTTGTTGCATAATCCATGGGATATATATATTAGGTAGTTAACAGAATATATGATTATCTTATTATCACATTATTATTCCTATGGTAGATCCCATGACACATTCAATTACATAGTCACTTAGTGATTTAGGAGAGGTTTTTCTAGTGATATACTATATCGTTTTCCTTGATTTCATAATTATGTAATCTTTCATGTTTATATTGTATTATATGGTTACTTACTTATTTAAGGGAGTTTAATCTTGTGATATTTTATATAATTTCCTATGAAATCTTCATTATGTGATATTTCTTGTTTTTATTGTATTTTTATATTCCTTATGTGGCTTTTTTTTCTTACACATACATGGAATTTTTAGTTTTTGTGTTACCTTTACATATGTACCCTTTGTGACCATTCGCCTGATTTGTATTCTTGGTTGTACCATTACAAAATCTCTAATAATATTTAAAAAAATTAGTACCTTTACACGGGTGATTATTACCTTTACACAAGTGTTGTTTTTCATTTACGCATGTTTTTATTACCTTTACGCAACTGCTAAGAAACCCTTAAGCAGTATGAAAAATATTTTAGTCACCATTGTGAAGTGAACTATGTACCTTCAAATATTCTATATTATTTATTTTTTTCCTTTACATGTTCTTTAGAAAATTTTTATTACCCTTATGTAATTTTTGAGTGTCTTTATATAGCTTTTATATTTACCATTACAATACTAGTTTAAGTAAAATCTCACCATTAAACCACATTACTCTTAACACATTTAAAATTCTTATAATTATTTTGTAACCTTACATAGAATTATAATTTACCTATATACAAAATGTGTAAAATTCCTTTTATCTTTATGTTAGCTTTATATTTTAAAATTTTCCTACATAATGTTTATAAAAATTATTTGTTACCCTTATTGATCATGTGAAAAAATTATTTTACCTTTATGTGGGATATATTGGTATAAAATTTACCTATCATTTTTATGTATTAGAATCTCTCATATATTTGAATGTTTGAAAGACTATGTCATTAGAAAATGATATCAGGAATGAAATACATTGAGTATTTTTAAATTTGAGCATGATACTTTAAATATTAATATGTTTCTATTTTAGTTTCTATCTTTTCCGTTTTAATTACATGATGAAGAATTAGGAAATACCTATGTGTAGAGGATTCAATGGATTTATATATCATGTTATCCATTTATGTTTTTTCTATAAATATATGATAATGAAAGAAGGGAATAATTAATAAAAATACATTTAGAACATCATGTATTATTTATACTGATTTCTTATAGAATTTCTAGTTTCCCATTATATCCTTGTTCTGTATTAATTAATGATGGGTTTATGTTAACTACACTACACTAGTTTCTTCTCCAGCTTTTTCAAATATAACTAATAATTTTATTATTCTTCAGAAGACTCAGTAATTTTTATTTGACAGATGGTAAAACGTCTATTTAAATTGTATTATATAGTTATTTAACAAATTAATATTTTATTCAACTAGTATATATGAATCTATTCTCCAATTTAGTGATAGTTATGCATTTTAATTTTGTAATAATGTTTAGGAAAATTGTGATATATATGAATTTATCCATTTGATAGGTACTTTATTTATATGTTTTTTGTTTCATTAAACAAATCATGGAACATAATTAATTAAATAATATTGTTTTTTTATTTTATTTCACATATATCTTGGTAATTTGAAATCTTACATGAAAAATAAATCTCAACCTAAAGGATCTATTTTTATAGGTCATTTGGTGGTGGAGTTTCTTAACATTTGTTCTAGATAATTTGATGATATTGAGACAATATTAAGTCATGTTGGACCTGTTGAAGAAACATTGACTCAATCTGAAATACATGTGAAATCAATAAGCGTTCATGCTATTGGACGATCAGTTAAGAGGATCTCAAATGTTACAATGCCAAAAATTAAATTGTTACAGGCACATAGATATGTGATGTAGAGTAGTGAAATTTATGATCAATTTATTTATGAATTGAGGATATAAACAAAGAGACAAATGAGAGGATAGAGACGAAATGATAATGATATAACAAAAGATGATAATAAAGATTATGTGGAATGGTTTTCATGACGTGTATGTTCATAAATATTGAAATGAATATATATTTTAGGTTGACACATATATATTGTAAATATAATAATGTATATTACTTTTTTCAGATCATTAATACTGATACTAGAGCTGATTTGTCAAAAGATTAGATGTTTCCTGATCGATGTCCTCTAACAGTAGCAAGAATGTTCAATGATTACAATTTGAATGACTTCATATTTCATACAGTCAATTGGGAATAGGGTTTGAAAACACAAAATAGTGGAATATTTATGTTTGCTGAAGTGTAATACTATGGAAATTGGACTAATCTTATCGAATTAAACTACAAAAAGAATTTTTCAGTTGTTTTATTCAAATTCAATTGGGCGGATATTATCATGGGTGTTAATAGATATTCAATGAAATTTAATTATATGAACTTCTCACTCAAGATGGATGTTGGTCACCGTGAACTACATTATACGTAAATTTTATCATTTGATGAAAATGGTATATTATGATAAATATGTCATGGATGAAGGGTGGAGTGTAGTTTCTCACATAAAACAAAGATACTTTTATGATATGGTTCATGGTGTGCATGATTTTACATCTAAAAATTATTCCAATCAACAGAAAGAATCATACTTAATTTTCACACATGATATTGAAAATATTAGTCTTTTAAGGGTGGATGAAGTGGATGATATAATGGAGCAGTAATCTAACATGATTGAAGGATTAAATGACTTTTTATGTAGATATCCGTTCACTTATCAACCAACTATTTCATTTGTGCAGTCATACATTATAATTGTAATTTATATATTTTTAGTAATGTGCATATATTATCATCTCTATTTTTTCTATATTTTTTTTGAAATAAATGTTCTAAACATAATTTTATTTGATGAAATGATAGGAATGCCTTGTTGGAAGTGTTATATTATTCCATTAACCATAATTTCAATTGACGGTCCGTCTATCTCCCTCTCTAAAACATATGAGACACCATATATATACCCAATTCACCATCTATCACACCCTTCTTCATAAACAGATCTGGAAATTCCTTCATATTCAGCAGCCTCAGCAGTGATGGAGCATGGTGCCATTCCTATTATATTGTGGGGATATTGGAGGGTTACTATTATAGGAACAAATTTTAATAATTATAAATTTATTAATTTTTTTTAAAATTACTAATTTTTTTCATAAATATTGAAAACAATGCAACTATAGAGAAAAATATGGAATGTTCAGATATATGGAATATGATCGAATTAAAGATATTTGTCCCATTTCATTCGTATGGAGTCCCTAAGGATGACGTCGTGGGATTACACTTCCAGAATCTAGGAGAAATAGTCATCAAGCTGGTTAGCCTCCCCATTACGTTTGATGATTCATGGTATGTGCCTTCGTCAAGGAAAATGACGTTTTTGGTTCATAAAATAAAGATAATTTTAAATAAATATGGTGTAATTGAATGTCAACATGTTATTAAATTCTAATATATTCAATATGAATCTCTGTCGATAAATGTTTTTTCACCGATATGTTTAGATAGATTTTGTTTTCTATGAATTACAAAATTATGTAATAGGGGGATCCAATATTCTTATTTCATAAAGTGTTAGTCGATTTATATTAGAAGGTGACTTGATCTGTCCCCGGTGGTATTATATCGATGAATTATGGTGAGAAGGTAAATCAAAAAACCTCAAAATCATTTAATTTTCAATCATTTTTTTTATTTGTGTTTAAATATAAATATACAATATTATTTAATTTTAAATATACTATTCATATAGTTTCCGATAGCAGGACGAATAGATGGATGGGGATATAGCGATGGAGATGGCGAGGAGTAGTGTTTATAATCAAGTAGTGATTAGTGGTCCATTTTATATTTTGGAAAAATATAAAAACAAAGGGTTTTGTCATTTATAATGTGTGGCACATAGTATTCACCTAACATTTCCATGACCTAACATTTTAATGATGTTTTTGGTTCTTTAATAATTATGTGTTTTGGATAGTGAACCTTTCTCAAGAGGTGGGTGATTGGATTTAGCTCTTGGAAGATATCGGAAAGAGGAATTTAAAGCATGATATCTATCATGTATGGTTCATATTACACATATGATTTATATTGAGTGATTTTACAAATGACTGAGCGTTATTTGTTTTATGTTTATACAACTCCTCATGCAAAATTTTTTAATCTAATTATATGGTGTGATTCTAATAAATTAGGATAAATTGCTTATGTATTTTGATTGAATTGAAACTCATGTGTAAAAATTGTGATATTCTTAGTGGTGAGTATGATGAATGAATCCTTATTTAAAGTATGTTGAATGAATCTCGTCTGTTATCATGTAATTGGATGACTAATGATGAACCCATAGTCTGTTTATTTATATATTTGGTTATCTAATGTGCCAGTAATAGCCTATAATGTCTTTTCCATACGGCATTTAATAATCTTCTATGTAGTTATACTATTTGATTGTGTTTCCTTATATATGGAAAATCTAGGATGATTTCTTTAGTTATTATATGATTTAATTGGTTATATGTGATCCTCAAGAGAGGTTTCCTATTAGTGGATGCTCATGTTGAATGGTTCCCTTGTTAAGGGTAGTGGTCGACAAGTGATTTCATCATATGTGAGACCTTATTAGTTGGTTTTTAAAACCATGATTTTGTTGGAAAATTTGAGACTGTGTATGATATCCCATAGGTTGTGACCCAAACATGATACATGATTGCTATATATAGTTGATTGATTTAAAAGGCCCTTAGTTTCAACCAATACACTAATTGGTCAGCGGTTGGTATGATCGAGTGAATCCCAAGAGAGGATTTATCCTTGGATTGTTATTTCATTAGATATTAAATCATGGGTAAGATCATTGAGGTATGATAATGATTCACAAGAGGTTATCAGGTTTTATTTATAGGTGCCTTAGATGGTTGAGATGGTATGGTTAAATTATTATGTTATATATTCTCTACACATGTTTTTTATTTGAAACATTGTTAGATGGTTTTCTGCTTAACAATTTTAGATTCTTACCAATTGAACATTGTTAGATTATTATTATCTATGTTCTCTACACATATTTTTTTTTGGGTACTGGTGCTGGGGTTACAGATTCTGTAGCCTTATTTCATTTGAAAATACACATTTAGTAGTTATTTGAACCACCAATATAAGATGATATTTTTATACCTACGGTGGTGTTAAAATCCATTAAATGAATGTCCGTTATAATTTAGTAGTGATTTTGGTGATTTTAGCATCGGTTTTGTGTAAAAAAAGGAAACTTTTTGGCGGGCGGTTATATCCACCGCTAAGTATATTTTTTTAATAGGAAACCCACCTATAAAACCACAAGAACCGATGATAAATATGTTTACTATAAGAAGTGATAATAATTTCATGTAAATTAATTTTAGATTTTATATGAAATCTGCCGCTAAAACCATGAGAACTGCTGGTAAATGTGTTAACTACAACACTTAACAAAAAACACCACAATATTGATGAAAACTCCATGTATTAGATTCCAATGACCAATTTAGTGGTGATTTTATGAAACCATCATAGATGCATAAAGAGGAGTATAAACTGCCGCCATATAAGAAAACAAATGTGGATATAAGGGGATTTTCATGTATTGGGTGGTGCCCTTTTATAAGAGAGGGGAGGGCCACCATTGGATATACAAAAACTATTAAATGAATATAAATTAATTTTTAAATTCAAATGCTTCTAATGTGGGTTTTTTTCAAGGTTAGATGAGGATGGGTAAAAATCCTATCATGCAATAAAATTTTAGTCATGTTTTGATTTAAATTAAAACCTTATCATTTCCATGTATCCGTATTTAGTATATTTAATTATAATTGTGGTAACAATATTCTAAATATTAAATTGTTATAAATATTTACTAATGTGTTGTTAATTATCCATAATTGGAAACATTATGAAAATTTAGACCGTAAAATTATCCCTTTTTAATTTTTAAAATATTTTTTGATTTTTAAATAATTTATTAATATATCATTTTTATAAAATATCAAGTGTCAATTTTAACTCTATTCATTTATTTTACATTAAATAAAATCTACATAGAAGATAACATAGAAAACAAATTGAATATAATAATAAAATTTAGTATTATCCTGGGAAATTCAGGGTGATCCTTAATTAATTAACGTTATATTTCTTTAAACATTTTTAATACAATTTATTTTATATTTATATTAATAAAATAATTAATGAATCACTATTTTTCGGCATTAATGGAAATTATTTAATATATAAAAATTATAAATAAATTTATATGATGTAGGTAATTCTTTTTATCTATCCAAATACTACCTATAGTTGATATTATCAAATGGATATCCATATATTAAAAGTAATATACTTATATAAAATGAGAATGTGAAATTTTATCACATTCATTAGTTTTTATTATATTCATGTAATATTCAAGTGAAAATGGCCATTATGTGATTTAATTTCAAACAATATATGATAAGGGACGAATTTAGTGATCCAATAGGATTTTAAAGGTTTAAGGTAATTTTATAATATTATTTTTACCTTTAATTACCGAATTTACCTTCAACCATGTTTGTAAAAATAATTAACAATGTTACTATTCATAATGGCAAAAAATAAAAGTAACCCATTAACTTAATTTGGGCCTGATGATTCCAAATATAGATTCAATTTTTAAAAATTCAAAAAATATTGTTTTTAGTAATTAATTTAAAATCATTCATGTTGTCAAAATGATACAATGGGTTTTGAAAAAGTAAAACATAGCAAAAGATTGAAAATTTTCCCATATGAATTCAATGTAAAATTAATGCTAATGATATAAATTTTTTTGAATTATAATAATATACTATATTGTTTCTAAAAACTGGTATATATTATAATTTATCTATATAAATTATTTTGGATAAAAAAATTCAATTAAAATTTATTGTATTTTTACAATTAAAATAAACATGAATGTTATTAAAAAAATATCAGAAATTCAACCAAAGTATATTTTTATATCCCTATCTAAAATAATATGTTTATTTTTTCATATAAAAATTATTAATGTGTCAAAATACTAATTTAAAAGTGCTTCTCCATTCGAAGGTGTAAGATTACACTTTTAAAAAACTATAGGTTTTTGTACAACAAATAGTGTTTACTCACACCCTATGATTAAAATCTCAATTGGATGAATTTCAAAAATAATATGTTTATTATATATAATATAAATATCTCATTAATCTCATTACCAATATAAAATCTCTCAAAAAATACAAATGGATTGTTTTTTTTTGTCATAAATAATTGATTTCCAATAAATTCATAATGCATTTTTATAAGTTAGTTATACATATTCCTAGTAATATAATGGATATGATATAAATATAATTTTATAATTTGGTAACATGATAGTTATTTTAAACTAATGATTTTCTTAAATGCATGCTATAGAATAATTAAAACTATTTAAAAAAATATTTCATAAAAACGTCAATGTGTTACCGGAATAGTTACCTTCAGACACAATGCTAATATAAATATTGTTGTTATATGTAATATTTTTATTCTTTGAAAACTGTTGATTTGAAATGTTTTATTTATAAAAGGACTTCATGACAACATTATATGTATATGTTAATAATGCGATGATGGTTACCTTATGAATTCTAGGAATGAAAACATTGTATTGCACAATTATAAGGATGAATTCGTTATTTCTACCCATCTACATGATAATATTTACACCATCAACATAGAAGACAATTGGAACCAAGACGTACCATTCTATAGTGTAATGGAAGATAAATCTTGGTTGTGATATAGAATGTTAGAAAACTGTATCCGTATAAACCTATATATATTTTTTGATAAAATAATTTTTAAGGATCTATTAAGACATAAATTAATTTCATAATGTGTTTGTGACCCTTTTCTATATTAATTGAAACGAAATTATATATTTTAATCAATTAGTGATGTTTCAAATTATTATTCTTTACAATTGGAAAACGTTTATATTTTTTCCTATATAAACATGATGTATTAGAGGAATTTATTAAGTATTTCATTATTAAATGACTACACTAGATATAAACCTGTCTCTTTTCTATAAATGAAATATGAGACCTGTTGTTATTTTAAATCATTTGTAGCCAAAGTAAAAAATGATAAAAACCATTAACTAAAAAATATTCATAGTGTTAATTGTGGAGTATTTTTTAGTTCTGAATTTGAAACATTTTATAGTAAGGATGTCATTACACATAACGTTTTACCTTTTAGAACTCCTAAATTTTTTCTTCCTGACAGATGAAATCATATTCTTCATGAGATTACAATAACAATATTGAGTGATTATTCTATTGAAATTTTTTTTGACTAAAACTTTGAGTACTTCTCTCTATACTATAAATAAGTTTTTAGTTAGACCATTTCTTAATTAAACACCATATGAGTTATGGATTGGAAAAAAAACAAAATGTTTCATTCTTCAATGTACTTGGATGCAAAGTATTCATTTTTATTACCAAAGACAATTTACATAAAATAGAACCCAAATCCAATTATGACATTTTAATATCCTATTCCACAACTTCTAAGGATTATAAATTTTTCAATAAAAATTTTGGAACTTTTGGGGAGGCATTACATATTAAATTAGTTTAAACTGGTCCTTTTATTTTTTAAAAATCCCAACCAACATATTCTGATGTTTTCTCCAAAATTTATTATCCACATTTGATAGAAGAAATTTCCAATTAATAATATTCTAAAGAAATTATTTTTAGAATTCACACCAGAGTTTTTTCTATCTAATTTTGATGAATAGGTTTTACAAAACCAAAATCAGTTGTCTCTTAAGAGTCATCCTAGTGATGGTATCCATGGTTATGTAAATAAACCTATAAGTACTATAATTTTATAGATAAATGAAGAAGAAAATATATAATTTATTTCTAAATTCAAGAGGAAAATATTTAATAAGGCATTAGGTGATTAATATTGTATTAAAGAAATGCAGTATGAACTAAATTTATTTAAAAGTAATAAAATATTGAAGATTTTTTAATGACTTGGGGAAACCAATGTAATTGGAGGCAAATGTGACTTCAAAAACAAATGTGATTAAAATATAATAATTATTAGAAATAAATATATACAATTTAATAATAGTTAAAATAAAATATATGTAATATATTATGACTAAACCTATTCTCTGGTATCTATACTTGAATCTATTTGAATACAATTATCTATTCATGCATTCTTTAATTTCATTGTTTTTCAAATGAATATAAAGTGTGATTTTGTTAACTAAGATGTTCAAGATGGTGTTTTTGTTTAAAAGACTAATGTTTTTTGGGATAACAAATTTCCTGAATATGCTTTCATACTTACCAATGATATATATGTACTTAAAGAATGTCATATATCTTAGTATGTTAGATTAACTTGATTTTTGTTACAAATTTTTTTATGAGATCTGCTAATCTTACACATTTTACTAATAAAGAAAAAAATATTTTGATTATTAGTATGTAGGTCTATTACATTATATTTAAATAAATTCAGTAATATTTAACATATTCCTTTCTAAATCAATTGAAATCTGAGTTTCAGATGAGAACGATGGGCGAGTTAACATTCTTTCATGGTTTTCAAATTTCTCTAAAACCAAAAACCACTTATATATCTGAAATCAAGTATATTAAATATCTTCTTAAAATGTATGTATATGACAATACTAATATTTCTGGTACACAAATAGGTACATAAAATACTTTTGAAATTGACTAAGGAGATAAATTATAATATTAAATAACATTTAGGGGGATGATAAGAAGTCAACTATACAAAATAGTTAGTTGTACAGACTTAATGTTTTCAGTATCCAAATGTGCCAGATATCAAGAAAATCTAAAAGAAACATATTTAAAATAATTAAATATAATTTTCATTATTTTAAGGGAAGAATGAAATTAGGACTATTTTTTTCTCATCAAAATAATTTTGAATTAAAATGTTTTTAGATGCTAACTATTGTGGTTAAAGAATGTATATGAAAAGTACATTCCGAAATTTTCATTTCTTAGGTGATTCTTTAGAATATTTGTCTTGTATGAAACAATACTCTGTATCACTTTTCAATTCTGAATCTCAATATGAGGTAGTGGGATATTTTTAGGCTTGAGATTTTTGGATGAACCAAACAATTATAGATTATGGAATGAGTTTTAAAAATTGTCAAATAATATGTGTTACCACTAGTTCCATAGTTCTATGTGAAAACCATTCATATAATCCTCATGGAAAACATGAATATATTAGGACCAACCTTCTTACGTAACACACACTAAAAGTATATATCATTTTGTAATTAATCTTAAAAAATCAAAGACGTCGTGATATTTTTTAAAATCCATTATCTTCTAAAAGATTTGAATATATTAAAAAACTCTAGGAATGATCAAATTAAACTAATCAGTCATATATAATTCTTGTTTAAACCAAGTCTTTACATTAAATTACATCATTTTATAAAGGGTAGATATGATTTTTATTCAAAGTTTTTTAATTCAAAATTTTTGTATTAAAAATTTTTGTATTCAAACTTTTCCTATTCAAAATTTTCCCATATTTCTATTTTTTGTATCCATAATTTTCGTACATGATGTTCTCATTACAAAAATCATCATACCAACGATTCTCGTACATGAAATTCCTGCACTCATATTTAACGTAATAAAAATATTTGTACTCAATATTTTCTATTTAAATTTATAATATAAAATAAAAATCAATATAAACCCATTAATCTATACATAGACTCCAAATGGTATGAATTACATTTTTTATAACTCACTTTATTCATTTTTAATTTTTGGTATATTTTGAAAATCATTATCTCATTCATTATGAATGATTAATAAAACATTCATATTTAAAAAATAACCTCAAGAGTTGAAATGTTTTCTCAACAGTTAGATCTTGTTTATCTAATATGAACCCCAAAATCCATATCGTCGCTATACGAATCCTATATAAAGAGGAACTCTACCTTATCCCATATCAATTGTTTCATCCTTTATTTTGAGGGTATACTCTTCCTCAAATATCATATCGAAAATGTTTATTTACGGATATAATGTTTACATATTCATGTTAGAGTACATTGCATCCTCTCCCAAAAAAATGCCTCCAAAAGAGTTGCCTTCTAAGGAATATTCTTCGATGACTTTTAGAAATGAAATTTTAGTTGAAAAATAATATTATTATAAATATGATTTTTAAATAAAAAGATTGATAATGATTAAAGGTTGGGAGTCAATTTATCATGAAAACCAAAAAATAATTAGGATCTTGTTCATGTAAATTTTTTTATATTTTTACAAGACCATGAAAATTAATGACTATTTAAAGATTTCGTTTTCTATGTGTGAATAATAATACACCATTTCTATGAAATAAGTATACAATTTTTATGGAATACCTTACTATGGACATTCTTTCTATCATTCCCATAGTCTCACTAATGTAGAAGGTAGATTTAATAATAAAAGAGCATAGGAATCTCTTTTCGAAAATCATGATGATAAATGAAAATTATATCCTCTTTCTTCATACAACTATATAATAGCTCTTTGTAAGTATGTTTTTTATATCCAATTAATGTTCATAAAGAAAGACATAAGGTTTTAGATATTTTTGATAGTATTTTATTTGTTCAATACGAGAAAATTTAATCTGACAGAATTCGTCCTTTTGAATATCATGAAATTGATATCCTGTGTAATAAAATCGCAATTGATTAGGTTTCCTATAATTATAAAAATTATCTCATCGAATAATTGACGTTATGTAAAGTGGAAATAATGTCTAAATAGAAGTGTTTAAAAATAATTTTAGAATTGATGATATGAACATGGGGTTGGGATTATGTTTTAAAACCGAAGAAAGGATGATTGAAAATGATGTTGATACTGCGCAATCTAAAGATTAAAATAAGGAATTCAACTATTTTGAATTGCTGATTGAATCAATGAAGATGAGAAAATAAAAATTTGAATCCCCTAAATGGACTTTAAAAGAAAAAAGGTGAACTAAATGAAGTTATAAATAATTGGAGGAATAAAAATTGTAGAAATAATTGAGGGTGATCCCCAATTCATTCTTCACCCTACTAAGGCTCTTTTTGAAAAAATTTCTTCATACGAAATACGTAAGGAGGAAGAGTAGAAAAACATAATGAAGAAGGGAAAGGACGAGGCCATTAATATAGACATGATGTTAAAGGGATTCCAAAAATATAATGATGTTATCTTTAAAAAAAACATGATAAAAAAAGAATATATATTCTATCTTAACATGAAAAAGGGATAGGAAAAGAAAAGGTTGGTCAAGAATTGGGTTCACCAAATAAATCTCAAACGATGTAATGCCTCAACCCTAGTTACCTAGATCTGATGTATTATTACATAAAATTGGTATGATCACAAGAGGTCATGTCTCAAAAGACCTATTAGTCTAGTATCCTTGGATGTACTTGATACTTACATAAGTGTTACACTAAATCATAGAAAAAACAACATCAATATATCCTCTTTGAACACACTCGCATCCCTTAACCTATCCATACAGGTCAAACATAATATAATTATTCACATCCTGGGAAAAAACATAAGAAAGGGGTGATCGCAGATGCTGAGTAAAGATGAAAATATAGCAGAATCTATCAAAAATTAGAATAAACAGTTAAGGCAATGCATAAGACTAAATCAAAATCCCTTTAAACTTAATCATCAGTATAATATGGAAAATATAAATTAGATATTGACATTTACTTATTCACATGGATATTATAATAGTAGAATAATCACATGTAATATAAATAGATAATTTCATAATGATGTAATGCATAATTCCTAATATCATAACCACATAGTCCGGGCCTCATGCTAAGACTAAAAAAAGATTTAGTCCATGCCTTGAGCCAAAGCACTAGTTTGTCTCATGAGACCTAATGATGCATCGATGAGCTATAGAGGGATCCAACTATAACTTACTATGTCTAATGCATTACTCATATGAAAATGATAAAACATAACATAAACATTCATATTAAAATTAACATAGGAAATGTTAATATTTTAACCACAAGCCATGAATGGTAAAAATAGAACATCCATAGTCAAACATTACTCATTCAATACAAAATGAAAGATTTTATTATAATAAATCAACATAATTCATGAATAATGTAATATATTTCCGTAGATAAAAATTTTCAATAAAACTATTTGAATGAAATATCAATTTTTTCAAGCTAACATTTATAAGTATCACTGTTTATCAAGAAGTCGTTTTAAATAGATTTTTGAATCAAATTTCCCATAACACAAGGAAAATTTTAAAAGGAATATTATTTTTTAAACATTAATGTACATATAAATAAATTCTTAAACACATTTTTAAAATATGGACATTAATGAGAATGATACAGAAGAATAAATCTTAATATAATATAAAATGATATTTTACTTAGAATTCCTATAAAAATGAGAGATTTTTGAATAAAAATAATTGAGTTAATTAAAACATTATAATATCATGATAATAAAGGGATTCGTTATATATTATGTAAAATTATATTATATAAACCATATAATAGTAAATTAGCGCCTAACAAAAAAGGACTCAAAGAAATATAAATCGAGATGAAATCCCTTATAAAGACTGTATCATTAAGTTAAGGATAAATCAATTACATAATTATGCGTGATGAATATATATAAACTCAATATAATTGGATATTTAGTGTAAGTCAATCATAGGAAATTCACACATATTCTTGATAAAATAACACCAATGACATGGATGTTTACCTCAATGAATTGAAATTGAATTAAGATTTCTCTTATAAAGTACATATTCATGACTAGAGAATTTATTAATGGATTGATTATGTGTATAAAAATTATATCCACACAAATGATATTGTAAATGATTATATAAATAAATATTTAGTTATTTCACACATAATCATGGAGGATAATAATAATTTAAGTTCTCTTAAAACCCAATGAGTGGAATTCAAAATTGGAAATTCCCTTAACAATTTCATAACTTACCAAACATACACCACATGAAATAAGTTTAATACAATGAAGATTTAAATACCCATAAATTGAAGTATATTTCACCAAGAATATAATCATGGGTAGTATATTGATGGCACAAAAGGAAATAGTGGCAATATAGCTTGAATCTCACGGGAATAAGAAGTGAGATGCAAACCCCTTACCTTGTAATTTCCCTTAGTAGAGGGTAGGTTATCCTCCTGTATATTTTTTGAATAGGTGTTATTAAATTATAAAATAACCACATATATAAATATTATATCATATATGATCTTCAATTATTTCTTTGTTAATAATATTTTAGTAGTATCATTGTTTCGGGTGTTAACTGATTCATTTTCCATTATATGTTTTCTTATGTAAGTCATGTATGATATGGATAGGAAGTATATGATTAATATAAAGAATGATATTATGTTCTTAAAAATTATTTTTAATCATAAAATTAATATTATTCTTGAATGGTTACGATGGGGAATGAATCTCATCGCCTTCGTTGAGACGGTAATCCGTATGTTCGCTCGAGTGAAAATATCATTCTATTGAGGATGAAATATTATGTAATTGGATGGTACATCACATATAAAAAATAATTAATTTGTTTTATTTATTATTTACATAAATCATACTAATTATTATGAATATTCAAATTAGGAAGTGTTGAATAACAAACTACACCACAACGTGGAGAGCGTATGCCGTCTGTACGCACGTATCACTACTACAAAAATGACCTATATCATCACTAAAAAAGGGCTTTAACAGTGCTAAAAAAGCATTGTAAAGCTCAGTGCTAATATAGGGGGTCCCTTTTATCAGTACTCAGAAAACCGTTGATAAAGGCCGCTTTTATCAGCGCTAAATAAGTGTTGATAAAAGACCCCTTTATCAGCAATTTTTTTAGAACTGATAAAGGTAAAAAAAATTAAAAAACAATTAAAACAATTAACAATAATACGGGGGAGTGATTTTATCATCCCTTTACAACCCCTTTATCAGCGCTTGGAGGTCTCCCGCATTCTTCCCTTCCCATGCATCCTCATACGCATACACCCCTTCGCTTCCACCCGAACTCGAACCCGGGACATCCCCCCTTTCGCGGCTGCACCTTTACCATTATTCTATTTCATTTTTTTCTCTATTTAATGATATATATATATATATATATTTATTCATTCATATATTGAAATAGATTAATATTAAAAAAATATATATATTCATTTATTAGTATATATGTTAATTCGTATATTAATATATATATATATATATATATATATTTAGTTATAATTTTTTACATGTACATCTATTTGTATATTAATATATACATATATGATTAGTTTTAAATTAATTTATGAAAAAATATGTTTTTTATGTCTGTTTATAATTAAATAAATAAATAAATACATCCATAGATATATATTTACAAACATACATAGATATATACAACACACAGACACACACAGAGACACACACACACAAACACATTTATATTTATGAATAAATACATATATATGTTTATTTGAAAATCCATAGAAAGTAGATATAATATTAGTCTTAAATACATTTATGAAAAAATATGTTTTTGATGTGTGTTTATAAGGAAGTAAATAAAAAAAAACATATATACATATATACAACACAAAGACACACACATAGACACCCACACACATAGACACATATATATTAACGAATAAAAACATATATATGTGAATTTGAAAAGTCAAAAAATCATAAAATGACCATAACTTATAATATAGAATTCTGTTTCAATGCCACAACTAGTCAAATCGAAGAAACTGAAACAATCTTCAATATGATATGTGTTATAGGCCTAACGGACATCCATATCAGAAGTTATATTTGTTTGAATGTTAAATAAACGGGGTATCCCATTTGAAAACTCAATTTCAAGGCCTTCTGGGACTATTTTTGGGCTCGAAAAATGTGATAGACGCTAGGACTCAAAAACTGGAGCGTAGATCTCATTGCAGGCTTCGATTCGATATGTTGTAGAGCTCAAACAAACACCCAGATCAAAAGTTATGGCCATTTGATGTTTCAGTTACATTTTCAACATATTTTAGATATTTTATTAATTAATTTGATTTTTTGTTTCCTCAAATTGTTATTAAATGATTTTTAATTGATAATAATTAAAAAATTATTAATTAATAATACTTTTTAAAAATATTTTGAAGTTATTTTCACTAAATTTCTTATATATTTAATGTAATAGTCTATTTATACGTATCTAGAACATAATTAAGAAATATATATTGTATTAATATTAATATCAATATACTTATATATGAATAATTTATTTTTCCAGATTTTTTTTTGAAATATAAAATTTTTCAGTACTGATAAAGCCTCCATTATCAGTGCTACTAAATGAAGCGCTGATAAAGGGGTCCCCTTTATCAGCCCTTAAAAAAGCACTGATAAAGGCCCCCCTATATCAGAGAATTTTTTTTAGCGCTGATAAAGGCCAGCCTTTATGAGCGCTTTTTTTGAGCACTGATAAAGGCCCCCTTTATCAGCGCTTTTTTTGAGAACTGATAAAGGGGTAGCACTTCCCTTGCTAGTTTTGGGCGTAGTGTATGGTGACATTTTCATTCATATGATGGATGAAATAATGATTATGGCTATACCATATTTATATTACTATTATATTATGTTTATGTTACTAGATTTATTATTTTGTCACGGAAAGAACAAATAAAGATAAAGTGGAAAAAGAAAATAACTTTGAAAGAGGTGATGAAAGTATTACCTCTTTTTCAGGTGTTTCCTTTTGATTTATCAAAAAGGATCTTTAGGTTGTCTTATGATCAAAGTAATGCCTTTTGGTTGAAGTTAGGGAAGATGGGTTGATATTTGAGTAGGGGATGGTCGATCCAAATGGCCCTGGAGGTGTAATTTTTAAATAAGGGGAAGTACTATTTTATAAGAGAGGTGAGGGCCACATTAGGAAAATCTTGAAATAATATTTTACTATAAAAGAATATTTGGTATATAATGACTCGAAAATGATGTTTTTTGAGGATAAGGTGGGTTTGGGTTGCAAAACACTTAACCAATAGGCTTTAGATATGTTTATGTTACCATATTATCCTTATCTATTAGATTTAAATCTTAGTTAAATAGATTAACTTTTACCATGTTATCTTGTATTATTATAATATATGGTTAATAAGCCTTCAATCAATAGCCAAGAGAACCCCAAGTCGTTCATTATTGATATATATAACCTTATATATGCCTTTTGTCCAAACAATATATTTTTATGAATTTTTTGTAAATTTATAATATAGTTTTTTAAAAAAACTCATTTAAGTCAACTTTGACACTATTTAGTATTTAGTTTTTTTGAAAGTCATAAAAGCATTATCCCTTCGAAGAAAATTTTCTCAATCAACCATAAAATATAAAATTAACCAATAAAATTTGTGGAATACACCAACAATCTTAATTTACAATTATATTAATATTTAAAATATCAATTATTTTAAACGTTCAATAATAATGAAATTATTGCATCATCATTGTGTCAAAAATAGATTTATTTATTTAATATATAAAATTATAAATAAAATAAAATTATGCAGGAAATCATTTTATATTTCTAATGAATATTTATATTTGAATTCTTCTTATTTATAACAATATATTTAAAATGGTTTAGTTATTATACATTGAATTAAACACTTTTACCTTTACATAAAATAAAATAATAATGAATTTCCTAATGTAATACATGTGGATAGAAATAATCATATTTTATTCATAAGGATGATTTTGGTCAAAATAAACTTATCTAATATAATTAGGATATGTTTTAGGGTAATTATAATATCATTTATACCTTTAATTACCATATTTACTTTAACCGTGGTAAATGAAATTCAAAATTTACAATTAACCATATATTATTTTTATCCTATTATACCACATTTTAATAACTGATTTCAACCGTGATTTTGGAATCATGAAATTAATTCATTGAAGTGGTAAAATTAAGTTTTTTTTCATATTTGAAAATGTGCCTAGAAGGTGAATAAAATATGGTAAAAAGTAAAATAAAATTTTAAATGCCTAATCTTATTATAAAATGACTTCAATAATTTACATGAGAATAATGCAAGTATTATATATCTATTTTTAATTTAAAAAATTTAAATAAAAAATAATTATTTAAATAAAATGTCGGCTTTAAACAATAACACCATGTTTTTCACTATTCATCAAAAATTTAATGTTCTATTAAAAAGACAAAAAATCCATCCAAAGCTAATTTTCATATTCGAAATTAAAAAATGTCGTCTAAATTACCAAATTCAAACCGTATATGCAGTATTAATTATTTTTAAAAAATTTCTCATTGTCAAAACCATAAAGTGGGTTTTTGAGAAGTAAAAACTATCAAAAGATTAATATGTGTATATGTCCAATTTAAATGTAAAATTAATTTCAATGATTAACATTGGATTAAATGATAGAAATATAATCTTATTATACATAAAATACGTTAAATTTTATAATTTATCAATATAAATTATTTTGATTGAAAAAGTTGTTTTCAATTTGAAATAATATTTTTCACTATTCATAAAAATGTTCAAGCTATCAGAAAAGCACCAAACATTTATCCAAAGTAAATTTTTATGTTCCGATTATAAGTAAGAAGACTATTTTTTCAAATTTAATTTATTAAAGTGTGAAATATTATATTTAAAAAGGGTTCTTCATTAAAATGTGGTAAAATTTCATTTTTTTAAAATACTTATTTTATCAGAAAAATTGACTTTTTTATATTATGTCTAAGAAACACATGATATGGATGTTAAAATTATATGGACTATATAAAAATAATAATTTGGGTATTAATATTCATAACCTCTTTTTTAAAACGACTCGTCTGATAGGTCATGGTGCGCTTGATCTCAGTGTTGCATACGTCACACGCTATCATATTATTCAAAGAGATACATACTCTGGAGCATGAGGAGTTACATTCTTCCCTCATTCAATAAAAGTAATCCTTGAAATTTTAAACTGTTACTCAAAAATAAAAGGCTAAAATAGATGATACAATTGGGGAAAACTCACATCAGAAATAGGGTTATTAAAATTTTGCCTTAATAAGAGGGAAATAGAAATGAAAAAGTTACCACCAAATTAGGATTTCCAATAAAATATCATTGGTGGAAATTATAATCAGAGTAAAAACATAAACATTTATAGGGAGTTATTGTGGTCATCAATCAAAAATAAGTGAATAGAATATTGAGGGTCTCAAATCCATAAATCTATGTTGATTTAAAATATCACTAGTTCAACAATCAGAATGAATTAAGAAAACACATTTTTAGTCTTTAGATAATTTCCCTTATATTTATGAATAATTTTATTCATATAATAATAAAAAGAATACTTGACACGTAGTGTTCAACCCATTAACTAATTTCTACCTCAAATCAACATTCACTCCAAAAGATAAATATTCATTATGATTGGTCACAACTAAAGTGCAAGAATCAACCTCAAGAGAATCACATAATCCACAAAAGATGAACTATATAAATCTATTGTCTTTTTAAATTAACAAAAACCAAAATGGTTATTACATAATCAGATTATCCCTAAAAAGGATAATTTTTTATATTAAAAAATTATACTTTTAATATCCAAAATTAAACAAACAATCCGTAAAGTTCAATAAAGACCATTAAAAACAATTAATCATAAAATTCCTCAAAATAATTCAACCTAATTTTGAAAACCAAAATTTATAAGGATTTTATCTCAAATTCATCCATGATAAGTCAAAACATTTATCTCTAAATAACATCGACTAATCATTAAGTCATATACTTAAATATAATTAACCTAATCACTTATTCTCTATGATCAGTTAAGAATTTTTCATAAATAACCCAAATCTCTATATGTCCACAAAAAATAATACATTCTTCCAAAATAAAAACCATTGTTACTCCTCAAATGAAATCCCATAGTATTATATTTCCCTTAGGCATATAGTGTTCAAAAAATAGTGAATGTATTCCAAAATAACATTTATCACTTAATCAAGAAATAATTTGCCTATAGTAAGGATAAATAATATGTTTCCAAAATCATCATATTATTGATCTATAAAATCATTTAACTAAAAATAATTAATTATAATAACAAGGTAATATACGTACTCTAGTGGTAGATGATAAATCACAATCGGACTTTGGTTGTGGTTTCGATTCCCATATCATTATCCGACAGGACGGGCTGCCACATGGTCTGTGTGTTTTCATTTTTCAAAAACTATAAAATTTTATAACATTCTAAAAAATGAGATAAATTCCTCTAAAATAACCATAACATATTTTAACCACAAATTTTATGTCACACCTTTCATTTTCTTCCCAAAATGTAATAACATAAAATTGACTCAAATTCAAGGATCATATAAACCAAAATGGTTCTTTATAACTATATCCAAAAAATAAAAGATAATTCTTACACAAATAGTATTCTCACATAACAAACTACTGGGTTACACATACAAAAGACAATTCCTCTAATTTAATCCCCTAAACAAAGAGAATTAATATTTTTAATCATTTTTCCATCAATTTATATCCTCATTTGTTCTTCCTTGACTTAAAGGTTATCCTATAGAATATGACATTGATTTGGGAAATTCCCAGGTCCCCTACATTTATGTAAAATGACTATAAATGGTTTCATAGGATCATTTTTATTTTCTTCTATAGTAATATTTATTTTTCCATAGCAATTATTTACTATATGCACCTCATTCCTACACATAAAGGATTTCATTATTCTATTGAGAAATGTTCATGTGCACCTTCTTCCACAATTCATGCTTTATGGAAATTGAGATTTCATTTCTCCATGGTCTCCACTACTGAAGCACTTATCATTATCCACCTTTATCTTATTTATTGTGTTTGGGAGTTGGTTAATGTATATGTCTTTTATCGTATTTTTTGAAACTTCATTTGGTATGAACATGATATCTTTTACACATATCAACATTCCCTTTCATTGCTCATTTCCACCAAAATTCCCTACATGTACATCATGTTTAATGTTACTATGAATTCCTTGGAATGTAGCCATTTTCTAAAACCATAGAGTAGAGTGTGAGTAACAATAGTCCTAAAATAATTTAGATAATATCATGACAACGTATATTCTGTATAAAACACCATAGAAATAATCAAGTTTATTTATTATGATTTTATATTAAAAACCTTCAAATAGGTTTGTAAATAAAACATGAATTATCCAAAGTATATCCCCTGTGAGTATCGTAATCAAGAGTGTTGCAAGGACTATTGTCGTGTACCAGGATATCTCGGTTCAAGACCAAAACTTCTTGTCACTGATTTCACTTCTAGGTACATATGTGCCAGATCTGCCTCTACCTAATTGTATCTATACAAGGGTGTATTGTTTTGAAAATTCAAAAAATATCTACATTACAAAAAATATAGTAATTTCTAACATAACAATCCTCAAAGTTTTTCTTTGGATAATGTTCTCTAATCTTAGTTTTTTTAAATCTAGCTTCTAATGATTTTACTAAAAATTTTCTAATGAAAACTGTAACGCCCTGACCTCAGTTACCCAGATTCAATGCATTATTACATAACAATGGCATGATCCCAAGATATGATTTCTTGAAAGACTTATTAGTTTGGTATCCTTTTATGTACTACATTCGTACATAAGTTTTGAATTACAATATAAAAAACAAAAAAAATGTGTCCCCTTTGAACACACTCATATCCCATAAACTATCTCGGAAGGTCAAGCATAATACAATTACTCACATACATGGAAAAATAAAACATAAGAAAGGGTTTATCTCATATTCTTAGTAAGGATAACAATATAGAGAAACTATCATAAATAACCATAAACATTTAAGGAAATTGAGACTAAAACACAATCCTTCTAAACGTAAAACATCAGCAAAATATAGAAAGGATAAATAAATTAGTTCCATTAACATATTCACATAGATATTATAATAGTAGAATAATCACATGTAATATCAATAGCTTATTTCATAATGATGGAATACATAATGACGAACATCATAACCACATAGTCAAGGCCTCATGCCACGTTTATAAATAATATTTCTTCTAGTCCTTGTTCCAAGACACAAGTTTGTCTCATGAGACCTACTGATGCCTCAAAAAGCTATATTAGGCTCCACCCATATCATACTAGGTCCAATACATTCTATATTTTAAAATTTTGAAGCATAACATAAACTATCATATTAAAACTAGCATACAAAATGTGAATATTTTAACCGAAAACCATGAATGGAATACAAAATCACATCCACAGTCAAAAATAACTCATTAAACAAAATATGAAAGATTTTATTATAATAAATAATCCTCAATAAAGAATAATTTATGATATTTACATATATGAAATGAATCACTAAAACTATTTTAGGGAAATATCCTTTTTTTCTTGAAAACTTTTAAAAGTATCACTATTTATCAAGACGCCATATAAAATATATTTTTGAATTAAAGTGTCCCATACCACTATGAAACTTATATAAGGAATTTAAATTTTAAAACATCCAGGTCCATATAAATAAATCCTTAATACAAGTTTTAAAACATGGACATTAATGAGAAATATATAGAATATCAAATCTTTAAAACATTTAAGCTGATATTTTTGTTAGAGTCCCTAACCAAATGATAGATGCTTGAATACAAATAATATTGGTAACAAAATAATTATTATATCATGAGAATAATGGTTTTCATGACTTACTATGTCAAAGTATAGTATATACACCATATATAAGTGAATTGGCGCATAACTACAAAGAAGTCTGAATTGAATTTATATTGATATAAAATCCCTTATAAAGACTGTATCCTTATGTTAATGATAAATAAATGACATAATTATGTGTGAAAAATATAAATACACTATATATGATTGGATATTTAGTGTGAATAAACCAGAGGAAATTTACAAATATTCTTGTAAAAACAACAACAATGACATGGATTTTTAACTCAATGAATTGAAATTTAGTCAATATTACTCTTATCATGTTCCTATTGATGACTTGAGAAATTATAAATGTGGTGATTATGTTTATAAAAAGTATATCCACAAAATGGTAATTGGAAATTATTATATAAATAAATAAATTGTTATTTTACACTTAATCATGGAGTAAAATAATCAATGAAGTTTGCGTAAAACCTAACCAGTGGAAATCGAAATTAGAAATTTCTTTACCAATTTGGTAAAATACCAAAAATACCCCCCATGAAATGAGGAACATACAATGAAAATGTAAATACCCCTAAATCGAAGTATATTTTACAATGAATAAATCCTGGGAAGTATATACACCACACAAATAATTGTTATTAAATTATCCAGTAACCACATACATAAATATGATATCATATATAATCTTCTGATATTTCTTTGTTAATTATATTTTTGCAGTATCATTGTTTCAGGTGTTAACTGATTCGTTTTATTTTATATGTATTTTATGTAATTAATGTTTGATATGGATTGGATGTATTTGAATCATATCAAGAATTATGTTAATTTCTCAAACATTTTTTAATCATAAAATGAAAATTTTTCTGGAATGGTTATGATGGGGAATGAATCTCATCGTGTTCGTGGATACTATAATTCGTAAGTACGCACGAGCCAAAATACCATTCTATTGATGGTGGAATAATATAAAATTGGATATTATATCATATATACAGAATCAATAACATGTTATATTTTTTATTTACATCAATTATACTCATTATTATACCCATCCAAATAATGAAGTGTTGAATAACAAACTACACCACGATGTGGAGACTGTAAGTGGTACGTATGCACGTATGGGGACTGAGTCATTCATAGGATGGATAGAATAATGAATAAGGTTGTACCATATTTATAATACCATTAATGTATATATTAGTTAGTATAGTTATTATTATGGTATGAAAACAATAATGCAAAACGAATTGGATGAAGAAAAGATCTTTGAAAGAATTGATGAAAATATTACCTCTTCTTCGGGTGCTTCCTGTTGATTTGATCAAAAAGGATCTTAGGGTGGCTTCTTATCAAATTATGTCATATAGGATGAAATAAGGGTAGTTGGTATGATATTTTAGCATGGTTTTCCTAATCTAATTGTCTTCGGATGTGTGATTATTATAGAAGGAGAAGTTCCCTTTTATTAGAGAGGTGAGGGTCACTTTAGGAAAAGATTGAAATATTATTTTATTATACAATCATATTCAGTTTATAATTGATCCAAAATAATTTAAAAAAAGTATAAGATAGGTATGGGTCATGAAACTCATAACCAATTGGACTTATATAGGTTTAGGTCACCATATTAACCTCTTCTTTTAGATTTTAATCGTAGTGGAATAGATTAACTTTTACGATGTATTCTTGTATTATTATAATAAATGGTTTATAAACATACTATAAAGAGCCAAGAGAACCCCAAGTGGTTCCTTATTAATATATCTAACCTTATTTGTTTCCTTCGGCCCAACCATATATGTTTAGTAATATTATAACAATTAATAATATAGTATTTGTTTTAAAAAATCATTTAGGTAATTAAGACACTATTTAGTATTTGGTTTATGTGAAAGTCATAAAAACATTATCACTAAGAAAAATATTTATTTTAACAACCCCATAATTTTATATTAACCTACAAAATTCTTGGAATATATCAAAATTCTCAGTTCAAAATTATATTAATATTTATAATATCAATTATTTGTATCTTTCAATAATAAGGTAATTAATGCTTCATTATTGTGTCATAAATAACATTAATTATTTAATGTATAAATATTATAAATAAAATACCATTATTTAGGAAATAATTTTTTCTTTATAATCGATTTTTATAATCGAATTTATCTAATTTATAGCCCAATACTAAAAATGGTTTCTCTATTAAACATTGAATTTAACAATTTTAACTCATCATTAAATAAAAATAATAATAAATGTCTTAATCTAATACAAGTAGTCCAAAAGGATCATATTTTAGTTCTAAGGTTTATATTGGTTGAAATAATCTTATCCAATATAATTAAGACAGGTGTTAGGATAATTATTATACCATTTTTACCATTAATTACCCTATTTACTTTTATGTGTGGTAAATAAAATTGAAATGTTACTATTCACCAAAAATTATTTTCATCCTATTGAACCAAATTTAACATACAGATGTCAACTGTGTCTCTTAGATTATTGAAATTCATTTCACAGAATAAGTAATATTATGTTTTATGAAAATTTTCAAATGTGCCTAGAAGGTGAGTAAAAGATGATAAAAAGTTCAATAAATCATTATATTTGGAATCATACTATAAAGTTAATTCAAAGAATTAAATTTTACAAATATAGGTATTATGTATCTATGTTTTGTAATATAAATTGAAATTAAAAATAATTATTTAAATCAAATGTCTTCTTTAAACATTAACGCAATGTTTTTCACTATTTATCAAAAATTGAATGTTTTAATAAAAATAACAAAAAGTAACCCAAAGCTAATTTGAAAAATAAAAATTTAAAAATGAAGTCAATTTTAATAAATTCAAAACATTTTATTTGTATGAATTAATTTAAAAATAAACACTCTCATTGTCAAAACCAAAAAGCCGTTTTTTTAAAATTAATAGGCCATTAAATGATTGATATGTGTTTATGTCCAATTTAAAAGTAAAATTACTTCCAACGAAAATCATTGGATTAAATGATAATAATATATTCTATTTATACATAATAAATATTTAATTTTATAATTTAACACTAAAAATTATTTAGATTAATTAATGTATTTTCAATTTAAATTTAGTATTTTCACTATTCATCAAATCTCAGAGATATCACAAAAGCACTAAATATTTATCCAAACTAATTTTTTATATCCTGATTCTAAATGAAAAGTTTATCTTGTAAAATTAAATATAAAAAAGTTTCAAATATTGGATTTAAAAAGTGTTATCCAAAAAAAGACGTTAAAATTCCATTTTTTGAAAAATACTTCTTTTATCTAAAAAATTGAATGTGTTCTTATATTATGTATAAGAAACAAATAATATGGATGTTAGAATTATATAAATTAGATAAAATTAAATTTATGGTTATTTCTATTCATAACCACTTTTTTAATAGTCTAGTTTGATAGGTCGTGCTGAGCTTGAACTCGGTGTTGCGTACTTCACAAACTATCATATTACTCAAAGAGAAATGTCTCATGGAAGCTTGGGGTGTTACAAAAGAAATAACAATAATTTTTTAGAGATATAGATCTAATAAAAATTGGTGAATACATTAAATAACATGATGAGAAATATGAGAAAAAGTATAACAATGAAAATATGAAGTTGAAAACAAAATAAGATTAAGTAAAAGAGGAAGAGGATAAAAATAAAGAAGAAGTCATTCATATTGAAATTACTCATTCAAAGAAAATTCCAATAGAATACTATTATTAAACATCATTTAAATTTCATTCTACTGATATTAAATCCTTAAAAAATGTTTCTCAAAATATTTTTCCTAAAAAAGTGATCTATATTTATGATAAATTATAAGAAACAGAGTCCAATGAAAATAAATATCAATACTTGAATGATATATCCATTAAATCACATTGTGGTGAGCATCCCAATTTTTAAGTGGATATATATTCTAACATAACAATATTAATCAAAAGAGTTATATAATTTTGTAATTCATTGAGAAACATTGAAAAGATAATTCCTTATTTTCCAAAACATGATGTAAAAATCATTATTCATTCTGGTAGATACAATGATAGATTAGACTATGTCAATGACGTAAAAGACATGTTGATATATCCTAAAGGCAGATTCAATGTATTAGAGTAATTATTTAATGAAAAAAAAGGATTTCAAAAAATTTAACAAATGACATTATATTGTCTATGAGAATTTCAAGAAAAAAGAGTATACGATTAAAGATGTGGGGAAGTTGGTGAATGAACTCTCAATGGCCTTAAATAAGAAGACAATTGAACCGACTATAAACAAAGATATTTTTTAACAAAAATTTTAGTATTCACAATATAATGATCCTAATGCGATCATGTATTCAATTGGAAACAAAAAATACCATTCTATGGATTTTAAAAGGCTCAAGATACTAAAGGACATCGTAATTGATTTGAAGAGTCAAATTGAATTTTTGGGAAACATGGTTGAAATCCTAGAAAAGGTATCTAGAGTTTATGATGAACAATATCTATGTCACAATGATAATATTATGGATCAAGGATTAAGGTTTCAGGAATAGAAAGATAAGTATCAGATCCAGTATGAAAATATTTGTTACCAATATCAGTTGTTTTCAAAACAGGAAGAGAAGGCCTGATATCAATAGAAAAAACTTGAAAACCTATTAGTTGATAGGAAAGAATTCATGAAAATGAAGACTATTGTATTAGATTACATGACTAAGGATAATGAGAAAAAAATTTAGAAAACATAAATTTCATGAAATCTTGTTATATTGTTTTTAAAACATTAATGAAATTATTTAGCATATATATATTTTTTCATTGAATGTTTTAATTTTTGTGAATGAATTTTACTTTATTTTTTCTTGATGACCAAATTCATTATTACTATGTATTCTTCGTTTTTGTGGACATTTTTTAGGTATGAGAATACTTTTCCTATTCCTTTATGAAAAAAAATAGTTTGATAATGTTTTATAGATGGAAATAATGATTTATATAGGGGGAGAATGTATTCGATAATGTGAAAGATTATCATAAAATGTAGAATTGGAGAATAATAATTAGGAAATTAGAAAATATTTAGTAAGTGGGTGAATTTTTTATAGTCACAGATCTTTATGGATTTTTTTATCCAATGTGGGTGGTTAGTCATATTCAATTCATGTTTATTAGAGTTTAAAAAATAATAGTAGATTTGTATAAGTGGTCATTTAGTAGTACAAAATTTATTTTATTTTTTAATACATTGATTGTTTAAACTTGTGGGTTGTGATTTCCAATAAGGAGAGATTGTTGAGTCAAAAGTATTATTTTGACATTTCTACTCCTTATTTTCTGAAATAACAAACTCTATTTTTAAATAAATTCACTTTTTTTCATACTTTCTTTACAAATTTGGTTTTACTATTCATCATTATGTATTTCCATATATGTATGATAATAATCGTACTCATTTTTTTTTTAAAAATAAAGAATTACATGATTATTGTAATGATCCTGGAAAAATGTTTCTATTGCATACACAGAGTACAATATTTATCATACACATTGTCCAATTTGTGTACTGGCATAGTTTTCATAATGATAAAAATCAATCTGACTCTTATAATGGGAATCATCAGATCCATTCAAACTTGTATCATATTAATCTAAAATCCATTTTAATCAAAAATATTTTATGTATTATTTTTGAATTATAAATTGATGTCGTTCTTTTAGTTATAAGATGACTATTAGAGTTCCATGTGTCCAAGTCCCGCTGAATTTTCAAGAGAAAATACGACCATTGGAATCCAATATAATTACCGAGACATTTGCCTATAAATACCAGGTCATTTAAATAAGCTCAATTTTTTTGATGAATTTTAGAAACTATGTGAGAGATCTTTCATATTACTACCTCAAGAGAAAATAGTAATAGTACATGTTTCAAAAATCTCATTCTACATAATTATGACTTTCAAAGAGATTTATCATTCCTAGTGCAACACCAATCACTATCAATATGATTGATGGATTCCGTGGATAGAATGATTGTTGCACTAATCATTTGTGAATTGAGGGATTTAGAGCCTAGGATGATAGAGAATCTGATTACAGAATTAATCAAGAACATGCAGGGATAATAATACAGAAGCCAATCATCATATCAAGGGTATACCCTGGTGTGGGTAAGGCAAAAATTTATGAATGTATAAATCAATGGACTTTTATCTAGGGTTATTGGATACCCTTCTCTCCGAGTTAATTTTTTATTATTATTTTAATTGTCTAAATTTATACTACATTGTAATAAAAAGTGAATCAATTTAGATATCAATATTTTTATTCTTTTTTAGTGATTACAATCATTTTAATTGCAATTTTAGTTATTATTATCAATTAATTTACCCAATATGATTCTTTATACATTATGATTAAATCAGTAATTGTTTCACTATATTTATTATAACCATTAGGATTACAATTTATATCATCTGAACTCCGATTACTTCATTTCAATATTGTGAATACGATTAATTTCAAATAGGAACTATGAAATACTTATGTTATCATTCTTATTAGAATAATATATCCATAGAACCAAGGACCCTGTATAATTACTATTCTAATACATTAAATGGTTTCTTTGAATTGTGTTAGTTTAAATCTTATTAAACTATGTTTTCTATAAGTGTAAAAAGGAATGTTTTTAGTCTTACAATTTACACCACTCATGTATTGTTCCATATGAACATACATTTATATATAAAAATCATGTTCGTAATGTTCAACATATCCATCATTTAGAAAATTTGAAATTTTATGAAAAAAATATATATTTTATTTAGCCCGATTTTTATTTTATTCATAACAAATAGATGATGATAATTTTCATAATTATATTAGTAAAATTATTATTATACAATTTATGTTCAAGTTTATAAATATTATTTTAATGAATAATATTTTAATAAATTTTCATCTTTTGTTGAAATTAGGTGATGCATGCAGCACAATCTAAATTTAGTGTTGTGTGTAATGAAAGCTAATGTCAGTGTTTCAGGCAATGAAAGCAGTTGAAGATTCTGAATTTATTTAAAAATAAATATATCATAAATTGTTGGGGTATTATATGTTCTTGTATTATTATTTTTTACATTTCTCATACATTATTCAATACATTGTTCTTATTATGGAATTTCTGGGTGCAACATTCTCCTCACCATAAATAAATTACAACTGTTCAATTTAAATATGATGTTGGTAATAAATTGTTTGAAATTTTAGAATACCACTATTATAAAACCAACATTGTAAAAAGAGTTAATAAATTTTGTCACTAATATGAGACAAAGATAATAATCATTTTCATATGTAATAACACATAATTAGGTTTCCAAATAGTATAACATTAGTGACATGTGTAGATATAATAATGGATGGAAATCATAAATAATTATAGAGAGTGATTAAGGTCACTGATCACAATAAATTGCATGGTATATGGATTGGTATGGGAATCAAAACCATTATATCTATGATGATTTTCAGTACCATCTGATCTATATAATTTGAATACAACATGAATTATTTTTGTTAAATATCATTTTCCATAAGATAATGAATCATTTGATTATCTAAAAATATAAGAAAATATACTTACATAAAAATTATTATTTTTCAGAATAATTTTATCCCTTTTTTTATTTGATAAATTTCATATTCGTATCAAACTATAAGAAATAAATATCAAAAAAAATTATGGAATACGATATAAATTTCACATTTAATGGATCAGAAGGACAATGAAAGGGTTGAAATTCTTTCAAACCATCTATAACAGTTTTTAAAAAAACAACATAGTTAGATCCTTTTGTTTCAATATAATACGCTAATCAATAAACCTCAACAGTAACACCACTAGTTCATTAATAATATTTATTCATTAAATCATTTTACTAAAAACAATTTATATTAATCCATACTTTAAGTAGGGAAATGTTAGATTATGAACCCTTATTGTCATTCAGTTATGGGTTCAAGCCTCATGGTCTTATTGGATGTGAATTATTGGTACCCATTAAATGAGTTATCACTTTTCAAAAACTATATTATTATTGTTATGATAACATTCCAAAATAAAATTATGGAAATCAATGGATTGAAATTAATCATAAAATTACCTTTTTACTATGGATTTCATTACAATTTAATTTTTTTAAAAGTCCCATATTCTTATTTGAAAATTATTACAATATCATTAATGGTCATCTGATCTATAAATTTTATCAATATAATTAATCTTATGTATATAAAGTGTAAGTAATATAGTTCCCAAATTAATTTTCACTAAAACATATATTATCTACAACTTTTTACCAAATTTTATTTAATTATGGCATACTTCCATCATGTAAAACATTAAAGGGGTTTTTAATACTTTGAACATATGATAAATCTTATTCTCATCACCGATGATGATATGCATAAATCATAAGAAAATGAATACAAATGTTGTTCAAAAATTAAAACAATTATTACGTGTTTAGGGACTCTTATTAGAAAAATATCCTTGTTTGAATACTTTTTCAATTTAATTCACGAATAATAATTAAAAAATAATTTATTAATTTAATTTTAAATTAGGATCTTCCATGGTCTATGGGTTAAACTAGGTAATTAATTATCATTATCTACTTAAATAATTCATAATGTCTTACAATTAAATTAAGAATTATCCTAAACATATCCCAGGGGAGTTTCAATCTTAGTAGGAGGTAAGGTCCATTTTCAAGCACCAAGTGAATATTAGGTCAAGCCCTATGCACAATGTTTTGTGTTTTAGACCTAGTTATATCTATCTCATAAAAAATTATCATATTGTATCTATATACAGAAGTATTTTTTAGTTAAAACAACTTAATATCTTCCTTACCAAAACATTAGGATGTTCCTTAGAAATTATCCAAAATGTTTACCATATGTTTATGGTCACTAATCTATTTTTTCATAAATCAAGTTCCCATTGTTTTTACTAAAATTTATCTGATATGTTCTATATAAACCACATGCCTAATATCTCTAATTTGGTGCATGGTTTATTACATGTGTATAAGACACAAGGTAACTTATCTTATAAGACAAAATAGTTTTTTAGTCTTCGTAAACTATATACATACTTCAGTCTAAAATTAAATTTGAAAAAACAAATTACAACCTAATTTATTTTCGATAGTAACATTATTCTGTCTATTATATCCTTAAATATCAGACATAGTTCATTTCATAGATTCCTAAAAATGGAAAAAACATTTCAGTGACCTCAACTGCTTAATATGGGTCAATATTAATAGAATCTATCATGAATAAATGAGAATAATCAATATTTTAAGGTAAATAATGAAAAATACATTCCATTTAATTAATAAATAAAGAATGAAATTCATCTATAGATAATATCATCATCAAAATATCATGGATACGAATAGATATGGAATGTTAAAAAAGTAAAATAAAATTTTATTTAATCAATAACATGACTGTCATAATTGGATAAGTCATAATCAATATGAAATGGTTAATAAATGCAAACACATTCCATTTAATGAATAAAATGAGCATAAAATTCATCAAGAAATAATATCAATTTTAAAATATCATGGATAATAATTAGTAAATTATTATTGAATTCAATTATTTATTATTGGATTTATTTTAATAGAAACATGATACCTCAACCATCAAGATCTTAACTCATGATAGTTTAAAACTACTAGGTAACAACACATTATGTTTGGAAAAATGATTTCATGATATCTTATTGATTCTCTCTATGAGACTACTAACTCATAGAGAAGATATCTACGACCATGACTCATCTATGTCTTAATTTTAGAATGAATTACATATATATTTACTAATAGATTAAATTTATAAATAATGTGACATATCATCAGATGTCAGTATTGATTAAAGAATACAAATTTATCATTACTACTCCAAGATAAATATCTGGATTCAAATTTAAAACACATTAAATAGAAATTATAGATATTTTAAACTATTAACATATTAATGATAAATACCATTAATAATTATGGGAAATTTATTATGAAATTCATTGAGGAAAGTGAAAATTTTAAGGGATTGTTATTGAAAAAAAGTAATAAAGGATGTTAATTTAAAAGAAATCCTTAGTAAAAACTAAATATAAAAAACCGCAAAAAAGAATAAGGATGGTATAAATAAAAATATCTCTAGTGGATTATATGTTAAATAGCGGTTTTTGGTCACTAGTGAATTGAAATTCCCAAAAAGGATATATAAAAACATTCTAGAGGAATATATCCTTTTCAATTAGAAAATAACATAACTAAAATATTATAAAAATATTAAATACATTTTTATTTGATAAAAACAACTCACTCATTTAAAGGATTATTTACATAATTTTAGTGGTAATGATGGGTATAATTTCGTTTTTTTTCATACATGTTCAAAAAATGATCGCTTTTAACTTTTTCATAAAATACAAATGGTAATTGTATTTAAAAAGGCATAAAAGTAGCATTAAAATTATTTTTTATAGAGTAAAAAAGGATTAAATGTCCTTAAATAATCTTTTCTAAATGTTTAAAAGTATATTTGATTTTTTTAAGAAAATATGGTTTTGGAAGAAAATGGAATTTTGACCAAAAAAGTTGATGAAATCAGACTATTTTAAAAATACTTTCAAAACTATTTTAATTAGAAATGAGTGTATAATTGTTATTAGTACATGAAAATATCATGAATAACTAAAAGGTAATAATGTTTCATTGGATTAGAATAAAATTGTACAATAATTTCCTTCAAATTAAATTCGTGATTAAACAGTATCAATCAGAATGAAGTTGTAAAATAAAAACATAAAGTGAATACAATGATGATGTAAGAATTAATAAAATAATTTATTATGTTTATCAACAATAAATTTACATAAATAAAGTTTAAACATATTATTTTAATAAAAATTCATTATACCCATAATCATAAATTATCAATGATAACTAAAATATAACCTAACCCAATGATAAAAAAATTTAGTTGTGAAATACATTACTACAAGGTAATTTTCAAGAAAAATAAATCTGGAAGAAATAATTAAAATTGAAATATAAAATACCAGAAATTATTAATTAATAGTTTTATAACATGTAAAATTGGATGTATATGAACAATATAAAATTATATAGATTAAAAAAAATATATAATATTCATCAATGAAGGAAAATTGAGACAATATCCCTTAAATCATACTTTCTTTTAGTTGAATGTAATTTAACCCCATGTATAGTTGTTATAAACTTGTTATTAACATAATAAAATTGAATATTATTATTTATAATATCATATATTGTCCTTTTATATCATCTTATCATACTTCCCGAATAATCCTCCATTATTTTCATTGCATTAGGTGTTTATTGCCTTATTTTGTAACTCATGTTTCATCATGAGAGATCTGGTTCTCGCACAAATTATATAGTTATATCATATTCTAAGTTAAATCATGAAATAATTATCATGTTTTTTAATCAATTATAAATTTAAAACCAATCATTAAATATGGGTACGAAAATTTAAAAACAGTTGGATCAAAGAGATGGAACGCCATACGTACACATTACTAATAGTTCCATTTTTGAATTATCATTATGAAAATGAGGTAAGTAATATATTATATTAAATGACTTATCATATCATCATATAAAACCTTTTATTTTATTAAACATACTTATATATATCATTCATGTTTTGTGGTGATTTAAAATAGTCACATTTATTCAAGAAGGCAGTAGTCCACAAATAGACAAAAAATATTATTTTATAAGTGTGTTAAAAGTTAAGAAGTAAAATTATTTAGATATTATACAAAAATATTAAATATTTCATTAATATTGTAATAATTTAATTTATATTACATTTAATAATTATTTTTTTGCTTATTACCTCCACATAAAACCTTAGTGACTGATGAATTACATCCCTATGTGAGCTGCTAGTTTTTTGTATACAAGAGTGATGTTATCGTATCCCCTATATAATGAATATTAAAATAATTATTTAATATAATAAATCCAATTATTAAAATAGGTTATAAATATCCTATATATTCATATAATATATCCACCATCATACTGAACTATTAAAGGTGGAAATTGAACAACGATCGATATCGGTTCGCGAGACAGTTGCCCAACGTACACACGAATGATGATTTCGTAACAAATTTTATATAATTATATATGGTTGTATGAAATTGATATATTTTAAAAAAACTCCTTTTATATTGATGATATTTAATTTATAATATCATAATTCATTAATAAAAATTGAAGGATGTTTATAAATAAAAAAAATCAATAATCGAAGATTGTTACATCTTCTTCAGGCACCCTCCATTGGTTTTCCAAAAACATACTTCCTAGGTAATATTTAATCCCAAAATTATACTTCTAAAATCAGGGGAGGTAATTTGGGATGTTATTTGGTAGGGTATTTTCCTAACCATAGAGAATTGATTGTGTGAGGAAGAGAGGAAAGAAGATACGTTTAGATGTTATGTGAGTGGTATACATGTATTCTTTTTTTAAAGATTCAATTATTCCTAAATGTCATTCATTCCAAAATAAAAACAATTCTTTATTATATATAAAAATATAGATAAGCTTTGAATATTTACATATAAATGGTGTTTGAGATGTTTGGTAGGTATTGTTTAGAATTTTCTTCTTAGGTGAACACCCTAGTTAATACATTTTTCCTTAACCATGGTAATTAATTTTTATGGTTTTTCTTATTCATCATATAAAAAATTACGTTCACAATATTTGAAATTATTAATTATTCTAATTCTAATTATGTAATATTTTTTTCATTATTAAATTTAAATAAGTGTAAAATTTTAATTTAAAATTAATGCCACCGATGAAACTAATAAGGCGGGATTTAATAAAAAAACTGATCAAACTTTTACAATGTTTTAATAAATAAATCAATATTAAAATGATTCAAAAAATAAATTGTATTAATTAAAAGAAAATTTAATTAATTATGATTTAAAAAATTAATATAATTATTAAACCTTATAAATAATTGGATATAAGAGTATGTTTTAAATGAAAATTTTGTATATTTGTCATTTAATTGAAAAAACAATTCCATAAAAATACCTAAATTCACTACAAGATAATTTTTTTATTACTAATTTAAAATTGATATTTATTTTTACAATAATTTTATCAAAATGTGGTAGAAATTAATTTTAAATTACATGCGCAAAGTTTGAAAAATATATCTTTTAGATAAATATATTTATTTTTCATAAATATTATTTTTATTTCTTTTAAACTATTATAATTTAATTCCTAATAAATAGGTGACCATCATTTCCATAATTTATTTGGTAATCTTAAAAGAAAAAAAATTTAGGTATTTACTTATTATTATAATTAATAATAATATTTTCATAACATGTCATGTTTTGTTAAAATCTATGATGCGTGCAGTTCAAGATAAACTCAGTGTCACATGTAACACATGCTAAACATAGTGTTCTGTGAAATGAATTCAATTTATTGGATTAAATTTATTTAGAACATAGTATAACATAAATTCATAAGGTTTCATATTTTCTTCTATTCATGGTGTTTCATGTAACTTATTGTTTGTAATATAGTGGGCTTATTTTAAAATTATAGGGTGTTGCATATTTTTTACCTGAAAATTTGATTATCACTGAAAATAATTAAAAATTAACCATTCACTAATATTTACATTATAAATAAAAAATAATATTTATTCCAACATTTTTATTTTCTAAATTTTCTAAATTATAATATTTAGATAAAAAATAGAATTACTATTAAATGTATATTTTTTGTGATTCAAACATCTTTCAGACCCATATAAATATTACATCGAACATTATCATATAATATTTTAATTTAAATATATATAAATATAATTTAATAATAATATTTTATGAAAATAATATCTAATACAAAACAATTTAAATTATAAAAAATTTAGTTTTAATAGAAACTATATACTTCCGTAAAATTAAATTTTGATTATTAATATAAAAAAAAAGAGTTTTAATTAAATTATATATATAATAAATTATAATGTAGTAATAAAAATGGATAAATATAATCATTATTTCCTTAAAGATAAAATATAAAAATCATATTTCAATGATCTAGAAACATAACCACTTATTACTATATTGTACTGCCTAAGGTAAGTTGTGTGATGGTGGTGCTTTCTTAGGGAGGTTCTGTGAACATGGTTTGGGTCTTGGTATTGATAAGTCTGAATGTTACCCATAAATGGTGTCACTCTATTTTCATTCCAATAATCATTTTTAGGGATTAGTTATGGGAATGGTCAAGTGATTTCAATTCGCATTGAGACACTAATAAATGGGATTTATATGGTACAATCCTAAAATTCAAGGTCATTACATCTTAGAAATTCATTAATTAGACATTATCAAAAACCATATTATATATTAACAATAATGGTCAATGTATAACATCTATATTTTCAATGGTTCCTATTCTTAACATTCTTCTAAACTTGAAAACCCATATTTCATAATGGTCCAAAATAACCAATGTAATACATGTGTTTTTTATAACTACATTAACTGATAATATATTTATTTATTGAAAAAGGAATTTCATTTATAAACATTTGAATTTATAGATGGATTCCCAAAGGTATATTATAACATACCATCATCATTTTCTTCGGTACTACCTTCACTTCATCATTGGTTTCCCCTCACTTTAGATTTGGATAATACCTATAATAGTGAATTCAATGTTTTCTTGAGCTTTCACTAACAATCTTTTGTTTCTATAGGCTACAGAGTAGTAACACGATGTGTAGCTATGATTAAATCCATGTAATGATCATTGGATGTAAGTCCTGAATGTAAAGATCACCATGTAAACAATGACACGTCGTTAATGGTGATTACACATCATGTATGGTTTATAAGACATATTTTTAATCTGAGATGATGGGGTTTTTGACATATGTCGGATGTGGCTATTATACATCGTGAACCTTGGTTAAACATCTTGTAATAGATTTGGTCTAGTTTTTTAAGAGGGTGTTCACCTTTTTTTGATTTAATTACAATACTGGTTCTTTATGGATCTCAACATAATATTTTTCTAGCACGTTTTTGAGAGACTAAACCCCTTCTAGATTGATCCATTCGATGTTAGATCCCCATTGTGATCATGGATCACCTCTCTAAGAATTTGTTTTTCAATTACATCCTTTTATTACCATAGTAAAAAATAGTGTTTTGTTATTAGATCGATTAGTTTAAATTTGGTATTTATTTTTGGATTCTTCAAGATATATTATATGATTTCTCATCAGGGGTCGTTTATTCCATTGGGCGTGGTGCAGATGATGTTTGTATTTAATACATACGGGGTTTCTCCCTTCCACTGACCCTGTGTCTTTTATAATGAGTCAATCATAATGTGGATTTTATTATAGTTACTTTATTAATGTTTTTTGGGGTTTGTTGATTTTGGAATCTATTTTAGGAATTTAAAACATGAGTTTTGAGGTTGGTGGTTTCGTATCTAGCATATATTGATAAGAATGATTATTCATTATTTATAAATTCATTTACAAATGGATTTTCCATGAAACATTGTGTGTGTGTATAGAATAGTATTCAAATAGAAATGTAATTTCCTTATTTTTGGATAAATGGAAAGAAAATGTGTAATTCAAATCGGCAAAATGATTTTTGAAAAAGAGTGCATGGGACACCATGGGTACTTAGGTATAAGGTTTTTCTTTGAGCCACCATCGATTTTTTTTAGTGTTATGGAGGTTTATCTTCATGATTTCCTTTATATCCTATGCACATTTTTATAGTATAATTATATCTAAAATTTAGGGGTTTTATTAATGGGGTATTCCTATACTTCATAGGCCTCTATTATAGGATTATACTTTTGCATTTGATTATTATGGTACATGTAGTCTACGGCCAGAAGCTGTAGTATTCCTTGGTGTTGTGATACATGTGATTCTAATTTTAATTGCTTCGATTTCCGAGTTATCTTAGATATTCAGGATTATATTTATGAAAAATGATATGGAAAATGTGATTTGAAATAGATATACCATATTTTTTAGAATTGATGAAAAATGGAAATGTTTACCTTTTTTTTGTAAAACTACCATATTGTTTATCATTCAATGATTTTATTTTAAATCATCATACACCATTTGTTATACGTTGAATTTTTATAGAAAACCTGGGTGGTATCCTACTGAGCCTATTAAATCATACCCTATGCACCTCATTGGTGGTGCATAGACCTTTGTTTGTCATCCAGTGCAGTGAAATGCAAGCCACCGTAATGAGGTAGTGAGGTTTGTGTTAGCTGGTTGGGTAGGTGGTGGTCAGATGGTGGGAGTTCATCCCTATCATCGTTTGGAGTATCTATTTGGTTTTTTCCATTACAGTTGGACTTATCTAGTATTTTTTATCTACTTTTGTAGTTTGATGTTTCTCTTTTTTCCTAATAGTTATGGAATACATATCCATTAATGTTTCAATGTTACTTTATTTATTAATTTAGTAATTCAATGTGGATGTTCATACTGGTAGAAATAATTCCCTATACTATGTTGTTCTATAATGGGTTCTTGTTGCCTGCCCATGGGGATCAGGATCACCATTAAGGTATGTGATAGATTGGGTCACCTCTCGGGTTTGAGGGTATCTAGGTTGGTTCATTAAAAAAAATTTCTGAGGAGGTATTTCCTTAAGATTCCATGTCACGGGGCATATGCTACTATATAGATAGGATTTTCAGGACATGATAGATATGTTGTGATAAGTATATGGCCAAAAAATTTCGTAACAAAACTAAAGAAGCCATTGGATGTTGGATTTCATGCCTCCAGTATTTGTTTTTGATTAGAAAAAATTAGTTTTTTCTTATGGGTTTTCTTTTTTTAACTATTTTTTTCCTACTGTTTGGTCAATCTTGTGTTTTGGTGTGCATTAGTATGCCTCTGAGACATCTTCCACGAGTTCCTTAGGAAGGTACATGTGATGCTTTTCAACGGAACCCATATCATTTAGACTATCATAAGGGTAGACTATGTTGTTGATCAGGATGTTCCACAAGATCGGAATGCAATTGTTGAGGTATAGAGAGGCATTGGAGGAGAGAGAGAGATCATTAGAGTTCTTATGTGTGAAGCCATCATCCTTTAAAGGGATGACATAACGTCAATTAGTTGTGGTCTGAATGTATATGAATGATAAAATCTTCAACTATATATATACGCCATAGATCATCAGAGTGAAGTTCAAAACATTCATGATCAAGGGTTCCACCAAGATATGGTGGGATTATGTGGGCCATGCCGACAAACGTGTTGACTTGGATTGGAAGGGTTTCAAAACCCTATTCATTCATTTATTTTGTCCAAAGTCTCTAATGCTGGATAAGTCTCTTTAATTCCCGTCATTACAATAGGGCGAGTGTTTGTTGTCAGTATACACCAATTGTTTTGATAATCTTTTCTATTTTTCTCTGGACATGGTATAAAACTTCAAGCTGAAGGCATAGAAGTACCTATATTGATTGTGATCGAATATCAAATTGTCGATGTTTATTTTGAAACATTCTACATATCAGAAGATGGTATACATAGCTTTGATGGAAAAAATGAATTTGTAATGAATGGTTGGATTTCCCACCTCTTCTCTTCCATTGGGTGGTAGATTTAGTGCAACACATGGGAATATGTTTAAGCGTAAATATAATAATAGGTGAAGTGGAGGTGGGTCTTAACAGAAAGCCTCCTCTGCACCGTCTGTTATAGTATGTAATGTACCAATGACATGTTTTCAGTGTAGCAAGGGAGGACAAACAAGATGTTCTTTTCATATTTCTGTAAATATGTGTAATATCCATGGGCATGTTTTCCATATTCATAATATTAGTCGTGTTATGACTACACCTATTTATGGTAAGAAATTGTTTTCACCAATGGCTACTGTATTGAAGTCTGAATATTCAAAGACAATTGGGTTCTAGCCAAAGTCATTAGGAGTGAGGAATTTTCACATATTAGATGAGTGTCTATTAGATGTTGATGTTGTTCCTACAACCGTGAGAGGAACTATCATTATTGACTATTCAGTAGAAATTTATTTATTTTATACAAGTACTGCACACTCGTTTATATCTTCACATTTTTTATATTCTTAAACATCCAATGGATCATATTTCCTTTAAGATTAATATAGAAACACCTCTTGGTATGAGGAAAGAGCAAGGGTTTATATTTCCTACTTTTTATTATCAATATATAATACAAAGTTGGTCTGGTAATTTTTTATAATTTATTTAGATATATTTGGCGCCATCATCACTATGGAATGTATTTTTTCTCATGAAGTTGAGGATCATTGTTATCCGTAGTATATTTTATTTGATATTATCAATGGGATCTCTTGTGTGCTTTATGGGAAGTGGGACCTGACGTCAGAGCATGTAAGACATTCCCGACCAGAGCTCAGGATTATGTAATTTTCTATTGTATTTTATAATTATTATGCTTCTTCTATTTATGATTTTCCTGTTGTTTTTCGAGGTTTTCATGATGTTTTCACAGATGATTTCTCTAGTATTCCATTACATGGAGAGGTATAGTTTACGATTGATCTACTGATAGGTAAAATTTCTATATCAATACCTTCTTATCATATAATAGTAGTAGATCTGAATGATTTCAAGATTCAGTTGGATAACCTGTTAGGAAAAGGACCATTTCACCCATGAATTTCACCTTGGGTTGCTCTTTCAATCTTTACCAAGAAAATAGATGGTTCACTTCATTTATGGGTTGAATATAAAATGTTGAAACAAATAACATTTAAGTACTAGTATATGTTTCCTCTTTTCAATGATGTTGTTGATTAGTTAAAGTCAGAAAAGTGCTTTTTAAGGATTGATCTTCGGTTGGGTTATCATCATCTCAGGTTTTAAGAGTATGATATACCGAAGACAGACATCAAGAGAATGTATGGCCAATACAAATATCATATGATGTATTTTGGTCATACTATAGATCCTACAATTTTTATGGCTTTTCTAAATCAAATATTCCCCCAATATCAAAAATCATTTTGATAGATTTTGTGGATAATATTATAGATTCTTCAATATCATAGAGTAATCATGAGAATCCTCTATGACTAGTTCTAGAAATTTTTTGAAGTAATTATTTGTATGGAAATATTTCCAAATTTAGTTTTAGGATGGAAGTAGTGAAGTTATTGGGGAAAATAGTTTCTATGAATGGATTATCATTTGATCCAGAAAAGGGAATTTTTTTTGTCATGGAAAGGACCAAAATTTTTGTTTTTAAAATGAGGTGATTTATCGGATTTACTAGATACTACTGATGGTTCAAAAAGGAATTATCTTTGTTGGCTTAACCTTTGACTGCTCATGCCTATAATGCTGTGAAATTCACCTATAATGCAATGTTTCAGACATATTTTTATTAACTGAAGAGGCTTGAAAATCATATCTTATTATAATATTATGAGAGACTGATAAGTGTAGGGTGGTGTTTTATGATGCTTTAGGTGCTGGTTTGGGGTGTGTGATTATGTAAGATGACCATGTGGAAGCATATGAATCATTGAAGCATAAAACTCTTGAAAAAAATAACCCCACTCATGATTTAGATCTTGTCGTATTCATGAATCCACTATAGTTTAGGCAACACTATACTTTCATGGAACGATCCACTATCTTCCGTAATCATATGATTCTGAGTTATATATTTTCTCAAAAATACATGAATCTCAGTCAGAGACGATGGGTATAATACTTTTAGATGTTTGAATTTAATATCATGTACACCCAATAGAAGATAAATGTTGTTGGAGACTCTCTTAGTAAGAATGTACCATCACATGATGTCTTGGAATCGAAGGAGTAGTGGAACCTTATTGGTATTTCATCTCAGTTTCTCCTAGATAATCAGAAGGATGTTTCATCCATGTTTATGGCCAATGTCCACTTATTATCATCTATCCAAGAGTATATTTTGTGGATTCTGTAGTAGTAAGATGAGTTTCAGAAGTCTCATGGAAGCCATTATTCTAGGGAGACCATTTTAGGTTGGTCACTTTCTTCATATGGAATTCTTTAGTTCAGGAAAAGAATTGTCACCCCAACATCTGTGAGGATATTAGTCTTGTTTGTTTTTCACATCTATTCATGTACTATACATAAATAAAAAATTATTGAATTGTTACATGAGTAAGAGAGTCTACGGGTTGTGTATATAGCATGACATTGTAGAGTTTTTGTCTAACTGTAACATCTACAAATGGATAAAGGTTGATCACTTGAAACATTTTGGGTTGATTCAACCTCTTATGGAGCCAGTTTTGAAATATGATGAGTTATCTATGTTTTTTTGTTTGATTTCGTTGTACATATTGATTAAAGAATTCTATTTGGGAGGTTGTTGATCAGTTAATGAAGTCTTCCAGTTTCATTCTGACCAAGGATACCACAAAAGTTGACAATATGGGGAAGTTGTATGTGAAATAGATTGTGAGGTTATGTGGGAGATCTTATTCTATCTTTTCAGATATGGATCATGGGTTAGAATTGAGGTTCTGGTTGAGTCTCCAAGAGGTAATGTGGAAATAGATTAATTTGATTACATATTACCATCCACAGACAGATGTTCAAAAAGGTCGAGTAATTTAGATCCTAACGGATATGTTTCGTTCATGTTTCGTGGATTTTGGAGAATCATGGGATAACCATCTGAGACTAGATGGGTTTGTTTATAACAATATCTACCATTTGTCAAATAGAATGGATCTCATTGATGCATTATATAGTTGTACATGTACACCACCTATATGATGGGGTGAGGTGGGACAAGTATATTTAGTTGGACAAATTTTGGGTCAAGAATTGTCAATGGTGATTTAGGATGTACATTGATGTTTGATTATAGCCAACAGTCAAAATAATAATATGTGGATTTTTGGGGTTGAAAATAGTATATTTTGATAGTTGAATGGGTCTTCTTGAATGTTTCTCTTTATTTGGGTCACCGAAAACATGGAAAACAGGGAATGTTGCTCCGTTATATGTTGGATCGTTTGAGATCATTGGACATCTCATATATGTTACGTATCAATTAGCATTTTCAATTAATTTGAAAGGTATTCATGGTATTTTCCATATATCTCATCTCAAGGTGTACCCCCCTAATCCTATTCATGTTCACCATTTGGATGAAATTGTTTTAGATCCAGATGCTTCAATTTTGGAGTAACCGTTTGATATTGTTGACACTCAAGTTAGAGCCTTGCATGGGATTTCGATTACATTAGTCAAAGTTCTATGGAAACAAGGATTAGATTCTTAAGAGATTTGGGAATGAGGATCATTTATGAGGAAGAAACATCCTCATCTCTTTATGGATACTACATCTTCCACATGACATCAAAGGGACATAAATGCTATATGGTGGGGAGTTTGTAACACCCTATTACCATTTTATAAAGTACTCCTTTGACCTCATCGTGGATTTCCCCTACTTTGAGATTGACAGGATACCTATAATAGGGATGCCAAATATTTTTTGGAATTTCACTAATAATTGTTCGTTTCTTCAGGTGACAGAGCAATTATATGTCGTATAATGAGACAATATATAATCTGTGAAAGGAATGATCATGTTGTGAACAAGAACATGTTGTGAATGATGTTTACATTACATGTATGGTAAAAATGACGTTCGTTTAGTATGAGGAATGAGTTTTTCGGCATTTGTGGGATTTTTAAATTACACGTTGTGAACATGGGTTACACATAATGTAATGATTAATGTGCAGTTTTTAAAGGCAGTGTGCAACTATCTTGTTTCAATTATTTTTTCTGTTCTTCATGGATCTTGACCTAAGGTAGTTCTAGTACATTATTGAGAAACTCAAACCCTTCTAGATCAATAATTTTAACATCTGATCTGCATTGTGATTGTGGTGTATCTCTCGGGGTATGATTCCCTTCCGTTCCTTATTTTATTTTGATTGTCATAGCACCTCAGTGTTACGTTATCGAATCCATCAGTTTAAAGATGGTATTTATTATTGGTTTTTTCTATATCATTTGTGTAATCTCATTATGGATACCTTTTCTTTTGTTGGAAATGGTGCGGCGTGTGTTCCTCTTTCAGTTATGTGGGTTTCCTCCCTTCCACTGACCCCTAGTCTACTAAATTGATGAAATATAGATATTGATTTTATTCTATGTCCTTTGCATGCATTGTTGGTATTTTTTGATTTTGGATTCTGTTATGTGCGTGTGTGATTTGAGTATAATGGTAGGTGGATACGTCTCTATCCAATATTGAAAAGATTGGTTGTTTTTTGTTTATTAATTTATTTATAAATAAAATTTTCATTATCTTTCTATTTATGTTGAAAAGTGGAGTCAATGTAAAATGCATTTTCCCTTTTTGCTGATAAATGGAAAGAAAATGGGTATTTCAAAGCATTGAAATTATTTGTGAAAGAAAACACATGGGTTACCATGGGTTCATAGGTGAATGGTTTATCATGGGGAGGAAATTCTTTTTGTTTCTGAATATCAAGGAGGTTTGTCTCTGGGATTTACTCTATTTCATAGGTCAATTTTTCTAGGGGTAATATATTGATTTTTTAGGGGTTTACTCATTGGGAATTCCTCTACACACTAGGGATTTGTTCTATGATTTTATTTGTTCACTTGATTATTGTGGTACAAGTAGTCCATGGCCTGGACCTATAGTATTCCTTTGTGTTTTGATACATTCTTTAATGGTTTATATTTCATGGATTTTTTATTTGGCCACGATATGATTGTTTATTCTTGTAAAAAATGATAATAAAAAAGTTCTTTGAAATCGACATACCAAAATTTGCATAGAACTCTAGGAAAAGTGAAATGTTTACCACATTTTCAATAAAACTACATTAATTATTATTATTGAATTTTTATTTAAAAATATAATACACGATTGTTTATACATAGCCTTGTTATGGAACACCTAAGTGAGATCATCCTAAACCAGTTAGATTAAACATTTCACAACTATTCAGAAGTGCATTAACATTAGTCTATCTTCCAATAGAGGGAAATTCATTGTGCTATTTTCATGTGGTGAGGATTATGTTAGTTGGTTGTGTAGCTAGTGGTGAGATGGTGGTAGTCTGTCCCTGCCATAATTTTTAGTAGTTTTATAATTTTCCTCCTTCATGGTTGGAATTATCTTGGAGTTTTAGCTACTTGATCTGTTTTTTGTTTCCACTTATTCCTTATAGTTATGGTATATATATTTATTTTGTTTTTATGTTTTTTCATTATTTCTATATATATAGATTAAATGTGGTTCTCAGGTTGGGTTAAATAATTACCACAATTGTGTTATTCAATGCCCAAGTGCGTGCCACATGCATAAGGGGATCCGAAAACACCCTTCAGGTATTCGAAAGATCAGGTTAGGTGTTGGGATTGATGATAATCGGGTCAGGTCGTTAAATATAGATCTAGTGGAAAATAATTGTGACCATACAATGTTCTCAGTCACTATAATGAAATTTCTAGGGAAAACTGTAATCTTTGTGATTAACCATTCATGAAATAACCTCACATGGTAGAGGAAGGATTGATATCGAATCCATAACTACATACATTTCTTAAAAACCTGAAACTCCCCATATTAAAAATAATTCGATAAATAAATACTTTTAAACACAATAATGACACTGGGGTGGTAAAATTAATTTTGATATACAGGAAGACCCTTTCATTTCCCTAATAGAATTATCATAACAAAAAAATACATCCCTATATGTAAATAAATTAATAAAATTCATGATAAATTACCCTAAACTAAAATATAATTTATCTACATGGGTGAATGGAGAAACACTCATATAGTGTAATTATGAATGCCTTATATCAATCAATTTAATTGACAACATGGGTATCCAAAATTATTAGTGGGAATGATTTCATGAATACTATAAAATCTCTTATAGAGACACAAAATAGGGAGTAAGACTCTTCATGGTATTAGTTAAACATCCCATCTTATATATTTCGATACACAATCCTTGAAAAAATGTAGTTGAATGTCCAAAATGCACTATGTGTATTAAATATTTTTTTTATGGATTCTATTATGAATTATTCTTACTTTAGTTAAAAGGTGTACTAATATAATCTTATATTGTTTGAGTAATTAATCATTAATTTCTTATGTAATTTTTATTAGAGGTGGTTTGTGTTAATCTAGTTGCTTTCTTCATTAATAAAATCACATTTAAAATTATGATAGATTAGTTGTTTTAGATTATTTGAATGTTATGAAAAACTCTTCCTAAATTGTATGTCTAATTAAAATTACTAGATAAGTATTTAGTTAAATTTTTTATCTATTTAATTAAAAAACCCTGCAATATAGTGTTTTATTCAAAAAAATTATTTTGGAGTTTTACAGAATTAGTTTATAAAAACAACACACAATAGAAAATATCATTTCAATAAGAACTATATCATTATATTGAATATTATTGGGCTATTTTTAAATTTTTATATAACTTATAATAAATAAGGATTGCCTCATTTATTTATGTATGTGAGGGTCTTTAATAAGACATTTTTAGACCCCAAATTGATTATTTGAGTCCTAAATTCCAACGTTTCTAAGAATTATGGCAAGAAATCATATCATAACACAAGGGTGTACAAAATGAGAGATTAATAATGTTTTAGAAGGTAAAAAATTGGGCTTTTATTTTCATGAAAACAATGAATGGATAAGTAATATTGTGAAATTAGTTCTGAAGAAGTCACATTTTTATGGTATTTGAACTGAAATATTTTGAAAATTCTACCATTATACCACAATGTATACCATTAGGTAATGATTTGTAATTTTTTTTTAAATTCATGGACACAGTTATGTTTCATAATAGATTTCTTATATTACTATTCAAATATTACCTCAAAACCCTATGAATCGTATCTTTGGTAATATGAAGGTATGAAATGATATAATAACATAAGGAAAAGTGAATATTTGTTGAATGTTAAATTTATTTGGGGTCTTGAATATAAAATTTGAAATTTGAAAATATAGGTTTTATGAAGGTGATTCATTAAAAAGACATTGTAAAATCCACTAAGCATGATCGAATAAATTTTTTTAATCCAACACTACCCCTGATTAAAACGAAATATGAAGGAAGTTGTGTGGGGTCAAACCCATAGAGACAACTGGTAGAATGGAAATCAATTGATTCAAACCATAAGGTAAAATTCCTCAAAATATATATACAAGTATGGTTATACTAATTCCAATGTTTCTTGGATTTAAATTCTAGGAATATAATAGTGTTTATGGTCATTTTTAGTTATCATTCAAAAGGATAATCCTAAATCTAACATTGGATAGACCAGTGCCTTAAACTGTGTAGCAGTCCAACTTCAACAATTGGTTATAGTCTTACCAAATAGATCTACCTAAATAGAAAATATTATGTTGTCCATATATAGATAACAAAATAAATGTAGTATGACAGGATTCTATAGTATAAAGTGTCATAGATTAATGTTCAGAGTCTACCAACTCCAATTAAGTTTCAATCAATTCCACTACTCATGGTAAGGGTTTCACAATAGAATGAGAGAAATATTAGTTTTACCAAATTACAAGTACAATTAAAGAAAGTTTGGATTTATATATTTATGATTTTTAATTTTAGCTATGTTCTTGACTAATAACCCTAGGTTGATTATCCACACTTGAAGATGTTTTATGAATGTTTTAAAGTGAGGAAAATTCTTTTCATACTGATAAAACAATAAATAACTATGTAATCAATGCTTGAAAATAATTTAGAAACAATTAAAAACTCACCATGATTTATAAAAAATGAAATAATGATAATGAAAAATAATTTATAAATATAGAATGAAATGTCATGTAAAAAAAATTGGTAAAAAGGTAAAGTAATAGAATTTAACTAGGTTTGGAAAAGAAATATAAAATAAAATGAAAATAAAATGAGACTAAAAATTGACCTCCAAGAATATATATGTGTATGAGGTTCTCAAATATATATAGGTTTTAAAATTATATTGCATGTAATGTCTTCGCATTATGTATTGTCTTTAAGGGGATTATGTCTTGATTTGTACATGAGAAGTAATGTGTGTACACATCGTCTACATCCGATCCAAAATAATCCATTGAAAATATTTTATCATTTGAAATACACTACCTATATATTATATTATATTATATGAAAAAAATTTAAATAATGTAATTGTTTTACACCATGTGTTAAAACCCACATGATAGATTCATGCAGTCAGTGATTTACTTTATTACATTGTTATTATAAATAAGTGTTTTCATCCCAAATAATTGAATAGTTTAGTATATTTGGAAACTAGATAGAAACAAAATTGGTAAATTTAAAATTTAAATGACACAAATATAGAAACTCCATCTAAAACGCCAATAAACTCATAGATTATCCTTGCATGTCCTTCATAATATACATATTTTCATCCTTGGTAAAATAGAACATACAAAAAGGGTGAGCAAAACTACTTAGTAAGGGAAATCAGTAGAGGAGAATCTATCATAGTCAATAATTCATAGTGAATATATTAAATAACATTCCATTAATAGATAATCATGACCATAATATGGAAGGATAGAATGATGAATAAATAATTCCATAAATAATCACATGAGAAAGAAACACAACAATAGATGTTATACTAGTTAAATAATCACATGAACATTCAATTAATAGTATCATAAGGAGAGAATCCATAATATTAGACATTGTAAACATACCTTAAGAGAATCATCCAAAAATTATACATAAATAGGTAAGGACTTGGCTAGAACTCATCCTAGTTGGTCTCATGAAACCAACTAATGTATCGAGGGGATATAAAGGACCCCTCCCATCACTTACAATGTCCAATATATTCCTATTATCTCAATTAATCGATTTATAAATATATCATAAGATCATTTTTTCCCATTAAACATTTAAATATTTTAATCGTAATCATATATGAAAATTTTCTAATAAATTCATTGAGAAATTATTCAGTGAAAACCTATTTTTTACTTTTGGAAATGAGTGTTATTTTTATTTTTTTTAAATTATATTAAAACATGTACATAATGAAATAAAAGTAAATTAAAATTAAATTAAATTTTTTTCATATTTTATTTCTAATTGAAGTGAAATTTTTTAAAAATATCATTTATGAAGATTTAAAAATGTGGCGCTTTAGTGTGGTTTAAGGGAAAATACTAAATAGTATTTAAAAAGAAAACAGGATAAATTTTCAAAATAATGATAAATGAAAAAAGAGAGATTCGCATTATAATATGAATTATTTTAGAAAAATAGTGATGTCATAATATATATTATGGATTGCACTGGAAAATGGCATTGAAACTGGGAAGTTCATTTAAATTTGGATTTATTATAATGAAGAATTATAAAGGTAAATCCAATAAAATCATGTATTTCCCTTCATATAAGGTTGAAATAATATAGATATATAACATTGAAATATATAAACAACAATTAAAAGAATTATATATGAATAAATAAGATTTTAATTGTGGTAAATAGAGATAAAGTGTAACCCTAATGAAAAATGGATGTTCGAGGAGAACCACTTACCTCTTTGGAATCAATAAAATCATATTCCACGTAAAATTAATAATTATAAAATGAAACATTTAATATCATGAATATAATTGAAGTCATGATATGATACGTTAATTGTTAGTGTAAATACCCCATGCTTAAGAAATATTGTTGAATAAGGTATATTTTACATATTTAAAAATGGGATGAGAAAACCCTTACCTTATGTCTTAAAGAACTATGCACTTGTATACAAATTCCTTAATATTAGAATTAAATAAATAAATTCATAAATTTGTTTAATTTTATTTTATTTTTTATATCATTATTGTATTCATTTTTTCCTCTTTTATGTGTTCTAATATTGAATTCCATCTTTCATGATTGTTCATTTCCTTGATTTTTAGGACTGCATCCATAATAATTTTGTATGAAAGATCATGTGAAAAGGAAATAAATATTGAGAATTAAAGATACATATTATTAATGATATTAAATATGATTAAATTTCTATATAATTTATTATTATATTTTGCGGTAAGGATGAACCATTAGATGAGACATTATTGACAATCATCTAGATTGTTTTGGCAGTTTTTTGATCATCCCGATCAAGTTTTTTATTATTAGTTAATATCATTTATATATAATGATTATAAGAAATTAAATAACTTATAATATTTATAATAAAATAATATTTAACTATAATAATGGGTTTATAACTAGACCTGAAGGTGGTAAAGGTAAATTAAGTCTCATTGTCTAAGATGGAGGTAAATTGACACATCATTGATGATGTTTTCATTTGTATAATAAAAGGGGATGATAAGGGGTGTGAAAATAGATAATATATTGAAGTGGTAAATTTATATTATTTATCTGACACTTTAGTTGTCATGCATGATTGGACCGAAGAGTTACAGATAAAATAAAAACAATATAAAATAAAAGAAATTGAAAGAGAATGAAAAAAGGATTTACCCCTTGATTTCTTCTCCTCAATAACCTCCTTAAGGAACCTGAAAATGGTATTTTGATCATACCATACAAAAATAGAATGTTGGGATATATTTTATATATTAAATGGGAAAATATAATAATGATTCAAGGCTTCCGACGTGTGAGGAGAAGGGGCTGTGAGGGGTGGTATTTATAGTGGAGGAGATGAGGTTTTTGAATATTTTAATCATTTTTTATTATTTTGTCTAAAGACTAATAATATTGTGAAAATTATCAGTAAATATATTGAAAAAATAAATTATAGTAACACATTATATTTCTAAATCATCCATATATCATCTATGACTCAATAATTTAGGTATTTGTTAAATATTTTAAGTTATTTTACTTCACTGTTCACCAAAAAAGAAACTATTTTAAAAAAATACCAATATGTCAATCTAAATATTATTTAATGTCTATAAATAAGAAATTAAATCCTTTTTAGGAACGTTATTTTCTATATATGAGATATTTGTTTGGTAAATAAAATTATTATTTCCTCGAAAAATACATATTTTAAAATTATTAATATTATTATGACACTATGTTAAATTACATAAGGTGTCATAAAAACATTATAATAATGTGAGAAAAAAATTTATTTAAGATTAAATTATAATCAAATAATTTTTCTTTTAAATAATTATTTTAATTATAAAATTATGAGTAAATATGTTTTTTTACAAAATACGAATAAATAATTTATCAATTTAAAACATTAATTTACTTATAATATGATATAAATATATTATAATTTCATTCATAAGATACCTAAATATTATGTATACTTTCATAGGTGAAATTACTATTGAATTAATAAATATAATGAAAATGACTATTCTATAAAAAATGGGATGTTTCACTATTCACTACAAAATATATATTTTAACTAAAAAAATGAATTTACCGTAATATAGTTTTGAAATTAATAATTAAAAAACCAATATTATTTTGTCAAATATAATTTATAAATTTTTAAAAGTTTATATTTAATTTTTTTCCATTAAATAGGGATAATATTGACTTTAAAAAATATAGTCTTTTAATGCATTAAATTGGATTCATTCTTATCTTATGCCAATAAAATCATTTAGAAAAATGTTAAAAAATTTATTTAAAATTTAAATTTAATATTTTTGGGTAATAATATTCATTTCATACAATTTAACTGAAGGGTTATAATATTCGTTTAAGAAATAACGATAATTAATTGTATACCATTGTTCATAGAAGCATGCAGTTGTGTGAAACATATGCTATTGAAAAAAATTAAATATTAAAAGTGACGTACTATATAATATTGATGTGTTATATTTTACGAACCTTAGAAAAAAATGTATAAACATTTTGAATTTTTAATATAATATTAAAGGGTGATACATAAAAAATTCAATTTAAAAAAACTCATATGTAAAATAGGGTTTATAAAATATTTCCATTATAAATTGGGAAGAGAAATAAAGAAGTTACCAAAAAGATATGTATTTAAATATGATAAAATCATTGATAAGTGAAATTATGTAAATTAAATAATAGTCTAAACATTATGTTCAAATTGAGAGTGATAGAGAACATAGTCATTAGAAAGTTAACCATCACAAATCAATAAATTTGTAGTCGGTTTAATGTCCTGTCATTTCACAGAATAAAAAGTAAAAATATAATGTTTTTATTCCAAAATATATTCCAAGAATGGAGGTATTATTTTAATATTCATATATCCACTTGAGAAGGTAAATATAATTTATTATGTTCAATGTCAGTAGCATAATATAATCATTTTATCGTGCTTCAATTTGTTTCCACATATTCCTTATACCTAGAAATGAATGTTCAAGATGATTTTTTCATTCAAAAAGAACTATTATTGAATAATATAGTACATTAGTAATTATTTATAAAATTAAATGTATACTGAAACCAAGATGGAAATAATATGTTACTGATGAGTAATGATTTCCAATGTTTTACATGATTTATACAAAAAGTATTTATAATTAAGAACTGTGAAAAACATGTTTGTCCACATTCTATGAAACAATATTTAAAAGTAATTTAACTAAATTTTGAATATCCCATTGACATATTATTCTTTGAATAATGTACCATGTAAACCTATATTCTAGATAAATAAATTAATTTTTCACATTACAACCACAATAAAAAAATTCATGCTTCTATGAGTAAAATATCTTGTTATCCTTATATCCAAACATCTAATAATTCTAGAATAACATAATCCAAAATATCACATTCATGGTCCAAAATACATTCCCATAAACATCAATTTATTATCATCTCAATAATCATCCATAGATTTAGTGTTATCATTCCTAAGTTATGTGTTTTCAAATAGATCATCCAATAATAGAATTACTTCTATTGATTATGGGCACTATTATTCTAATGATTCCAATTCCATAAATAATAAGTAATTAAATAAAATCCTTATATAAATCATTAATATTATAAATAGGGAAATATTGATAAAATAATAATTTAACATAATTATCAAATCCAAACAAAATAATATTAATCATTACACTTTGGATAAGATAATATCATAATAAATACCATGAGCCAATTGCTTTTTTGGTCTATATTTTATGGACACATAAAAAATTAATTTGTGTATTGATCCATAATCTTAAAATTGATTAATTTAATATTATAATAGTATATCCTTCTCTTGAAATCATGAGAACATTGGCATTTTTCTCTACATATGTTGAAATATCGGTGACCTATTAATTATATACCAAGGTGTTTCCTTCCACAATTATCATATATGGGAAAATAATAATTTCCCTTCATTCATTAATTTATATTTTTCCCAGTTTTCTTCTTCTTCTAATTCATCACATTTAATACATATGACATGGATAAATATTTTTCTACCTTCATAGATTGTTATATTCTTTGTACTTATTATATGAATATTTTGGAGGCTACTTCCCTTCAAAATATTGTCATAATCTCATAAAATAATTTTTCATTATTTCTCTTCAGTTCATGTGCATTGGTGAGAATCATCCTATTACGAAGTATTTCAATATAATTTAATACACTATATTAGGATATAAACAAGAAGTTATAATCTTTGATCATGAAAAACACATAATATAAATTGTTAATTTATGAATTGTTAATCTCATAATAATAAAAATGGTTTCATTAGGGAAAAACTTGCTTCATAATGATAGTTAAATAAGAGGTAAATTATGCTATGAATATCCCCTATATATTGTCAAAAAATGTGTGAATTAAGGCCAATTTTCATGTAACATGTTACATTGAGTTAGGCCCCATACACATTGTCAGAGTTTTACCCCTAGGTACATCTATGCAAGATCCACGTGCACTTGTAGTATAAAAATAAAGATATATTACTAGGAATACCCTCATTATCTATATATCACTAAAATTATAGGATTTAAATCTTTTAATATCGTCAATGTTCATCTTAGGATTATGTTGTATTTTTTCTAAAACTTGTTTCCATGATTTCTACTAAATAGTCTCTCATACAAACTATTAATACCCAAACCCTAGTAGCCTAAATTTTGTACCATAAATTATTTCATTGGTAATATAAATATGTTTTCCCATTTTAATACACCAAATACTTTAGTATATTTTGGAAGAAAAAATACAAAAATAATAGTTATATTATAACTTGAAGGAAAAAAAACAATATTTAAGCAACATCAGAAACAACCATAAACCCCTATATTATCCCAGAAAGAGATTCATAATATACATATTTGTATCCTATGGATATTTTTATATAGAAGGGGCTGAATTCAGATTCACCGTAATGGTATGAAATATATAGGAAGCTATAATAAAAAATAAATAATTAGTGAATGACTAGAAAATTCCAAAAAAACATAATCATGAGCAAAATATGGTATCAATGGTAGATAATTAAATAATTCCATAAATATCCACTTGGGAAAGACACTTCACCATAAATATTCTAATAGTCGAATAATCACATTGAAATCAATTACATGTATCATAATGAGGGAATGTATAATTCCAAAAATCATAAATATAACATCAAGGACTCGACCGAAAATTCTACATAAACGGGTAGGGGCTCAGCTAAAACTAATTCTAGTTTCTATCCTAACACCATCTCATGCATCGAGGGGCTATAGTGGGCCATTCCCATCATATAATAATTCTAATGCATTCATTATATGTAAAATATTAAATTTTAAAATATATATTGATATCAAACAATCCCATACAAATTTGAAATATTTTTTCCACATTCATATATTAAAATAATCAATAAAATCATTGATATTGGAGAAATAACCTTTTAGTTTTGGAAAGAATATTTCTTTTGGAAAAGCAATTGTATTATTAATCAAATCAGATTATAAACATATATGTCCCATAAAATAAATTTTAGGGATAATTAAATTATATTTTAGTAATAAGTAATTTCCAACTAATGGGAAAATATTTAAGAAGAGAATTAATGAAGCATTAGAAATGAGCTGTATTAGAGTAGTTTAAGGGAAAATACAAAAAAAATTGTACATAAAAAGTAATATTATATATATAAATACATATATTAGAAAATTTATATATTTGTGATAAAATGAGTTATTTTAGATAAATAATTTTGGATTACATTATATTGAGGAGTGAAATTTAAAATGGGTAAAAAATGGGTAGTTCATTTAATTTTGGATTTTTTATCTGGAGGAATTGAGAAACACTCCTATTAAATAATGTATTTACCATTAAATATTGATGAAATGGTCTAGATACTTAATTTTAAACATATACACATAATTTTTTATAATTATATAAAATTAAATAATAATTTAATTAGGGTAACGAGAGATAAAGAGTAACCCGAATGAAAAATATATGTTCAGGGAGAATCCCTAACACATTGTAATCAGTAGAATCATATTCCCCATAAAATTAAAAATTATAAAATGAATTATTTAATAACCTGAAGATAAATATATTCATGATATTATAAATCAATTTTATCTGTTCTTACACCACAAGAAAATAAATTGGGGTGACTAAGGAATATATCATATAAATAAAATTGAGATGCGAAAACCCTTACCTTATATCCTAAAGAATTCATAACATATACTTAATGTACTAAATAATGAAATATAATGCATTAAATTAACATTCTATAATATTTTTTTATTTTATTTTATATAAATTTATTATGTTCATTTATATCTTTCCGAATGAGTTATAATATTGAATAATGTCATTCTAGATTGTTTATTTCCTTGGTTTTCATAAATAGTTTAGTTGTATTTATGTACAAAAGATTATGTAAAATGGAAATAAATCTCCAGAAATGATGTTATATTTAATTAGTAAACATAACGAATATTAAATGGTTTTAAAATCATTAGGTTATTTTGGGTGGGGATGAATCATTATATAAAATGTTGGTGATTAACATGTAGATTATTCTTAGTGGTTTTTGGATCGTCAAGACCTAGATTTTTCTTATAGATTATTATAATGTATATATAATGGGTACATAATACTACAAAACATATAACATTTATAATATAATATTATTTATCTATAATAGTTTTATTATAAATATCATTGAAGGCAATAAATTAAAATGAATTAACAACCTCCACTATTGCGGTAAATCAGAACATCACAGATGATGGATTCATTTCTAAAAAAAGGAGAGGGTAAGTGGTTTGGATATTGATATTACATTTAAATAATAATATTTCATTATAAATACGATACCAAAGTTTTCATTCATGTCTGGATAAAAGAGGTAAGGATAAAATAAGATGAAATGAAAATTAAGAAAATTTAAAGAGAAAGGATAAAACTTTAACTCTTTAATTATTCTCACTGAGAACCTATGTAACATAAATAAAAATGGTATTTTGGTGAGACCAGAAAGACTAGAATGTGCGAAGAAGTTTGGGAGTAGAAATGGGAAGAATAAAAATAAAAATAAAGACTTTGGATGTTTGAGAACAAGAGGTGGTGAGGCATAGTATTTATAGCGGAGGAGAGGAGTTTTTTTAATATTTTATTCATATGTTTATTAATTTTTTAAAATATATTAAATTAATTAAGGATTATTCAAGATTATTGGCTAAAATTATCCACAGAACATATATGATTCAATACTTCAATTATTTTGTAAATATCGTAAATTACCATATTTCACTATTCACTAAATAATAAACAATTTTAGGGAAATCCCAAAATTCACCCTAATGATATTTCGACATGTAGAAATCATGAATGATTATGATTTTATGAAATAAATTTTTATATATGATAAATTTATTTTCTAAATAAAATTCATGTTTACTGGAAAAATATAGATAGTAATATTATTACTTTTTATGACAAATTAAAAATTTTATTAAGGTATCATTAAAATATATTATAACCATTTTAAATGAAAATATTAATTTTTTAATCTAATTCATTATAATAAATTATAATTTAAATATTTAGTTTCATTATATCATTTTGAATAAATATTTATGTTTCTCAAAAATACCAATACTTAGTTTATCATTTTGTAAGCATTAATTTATTTAATTAATTATATAAATTTACATTATTATAATAAATAATATTAAGATATTTTATTTATAATTTCATATGTGAGATAATTATTGAAATCATAAAGAGACTCAAAATGGTAGTTCTAAAAAAATTGTGATTTTCATTATTCGCTTGAAATCAAATATTTAAAAAAAACACCAAAATTCCACTTAGAAATAATTTGGAAATTAAAATAATAAAAGTGATGCTTATTTTATTAAATAGTATTCATAAAGGTTTTTACATTTTGTTTTAAAAAACTTTTGTAATGAAAAGGTAGTAAAATTACATTTAAAAAAAATCAGCCTTTTAATGCTTTAAATTCGATTTATTCATATCATATGCCTATGAAATCATTTTGATAAATGTAAAAAATTATTATTAAAAATATAAATTCATAAATTGGTTAATATTATTTGTTCCAACCAACATACCTACAATTTTATAATGGTTATTTAAAAAATAATGATAGATAATTATATATCATTGTTTTTATAAGTGTGGTGTTGTGTTAAACATATTCTTACAAAAAAAATTATAAAGAAACATAACATAAAATATTACAGTCTTACATTTTATCTTCATTTCATAAATTTTTTCCTCTCAGTTTTAAATTATACATCGATAATCAATGGTTGATACTTGAATATTAAATTATGTGAAACCCGCATCAGAAATACAGTTAATAAAATATCCTCTTAATGAGATGTAAAGAGAAATTCAGAGGTTACCAAAAATCATGGTATTTTAATAAGATAACATTTCTACAATGTGAAAATATTTACATGGAATAATAAAATAGCCATCATGTTCTAATATAGAGTGATAGATAACTTGGTCATTAGAATGATAACCATCACAAATCCATACTTTTGTAATTGATTTTATGGCCTTTGATTTCTCAGAAAGAAAATTAAAAAAGATAATGTTTTTATTCGAAAATAATTTTACTATTTTTTAGGGTTTCATTTAATATTCATATAGTCACCTAGAATGACTAAATTTATTTATTTATTATTATTTCATATGAATAGTCTCATCTTTTGGTTGATCATTGATAAATTTTCACTTCATCCCAAGAACCTAGAAATGAATGTTCAAGATGATTTTTTCACAGCTGAAGCACTTTTAATGAATCATATAGTATTTAATTTATTCCTTTGAACATTAAATTTTTACTAACACCATGAAGTTTAGGATATTATATCTATGATGAATGATTTCAAATGTTTTATCTGATACATTATAGAAGAAGTTAATCTTAAGACTCGTTTAAAACAAGCGTCTTCAAATTCAATGACTAAAAATTTAAAAGGTAGCTTTCTGTTTATCTAAAATAATAAACATAATATTAAATGAATCCAGTATCTTGTAATCCGATTTACCAAATATAAAAATACATTTAACACCTTAAAATCTCATTAAAACATAAATGTATCCAAGAGTAAAATCACAAGCTTTCTAAAAATCCAATCATATAATACATCCAATCTAACATAAACCATCAGATCGCCTTCATGGTCGTAAATGATTTACCATAAAAATAAATTTAATATAATATAAATAATGAAGAACATATTTTTGGTTATCAATATAAATTTAAATTTTTTTTTATTTAGAATACTACAAAAGAATCACTTCTATTAATTACGAGTCAAATTAATCTTATGAATCCAATTCCATAAAAAATAAGTACTGATGTACCATCCTTATATATATTATGTATCTTTTGAAAATATAATAACTTATTAATTCCTAAAATTACTAAATTATGGAATCTAATCATTGACATATTAATTATTTCTCTTCATCTAAGGTAGTTACATAAAATTATCCATGTTCACTTTGATTCTTCTATGTTATTTTTTATTTACTCTTGTTACATTAATTTGCGTAGTCCCCAAAATCAATATAGTTCAATCATTTAATATTATAATATTCATTAATTTTTCTTTAAATCATGGGAATAGTGTAATTTTTCTCCTCACTTGAATCAAACTCATTTTCCTCTTATGTATATACCACGGTGTTTCCGTTCAAAATTATCAGATATGAGAAAATAATTATTTCCCTTATACCATTTATCTATATTTTCCGTAGTTTTCATATTATTCTCTTACTTTATTTTGATTCCATAATACATGAATAATTATTTATCTATCATTTTATAATATGATATTATATCCTTATATGATGAGAATATTTAGGAGGCTACATCCCTTCAAAATATTATCTTATGCTCAAAAAAGAAGTTATAATTTATACTCGTTAAATATCATGAATATGTGAGGTTCAAATTCTATCTTCTAGACACCATTTATAAATAATATAATACACTAAATTATGTTATTAATTATGAATTATAATATTTAAACAAGAAAAATACTTAATATATGTTGTATATTTATGCATAGCTAATATCATAATAATAAACATTGTATATTTGGGGAAGCATTTACTTTTTAATCATTAATAATGGAATCCAATGAGTATATAATTTATCCTAAGAATACCCCACTAGAGTGTAAAACTAGGTTCACAGTAAGGCCCATTATGGTGCACTAGATTACGTTGAGTTAGTCCTGACACATCTTGTTGGAGTTGTCACCCATAGGTACATCTCTGCTAGAACGACATCCACTTGTGGTATTGAGAAAGATATATATTACTAGGACTACCCACATAATATCATTCTTAACAAAATTCTTCTATGTTCTTAATTGAATATACTCAAACTCTATGATAGGTTTATTTTCTATGTTTAATATGTCTTGATTCCAATTAATATTATAAAATAACTACGACGACAACTATAATTACCCAAAACCAAGTAGCATATATTTGGTGACATACATTATGAAATTGTTACTATAAATATGTTTTCAACTCAAAATATGTTAATATTTTATTATCTTTTTGAAATATGAAACAAAAATAATTGTTAAATTGCAACTTTATTGGAAAAATAATATTGAAACCTTATTAAAAAAAACCATAATCTCCAAGATTATAACTACATCTCCTTCATAATATACATATTCGCATCGCAGGGAAAATATAACATAATAATGGGGTGATACCAGATGTTAATAAAAGGGAAGAAATACAGTGGAACCTATCATAAACAATAAAGAATGACGAATAACCAAAAACAATTTCTATTGAAACATAATCTTGAAAATAATATTACAGGAATTAGAAATGATTAAATAATTACATAAATAATCACATGAAAAAGAAACATAACCATAAATATTCTAATTGTATAATAATCACATGGAATATGAATTACTAGTATAATAATGAGGGAATTAAAAATATCATACATCAAAAACATAACATGAATACCTTTTCCAATAATTATTCATAAATTTTTATGGCCTCGACCAAAACCCATTTTATATTGTCTCATGATATCTACGCATTCATCGAGGGGCTATAGTTGGATCTGCCTGTCACCTACTAAGTCCAACACATTCCTCATATGTCAAATAATATATTTGAAATTTTTTAATTAACTAAAAGTTCTTCATTACAGTTTTAAATATTCGAATAATTCTGAAAGGTGATAATTCTTTAATTAAATACTTGAGTAATTCTTCCTTCAAAAAAAAACTTGAGAAATTCCTGAGAGAACTAACCTTATTACTTTTGTAACAAATGTTTCCTTGGGAAAATAGTTTATATTTTTCATAAAACCATATTATAAAAATTTATATCCCATAAAATAAAAGTAAAATACAATGAAATTATATTTTATGGATAAATTATTACCAATTGAAGTTATAACATGTAAAAATTTCATTTAAGAAGCTTAAGAAAAAAAATCCTCTTTTGGTGCGATTAACTGGATAATACTAAAGAGTTTATGGAATAATTTAAATATAAATCCAGAAATTAAAAAGGATAGATTTATATGTTAAAATAATTCATTCTTGGAAAATAATAATATCTTATAATATATTTTGGATTGAAGATGAAAATGCGTAATAAACTATATAGTTTCTTTAAATTATGCTTTCTTATCGAGAATAATTGAGAAGGGAAACCCTATAAAATCATATATTTACTATTAAATAAATGTGAAATGATTAGTATACATAATTTTGAAATATATAAAAATAATATAGTATAATAATATAAAAATATTGAACAATTATATTTAGGTAAAGATAGATAAAGCATAGCCTGAATGAAAACATGTTTTTTGTGGTGAATCGCAGACCACTTTGTAATCAATAAAATCGTATACCACATTAAATTAATAATTATAAAATTAACCACTGAACATAATTAAGATAAATATATTCGTGATATTATAAATTAATAGGAATTACACATACAAAAATCATAAAAAGTAGTTACCTTGTTATCCAACGGTTTCTGCACTTGTACATAATATATTGGATAATTAAATTAAAATAATTAATTAAATAATTATAAACTGTTAAAATTTTCTTTTATTTTTTATAATTTTATAATGGTATTTTCTGAACATTTTATAGAGTTATAAGATTGAATTCTGTCATTTGGGAGTGTTCGTTTCATTGTATTTCATGATTAGTTCACCTATATTCATGTACGGAAGATAATGTGAAATAACGATTAATATACATAATTGAAGTTATATGTTATAAATAAAATTCTATAATATTAAATTTTATATAATTTATTTGGTTTTTGGGTTTGATGAATAATAATTTTATAAGACATTAGTGATTATTGATTAGATTATTTTTGGCAGTTTTTTGATGATCATGAAATAGTTTTATCTTATTAGTTAATATCATGTATATATATATTTTCCAGAATTATATATAACTTATAATATGTTTAATAAAAAATTTATCATAATAATAGTTTTATAACTAGCATTGAAGTTGGTAATGGAAAATGAAGTCACATCATCCATGATATCGGTAAATTAGAAATTCACGGATCATGTTTTCATTTTAAAATAAAATGTGAAAGAGAATGGATTTGGGGATAGAGAATCCATTCACACAATAAAATTACATTATATATATAAGATACTCTAGTTATCAAGAACCATTAGGCTAAATATTTTCTAGATTGAATAAAAAACCAGAAAATAAAATAAATTAAATATCAATGACAAAGGATTTACCTCTTGAATGCTTCTCACTAATAACCTCCTTAATCTACATGGAAATGGTCTTTTGGTGACACCATAAAGACCCAAAAATAGGGTTTATACATATGATATGAAATTATCACAATATAAGAATGATTCAATTTGTTTTAAATCTGAAGAGAATTGGTGGTGAGGGGTGGTATTTATATTTGAGGAGAGATGTGTATTTTTATTATTTAATTTATTTATTTGTTATTTGTTTCTCAAGACTTTGAATAAAGTTATTATTATAACATGATATATAAAAATAAATAATTAAAGATTGATATTATGGTATTACATCATCAATATACCATCTTTGACACAATAATTCATGTAATAGTTAAATACTATAATTTACCACATATCACTATTCCCCAAAATTTAAACTATTTTCTAATAAATACATACAATTAATCCAAACCATTTTTAGATGTGTAGATTTAAAAAATGAACTTTATTTTGTGAATATTTTTTCTAAATATGATAAATTTAAATTTTTTTAAAAATCCACATTTAATTAACCAATACTAATTTTAATATTATAATTTTTTATAATACTTTAAAAAATAAATTAAGGTCACGTAAAAATATATTATAATAATAATACAATTAAATATTAATTTATAAATAATATTCGGGAAAATAAATTTTATTTTGAGTAAATATTTTAAATATAAAATTGTGAATAAATATTTCTCTTTCACAAAAAAATTATATTTAATTTATAATTGTTAATAAATTTATTTATATATCCCATGATATAAAGATATTATATTTCCATTAATAAGATAACAAATTTATATAAAAAATTTCATATGTGATATTAATATTGAAATAATATATAGACATAAAATAACAGTTTTATAAAATTTTGGAATTTTCACTATTGACTCGAAACTAAATATTTTCATAGAAATACAAAAATATAACTACAAAATAATATTGAAATTTATATTTTAAAAATTAATTAAATTTTGGCCAATATAATTTAAAAAAGATTCAAAATTTAGTTTTAAAACAAGTGAATCATTAAAAGGCAGTAAAACTACTTTATAAAAATATACCATCTTAATGAGTTAAATTGGATCCATTTTAATATTATCTCCATGGATTATTTTCGATAAATGTAAAAACATTTTATTAAATATATAAATTTTATAATTTTTTCAATAATATATATTCCCTCCAATTTAATTGGATTATAAAAATCATTTAAAATTTAATGATATTTAACAGTATATCATTATTCGTTTATGCTTGGTGTTGTGTGAAACGTATGATGTGAAAAAAATTAAATGTAAAACGTGGGATTCCAAAATTTTTGTGTTTTTTACATTGTTTATTTGATTCATTCCATTTATTTATTTCATGTCTTATAAATTTTTGTGGATACTGATTTTTAGGACTTTAGAATGTTAAATGTATTTTCACTCAATGTATGAATTAACATAATAAAAAAAATTATGGGATTACTTTTGGTATATAGGGATTCTATGAATAAAGAATAACCGTCATGTATAACTTTCAAGATCTGCAAATCATATTTTTCCCATTCTTCAGTGACATTTTGTTTTAGTCATAAACACCTTATTCATAAAAAGAACCAAATCTAGTAAATTATCAAAGAATGTGGGGTTATTTATTTAATAAATGTTTGAAAAATGTTTATAATTACTTGTATTATCAAATTTCCCCACACTTGAACATTTTATTATAAGAAGGAAAAAAACTTCAACGGGATTTCAAATCAAAAATATATTAAACATGAAATGTATATTACAACAAAGAAAATAAAACTATGTTAAATTGGAAAAAATAAGTCTCATATGATCAATCCTTTTAAGATAATTTTTCATTCCTTATAATCATGTTTTTTATTTAGATTAATTTTTTCTTTTATTACAATTTTGTAAATTTTCCTTCGAAACAACTCCTAATATTCCATTTACTTCACAAAAAAATGTATATCTTCACTCAAGGAAAAATGAAACTTGTGTTATAATAAATCCCATAATAAATTTTCGAAATCATAGTCACACACTAGAACTATCATATCTACTTCATAAAGACAAATAAATTATTATTTATGTGAGGTTTAGAAAAATGATTAAAATCCCTCTGGGGATGAGGGAAGGTGGGAAGGTGATATAAATAATGCTCCAATAAGAGGGAAAGCTCTAATTTATAAGGAAATATAATTATCATTAGTGAAATGAGGTAAATCCTCCAATAAAAAAGTTTCCACACTCCAAACAGCTCAATTTGGGTCAACGAATATGTCATGATAGCATACAAAATTTTAAATGTTTATTTATATTTTTCAAATTTTTTATTTTTTGGAAATCATGTATATGTTGGATCTCACAAACATCACTTAAAAACATTTGATCAATCATACAATTTATTTATCTAATAACGGTTATATTTAAACTTCCTAATACATTACACATTTTTTATATAGATATCTCTTTTTTTAAAAATAAGGTTAGTGTGTAAAATTGAGAAAGTAATCGAGAATCCTATCAAATCATTCTGTGGAATATTCCAAAATATTAATCATTAGTATCAACATCACTTGTATAACCGATATGAAAAATTCCCCAAAATTTTTCAAAAAAAATATCACGCACACTACCAAGAGTATGGTAGGAAGGAAAATTTTGATTGAGATAACTATATCCTAATACGGAATTTCATTGACATTGTTGTCTAAATAAGGGATGATATACATGGTGCTAATAAGAATAAATAGCTCATAAGTAAATCCTCAATCATTTTGGTAGTTCATTTTATCAATCACAGCCTTAACATGATCTCAATGCAAGTTATGACAGGTTTACATGCCCCATGTGTCTCTCATGAATATGATCAGATAATAATATTATAATATCAGTATATAATTATATTGATAATGGGAATATAATATAACTAGAAATCACTCGTGGAATAGTATCTAGTGATAAGTCAAACAAAATAAATTACAAAAATCTAGAACTTGTATTAAATTACACATATTAGATATCATGATAAAAATATAAAAATGAATATAAAATTGTACATTACTAATATCCACCTATATTTTTCTTTTATTTAAATGGATATAATGACATTTAAATTTTATAAAAGGAATCTATTGTTAAATGCCTCATAAATTAGTTAAAATAGGTAATCATCCATCTGTATCGACAATAAAGATAATTAAAGTCTCTCCTACACTTAAAATGATATAATTTTTACAGTTTTATATAATGTGATGTGGGGGAGAAAGAATATATATTAGGGAATGGAATGAAATGTTTGTTTTTGATGGGAAAATTGGGAATCAATAGTTCTCAATAGTGAAAGTTTTTCTATGGGGAATTATTTTGGGTGTTTATTGAAAAGTTGTCTACACAAAAAATGTTTTATAAACACAATCCCTAAACTAGATAAACCATTAATATAATGTCATTAAAAAAATTATGTAGAAATATCGGTTGGTTCATATAGTAAAAATCATGGAAACATATCGTAGATAGATATTGTAATAGACAACAACAACATTTGTGATGATAGAATAATAAATAATAAAAATGTGAAAAAAATTTAAGAGAAAAAAATGAAAATAAAATAAACAAGAAAATATGGGCTTCCTTCCATAAATCACTAAATATGACATTATTAGATAAAAAAAATGGAAAAAAGAGTTAGTGAGTGTCTTCCACCACTTCAGATGTCCTCTACCACATACAAAAACTAGTTTTAGGTTCTTATTTCTCATGGGGACACTTTTTAGGGTTTACCACCTCATAATTTGGTCTATTGTGACACTCATGTGGAAGTAATAGTTTTCTTACATGTCGTAGAGGGGTAATATAAGGGATGAACCTGGAGGTGGATCCTTAGTAGATCGAGATCTACCTTAACATGTTAACGTTTCATTTGATATAGGAGGTCAGATGATAAGTTCACTCTTGCATCAATGACCATAGATGACATATAATATCTAGACATGGATAATGTAAATAAATGTAAAAAATAAACATAATCCAGCAGGTGGTGTAGCCAAAATATTAGATCGCATAAAAATATATAATAAATGATACATCATTTGAAATGGGAATAAAAGTACTACAAAAATAAACCCAAGATAGAGTACATTATTAGAGGGAATAAAGAAATAACATAATATAATGGGGGAGTTTATACTAGACGTATCATTAGCCCCCTCCCAAATAGTCAGGGTCTCGATCATCTCTTGTAAATCAATCTCATTTACTGAGTAATGGTGTAGAGGATTGACTTCCATAATAGATTTTATTGTGATAGAATCATGATCATTTGAGGATTGTGGGGGTGTTGTGTTATTCTATATTGTTTCTATATGTTTATTAGTTGGATTTATATATGGAACTTTTAGTGGTATATGGTATTATGGGGACCTTACCTTGGGGAGCCTTTTTTGATAGGAACATCGTGAAAGAGGCATGGTATGTGACCATGGGGTGTAGGATGGATGGGGTTGAATGTGGTGTGGTGGTAGATATAAAACAACGGTCATCAAATGGTGGTGGGTGGGAAGATGGAGGGACTGGTGGAGGGGAATAATGGGGAAGTCATATGGGTTGGTGAACAAGATAAAAATATTGTTACATATCTTTCTATAGTTCTCTAAGACGGACTGAAGTATTAGCTAGATGTTAGTGGGATGTTGTGGTTCATATGTGGATGTGGGTGCTGGTTTGGTAGCATTGGTAGTGGTTGGTGAGGTGTTAAAATTAGTTGTGTATGATGTATCGATATGTGAGGGTGGGTATTGGTATCGATGGGAGACTACATCATCTGTATCCTCTATGTACTCTGGTGGCCATATGTAGTGTCCCTCATTATTCTACAATATCCTCATTTTTTGGATCATGAGTATATCAATGTGATTTATCTACTGAATAAACACCTACACTATGTATCCTTAAATTACTCAATATAGAAATTGATATGGGAAACAATATATCACCCAATAGAGTGTTTTGAGTCCACCATACCTATGTCTGGTAATATAATGAGAATGTTCTATCTTTATTGATGGTTGTGCCACCCATAGTAGAGGAATGGAAGAAAACACCATTATGGTGGATTCATCCATCATAGTATCCTCAGGCTAATGAGGCTTGATCCAATTCCATATTCATGATCATCTAGGTGTTACCCCACATATAGGATCACTTCATCATGAAATGATAATGAACACACTAAAGATCTCTATCAATCGATGCCCACTGTTATGTTGAATCAACAATTTCATGTCCAAACTACAAGTTCCAAAATATGTCATAGGTGATGAAATTAGCTGATTAAATGTTGATCCCAACCACGGTTTATATGATGGTGAGATCCAAATGACTTTATAAGAGCCTAAAGGTGTATTCAGTGAAAAATATATCAAGGATGGATAAGAACTCATGAATGTGGAGTATGAAATGGAAGGCTCCCTGATTTCTGGATGAGGAACATGTTTCTAGTGCTTGGGTGGTGGTGGATCATCACGGTCGGGTGACACATTTTCATATAAAGGGTTGATGGTATTATTATGTACATTATATAATGGAGAAGACTGAGTTGGGGAGGGAGATAAGAGGATGGTCAATCGAGATGTGTGAAACAAGGAGGTTGATGATGGAGGATTGGAAATTTAAGAAGGATTTTGAGTGCTTTTCAAGATATGGATATGTAGAATTTAGAAATATATAGAGCATGGAAATTAACATAGTGTTCAAAGAAAACTAAAGAGTCCTGATAATTTCACATCATGTAATAATACATGACCAATAAATTTGGGATTTTAATTTTTTTCGGGATCAAATATTTACACATAATTTAAATTTTACACTACATGGAAATGGAAATTTGGGAATCCTCATTTCCAGAACCTATGAATTGTATTTTTGGCCTTACAATACTTTCCAAAATTTTGAACCAAAATTTTGGATCTATATTGGGTTTCCTCAATGTTAACTATTAATTTAACATTAATAACATGAAAGGAATTGATTTAGATGAATTTTAATGTAAAAAAATTCCTCAATATATGGTTCCTGATAAAATTTTAACCATTTTAAATTTACCTTTATTTTTGGATCTTTGACTTTTATTTTTTTGGCCTAATTGGAGAAAACATTGAAGGCATTGAATGGAACCGAGAAATAGTATTTCATTTTTTCAATGAACAACATCAATTATGAATTGAGTAGTATAAATTTTTATCCTATAGTGAATATTCAAAACATGATTCATTGTTAATTAAATATACATTTTATCTCATTATAGATTACTGAAATTTTGTTATAATCCTTTCTAATTCCTTCTTCCACATTAATATGATGATTTCTAACATCCTCAACTTTTTAGGCATCAATTTTTTGTTTTTTGATTCCCTATAAAAGATATTATCTTATTATATTAGCATGTTGAATGTTATTTCATAAACTAAGGGGAATACATTAGTTTTAATAGCATTTTTTATAATATGCGATACACCCAAAGTGTGTCCTTGAGTCGAACACTTCATTCATTTATACTTGTGTTCACTAACATCTCTATAACTTATTTAATCCCTCTCAATGATATTTATACTTTAATTATTGTTTTAATGTGTTAGGGACTTCCACTATCATGTCAGATATCATATTTTATAAACAATTGATTAAAAATTTTATATAAATAATGTGTTCCTTGATCACTATTTATTAATATAGGGAATTTTAATTTTAATCATACACTTCACATAAAAAATTAATGACCATATTTTCTGAGTCATTCGGGATGGCCTAAGCTTCTACCAATTTTGAGAAGTAGTCCATACTGAGTATGATATAAATATACCAAAATAAGTTTCAATTTGGCCGACAAAATTGATTCCACATATGTCAAAGATTTAATCTTCTAAGATATGATTTTGGTGAATTTGGGTTCCTTTCCAAATGGTCCATATTCATTGGCACTTTTCAAAGCATTGAACGATGTCCCTTATATCATAATAGAGTATAAACCGTAAAATTCATCTCTGGAGGATTTTTATGATTATACGTTCATGTCCACGATGCCCTCTATTCAGCGACATGTGATAGATGTCAAAAATAATATTTCATCTTCTATAATAGTGCTTCATATTATAAATTCACCACATTTCTTGAAAAGTATTGGATCATCCGAGTAATAAAATGACAAAATAGACCAAAAACATCATCGATTGCTGATAAGAGATATGTCAGTAGTTCAATAACATGTATAGATATTTTTTAATATTGAAAAACCAATGAGGTACTATAATATTTATACTAAAAAATACATTAATGGGGAATTCGTTTATGATGTATAAATGGTGATCATTCTCAATTTTGGGAAGTGGGAGTCATTATAAGTGATCAATAATGGCCATCACAATTATTTTGGTTTCATTATGATTATATCACACTATTTCAATATTAGGAACCACCTAATCATCCACAGGATGGCATCCAAATTATTCTACAGATATTTTAATTCTGAATTATTAGTATATTGCATTACCTTAGATAGTACAAGGTATGAATTAAACATTTTAAAGGAATTGATTACTTCCAGTAATTAGTCTTTAGCAGTTGTCTAATTTACCTGAGCCTTATTCATTGTATAATTGGAATAATAAATGGGATGAATTAACATTCCAACCTACATTCTTAAAATAACATCTATAGATAAATCACAAGCATCATATATAAAGTCAAATTCATTATCAAAATCTAGTGATATTATGATAGGAGATACCTCTATGATATTCTCTAAAGTAATGAATGTTGGTCAACACTCTTCAATGAAATCAACTTTTGTATCCTTCAATAAAATGTGTGTTAATGGGAAATATATTTTTTAACGTCTTTAATGAAGCGATGAAAGAATCCTACAAGGCTCGGAAATTTTCCTATGCCTTTTATATTTTTTGAATCAGGTAAATAATTAATAAGAATAATTTTTGGAGCATCATATTACATGATATATTTTGAAAACATCATTCATAGGACTATGCCTATTTGGATAATAATTTTTCATTTTCCTCATTTTAATATTGTGAAATTTTCTTTGTATCGTTTCAATTCCATATCCAAATTTCCATGAAAAACATCGAATGACTTTCAATAAATTGAGACAGTGTTCATAAACATCTCCAAGAATTTAACTTGCATATCATCAACTACATTTTCCTTCAATCGTTGAAAATTTACCAGTGCATTGCACATTTAGAATTAAATTATTTTATAACAGAATGGTTATAAATGGAAATGTAAAATTAATTTAAGAATAGTTTTCTAGGTCAACTGCGATGTGAGTTCACATTAAGTATCCATCCAAGAATTAATAGAAATCATTCCCAGCAAGTATCTCGTAAATTTTATCCATGAATGGTAATGGAAAATGATCATATAAGGTTGTTTTGTTTTGGTTTCTATATTATACACATAATCACAATACGGTAATGGTTTCTGTAGTGATTTACATTTTTTATTGTTTGTAAAAACTATTAAACATCCTCTTATTTGGGAGACATGTGTTTGACACAGCTAGTCGTTATCAAAGTTGGAAAAAATTATTCCAATGTCAAGATGATTAAGTACATTCTTTTGGAATATTTCATTTATTAGAGGGGTGAATTTTCTCCATAGTTTACACATGGTGTTATCACCGCCTTATAAAAAATTCTTAGGGGTGAAAATAATGGGGATAATCCCTTTAAATAAAGATACTCCTCATGATATTGAATTCTGAGCCTTTTCAAGAGTATAATGAGATATACTCTACTACAACAGTCTGTTCTATGAAAATAATGACTGGAAGTGCAACTATATTATCCAATAATGATTACATAAGGGTTATTGATAGAGTATTTGATTACATTATTATCATTTTGATTACTAAGAATGTAAATTGTGGGACAATATCCCTTGTCAGAGGTTCAATTTAATTGAAGTCCTCATGATATCTGCAATCATATTAATCTGTAGAAATGTTATCTATGTCATTTATATGGTTACAGAATCATTTATCTCATTGGTAAAAAATATTACATGATAGTCATATTTTTCATCAATATTCGTGGAACTCAACTAAGTTGAACAATACATGTTAGTCACTAACATTGAATATAATTCTCCCAAGATTCACATCAAATAATTCATTCGCAGTGTTTATAAATGGACTTCTGATGATAATTAGAACATTTCCATATAATTCTATGTTTATGATAATAAAATTCTCTGGAAATATGAATATTCCGAAATTTACTAAGACATCCTTGAGAAGTCCTCGATGGAACATTGTAACTTTCCAAGCTTCCATGATACATTTATCTCTGAATAATAAGATAGCGTGGGAAGTACGAAACACAAAGTTCAAGTGCACCACAACCTATCAATCTAGCCATTTAAAAATAGATTATGAATAGTAATCACAAAATTATGAATTTTATATACTCCATATAATTTTTACATCCATATTATGTGATTCTTAGACATAATATGAGAATAAATCCAATATTTATAATAAAATAAGTATTTTTTAAAAATTGAAATTTTAACACCATTTAATAGAGAACCCATTCTAAATCCAATATTTTAATCTTTTATATATTCAGTTTAACAAAATAAATTTTATCTTTAGAATTGGGACATAACATTTTAGTTTTGATAAAATTTCGGTTCTCTTCAGATAACATTTATATTTTGATGAATTGTGAAAAATACTAAATTTTAATTGAAAATAAAATTTTAATAAAAATAATTTATACTATTAAATTACAGATTTGAATGGTTTAGAATTATAATTAGAATATATTTATATCATTTAAACCAATTTTGGTCATTGAAATTATTTTTATAATTAAATTGGACATAAACACATATCAATATTTTTATAGTTTTTATTTCTCAGAAACCAACTTTTCCGGTTTTGAAATTGGTAATATATTTTTTTAAATTGATTAATATAACATATATTATTTTAATTTGGTAAAATAGAAATTATTTTTGAATTTGGAATATCAAAATTATCTTTGGTTGAATGTTGGTAATTTTTCTAAAAACATTCAATTTTTGATGAATAGTGAAAAACATTGTGTTATTGTTTAAAGACGATTATTTACTAAAATAATTATTTTTAATTTAAATTTATTTTTCAGTAAAAATAATTACGTAATAGTTATATTAGTAAAATTTGATTCATTAAAGTCAATTTATACTAATAATCGATATAACAATTTATTTTGACATTTTTACCATCTTTTACTCACCTTTTAGGAACATTTGAATGTTTATATAAAACATAATTTCACCACATCTGTGAATTGAATTTCAAAACACCGAGAGGCACAGTTGAAATTATTATGTAAAATTTCTATCAATATTATAAAAATAATATTTGATGAATAATATCTTTTGGATTTTTTTACCACAGATAAAAGTAAATTGGGTAATTAAAGGTAAAAATATTATTTTAATTACCCTAACACATGTCTTAATTCTATTTGATAACTATATTTCGACTAAAATAAGACATATAAATAAAATATGATCATTTAGGTCCACTTGTATTAGATTATTACATTGATTATTATTTTGTTTAAAGAAGCGTTAGAAGTGTAAAATTCAATGTTTAATAACTAAATCATTTTTAATATATGGTTATACATAATATAAATTTGACTATAAATACGAATAAGAAAGATAATAATATTTCATACATAATGGTATTTTATTTATAATTTTTAGACATTAAATAATTAATCTTATTTTTGACACAATGATGATGCAGTAATTACCTTACTATTGAATGATTAAAATAATTGATATTATAAATATTCAAATAATTGTATATTGAGACTTTTAATGTATTAAATGAAATTTATAGGTTAATATGAAATGATATAGTTTATTAAATTAATTTTTTTGAAGTGGTAATGTTGTTATGACAATTACAAAAGCAAAATGCTAAATAGTTTCAAAATTTAAAAATATTATTTTTTAAAACAAATACTATATTATTAATTGATATAATATTCATAAAAAACTTAGGTTCATCAAAAGGACATAAATAATGTAATATATCACAATAATTAACAACTTGGGGTTCTCATTTCTTTTTATAGTATGTTTATTAATCATATATTATATTAATACAATAATATCTCGTAAAAGTTAAACTATTTAACATATAGTTAAATCTAAAATATAAGGTTAACATGGTGATCTAAACTAGTCTAAAACCTATTTTTTAGAGTATTTCAACCTATACCCACATTTTCCTCAAAATAAATCCTTTTAGAGACATTATAAACTGATTATGATTGTATAATAAAATAATATTTCAATCTTTTCCTAAAGTGACCCTCACCTCTCTTATGAAAGGGTACTTCCCCTTCTCTCAAAATCACACATCAGAATCCATTTATCTCGGCTGATCGTGGATCAAGTATCCTGCCAAATTCCCTAAATTCAAACTAGAGGCCTCAAATTGATCATAATCCAGCCTAAGTAGACATTTTTATCAAATCAAAAGGAACCAAATAAAGAAGAGGTAATAATTTCATCACATATTTCAATGTTATTTTATCAATCCACATCCACTTTATTTTTTGTTTCCATAAAAAAATAATATCTCAGGTTACTTATACATACCTTGGTGTTATTGTATATATAGTGCATCAATATTAATTATTCATTCCATCCTATGAATTAAGAAGTCACCATACGTGCGTAGATACAGCTTACCGTCTGCACATAGTGGTGTATTTTGTTATTCAAAACTTCATCATTTAGATGGGTATAATAATAAAAATAATTTATTTAAATAATAAATATAACATGCAAATAATTCTGTATATATGATATAAAATTCAATTACATATGTTATGACCATCAATATAATGGTATTGTCGCCCGTGCGTACGTACGGATTACTGTCTCCACGAATGCAACAAGATTCATTCCCCATTGTAACCATTCAAGAAAATTTTCTATATTATAATTAAAATTTATTTTTAAAAACATAATATTATTTTTTATATTAATCAATTACATAATTTCAATATAAAACATGAATTACCAATAAAAACATATAAAGTAAAATGAATCAGTTAACACCTGAAACAATGATACTACTGAAATATTATTAACAATGCAATATTATAATATCATATATGGAATCATATTTACATATGCAGTTGTTGAATAATTTAATTACAATTATTTTACAATTATTGAGGAGTATAAATTTCCTTATACTAAGGAAAATTACAATGTATGGGTTTTTCATATAAATTTTTATTCCAAAGAGATTCATGCAATATTTTCCACTATTTAATTTTGTGTGGTGTATATACTGCCCATGATTGTATTATTTGTGTAATATAATATAATTTAATGTTATTTAGAACTATATTTTATGTCCCTTTTTTAATGGTGTGTATGTTTCATATGTTACTAATTTGGTTAGGGAATTTTTATTTTCAATTTCCACTCATTGGGTTTTACGCAAACATCAGTTTGTTTTCTGCAAGATTATGTCTGAAATCACTATTTATTTATTTATGCAGTAATTTAAACTCCCCATTGTGTGGATAAAATATTTATACACATATTAACATTATTTATAATTATCAATTCATCAATATGAACTTTATAAGATTATTATTAACTCAATTCCCAATAACTGAGTTAAACATCCAAGTCATTGGTGTTGTTTTTACTAGAATATGAGTGAATATAATCAGATAAATTTACAATTAATATCCATTCATATTTATTTTATTTATATTTTTCAGCCATTATTATGCCATTGAATTATCCTTAACCTAAGAATATGGTAATTATTAGGCATTTCATCTCAATTTACATTACATTGATTCTTTGTTGTTGTTATGTGCCAATTTACATTTATATGGTTTACATAATATTCAATGAAATTGAATATAATGAATCCATTTATTCTCATTATATTATAAGGTTTTTATTACCTCAATTATCTATATTCAAGAGTCTCTCATTTGGTTAGGAACACTAACTAAAATAATATTTTAATTATTTTAATTATTTATTCCTCTATATCGTTCTCATTAATGAATTTGTTTTAAAAATGGTTTTTATGATTTATTTATATGGACATGGATGTTTTAAAAATAAAATTTCTTTTAAATTATTCAAAGAGTTATGGGACACTTTAATTAAAAAATCTATTTTAAACATCTTCTAGGTAAACATTGATGCTTTTAAATGTTATTAAAAAATGTTATTTCGTTCAAATAGTTTTACTGATTATTTTCATCTATGTCAATACCCTAAATTATTATTGATTGAGGTTGATTTACTATAATAAAATCTTCCATATTGTATTTAATTAGTTATATTTGACTATGGATGTTCTATTTTTATACCATTCATGTTTTGTGGTTAAAATATTAATATTTAGTATTCTAGTTTTAATACAAATGTTTAGATTATGTTTCAACCTTTTCATATAAGGAATGCATTGCACTTAGTATGTCACGGGTAGAGCCTATTATAGCTCCTCGATGCTTCAGTAGGTCTCATGAGACAAACTAGTTCCTTGGAACAAGGCCTTGACAAAATCATACTTGTATTCTTGGCATGTTACCTTGACTATGTGGTTATGATGTCCTAAATTATGCATTCCATCATTATGATATTTTCTATTGATATTACATTTCTTTGTTGGACTAGTATAATATTCATTTGAATATGTAAATGTATCTATTTGATATATATTTTCCATATTATGTCGATGTTTATGTTTAAAGGGCTTTTGTTTTAGTCTTGTACATTTCCTTAAATAGTATTTCTTATTTATTATAGTTTTCGGTATATTGTTATCCTTACTAAGCCTCTGAGATCACCCTTTTCTTATGTTTGATTTTTTCCAGGATGTGAAGGAGTATATTAGGCTTGACCTACAGGGATTGGTTGTGGGATATGAGTGTGTTCAAAGGATACACATTTTTGTTGTTTTTTATTATGTAATGTAAAACTAATGTATGTATCTATTACTTCTAAGGCTACTAAACTAATCGGTCTTTCGAGACATGATCTCTTGTGATCATTCCAATGTTATGTAGTTATTCATCAACTCTGGGTAACTATGTTCAGGGTGTTACAGTTTATATCAGAGGATGTTTATTACAAACCTTGGTTGCTGGATTTTGAAACAATCTAATTAAAGAACACTACCCTAAGATAGACATAAAGGATTAGTATAGAAGAACTTCCTATAATTTTGGTAATGTAGTGATTTTTTGTATTTTCAAAGAAATAAATATTTTTAAGTATGCGAGAAGGTAAATGTGGCTCTGGTAATGAAGTACCAAAGAGTGAATACTCTTACATGGAGTTTTGGGATTGACTCAGGGTATACTGGTATACGACAACGGGCCTTGATTCACTCTTGGTGATGACACTCCACGGGGATATGCTTAAGATAATTCACATTTTAATTACAATCTTATTTTATGGATTTTATTATGAGATCATAATAAATAACCTTGATTAATTATTCATTGTTTTAGATTGAGAATAATGTGACTTGATATTCTCTAAATGATTTTATGAAAATTGTTACTCACACTCTCATTTTTAGTTTTAGTAAATGGATGGATTCCACAGAAGTCATTGTAACATTGAACATGATGTACACAGTGGGAACAGTTGTGGAAATGAGGAAAAAATGTATTGTTGATATGTATAAAAGATATAATGTTCATGCATAATCAATTATCAAATAATATGATCAATAAGATATACATTAACCAAATCCCGAACTCAAAAAAGAAGAGAAATACAAATAATGATAAGAGCTCCCGCAATGAAGACCATGGAAAAAACATAGCTCGTTTTCCATCATGCAAAAAATGTTGAAGGAGAAACCTAGTAATGTATCTCAATGGAACAAATATATGCTTTATTTGTGGGAAAGAAGGAAAAAATGTTATTAATTTCCATGAAAAATTGAAGAGTAATATGAAAGAAAATCAAAATGATCCTAAGAATCCATTTACATTCATTTTTCAAAAATGGAGGGGACCTGGGCATCACCCGAATCAATTTTCTATTCTATAGGATAACCTCTATGTCAAGGAAGAACCTATGTGGAAGTAAATGTATGGAGAAATGATTAAAATTATTAATTCTCTTCTTTGATAGGATTACATGGGAATACTTCTCTATTGTATTTGTAACCCCAGCGTTTGTTATGTGAAAATTATATTTGTGTACTAATTATGTTTTATTTTGTGGATATAGTAATAAATAACCATTTTGATTTATATGATACATGAATTTGTGTCAATTATAGGTTGTTGCATTATGGGATAAAAATTCAAGGTATGAGTTAAAATTTGTGGTTAAAATATGTTATGGTTATTTTTGAGATATTTATATCATTTTTGTTAATGTTATAAAATTATATAGTTTTTGAAAAATGACTACACACAGACAGTGTGAAAATCCGTCCTGTCCGAAAAAGATGCGGGGATCGAACCACCATCAAAATTGCGACTGGGATTTATCGCCTACCACTAGAATACGTGATGTTCCTGGTTAGTATGACTAATTCTTTTTAGTGAAATTATTTTGTGGATCAATAATATGTTGATTTTAAGAACATAATATTTATACTTATTATAGGAAAATGATTTAGTGATTATGTGATAAATGTAATATTGGAAGACATTTTCTCTTTTAGGACCATGATATAACTATGGAAAATTGAATACAATGGGATTTAAATTGAGGTGTAATGGTGGATTTTTATTTTGGAATAATATATGTTTTTTGTGGACTTATAATGATTTGTGTTATTTAGGAAAAAAATATTAACCTATCAAAGAGAATGTGTGATTAGGATAATTAATTTTTAGTATGTTACTATAAGTGTAGTCGATGTTATTTGGAGATAAATGTTAAGATTTATCGTGGAAGACATTGTGATCAAATACTTATGAATATTATATTTAAAACCTAGTTTCGATTATATTGAATAACTTTATGAAAAATTATTTTTTTAATGGTTTTTTTTGAACATTGGGTTTTTATTATTTAATTTTGGAGATTAAGAATAGTATTACATTCTATAAATGATTATAACATTTATGGATCATATGATCTTGTACTAACCAATTTTGTTTTGGATAACTTCTAAAAATAAATGAAATATATATTTCATATTTTTTGGATTATGTGATTCTATAGAAGCTGATTCTAGTGCGTCAGGTGTGACAAAGTCATCTTGAATACTTAACTTTTGGTTTGAAAGATGAGTTTGTGGTTGAAATTCGATAATGGATGGAACACAACTTTCATCATATTTTTTTCTTATTTTATGAATAAAATAATTTGTAAACTTTAGGGAATGGATCTTAAAACCAGAATATTGTTATCCTAATACCTTATGTTTTTTTAAACTGATGATATTTTAAATGATCATATATTTCTGGCTTTGGGAACATCAATTATACATTTACTTTTTTTGATTGACTACCTCGGTCACTCCCTATAAATATTTACATTTTTCCTCCAATTATAATTTCCACGAATTTTCTCCTTTCAAAATTCCTAATTTGGTGGTGACTTTTTCATTTCCTTTTCCATATTATTAAGAAAAAAAATTATTATCACTATTTTTGATGTGGGGTTTCCACAATGGTATCTACTATTTTTTAACAATTTATTAGTAATGAATAATTTCAAATTTCAAGGATGAAATTTATTGATGGAGAGACGAATGTAACACCACAAGCTTTAATGGTACGTTTCTCTTTGAATAATACGATATCGTGTGAAGTATGCAACACCAAGTTCAAGTGCACCACAACCTAACAAACTAGTCGTTTAAAAAGTGTTTATGAATAGTTAAAACAAAAATTTGAAATTTATTTACATTATGTAATTTTATGATCCATATTATCTGTTTATTAGACACATTATTAGAAAAAATACAATTTTTCTAATAAAAGAAGTATTTTTCCGAAAAATACAATTTTACCACTTTTTAATTGTGAACACTTCTCAAATAAAATATTTGACACTTTTATATATTCAATTTGTAAAAATAAACTTTTTATTTAGAATACAAGCATAATAATTTAATTTGGATAAATTTTCAGTGCTTTTTGGAAACTTGTATGTTTTGATGAATTGTGAAAATACTAAATTTTAATTGAAAATGAATTTTTTAATCAAAATAATTTATAGTGTTAAATAATACATTTCAAATTTTTTGATGTATAATTAGATTATATTTTTACTATTTAATCCAATGTTGGTCCTTGGAAGAAATTTTACATTTAAAATAGATATCATTTTTTATTTAAATAATACAGATTCTATGTTTAGAATTTGGTAAAATAGATATCATTTTTGAATTTGGAGTATCGATATTATCTTCGTGTTTTTTTGGTATTTTTCTAAAAACATTCAATTTTTGATTAATAGTTAATAAAAATTCATTATTGTTTTAAGCCGTCATTATATTTAAATAATTATTTTTAATTAAAATATATTTTAATGTTAAAATAGATACATAATACCTAAATAATACCTATTTAATCCATTTCATTCATTTTATAATAAGAATATATATATATAAATGTTTATGGAACTTTTTTATAGTCTTTTACTCACCTTTTAGCCACATTTGTAAAATTTGCATAGCACATAATTTTACTACTTCTGTGAATTTAATTTCAAAAATCTCAAAGTTACGGTTGACATCTGTAAGTAAAATTTGGTTCACTAGGATGAAAATAATTTTTGGTGAATAGTAACTTTTGTATTTTATTTACCATAGTTAAAAGTAAATATTCAAATTAAATGTAAAAATGATATTATAATTACCCCAACACATATCTTAATTCTATTGAAAAAGTTTATTTCTACCAAAATCAACCATTGGAATAAAATATGATCCTTTTGGTCCACTTGGACTATATCAGGACATGTATTATTATTTTATATAAAGAAGAGTTAAAATTGTTAAATTCAATGTTTAATAACTAAAATATTATTATTATAGGGTTATACATAAGATAAATTAGACTATAAATATTATTTAGAAATATAAAAACATTTACTACATAATTTTATTTTATTTATAATTTTTATACATTAAATAGTTTAATTTATTTATGACACAATAATGATTCAGTAATTACCTTATTGTTGAATGCTTAAAATAATTGATATTATAAATATTAATATAATTGTAAATTGAGAAATTTTGATGTATTAAATTAATTTTATAGGTTAATATTAAATGTTATGGTTTATTAAATAACATTTTTTTCAAAGTGATAATGTTGCAATGACTCACCAAAACCAAATACTAAATAGTGTCAAAATTGACATAAATGAGATTTAAAAAAATTACTATATTATTAATTGACATAATTTTAATAAAAATATAAGGTTTCGTAAAAGGACATAGATAAGATTATATATATCAGTAATGAACTACATGGGGTTATCTTGTCTTTTTATAGTATGTTTATTAACCATTTATTATAATAATACAAGAATACTTGGTAAAAGGTAAAATATTTAACTACGAGTAAAATATAAAAGATATGGTTAATATGGTGACCAAAATTTATTTAAAACTTATTGGTTAAATGAAATTATACCTATCCCCACAATATCATTGAAATAAATCTTATTGGAGAAATTATAAAACAAATATGACTGTATAATAAAATAATATTCCAGGCTTATCCTAAAGTAACCCTCACCACTCTTATAAAAGGGTACTATAACTTCTCTCAAAATCAAACCTCCAAATCCATTTCACTTGGCTAAACCCTACTCAAATATCCTCATAGGTACCATCACTTCAACTTAGAGGTCTTACTTTGATCATAAGGAAAACTAAGGATCCCTTTTGATAAAATCCATAGGAAGCCCCATATGAAAAGGTAATAATTTCATCACATATTCCAAAGGTCTTTTCTTCTTACACTTCCTCTTTTATTTTTGTTTCTATACAAAAATAATCACTCTAGTACCTTATATTAATAGTGATGTTAATATAAATATGGTACAACAATATTCATTATTTTCTCCATCCTATGAATGAACAAGTCACCATATGTGTGTAGGTACCACTACAAAATAATCAGCTTTTTCCAACAGGGGTATATTTGTTAGTAAAATTGTATTATCTGTTGGTAAAACATTTTACCAAAAAAATTTCCTATCAATAAACTATTAGTAAAAACTCTATCTGTTATTGTTATTGCGACAGATAAAATAATTCTGTTGTAATTATAATAATACCATCATATAATATATATGTTGGTAAAAATTCTTAGCAACAGATTTTTATGAAAAAATTATCTGTTTGTAATATTATTAACATTTCTAAAAAATAAAAATAATTAATATATGTTTATAATTTGTATTTTAAAAAAAAAGTTATTATGTTTAGGTATTTCGGTATTTATTTTTTAAAATTTTATATTATATTTATTAATTTATTATATATAATACATATGTTTTAATATTTTTCCCAACGTTTAATCTTAGAAAAAGATTAACCATATTAATAATGAAAATTAACACAATCAATACATACATAATTATATAGTTATTATATAATAAATACAAAATTAACTTATGTGAAACAAAAAAACTGAAGGATTATTTGTATAAACATGTTCAGACATCATTTAAAAACATGGCATCAAAATAACAAGACAAAATGAAAATCATGTCCGCTATGTTTACAAAATCTCATGAACGATCAACACACAACTGGCCCTATGAAAAGGAACCATCAATAGACTATCACAACATCTCCATCACCGCAACATCTTCCCCAGCAACAGACCAAATCAATAACCACATCATCACAAGAAACCCAACACCACACAAGCTGGAATGTCCAAATCCAAGTACCCGGCAGCATCACAAGCAGTGGAAACCCAGAAGATACATCAATCTAAAACCAGGATGGCCTGCAGTAGCACAAGGCCACCTGTATGAAGGAGACTGCACCAGAAGATCCCCCACCCATCATGGAGAAATAGTCTACCTCCAAGAAGATGAATCTAGAAAATCACCCTTGCATGCATCCTCCAGAAAAAAATCTAGAAAACATGGTAGGAAACCAACATAAAACAAGAAGTAAAACAATACAACATCATTAGAGGAATGGTCCAGGCCAAATATAGTCGTAGGTCAGATCAACCCCAGAAACAGAGAGAAACCCCTATAACAAAACCACAAAATGAAAGATCATAAAATTGGAATTTAAACCATGAAACAACATTCAAACCATGCCTTACAGATCACTAAATCATGATATGAGACATTCTGAACACAAAATGCCAGAAAAACATACCCAAAAATTAGGAACAGAAGGCCAAAAACCATCATCTTTTAAGATAAGAGTCTTGTAGGAATGGACCAACACAATGCCAATCGCTTATTTGATTTATAATTAATGGAATTTCAAGATAACAACCTCACATAGATATCTAATTCCATATGAAGGAAAAATTATTTGATGCAAGAGTATGGGGAGTCATGTGGTACAACATATTTGGAAGTGATGAATTGTACCTACATCAATACAACAACCATCAACATAACACAAATCAATAAAAATTATAATAAAAAATAATAACTCTAAGATTGATGTACTCAAAACCACTTTATTCCCATTTTAATCCATAGTATGAGAATGATATTATGGGAATAAAGTGGTCTGTGTGCTCACAGAAACAAAAATTAAGCCTCAATATATTACCTTAAACATGCATGCCTCAACTACTCCGCACAGTCCATTAGCAACTAAATCGAACTGTTCATTAACAATTTAAGAAATAGTTCAGGCAATACTATGAGAATGAAATAAGTGGAATAAATAGATTAGTGTGATCACTCAAACAGTAATTAAGACTCAATATGTAACCTTAAACATACAGGTCTCTACTGCTCCATACACTCCATGGACAACTACTGATGAACCTAAAATATCTTGTTCTACATGATACCGATTAATAATGATTAAATGGAATATTTCACATTCATGTCAATATCTTCAATAAAATTCTTTTTCTCATCCACAAGAGACATATGAATCTGCAAGTTAAAACACAAGTATTCATCATTCCGATGTCATTATTATCATCACCCAAAACAATGTAAAGGGAATTAAAAAAACCAAACTCTATTCCCACATCTATGCACTTATCCTCTCATTTTATTGGTCAAATTGAATTGAATTCAATGTGACCATGAGGAGAAATCATAAAACTGTTTGTGACCTGGCTATATATACATGGCACATAATAGGGAATGTAATAATCTTACCATAACATCATTGATGAAGTCCAACTCATCCATAATTTCTGTGAAACTCAATCTCCTTGAGGCATTGAATAACAGAAGAGAATATGACTATAAAATAAATAAAAATGTCAAACCACTGATGCTTTTGAAATAATAATGCATCCTATAAAAATAAAAATAAGATTATATTACCCGTTACTACAACAAAACCCATAGTATTTTGTTTAAATTTCTCATTGACATTTAAAATTACTTACGAAAGGTTACCTGCTTATTGCATGAATTATAGCTCGATTGGTCATGTTAAAGAAGACTATTTTAAGAATATGTTCTGCTTATTTTGTTTTATAAAGGGTCATGATGAAATGCTTTGTTAAAGGAAGTTGATGAAGAAAAACTTGCATGGAAATAGTTGTTTGGTTGTGGCTGGAACAAGTCAAGAGCTGAGTAATGTTAATGGTTCACAGGTCCATGGAGCTGCAACTGATGCTACTTTTCTAGCTTGGGGTAATGGTACTTAAGGTGTGGTGGATAATGGTCAAGGACTAGATCATGCTGCCCAGGGGCCTGTATTTGGGAAGGAGCGTGGAAAGGGAAAAGCTGTTGATGTTCTAGTAGGAGAGAAGTTGGTTGAATTTGTTCAGACTAGTTAGTCTGCTAAAAATTCTGGATTGATTTTTCCTATTAATCGTCAAGAAATCTCAATGGATTAGATGTTGGAGGTGCATGGTCTATTTACATTGCAACCCTCCGAGGAAATTAGGAGACAGAGCATAGATGTGAACCAGATTCTGTTTATTAGTCACGACAAAGGATGGCAGAGGTTGTTGGTCTGCATTTTTAAAACAATGTTGCTTCCTCTGTTAATCTGGAGCGTGGGAAGGGTAGTCCTTCTGGATAGGCTGGGACTAATGCTTCACCTAGGAGGTCTGGCCTACACTTACATGAGAATCCTCTTCTGGATGCTTCTGATTCCACAAGTCATGATCACGATGGAACACAAGGCAGGTCACGTAATCAGGTTGAGGGCTTGAATGCAGGTCTCATAGGGAATTTGATGCTTACTTCCATGTTTGGGAGAATGTTTCCCCTCTGAATGGGTTGCCACTTGACATGTCTGGGTAGGTCAATGCTCAGAATCAGTAGGGTTTTCAGCATGACCATCCACAAATGAAATAAGGTATTGACTATCAAAAATATATCCAGGATGCAATGAATAACTCTGGTGTCATTGGTAACTGGAGAGATTTATCTGATCTAAATGAAGGTAGAGAGGATGTAAATTTTAAGATAGATAGTAATGCACACAGGGATGCATCTTCTAAAAGAAGGATGAAGGATGATGAGGGTTTCTCATCTATGCCAAATAAAAAGTTCAGATTAAGGAATGACTAGTCAAAGTTAAAACCCACTATGAGTACCAGATCGAATCCTCTACCATAGGTACAGGGGAGGACAGAATAGTCTAATATTTTCAGCTCCTTGAGATATGATTCCAACTGGTATGAAGATTATGAAACTAGTTATGAAATTGATTATGACATGTGATGTTTCTATTTATGTTGTCTTGTGGTTCTATCTTTGAATGTGGGAAAGGTTGTAATGTCTAACCCCCTTTTTTTTCTTTCACTTTTTGTTTTCTACTTTTTAATAAAAGGGATCCATGATCAAAGCCTGTTTCATTCTCACAGACATTTCAAGTTACAAGTAAGTCAATGTCATTTTTTGATTCTTGGCTCTTTTGATGAAATTCCGAAAAAAAACATCAATACACTTGACCTATGTAAGGAAATAAGCTATAATTGAGACATATATCATAATCCAGTTAAAAAAAGCAGTAACTGTGATCTATGCATCAAATCAGAGTCCATGAAAGGATAACTGGTGGTTTCACAAGTTTTGATGCAATATTATTTCATGGGAATATAAGTAAAAGGAAAAGACAGATATCTAGTATCAAATTCTGTATTCTAGTAATGCTACATTTAATTGAGAATGAAACCTAACTCGATATCTAAAAAAACATTTTGTGAAATGAGAACATTAGGTATTCAGTATATTGCATCTTAGATGATCATAAAGGGCCTTTTAAAATTTTATAAATATAACTGGGAACTTATTAAAAAGTATTATTATCAGACACTTATAGATTTAATTTTTATCACAAGGAATATAAGAGAGGTGAAACTAGCAAGCTAGATTTAAGGTGGATGTGTGGTGTCAAGCCCATCTCAAACAGATTGTGTTCTGAAGATCCGGATCCCCAGATTCAATCTATACTGCCTAAATCAAAATATTTTTTGATTGTTTATATAATGTGAAGGACTATTAGCACATGGATAATCACATTAAAACAATACAAACCAGCAAGATTTCAATGATTCTAAGATGCATCCAAAGTTGATGTATGTGAAGACTAATGTGCTGACAAGTTTACCTAGTTTTTTTTCTTCTCAGAAATAATCATTAAAAGATCATATCAATAGTTCAGTGACATATCAAAGGATCTAAAAAAGGAATTCTCATTATTGGATGAATATTGGTTCTTTGTTCTTTCCTAAATCCATTAACATCCCAGAAAAAAATCTAAAAAATGCATATTTTCATTTCTCATTGTCTTAGGATGGTTAGGAAGATTTTTGTCCAAGTGTAATGGTGATTTTTTTTCATTAAAAATTCCTTGTGCATATTCATGTGAAATAAGAGAATTGTCTTATAAGTATAATTCTTTATTAAGCGAAGAATTTCTAAGTGATTTCATTTCCATGTGTCAAAGACAACAGATTTATCACTACGTCTATTGTAAGAATAGACATCTGGAGAGGCCAGCTAACCTTACACCCAATTAAATTGGGTAGGGTATATTATTCAAATGACGCAAATCAACTCTACTGAAGAATGTTTTTTATAGAAACTATTTAGAACAAGATAATGTGATAAAAATGTTCTAGTACCTTCAAAGGGAAATATGATAAGAAAATTTATCAAGTAATGCTGGAGAAAGTGTGGATATATCATGAAATGTGAAAATCGAGTTGCATATAGAGGCGTTATATGCACATTGATGAAATTAAAATATTTTCATGTTTGTACACTTGAGGAAGTACCCCCAGTCATATTTTATTATGAGTATATTGAGGAAATGTTAACCAACAATGGGTTTTATAAGAAATATTAGCTGTGGAGATGATAAATTCATCATTCCTTGTCTCATTCAATGCATACTAAGGTCCAAATAATGATGTCGAGGTGAATTGTTTGGATGTAACAAAATATGATAATATTAAGAGATTTGTGAACCACAATTCTATTGATGGAAACCTAAATGAAGTTCTGGTTGTAATTCAAACTCCTGACCATCACTATCATTATGATGCATTCTTCAACACTAGAAAAGTTAATTCTTTGGAAGAGTTATGATCAGATTATTGGTATTAATTTTTATCATAAAGATCATACTATTAAGGAATTTGAATGTAATTGTTGAATAAAATGTTTTCATGAAAGGATGTGAGAGGCTACTAAATTAGTCATGGGTGGAGGTTCTAGAAATAACAAATGATGAGGATCCAATTATTTTTTTTAATTCTATCCAAGAATTCATATCCACAACTTAATAAGGGGGATAGTTTGGTTGGTTGGAACATGAATCACTGGTATATTTCTTGTTTACATTTTAAATCTACTTCCATGAAATTTATGTTTTACATTCTTGATTTATGATTATATATTTCTTGATGACTTTTTTGTCACTTTAGTGGTATTCATCAGGAATTTACGTGTGACAATACACCATTAATAGAAGAAACATTACTTGTCTTTTCAAAATTCTTATTATAGATTATAGGTGTTGCAAATAAAAACATTCAAATTATTAAAACTAAGTTTCTATTTAGTGATATGATTCATCTATATGAAAAATATATAAAAACATTAAACTATAGTTTCTCCAGCATTTCATGGTATTAATTTATCTTGCAACTAATATGAAAAGGAATTGGGAAAAAAGATCCATCAATAGAAAAAAACATGTCACTCTGCAGATTAACAAGTATGAAATTATTGACCATTTTTATCATGAACATGAACATTTTGAAATTATAAAGGAAAATAAATTAAATGGATATAATAGTTTAAAATGTTTTTTTTTCAATAGAAACAAAAGAAATGAAAAAAATACCTTTCTATGGTTCTTTCCATGATATGATTGCATATTTATATAAGTTATTAAATGAATACTATGTATAGATGAAACATCAGAAAACATACCTAGATTTCCCTAAAATATTGAATGTTAATGAGACTAACCATTATAAATTGTGGATATGAAAATAGTAATGAAAATGGTGTAAGAAAGCATGACAGCAGGCCAATTATCAAATTATATATCCATTTAGCAACATTTAGAGCACTATTTGGATAGTATAAATGAAACAAAGCTTCAATGGGAAAACAAATATTGGACAACATTATGTAAAATTAAAGAAATCATTGTGTGAGATGAAATCAATTATTTCACTGCTTACGTGCTCTGGACAAGTACTATATTTCTATAATATTTGAAAATATTGGAAAGGTATTAAATTGAAATTCATGTGTACCAAGTATGGGGGACTGACTTGATTAATTGGAGAGGAACAAGAGAAGTATGGATTTAACATTCTGAAATCAAGAGAGAGAGAGATATATATATAACTCATTTAATTAGAATTTCTATGAAACCCTAACTGCAAATCAATGAATACACTACATACCCAGTATTTTAGGTTCATAAAACATGAATAGAATAAACACATACCCGATAATAGGCTAAATCATCGATCGATTGGGTAAGAAATAGGCTTATGTCTAGGAACCTCCCGACACCTCAAAATAATATTTGAAATAGGAAAAAAGAAATCAATCGTCTGTAGAAGAGGAGTGTATGTGACGTCAAAGAATCAAGGAGGGTGTTGGAGTTTGTGCAGGTGTGGGAGATGGAAACAGATCGGGTGTACGAGGGCAGGAAAAAATCACTGGTGTGGGGTGGCAGGGACGAAGACGCGGGAAGAGGGGAACCACATAGGGGAAGTGAGGTTTGGGGAGGGATCTTAATTATCTTCGTTTTATTTTCATTTTTATATCTTCTCTAATTTTTTTAATAATTAATATTATACTCTAATAACATATTTCCTACCAAAAAATGTATCTAAAATTTAGTAATTATTGATGGGAAATAGATTTCTTTGTAATATTTATTATTAATAACAGATTAAACTTTTAGTAAAAAAATGATGGTATTGATATGATAAAGTAATAGATTTATTTGTTGGTAAAAGATCTGTTGGTATTGAACAATCAATATCAATAGATATGTTTATTGATAAGAAAAAGTGATGGTACTTAAAATTAATTTCAATAAAACATAATATCTGTTTGAATTGGGCATTTTTACCAGAAGTTATCTTATCTGTCGATAAATTTCTGTTGGTATAAATCATTTTTTTGTAGTGTACTTCTTACCCTCTCCATGTTGTTGTGTAGTTTTTTATTCAACACTTAATCATTTTTATGGTTATAATAATGAGTATAATTTATGTAAATAATAAATATAACATGTTTATTATTCTTTATATATGATATATTATCCAAATATATATGATTTCTCGATAAATAGAATGGTATTGTCGCTCATGCGTACGTACGGATTACCGTCTCCAGGAATGCGATGAGATTCATTCCCCATCGTACCCATTCAAGAACAATTTTCATTTTATGATTACAAATAATTTATAAAAACATAATAAAATTATTTATATGAATCAAATACATCCTATACATATCAAACATGTCTTACGTAACAAAATATATAAAGGAAAACAAATTAGTTAACACCTGAAACAATGATACTACTGAAAAAATATTAATAAAACAATATTAGAAGATCATATATAAAATAATATTTGTGTATGAGGTTCTTTTATAATCTAATAAAAAGGATTTCACCAGTATATAGGAGGTCAACCTACCCTCTGTTAAGGAAAAGTAAAAGGTAAGGTCTTTTCATCTCACTTTTTATTCATGTGAGATTCATGCTTTATTTGCTACTATTTAATTCATTGTGGTATATTTAAAGACCATGATTGTATTATTTGTGTAATATAATTTATTTTATGGGTATTTAAAACTTTATTGTATGATCCTTCGTTCGTGGGTTGTATTTTTCATATGTTACCAAATCGGTAAGGGAATTTTAATTTTGAATTTCCAATCCTTGGGTTTTACACAAATTTCTTTGATTATTTTTCCACAAGATTATGCGTGAAATCACTATTTGATTATTTATGTAGTAATTTCCTATCCCTTTTCTGTGTATACAATATTAATACACATAATCTCTCCATTGAAAAATTCTCAATTCATCGATGCGAACTTGATTACTGTAATCATATCTCAATTTCCATTCATTGAGTTAAACATCTAAGTCATTGGTGTTGTTTAACAAGAATATGTGTGAATGTACTATTATCAATTTACACTAGATATCCAATAATATTGAGTGTATTTATATATTTCTCATATAATTATGTCATTTATTTATCCTTAACCTAAGAATATGGTCTTTAAAAGGCATTTCATCTCAATTTACATTCCATTGAGACTTTTTTGTTGTTATGTGCCAATTTACTTTTATATGGTGTACATATAATACATTGACATTGTATATCATCAATCCATTTTTTATTATTATATTATAATGTTTTTATTACCTCAATTATATTTATTGAAGTGTGTCTTGTTTGGTTAGGAACTTTAGATAATGTATCATTTTAAATTTTTTAAGTATTTATTCTTCTAAATCATTCTCGTTAAAGTCCATGTTTGTAAAATGGTATTAAGGATTTATTTATATAGACATGGATTTTTTAAACTGGAAATTAATTTTAATAGCTTTAATGTGTTATGGGACACTTTAATTCAAATATCACTTTCAAATGGCTTCTTGATAAATATTGATACTTTTAAATCTTTAAAAAATGGATATTTCTTTCAAATAGTATTACTGATTATTTTCATCTATGTCAATATCCATCATTATTATTTATTGAGGTTAATTTATTATAATACAATCATCTATATTTTATTTAATGAGTTATGTTTGACTGTGGATTGAAAATTTTATACCATTCATGATTTGTGGTTAAAATATTGACTTTTCTTATTCTAGTATTAATACGAATGTTTTGATAGTGTTTCAACCTTTAATATGAGGAATTCATTGGACCTAATATGTTATGGGTGGATATCGCTATATATCCTCAATCCATTGGTTGGTCTCATGACACAATCTAGGGTCTTGGCACAAGGCCTTGACAAAATCATGTTTCTAGTCTTGGCACGAGGCCATGGCTATGTGGTTATGATGTTCGACATTATGCATTCCATAATTATGAAATTAGCTATTGATATTACATTAGATTATTTGACTAATTGAATATACCTGTGAATATGTAAATGGAACTATTTTATTTTTCTTTTCCATATTATGAAGATGTTTTATTTTAAAAGGCTTGTGTTTTAGTATTATACATTTCCTTAAATTTTTATGCTTATTTATGATAGTTTCAGTGATATTTTTATCCTTACTGAGAATCTAAGCTCACCCATTTAGTATGTTTTTTTTTCAGGATGTGAGGAATTATATTTTTCTTGACCCGTAGGGATAGGTTAAGGGATATGAGTGTGTTCAAAGGGGACACATTGTTGTTGTTTTTTATGATCTAATGTAAAACTTATGCTTGAATATGTTACTTCCAAAGATACTAAACTAATCAGTCTCTCAAGTATTGAACTCTTGTCCTCATGCCAATGTTATTTAATAATCAATCGACTTTGGGTAACTAGGTCTGGGGTGTTACATACATTACTAATCAATTATCCAGTTGTAGTTCCACTATCTATGGATTTTTTTCTTTGAGGCGTAGTTTACAGAAGATACTCAACGACATTAGAGTGATGTTTTCCCTAAAATCAAACATGTATCTTCTAAAGGATGATTCACCTATAGTTATTTGAATTGGGAAACTATATGGTTATCTTAAATTAGTTGAATTCATTCACTGTATGACATCATATCATTAATATTTTAATGAGATGAATTCTAGGTCACCCGTATTCTTCGGATTAGAAAGAAGTTATATTAAAAACTTGTGGTTTTGATGTGTAATTTCATGAACAGATATATAAATTTTTTTCATTTCCCATCACTCATAGAATAATATATAATTTATATGAATTAGATACGTTTTTCGAATGTTTAATGTTCTATGTAGGAATATTCATTTCCTAGTTTCCCTTATATCAGATTCTTTTCATTCTGTTTTGATCGTTTCATTTTTTATGGACATGATTTGAATGTTATCTAATTTTAATATATACTAATGATTGTTTTAGTTTTATTTAGTTTATTAAGCTTTATCCATTACATTTTCAAGGCTCTTGAAGTTATATCACACACCAATTAAAAATAACTGCCACCTTCACCTCCTATCTCTGATGTGTATCAGTATTACAGAGTGAAATACCTATTAATGAGTTTGATATTGCCTTTGATATTTGTCATACATGGTGATCAGGAATTTGAATACAATCCCATTGGTTTTTAGTTTCATTATTCTAGGTTTTCATTCCACTGTCCACCTTTTGAACAAGGGAAGTAATCATCATTTCTAAATTGGACTATATAGGAGTGGCTTGTTGAGGTGGAATTTTAGATGATTTAAAGAATTGTTACTGAGCTCTTTGTGGAAAAGGATGTCGAGGTATTTTCTATTTTGGGAAAGGTTTTGGACCTTGAGGTGGGTATCTGGATGTTCACCAATTCCATGGTGGCACTTGACTGCTCCTATACTGATAAAAACTTTGGTTTCATAGTTATGGATACTCATCCACCCCTATAGTTGGTACTATTTTGGATACCATTGAAACTACTGAAACAATAGATATTATTAAAATTAAAATTATTATGATCATATATTTTTGGTTCCTATAAACCGATCATGCAGTCATGTTTGGGGTCTGAGACTCTAAATATCTCAAAAGATTTTATCATCATCAATGGGGTTGGATGGTGTGGTGCTACAAGCGGTAGCTGAAATGACTCATGTTTTTTAGGGCATCATCTTGGATTGTTTTGTGGAAATTATGTTCCACATTATGGATTCGATACTGAGGAAGTCTTCTTTTAATAATCCATAGGCTAGTGTTTCAGGAAACCTAATGATTAATTTCACTACAAACATATATTATATTTAGTATTAGTCTACAATAGTAGTTATATACACTATATTCCAGGTAGGAGGTGGGAGTCCATCATATAATGTTTTGAGCTTCAGACACACATCGAGCTCGTGATGTGTGAATTTATATGTTAGTTCCTTGAATCATGACATGCATCAAAAGAAGATTCATCGTTCTCCTAATTAAAATCTTAAATTTCATTTCTTTTGATTCTAGGTTCAAATGGGAGGGAAGAGTGTGTATAAAAAATTCATTATGAGGTATTCCAAAGTTGTGAAGGACTCAATCACATGAATATTAGTAAAATCCATTGCTATTTCATGACTGGAGAATCGGTATACACCTAGTCTAATAGTATCTGATAATACATGATGTTTCCAAAAGGTATTTCACACCTCTAGAAAAATAATGATATGAAAAGGGGGGTCATCAATTTGTAGATCACTAAACTAACCCATGATCTAGATCATATGGATTAGTCCAGGTTTTATTTCAAAAAAATGTTCCTGAATAAGAGGGTGCACAATGCTGGGTACAACCCCACTTATTCATGGTAATCCATAATCTATGATGGGGCACTCATACAATGTTGGTTGATCTCGTTGAAATTCAATGTGTGTATATTGGAGGTTTTTTGTGAGGATCTCCAAGATTATTGTGTTTATACATTAAAAAGGATCTTCATGTAGTGATATTATTATCGATCCATATATTTAAAGGAATTACTTTTTATTAATTTAAGAACATGGAATATGTCATGAGACCCTGAAACATGCACTAGAAAATAAATAATGATGATGTTGGTGTTTCTATATAATAGAATTAATAAATATGGAAAATGAAAAAAATAAGAAATTGTTGGGGGAGTTAATACAAGGTATGTTGTGAAGGCTAATTTTCATACACACCAACATTCCTCAACAATGAATAATTTTTTTAAAATGAATGAAATAATTAATTTCTCTAGGAATGATCAGATTAGATATTTATATCTCATACTAGACATGAATATAGAGGCACAATAAAGTATTAGTGTGGGGTCTGACCTATAGAGAAAACTATCGGGCAGGAAACCTAACGATTCGAACCCAAATGCAGGATTCCTCACGATTTCTATTCATGTTTGGTTTTACTAAATCACATGTATCATGGATTTAAATTCATGAAATATAATAAGTTTCAAGGATAAATCCATTTTTTATGAAAAATGAAAATCCTAATCCTAACATAGGAGACACCTTTGTATTAGGTTGGGACATAGTGAGAAAGTCAACAATTGGTTATGGTCATACCAATTATATCCACTTAAACTGAAACTATTAATCGGTCTGAATATAGATAAAATGATATATGTAGAATATTTTTATTCTTTAGAAGAATGTATCTAAGGATAATTTCCATATCCGACTCAACTCCAATTATGTTGGGTTAATTAAATTATAACTCGTATGGTTAGGGTTGCACAAAGGAATGGGATAGAAAAATATTTTTAACCTAATTATTACCCATAGGTTTACTGGGTACTGATTTATACATTCATTAACATAAAGAACAACCCTACTATTGAACCCAATCTCTAGGTGGATTATCCGCTCATAATGGTGTTATACATCGTAGGAATGTTGGAAACCTTCTTTCCATTATAATAAAACAATTTAAAACTAAGAACTACACACCTTAAAACAATATTTATTCAATAAATAACTCACATGGATGAATAAATAATGAATGGAAAAAAATATAAGAAATCTATATATATATAAATAACACAAGTAAAAATAGTGGAATTGATAAAAATGGTAAAAAAATGAATTAGAAATATGTTTAGAAGAGAAATAAATAATAAATGGTAAATAAAATTAGAGGGAAAACAATGTTCTAAGACTATTCACTCAATGGAAGTGTTGAAATATTTATATGCTCGAGAAGTACATGATTTGAAAACAATTCAGTTCATGTATTGGATATATGTGGATTTGGTCTTTATTTGTACATGATGTGTAATGTTTGTACAAATGGTATACTTCAGATCGACAATATCCTTATGAATGTATTGTATCATTAGAATTACACACCTCGTATCTTTGACTGTATAAGATATAAAAATTCTCATGTATTGAAATTTATAAATATTGTTTTTTGGATTCATGCCATGTATTTACTTTACGTTATTTTATATTCAATGAAATTATGATATTGAGAAACTCAAGACATGTAATGTATTAAAATTTCCTATACTAAATTCATGTCATGAAAAAATTAACATTAAGGCTTTTGGTCCTTATGAATCTTATAAACATGGAATACAAATCATGTACATCATTATAGACATATAAATCATATATTTCCAATTTTCAATAACTTTTAATTTGAGTCTTTAATTTCAGATTATTTAAAGAAAAATCCAAAATAGAATGTAGTAACAAATATAGTGTGCCTAAATATTAAATAATTGTATCCAAAATGTTTATATAATATTTTCTTATCATATTTATTGGAGTGTAAGAAGGTTATGTAAATTGAATATGTGAGAAATGTTGTTTATATGTGGAATAAGACACCCAATTAAGAAACCATTTTATTTATTTCACACTAAAATGTATTTCATTAACTTCAAATACATATAAGATTATGTTTAAATAAAAATATTAAATTGTAAGAATGGAAAATTTTGTTCTGTAGTTATTTTGATTGTTTATAAATTTTTTAGAAACATATATATTTGGCTACACATCAACACATCTTGGTGGATGTTAAATTAATATGCTTAATGATTAATTAGATGATTTTTAATAGATTTCATAGTATTAGTGGTTGAAAAGGTGGATTATAATTTTCATATTGAATAAGGTACATGGAGATTATTATTTGTTATTAATGATTATATTTCTTTTACCACTAGTTATTAATCATTAATGTTCAATGAATCTAAATATTTAGGTCATAATTTATTTTTATGATCATAATATCAAAGATAAAATGCACTAATTTTAACCATTAAAACATTCTAGTGGATCATATGACAATGGATAAATTCATTTAGTTCTACAGATACAACAATTCATTTTTAATGGGGATCATTATAGATCATTGAATTAATTTTTTTATGTGGTAAACATATAACAGTCAATAAATTGAATAGATTAACTTTATTAAATTCATCATTATTAAATAAATGTTTCCTAAAATATTGATAGTAATTAATTATAATTTAGAAAGGGGGTTGATTTATTAGTTAAATGACAAATATATATATAAATATTCAATAATTCACCCATTATTTGTGAATATATTTAAAACATTAATTGGAATATTAGAAAAAATTTGAACAAAAAATCCCACTATATATGAAAAAAATTCTTAACTAATATTTCCTATTTATTAAATATATTTTCAAATAGATTTATAATATAATAAAATTTAAATTTAATAAATATATAATAACAATTTAAATATCAATAAAAAAATATAATGATATAATGAAATATTTCAAAAGATTAAAAATTATAAATGAGAAAAAAAAGTAAAAATAAAAATAATTTATAATATCAATTTTCATTTAATCTAAAAAATGAAATAAAAGAATAAATAATGTTTTGTAAAATTTTTTATAGTGATTACGAACAATGGATTTCTAAACCCTTTATATATTATTATATAAAACCACTGATATCACAAAAATTTATTAAAACATTTATACTGTTATGTATTTCTATAAACATATGACATAATAATAATAATAATAATTTATACCGCATTTTAGTATAATATTATTCTCATAACAAGCTATTTTTAAGATGTGATGTAGAAACAACTTGTTTTACAATATTATTTTACGTTTTTTTATAATCCCAGGTGAATCTAATGAATTGGAGAATTATATAACACAAAATTAGGAAAATATATTTTAAACAGGTATTTGAAAATACTAAAATATAGAAAGGATATTTATCATAGATAATTTTACTCATTAATGTGAGAATAGAAGCATTTTTTAATTGATTTATATCCTAAAAACCCTTTAAAATTTCAATAGTGGAAACCCATTTTAAAAGACCATTTATGATAAATGAATAATCAAAAAAGGTATTTGATTGAATCTATATAATAAAATTATAATTTCATGATAAATGAGGTGAATATGATTCAATAAATTTAATGTTTTTTAAAATTTTTTTGTTAATTTCAAACAAACCATGGATGTCTACATATGCTAAAAATTAATTTCAGTAAATATTTTCTACATTTTATGAGTGGATAATTGAATTCATGTTTCATGAAATCCAAAATAACATTTACAGTCATTGAGGATCATTTAATTATGTAATATACTATATTTAATGATTTTAATTAAAATGGAAAAATTTTAATTTGTTAGTAATAAAATATAGATGGATAATTTCGGTTTATTATTGGGTTAATGTTGAGCTAATTCAAGTTAAATTTTTTAAAAATAGGTATAATAAATTAATCTTCATAAAAATAGAGATGATAGTTTTTTGTCTTAGTAAAATATTATTTATTATTTTTATATTTCTTATGAAATGTGTTCACCAATTGGAAATGAAAAACTTATACAAAGTATAATATATTATATTTCAAGGTCTATGATATAAATATATGATGTTTTTTTAAACACACATCAATCAATAATATTTTATAGACATATATAAAAAATTTTATATTTTATATGAAATAAAAATGTTAATAGGATAGTAATCTTTTTTTAAGGATCACTAATCAAGGAATGAGAAAATCGCCTCCACATTCCCCACAATCTCAATTAGAAAACAATATTCATGGAATCAAAAATATATCAAATCAAAAATATATTTTTAATTGAAAAGATAAAGTTGATTTATGATAATTTAATATTACCCCAATGATTATTATATTTATAATCTTAATAAAATCAAATACTAAAATATATAACAATTTTTTTTAAAAATATTGATTCACTAAAGTTAATATATTGTTGATCCATAACCCTATAAAAAAATTTAATTTTATACATTGAGAAATTTGGTGATGTAAAATATAATCATGTGATAAATTTATGGTGATAGTACCCCAAATATAAAGTTTAGTAACACATAAATGACCAATGTTACATAAAAATTGGAAAACCTAAGAGATGATTTATTATTTTAAAATATTTGGTGAATTATATGAACACTTTGTGTAATGGTTGAAGAAGAAACCCCAATAATCTTTTCATTGACACCATTATAACATATAAATAAAGAATGTTAATTAGGATGAATGCATGGGCATTGTGGTTTTCTAAATCATCTATTTGGATGGGGTGGCCCATGATGGTTTATTACTACATTAATATACCAGATGCATTAGAGGAAGGTGAAAACGTTTCCCACATACATGATGATTTTTATTTTTAATATAATTAACTCCAATAAAATAATTTAAAATTGGATGATTTCTAAATAATATTTAAATTCTAGACACATTTTCGTCATTTCATAGAAAACCTTTGATCCAATATAACACCCATTAAGCAATAGGGATACATCCACTTGATAAAAAATGTATAAAAAATTGTAAATATATTATTCTCATCTAGGATTCGTTATCACATTATAAATTTCATTATAATAATCACAATTCTATTGATTTATTCATAACTATTCTATTAAAAATGAGTTTTAAAAAAAATTTAGAAACATTTTTTATATAAACAAGTGTTCATTCACCCATTCCCTTATGGGTCGGTGCGTCTGTAATTTTTGGATTCACAATTTAACTATAAAAAAACTATGTATCACCTGATATACATATCCACACAATAAATAATTTAATAGATAAGAACCCATATAATTTAAATTTCTATGGAAAAAATAATGAATTATGACTTGAAAATGATAATAAATAATAATAAAAAACAAGAAAACGTTCTTCATTTTATAATGATGTTAGTGAGATAAAAATTCCATTCAATATATGATAAACATAAATTAGTAATATATCATTAAAAAGGGTTAGACATATCTCACAAACATGGTTTGTAAAGGGATATGATCATTTTATTTAAGGATTTTCAGGAATAATGCAATGGTTTTTTTGTGTAAAATTATTATATTATTGGGCTATGTAAATAATGAAAATATTTATCTGTTTATTTAACAAAATTATTACGGGGTTCACAATTAATGTAGGATTGGTCTTCCTTATTCAACTATGAAACACAATGTTCATATAATTCAATAAATATTTATAAATATAAAATCCATCATTATGTTTTCCAATTTTGATTCAAATTGGCCCTTTATGTGTGACTAATTATTATATTTGCGATATTATCACATTAAATTTCTCAAGTGTTTGTTTTTAATTCACAAATTTTTTTAATGTATAAAAGTTAAATATTTTTTAGAGTGACATGGATAAATAGTATAGTGACTTTAGTGAATCATAATTTTTTTTATTTTTTAAATTTGGTTATATATTGTAGACTTTATTTCTATTGGGAATATAATTGTAAGTATATGTGGAAAATAATTATTTCTCATAGAACTAATTTTACATTTCAAATTTAAATGTTGTTAATATTTTAAAAATTTATTGATTCTATAATTTTTTAATTGATATAGTGGAGAATGTCAATAAGATTTTTTAATTACTGTATTCATGATCTATAGAAAACAAGAATAATATATTAACAAATTTATTTCATATGTAATGTAAATTTTTTGATATATATCTAGTTAATATTATTGATTAATGAATGATTTATAACACTATATAAGAGTTATGTCAAAGACCGCTCAAAAAAATATCATCTACTTTGTAAAAGGATTTCATTTCCTTTATGTGAATGTTTTTCACAAAAAATGTAAAAAACATCAACTATATTTCATTACTACCAAAACCATTGTTATCTCAATTTTTATGGCTAATAATTCAATGAACATGTTTTTTAAAAATTTATTATGTATTTGAAAAACATTATACATATAGAAATACAAGATTAAATGTCAAGATTAAATGGTTTGATTAACAAATAATTTTTTGTCAATTTAAATAAAAATCCTCTAATCTAGTATACTTTATAATGAAATGATACTAAATTACTATAAATAGTATTTAGGCCTTCATCAAATTTGCGTTCAATTATCATCTATTTTAATGTATATAATATTCATCGACATTTATTTTTAACATATGTAAATATCCATGGTTAGATTAAAATTAAAAAATCAATTGCATTATCTATTAAATATATTAATGAATATCCTCTTTCTGGATTGTGAAATCATGATTTTCATTTACATAATCAATCACATTACTTTTTTCAGTATTCATTTATTATAAAAAACATTCAAAATGGGTTTCCACTATTGATCATGTTTGTATATCTATAACATATTTTCAGGATAGAAAAAGTAAATCAACACATTCCTCCACTTCAATAATATAGGGTTACAATATCTATTCTAAATACCCATTCTATATTTTAGTATGTTTAAATACAAGAGTAAAATATATTTTAACAAATTTATAATATAAAATTAACTATTATATTGGACTCAAATGGGTTGATCAGAAAATATAAAATAATATTGTAAAAAAAGTAGTTTCTACCTCACATCTTGTTGTAGAACAAGTTATAAGATGAATATTAAACTGCCATGTGGTATAAGTTATTATTGTTATTATGTCCTATGCATAATGACATAGAACATTGTATAAATTTTTTAATTTTTTTTGATATAATTGGTTTTATATAATAATATATAGATGTTCATACTATGAAATTAACCATAATCTATATAAAATAATCTACATATTTTATATACTTATTTACTTGATTTTGTTATAATTTAATGAAAAATTATAATTATAATAGTTTTGTTTATCTTTTTTTGACCTTTTGAACTAATTTTTTATAATTTAATTTGTTTTATATATATTAAAATAATATAATATTAATATAAATTATAATATTTTACCTATAAAAATATTTTATTTTTAATATTTAGAAAAAGGAATTGTATCCACTCTTGAAACCAAATTTAAACAATATAGTTATTATAATAAATTAGAAAAAGAAAATCTAAGTGTCATAGAATTAATAAATTTCTCCTAAATTAAAATATTATTTATCATGATTCATGTACACATGGATAATATCCTAGTTAAAAGGGATACAAGCTAGAATATATATTACATTTAATTAAATACTATCATGATTTGTAAAAATATCTTCACGTACACCTATCATGAATTAAAAATATTTATTGGGAAATGAAACCCTATATATACTATACAAATCTATTATGGGACACTTACATGAGTGAAATTAAGATCATATACTAGTCATACCTGGAAAATTTTCTTAGTTATCAATGGCTTCCAATGATATTTTCATCATTTAGGTGTGAAAAAATATATTATATCCTTTAAATTTAAAAGAAACAAAATATATCTGATAAACATATAACTCACATATGATCACTATTAAAAAAATCCCTTTCCTAGCAGAACAAATATTTCACTAATTAACCTTTTATTGTATAACTTTATTTTTCAAATAATTATTTTCGTGGTGTATATATTTATGGGTAAAATAAAAAACATTTTCCTGAAAATCGAGCAATTATCATTACAGAAAAAATGTAATAATATTATATTTTCTTTAAATATAATAATAAATAATTTATCAAACTAACATTTTTTATTTTATAATAAAAAATAATAATTTCAATTTTATTGAGCTTATACTTTTTAAAAAATGGGGAGAAAAGGTTTAAATATTTAATATGGGAGATCCCCTCTTTGTAAAATTGATTCTAGAGAAAAACCAAACTAAATTAATATAAAAAATATAATAATAATGTAATGATAATATATAAAAATATAATTATAAATACATAATAATAAATTATTTCAAAAGAGGATAAATTTTTAAATATCCTTATACAGGTAAACAATATAATTATATAAAAAAAATTCGTAGTGTATAAAAGAGGATGATCCCTTATATAAAGACTCCAATCAATGAAATTTGAAAAAAAGATAAAAAAGAATTGAAAGAAAAATTTGCTACCAATTTATGGGTAGTTATTTATAATAAGACATTAATGAGGATTATGTTATGAGAAGTTAATAGGAGACTATTTTGGATCCAATTTAGTGATATTTGTACTGAAGTTGATGACGAATGATCAGGGGAGGCAAATACGAGATAGTGGGAATGAAGAGATAAAATCATAGAAGATTCATGAAATGAATGGAATAACATGAGATGATTCTTCAATTTAAATTAATTTCTATAAATATAGATATCTATTTATTTTTTGGATTCACAATTTGGATTCATCGATAGATGAATTCACTCCTAACTATACTAAGATTATCATTTCATCTATTAACACACATGATCCTTATTCACGATCATTGAGACAATCAGATCAATCCATGAATTATAAAACATTACTCAAAATTATTTATATTTCAATACATACACTAGGATAAGTAATAAATAAGTTAATATATCAAATACAAATCAATTATTATTGTTATAGTTGTCATGATTGTTACCATTACTCAATGTATTCCATTATAAATTAACTGTGAAGATTATTAGTTAGAGAAAAAATGAGTATATTTCAATATTATAATAGTTTTTTTCTCAAAACGTCCATGATATAATTTTTTGTATTACCTAAGTTAATAATAATGTGAAATAGACCTCCATCATTATAAATTGTTTACATTATTTGAAGTACAAACATATTATCCTATTTTAATTGAATAAAATTACAGTTAGAATATTTTCTAATGACTAATATGATAGGAAAAAATGAAATTATTTTATTAATGATATTTAAGTCCAATTATTAATTGATATCATTTTTACTATAATTTATATTAATTATTTAATTTTTCCAATTTATCAGTCATTTTCATTAATTTTTAAAACACAGTAAAATAAATTACATTTTGTCATGTGTATCATTGAACTAGTTGTAGTGATGTTTCCAAAACACCTAGATACTCTTATAAAATTCTAATTTCTTATGATTATGTTTACTATATGAAAACTAGTTATTTCATGACATTTAAAATTTAATAATTTTGATAACTTCTTCAATCATATTTCAGTATTTAATCAATCCAACTGAAGAGGAAATAGATATTTTAATGAAAATTTAGAATATACTAATAATGATGACTATATAAAAACATGAAAGGAGTTATCTTCACCTATAATTAATAATCCTAATTACAAGATAATTTTAATAAAAATATTAATTCTCCCAATTATATTTTAAAATAAATGAATCATGTTGGGAACATTTATTTTAAATTTCAATCACCCTCTTTCTTTGGCAATTACACTAAAAGTGAAATAGATTCTTTTACTCTGATTTAAATATGATTTACTCTAGAATATCATTTAATTTCAAATAATTCATAAAATATCTTACAAAATTATATTTCGGGTCATTAAATAAATTTTCATTCAACTATTAAATATATACTTTTAAAATAACTGAATCATCCAACTATTATTGATTAAAAGGAACAATGCTTTGATTTCACGTTATATATGACATAATATTCAGTATTCCATTACTTTCTAGTTGGGGAATTGGTTTTTAATTTATATATATATGTAGTTTCAAATTATTTTGGGGAGAGATGAGGTTTGTAAAAATTATCATTGGATTCCAATTTTTATTATTACTCATTGAAAAGTGAAATAGTGACAATTAGAAGAAAAATAATATCCTCTAATATCCAGTGAATAATGTATTTTTATTTTTTCATAGAGAATCTATTTATTCCTCCATTTCAAATAATGTATAATACTATCGGTATTACATTACAATTTGTAACATCATAAAATGGGTAGCACTAAAACGGTGCCCTGATCTGGTCAATCATATTACCTCAAACTCACATGCCCATACATTAGAGGCTTGGGGAAATAATGATGGTATGCCAGGTAGACTCTAACGTCACGATCAAAGAGGAATATCAGTATAATATATAATGAAGAAATTAATATTTGAAGAAGTATAAGAAAAAAGAAACGAATGATAAATATAATAAACTTTTAAAATGTCCAATGTCAAATATACAATCATGAATGAATATCTAGATGAGGATATATGAAATAATTATTAAACATATAGTATTCAGTAAAATAAAAAATAGTATATGTATAATGAAAATGATCAAAAAAATATTGGATAAATCTATGGAAAACAAGAGTTATATCATAGTCTTGTACTCTTAATCTCCCCTATACAAATGAAGGAAAAAAATCATATTACATAAACCTAAACATTCGAATATAAGGATTGTTAGGGTACCACAGAAAAATGGTGTCCTGAATAGGGTGTCCAATGTACTCTCTTGTATTCCACCAATGGTTTATAAATATATATAGTTTGTGAAAATAAAATATAGATATTTTATGGTATAATGAATAAAAATGTATATGAAATAACAATTGAAATATGTCAGGCTTATTTTCCTATGGGACACCTAGCCAACAATACGTACTTAATCCTAAGGTGAAATATCTCTGAACATGCCCATGTGTTTATATATTCCTATTTCATAAATTATTTTTGGCATATATAAATACTCAAACGCAGTTCAAGGGGGAAATTCCAAGGTATCCCCATAATAGTCACAAAGATCATTTATTTATATAAGGAAATTATCCAAGAAATGCTTACATTATAAACATATCTATAGTGGTAAAAGTACAACAATTGTGTATGATCCTTGGTAATTTCATGGTTCCCATATACAACTAGAGTCTCAAAATCATGGATAGACTCTAGGTAGTGAAAGGAATCTAAACAATAGACCACTACAGTCTTAAGAAATCAATTTTCATTGCCAATGTGTCCTAGAATAATATCAATCATGTATAGATTCCAATAGTCGCATGTAACATTAAAAATCCATGATAAAAATCATTCATCATTTGATCTCGTCATAAAAATTCTATAATGAAGAACCCATGTATCACCCACAGATTATCATAATTATGTTTATTTAATGAACACATCAATGGTGTTTAGTAATGGGGAAACACATGTAACGTTCTTAAATTACTACGTCCCTATGATCCCATCCATGGAGTTTTATAGAAAGTAAATCCATGTATTGCTAACATACCATTGACACCATCTATCCAATGATCTTGTCCATTTTGTCCAGAAATAAGGAATCCCAAATACAAGTCAAGGTGTAACATAATGAAAATTACCTCTGAGCCTATCCACAATGTTCTGTTTAAAGAACCCATGCATCACTCATGGTACATGTAATCATAATTAGTCTAATATCCCATCTATGGAATTATGAAAAAAAGGATCCCATGTATTGCTCAATGAATAATATAATTCATCTAATCATTTGTATTAATTTAATAATAATGACCTTGCTGGTGAACGTGTCGTTCAAATTTCAAATGAAAGGAATACAGAGGGACTTATTAAATAATGACATCTCACCAGTCAAGTATATATAATTAGGTCTAATATGATTTATCAATTCAAATATCACATTCAATTTCTCCATTTTATTAATGAATATAGTACACCTAATAAGCAGGGCTGTTATTAATCTTAGGAATTATTATCATTTTAATTCCATTAATTTAGATTAATTATCCCAAACTAGAGGCATGAATCTTTACACCTAAAAATGTGGTCAAGAGTAACCTATAATTAAAAATATGATCATTAGAGAAGCTTTCTATAGGGTTGGTTTAATAACCAAAATAGGCATAGTGGACATGAACAAATAAAAACACTCTAAAGGGGTGGTTTGGGTTGTAGTGAGAAACATCCAATAGAGATAAATAGAGACAAACTGACAATGAAATTTTATGAATTTGGTTCTAAATATTTATTTTTACATTTAATGGGAAGAAAACGGAAATTCGACAATTCAGAACAATGTCACATGTTACAATGTAAAATACACTAATGGGATATCATACAGAAAAACTACCTTATACCAAGTTGGTTTCACTCATCCATTATTGACTGTTAACTTGATAGGAGTCCAGATAAATCATAATATTTTTGAAAACCCCAGAATATAAATATAATAAAGTCTCATGGATATATAATTACATTCTAAATGATAATAAGATAATGAAGGAATGTGGATTAATTGACTTTTTGGTACAATTCCAACACATCTTAAAAGGATCAATTCATACACTGGACAATGGTGATTAAAGGAAGCCCATGAGAGGGGAGGGGCCACTATGAGGACCTAAATCCCACCTATGAATGACTAAAAATAACGGGTTGATCCACTCATTTTGTTTTTAAAAAATAATCCCACATGATTCAGTTAATGAATTGGATTTATATCATGAACCAAATTCATAATATGATCCTGATATACATCATTAATAGCACATGATATGCCTCTACGACTTCACATCTTCTATATATCGACCACACCCTTTGAAACCCACTCACATTGTGAATGAAATTAATAGATTGAATATCCTAAAATAATTTTTCATAGATTCCTGGAATTCATGTTCTCCCTTTAGTGGAGGCTTGAATCCTAAATACATCCTTAGAATTATAACCAAAGTCCAAAAACATCATTCTTAAGAGCTCAACCTCTTAGAGATTTTTATTGAGTCTAGAAACTATAAATGGATGATCCACTAAAGAAAAATTTTAAATTTTGGAAATAGTTTTATTATTCAAATCAAAGGCTATTACAAATAGTCTACCGTATAACATATCATCCCTGAGATGCACTGAGGAATACAAAAAAACATCATATGTACTACTTGTGGCGTGTAACCTTTTATAAAATAGCTAAATTTCACCTTAATACCAATCACAGATTCCAGCATCAAAATTAATCATACAATACATAACCTGATACACCTAGAGAAAATACTTATATTAAAACTAAAATCAAGAAGAGAATTACATAAGAACATTTTTCCGGACAGAAACATTGATCACCATCATTTCATCATGCATTCCAATGCTCTATCACCATAGGTTTTGACATTTAATTGACAATAATGGGTAAAAGAAATCTAAACATTAAAAACCCCAAATAAAAATATATTTATCATTCTAACTATGCTATCAACATGATATTTGAATGATCAGATATTTTATTCCCATTTGACCAAAAATTAACATGTTTATTCCAACATTTATATTATGTTTTGGTTGACAGTGAACTTATCTTTTCTCATCATGACAATGTTTCTAATTTGGTTCCTTTCTGGTTGCATTTGGAAATCAAAAAAAAAATATTAATGTCTTACCACAAATTGAAAAATATCTGAATAACACTTGTATTCTATATCAGATACTTCAATATTCAGACTTAATGAGTTTTATCCAAGTCACCTGTGATTTTAACAAGAATGCTCACTGAAGCCTATAAATTTATTTTTAAAACTTTTATTGCCCATAAATTCATATATATTTCTTTTCCATAGCATGAATATGGGATAATACTATATAAAACACCCTTGAATTAAAACCATTTTATTAAAATCAACTTCTCTCTATTATAAGTCGATGGGATCCCCTGAATCATAAATGGGATTCCCTGGCAATCATCCAAGGTTTTCTAGACTCTATAATTTATAGGTGATATGTTAGTACAAATAATATATTTCCACATATCAAGAAGAATTAGTTTACCAAACATTGATTTCTATCATGTATATTGTCTCATAGGGTTAGTCAGTGTCCATGAGTGTGTTCATGGAATTTCTTCCTAGGAATCAATATATCACTCAGTACTAACCATTCCTCTATAAATAAGAATAATGTCAAAGAGAAACTAACCAGGAGTCAATTTATTTATCCAACAACTGTATTAAGATCATTCTTTATATCGGCGCACAAACGAAACTCTCTTTCTGTAACCTAATCAATATCAAGATAGGGGTATGATCATTTCTAATCCAATAGTACACTAAGAGGCTATCTTCCATTACCCACTATACCCAAGATGATTCCATAATATCCAATATGAATAGATCTTCATAATTTGTAACCAATTGTATAAAATTACACATAAGAACATTATCTATACCAGTTCTGATAGACTTATAATAAAATAGTTCAACTAAATTTGCTGACATTTCATCATCAAGAGACCATGATGCCTTTACCAACTAATTTTTCATGTTCTCCCTCATGAATAGCCATCAAATTGCATCACTGACTATCAATGATTTTAATGGTTTTGTACACTTCCAACCATATCATTATTGTGATTTCTTGTAAGCACCGATATATTTTGAAACTTACAAACCCAATTGGAATTAAAAATTAGTTATTATGAATTCAAATATTCATGTAATATTCCATTATCTCCACTTAGAGGGATGTGATTGAATTTTAATGACATTATGTTCACTACCTATCGTTTTTATATTCCACTTTTTCTGAGAATCTAGAGTCATACAGTGGAACACTATATATCGACAACTGAACAAGGGTATTAGATTTTGCTATCAGGATTTTACTAAGCACTACTACAAGAAAAGTTATTAGATAGCCACATACAAGATAACTAGGTCACTTTCACATTATACATACACTTGAATATAATATTTATTTAGGTACACACATCACATATCATTAAACATTCAATCAAAACCAACATTGACTTATTGGGTTATGACACCCAATCCTTTTAGGACATCCTCTCAAACATTGGGATAAGTCAGATATCATTTATCACTTAAGTCACTCTTCCTCAGAGTTGAAATGAAATTGAAGCATAGAAGATCATGGATTCAAAAAATTACACTCTAGTTCTATGTTTCATTTCTCTATTTATTCAACTTGATGGTTACCACATATATTGAGGAATACTACTCTATGAATTAAAAATAATGAAACTAGTTGATTTATCCTATAAGTTACAGGACCAATGACATCGTGAATCATTGAATGATGAACTGATTACAAGATTAATAAAGTGGGTGGACTTAACCTAGGCATGTATAACATACTAAAACTGATCAATAAATAATACACATTATCTAATATTGGGAAAATTAATTACATGAACACCCCTACAACGTAAGGATTGTTCTCAAACTATGACTCATACTCAGGAAAAGAAGCCATTAAACAACACATAATGTTTTTAAAATCATCACAGAAATTAGAAATGCATTATGTTATAACGGAGCAACCAAAACAGGGCTGGCCCCTTCCGTATTAACATAATAGATCAAATTATGAAACAATATTCATTCCAAAATGATCACTTGGATCAACTGTCCATCTTTTAAGTTAACGCGATAGAATAAGAAGTCTATGTCAAAGGCCCATGTTTCCATTCAAATGAAACTAGTAAATTAACATAAGGATTAACCCCTAAAAGATTGTTAAGCTATGAACATCATATTAATGTTGTTGTAAAATAATTTAACTAATTCACAATTCATAACATCCTATACTATACATATTGAATCATTTTTGGTAACATTGATTATCCAACAACATAAGGTAATATACATAACTGATGAACCGAATTTGTGTATACATTTCCATATATATTATTGAAAATTAAAAAAAATTCAGCAAATATATGTTGTTTCAGGAACATATTCTATGATTTTGGTTATTTTGTTTACTTTCAGGAGCTTTTTGGATAAATATGAAAATCAAGGGAAGTGTGTGGAAATTTTAAAACTACACGACGTGTACTTTTTATACATGCCATGCATATTCAGAGAGGGACACAGATCAAAAGAGGGAGTACATGGCCATGTCACCAGGAAAAAGTTACATGCCATGTATGGCGGCGCTACCCGCTGTGTACTACATTCTAGAAGTGGTTGTTTTCGAAAAGAGTCTACACGCCCATGTGGTCATTGAAGGAAACACAGCTTGTTCCATTTTCTTCAGGCTGTGTCAGCTATTTTAGAAGGGGATTGGTGGCCAAATGTTGATACTACACGCAGTCTATGGTGGTTCTACACTGTGTGTACACTCAACATTTAGGCGGCGCCCTGTTCAAAGTAAACGACGGCATGTTAGGCCGCCTACCAGTAGAGAAAATGGGCGCCAAAGCGTGTTGACGTAAGTACACAGAGTGTACTTTATATACATGCCATGCACATTATTTTTCTATAGAAAGAGGCCTTGGACTTCAGATTAAGGAGATGGAAATCATTGGAAGGGAGAGAAGCTCTGCTACTACCATTACCAAAGACACCAAGGTTCCATAATTCCACCGTTCCGCCTTCCGACACCTTACCTCAACACTTTCATGATGAATCCATCAGGTATCACGTGTGTCGTCTCTCTCATGCATTCTATGTGTAACTAAACCCTCTTGTTTGGGCTGTGGAAGAAAGGATCATAATTTGTGTGTTGTTTTATATAGTTGTGTTTTATCGTTGTAATTCTTTTTACTCTTCTTAATTCACTGTCAAATATAACAGAGAATTCTGACCCAGACCAAGGGAAGAATTCTCAGCAATACAAAAGAGAAGTAACAGTGAAAACATCCATGGCCATTGGAAAGATTTCACCGATTCAAATAATGGACTGAACTTAATAAATAATTAAGAACACTGACTACTAGACCAAGGAGCCAACTTCTCTAATTCCAAACAAGAGGAACCGGACCAAGGAGATCTTGTAAAAAAATGAAATCCATAATGATTGAATTATTATGAACAACACAACCATTTAAACAATCTGCATAAGAACTCCTTAATAACCACAGCCCCAACCCATATTTTCTTCCCATTTTAAACTCTTTAAATTCACTCCTTTTTTTCTTTAAAACTGTAAATCATTTCATCAATGTAAAAAAATATAGATTTAATCCAAAACCAAAATCAAACCAATCAACTCTAAATTCTGCATACATCACCTAATTATGTATTAACTCAATTGAATTCACATACACCATAGTTCCCTTTGGATCAACCCCGAACATATGCTATACTAATGTTTTAATAACGAGTAATTAATTTCGGACACATATAACTTCATCCATAACGACAAGCGAGACCAAATTTTTGTGGCAGTTGCCAGGGAACTCTTTGGTTTTTCTGCTAAGATTTAAATTGTGTTAATAATTGATTTATGTGAAAATTAAAATAAACATTTATCAAAAATCACTTTTTTATTCTCATTTCAAATTTTCTCTTTTATTTTTCCCTTGTTATGCCTGGTATTTTTGTTGTGATTGTGCATAATATTAAAGTGCATGAATAGACGCCCTACATGGTCCATGAGCACCGAGTCATCGGAACTACTTCTGCTTGACCCGGAGATCGAACAGACCCTACTTCGTCGTTGGCGTGCACTAGAAGAAACTCACAACAAACAACCCTCTACCATGGCGAACATCGAAGAGGGAGAAACAGTAGTTGATGCTATGGCTGAGCTGTAGTACCAGGATCAGCAGCCGCCCGCTGTTGGTCTACCATAGCAGGCTACTGTAGGCTTCGTGGATATCTTTCTAAGGGATTACCAATGGCCGCCGCAACAACCTCCTCTAGCATATGACCAACTGCAACATCCACAAAAATTTTCCAACGGCCTTATATCACCCCTCAAGAGCAGCAGTATCTGCAACCTCCACCCCCTCAGCAGCAACCTCCATGCGGTACTCTTATAGAGTACGGACTTCCTTCAATCCACGAAGCTAATACGAGAATATTTCATCTTCCAGTCAAGGCCCAGCACAACAAGATTAAGCCTCCTATCATGTATCTGATCCAGAACACAATCCAATTCGAAGGCATACCCAGTGGAGACCCGAACACCCATCTCTCCAACTTTCTGGAGATCTGCGAAAATTTTTGTTACCATGGTGTGTCTAAGGACGCCATCTGTCTTCAATTATATCCCTTTTCTCTACGGGGAAAGGCGAAAGACTGGATCAAGGGGATGCCACAACGATCCATCCTCACCTGGGAGGAGCTATCCCAGGCATTCATTTCCAAATACTTCCCACCATCGAAGACGGTGACGCTACAGAATGAAATCTACAACTTCCAGCAGCACGACTCTGAGTCTTTGTATGACTCCTAGGAACGTTTCATAGAGATGCTACGAAAATGCCCACACATTGGACTCCCACTCTGGATACAAGTCCAGAACTTCTACGGGGGACTTACAACAAATACCAAGTCTGTGGTGGATACTGCTGCTGGAGGTACGGTGATGTAGAAATCCCCCAAAGAGCTATTTGAACTACTGGAAGATATGTCAGCCAATAGCTTCCAGTGGCACTCTGAGTGGGGGACTCAAAGGTGAGTTATGCACAATATTGACTCTACCAATATGTTAGCTACTTAGTTGGACGTTGTGTCCAAGAAAATCGACGCCTTGAATCATAAAGTAGTATCTCAAGTTCATGCGGCGATCCATCTAGCATGCGGTGACTGTGGTGATAACCACATCATGGGAGAATGCACGGGTTTGACTGGAGGCCCTTCGACAAGCGAGGTGAGTTATGTTACCCAAAATCGAGGTCCCAACCAGTACCAGTAGTACCAGAACCCAGTGTGGAAAGATAATCAGAACCAAGGATGGGGACAACAGTAGAAAGACCCTCCTCCCCAGCGACCGCCCGACTACAATCAGCCTCAAAAACAGAATTAGTATCCAAGACAGCAGTTCCAGCAGGGGTCCTATCTACAGCAAGGGTACCAGAACCCTCTCCCGCAGCAACAAAGGTAGCAACCACCTCCACTATCTGGACATCCATCTCAGTAAGAGAACACATGAAGGTTAGAGGACCTGCTGAATAAATTCATCTCATCTACTGAGATGAAATTATAGAACCAGGAAGCTTCCATTCGTACCCTCGATAATAAAATTGGTAAGATAGCAAACCATCTATCAGGGGTACATCACGATACACTATTGGGAAACACAGAGAAGAATCTGAGGGAGGAGTCCCATGTTGTCATCCTCCGTAGTGGCAAAGAGATCCAACAGAAACAACCAGCAAATCCAGGTTCACCCACACCCCCTGATGATAATGAACGTACCAGCACCGACCCCTCCTCATGCAATGGACTGTATAAGGAGGCATTGAAAAATAAAGAAAAGGAGTTAGTCCAACCATTCAATCCTATATTACCTTTTCCAGAAAGATTGAAGCAGCGGAAGCAGGACCACCAGTTCAGCAAATTCATGGATGTATTCAATAATCTACATATCAACATCACATTTGGAGAGGCCCTGACTCAGATGACCACCTATGATAAATTCATGAAAGAAATCCTCTAGAGTTAGAGGAAGATCGAGGATTTGGGCATTATTGCACTAACAAAGGAATTCTACACGGTGGTTCAACATTCCATTCCTCCAATGCTCCGAGATCCCGGTAGTTTTACTATTCTATGTACAATTGGACCATGTGACTTTGGAAAATAATTATGCGACTTGGGAGCAAGTGTCAACCTCATGCAATCCAGAGTTTTCTAAATTCTCGGGCTCCATGATTTGAAGCCGACCCATGTAGCCCTTCAACTTGTTGACCAATCCATTAAGTATCCGAAGGTGATACTGGAAGATATACTGGTCAAGGTGGGTAGGCTGGTCCTCCCGACTGATTTCATCATCCTCGACATGGGGGGTGATCCGGAGGCACCACTTATATTGGAAAGACCTTTCCTAGCTACTGGGAAGGCACTCATTGATGTGCACTAGGGAGATCTGATTTTCTGGGTAGGAGACGAGAGATTCTCCTACAATGTTCTCAAAGCCATCAAACAGGAATCATCGTCCGAACATGATGATTGTTCTGCAATAACTACCATGAATGATTATCTAGTGGATGATCTAGTATGTTCCTATATTTTTAATAACTTTAACATTCTTGACATTTCCATTGAAGAAGATCCAGAGAACTTGCAACTCCTAGATGGCCAGGGCGGCCACTATTGGGCCCATTATCCACCGTAAATATCTTGTAAGCATGGTAAGAAGGTCCAGCCAATGACATAAAACAAAGGTGCTTCCTCGGAGGCAACCTAGAGGTTACACACCATGTCTCACTTATATACACAGTGTGTAATTTTCTTTTTAATTTATAATCTTACTAGTAAAAATCTATAGAATAAAAAATAAATAACTAGGGATGATGCTGGTGCTGATGGTAAAGTCACTGGAGTTTATTCGAGCCGTCCGCAGTTTGAATCCTCCCGACCTACCTTCGGCACGGGGTTCCTCCTTTTATTTACACAGTGTGTGTGTTATATTCATATATATATATATGTGTGTTTAAATATAATAAAACACATGATGGGGATGTACTAGTTGGCTAGAATCGTACCCTGATTCCAAAAGGCCCGGGTTCGAATCCAGACAACCGTCCCATTTCAATCATTTGTTCTTTTAATAAAACCACACGACGTGCATTTTGATATACGCCATGTGCGCCATAATTTTTACAAATAAATTAAAAACGTTTTTAAATAAGAAATAACATGCGGGTGAAGTTGGTAGATTGGAAACGTCTCAGCACCAGGTTCAAAAGGCCCGGGTTCGAATCACGCTAATCTCCCCACATCATCCACATACTTTCTTAATTATAAACCACACACCGTGCATTTATTTCTTCCCATGTGTATAGGTCATATAGATTAACTATATATAAATGATAAATATAGGAAGCAGTACAACCTTCTCTCCAGTTGATGAGGGCTTTCATTCGGAATGGCCGATCGCCGGTTCGAACCTCGCCCCAAGCACCAGACTAAAGGTTGTACTTCTCTTTTTCCGATTTTATATTACAAGGCATGTATTTCCCAATATACATCATGTATAGGTTTATTTGTAATAAAATTTTTTGATATATCTATTTAATTAATAATAATTATTATTATATAGTTTACTATAATAATTATATATTTATAGACATAGTTAAATTTTTTTGGAGATGCACGGCATGTAGTCCGAACGTACACGCCGTGTACCGCAGCTATATAAGCCGCAAGCCACCAGGATTGAGCCCATGTCACGCGGCCTCCCCATTTCCTCCCCTCTTCCTGTTTTCTTCTCCCGAACACCACCCGCACCCCCTTTTCTCAGATCTGTCGATTCAGGGCGTTTCGAGCTCTGATATCTCTTACATTGTTATCCTCGGTCAAGGTATGATGTTCTACACACTCTATTTTAAATTTTTAGACTCGTTTAGGGTGTTTTTTGGATCAGGGAACCATTCAGATTCCCCCCATATAGGGCCACGAAATGAAGAACACACACTGGGTAGTTCTATATATTTCCACACACAAAATAATTCAAAATTTGAATATACACGGTGTCTATGTTCGGCACACACTGTGTCCTTTTCATCATTCCCGAGTACCCCCTTTGCACACGACCTCACACACCATGTTCAAATGCATGACGTGTGTGTTTGGTACACACCATGTAAAGCATTTTCTTTGGCCCCTCCGTGTGTAACACATAACAAAACCTCTCACCCCATTTTCATGTACACATCGTGTGTGTTCGGTACAAGCCGTGTCTTTTATTTCTTTCGGTCGGCCCATGTCTCTCCCCCTACAAAGCCATGTACCTCGAGTGAATGACATGCTATGTTGTTATACTACACGGTGTGTAGTTTTTTTTCATTGAACTGAGAAAAACATGGTCGTGTCATTTATAACACATGACCACCTACACTTTGAGTGAACACGGCGTGAATGTTCGGTACACGCCATGTACTTTTACATGGTCTATTTTTCAGCCTTGACGTGTCTATCCAGAGAACATGGGATACTCCACATTTTTCAGTACATGCTGTGTACTCTGGAGTACACGCCATGTACTTTTATTTTCCAGTTTTCTCACATTTTCTTTGTTTGGTTTTCTTTCATTTTTCTTTTTCTTTTGTTTTGTTTCCTTTTTCATTATATTTAAGGATATGGCAAATCACGATCCTTCCCGAGGGAAGCGTCTAGCCTCCACCACTGAGGGTGAGAGGCCCAGCTATCGTAGGATCTGACTCCATCCACTGACTAAGCCGGACCCAGATGCTCCAGTCTTTCATCTCCTTCTATTGGCCATTCTACCATCACCCACTCCCTTAGAAGAGGTCGAGCCTACTTCTGCTGCACCTCCACCTTCTGGAACTGACTTTCCAAGCACCAACATTTCTTCTCCACCAGCTTCTGCTCTACCTACACCATATTCCTTAGCAGCTGGTCCCTTTTCGAGCACACCTTCCACTGAGACACCCTCTACTTCGGAAGATCCACCCACAGACCCACAACTGGGCTAGTACTTGCAAGTGCTCCCTATCCTTGCACGATATTCCCGGTCGCCGAACTCACATGTGATAGGGTTCGACACATATCTCATCGGCTTATACCATTGAGTGGTTGATACCTCGATAGTAGCATTCCACAATAGCTCGGTATTTCGGAGGAGTTGGAGGCGCTTCTTGGGCACACCTCACTCCTCGATATTTTCCATGTCAGTACTCCTGTGTTCCGTGAATTATTTTTTATGTTTGCGGCATTGTTTGAGTTTTATGGAGTGGAGTATCAGGAGACACCTGGCGATGTGGTACTCATAGTTCTATTCTAGCTAGGCGGAAAACGTTTTCTCTTACAATGACAGAGTTTGGGAGAGGGTGCGGCTTCTACCCCCATCCTATCACCCCACCCCCGGTTTCTACCTTGACCCAGCCCGAGCGCTCTGACCTCGTTACCATGTGGTGGGAGATCACTGGTTCTGACCACCGGTACTCCCCCACTTCCAAGAAGAGAACTCTTATTGGTGACCCCATCCTTCGCTTCACCCACCGGTGCTTCAGCTCCATCCTTTTCCCCCGTGATGAGGATATGGGGGTCGTGACCGGTTGTGACATGAAACTCCTTACCTGTGTCATTCTGCACGACTACCCAGACCTCCCCTATCTAGCCACCTCCTATTTCCACTCCATGTTTACCAGCCGTCAGGGCAACATGAACGATGTGCTTTACACCACTTGTATTGCCCACCACATAGGGGTTTTCGAGATGTGTTTACCTCATGACCTGTTAGGTTCACCCCAGCGGATGGACTTTCTCATGCTTATTCGTATGGGGTTGGACCGGAAGCGGGGGGGGTTCCTAGATCCTTTGCCCAGGGTTTCCCCCACCAACTTGCTGACCCCCCTTCCCCAGCTGATGACCCTGCTCCTCCTTCCTGACCCCCTCCAGCTTCTCCACCTCACCCACCTCCTACTGACCCCACTTCTTCTAGCCTTCCTTCTTCTGTCCCACCCCCATCCACCTTACCCCCTCACACTCAGTATATCATTACCTTTCCCACCACATATCCGTGATGGAGAAGGTCTTGGGTCACTTGGACATACGAAAGGTTTAGATGGAGCAGCAGTTCGTTCATATCATCGGCTGCCAGGACACCATTGCGAGAAATTTGATTCGTCTAGACGGACGCCATGTCCACATCGAGCTGAAATTGTAAACTTTTGTTCAGAATTTGGGAGTTCCACTGCCTACACCACCTGCTTCTTCCTCCGCTTCTACCCCTTATGCTTCTCCACCGCCCTCTCCTGCGTCAGCCACTGATTCTGTTCTGCTGTCTAGTGTAGGTCCTGCTGCTACTCCTACTACCGCCACCACTACTTCCAGTCCAGGGCCTGCTGCTGAGCTTCCTTGGTCGAGTCTAGAACCTGCGGCTCCTATTTATCCAACTACCCTTCCCGGTGCATCATCCCAACCTTCAGATTCCTCGGTTCCCGCGTCGTCTCTACCAGCCGATTCTGTACTGGATGTGCCGTCCCCTGAGGCGACCCCATAATAGTGACATTTTTCTTTATCTTATATATATCTTTTGTCATTTTCATTACTGTGATGTAATGAATGTTTTTAGTTTTATTTTTCCTCAACAGTCACAGGTATCATGGAGCACCTTGGGCATCACTTTTCACAGGGGAGTATTTTTTCATTTCTATTGTCTTTCTTTTTGGATTTACTTCTTCCACTGATTTCCCTCATTTTGTCCCCCATCTCTCACCCTTGCCCAACCTTTCCCTTACTATTTCACTTAGTGGTCCATGTGTCGTATTATGTTTTGGGGAGCTTCTATCTCTTTCAACATATTCGTGGCCCTTAAACTAATATAAGAGACATCATTATTAGATTCTATATTTGAAAATTTAAAGAAATTTTGGTTAATCATTCTTATAGATTCATAAGTTATCAGCAGAAACTTTTTGAGGGTTTCATGCTTATTATTATTTTTGATTATTTTAAAATGATTGCTGATATAGTTTAAATTGTAAATTTTAATCCTTGATTAAATTACATTTATTACGCTAATAATTTATATTCATGTCATGGCCTGATTGTCCCTTTATAATTTTTCCACTCCTGAGAGGTATTCTAAACCTTTTTTTGTATTTATTTTCTAATACCCTCTTTCTTGAGAGATTCTTAAGATATGCATCACTACCAGAATTTGAAAGTTTTCTTTTCAAAACATGATGAAATTTTTGAATTACATTAAAATGATTGATGCACAAGATTTTTTTCACCACTTTATCATGAGACCTACCTTATATTTAATCTTTGTTAAGCCCATAGAATCCATGAAAAACTTTTATAGGAATCCACAACACAGGCCCAGTTCCCTTCATACCCCATTACTTTTTGAACTTGCATGATTATTCATTTTGGTGGTTTAAAGAGGGAGTTTGAAATATATAGCTTATTTTTGTGCACAATCATGGAATGAAGTGTGGGGGAGTGCCTCTTGATTATTTGGGGCAGAATGCATTCCAAACATCTACTCATTTTATTCTTAATTGTTTCCCTTCTTAAAAAAAACAAAAAAACAAAAAAACAAAAGGGGGAGCTTATGCTTATTTCCTCATGAACCCTACTTGCCAAATGAAGATTGTAACTATTACAAAAGCATTTGACTGTGCTTGTCAAGAAAGCCTTTTTCAGTGAGCTTTACATTAAATATCATGCAATGTTTTTTAGAGGAATTGGCCTTCCTTTTTCAAGCCTCAAAATTCATTTTTCATCTAAACCTATCAACCCTAAGGCACGGAGACATCTGAACCTTATTGATAATTCCCTCATGATTTTTGTAATTCAATTTTTATGAACTAGAGAAAAAGTTAAAATTTCCAACCCATGGATAGAGTGTATATACCTTATATTGAGCATAACATTGAATAAAAACATTTTGAGAGTAGACTGTGATTTTTACTGGTAAGGTAAATCATCAAGTGGCATGATTATTTTTGAATGGTTGAAAAATGCGTTGAAAGATGATGAGAGTAGTTAATTGCATTATATATGAGGCATGATTTTAATATCTTATGGACTGAATATTTTTGTGCCTTTTAGAATCTTTCCTCAGAAACTTTATCAGTAATACATTTGATGAATTAAATTCCTTCCTTTTTAATGTATTGGCTCTTTTAATTAGATGTTGATATTTTTCTTGAGGGGAAGAAAACGACTAAGTGTGGGGGAATTTGATGAACCCAATTTGTGTTTAAATTTCCATATATATTATTGAAAATAAAAATATGTTTTCACCAAATATCTGTTGTTTCATGAACATATTCTTTGAATTTGGTGATTCTGTTTACTTTCAAGAGCTTTCTGGCTAAATACACAAATCAAGGGAAGTCTGTGAAAAATATAAAACTACATGGCGTATACTTTTTATACACGCCGTGTACATTCAACCAGGGACATAGATCAAAAGAGAGAGTACACGACCATGTCACCATGAAAAATTTACACACCGTGTATGGCAGTGCTACACGATGTGTACTACATTTTAGAAGCAGTTGTTGCTATGAAGAGTCTACATGACCATGTGGCCGTTGAAGGAAACGCAGTGTGTTCCATTTTTTACATGTCGTGTCTTCTTTTATAGAAGGGGATTGGTGGCCACATTTTGATACTACACGCCGTGTATGGTGGCGCTACATGCCGTGCACACTCAACTTTCAGGCAGCGCCGTGTTCAAAGTCATAGACGGCGTGTTAGGACGCTTACCAGTGGAGAAAATGGGCGCCAAAGCGTGTTGATGTAAGTAAACGACATGTATATTATATACACACCATGTACTTTATTTTTCTATAAAAATATTCCTTGGCCTTCAGATTAAGGAGTTGGAAACCATTGGACGGTAGAGAAGCTCTTCTACTACCATTCCCAAAGCCACCGAGGTGCCGTTATTCCATCGTTCCACCTTTTGAAACCTTACCTCATCCCTTACACGATAAATCTATCAGGTATCATGTGTGTAATTTCTCTCCTTCTTTCTATGTGTAAATAAACCCCTCATGTTGGGGATGTGGATGAATGGATTGTTATTTTTGTGTTGTTTTATATAGTTGTGTTTGCTCATTGTAGTTCTTTTTACTCTTCTTAATTCACTGTCAAATATAACTGAAAATTCAGAGCCGAGCCAAGGGATGAAATATCAGCAATACAAAAGAGAAGTAACGGTGAAAACATCCATGACCAATGGAAAGATTTCACCTATTAAAATAATGGACCGAACTTCATAAAGAATTAAGAACACTGACTACCGAACCAAGGATACAACTTCTCTAATTCCAAACAAGAGGAACCGGACCAAGGAAGTCTTGTACCAAAATTAAATCCAGAATGATTGCATTATTATAAACAACACAACCATTTAAACAATCTTCATAAGAACTCCTTAATCACCATAGCCCCGACACGTCTTTTATTAATCTTTTAAACTCTTTAAATTCACTCGTTGTTTTCTTTAAAACTGTTAATAATTTATTCAATGTAAACCAATATAGTTTTAATCGAAAACCAAAATCAAACAAATCAACTCTAAATTCTACATACTTATCCTAATTAATTATTAACTCAATTGAATTCACGCACTCCATTGTTCCCTGTGGTTTGACCCCGAAATTATGCTATACTAAAGTTTTAAGAATGTGTAATTAATTTGGGACACATACAACTTCAGCCATAACGACAAGAGATACTAACAACTTATATTAAACATTATTTCATTCATTATATACTTTATAGGTTCCTGTCATAAATTGACAATTTTTCATAGAATTTTTTTATCCATTTTACCTAACCTAAGGTTCTCATAATTGGAAATATGTAATGAAAAATTTAATTTACATCTATAAATAAAAACAATATTTCTGTTGTAATTGGAATTTTAATTAAACAAAGCCTCATAATCAGTAATACTCAAAAATAAGTAACATGTTTCTATTATTTCAAGGGGATATGTTTATTAAGATGACACTATCAATTTAAATATGACATATATAAGTGGATGATAATATTTTAGATAATAATTCACACATAGCATGAATATACTCCCATGTGTTTTTGTATTGAGTCCTAAATGAGTAAATGTGACCTACAAGGGTGCCATAAATTATTATAATATTTAATCACACCCTTAATTCATTATCACATAAAGAAATATGACCAACATACATGGATCAGATCAACTTTATCTCATAAGAATCAAGGCCCAACTAACCTACATGGTTCCATTTTTTTATATTTTAATTTAACTATATGGGTATCTTTTGAAAGTAGTATAGTTACAAGCCTTTATTAGGATACCATTTGATTTAAAATGATAATTTAATAGTTGTTAAACATATAACATGAAATATATGTATATAAATATATTTCATGGTGGTTTGATTATATAATATTCCAATTTCTAATTTATAATGCTCACATACACATTATTTATAGAAAATTGGATCTCATATAATCATTACCAGTTTGTCTTTTCCCATGAAAAAATGGTTCATGGACCAAGAATTTAATTATTCATTAATTATGGTTCCACAATCAAGATATATGGGTAAATCCATTTAGGTTTATTCATACACTTTAGTAACCAAATGTAAATCAAAAGTATAACTTGGAAAGATACGAAAAGTAGTAAATACATGTAAAATGGAAATAATTATCCATTCATGATAATAAAATACATATACAAGAAACCATATAATAATGGAATATAAATAACATTAAAAAATATTAACCTTAATAAGTTATACTTATAATAATGCTAAATAATAACTTCATCACATTATACACTCATTGAACCTTTCAAAAATTCTAGGAAATCATGGTATGCAACCTAAATGGATTGGAATATTCATTGAATGTGATTTTTTATGTGGATAGAATTATTCATATAATGATAAATTCATCCCATACTAATCCATTGTTAAAATATAACAATCTCATAAATTAGTAAGCAATTAAAATTAAAAAGATCACCAATGTTGAAATCATAATCCACTTTAATGAAAAAAGAATTAATAATTGTCCTATCCAATTTAACATGGTAATTACCTTATTATTTGGGAAACACCTCCTAGAAATGGGTATTTCTCAGGAATTTACACATTCTTCATATCCTCTTTACCAATCCAAAATATTAATTGGTATATAAATCACCTCTAATACCGTATTATAACATTATGACTTAGGAGCCACTAAAACGATTCCCCAATTCAGTTAGTCATATGGTCTCAAGTGTGCCTCCACATAAAATAGAGCGTGAAAAATAAAAGTGAGGGTAGATTAATTGTATAGTTAGGAGACTGTAACCTCATGATAATATTTGAAAAATGGTATAAAAGATAAATAATCAATCAATAGAGAAGGATTTATAATAAAAATAAATCTGATGAAAAATAAAAAAAATTGGTAAAATATAAAATTCCATATATTAAATTATGCATAAATTTCCCGATGTGGCTTAATAACCAAGTTAATAATAATTTAGTAGGTAGAAAAATAATCAATAGTATAGGTATAATTAAAATTTACAAAACTCTCTAACGGATCACTACATGTGTTTCCTAATCTATGGCTCAATCCTCTTCTCTTAAGATCCCATGAAAAAATAAAAAATAAAAAAATAATTCATAATCCTGAACTTGTATAAGTGTTGTCTATTTGGGTTCCCCAATGCAATGGAGGCCTAATAAATGTGTGACATAAAATCAGGAGGCCACCACTGAAGTTGTATAAATCTTTCAAGTATGTTAATAGAAAATATTGTAGTGTGTGTGTATAATGAATAAATAATGAATTAAAAATAAATATAACAATTCAGGATTAGGTACCTCAGGGGAACATGGATGACCATAACAACCTTATCCTATGATGTAATATCTATACACATTCCCACGTGTATATATTCATTCATCATATAATTATTTTCACTGATACAAATGCACCATCTTGGACCCATATAGGTAGGATAAGGAATCCATATAATAATATCACAAGTGTGGTTTATTTAATTACAAAAGAAATCATCCATGACATCCATGACCATGAAACATAGTAATGGTGATAAAAGTATAATTTTTGTATAGTAACCTGGGTAAAAAATTTGTTTTCATATTTAATTACTGTTTGCAGACATCATAGAAACTCCATGTATTTACATTTATTTTATCATAAGACCATTATATTTTGACGGATAAATGGTACATCACCATGGGGTCCTAGCATAATATATATCATGAATCCATACCACTAGTCATGTGTAACTATAAACATGCATGATATATATTTTTAAAATAACGGTGTCATAATTGGAATTTTGTAATTTGGAAATGAAGTATTGCATATAATCTGTTATTAGTATGGTTATTCAATTTGTATATCCATGATGTTCCATAGTTATTAAACCCATATATCACTCTTAACAACCAACTACCCTATGAGAATGTCCATTGAATTATGAAAAATGGAAACCCTCATGTATCGCTCAGATCATTTGGAAACCTTCTTATCTATTATCACTTTTATGGTGATCCAAATTAATAAATCCCATGTAACGATCATTTATTTAAATAATAAAAATAACTCTATGTTCATCCATTGAATTCCATGTAAGAAACCTGAGTATCCCTTATAGAATATATAATATTAATATATATATATAAGAAACGACACAAGGGATTCTGAAAAAGGAACATGAATATTTCTCAAGAAGTAATACAATTCACTAAATCATTTAAATTTACGAAATATTGATGAACATGTTAGTAATAGAACTTTAGTATCTCTTGATCCATAATACAATTCATTTAATCATTTAAATCTCTAAAATATGGATGTACATGTTAGTAAAATTCAATAAAAATTTAATATTCATTGAATAAATAGGTTTATGTATATGAATTACATATCCCTAGTAAAGTATACATAATGATGTCCCTGACCATTTATCATGTAAAATATACCTTTTAGTAGCCCCATTGTTTTAATTTATTTAGCACACCTCATAGGGGATATTAATATTAAGCTATGGAAATATTATCATATCAATTCCATTAATTCTTGTTTATTATCCCTTATAATAGGTTCCATTCATCAAACCTATCAAATTTCATCATGGGTAAGAAATAATTACAAGAATGATCATTTGAGAAACATTCTAGAGTATTGGTTCACTTACATAAACATTCATATTAAACGTGGTAATATAATCCAAAAAACCAGCGGGACATTTGGGTTGAGGTGAGAAAACTCCAATAGAAAAAAATATAGCTAACAACTATGTGATTTAAGGAATTTAGTTCTATATATTTAATTTTATATTTTCAGGGTAACACACAGAAATTACTAAATTCATGAAAATGATGAATATTAAAAATGAAAATATTTTTATGTTATTTCATAAATATTAACTACCTTATAACAAGGGATTTTCAATTATCCATTATTGGCCTTTAACTTGAGATAAATCATGATAAATCAAATGATTTGTCAAAACCCATAAAATTAGGAAAAACAATTTCATGGATTTTGTGTTCTATATGGAAAGGTTAACAGATAAAGGATAAAGGATGAGTCGTATAACTACTAATAAACATCAAATTCATCAGAGGAAACTCAATTTAGACATAGTATGATTGATATTCAAGGAACACTTGGAAATGTGAGGATCTGATACGATACATGGAACCCAATTACGTGTTTGGAAAATTAAGAGGTTGAGCCCCATCTATCATTTTTTAAATTGTCACCCTTAATTTCTCATGATGTTTACAGGAGACACATATTAAATTCCTCATGTTAATCCCGCATGATTTAACATCATGTATCTTATAGCTTCACCTTATGAAAGCCATTCATGTTGTGAATGACCTATAGAAGCAATTCCTGACTTCATAGCCCACATGTTATTATTCTTTTATTCTCCTGAATTCTCTATACATATACTAAAGAATATAAAACATCCTAAAATATCATTTATATATTTTTAATCTACTATAACCTCTCTCATGTTATGGTAACTCTAAATAACCCATCCACCAATTGAAAATTTTAAATTCCATTAAAAAAGATATGATGTCTCAAAATAGTATAGGTTACACATTTATTCTCAAGGAATAAGTAACCAGAAAGAATCCATTAAAGTACGTAAGACCATTAGAGAAATGTGTTATATCATTAATCTTATCCCCACCATTAAATTTATATAGAACATTAAAAATATCTATTTGATAAATTGTAACCTTATTGTTTATTTTTTATTTTATTTTAATTTTTAGAATGTAAAGATTAAATTTGAAACTATTGACACAGTGTGAGGTTTAATTTTTTTGAGATGAAGTAGTGGAATTTTTTTTTCTTACTACCTAGAAAAAATATTAAGACAACAATGATGGAACAAGTGTAGTTTGATTTATGGAAAATGATTTCATTTATATGACTAATATCCCTTAATGATGCATACGTCAGCTACTATAGAAGGAGATAATGTTGGGAAAATATTTTAATAAATTGTTTAATAAAATTTACCTTCTCTGACTAGAGGATGAATCAACTAAGCACCCTGGAAGGTATGTTTCCAAGATTGAATGCCACATAGAAAAAGTGTGTCCTTGGAGTTGTGTACTAGTGCAGGTCGAATGATACATGATTAAAGAGTGAATCACTATGTAGAAAAATGACTTGTTGTATATGGATTCTTTAATGGATTTAACAATAGTATCATATAATTCATACAATAATGAGACAGTAAAACCACAGAGGGAATATTAGATTTGGGATAATATAAAATATAGAAATTATTCAATGCTCATGAAAGGTGGGAATTATTGTATAATAATGGTTTTTATACTTAAACAGTTACATATATCCTAGTATTTATATTTGTATGAAGAACCATCCCCCTATATTTATTACTAGAAATGATCAACATGAAATAATACTCATATAGTAATCTAAACAAAATTCATGATTGTAAGCTCAAAGTTGGTTTTACTTGTTCATTTTGAACAAGTCTCTAATAAAAATAAATAAGGGTCGTAGTGATGATATAGAAGAGGATTTTTTAAAGAATAAAAAATTCAATGTCCAAAATAACTATTTTACATGGTTTTATAATATTCCAATATATTTACATATCAATAAATGGATTTCATATCAATGGTTATAATGGCTTCACATAAGATGAAAACCACATAGGAATGGAATAATTTATATGATAAAATAAAAATGTGTTAGTGATAATATGTGATTCATCAGGTATAAGTAATTTTGGTATCATCACAAGAGTAACTGCAGTTATGGTATGATATATATTCATCTAATTTATAATTTATGTATCACATAAAGACACTATGGGTCTCATTTCCTAACAAATACACTAATTAATAATTAATATTAAGTAATGCCTATACACATATTTAATGACTAAAATATTCTGGTTTATTCTATTTTCAATACATAAGTTGAATTTTAAAAAGTTATTATTTTATGGAATTTATGAAACATACTCATTAATAAATGTATTTTGAGTCTCACCATTCATAGAGATATCATTTACTAAAAAATTAATTTTTTGTGAGATAAATGATGCTTTTGGAGAGTAATAAAAGGTGATTTTATTTGGATTTCATATCAAAATATAAAAGGATATTAAATGTAAAATATTATATAGTATGAAATACGTAAAAAAATATTGAATGTGATATATTTTGATCATCAAGCATAAATGATGTTTCCATATTTGGAAATATAGAATGAATATATTTCATGTGTATTCTGACTATATAATAAAAATATGTTGAAAGAAATGATATCACATGATCTAAATTTATAGAATATTTATTTTTAACTATTAACAATATTATTCCCTGAATTTATATATTAAGATAGAATAGGGATACATGATTATTTTTATGTTTCCTTACCCAGAACATATAGTGATATTGTAGTGATAAAATGTTAAAGATATTATAGTGGAAATACTAGAATGTGGGAGGTATTATGGACTCGTACATGAATGAATAGAAACCTGGAAATTAATAAATAATCATATAAAAATGGAATAACATTAATGATTAATAGTGCATCTGCCCATAATAGAAGATGCATAAAGCTAAAAATTTTCTTTTCATTATTGACAATCACATATTTCTTGATATTGTTTTCTTTCATACATGAAATGGTATACAAATGAGTAGAAGAGTATTTGAAATATGGATAATAATTGATATTTCCTAAAAATTTAAGGATGGGGAGTCATGTAATGGAATGAACAAGACCACTAGTTTCTATAGATATTGTAAGCAATAGTAGATTTTCGTATATTGATTCATCATTAATTTTACTCTCCATGGATTAATCCAAATAATGTTGAAAAAAATAAAATTTATGTGTCCCTTTAAATATTACATTACTACAATAATTTGTGTAAATATGGCGAAATTGAGATAAAATAAGTTGTGAAGGTAGTGGAAGGAAACTTCTACATAAGTGGAAACATGATTTAATGTGACAAATTATCCATCAAGATGAAATATTATTAAATTTGTTTAACCCTAATTAACCTTCCCACCCACACCCTAACCCAACTCTCAGGGTGCCTTTTGGCCAAAAGTTAAAATCAATACCTATTTTTATCATTTTTTTACAGAATAAGTTATTTTTTGTTTAATTTGAATTTGATTCAATTATTTCTCAATTCTTTTTCAGTGGTATAAAATATATACCTTATAGTAGGAGGTAAAAACCTACTAATTTTAATTTATGGATGTAACTTATAATATTATGTATGATATCATTTTTATTCTAGGTTAGAATGATGTTATATTCAAAAACATATCAAAATAATTTGAATATTTATACTTTAGTTAGGAAAGAATTATAAAAAAATATAGGAATGTAGTTTTGAAAATATTTCATGTGGAATGTTTTAATGGGATATATGGGTGAACATATAAGATTTATATGGATAATAATATTTAATGAAAGATCAAGGGAAATATATCCCAGATTAGAATCATATGAAAAATGTAGATACAAATGTCATTATGTTTAATAGTAAGAAGAGGATGAATCAGAAGATGTACTTTTTTTTGTAAAATGACTCTCTAATTTTGGTTACCAATTTTAAATTAAAAATATTATTATACTATATCACTATATTTTTTGGAATCATATAAATGAAATAGTGTCTAATATATTATGTAATTAAATAGAAAATGTGAATCTATCCTTGAACTATAATAAAATCCTGTAAAAAATATATGTTATTTTATAAACTATATATAATGTGTAATGACCAAATTTTCCTGATATTTTTTAGGAATTATTTGGGAAAATAATGAGATCATTTACGATGAAGACATGTGATTCTGGGGCTCGGAGTTCTTGAAATGATTATTTGAAAAATGTTAAACTTTTAATATTGCGTGTGATAATTTTTCCTAAAAAAGTATAATAAAATCCATGTGGGTGACTAGATAAAAAATATGAGGGAAAATTTTTGTTTAGAGTATTATGTTTCCACTAGGCGTGACATATCATTGGTTGGTGTGGGTAATCTATGAAAAGTATTCTCTAGGATGTAACCATAAAGAATACAATTAAATAAAATTATTTTATTTTCAAATCCGAATAACCCGTAAATAGTAACATGGTTTGGAAATATGAGACCCTTGTTGATTTTATAAGGGGTTTTTCTCCTTATATGAGACCTAACATCGGCCAGTGTGGGATTACTGTTAAACGTAGGTTTTGGATGTAAACATAATTAAAATAAAATTTAAAAATATTTTTAATGCAGCTACATTTATTTTTAAATTTCCTTTTTGGTAGGAAGCTAGATTTAGGCTTATAACACTATATAAATAGCTAGAGGCTATTAAAGAGTCTAGTAAAAATATTTCTTCATGAACAACTACAATGGAAGAACGAGTTGATTAGGGATCGATGTGATATCAGAACTATAGGATATTGTAGATGAGGGAAAAAAATATTTTTTCACCAATAACCGATCCAAACTTAATGTAGGATGTTGATATCTGTGTGATTTTCACTTTTTTCTATTATTTATTTCTAAAAAAACATGGAATAATCCAAAAACATATTATCCAACATATCAATATTATGTTGTAGTATGGAATATTTTGCATGTTAATAGGAGTGGATCAAATCCATTTCTAACGAAATTCCCCAGGTCTAGATCGTTGGCCATGAATGCTTCTCTATCGATGATAAACCACTAATATGTTCATTTATCCATCCTTTTTCTATATGTTCTTCACTGTTGGAACCCTATGGTTCCCAGGTCGATGTTTCCAGGTGGCTCCAAATGCAATTTGACGCTTGGAATGCAAGAAATGAGGATAAAGGCCAAGGGCAGTGATTGCTGCTACCCAATGATCGAGAAAGTGGCTGCATTTTAAAAACAAGAACACCGTAGCAGGGGAGGAGACCTATGGAACTAGTTCCATGGGTGGAATCGGTTGCCCAAATTGCGGGAAGATAATGCATGTAGGGATACCAGACCACATAGGTCCCTCCACGGTAGAAGTAGTCCCCTGTGACCGAAGGGCTGCGGTGGATCAGATATTCAACTCGTATCCACATCGGAGAAGGGACCCACAGGGGGGAGGGGGCATGGGTGCATGTAAGAAGGAGGGCCAGCCACATGATACGTAGTCTGACACCATGTTGAACTGGGGAGCCAACTGGACACACTTTCGGTCTACCACATGGACATGGGGGATACTGCCTGGGTGGGCCATGTTTTTTCATAGAATAATCACCACTGAATAGTGGGCCAAGTTGGAGAACTGACACACAGTCCAGTGAACCATTGGGTCAACCCAATCTAACTGGTTCTGCTAAACCGGACTTAGTCCAATCGACCGAACCAGGTCGGGTCGATAGGATGGGTTCGGGCTAGACTCGTACTAGACCAACCCCTTTTTATTAAAATAGTAATTTATTCTAACTAGGAGGTATGTTTTATGTGTTTTTTGTGATGTTATGAACCATGTGACGAGACGATCCTTTTGAGATACTCTATGTGAGTTATTTTGGATGTTTTCATAATACCTAATAACAAAAGGATTAGGTGCTCCCAGAACAAGCATGCTACGAGTTGAATCTTGTGGATGGATATGCCTATGAGATATTGGTGACTATATTACATGGGGACTGTATGACCCATTGATTCTTCGTACCCTATCGACAATCCATGTTCTATCGAGGCTCAAGTTTCCATCAATTCTTTTTGTACCATCGATGCCACATGGGCCATTGACACATTTTGTGTTATCTACACTTCATATGTTGTTGTGACTGATTCGGTACTCCATTTTCCTACCATGGTGCATGTCCTCTAGTCACTGAGTGGTACAACCCAATCGAGTTAGGGTGACAGTCCTCGATATATGAATTAGTAGTCCCATGTCTTATCAGTGTGAGGGTCCTTCATGAGTAGTACTCTCTAGTTGGATACATTGTGAAAGTAGTCACATACAATGTTGTACTCCAATATCTCAGAGTAGCGGTGCGGAGTTGGACTGCCAATAGAAATTGAGCTATCTCTGGTGTTAAATATAGATAAGAGAAGAGGACTCATTCAATCTATTTGAACAATTCCTAGATAGATGTTAGTAATCCTTCAACGTACTGAGGAGTGGTCCACTCCTACAATAGTGATAAAGGATTCATGGGTTATCCAAAAGGTGAGCCCCATCAACTATATGTAGTGGAAATGGGTGGGCCTTGTTACATTGGATTCATTAGCTTCTTTTGGGTGAATGAAAACAATGAATGGACCTCCGATGCTGGGCAGTAGAGCTGGACCAAGTAGGATGTTCCCCATGTATTATGTTCACTTAGACATACAATTAGGAATGGTAGGGTTTTTCTCAATGGATTAAATATCTCAAACGAGTGCCAACTATGATAACTGATCTCATGGAGTGTATCCTCTTCTATTTCATGCTATGACTCATGCCTATGAAGAGAATATTATTTCTGTATATGAAGTTGGAACTTCATGATACTTAGTGTCTGATATGGGTATAACTCTATGTTTGTTATATATGTGTTGTAGACATATATCTATCTAGCTATTTCTATACATTGCATGTATTCCTTTGTGTCATAATTTGTGTATTTATTATTGGTTTCTATTTTTTTCAGCATGTCCTACTGAGTATTTTTTTTACTCACACCTACATGGGATTTACCCAAACAGGTCATGTCTTGTACAGACAATTGATACATTGATGGAGTTCTATGTAGACCAGAACCAGGTGGTGTTTGGAGTTATTAGGTAGGCGTGGTGTTCTTTTAAAGCATCAGACAATTGTCCAACACATACCCATCAGGCATGGTATTTTTTGGATGAGTTTAAGGAGATTTTTATATTAGTTTTATAGAATCTTAATTTTGATGATCTTGTTTTTCTTGGCATTTCTTACATTCCATTTTATTATTATCATTCTCAGTTGTTTGTGTTTTTAGTGGCATGCATACTTTTTTACTTAGTGTTTTCACAATTCAGTATTTCGGTCTATGAGACATGTTCATTTGTACAAGTACTTAGGGAAATACCTCCCATTTGTGGGTTATTCCTACTCAGATCTAGTCAACATCCCTTGGACTATTAATGGAATGCTTTGGGTGGTCACATCCCAGTCCCCTCTGGGAAAAGTCGTGATAGAGTGGTATTAGAGGAAGGATCGATTTTACTTGAGGACCAGGAGTCTGTGAGATTCTTTTGGGGATACAATGTTGAGTGTTTCGAGTTTGGATATTTTTGCATGGAATCCAGTTTGGGTGCGATGTATGATGTATCCAAACACCATGACTCTTAGAACCTACTTTTTGACATTGTACATGAAAACAATGATTGAATAGAATAAATGGTATATACATCATATATGAATTTTTGTGTCTTCCATGTCCTTATTGAGTTTGCTCTGTATATATACTTGATTGACCATGTTACATCTTGTTTAGCTTCCTGATTACATCACATAGAAAACCAACCATGATTCCACCACATGATCGCGAGGGTGATATTCTGGTTGGCGAGATATTGGTACATCAATTTATACCAGAGATAACACCTCCAGGTGGTTCAAAATCTAGTCCACCACTTGTTTAAAAAAACATGGTACTCATGGTACCAACGGCTGAGGAGATATGGCTGACCGTGCTTCATGGTTTTCAGGGATATAGACCGCTCAGGTATCTAGGCGATCCCCAAAACACAGGAGGCAAAGTTGGAAGCCTCCTCAGGACACCAGTAGATTAGATGGTGGTCCAGGCCGTGAGCCTTCTACATGGCTGCGTAGGTCAACTATGGGGTTTGGATACCCGATCTTACGATGAGGCAAAATTTCCAAGGATAGATTTTGAGAGCCTTTTCTAATAATATTTATCACCTTATATGCTAAGGGATATGAACGTATAGAAGATTCTACATCTCTGTAAAGATTACATGTCAGTATCTGAGTATTCATCAAGGCATATTGACCAATATAGGTACTAGATGGATATGGAACATGACCAATGTTTCAAGGATCATACCTTAGATAATGGTGATTTTGGATTTCCAAAAAAAAATTATTCATATACACATTCCTACCGATACTGGGGTGTGAGAGAAAACATTTGTGTTTGAAAATCCCCTGGAAAAGCAATTTAGTCAGTAATAGTCATCAATGTGAATGAGTGAGTTGATTGATTTTTATAGAGGAAAATGTGCCATAAAAGGTGGGAGAGTAGTAGGAGGTGGTATACATTTTGACATGTTACCACCACTGCCCCTAGGTGGTCCATTCTAGGCTTTGGGAGCTGGATGAAAGTGGAAAGGATATAAGAATATGGTCAAGGCATATGACCCAATGTCTCAAAGAATGATTCAATGTATGGTTTGTGTCTATTCTGCATTATATTCCATATTGATAGACAAATATACTAGTAATTATCTAATTAACATGAATCTTATTTCATGACTCGGAGATTATGGTTAAACTGGTAACTCGATCCTCCCCTTGGAGACTCTAACTAGACGAAACCAAGTGATCACACACTAATGCTGATAGTGTGACCTGAATATTAGAGGTGAGAGTTTCAATTGGAATCTCTTAGTATCAGTGTCGAGGCCTTAAAACATAATTCATGGAATGGAATAGTTATCCACATATCATTCTCAAATTGACCGTTTAAGTGAGGAGTGTGTTGTGTCTGCAATAGTGGAGATATTTTTTCCATGTTAGTAATAAGGAATCATAGGAATCATAGGATGTACTCAAACATTTGAGAGTAAAGTAGATTACTCATCAATTTGATAGAACAACCCTCAGTGAATTGAATTTTATTATTCCTTAATTCCAGACAATAGTGGTGGAGAAGTAGTGGATCTGTAATGTTTGAGAAAGAGTCCTTGGCTAGAGTCCCTCTAAGACTATTAATTTGAAAATGAATATACTCATGGGATGAAGAATGTGGTAGTAGATTATTTCAACATGATATTTTGTTTGTCATTACAGAGCAAGGCAACCAAGTGGTTGTCCTTGTTATTGTTTTCCTTGGTAGATGTAGTTGGAGAAGCTTATCTCTAACCAATGGTTAACACCCCTCCACTCATATAATGAGTCAAGGAGGCACAACTCAAGGATATCGACTGTGAGACCCTACGTCCATTGATGACCATAAGGAATACCCATGATGAACATTTGATGGTGGGGATCACGTTTATATTTATAAGGGACGCATTGTGGTACCCGTGACATTGAGGTGGGAGGTTCTATAGAAGTTACATAAATTAATGTTTTGGCTTGTACATACACGTTAGATCCATGAAAAAAATTGTGGGAAGGATAAAATACTTTATCTTGGACTGAGTACCTGGTTTCTATGTTTGGTTCCTGCTACTTATGATGTAACATGATCTGGGATTCGATAATCCTGGAGGGATTTTTTGGTATGTGGGGTCTCAAATCCTAATATTTTTGGCAGTAGTGAATTCCTAGAGTGGATAGATGAATTTTTATATGCAGGAAAGTCTCAGGGAGGACATCATTAATGGAATAATGATTATAATTTGGTCATACTGTCGATATGAAATCTAGGTTTTTGTTTGAATAATTTAATGGTTTACCTACTAACTATTTCAAGAATATTGTGTTTGGAAAGGGTTTCTTCATTTATTTCTTGGGGTTCATGGAAAAAATGTGAAAGGATCTCGATGGAATTAGTGATTAGATTACCAAAGATGTCAAGGGGACACATATCTATCTGGGTGATCATTGACTGACTCACAAAGTTATCCCACAACATTTTTAGATGGGAGAAGAGTCTAGAATAATTATTGGGATGCCTCTATGTTAGGGAGAAAATTTGACTACCTAGAACTCCATCAATGATTTTCTCAAATCGTGACACTCATTATTAATCCTGGTCATGTGGATCGATGATTGAATATATGTGATACTTTGTGGATGAGTGATTTATTTATTGTGTGTCCAATGACACTAAAAGATTCTACAGAATAGAAAATGGTAGTGGGAGGCTCAGTTTCTTGATTAGTAAAATCTTCTTTTTAGGTATCTCTTGGTTTGTATTTTGAGGAAATAAAGCCTTATGTTAGTGAAAATGTAATTACATGAAATTTCCAAATTTTCTTTTTAAAAATTAAATGGAATATTCTTGAGATTAAACACTACGATGGAATGTGATTTTGAGGCTCAGAGTCCCTAGAATGATTGTTTAGAAAATATTATACTTCTAATAGTTTTTTGATGGTTTTTTCTGGTAAATATAGAATAACATGCATGTGGGTTCCCAAATCATAAATTTAAGGACACTATTGTGTTCATATAAGTGATTTTACCTATAGTGTGTCCTATCCTTGGTCGGTATGGGTCAATAGTGAAAATTAGTTTTGGGATGTAACCATAAATAAAATAATTACATAAAATTATTTTATTTTCAAATCCTAATAACTAATAAATGGTAACTCATATTGGAAATCAATGACCCTCATTGTGTTCGTAAGGATGTATTATTCATAGTTCAGGCATAACATTGACTAGTTCAGGTTGAAGGTGAAAGATAGGGTTTGGACATAAACGTCAGTCAAATAATTTAATAACAATTATTTTTAATGTGGAAACAGTTACTATTAAATTTCTTTTTTGGAAGGGATCTAGGGTAATGCTCATAATCCAAGTGAAATAACTGGATTCCATAGAGGGATCTTGGAGAAATATCTCTCAATGAACATTGACGATGACAGTACGAGGGGATCAGGGATCATTGGGCCAACAGAATTAGAGTATCTCATCGAGGATGGAAATTAAATCGTTCTTCGTCAATGAACGATCAAAACTCCTGCTAGGATTTTGATCTCTTCATGATTTCCTATTCTTCTTGTTATAGACTTCTACGATGAATGTGGACTAATCCCTGAATAAATTATCCGACGAATCAACCATATTCTGTGGGAGGGAATATGTAGCTGGTTAGAGGGATTGGATCAAATCGGATTTTAACCCAAAATCCTTAGATTTAGATTTTTGGATAGGAATTCTTTGATTCTGATGATAATCCATTTCTATGTTCATTAATATCTCTTTTTTCTACATTTTCTACAATGTGGGAACCCCAAGGTTCTCACCTCGATAATTTCGGGTGGTTCCGAATACGATTAGACCCCAAGAGTGCAAGAAAGGAGGATCAAGGCCCTTGGTAGGGTTGGTTGTGTCCCGATAATTGAGGATGTTACTATATTTTAGAAACCGGTACACCAAATCCTTATTAGCAACCCAAAGAATTAGGGCTTCCAGCAGCGGTGCAGGACGACGCCTGGTGGTAATTTGGAACCGCAACGTGCGGGGTGTGGCGAAGGATATTGACACCCCAAAAGTGAACATGGAAGAATTCGTAGTCTGGACACATAGAGGGCATGATCGAAACATGTTGGGATAGTGGCGGTGATAGCCTAGAGCGGTGTCCAAAGGGTCATGGAGTAGCAGGGATGCAAATCGAAGCTGCATCGAAGGAGGGACCTTTGGGTGTATACCTGGTAGATGGGTCGACCACATGAAATGCTGTGTGGGAAAACATTGATCAGGGGAGATGATTATCCATGCATATGGGATACCTTGTTGAACACGAGGATGCGACCAGGGGGGCTGTGTCCAATAGAGCATAAACAGTCCACGTGATGCGGGTTGAGCTAGAGAACATGGTCGCTCTAGTGGCATAGTGGGTCGTGCCTCAGTGGCCCATTGGAATGGAAAGACTGACTGGGTTGGTTCTACTGAACCATTTTTGGTTGGGTCGGACCCGGACTGGACATGATAGTTTGTATGGAATTTTCCATATCATCTAAATAAGAGGGTTTTTTGACGAGCTATCTATGATATTAGTACACTTATGATGAGATAGTCTATTTCTGATTACATTTTTGATTCTTTCATTGGGGGGGGGTGTGAATCCATCTTCCACAGAGGATTTGTAGCTATTTGTTGACCTACAGTCCTTATTTCCAATGGTGGGAGATATCTATCTCTTATTCAGTGATGTTTTATCCTTGAAATAAATTGGATGATGGGATTTCATTCTCCCCTTCCAAGGATTCCTCTTTGAAATTCTTCACATATTATAGGTCTCCCTCGTATATTTTATTTGTTTTTCAAGAATTTGATTACTGGTGCAATATCAATATGGAAATCAGTTAATTACCCTACTTCAATCTGATCATTACCATGGGTCTTGAGATGGATGAAACCTTTGGTTGGAGTAGATGATAACATGAGGCTTGTCAGGACATCTCTGGACTCGAGGACATTGGTCACATGTTTTCTACTTCATAGGGGGTAATCTCAAGTGTGCCAAAACCCAAGGAATCCCATATCGGTTATAGGGTATCTTATGCTAGAGGCATGTCTCCAAGGTTTTTCTTGGTATCTCATGATTAACATGGGGTACATTGTGGGTTTAATGACTTGCGGAGATGGATGTCGAAGGTGTAGTTTCTATGGTTTTCCTCAAACATCTTCTTTCCAACAATGGGTATTATACAAGATTAATGTATTAAGTAGAATGATAGGATTAAGCTAGAAACCACTGAGGGTAGATCATATAGAGTTCACCCGAGAGAGGGGGACACTATATAGATGGATCAGAATGACCAATGAGACAGCACTATGGGTGATGTGTGCCATAAAAGGAAGATTCCACACCGTAAAGGCTGATTTGGTCACCAATGAGGAAAGATTAGGGAGGGTTCACCCTAGAATGGTGATCACCGACATTTACCATTAGAAAGGATTGAACCTTAAGGAGGATTTCTACATACCCAGTGTATAATATAGGGATCAAAACCCACATAGTTCTATTGGGGTGATCAATCAGGGTGTACACAATTGACAACATCCTGGAGACATGTTGCATCTTATGCATGGTTAGTGTCCTAGGTTCTAGAAATAGAAATGGGTTTAATGGGGATTACACATGGTTAACTACCTAGATAAATGGTGTGATTTTACTAGGAAGTGGTGGAGTAGATAAAATTAGGTTGGATATAGAGGATCATTAAGATGGTGTAATGAATGTAATGGAACTGACATGAGAGTGAAGAAGTTGGGATTAAACCTCATGGTACGTTCCTATGTATCGCAATGGTAGGGATTCAATGTCCCCGTTGTTCGGTGGGGTGATTGGGCACCTAATGAGGAATCCCATTAGAATGGAGTGTTCAGATGCAGACCTGAAGGGAGTAGAACCTATATGTTATGGAACAATCCATTATAAATACAAACACTTTAAGGAAATATAATTATGTGACATGGATAGTGGGATTGAACCTCAGGAAGGCCTCCTACATATCCCTGTGGCAAGTAATAAAATCACATGTAGTTCAGGATGGGAAAATAGAATTGGGGTGTACAAAAAGTACACCGACCCGGATACATGTTGGGGCTTATGAATGGTTAGAAGCCCATCACAAGAGGGGTACTATTGTTTGGAGGAGTACAGATTGATTTTGGGTCTTATGCTGGATAACTTCTTGAGAACTAGTCTAACACCACTAAAGGGTATACCAAGGATGTGTGTCCCAACAAGGATGACACAAATGCTTACCTGTATTTGGGGTTGAACCTCAAGTGTGTGTGTGGGGGGGGGGGGGGGTTCCTACATACCCTTTTCTTAGATATAGCGATCAAAACCCTTGTAGATCCAAATAATACCATTTAAAGTCACGTTGGATGAAATGGGCATACAATTTAACGTGATGTAGGATGTGGTTGAACCAACATAAAGTGGTTGGGAGTAGTGGGTGATGGGATTGACCCTCACCGAGGTTTATGTACCTTGCATGAATGGGAAAAGGATCAAATTCCATGTAGTTCAATGGATAGGGTCATGGGTCTATCACACTAAGGTTTCCCAAAGAGAATGGCATGGACAATATTTACATGATGATCATGTGATTTATTCTTGGTGTGTGAAACAAGAGGACACAATAGACCTACTAATCATAGAACAATAGTGTGGCCATGAATGGTGGTGAATGGGATTACACATGGAAGCATATCGGGTTCCTCTAAGGAACAGTAATGGTGAATTGTGTATTACACATGGAAGTATACCTAGGTGTTGATAAGGAGTAGAAATGATGGATGGGGCATATGAATGGAAGAGGATTAGGAGCCACTAACGAGTGGAAGAGATAGACGGGGATTACACATGGAGGATACCCAAGAGCCACTAAGGAGTGGGAGTGATGAATGGGGATTACAAATGTATGATGTTTGGGTTCATTTAAGGAGTGCGAGTTGTGGATGGGGTTTACACAACAAATCAAACATGGTTTCGCTAAAGAGAAGTAATGGTGAATGTGTATCATGCATGGAAGATCTTCGTGTTCCACTAAGGATAGTGAATGGTGTATGGGGCTTGTGCATGGATGCTACCCGGGTTCCACTATGGATAAGAAATGATGGATGGAGATTATGAAGGGGTTTCACCCTGAGTTCTACTAAGGAGCATCAAAGGTGACTGGGACATAAACATGGTTAGTCTGCCATCTGATTCTACGAATCAGAAAGGGTTTATGGTTATTACACATGGAAGCTTCCTGGGTGCTGCTGAGGAGTGGAAATGGTGGATAGGGCTTAGCATTAAAGATGCTCAGGCACTGTTAAGGAGGAGGAATGATGGATGTGACTTACATATGGAAGCCTCCGAGATGCCACTAAGGGGAAGAAATGGTGAATGGGTAATACACATGGAAGATGCCTCGGTGATAGAAAGGAGATGCAATAGCGAGTGGGGTTTACTCATGGATGCTACATGGGTGTCGCTAAGAAGAAGAAACTATGGATGGGTCTTACGAATGGAAGCTTTTCGGGTGCCGCTAAGGAGAGACAAAGGTGGATGGAGTTACACATTGAATTTTAATGGGTAAATATATAGAGTGGAAATATTGGATATGGATTACTCATGGAAGCTACCTAGGGATCGATAAGGAGTAGAAATGGTGAGTGGGGCTTACCCATGGAATCTTACTGGGTGTTGTTAAGGAGAGGCAATGGGGGATGGTAATTATGCATGGAAGTAGCTCGAGTACTACTATAGAGTGGTAACGATTGATGGTAATTACGAATGGAACCTTCCAGTGTGTAGTTAAGTTGAATTAATGGTTAATGGGGATTACACGTGGATGTTGTCTGGGTGCCACTATAGAGTAGAAATGGTGAATGCAGCATATTCATGGAGGCTATATGGGTGACTCTATAAGGACTTGACATTATGAAATTACATAATATTTAATTATACGAATAATTCACATTAAGGATCTTTTTAGGTTTACAGTTTTAGAGAATTATGACATAACTATAGATTACAAAGTAGACACTTCTAATAAGTTTCAATTTTTTTCATAAAAAAAATTCATAAATAGAAACATGTCTAGTTCCACGTTTTATATAGAATGTCTTTCCTTGATCTCATACTTGACCCTATTCATCTTTAAGTCATGTGTATAACATTTCAAAAATGTGGGATGAGCATAAAAAGCTCAGTAAAGGATATACAAATACTGGAAGAAAACATTAGTCAATGTATACCTAAAAATCAATGAAATCATTCTTTACACATAAAACATGATCACTTTGACATACCTCGTGAAATCGTATGATTTATGAATAACTCATAGAAATCATAAGACATAAAGGTAACTTGAGGAATTCATAAAATTCTTACGTAGGGATTAACTCTCATTGTTACATTTGGAATACCCATTACAGTATATTCAATAAATCACTTCAGAGAAACCTTAGCATTTAAGTCCTTCACATTACCCAAGGCATTAGAGATCTCTCTTGGGCTCACCCGCCCTTAGTTTATCACAAAACCAACCAATTTGATAAACATTTCCCAATAACCATAAAATAATCATAACACATAACTTAGGCATAAAGGAATGATTACATTCCCACATTGCAATATCAATATAACATTTTAAGATACTGAAATAATAAATCCATTCTAAAAACCATTATAAATACCAAAATATGTAAAATGAGTATATGTTATTTATTTTCCTCTAAAAAAACATAACATCTTGATAAGGAAGCCAAAGATCAAATAATACTCACAGCGGAAGAATGGTCGTTGTCACCGCGTACGTTAAAAAGAAACATACTTTTTTTTCATTTAGTAAAAAAAATTGTAGAGAAAAGATTCCTTTTAAATATACATAAAAGAAAAAGGGTTTTATACACTGTATAAAAGAATGTTGTGTATAAAACAAAATATACCACAATGAAAGGAGATTGAGACGAAGTCCCTTAAAAAGACGGTATCCTTAGATTAAGGATAAATCAATTACAAAATTTATGTGTGACAAATATAAATACACCCAATATAAGTGGATATTAAGTGTAAAAAAATCAGAGGTTGATCCCACATATTAATAACATGATATAATCAATAAATTGGGTTTTATCCCAAAGAATTGAAATTGGGTAAATAAGTTCCCTTACAGAAATTCGACAGCCTAACGACGTCACTTTAAAATTCAGAAAATGAGATGATGGGATATAAAAAGGGTGTCTCATCACATGGAAATAACATTTACAATAATAAGGATATATAAGAACATATCACAACATAAGAAGATGTAAATTAAATGACATAACAAAAATAAGTCTTTTAAAAAAGGGAGGGTTAATGGTTCCCTTACAGATTTTGGTAACTATCGAAATGTACACCCCATGAAATAAGGGTCATACATTGAAGATTTAAATAACCATAAATTAAAGTTTATTACACAACTAATACAATAATGGGCAGTACGTACACCTAACAAAAGGAAATAATGGATAATGTAGCATGAATCTCACCGGAGCACAAAGTGAGATTAAATCTCCTTACACCGTGGTAATAAATAAAGTCATATTACCAAAAGATAATAAGAACCAAATGAATCACATAATACCATGAATAAAATAATAATATATATATCAAATGGCAGTAAACAATACATCACATGCAATAAATAAGTGGAAAACAATAGAAATATCACGGAATTAAATGTGTGATTAGAAATCCCTTATGAAAATTCGGCAGTCTAACAACACCACTTAAAACTTCCAAAATGGATTGATTAGATCAACTAGGGTGTCTCATTATATGAACATAAAAGGAGAGTTGTATTAATATAAATGAACATCCCCAACATAAGAACATGGAGCTTAAAATAAATGAAATAATGGAGAATACATGAAAAGAAAGAGAGAGGTAGGATATCTTACCTCAAGTCCAACTTGTCTTATTCGTTTCTTTATATTCCTAAATAATAAACTTTGGTAAATTAATTATTATAATGTTATATAAAATAGTTAATAATGTGAGTTCATATGAGATGTTTTTGTCGATGTTCAGTATACAAGTCAAAAATGAACTTGTTTGAAAAGAATTGTACCTGTAGTTATAATTACACCATATCCAGAATAGTATTAATTATTTAAATATCATATATATCCTGTATATATTCATTATATACTATACCTTAACATTTGGAGTTAAAAAATGAAATGCACCGTTCATGGAGATGGTAGGCCGTACGTACGCGTGAACGCTACTTTCATTTCATTGTCACATTAATGTAATTAAAACTAAATGAGATATATATATATATATAATAATTCAAGTATAATACATATGTTATATATGAAACATAAGTTCATTAATTTCATTGTGTTTTCATTTTATGTATTGTGTGATCAAGTCACATATCTTGAGGGGGCAGTAGTCCACACTTTCTCAAATAAATTATCGCATTTGCAAAACATTCAAAGGATACATGTATGTTTTAAATATAAAATACAGAAGAATAGAGAGGAAATAAATATAATATATAACATAAATAAATATAGTTCCATCATAATTACAACTATGATATGTGGTAGGAGAAGATAGAACACTCATCGTTTCGTGAGGCAGTAATTCGCCATCCACGGAAACAATATGTTCTTTAACCATTAGACGGAGGTTTGTGTAAGTGTAGCTCGAATCCATCTCATAAAAACATCCTAGTATATTTAATATATTTTTTTTGTTACAAAAGAAAATAATAAAAAGTGTTTAAGGGGTTGGAAAATCAAAATAAAACAAAATAACATAAGAGAAGACATTACCTTTAAATCGGGTAACTCCCTTTGGTTGGAACCAAAAGGGTTTTTTTAAGAGATTTATGCCTAAGGTAAGACTTCTAGGATGAAGAGAGGGATTTTTATAGATAAAATGGGAATATTTTGGTCGATCCAAAGGCTTGAGAGGTGTGGGTAAGGGGCTAAAGGTGGGGGCATTTTATAAGAGGGGGGGAACTCTTGGAATGTCTTGAAAAGTTACTTTATTATAAAATGATTTTCGGATATTAAAGGTCACAGAATTATATATTTAGATGATTAGGTTATAAGGGTTATAAATCCACCTGTCCAATAGGTTTTTTACTAGTGTATGTCTTATATTTTGCCTTATCTTCTCATTTTATTTAAATCGTTCATTAGTGATGTAATCAATGCATCATCACGGTGTCATAAATAATTTTATTTATCTAATGCATAAAATTAATAATCAAATTACAGTCATGTATTAAATCTGTTTAGGTATCCAGTTAATAATTATAGTCAAATAGAACATTTATGTATACCAAATGAAAATTGTCTTACTTAGGTGATACATACTTTGGTTACATTTTCCTTTCTTTAAAAAAAATATGATAAAATGTCACTATCACACTAATGTGATTCCATGGGGTCCCAAGGTGGGAACAAGGAATCCTATGGTAGGACATGAAACCACCAATAGAGTTATGACACATGTTTGGGGAATTTTATATTTTTATGATATTATTTATTACCCATAAATACCCGATTAATAATTAAACATGATAATTAATGATAATTACCGTCGTTACTACTCATAATGTCCAAAAAAATATTATTAATTACATAATTTGGACCTTATTATTCCAAATATGGAATAAATTTTATCAAATTCCAAACAAAGAAATTTATGTAATTAATTTTAAATAACTCCCGTACTCAAAACCAAAGACTGGTTTTTAAGAAGTAAAATATATCAAAAGATTGATTTGTGTTCACATCAAAATTAAAAGTGAACTTAAATACTATGACCAAAATTTTATTAATTTCTAAAAATATAAATAAATTACACCTTAAAAGCAATTAAAAAGACAATCTAAATATATAAATAAATTTGATGAAAAGGTAGTTTTGAATTAAAATGCCGTATTTTTCACTATTCTATAAAAATGAACATTTGTCAGAAAAATACCAAAAATTAACCCTAAGCTATATATGATATTCCAAATCCAAAAATGATATCAATTTTACCAAATTAAAAACAAATAGGTTTCCTTAATTATTTTTATAATCAATTCCCGCTGTCAAAACAAATAGTGTGTTTTTTAGAAACAATATCTATTAAAAGTTTGACACATGTTTATGTGTAATTTCAAAGTGAAATTAATTCAAATGTCCACCATTGGATTAAATGGTAAAAATGTATTTTAATTACACTTTTAAAAAAATAAAAATATAATCTAACAATATAAATAAATTAGATTAAAAAGTGGTTTTGAATTAAAATACAACATTTTTCACTAAAAATGATCTTTATCTGAAAATAACAAAAATATACACCAAGTAAATTTTGATGTCTTGATTCTAAAGAAGGATTTAATTTGGTCAAATATAACATATAAAAGTGAAAAAATGTATATTTAAAAATATTTCTCCATCAAAATGTGGTTAATTGGCCTTTTAAAGAATATTATAATACTTATTCTTAAAATTGGATTCATTTGCATTTTAAGACTCTAACATTTATTGAATAATGTAAAAACATTTATCAAACTTATATAATCATAGATTATTTAGTTCTGTTCATTCCCTCTATTCCAACAGCTAGACCTTATCTACCATTTAAACTAATATTTTTATACAATTAGTATGCAACATAAGATTTCAAATAAACTTGTTGTTGTGTATTAGTTACGCCATCGAACATAGCATCCCCTAAAAAAGTAATATTAATATTTTATTCAAAAATATTAATAAATATGAAAATATAATATTATTTATTTACATGGGATGTTACATCCTTCCCCCTTTTGGGAATTTCATCCTCGCAATTTTAAAAATATTGGGCTCGGAAATTTCATTGAAAGCCCCAAATCGGAAAGAGAGTCAATTAAATTGTCCCTTTAAAAGAAAGAAAGAGAAGTACAATGGTCACCCGAGTTAACCCATACTAGGATTAAATGTAGGAAAACATGTACATGTAAAAGAAAACAAAGGGTCATGTTCTAATGGAGAGTGATATAAAACATGTTTAGGAGAATGTTGGACACCAGAAAATCACAAACTTGTGATGGGATAAATGGTATTTGATTCCCTAGTGGGAAAATTTAACAGACAACATTTTAGTTTTAAGTTACTTTTCATTGAGGAATTTATTTATGATATTAACTAAATCACAAGGAAAAATACTTACTTGGTGTGTAGATTTTCATCTCATACTATATTTCTTACACAAACACGTTTTTTTCTCCAAAAGATGAGTATTTAGGATGACTTGTTGACATTAAGAGTTTTATAATCAACATCTAGAGAATCACCTAATCCACTAAAGAGAACTATATATTTCCCGTGTCTTTAGACAAAAACCAAAACCAAAACCAAAATTGTTTGTATGAGATCAGATAATTCCCAAAAAGTATAATCCTTTATAAAATGAAATACAACTTTTAATCTCCAAAATTTGTCAAATATTTTCCAATGTTCAACAATGACCATTCAATAAACAGCTTTCAATAAAATTATTCAAAGTAATCCACACTAATAATTAAAACCAAATTTTCAAAGGATTTAATCACATAGTCTCCCAAGTTAAATCTTAACATTTATCTTCAAATAACATCACTTACTATTAAAGTCTCATATTGAAAAGTAATTATCCTAATAATATATCCTCTATGATAGGTCAATAATTTCCTAGATAACCCAAAATCAGCTAATTCTTGATTCATAAAATCATCTAACTAAAAATAATTTGTAATACTAACAATGGAATTCACGTAGACCAGTGGTAGGCGATAAATACCAGTCGCACTTTGGTTGTGGGTTCGACTTCAACGGCTTTGTCCAACGCGACGGGCTTCCACACGGTCTGCATGTTGTCATTTTTCCAAAACTATATAATTCATAAAACATTTCCCAAAAAGAGATAAAATCATAAAAAATAACCATTACATAATTTAACATCAAGTTTATCTCATGCCTTTCATTTTCCATCATAACATATAGTAACCCATAATTACCCCAAAAGTAAGGATCATATAAACCCTAATGGTTACCTTTATAACTATTACCTGAACGTCCACTTCAAGTTAGTTATCTCATACATGATGCATTAGAGAACTCACCATGGTTCATGTGGTTAATCATGACTTCTTATATTTGGTTGTGAAAAACCACAAGAGTTCTCATTGCAGCTCCCATATCATTCAGTTGTTCTTTCAAAAAACCGTCACAATATTCTTCACATCCACTATTACTTCGGTTCCTGCTATATCCATCCATTCACTAAAACCAAAAAGGTCGGTGTGATAATATCATTAGAATCATTATATAATACAATGATATAATTATTCAGGTTATCTTAAACTCATTCACTTTATCTAAAACTATGTCTCTTTCTGAAATCCTAACCATTATGGTAATGTCACTTAGGATAAAAGAATACCCTAACCTCTAAATTCATTTAACCGACCCTTGATACCTACTACAAGGAACCAACCTTAAAAAATTACATTATATTGAATTACATTAATAATTCACATTGAGGATCTTTTCAGGTTGAGAGTTTAAGAGAATTAGGACATAACTATAAATTGCAAAGTAGACGCTTCTACTCAGTTTCCATTTTTTTCATAAAACAAAAACTCATAAAAATAATCATGTCTAGTTCCATATTTTAGATAGAAATCCTTTCCTTGATCCCATCCTCAACCGTATTCATCTTTAAGTCCTGTGGAAAACATTTCAAAAACGTGGGATGAGCATAAAAACTCTGTAAGGGATATAAAAATACCAGAAGAAAACACTATTCCATGTATACCTATGATTCAATGAAATCATTCTTTACTCATAAAACATAAGCACTTTAACATACCACATGAAATCATACGATTTATGAATAACTCATAGAAATCATAAGATATAAAGGTAACTTGAGGCATTCATAATATTCTTACTAAGGGAGTAACCCACATGGTTACGTTTGCAATACCCATCACAGTATATTCCTTCAATCTCTTTGAGAAACCTTGGCGTTTAACTCCTTCACATTACCCAATGCATCAGATAGCTATCTCAGTCTCACCCAACCTTTGTTTATCATGGAACCACCCCATTTCATAAACATTTCACAATAACCATAACATAATCATAACACATAACTTATGCATAAAGGGATGATAACATTCCCACATTGCAATATCAATATAACATTTTAAGATACTGAAATTATAAATCCATTATAAAAACCATTTTCAATACCAAAATATGTAAAAAGAGAATATGGTATTTATTTTCCTTTTAAAAACATTACGTCTTGTTAGGGAAGCCAACGATCAAATAATACTCACGGTGGCAGAATGTTCGTTGTCACCGCGTACGTTAAAAAGAAACATAATTATTGTTGTTTAGTAAAATGATTCATAGAGAAAAGATTACTTTTGAATAAAAGTAAAATTAAAAGGGGTTTATACACAATATAAAATAAATTTGTGTATAAAACAAAATATATCTCAATGAAATGAGATTGAGATGATGTCCCTTACAATGACAGTATCCTTATATTAAGGATAAATAAATTAAATAATTTTTGTGTGAAAAATATAAATACACCCAATATAAATGAATATTAAGAGTAAAACAATTAGAGGTCATTAACACATATTCATAGCACGAAATAATCAATAATTAGAGGATTTACCCAAATAATTTAAATTGGTTAAATAAGTTCACTTACAGAAATTCGACATCCTAATGGCCTCACATTAAAATTCAGAAAATGAGATTTTGGGAGATAAAAAGGGTATATCATCACTTTTACATAACATTTACAACATAAAGGATATATAAGAACATATCCCAACATAATAAGGTGTAAATTAAAATACATAACAAAAAGAAGTCTTTTAAAAAGACGAGGGTGAATGGTTCCCTTACCGATTTGGGTAACTTTCAAATCGTACACCCCATGAAAGAAGGGTCATAAAATGAAGATGTAAATAACCATAAATTTAAGTATACTACACAACTAATAAAATCATGGGTAGTAAATACACCACACAAAAGGAAATAGTGGAAAATGTAGCATGGATCTCACTTGGACGCAAAGTGTGATAAAAAATCCTTACCTCGTGGTAATAAATCGAGTCGAATAACCAAAAGATAATAAGAACCAAATTAATCATATAATATCATGAATATAATTATAATATATATATCAAAAGTCAGTACAAAATACACCACATTCAATAAATAAGTGGTGAACAATAGAAATCTGACAGAATTAAAAGTGAGATTAGAAATCCCTTATGAAAATTCGGCAGCCTAACAGCGCCACCTAAAACTTCCCAAAATGGGTTGATGAGATAAAATAGTGTATCTCATCATATGAACATAAAAGGACAGTAGGATGAATATAAAATAACACCCCCAATATAATAACATGGTGCTTAAAATAAATGACATAAATGAGAATACATGAAAAGAAAGAGAGAGATATGATCCCTTACCTCAAGTCCGACTTGTCTTGTTCATTTCTTTATATTATTAAATAATAAAATTTGGTCAATTAATAATTTCTTAAGTAACTCCATTAATTTTTTTTATTCAATTCATGTCAAATTTTATAATGTTTTAATAAGTATTTAATTATGTTAATTCATATCCTACGTTTTTGTCAATGTTCGGTACATGAGTCAAAAATGTACTTGTTTGAAAAGAATTGTCCATGTAGTAATAATTACACAATCTCCAAAATAGTTTTAAAGATATAAATATCATATATATCGAGTATATATTCATTTTATACTATTCTATAACATTTTCTTATAATAAAATGAAATGAACCTTTCATGGAGACGGTAGGCCAAACGTACGCATGAACACTACTTTCATTTATTTGTCACATTAATGGAATTAAATCTAAATGAGATATATATATATATATATTAGTATTCCATTATAATACATAGGTTATATAGGTCACATAAGTTCATTAATTTCATTCTTTATACATTCCATGTATTATGTGAACGAGTCACATCACTTGAGGGGCGGTAGTCCACACTATCTCAAATGATATTTTCACTTTTTCACAACAAGAAAAGTAGAAAGGAATGTTTTAAATATAAAATACAGAAGAATAGATAGGAAATAAATATAATATATATCATAAATAAATATATTTCCATCATAATGGCCACCATGAGCGGTGGCAGAAGAAGATAGAACAATCATCGTTTCGTGAGGCATTAATTCTCCATCCATAGAAACAGTATGTTCTTTAACCATTAGATGGAGGTGTGTGTTAGTGTAGCTCGAATACATCTCACAATAACATAATAGTATATTGAATATACTAGTTTTGTTACAAAATAAAGGAATATAAAGAGTTAAAGGGGCGGGAGAAGCAAAATAAAACAAAAGAACATAAGAGAAGACATTACCATTAAATCGGGTAACTCCCTTTGGTTTGAACCAAAAGGATTTCTTGAAGAGATTTCTTCCTAAGGTAAGGATTATAGGATGAAGAGAGGTATTTGGAGAGGTAAAATGAGTAGAGTTTGGTTGTGACAAAGGCTTGAGAGGTGTGGATAAGGTGGTAGAGGTGGGGGCCTTTTATAAGAGGGTATAGGGGCACTCTTGGAAAGTCATGAAAACTTACTTTATTATAAAAATATTATACGATATTAAACATGCCACAATTATATATTTCGGGGGTAAGGAGACAAGGGTTCGAAATCCACCGATCCAATAAGTTTTTTACAAGTGTAAGTCTTATATTTTACCTTATCATCTCATTTTATTTAAATCATTCATTAATGAGTTAAATAACTGTATCATCACGGTGTCATAAATAAAATTATTTATATAATTCCTAAAAATTATAAACAAATTAACATAATGTAGGAAATATCATTATCTTTCTAGTGAATGATTAAAGTAAAATAGATAATTTATGTAAACAAAATTAATATTGTTTTACTTAGGTGATATATACATTGGTTACGTTTTCATTTTTTTTAAAAAAATATGATAAAAGGTCACTATCACACTATAGTGATTCCATGGGGTCCCAAGGGTGGAACAAGGAATCCCATGGTCGGACATGACACAAAAAATAGAATTTGGACACATTTTGGGGTCATTTTATATTTTTATGATATTATTTTATAACCCTTTACTACCCGATTACTAATTAAACACGATAATTAATGATAATTATCGTCGTTAGTATTCATAATGTCCAAATAATAATAATATTATTATACTATTAGTGTGCAACGTAAGATTTCAAATAAACTCGTTGTTGCATATTGGGTACACCATCGAACATAGCATCCCCTTCAAAGTAATATTAATATTTTTTTTACAAATAGTAATAAATATGAAAATATAAAATTCTTTATTTACCTAGGATGTTACATCCTTCCCTCTTTTTGGAATTGAGTCCTCAAAATTTTAGAAATATTGGGCTCAGATATTTCATTGAAATCCCCACATCGGAAAAGGAGTCAATTAAACTGTCACTTTAAAAGAAAGAAAGAGAAGTACCAAGGTCACCCGACTTAATCTATACTAGGATTACATGTAGGAAAACATGTACATGTAGTAGAAAAAAGGGTCATGTTTTGATGAAGAATAATATAAAACATGTTTAGGAGAAAGTTAACCACTATAAAATCACCAAATTTTGATGGGTTAAACGGTATTTGATTCCCCAGTAGGAAAATTTAACAGACAAAATTTTAGTTTTAAGTTACTTTTCATGGAGGAATTTATTTATGAGCTTAACTAAATCACAAGGAAACATACTTACTTGGTGTGTATATTTTCATCTCTTACTAGATTTCTTATTCAAACTTGTTTTTTTTCTCCAATAGACGAGTATTTAGGATGACTTGTTCACATTAAGAGTGCAATAATCAACATCTAGAGAATCACCTAATCTACAAAAAAGAATTATATATTTACCATGTCTTTAGACCAAAACCATAACCAAAACCAAAATTGTTAGTATGAGATCAGATAATACAAAAAAAGGATAATCTTTTATAAAAAGAAACACTACTCTTAATCTCCAAAATTTGTCAAACATTATCCAAAGTTCAACAATGACCATTAAATAAACAGCTGCCCATAAAATTCTTCAAAGTAATCAAAACTAATAATTAAACCCAAATGTCCAAATTATTTAATCACGTAGTCTCCCAAGATAAATCTTAACATTTATCTCCAAATAACATCACTTACTCTTAAAGTCTCATATTGAAAAGTAATTAACCTAATCATATATCCTCCATGATAGGTCAATAATTTCATAGATAACCCAAAATCATCTAATTCTTGATTTATAAAATAATCTAACTAAAAACAATTTGTAATACTAACAATTGAATTCACGTAGTCCAGTGGTAGGCGATAAATACCAATCGCATTTTGGTTGTGGGTTCGACTCCCATTGCTTTGTCCAATGCGACGGGTTGTCACACAGTCTGCATGTTGTCATTTTTCCAAAACTATATAATTCTTAAAATATTCCACAAAAAGATATGAAATCATCCAAAATAACCATTACATAATTAAACATCATTTTTATCTCATGCATTTCATTTTCCATCATAACATACAATAACCCATAATTACCTCAAAATTAAGGATCATATACACCCTAGTGGTTACCTTTATAACTATTACCTGAACGTCCACATCAAGTTAGTTATCTCATACATGATGCATTAGATCACTCACCAAGGTTCAAGTGGTTAATCATGGATTCTTATATTTTGTTGAGAAAAACCACAAGAGTTCTCATTGCAGCTCCCATATCATTCAGTTGTTCTTTCAGAAAACCGTCACAATATTCTTCACATCCACTGATACTTTGGTGCCTGCTAGATCCATCCATTCACTAAAACCAAAAAGGTCAGTGTGAGTATATCATTAGAATCATCATATAATACTATGATATAATTATTCAGGTTATCTTAAAGTCATTCACTTTATCTAAAACTATGACTCTTTCTGAAATTCCAACCATTATGGAAATGTCACTTAGGCTTAAAGAATACCCTAACCTCTAAATTATCTAAACCGAACTTTGTTGCCTACTATAAAAACCCGACCATAAAACATTACATAATATTGAATTAAATAATAATTCACATTGAGATTATTTTCAGGTTGAGAGTTTTAGAGAATTAGGACATAACTATAGATTACAAAGTAGACACTTCTACTCAGTTTCCATTATTATCATAAAACAAAAACTCATAAAAAGAAAAATGTCTAGTTATATATTTTAGATAGAATGTATTTCCTTGATCCTATCCTTAACCCTATTCATATTTTTGTCCTGTGGAAAAATTTTCAAAAACATGGGATGAGCATAAAAACTCTGTACGGGATATAAAAATACGGGAAGAAAACACTAGTCCATGTATACCTAAGATTCAATGAAATCATTCATTACTCATAAAACATAAGCACTTTAACATAACACATGAAATAAAATGATTTATGAATAACTCATAGAAATAATAAGACATAAATTTAACTTGAGGCATTCAAAACATTCTTACTTAGGGAGTAACCCCCATGGTTACATTTGGAATACCCATCATAGTATATTCCCTAAATCTCTTTGGAGAAACCTTAGAGTTTAACTCCATTGAATTACCCAATGCATTGGAGAGCTATATTGGGCTCACCCACCCTTTATTTATCATGGAACAACCCCATTTAATAAAAATTTCCCAATAACCATAACATAATCATAACACATAACTTAAGCATAAAGGAAAGATAACATTCTCACATTGCAATATCAATATAACATTTTAAGCTACTAAAATAATAAAACCATTATAAAAACCATTTTCAATACCAAAATACATAAAAAGTGTATATGGTATTTATTTTCCTTTTAAAAAACATTACGGCTTGTTATGGAAGCCAAAGATCAAATAATACTCGCAGTGGCGGAATGGTCATTGTCATCGCGTACGTTACAAAGAAACATAATTTTTTTTGTTTAGTAAAATGATTCATAGAGAAAAGATTCCTTTTTAATAAATTTAATAGTCAAAGGGGTTTATACACCATATAAAAGAAATTTGTGTATAAAACAAAATATACCTCAATGAAAGGAGATTTAGATGGATTCCCTTACAAAGACAGTATCCTTATATTAAGGATAAATCAATTAAATAATTTATGTGTGTAAAAAATAAATACACCCAATATAAGTGGATATTAAGTGTAAAAAAATCCTAGGTAATTCACACATAATCATAGCACGACATAATCAATAAGTATAGGTTTAACCCAATGAATTGTAATTGGTTAAATAAGTTCCCTTACAGAAATTCGACAGCCTAACGGCCTTACATTAAAATTAAGAAAATGAGATGATGGGAGATAAAAAGGGTATATCATCACTTTTACATAACATTTACATCATAAAGGATATATAAGAACATATTACAACATAATAAGGTGTAAATTAAAAGACATAACAAAAATAAGTCTTTTAAAAAGAGGAGGGTGAAAGGTTCCCTTACCGATTTGGGTTACTTTTGAATCGTCCACCCCATGTAAGAAGAGTCATAAAATGAAGATGTAAATAATTATAAATTAAATTATATTACACAAATAAAAAAATCATGGGTAGTTAATACACCACACAAAAGGAAATCATGGCAATTATAGCATGAATATCACTTGAACACAAAGTTAGATAGAAACTCCTTACCTCATGGTAATAAATCGAGTCGAATGACCAAAAGATAATAAGAAACAAATCAATCACATAATACCATGTATAGAATGATACTATATATATCAAAAGGCAGTACAAAATACACCACATGCAATAAATAAGTGGTGAACAATATAAATCTCACAGAATTAAAAGTGAGATAAGAAATCCCTTATGAAAATTCGGCAGCCTAACGACGCCGCCTAAAACTTTCCAAAATGGGTTGATGAGATCAAATAGGGTATCTCATAATATAAACATAAAATTTCATTAGGATGAATATAAAATTACACCCACAACATAAGAACATGGAGCTTAAAATTAATGACATAATGGAGAAATCATGAAAAGAAAGAGAGAGATAGGATCCCTTACATCTAGTCCGACTTGTCTTGTTCGTTTCTTTATATTATTAAATAATATAATTTGGTCAATTAATAATTTCTTATGTCACTCCATTGAAGTTTTTTATTCAATTCATATCACATATTATAATTTTGAAATAATTAGTTAATTATGTGAGTTCATATCAGACGTTTTTGTCGATGTTCGGTACATGAGTCAAAAATGAACTTGTTTGAAATGAATTGTCCATGTAGTAATAATTATGAAATATACAGAATATTATTAATGATTTAAATATCATATATATCAATTATATATTCATTTTATACTATTCCATAACAATTTCATATAAAAAAATGAAATGCTCCGTTCTTGGAGATGGTACACCGTACGTACGCATGAACGCTACTTTCATTTCATTGTCACATTAAAGGAATTAAAACTAAATGAGATATATATATTATTATTCCAGTATAATAAATATGTTATATATGTCACATAATTTCATTAATTTAATTCTTCATACATTCCATGTATTGAGTGAACGAGTCACATCACTTGAGGGGGGCGGTAGTCCACACTATGTCAAATGAAAATATCACATTTGCACAACAAGAAAAGCATAAAGATATATTTTAAATATAATATACAGAAGCATAGAGAGGAAATAAATATAATATTTTTCGTAAATAAATATATTTCCATCATAATGGCCACTATGAGCGGTGGTAGTAGAAGATAGAACATTCGTCGTTTCGTGAGGCAGTAATTCACCATCCACAGAAACGGTATGTTCTTTAACCATTAAATGGAGGTGTTTGTAAGTGTAGCACGAATACTTCTCATAATAACATCCTAGTATATTTATTATACTTGTGTTGTTACAAAATAAAGTAATATAAAGAGTTTAAGGGGTTGGAGAAGCAAAATAAAACAAAAGAACATAAGAGAATACATTACCTTTAGATCAGGTAACTCCCTTTGGTTTGAACCAAAAGGGTTTCTTGAAAAGATTTCTGCATAAGGTAAGGATTATAGGATGAAGAAAGAGATTTGGAGAGATAAAATGTGCAGAGTTTGGTCGATCCAATGGATTTAGAGGTGTGGGTAAGGGGGTAGAGGTGGGGGCCTTTTATAAGAGGGCGGAGGGGCACTCTTGGAAAGTCTTGAAAAGATACTTTATTATAAAACAATTCTTGGATATTAAACATCCCACAATTATTTATTTCGAGGTAAAGGATATAAGGGATCTAAATCCACCCATCCAATAAGTTTTTGACAAGTGTAAGTCTTAGATTTTACCTTATATTCTCATTTTATTTAAATCGTTCATTAATGAGGTAATCAGTGTATCATCACGGTGTCATAAATAAATTTATTTATTTAATGTCTAAAAATTATAAAAAAACTACCATCATGTAGGAAATATTTTTATCTTTCTAGTGAATGATTATATTCTAAGAGATAATTTATGTAGACAATATTAAATTTTTTTACTTAGGTGATACATACTTTGGTTACATTTACATTTATTTTAAAAAATATGATAAATGGTCACTATCACACTAAAGCGATTCCATGGGGTCCCAATGGTGTAAATAGGAATCCCATGGTCTGCCATGACTCCACCAATAGAATTTGGACACATGTTGGGGTAATTTTATATTGTTATGATATTATTTTATTACCCTTAACTACCTGATTACTAATTAAACACGATAATTAATGATTGTTACCGTCGTTACCATTAATAATGTCCAAAAACAAAAGAGTATTCATTACACAATTTAGACCTTATAATTCCAAATATTGAATCCATTTTATCAAATTCTAAACACAAAAATTTCAATATTTAATTAAAATAATTCTAGATGTCAAAACCAATGACGGGGTTTTAAGAAGTAAAATCTATCAAATGATAGATTTGTTTTTACATCCAAATTAAAAGTGAAATTACATCCAATAACCAAACATGTATTAAATGATAATAAAATAATTAAATTAAACCTTAAAACCAATTATAATGACAATATACCTATATAAATAAATTGGATGCAAAGGCAGTTTTGAATTAAAATGCAGTATTTTTCAGTATTCATTAAAAATGAACATTTGTCAGAAAAATACAAAAAATTCACCGTAAGATATATTTGATATTTAAATTTCAAAAATGATATTAATTTTTCCAAATTAAAAATATATAAGTTTCATTAATTAAATTTATAATCAATTCCCGCTGTCAAAACAAATACCTAGTTTTTGAGAATCAATATCAATTAATAGATTGGCACTTGTTTTTGTCCAATTTCAAAGTGAAATTAATTAAAATGACCACCATTGGATTAAATTTTAAAAATATATTTTAATTAAACCTTAATAAAAATTAAAAATATTATCTATCAATATACATAATTTATATTAAAAGGTGGTTTTTAATTAAAATACAACATTTTTCACTAAAAATGATCTCTATCAGAATATAACAGATATTTACAAAAAGTATATATTGATGTCATGATTCTAAATAAGGATTTTATTTTTTCAAGTATAACATATAAAAGTGAGAAAAATTAGATTTAAAAAGGGTTTTCCATCAATAGGCAGTTAATTGGACTTTTAAAGATTATTAGAATATCTATTCTTAAATTTGGATTCATTTTCATTTTAAGCCAATAACATATATTGAGTAATGTAAGCACATTTAAAAAAACATATATAATCATATTTTAGTAAGTTATGTTCCTTACCGCTATTCCAAAAGCAAGATGTTCTCTACCATTTAAAATAATATTATTATACTATTAGTGTGGAACATAAGATATCAAAGGAACTAGTTGTTGCGTATTGGGTACTCCATCGAACATAGCATCCCCTTTAACATAATATTAATATTTTATTCAAAAATATTAATAAATATGATAATTTAATATTCTTTATTTCTCTGGGATGTTACAACCTCTATGGAGTGGAAAAGGTGAATTGGTATTATTAATGGAAGATACACGAAATGTCTTCCTCATGTCTGGCCATCATGTCATTCCAACACACTGGTGGGTTGATGCAAATAATTGGGGCCTAAAAATATGAACTAGTTCAAAAGAAGGATAATTCCAGTGGTGTTGGAATCTATCTAATCAAATTGAGATGAAAAGTGTGAATAATATGACAAACATTCATAACACAATGGGGGTTTCATGATGAAAGGAGATAAAATATGAATGTATTCGAATCATTTCCTCCACATCACGTTAGTCGGAAATGGAAATAAAATAATAGGGAAAACTGCATACCAAATTTGAAACATGTGTCCAAACACAAAGTGCCTCCCATTGTTTTTGGGGGATTCATCCCAAATTATTAGGTGAGATGAAGAGGCATGGGACCAGACTATTAGGGGGTCCCTTAAGACAGAAAATAGGATGATGATATGAAATAAGGACACATGAAGAATGAGGCGTAGTGATGGAATGGTAAAATAGATTCCAATGCTCTCAAAATTATTCCACTATAACCATGGAATGAGTAATATTATGCTATTCAGTTGAGGAATTTCTTAGTTTGAATAATAGGATTCAAAATATTGTATGATAGGGCACAATACAATTAAAAGTCTTTTAGTGAGGAGTATCGGAATTTTATGCTTGGAAGATAAGACCTCTATTATTTAGGACATGTGGAATCTTATGTTTCTCATATAGGGTGTACTACTATTTATATTCATGATGTAAGGAATATTATGCATTAGGCACTTAGAAATGGTTGGTGTGGGGATTACACAAGATCTTCCAATTCTAGTTCCACCTGGTATAGGAGTCAAGTTATGGTGTTTGGAAGAGTTGCTTGAAGAATTGTTCGACTCAAGGTAATTGGGGAATTGATGATGAGAATATGAACTGATGAAGTGGGATATAGATTGAGAGGAATATGTCGACTGAAGATGTTTATTTGGGTGTAGAGGATTATCTTGAATAATGAGATTATACTACTCAATGTGGGCTACGTAAGGTAAAATTTCAATGACTCGACCCGAAAATTTGCAGTGAGACTATTCATTTTTCATGGGGTCAATGACGGAGGCATAGGGATTAACATTGAGGGCTAGGACTATAGACCGATAGTGATACCATGTAGGGGTGCAGAGGTACAACCCCCATGGTATTGACCGATGTGAACGATGAAGTGAGATTCATGAAGTGTATGGATTCAAAAAGGAAAGGGGTTCACAAATAATATGGTTTCACGAAGGATGTAGCTTCACAAGGTTTTGGATCTCACAGAGGATGGGAGTTTTAGGAGATTAAGGTATTGAAAAGGATCCTATAGAAGGAATGGTTCATCATGAAGGTTGGATCGTCAAGAAATATTGGACTTCATGATGTATTTTCGTGGAGATTAGGGTCTCATTGATCATGGGGCTTCGCAGAGCTCATGTTCTCACGGAGCATGCTCTGATTCACAGGGGGAGTGATTCATGAAATCTAAATTCATCCTAGGGCCTCTAGTGACTTAGATGTACTTCTTCCTTCATGAAGGTAATAACACCTCACTAAGATGATATTCTTTTGGGGTGGAGGATCTCAATAACATATGAATATTTTGACGAGCATAAGAGATTCACGAAAGCAGGTGTTCACGAAAAGGAATATCTTTTCTAATAGAGAGAATAAGGGTGATACCCAGCATTTTATCCCCTTAAAATAAATTTATGAGGGGGTTATTTATAGGAAATGAGGGTCTCTCTATACTTAGAAGTGTGACACAACAAAAATTTATTATCACAATCAGATGCAGATCTGTCATTTTGATAATGTTTTGTAGACTCTCAGAGTATAATGTCATGACCATTTTGGTGCTCTTTAATGCTTCTGTCAAGTTCCATGGACTCATAGATGATTCTGTGTTATACTTCATTTCACTCATGGAGGATCCTTTTAAGTCCCTATACTCCACATTCTCTAAGGGACCTCCACGAATGGACTCCGTGAACTTGTTTTCAAGACAAACATTGAATGTCCACGACTCCTAATCCATAAAATCATTCAGGCACTACAATATGTCAAATCAAAGCTTGTGAAATGGTATATTCTCTTGGATACCATATGGAATCATTTTATATATCTCATGGATGAGTTTTATTGTTCCAAAAAATACTATAATTGTGTTTCTGTGGATGCTGGCATATGACCTAATGGCTCAAGGTGTTGGTCATCAAGAAAAAAGTGTTCTACGAGTGGAATCATGTGGATGAATGTGACTGTGTAATATTATTCACTATAGGAATTGGGGGTTCTGTGAAATATTTATTCATTGGGTACCATCAATGCACTGTGTTCTATTGACACTCTGTGCTCCATTGATTCTCCATGTTCCATCTATGTTCCATGCGTTATTGGCACTGCATGTGCTATCGCGACTAAGTCAGTACTCCCTTTTCCTACTGGGGAGTGGGTCCTCTAGTCACTAAGTGGTACTCGCCTATCTACTGATTGATTGGGTAATCGATATATGAAGTAGTGCATCCCTATTTTCTTATTGTAATTTTCCTTCAATAGTAGTACTCCCTTGTTGGAACCGGTTTGCGGGTTATCACTTATAGTGTTTTACTCCTCTGTCTTCGAGTAGCGGGAGGGAACATGTCCCACCATAGAAAAGGATCTTCCTCAGGTGTTGAAAATAGTTATGAAGAGCGGTCCAATTCACACAATGTGAATGATACGTATATAAAAGTTATTGATCCCTCGATCGACTCAAGAGTGGGCCAATCCATACAGCAGCGGCGAAGGTTTCACGAGTTAGTTAGGATTAATTCTCCCTCAACTATGAATAGTGGTGGGGGGAGGGTCTCATCCCTTGGGTTTACATATCATGTGTTGAGAGGAAGACATCAAGGACTGATCCTCTGGTGTTGAGCACTAGATCTGGACCTAGTAGGATGCTTCCAAAAGAGCACGTTATCTTAGACATACCATTTTGAATGGTTGTGTTATTCTTGATGGAGTGCAACTATCAGATGGGTGCCACCTAGGATGGATAATTTCATGGAGGTTGTCATACTAACTTTCATCTTACTATTCGATACTATGTTGAGAATCCTATTACTGGTTATGAGGTTGTAAACTAACGATACATAGTATCTGTGATGAGTATATCTATAATTTCTTGACATATGTGCTATAGGTATATATAAGTATGGATATGATAATAAATAATGGGTTTTATTTTGTGTATAAATGGGGGATTTATTAGTGGTATTCTTTGTTGTTTGGTGGTGTCATATTGAGTATTTTTTTTACTCATCCATGCATGGGATTTTCTCCCATGTGTCATCTCTGGTGCAGACGATTGATGCTTTGATGGATTCCACGGTTGACTAGGACAGAGCTTTGTTTAGAGCGATTAGCTAGAAAAGGTGTGCTTCTACGGATTCAGACATATTTACTACACCTTCCCTTCAGGTATGATCTTCTATGGAAGAGTTTCAAGAACATATTCATTCACTTTTAAAGACTCTTTCTTTTGGTGGGCATGTCTTCCGGTATTGTATACTTTCCAGTTTTCTACTATCATACTCAGTTGTTGGTTTTAATATTGGTAATCATACATATTTACTTATTTTTTTTACATTTAATCATTTTGGCCTTGGATATTTTTTCATGCCAACATGTACATAGGAAAATACCTCCCATTTGTGGGATATTTCTACTCAGGGCTAGCCGCCAGCCCCTTACTTATTGGAGGTCTGTGTGGTGTGGCGACGACATAGAAATATCTAGGATGGGTCGTGACATGATGAGATTTAATACATTGAATAAATGATGGATAAATTGAATAGTATTCATGTTGTGTACATTTCCTATAGAGATGATATATCCATGTAAGACAAGAGGTTGAAGAGTGCAACACATTGAGATTTTTTTAAATATTATTTTCAATAAAATTTAATCATTAGGATATGTTTAGATTACTAAAACACTTATTTTAACTTATTTTTTGTGTAATAATGAGTATATATTTCATTATACACAACACTATGTTTTTCATTTGTTATATGAAATAATTATATCATGCATGACACATGACAGCATGTTTCAGAAAACCATGCAATAATATTTTTCTGTAACCTATCCATAAATAGGTAGTTATGAACAAAATGAAATTCCTGAGGATATATATATATATCATTATTAATCAATATAAATTTATTTATAAATACAAAGTAAATAATAACTAAATTTTTACTAATGTTATTATACTGTTAAAAAATAGGTTTTATTAAAAAAAATGATTTTTATTGATGCTTATGAGAAAATATTATAATTTATTTATATAGATTTTATAAAATTCATTTCAAATAATTTATTTCATTTTTAAAATAATCATATCAAAATTAACTCATGGGTATAAGATTAAATTATTCATAAAACATTGATTTTTAGTGAATAGTGAAAATACTGATTTTTGCATGATTATCATTTATTTGAAATAAATTACAAAATTAAATAATAAAATAATTTTTAAAAGAAAAATTGGTATTATTTATTTTTATTATATCCACATAAATAATTAATGATCTATTTTGATTGGATGTTATTATTAGTTTATCTTAGGGTTTAAAAAGGTGTTTTTTTGAAAACTATTTTAAAGTGCATAATGATTCACTATTTTAATTAATTAAATTTACCACTAATGAGTAATTATTAAATTAAATTATATATTATATATGAATAAATATTAAATTATAATCATACAATGATTATTATTATACATAGAGTTAAAATAAATTAATCTTGTACTTGAAAAATACACGTCATGAAAACCTACTATTTTATCGCATCTACGAGTTAGGTTTAAAATTTAATGTTTTTACAAATTTATAAAAATTTTCCTATAAAATAAATATAACATTTGAAATAATCATTCCAATATAATATTATGCAGAATTTTTTGATTTATTCCTAAAAAAATTAATATGTTGATGAATAGTCAAAATAGTAAATTTTAAATGAAAACTTCCTTTTGATTTAATTTATTTGTAACGTATAACAATATTTTTAATTTTTTAAGATAAATTATTAAAATTATTTATAATGTATTCAAATTTTTTTATTTGGAATCATTTTCAAATTGATATTATATATAAAATTGTTATACACATTTGAACATTTTCCCTTTGAAATTGCTTTTTCTCATCACTTTTATGTGACTAATTATAATTAAATTTTTTTCATATATTTTATATGAATTTGTAATATTTTATTCCATATTTGGAATAATAATTAGTTAATTTATTTAATTAGTCCAACATAATTTTTTCTGAAATTTTGAAGTAAAATAGTAATTAATATTTAAGGCAGTTTAGGTAAAAATGGGTTTACTGGGGGTTAAACTTAAAAGATAGGCATAAAAATGACCCAAAACATTTCTTAAACAGAAATTATAGATATATGAAGAGTTTATAAGTTATATTATCAGGAATATTTTATTATTGGATCATTGTGGAAAAAAATTATTTGGGTGGAATTCATTCTTTAAAAAATTTACAATTATGCAACTCACTTCACATATAAAAAACCACCCTCTCACTTATCTTCTTCACAACATGAATCCTTCTTTTTCATATAAAATCCAAAAAAAATCTCCAAAAAACTATCTTATCACCCTATAATCCATAGTTTATTATAAAAAAACTTAGTATGGCTTTTGGTGAAATCCATAGGATGATACCCAATGAATAGTTTATACATATCAATGTGTTTATTTATTTTATTTGTCCATCCACATCATTTAATTATTATTAAAACATTATGAAATAGTATAAAAATTATATTCCATAAAATTATATTTATTATGATATTCTAATGTCCTACAACCATCCTAAATTCCATCAAATTGTTTATGAAATCGTCATTTGTGTGTTTGGAGGACTGCCGCCTCACAAACCGATGTTATTCATCATTACATTACCACCTATCATGGATTCACATAATAGTAGATTTATTTTTATATGTTGTATTTAAGACATTATTCTTATTCTATAATTATTATATCATTCACACCATTATGCATTACATGTTGTGAGAATATGATTACGTTGTTCATGTATATGACAGACTACCACCTCGCGAAGCATTGTGATTTTTCACTATATACATGGAAATAAATAATCTTGGGTTTAATGAAAATATATTATATACGTGGGAAATAATAATAATTATATAATAATAATATATCATATTCAATTCTATATTTCAACAAATTGAGGAAATGGAAATAATGTTCATGTGTTTGTATAGATTTCTGTCTCTATGAACTGTGTATTTAGGTTTCCATATCCATCATTTATAAATATCAATAAATACATTTATGATGAATATATATGATATTTACATCATTTTTCACATTATTTATATGATGTAACCATGATAAAATTGAACATACCGAAAATAAAAGATTGAAATATATAAAAAATAACGCGGTTATTAACCAAAACATGTCACTAAGATGGAATTATTAATAAATTCATAATTAAAGGACATAAATAAATCATATATTGAATGATATCTGTCATTATTATAATTTAATACACGTATAAATTACATATATTAATCATACATGATGTTTTAACAAGTGTGATCGAATTCAAGACTTACAGTATTGGTTATCTAGTCTCACTATTTTTCTACGAGACATATGAAAATTAACCAATATTTTTATTTTTCTAGTGTATATACCTCCAATATGAGATGTAATGTCAATAATTAAATTATTATAATTATATTTTTTGTTCTGTTATATGTTATCCTTCTATAGAAATTTTGATTAATATGATGAAAAAATCGGTAGGGTTTTTTTCTCAAATTGACTTCTTTGAGACATTCATTTTGTTATGAACCTATATTATTTCATGAGGTTTATATAAATAACATTTTACATTTAATATCATGGTTATATTTATATTAATTATATTTTATATTACATTTTATGGAATTCTTTCATGGGTCTTAATATTCAATGTTATTTAATGTTGTAACGATTTTATATTAGAATCTTATCATTTATCGAGATTCTATATGATTTTGTTTCTGATGATAAAATATAATGATAAATATTTCAGGAAACCAATGAGTATTATTATCCTCATGTTACTTATAATATTTTCATGTAATTATACCATATTTACAATCATTTTTACATAAAATAATTTAGAAAATATTTTTATTAAAACATGACATTATTTCTCGCTTCGATCATAATTATGTTATCTTCCAAATCCATGTAGTATAAATTTGATTTAAGAAATGTTATATTGTTCTATTATGCATTTTATGAAAACTTTATACCCATTTTTTACTTTTTATTAAAAAAGATAAAATTCAAATTGTTTTCAACAACAATTTATATTTGGATTTTAACAAAATGTGTAAATAGATAATTCTTTTATTGTGCACATCATGAAAAATATTTTTGGATGACATGAAAAATCAATGTTTGCAAGATTCATATAAAAATTTTCAATGTTTTTTTCCAATAAAATCATTTCCTTAATTTTTTGGAAACATTTAGATTTTAATTAAATTATTTCAAAGTGAGTAGAATTTAGAAAATGCCCAATGTTTTGAAAAGTAATTTTGATAGTAGAAATGATATTTTCCTCAATAAAACATCTTAATGTCTTTTAAGGATTCCATTAAAATATTTTAATGTTATTTTTAATGAAATTAATCTTCATAAAGTATATTTTTAAAAATTAAAATTTTCAATGAAAATCATTTTCTTCAATAAAAGTTTCATATAATTATTCAAAACTATTTTCCTTCTCCAATTACATCGATTGATGTTACCTATGATTTATCATGGATATAAAAGAATGAAACCATTATTATTTATTCACTAAATGGTGAACTATGAAAATATTTTTATGAAGCCTATTTCTATTCCTTGGGTTATACTATAATAAAATTTTTATGAAACCCACTTTTTAAATGGTTATGATATGTTGGAATGATTATATGACTATGAAAACTATATTTTTTCCTTAATAAATTATATTATGACATTTTTATGAAATACAATAAATTTAATAGGGTATGATATAATGAATTTATTGTGATATTGTCGGTCAAATATGTTTTATTTTTTATTTTGAGATGAGTGGGGCCTCTATCAACATCCAATGGATTGGTTAATGATGGATAACTCATGAGTAAATTTGTAATGAGTAATATTGATTATTAGTTCACAATGGTATACATGAACCTTATTTATTTTATACAATGTTATATGTGAACCATATTACATGTTCACAATGTTATACATGAATTTGATTACATGTGCCCAATTTTATGTCAGTACATGTATTTAATGTCCATAATGATATATATGGACCTATATTGTATGTTATAATGTTATTTTTGGACCTGATTTCATGTAAATAAGTTTATTTTCATACATTATTTCTTTTCCTTAACTTAATGAGTGACAATTTCATTTTTATACATGTTTATAATGTTATATGTTTTTGTGTATTCCAAAAATCTATATCTTATGCCAAAGTTATGCTCCCATTGCACATGTTTCTTTTTTCACTTATGATTATTGTCTTATGTCCTTTCAATGTGTATTCCATGACTCAATATTATGATATTTGATATAGATGGTATGATTTTTAAATTTAATTCTTAATTTATCATATTTTTATGTTCATTTTATACTTATGTATCTCCAAGGATTACACTTACTGAGAATCTGCTCTATTCCTTTCGTATGTTTCCATTACCAAGATAAGAATGAAATGTGTATATTGGCATGATAATGATTATTAATAAATATGAATATATTTGTGGGAGACATTTATGAACATTACGAAAATTAATATTTTTTTTGATTTTACAGAGGCACTGTACTATTAATTTCCTCAGTTATGTGTTTTAGTAACATATTGAATATTCATAACTATGATACATTTTCCATGTATAGAAAGCCTGGGATTCAATAGTTACTATTAGGGAAGGTTTTAGTTAACCTATTGAAACTAGTATTAGAGACATTTCCCATATCCAAAGGGATATTAAAAAGGTTATATCTAGGGATGTATCTATAGATAATTCTAAGGAGGATTCAATGTTTAGGAAAATGTCTTAGTTTTTGGATAAAGTATAAGGAAAGTTTTTTCTACTAAATTTCATCCATTTCAATATACTGAAAGTGATTTTGGATACAAGAAATAATTTCTTAGAGAAAATTAGTTATAATTGATCATAACAAGCTACACTAAAATGGGTCTTACATTCCGCCATGTTTCACAAACCCAGGGGATATAATTTGAAAATTCACAAATTCATTATCGACCATCATAAAGTATTTAAATAGGTTATGATTATGCTTGAACTTGGATAAATTGTTTTTTATATAGTAAAAATAATGTTCTATTATTTAGATACCCTATAAGCTATTTTCATAATCAGATGGTTTTTTATTATGATTCGATTTTCCCACACTATGTTTTTAGGTTTTTGTAAATGAAAGTAACCATAACGAATTGGGTTAACATTCAATGTGATAAAAAATTTAATGATGATAATTGAAGATGTATTCTGACTGTATTGAATTATTTTCAGATTCTTCATAATCACCAATGATGAAACACGATTAGAAATGTTCACTTTCTCCAACCCCCAGAATCACCAATGAATCGTATTATAGTTTTTCTAATAGTTGAAGTAGTGGATACCATAGATTAATGAAGAAATATTTTCATATATATTGAGAATGTGGGAAGAAACAATCAAGTGATTGTCTAATATAGATTAGAAGATGGTATGGGTGTGGAAAATAACGATTTAAATCATGTAACAACAATGGAAACTTGAAATTTTTTGTTAAGTCTGTTGAGGAGAATAAATGTCTCAGTACGATATCACTAATTGTCAAATTCTTCGAATGTGGAAATTATGGTTATTAAGAAAATTTATATCCTAATGGGGATGCTCGTGAAGACAATCAACATGGTTGTATGAGTAATGTTTATATTACTAATGGTGAAGAGACTACAAATTAAAAATTAAACAATGAACTATTAAGTAAAAAAGATGGTGAATCTTGGATAATGGTGTAAGAAAATAGTGGAATGATTAATGTATTTATTCATTGGGATTCAATGATTTAAATTTTCTTCAATGTTATTTTTCTTATTAGAAACATAATACATTGATCGATTATTCTATAGTATTTTTTAACTAATGAAATTCAAGAATATGTTAAATAGTACTGATAGAATATAAAATTAATTTAATGGAAAGATGATATTTTGATTATTTTTTTGTAACCATTGATATGTTCTTTATGTTGACAAATATAGTTTCATTTAGATTACTCGATGATGATGGATATTTTAAATTGGATAGTATCATTGACCCCATAAGTGATAATTTTTTTAAACAAATTGGATTATGTTATTGATGAATATTAGAACATTATAGGACCTATGGAATATATTCACTAATATCTCGTATTCATAATGAAAAAATAAATAAATAATGTTTTATTTGATGTTTTATGGAAATTATGGTTATTAACATCCTTTAAGAGATTATATGATGACAGTATTCACATGGATATCATGTGATAATCAAGATAAAAATATTTATTTTGGATGAATAATTTTTTTCTTATTTTAAGAAACTTAGTGGCATTGTTTATAAAAATATAATTTTTGAAGGTTCAAGAGGTTAATTTTTTTTTAAAATGGGTTAACTTGATCATTATAAGATGATCCATATATTGATTTATTACTTAAAAATTCTTGATTTATCGCTATTGGATAACCTATTCTAACCACTTTATTGTGATCATAACTAACAATATGTGGAATGACTTATCATTATATTAATGGATATAATGACCTGTTAGTGATTCCAGAATAATAAATTTACCAATATTTCATCAAGAAAGAGATAAAGTGTAAATTAATTAAGGAAATTTGTTTTTTGATATTTGGTTTATGAAATGGAATGAAATCAAATAAGTATATCCTCTTGTAAAATATCATAAACATTAGTTAAATTGTCATGAAATACAATTTTGTTATGCTATAATAAATTTTGACAATATTATTTATATTTTTCATGCCTCTCTATTTTATAGATTTTTTGTTGGTAATTATTTACTGGCCATGTTATCTGTAGAGACCCGAAGCTTATCGTACATGGACTTTACATTACATTTGCGGAATACTTAGTACATAACAAAAACACACACACACAAGGACCGTAATAGTTTAGTGTCTTTGGAAACTCGGAATATAATCTTCTAATCGTGGTGAAAGATCTTCAACATCTCCCATAAAGATCTTCTTTTTTTATACCTAAAACCTTTCTTTATATCATGGGGAAAAGTAAGCATAAAAGGGTGAGCTCAAATGCTCAGTAAGGGTAAACAAAAGAAATATCAATCACATCATATACATAAGCACATAACATTTGGAAATCTTAACCTGCAAAAGAGATCATAATTTCATAACATGGGGTAAATCATGGAAGTGAAATGTAATCACAATAATTATAACATGAAACATGAAACTTTGTGGCATTCACACATAATCATAGAGAATCATTTCTTGTTAGTCAAGACTCATTGCCAAGACTATCTTAGTGGAGAAAGTCCCTTTCTGAATCGAGTAAACCTCGTTTCAGTCCTGTTTCACTGAACTGGTATAACCTACCATTCCAGCCATGTCTATCTCATGAGATATAAAATCATTACCCAATGCATTGGAGGGAGATATAGGTCCCACCCATCTTATAATGAATCCTTTCTTATGTGTGCCACATAATCATAAAACATACATCATTGCATAACACATGTAACAAAAATGGGATTCTTGAAACATCATGACATCATAAATCAATTCATATAAGATAAAGGAATTCATAAACATAATTCCATCACAACAAAGTCAAATAAATGTAAAAATATGGACAGAAACAGAACCCTTTATTATCTTAGATGGAAAATAATTTTGATAAAACACTTCAATTGAATTCTTGAGGAAAATATCCTTTCTTCTTGAAAATCAATTTCTTTTCACAAAACATCATGCAATTTTAAAAGAAAGATATTTTATTGAAAATAGTCATGAAATCTTTTAGAGTACGCTTCATGAAAATAAGGCTTTATAAAACAGTAGAAATCCGCTCGTTCCGTATAAGTTAAAAAAAACATTCTTCGTACTTTTGTCGGAAAAGTCAAAAAGTACCTCGTACGAAAAACATCAAAAGATTCCTTTCATTTCTTTTACTAAAAACTCACCGAAGGGTAAAAATGGATTTAAAAAATTGTAGGTGGATGGAAATAATATTACATATTGATGAAACATGGATGTGGATGATAAAATACACCCCAGTAAATACTTACGAATAAACAATCTCGGATAAAAATGAGATTGTGATATTTCCCTTACCTTAGGTCCGTTTTTCTTTGTTCATGTCCGAAGCTCCTGTATAATGATTTAAATAATGTCATTGACTTATTATAGAATCATATTCATTGTTATGATATCATATATGGTTCACTTATGACATTATATTACCCGTTATTTTGTAAATTCCATGTTAAAGAAGCGTTTTGGGTAAAATCGTTTCATTTATCGTAGGTGTTATGACTTGTTGTTCTTGACATTATTATTACTTATATCATGATTTACTTACTTCCAGAATATAAAATATGATTTATATATCATATATATTCAGTATATATATATAGTAGATAGATAAATGAAATGAAAAACACCGTTCATGGAGACGGTAGTCCGTACGTACGCATGAACGCTGTTTTCCTTTCCTTATTGTCTTGAATGGAAGTAAGTAGATGACATACATATATATATATACATAAATCCAGTATCTTTATAATGTCATATATTTCATTATTATTTCTTATATATACTTTATAATCATTCTTAAATGGTTAACATGGAGAATGAATCTCATCACGTCGTGGAGACGGTAGTCCGTACGTACGCACGAGCGATGATATCATTTCCATAAATATTGAATTGAATTGGAGTGGATTATAAAATATATCAGAATCAATATGATGTTGTAATAACTATGTATAGTTATTCTTTACACCATTATACCCATCCATGTAAGGTGGTGGAGGAAAATAGATTACACCACGGCGTGGAGACGGTATTCCGTACGTACGCACGCGCGGTGATTTCTTTTTCCGTAGGATGGATAGATGGTGAAATAGGGTTTTTTCATACTTATAATAACATATAAGTATATGATTGATACTGATGTTATTACTTCATAATGAAACAACTAAAGAAGAAGAAGTTGAAGAAGAAAGAAATTTAAAAGATCGGTAATGGATATTACCTCTTCTTTGGAACGCCTCTTTGAATCCTCCACTTAGGGAACTAAGATTGGTCTTTGAAGAATACCAGGACCTCTAGGACTATTCTAGGGAAGTGGAGAGGAGAAAATGGCAGGGGTTGGCCGAGCTTGAGTGCTCAATTTGGTGTGAGGAGGAGGGGGAGGAGGTGCCCTTTTATAAGGGAGGAGAGGGGCACCTTAGGAATATCTCAAAATATTATTTTATATTAAAGTCAAAATCAGTTTATAATGGTTCCAAAGGGTCTTATTTCGAAGATAAAGTGGGGATGGGTCGAATTCCTATCAACCAATAGGATTTAGACAAGTTTAGGTTATTATTTTAACCTTATCAATTAGATTTAACTCTAAGTTAAATAATTTAACTTTTACCGTGTCTTTTTGTTTTCTTTCACTATATGGTTAATAAAATTACTATAAAATGACAAACGAACCCCAAATTTTATATTATTAATAAATATATCCTTATCTAAGTCATTTGGCCGAACCTTAGATTTTTAGGAATAAAATAACAATTAATAATATAATATTTGATTTAAAAACTATTTTGTGTCAATTTTGACACTATTTGATATATGATTTTTGTGAAAGTCATAACAGAATTATATGTTCGAACCAAGTTGATTAAATCAACACTAATATATCATATTAACCTAGAAAATTAGTTTAAGTCATAAAAAGTCTCAAATTACATTCATTTTAGCATTTATAACATCAATTATGTTAATATTTCCTTAAAAGGGTAATTACTGCATCATCGTTGTGTCATAAATAAATTAATTTATTTAAAGTCTAAAAATTATAACTAAAATATAATTATGTAGGAAATCTTTTTAGCTTTCTAATGAATATTTATAGTCGAATTTATCTTATGTATAACCCCATATTAAAAATGTTTTAGTTATTAAACTTTGATTTTAACTATTTTAACTATTCATTAAATAATATAATATTAAATGTCATAATCTAATCCAAGTGGACCTAAATGGTCATATTATATTCATACGGTTGTTTTAGGTCGAATTAAACTTATCCAATAGAATTAGGACATGTGTTAGGGTAATTTTAATATCATATTTACCCTTAGTTACCCTATTTACTATTAACCGTGGTAAAAAAAAGTAAAAAGGTACTATTCACCAAAAATTATTTTCATCTCATTGAACCACATTTTACTTACTGACATCAACCGTGTCTCTCGGATTTTTGAAATTCCATTCACAGAAGCGGTAAAATTAAGTTTTATGCAAAATTCAGTTTTTAACATACCACTTAGTGGTTTCACTATTCATCAAAAATTGAAAGTTTTCAGAAAAATACCAAAATTTCACCCTAGGCTAATTTCGATATTCTGAGTCCAAAAATGAAGTCCATTTTGAAAAATAAAATTTATAAAATTTCAAAAAGTGATTATTACTATTCATAACGGCTAGTTTTAATAGCATAACATTGTTTAGTGAAACTCGGTATTGCGTACGACGCAAGCTATCGAGGAAGGTCGCGATTGCGTGTAAAGCAAGCCAAGCAAGTGTTGTGTAGAAAAAGATTTTTTGATGATTTATATAGAATAAAAGTCTCGGGTGTTACATTATCTATCATAACCCAACATTATTTCGGTGTTAGTTTTCACTTATATATCTACCTTTCACTTCCCAACTATGATATAATAATAGGAAACCTATGATAATTTATTCAAGCTAAATTTATCAAATCCCATTAGCTATTTCAAGAGGATTTTTATTAATTCATTTTTAAATTTTTTGTTTCTATGATATAATTTTTAAATGTTAAACCTTTAAGGACCGAGATGAATTTCGAGTGAAAATTTATTTTTAAGGGGGTAGGATGTAACACAATGTGGTTTTGTAAAATATGATATTTTGAATTCAATTTAATATTTTCCTTATTTTAATTATTGAAAAATATAATATTATATTTTTTTACATGAAATACTCTGTATATATTACATTATACCAAACCTTGAGTTTATATTGTGTTACAAGCATCAATAATAGGATACATGACATACGATACCGAGTATTATTGAACCATTAAATAATATTATTTTATAAAATATCCATTCTATAAGAAGGTGTGACTAGTATTAAATACATTATGAAATATAAAAAAATTTAAAACTTAACATCAATTTATTTATAAATTTTTATTAAATAATCATTTATTTTTTATTTTATTCATTATATTGTTAAAGAATATATTTTATTATCATATTTTTTTTATTTTTATAGAATATTATATTTAATTTCTAGAGAATATATAAATTTTACATGATAAAATTAACATCATTTTTCAAATCATCATATCCAAATTTACACATGTTGATTGTTTTTGTATTTGTTGGAATATGTTGATTTATCAATGAATTTTGAAAAGTACATATTTTTTAAAACTATCTTTTACATTCAATAAATTAATTAATATAATGTTTACATTGTGTTTTAAAGTAAAATAATTAATATATATTTTTATTTAATTCTCTTATGTACTTTTTAATCAACATTATTTTTTTATTTTAATCTATGTTAATTTTAGGGTTTAAAACTGTTTTTTTTAAATTTTTTGAAGAGAATAATATCTATAAATAATAATTAATTTATGAAATACATAAATAAGAATATTTTAAATGAAATTTATAAATTAAATATCATTAATTAATAATTTATTTTTATATAATGGTTATTTTTAAGCGTAGATTTAATATAAATTACCTTGTTCTTGAAAAATACAGTTATTGAAAACCCGCTTTCTCAGTGTGTCAATGGGTATTATCTTAAATTTAATATTTTAAAAATTAATTAAATAAATTTTATGATATAATTTTCATTTTTGGAATTATCATTTAAAATTTATATTAGGGATTAATTTTATATGATTACTGAAACTTACTAAATTTTAATTTAATCCAAATTTGTTTTAAAAAATTTGAGGGAAATGCCCCCTTGATTGAATTAATAATATAGAGCCTCTTTTATTTTTGGGAAAAAGTGAACACATTACAAGAAGGGTAAAATGCCTTAATGAAAAAAGTCAAAAATGTTCTTATATATACAAGAATATAATTTACAAACAAGCACTAAAAATCATCATCACCCCACTCGCTAGACATTTCCATAGTGAGATCATTCAAGAAAATGTGTCACCCCCTCTTCCATTGAAACCATATTTTTATTTAAATTATATATAAATGTCATTTATATTTAAAATTGGTTTTAATGTGAAATAAGATCAATTATATGTATACTAATAAAATTTAGGTAATAGTTATCAATTTATTATTGAAATTTTATGTAAAAACATTTGTCATCTTTTTAAAATTTTCCCATTGAAAACTCGGTATCTCATCACGTCTCTAAGATGAAGATGAAAATAAAATATTCTAAATATATGTATCTATTATGTATAGAATAGATTCCATATTTTTAATTATGATAATTTAAAAAATCTAATAAGTTGATCAATTTTTTTCCAAAATTAATATATTGAATTCTAAAAATTATTTACCATTGTTAAGGAAAAAATAGGTCTACTGGGTGTTAAACTAAAATTATTTCTGTAAAACATGATTAAAAACATGTGCAAACCCCATTTTATATAAATATTCTGACCCTATATCTTCTAGGATAATTTTTTTATATTCTTTCAACCTTTTAAAATGGAAAAATGATGTTGAAATTATTTACAGTAATAAATTACAAGTGTTCCACCCACCTCACATATAAAATTCCACCGACTCTCCTCTCTTCATTGCACGTTCTAAACCCTTTTTGGAATGACCCAAGTATTTAAAGAATAATTTTTTTATTTTGACTTAATATTTACAAATAAGATATAAATTTTATATTAAAGGTAAAACATTTTCGGATAGCATTCTCGACATGCAATAGTGAGTTTCTCTGAAATCTTACGTTGCACACAACCTTGAGTGACACTGGAAAATAATAAACTAAATATTCTTATTTTTAATTGTAGATAATGCCTATCCGTTGCAATAGAAGAAATCAACACTATTAAATGAATCCGGTAATATGATTTATACATGTTTAAATAATTAATCTTTGGTTAATAAGTTCATTAGAAATAAAAATAAAAACAAATTGAATATAAAGTATATGTTTTTATGTGAAACTATTTAAAATGTAATAATTGTGATTATAAAATATTATCATTCTTTATGAATTTTATTTAGTATAAAATTTATATCATATAATTTTTTAAATTCATCTTATAGGTATTCTAATTATGATATACAAACAAATATAATATTTTGGATAAAAGATGTATTTTTCTAAAAATGTTATTTTTCCGCTATTTAATGGAAAACCCTTTTTAAATAAAGTATTTGTCACATTTATATGCTCTATTTTATATCATAATAATATTATATATAATAGAGACATAAAAATTTACTTTTTTTAAATTTTTTGTAATTTTATGAAAACCATCATTTTTTAATGAATGGTAAAAAATACAGAATTTTAATTCGAAACAGCATTTTCTTCTAATTCTTTTATATAGTTATATTGTCATGTTAATCAGTTTTAAGGTTTAATTAGATTCTGATGTTATTATTTAATCTAATTGTGCTCGTTTTATGTAATCTCAATATTAAATTGGAAATAATGGAATGTCAATATTTTTGTAGTTTTTACTTTTTAAAAACATGCTTTTTGGTTTTCTCAAAGAGAATTATTTTCAAATTAATTTCTGAAAATTATTTGTTTTCAATTTGAAAATGAATTCCATATTTGGAATTATAATGTTCAAATTCTTTAGATAGGAACATTATATATTTGAACATTATAAATATTAAATTAGTAATTATTTTACTTACCATGGTAAAAGGGTAAATATGGTAAATAAGGGTGGAAAAAAATATTTTATTAATATTAACTTATCCCAACAGTTTTTCTAATCCTATTGGATGAGATATGTCCGAACGTAGGCAAACATGGGTTGATTTTTGTTCATCATTGAGCTACTTTGGTGTGATGTTGACGTGTTATAAAAATTAATTTAAAGTATAGTGAAATATAACTTAAACATGTATCTTTTACTAAAATAACTGATATGGGGCTATATTACTGATCGCATTGATTACAAATTGTAATTAAATATATAACAAGATTTCCTAGATCATGATATTTTATTTATAATTCTTATAAATGAAATAAATTAATTTATTTATGAAACAATGATGATGAAGTGATTGCTTCAACAATAATGGAATCAAATAAATGATCTTATAAATATTAAAATAAATGTAATTTGATTATTCATATGCCATCAATGAATTTTATCGATGATATTGACATATTATATTTTAGTTAATGCATTTGGTTCGAAGGAATCATGTTTTTGTGTCTTTAAAAAAATCATTTACTCTATAATGTAAAAATTGACATAAATGTGTTTTAAATCAAATACAATTTTATTAAATTAAATAATAGACCTAAAAGTCTATGATTAAAAAAAGAATTATACAATGCTTCAAATTTCATAAATGATCTACTTATGGTTATCTTATCATTTCATATATTATGAAAAATAAAAAAGACATGGTAAGAGTTAATATTTTTAACTAAGGTTTAAAGCTAAAATATAAGGTTAATTTTGTGACCAAAACTAGTGTAAACCCTATTGTTTGAGAGGTTTTCGACACACAAACATATTATATTTGAAATAAATTTGTTTGGGACCCTTTGAAACCAAAATTAATTTTTAATAAAATAATATTTCAATACCTTACGAAGGTTCCCCTCCTCCTTCTTATAAAAGGCCGCCGCCTCTACCACTAACTAACACATATAAAGAAACGTGAATCATCATCATCTACTCAAATAGGCTCCTGAAATCCCTCCCTTCCCCTTAGAAACCTTACCTGATTAAAAATTCAATCCAAGAAAGCTGTATGGATCAATTCAGAAAGAGAATACCCGATATAGAGGTAAAATCTAATCTCAAGTTATTTTCATTGATTTTACTTCTCTACCCCCTAGAATATTATTATTATTTTATTTCATAACAAATATAGTATAAAAACTATAATATTATGATTTTATTAGAATTATTTTAACAAAACTTACAAACACACCCATCTAATGGAAATTAGCATACTGTTCATGTGGATGATAAACTACTCCCTCATGAAACTATGATTGTTCAATTTTGTTTTTTACCCTCTCTCATGGTGTCCATTATGATGGATATATATTTATATAAGAGATATATTATATTTATATTTTCTCAACGATTATATATCCTTCTATTACATAATAACTTTATGTTTTCCATAATTCGTAAATGAGATAATTCTATTTGGGGAAGTGCAGACCACCACCCCCTCAAAGTGATATGACTCATACATGCCATAAATGGGGCTTTTAAATGATGGAATTAATGAAATTATGTGATGTATATAAAATATGATATTCTAATGGGAATATAATATGAATATTTATTATTTAGTTTTCATTCTAGTAAATATGAAAAATAAATGAAAGTGGCGTTCATGCGTACGTATGACTTATATTCTCCATGAATGGTTAATTTAATTTACTATCTCCAAATTTTATGGACTATTATAAAAAATATATACTTGATATATATTCTACATAAATCATGAATAATATTTTCATGATGATGGAGTTTTACCGCATGGACAATTTACATCAAAACATGTTCATTTTTCATCTCATGTAACGAACATCGACAAAATATCCGATATGAACTGAAATAATTAAATATTTGTAATAAAAAGGTAATAAGTGATATAAAATGAATAATAAAATTAAAAAATGTTCTACAGAATTTATAAATTAACCAGTTTATTTTTTTCGAAATAAATGAAAAAACGAGACATGTCTGACTCAAGGTAAGGGATTTCGTCTCTATCTCCTTTGATTGGTGATTTTATAGAGAATATCCACCTCTATTCATTAAAAATGAGTTTTTACATTCACTATGACATTTAATATCCATATTTTATCTATGTTAATGTTACATATTAATTCATGATGATTAAGATTTTAATTTTCAATGTAGTATGGGACACCTTGAACATATAATGATTTAATTATAAAATATTTTTGTTTATTATTTTTATTTTCATATTTATTTATAGGGATATAAAGGGATTATAAGGTATATTTTATTTAAATCTATATTTTCATTCATAGTAATCAAAATTAAAATTTTTATTCAATGAATTTTAAATTCATTACAAAATGTCAAAAGAAATGTTTTTTGATTTTACGTATACTGTGATAATGACTTCTCCAAAACCGGGACCATTATTTGATATTTCACTTCCACTATAAGCCATAATGTATTTTAGATAATTACCATATTCCATTATTTGGGTATCTTGGTATTGAAAATTGGATTCTTAAATGAAAACAGTATAGTTATAACAATGATATTTTTATAGTGGATTTGAATATTTTTTTAAAAAGGGGTTTTTGTTATGTACATTGTTTATTCATAAAATGGTACATGTGAATTATATGACACTGGTGATCCTTATATAGCTTATATGAATGGTTTATCCCCATTATAGATCATGGTTGAGCCCAAAAAATCATATAAAAACGGTTGAGCCTCATTATATCTCACTTGTGATCACAATACATATAATACAGAGGGTTGCGCCTATTATAGCTCATGGGTAAGACAGATATAGCTTATATGAAAGGTGGTTCCCATTATTGATCTCTAATTTATAAGTAGACCTTATTGTTATTCGAATTGGAATATTTTTGAATGGGTTATATATATATATGATGCTCTAAGTCACCTAAATGAGTATTATTTTCATTTCATTGTTTTAGTGTTATTTATTCGGAACAATGTATATGTTTTATTCATGTGAAAATGTTTTTTTTGTCCACTCAATAAACATTTACGGGGTTAATAGGTTTTAACTAAAATAGTACAATTTAATTATTTTTATGTCCCTAAATGATATTTTTATTCTCATCCCATGTTTTAAATGTTTTCTTAGGATTTAATTTAGAATATGATCAAGGATGAATTCAAGGAAAAGTAATTATGATTGAAAAAGAATAGAAACCATTTCTATATTTAAAATTATTATTATTATAGAATAAATTGATACTGTTGGAAGTGTCCACTTTTTATTTAAATTTTTTATGAAATATTTATGGAAAAATTATCAAAATCACTAAACCTAAAAATATCCTCAATGTGTATTATTGACTTAACACATGATTATGTAGCAGTTATCGTTAGGGCCTTATAGTTGGAATCAAAGGAGGTTTAGATAACTCTAGTGGTTAGGATGGTGTAAATTTAATTACTTTAGAGGATTTTACATTATGGTTAATTTGATGTGATAATTCATTTTAAGATTACATTTTTGCTTTGTATAAACTTTGTCCATTCATATTGGTTTTATCTTGAGGAATGAGGAAAGCATTAATGGTACGACATCAAGATGATAACAAAATTTTAAAATAACAACATTAGGTGGTATGAATTGGAACAGAACATTTTGTTGTAGTGATGAAGCAGGTGAATCAAGATATAAATGGTAGTGGAATCCCTGCTCAAAATAATCCTGATCAACCACAAAATATTTTGTAAGTAGTTGAATATTTTAGGAGGCAACATCCCCCACCATTCAATGGATCATCTGACCTTATTGTACTTGATAGATGGATAAATACCATATAAAATATATTTAAAGTCATGGGATGTTCATAACATCAAAAGGTAACTCTTTCCATCTATCGTTTTGAAGGAGATGTTGATTGATGGTGGGAATTTTTTATAAATAATGGATAGAAAAATGATCTTGATTCCATGGAATGGAAAGAATATTGTAATATTTTATTTGATAAATATTTCCCTAAGGTTTTTTGGATTAGGATGGAGAACAAATTCAAGGAATTCATGAAAATTATGATGATTTAGTTTTCATATATGATGAAAACTTCACATGATTTTCCATGTATGTTCAATATTTAATTAGTTACATCTTCAATAAAATTAATAGATTTTTCTCAGTATTGAAACCGTGTCTATGAAGACCATTGATCTCCTAATAATTTAAAATTTATGAAAATGTTGTTTGTTCTGCTAAGAAAGTGGAAATGGAGTTTGCTGGAAATTATGTTCCACGAGTTGATAAGAGTAATAAATGGTCAATGTACAATGAAATAGAGAAGAAACCAACTAAAAATTCTAGAGGTATGCCCAAAACATGTTCCAATTGTGGTTAAATATATTTTGGGGATTTAATGTTAGGATATGTAAAGTGTTACTAGTGTAGTAAATATGGACACAAGGTTTGTGAATTCAAAGAAAAGGGTCCTAAACAGTCCAATAATGAGATAACAAGATATCCATTCTACTGTAAGATGCCTTAGCTTCAATTATTTGGGAAGTTATGAAAATAACTGTTCAATTTCAATTACCCCAGGAGGAAATTAGTACGATCTAAAATAGAAAGGTTTGGAAAAATATTTTGATACAAAAAGATTTGATGTTGAGACGTATGATAAAGTTATGGAGGCTCCTGAGAGATCAGTATTTTTTGAATGATAACCTTATGTTCAATGTTTTATAAATACCATTTAAGGATTAATGGGATGTGATGATAAGTTGTTAAGAACCATTATAGTAGATGTTTTGTGGGGTTATGTTTATGTATTTTTTTAATGTGGAAGTATGATTTTTTTTGGACCTCCAATTGAAGTTATTGATATCTATTATGGTTTATGGGATATTTTATACTTAAGGTTATTCTTAGGGATGTATAACAAATTCTAGGAGTGTTATGAGGGTGAAACTGTGCATAAAAAATATAAATGAAAAATGTAATTATGTTTCTTTATGTTATTAAACAATATCATAAATAAATTCTTCAACATTATGAATACAACCTTAAAAAAATTCCCATTTAATTTTCCTACTGAAAAATAAAATATTCATTAATCCATCACAAGGTTATTGTTTTCTGTTCATTAACATTCTCCTAATCATGTTTTCTATAACTCTCCATTAGAACATGATGGTTTGTTGGCTCTTCTATATCCATGCAATCCTAGAATTTTTATCTCATGTGAATATTGTACTTATCTTTATTTATTTTAAAGTGGTAGCCTTTCTAACCATTTTTAAATGTTCAATTTTTAATGACATTTTCAAGCCTAATTTTTAAATTGTGAGGATGAAATTTCGAAAAGGGTGAATGATGAAACAACCTAGTTATTTATAGAATAATAGTAATAATTTCAAATTAATATTGATAAATACGATATAAATTTTACATTAAAGGTGATTTTTTTTCTGATTGGGTACATGACACAGATTAACAGGTTTCTCTGAAATATTACCTTGAACACAACATTATGTCAGACACAAAACTAATACAATTAATATTATTATTTTAAATGGTATTTAATGCATAGATTATGGAATGGCGGGAAAACATAATATCTTCTTAATTTTGAAATATGGTTGACACGTGATTATATAATGATTCATTAGCTACCAAATTTATTGAAAATGAAAATAAAAACTAATTGGATATAAAGGGAATAATTTTTTTATAAAATCATATCACTAGTTATGGATTTTTATTTAATGAAATATATATATGTCATATAATGTTTTAATATCATAATATATTTTTTCTAGATATGACATAAGAAGGAATTTTTTTTTCATATAAAAGAAGTTTTTTTTCTAAAAATTCAGTTTTACCGCCTATTGATGGAGAAATATTTTTAAATATATTTTTTTTACATTTTATATGTTCTATTTGAAAAAATAAACATATTATATATATTTGATACATAAAAACTTTCATTAGTTAAATTTTTGTTAATTTTCTAATCATGTTCATTTTTTAATGTATAGGGAAAAATAGTCCATTTTAATTTGAAACATCTTTTTCATATAATTGATTTATATTGTTAGATTTTAATTTTACTTTATTTTAAAGTTAAATTGAATTATTTTTTTCATGTCATACAATTTTGGTTATTTTATATAATTTAACTTTTAAATTGGACATAAACTCATGTCAATATTTTGGATTTTTTATTTCTTAAAAAGACATTTTCTGGTTTTGACAATGGGAATTAATTTTTAATTAGTTTTTGAAAATTTAATGATAGAATTTTGAAAAATTGAATCCATATATAGAATAAAAATTTTCAAATTTTGTAAATAGGTACATTTTAATTTTGGACATCATTAATAATATCTTCAACAATTATTTTATTTAACATGGTAAAATGATAAATATGGTTAATAAGGGTAAATAATAATATTATAATAATATTATAATAATATTAAAAAAACCCTAACACATTAACTAATCATAGTTTATGTGATATTTCCAACCATTTTCAGCATTAGGTCGATTTGAGGACCCCATACTGCCATTTGGGTGTGGTAATGACATGTTATAAAAATTAATTTAAAGTAATGAGAATTTTATCATAAAAATGTATCTTATACTAAAAACAATTTTTATATGGGGTTATATAACTGATCACTTCGACTATAAATATTAATATTTATCTATAAAGATTTTATACATAATTATAGGTTATTTATAATTTTTAGACATTAAATAAATAATTTTATTGATGACACAATGATGATGTACGGATTGCTTCATTAATACATTATTTAAGTATGTTATATTATAAATATTAAAATAATTGTTATTTTATTATTTTGAAGTCATAAAAAAATTTATGGATGATAATGAAATATTATATTTGATTTAATGAATTTTTTTGAAGGAATAATGTTTTTATGACATTAGAAAAAATCGATTACTTTATAATGTCAAAATTCCCATAAATGTGTTTGAAAACAAACACTATTATATTAAATGATATAATTGTCTTAAAAGTCTACAATTTGGAACAATTACTTATATAATATTATAAATTTAATTACTGATCCATTTATGTTCGCCTTTTCATTTCATAGTAAATATTATTACCATATATTATGAAAATACAAGAAGGTATGGTAAGAGATAATGTTTTTAAACTAAGTGTTAATGATAAAATATAATGTTAATTTTGTGAACTAAACTTCTCTAAATCATCTTTTTTGGTAGTTTTTCTACCAAAATATATATTATATTTTAAATAAATTAGTTTTCAACCATTTAAAACATACAATTTATTTGTAATAAAATAATATTTCAAGAGCTTCCTAAAGTTCCTCTCCTCCCTCCTATAAAAGACCAAAACTTCTACCCACCCACTCAAACCTCCAAGCACCTTGGATCCTATATCTTATGTTCAAATTATCTCCCAACCTCCCTCCATTCCTCATAGAAGCCTTACCTTGGTTATAAAGTAATTCAATAAATCCTTATGGCTCAACTCAAACGATGTTACCCGATTTTGATGTAACATATTATCTAATTTGTTTTATTTTACTTCTCCACACCCTATGGTCTTGTTATTATTTAATTTAAAAACAACACAAGTATCAACAATATAATAATATTTTTAAATATAATTTTTCTAACTAAACTTACACATAACTCCATGTAATGGATATTAACATACTATTTTTGTGGACAATGAACTACTGCCCGCACAACAATGATTGTTTAATTTTTCCATACCACCTCTCATGGTGGCCATTATGATGGAAATATATTTTTATATGATATATATTATATTTATATTGTCTCTATGCTTTTTTTTTTCTTTTACATTATTCCATTATTCTTTTCATAATGTGTAACTACGATAATTTCATTTGAGGAACTGCAGACTACTGCCCCCTCAAAGTGACATGACTCATTCATACCATACATTTTACTTATATTGAATGGTTTTAATTAACATATGTAATGAATATATAATATAATATTATATTGGAATTATAATATACAAATATATCATTTAGTTTTCATTCCATTAAATATGAAAAAGAAAGGGAAGTGGCGTTCATGCGTATATACAACTTACCCTCTCCATAAACGGTGCATTTCAATTCTTATGTAAAAATGTTATGTACTATTATAAATACATATATATGGGTTATATTTGTTTCTTAAATAATAAATAATATTCTGGTTATTATGTATAATTTACTACATTGTCATTTTACGTCAACACCGGTTTATTTTTGACTCAGGTACTGAAAAATGTCAAAACATCCGATATAAACTAAAATAATTAAATATTTGTTATAAAAATATAATATATGGTATGAAATGAATAATAAAATTGAAAAGGTTCTGATGAATTTATAAATTATCCTATTTTTATTATTCATGAAATTAATGAATGAACGAGACACATCAGACTCAAGTTAAGGGACATCGTCTCAATATCCTTTCAAAGAGGCATTTCTTGATAATATCCACCTCTATTATTTTATATGGTGTATATAAAAACAATATGAAATTTCATATCCATATATTATCTATAAAAATTTTATTTTTTAATTCATAAGGATTGAGATATAAATTTTCAATTTGGTATGGGACACCGTGAACGTTTAAATATTTAATTATCAAATCATTGTCTTCATGAAATTAATTTATATATTTATTTAAATGTTAGTAAAAGGTTTATAAAAGAAATTATATGTACATATATAATATCATTCACAGTCATCAAAAGGAATATTTTTAGAAAAATAACCTTTCTTTCAATAAAAACTGTCAAAAGAATTTTATTTTTTAACGTATATTTCGATAACGGCTTCTCTGCTGTTGTAATTGATATTTGATATATGGATTCTTATATAATCCTTAATTTTTTTTAAATAAATCCATTATTTCTTTATTTGGGTATAATGGAATGGAAAATGTGATTCTTAAAAGAAAATGGAATTGTTATAGATAAATGTTTTTCATATGGAATTAGATGATGTTTTCAAAAAAGGGTTTTCTGATGAATGTGTTTTATTCGTAAAATGGTACATGAGCATTATATGAGATGGGTGAGTCGGATATAGCTTATACGAAAGGTTGATCCCCATTATAGCTCACAAGTGAGCTTTATAAATCATATATGAAGTCACTACTGCAAATATAGACAATACCAATGGTTCAAAACCGTTGGTATAGGCTGGAAAACCGTTGGTATATGATATACCAGCATTTTCCCAAACTGTAGGGAAGTAAGGCGTTGGGAATGACCATTACCAACGGTTTAAGGAAAATCGTTGGTAAAAGGTGGTGAAAGTTTTAATTTACCAACGGTTCCTCTAAACGGTTGGCAATAGGATTTACCAACGGTTTAAAACTCTTGGTAAATTCATATTTTTTAGCTTATACTAATGGTTCAAAACCGTTGGTATATATTTTTACCAAAGGTTTAGATAAACCGTTGGTATATATTCATATATGATCAAAGTATACCAACGGTTCAAAACTGTTGGTATTGGGTATTTTCACAAAAAACCAGCAGCCTGCATACAGCTGCCTCCACTTGATAGACCTACATAAAAACATCACAAAAAACATCTATAAATAGACTTCAAACACCACAAAAAATATTGGAAATAACACATAAAAACATCACTCTTCCAACCATTCCATGTACTAAAATTCCCCATTTCAATATTCATATGAGAACAACTCTTCCAATTATCCTAATTCAATTTCCGGGGTTCACACATATCAATTTTTTCTTACTAAAAAAGGTGATGATTATGATAGAAATTGGTGCATGAGGGTTATGTGTGATAATGTGAATTAATAATGTGGTGAATATTTGTGGATCATCTAGAGTGATGCATGAATTGCATTGAATGTGATGTGGGGGGATGTCGAGAGAGGGGAGGGGGTTGTCCAGGAAGAGGGGATGAGGGGAGATTTATAGGTAGCGAGTATGGGGGTAATGGAGAATGTGCAACAAGGATTTGTATTAAAATTATAGCATATCATCACATATATTTGTTGAGCATGGGCTAATAAGCTTACCAAGTCATTCATATAGTTCAAGACATAGAAAAATGGAATAATCCCAAATAACATTGCATGATCAAAGAAATAAAAAAAAGGCATGTGAAATCAACATGAATACATTTACATATCATCCATGAGGTATAAAATTTAATCAAATTGTAATAGAATTATTCATAAGGTAGATGAGTCTCATTTACTTGCATACACAGTGGTACAAAATGAAAAATGTTATTCATGTTCGGGGGCTGTCCGGGGTCCAAGGAGGAGGGTGGGGGGCTGTCCAGGGTCCAGAAAGCAGGGTGGGGGGCTGTCAGGGGCTATCCATTCACGTCACATTTGACTCATGGATCGGTGTCCTTAAGTTTCAATAGAATTAGAATGCGTTTGGTCATTTTGTCGTATGTCAGATGTTGATTTCATTTAAAATTAAGTCTATTTTTAACAAAACAGAGGCACTTTTAGTTGTTTCGGCCACAGTGGGCCTTAGATTCAGGCAGGGTTGACTCATACATGTCACATATGGGAGATGGATCGTTGAGAAAAAGTATCAACACAATCAGAAGTAGTTTGATCGGTTTGGCATATGTACGTAAAATATTGTCCATTTTAAACAAAATAAATACACATGGAGTGATACCGGCCGCACTGTGCTTCAGATTGAGCCAGGTTTGACCCGTACACATCACATATAACCCATATACCGTTGTCCTAAAGTGTCAACACAATCCGAAGGCATTTGGTTGGTTTCCCGTCTGTTAGTTGTTGATTTCACTGAAAAATAAGTCCATTTTGAACAAAAGAGAGGAAGTTTGAGTAGTCCCGACCACACCACACCTTGGATAGAGAGGAAGTTGAATCATACACATCACATTTGACCCAAGGATCATTTTACTTATATTTCAACAGAATCTGAATGCATTTGGTCGGTTTTCCATATGTCAGTTATTGATTTCACTTAAAATTAAGTCCATTTTTAACAAAACAGAGAAACGTTGATTGGAGTTGGCCACACCAGGCCTCAGATTGAAGCGGGGCTGACTCGTACACATCACATATGAGTCATGGATCGTTGTTCCAAAGTATCAACACAATCAGAAGCCATTTTATTGGTTTGGCCTATGTACGTAAAATATTGTCCATTATAAACCAAATACAGACACATGGGGTGATATCGGCCACACGAAACTTCTGATTAAGGAGGGGTTTACTCGTACAAGTCAAATATAACCCATGGATCGTTGTCCTATAGTATCAATAGAATCTGAATGCGTTTGGTCAGCTTACTGTATGTCAGTTGTTGATTTCACATAAAATTAAGTCTATTTTTAACAAAACAGAGGCATTTAGAGTGGTGGCAGCCACACCGATCCTCGTATTGAGGCGGGGATTACTCGTACATGTAACATTTGACTCACGTATTTTTTAACATATGTTTAAATATAATACGAATGCGTTTGGTCGGTTTTCCGTATGTCAGTTGTTGATTTCACTTAAAATTAAGTACATTTTTTACAAAATAGAGGAACTTTGAGTGGTGTCGGCCACACATGGCCTCGAATTGAGGTAGAGATTACTCTTAAACATCAAAAATGAGTCATGGATCATTTTTCAAAAGTATCAACACAATCAGAAGCTGTTTTATCAGTTTGACGTATGTACGTAAAATATTGTCCATTTTAAACAAAAGAGGGATAGTTTGGGTGGTTCCGGCCACACCGTGCAACGAATTGAGGCAGGGTTGACTCGTACACGTCACATGTGACCCATGGATCGTTTTACTATTGTTTCAACAGATTCAGAACACATTTGGTCAGTTTTTCATATTCCAGTTGTTGTTTTCACTTAAAATTAAAGTCATTTGGAACAAAAGAGAGACATTTTGAATGGTACCGTCCTCACCGCACCTCGGATTAAGGCGGGGTTGACTTTTAAACGTCACATATGACCCATGGATCGTTGTACTATAGTATCAACAGAATCCAAATGTGGTTGGTCAGTTTACTATATGTCAATTGATGATTGCACTTAAAATTAAGTCTATTTTTAACAAAATAGAGGGATTTTGAGTGGTTTCGGCCACACCGAGCCTCGTATTGAGGCGAGGTCTACTCGTACATGTCAAATTTGACTCATGGATCGTTTTCAATAAGTTTTAATATAATCTGAATGCGTCTGGTCGGTTTTCCGTATGTTTGTTGTTGATTTCACGTAAAATTAAGTCCATTTTTAACAAAACAGAGGCACTTTGAGTGGTGTCGGCCACACCGGTCCTCGAATTGAGGCGTGGTTGACTTATACACATCAAATATGAGTCATGGATCGTTGTTCAAAAGTATCAATAAAATCAGATTCCGTTTTATCGGTTTGACGTATGTACGTAAAATATTGTCCATTTTAAACAAAAGAGGGATAGTTTGGGTGGTTTCGACCACACGGTGCCTCAGATTGAGGCAGGGCTGACTCGTACACGTCACGTATGACCCATGGATCGTTTTCCTAAAGTTTCAATAGATTCAGAATGCATTTGGTCAGTTTTTCATATGCCATTTCTTGTTTTCACATAAAATTAAAGTCATTTTGAACAAAAGAAAGACATTTAGAATGGTACCGTCCACACCGCGCATCGGATTAAGGCGGGGTTGACTCGTACACGTCACATATGACCCATGGATCGTTTTCCTGTAGTATCAACAGAATCCAAATGCGTTTGGTTGGATTATTGTATGCCAGTTGTTGATTTCACTTAAAGTTAAGTCCATTTTTAACAAACAGAGGCATTTTGAGTGGTGTCGGCCACACCGAACCTCGTATTGAGGTGGGGTTTACTCATACAAGACCAATATTACTCATGGATCATTTTACTTAAGTTTCAATATAATCCGAATTCGTTTGGTCAGTTTTTCATATGTCAGTTGTTGATTTCACTTAAAATTAAGTCCATTTTTAACAAAATAGAGTCACTTTGAGTGGTGTCGGCCACACCGGGCCACGAATTGAGGCAGGATTGACTCGTACACATCACATATGAGTCATGGATCGTTTTTCAAAATTATAAACACAATCAAAAGCTGTTTGATCGGTTTGACGTATGTACGTAAAATATTGTCCATTTTAAACAATAGAGGGGAATTTTGGTTGGTTTCGGCCACACCGCGCCTCGGATTGATGTGGAGTTGACTCATAAACATCACATATGACCCATGTATCGTTTTCCTAAAGTTTCAACAGATTCAAAACGCATTTGGTCAGTTTTTCGTTTTCCAGTTATTGTTTTCACTTAAAATTAAAGTCATTTTGAACAAAAGAAAGACATTTAGAATGGTACCGTCCACACCGCACCTCGGATTAAGGCGGGGTTGACTCATACACATCACATATGACCCATAGATCGTTGTACTATATTATCATCCAAATCCAAATGCGTTTGTTCACTTTCCCATATGTTAGTTGTTGATTTCACTTAAAATTAAGTCCATTTTTAACAAAAAAGAGGCATTTTGAGTGGTGTCGGCCACACCGAGCCTCGTATTGTGGCGGGGGTTACTCATACACGTCCAATTTGACACATGGATCATTTTCCTTACGTTTCAATAGAATCCTAATGTTCGGTTGGTTTTCCGTATGTTAGTTTTTGATTTCACTTAAAATTAAGTCCATTTTTAACAAAACAGAGGCACTTTGAGTGGTGTCAGCCACAACATGTCTCTAATTTAGGCAAGGATGACTCGTACACATCACATATGAGTCAAGGATCATTTTTCAAATGTATCAACCCAATCAGAAGCCATTTGTTTGGTTTGACATATGTATGTAAAATATTTTCCATTTTAAACAAAAGTGGGATAGTTTGGGTGGTTCTGGCCACACCATGCCTTGGATTGAGGCGGGGTTGACTTTTACACGTCACATATGACCCATGTATCATTTTACTAGCGTTTCAACAGATTTGGAATTCATTTGGTCGGTTTTCCGTATGGAAGTTGATGTTTTCACTTAAAATTAAATTCATTTTAAACAAAAAAAAGTCATTTTGAATGCTGTCGTCCACACCGCACCATTGATTGAGGCGGGGTTGACTCATACACGTCAGATACAACCCATGGATCACTGTCTTATATTAGAAATATAATCCGAATGAATTTGGTCGGTTTACCGTATGTCAGTTGTTGATTTCACTTAAAATTAAGTCCATTTTTAACAAAATAGATGCATTTTGAGTGGTGTTGGCCACACTGAGCTTCATATTGAGACGGAGTTGACTCTAAAATGTCACATTTGACTCATGGATCGTATTACTTATGTTTCAACAGAATCTGAATGCGTTTGGTCGGTTTTCATATGTCAGTTGTTGATTTCACTTAAAATTAAGTACATTTTTAATAAAACGGAGGCACTTTGAGTGGTATCAGACACACCGAGCCTCGAATTGAGGCGAGGTTTACTCGTACATGAAACATATGAGTCATGGATCATTTTGAAAAAGTATCAACACAACCAAAATCTGTTTGATTGGATGGGAATATGTACATAAAATATTTTCCATTTTAATCAAAATACATACACTTGAGTCTTCAAAAAAATATTATATTTTGAGGCTTTAAAATAAATTATTATTAAATATGTCTCTGTTCTAGATCACCAAGGGTTTTATTTGAATGGGTTTCATTCTTAGCCTAATAAATAATGAAATATAATCTTTCATAGTATAACCCATTGGAAAAAATAGATGTATTTTTGTTTTGATTAATTTTTCATATAGATTCCAAAACCTATGACACGAAATTAATAAAGAATTATCCTCTATTTTTATATATAAACTGGTAAATCGTCACATTTTCCTTTAATAAAAACCCTTTTATGGGGATGATAATCAACATTGTTCCTTTTATATCCATCCCAAGGTCCCCATAGCTCTTAAGAAGATCATGTTAATCTTCTATAATCTCCCTCTCAATGTAAGGAATCATATCCTCCCCTTTGTAAAAAAATAATTCGTTATATTATGCCGTATAATTTAAAATTTTCCGTGACAGAATATTTATTAGAAATCATACTTACATTCCTGATTATTTAATAGTTATGGGAGACCTCTTTCAATCTTATTAAACCCTGACATGATTATTTATATACCCTCAATATTTTTTCAAAATTATATTTCAAGTTTTCATGAAAAAAATATGTTTAATGAATACCCATCTTTATATACACTAAAGAGTAATAAACTAGATGTATTTATCCTTTATTGATCAGGGGATCCAAATTATATATCATACACTCCTTACCTGTAGGGTTAAAATGATTATATATTATTTTAAAATTTTTATGATCTATATGGAACACATACACATGTATATAATATCAATGTTATCAGTGGGATCAAAATTATATAACCCTCCAATGCACTAGGTAATTTTTTTTGCCTCCTTAGAATTTATTTATGGGAATATGGAGTGAACTTAATCCATTATGGGACATTTTCTACCATGTGATGATGTCTTGGTAGTTGGCCTTGACTAATGTGTATTCCATGTTTGTTGTTATCTCCACATCTATATGTAACCATGATGTTATAATGATATATCATTACTTTTTGTTGAATATAATAATTCTCAACACTTTTAGGTCTCATTTATATAAATATTAAAAATAATTTTTTACATTAATCACGTTATACATTAATTATTCCATTAATTGGATTTATATATAACCCCTTTTATATGTATATCCCTTGGTTATCTCGTGTAGTTTTAGAGGGTCCATCGAATATCAGTGAGTATAGTGGATTTTTAAATAATTTATGGAATAATTTTTTCAATTTATGTTTCTATTTACCAAATGAATCATGGCTTTATGATCCTATATATTTGGGTTATGTGTATCTTTATGTAATAAAACAAGAATTAATGTGTATGAAAATATTTCTTATTATATAGAAAACCAAACAGGATCTAAACTGTCACTATCAAGATCATAATCTCAATGGGTGATACATATATCATATAATATAAAACCATATTCATAAAATAGTCACTCTCATTCAAATAAAATAATCACATATAGTGTATACATCACATGAAAATCACATAAAATAATAGCTAATATTGACGCATAAGCACTGACAAAACACAAACAAAAAACAAAACCTCACAGAGAGGAACCCCATTCATCATATGAGAAACAACATAAGGATCTAAATACATTCTAAACCATATGAGAATAAATTATCAAAACCTAAAATCACAAAATAACATTCCATAATTTGAAATAAAAAATGTTTTTGAAAATGATTCAATCCTAAAAAAATTCAATAGGATAATAAACAGTAGAGTAAATATGAATGGATACACCATGGTATATAATTTTTTTAATCCACCAAAATATTTTATATATGGGTAAAAAATACTCTGACATATTCACTCAAACAAAAAGAGGGATTACCTAAAGGCTTTTCCTTACAATAACGATTCTATATATTCTCAAGAACAAATGAAACAAATCTACCATGAAACATTAAACAATTATATAACCCCTTCACATCTCATAATCATACATAACCCCATAGTCTCAATACAAACTAAGTGGAAAAATTTAAACACAAAAACTAAAAAGGAAATAAACCAAACGAAACCTTTTAGAAATAAATTTGTCATTTTTAAAAACATTACATTGTTATGGATCTTAAAATTCATTTTTGAAAAACACAACTACTTCGAAAGGAAATAAATTACCTTTATCACATCACGTTGAATATTTAATAATATCATTTTAACTAAAACTAACACAATTCAATCTGATTCTCAAGGACCAAAAATATATTTAAGACAAATAATTTAAATAAAATCAAAACATTTCATTTCACATCATTTAGAACTATTTAAAAAAATCAGTATGTTCTATAACAGAAACTACCACATCAATACATTTAATGTTAATAAAATTCCAATATTCATTATAAAACACATAATTCCGTGTACAATATAATAGATACTATATTTTTTAATGTTATTATCAACCATAAATAATCATTATTCTCTACCCTAGTCATTTTTGAAATTAAATTATTCTACATATTCACATATTCCATCCAAAAAAATATTTTTAATAGTCCTAAAAAATAATCCAATGATAAATTAAAAACAAAAAATAATATGAAATTTATAATATAAAAAAATTAATGACATAAAAATACCATAAAAATTCACTAATTATACTCACCTCAATATTAGGCATCATCAAATTCCATTCATAAGGGAAGGGGACTAAATCCTAAAATATAGGGGGAATGAAAAAATGTGTACAATTAATCCACATATTTTAGTAATCCTTGTTCCAATAATGTAAAATTACATTATCATGGTTATAAGACCATATTCATGGTCTTTAAATGGTTTTATAGATAATTTAATAAAAACATGAAACATTTGTAGTCCTCTTATTTTCAACTTAAAACATTGAAGTGTCCTTTAAAATAATGGTTAACTCAATTGGGATCCAAGTACTAAAATCTCATATCAATAACCATTAAGAATAATAAAAAAACATTATTTAAATATAAATACCAATAATAAATATATTAACTCAAGGATTAAGATAAAAAATAGCTTATAAAAATCTATAGTCACCTACATCTCATGGTCTAACACTTTTTATCTATACTAATGATCTTACCAAATGTAAAGATGGATCCTCAAGAACATAGTTCTTTAAGAAACCTAGGCTTTCTTAGAACCCATGATTTTTTGTAATATGACCTTTTATAAATTTATTTTGAGTATATTTATTTCCTGAGTTATGTTTGTAGAGTTTACATGGTGTTTTTTGGCATAATTTAGTGTCATTTTTTGGAGGTTTTTTTCATGTGCATTGTTATGAGAAATTGTTGGAAGTCTCTATGATCCAGCACATGGGATGACATCAGACATTGGGAATGTGAATGGTTGGTAGAAATTTATTAAATTTTTTTTAATTCTGATAGAAAAGTATATATATTTAAATATATGAAAGAAAAATATTGTTTCATTATTTTTCTAACTATACGTGAAAATCATTAATTGTATTGCATTATGTTAGTAGGCCTACATTACTAGCACATGTTTTTCCAATTAGTATTTAGTGACCATGTGTAATACATATGAAATACTTAAACTATAGATCTAATATTAATTTTACAATTTAACACTCATTTCTTCCATTATCCTCCCATATCTAACATCCATTATTCTCTTAATAGATGATTGATGATCCCCTTCGATCTGGGATCAATACAAAGTGAATCAATGTTCATTGGATGATGAGATTCATATGTAAGTTCCTTTTATTATTTATTATTATTATATTTGATGATATTCTCTCTATCTCTCTTGAAACTAGAGAGCTGGCCATTTAAGGATATATGTATGTGATATGAATCAGTTTAGGAAGAAATATTGTTAGATCTAGTGAAGGGAACCTGTGTTGTGTTTGGATCATGATTATTTATTTCATTCTTCATTTTCACAAAAAAATTTAAAGGTTGGTTAATTCTCTATCAACTCTATATTATTTTGAACATGAAGTATTTTTTTATAATGAAATTATTTTCTTGAAATGGGAATTAAATATTTATGTTAATCTTGATTTAACCTATATTTAATTAAATTATTTATTCTTAAAAGTTGATTGGTTTTTGGAATACCTATTTCATATAATTTTAAAATGAAGTTAAATTATTATATTTTGGTTTTGAGAAATGTAATGTGGTTTTTTAAATGGTTTAAAAATGGAATGGTTTAATGTTAAATTGTTGGAATGGAAATTGGTTTTCGATAAATATCATAGCATGATGTTGGAATAATTGGTTGAGTGTGTGTTTTATGGGATGGATTGTGGTTGTGAAGAACCATCATCAAATTGGGACACAATATGTTGGTGAAGTTACAAAATGAATGGTTACTTGAATCTTGTGTCTATTTTTGTGGTTGTGTGTGTGGACATGGAAAATAATATTCAAAAAATTGGGAATTTTTTAAGTGTTCTATTAATTATCTCTTTGGAAATATTTTTTGATGAATTTTATATTAACTATTTTTACTAAATGAGTCTATTTTAATTATTTTGAATACATGTTTTGTTCTATTGGCATGATTTGGGATGTCATTGGAAAAATACAGTTTATTTTATACTCACAAAATTCTTTGGCACTATTTTTAATTTTGATATGTCATCTATTAAGAAAAAGATAATGGAAATGTATCTAAATTATTTAGTGTTTCTATATGATAATATTTCATGACATGTGGAGTTTTATCTTAGAGTTGGTGGGGTGTTTCTAGTTGTTATCAATTTGTAGTTTCGAGTATTGTAGAATTTTTTTCCATTGATTATTTCTTTTGGATTGCTTTTATATTCTAATATGGTTTGTAGGGATGTTTTTTTTGTGTTCTATTTTGAAATAATTCATCATATATATGAAATTTTTTGTTCATTTTATATATTATATCATCCAATTGAAATTCAATCCCGAAAATGTTATTAAGCCCCTTGGAATTTACTACCTTCCATTGGAGTATTGGGGAAGTCACATATGTCCTAGTATCTCTCTAATCACTCTTCAAGCTAGTGAAGAGGGGTGGTATGTTACAAATGGTATTAGTCATGGTCAGTCCAAAAAAATGATTAGATTCAAATATCATCAACATCGTTTAGTCTTTATATCTTCTTGGGTTAAGTAGAATGACTATTGTTCAGTCCCAGACATAAGAAAAAGTGTCAGTTTTCCTTGATCGTAGAGCTTGAAATAGTTTCATCACCTCCCTTGGGATGGCAGTAAGAAGTATAGTTTTCAGAACATGAAATCTAGAGACTAAAAATTATTATTTTACCACGTTTTTCTAAACATCTATTTATAATGGATTTTGTGTACATTAGTGTTTTTAGGCACATCTAGATGAGTTGTCACATCACCATCATGGGATTAACTAATGAGATTTTCCTTGATTTAATAGGTTATAATAATTTCCAATGACATTTCATTTTTCATTTTGAGTAAAATAGTTTATTAAATAGAAAAAATATGTGATGTTTTAAAATGACACAATGGTTGTTTTAAAAAAACATGGTTTTAATATTTTAAAAAATTGTTGAAATTTTGACAATGCGTCTATTGTGGAATTCTAGGTTGTAATAGTTTTTTATAGGGAATATTTTAATTACTAATCATTTAGATTACAATTGTTGATATAAAATATACTTTTATCCTTATTATAGTTAGTCGAACAAGATAATTATTGTAGAAACCAACCATAAGAGGATGCTAAATATTTGGTTGCAACTGAACTATAGGTGGTAAAATAGATGGTTAAATGAATTTTCATATCTTTTCTGACCATGGAAAAAGGTAATGTTAATGTTGAACTATATAAAGTGTAAAATTTTATTCAATTATAAAATAATAATCCACTAATCATATTGTGGATTCTGATTCTAAAAAAATCCATGTTGAATAGGTTGATTCAAATATTCAATTTATTTGGGAAACAAACAGATTCAAAGGTAAACCTAGAAATGTATTTTCTAGAGGGTATGTTATGAAAATAGTGGGAATTAATACTTCAAATAAACTTGGCCTAGGAATGACCTATATGGGTTTCTAAGAATATTTTAACAATAAATTCTTTCATCACACATTTTATAAATCATGGATGATCAGATTTTTGGTTTGAATAAAAATAATATCCTGATGAAAATGTATGTCGATCAAATTATGAATTTAGATCACTTTTCCCTATGATTTTCTACAATTTATTCCTTTATTTTATTCCACTTTTAGTTAAGATTACAACCAGATATTCCCGAAAATATTATTTTTCTTTGTATAATGGTTTGGAAATATGTGTCCAACAGAGACACTATAGGGAAATAGTAAATATTCGTAAATATAGTTGCTAGGAGTATGTATATTCCTATAGGAACATATGGAAACACTAATTTTTGGAATAAGTGGATTATATAACCACACATATAATGTGAAGGGACAAACCAAAGAATCATACCCTAGTATTAGTAAGTCTTTATCGTAGATCAAAAAGTAGGTGGTGATGTATTTACTATTGTTGACATAACCTAATCAAGTATAATTTTATTTAACCTCCTAGAGATTTTCACAAAAACAATATGATGTTACGCCTTTATAATTTTTGTCACTATACTACATGGGACATTGCTATAGACACATCTAATGCTTCTAATGCATCATATAATTCTACGTGGAGAGTGAATATGAATAATTTTAGGTATCATAATAGATTTATCCATTTTAGTTATATTAATTCAATGAATCGTCTACCCCTAAAATCTATATAGGGAAACTTAGAGATTAGTACACTTAATGAGTAGTTGTATAGAGTGGATAAAATGATCATGGTTGATCAATATTGTCCTTTTATGGTTGTGGGTAAAACTATTTTGAATTATACTATATGAAATATTTTTTTATATGGTAACATACCACATGTTTAATAATTGTCTTGTTGTTTATGATAAGGTTCTTTACATAGATATGATGAATTCAATTTTAAAACTAAAAAAATCCTCATTTCCCAAATAGTGTGTTATGCCATTATATGAAAATAGTTTTCTGTAATTATCCTAGGAAGGTTTATTTGGGATATCTCATTTTATAGGATGGATGTCTATGAACTGATTATGGGTGTGTATTGTTGGAAATATTTAAATATTTGTGTTGACTGTTATTCCTGAAAGGCTAGTTTCACATCTCTTGATAGTTTCAATCATTAATTTAGGGGATATTGGGGTGTGAAGACTAGTAAAGATGGAATTTTGGTATTGTTTGTTGGAACTCCATGTTATCAGTTGGTTTTTATGACCATTATATCTATGGATGGCATTGTAAATTTATATATTCTAACTATTTCTGATTAGTTTCATTATGTTTTACCAAATAATTTCTTTGTGGTTCAACCCAAAAGATAAGTGAATTTAATGATTGGTCTCATTATAGGGACAATTACATTATCACTTTCAAATTATCAGATGGAGCCTATTGTATTGAGAAAACTAAATCTTCTATTGGTAGAGAAAGGAATTAAAGGTCCCATTCGATAGAGTACATATCCATAGAAATAATTTTATCTTTTTTGATTAAGGCGGATGGAACTTTAATAATTTGTGTAACATCCTATGTAAATAATAACCAAGAAATTTTCATATTTATTAATATTTGTGAATTAAATATTAATTTTACTTTAAAGGGGGTGATATGATTCGATGGCACACCTGATACGCAATAATAGGTTTCTTTGAAATCATACATTGCACACAATGATGAGTCATACAGAAAAATAATAAAATAATATTATTATTTTAAATAATTGATAATGCCTAGTAGTATTAGTGGAGAGAATGAACATGTCTAACTATAAAATAATTATACACATTTTTAAATGTTTTTAGATTTATCCAATAAATTCTAGAGGCATAAAATAAGAATGAATTTAATTTTAATCATAAATACTCTAATATTTATTAAAAGGTCGATTTACTGCCTTTTAATGGAAAACCCTCTTAAAATTAGGTTTGCTCAATTTTATATATTCTATTTGAAATAATGAAAATATTCTTTAGATTCGGTACATCAAAATTTACATTGGGTAATGTTTTGGTATTTTTCTGATAAAATTCATTATTTAATGAATAGTGAAAAATATTGTATTTTAATTCAAAAATTCCTTTAATGTAATATATTTATATTGTTATATTATCTTTATAATTGGTTTTAATTTTTAATTAGTTTATACTTTTACCATTTTATCCAATTTTGTTCATTAGAATTAATGTCACTTTGAAATTGTACATAAACAAGTGTCGTGCTTTTGATAGTTATTGTTTCTTAAAACACTCTATTTTTTGTTAATGGGAATTGATAATAAATTCATTAATTCGAATTATATCTTTTTAATATGGAAAAATTTACATTATTTTGTAATTTCAAATATCAAATATAGAATAGGCTTAATTTTTGGTATTTTTCTAAAAAACATCAATTTTTGTTGAATAGTGAAACCACTTATTAGTTGGTAAAAAACTGAGTTTTTCATTAAAATGAAAATTTACCACTTATATGAATTTAATTTTGGAAATTGGACAATCAAGTTTGTTATTAGTATGTAAAATTTTGTTTAATAAGATTAAAATAATTTTTAATTAACATAATGTAACGTCAAAAATGACAATATCAAATATCCTTTAGTAAATCATATTTACATGGTGTTTTATAAGTATTATTTTAGACTATAAATATTCAATATAAAGGTAATAATATTTAATACATTATGGTATTTTTTAATAAATTTTCAACATCAAATAGATTAAATTAATTATGACAAAATAATGATGCAGTATTTACCTCATTAATAAATGATTTAAAAAAATAAGATTATTAATATTTAAAAAAAATCCAAAACCTATCCAATTCTTATTGGATGATTTTATTTACAACAGTAGTCATCCTATAAACTACTTTAATTAGTTTTGGACTTTTTTAAACATAATATATGTTTATAATAAAATAACATTTTCAATCATTCCTAAAGAGAACCTCCTCTCTCTTATAAAAGGACGCCTTTGTTAACCCATTAATCAAACCTATAAAGCCCCTTGGAACGTCCAAACCCTTCCCAAATAAGCTCTAAATATTCCTATATTCCTCCTAGAATCCTTACCTTATATAGAATGTACTTTAAAAATACTTTTTGGTTCAAACCAAAGTGGGTTACCCAAATTAAAGGTAAATGTTTCTCATAACTCCTTTTCTTTTATTTTATTTCTTCAACCCTAAACTAATTTTATTCCTTTAATTTATAACAACACCATTATATTCAATATAATAGGATTTTTTATGAGAAGTATTCGAACTACACTTACATACACCTCTATCTAATGGATAAAGAACATGATGTTTTGTGGATGAAAAAATAACGCCTCACGAAGCGATGATTGTTCGATTATCTCATACGGCCTCCCAATTTAACCATTAATATTGAAGTATATTTATATATGATATATATTATGTCTATTTTTTCTCTATTATTCGGTAAATTTTTTTTACAAACATACCTTTATCCATTCCAATATGTGTAAACACGATAATTTAATTTGAGGAAAATAGAACTACCGCCCCCTCAAGGTGATATGATTAATTTATGATATACATGGAATGTATAAAATATATAGTATATAAGGCCTCAAACTTAAACAAATCTTAATATTGAATTAAATGAATAATTCACATTGAGGATCTTTTCAGGTTTACAGTTTCAGAGAATTAGATCATAATACTTGCATTACATTCCACATATAAACAAAGTGGTTACATAAAGATAATATTCTTTTTTCCCATAAATGGAAACATATATAAAATAAAACATGGATTTTTTTTGACACTTCCTTGACATTATCATCATATCATGTACCTTTCCCTTGACCTGTGAAAAACATTTCAAAAAAGACTTGGGATGAGCATAAAAATCTCATTATGGGTTATATAAAAAAATATGGAAAGGAAACATGAGTTCATATATACATAAGAATGAAATCATACATTACCCATAAAACATACCTCATCAAATCATGAATAAATCATATAAATCATGATACATAAAGGTAACTTGAGGCATTCATAACATTCTTAAGTAGGGAGTAACTCTCTTGGTTACGTTTGGAATACCCATCACAGTATATTCCCTAAATCTATTCGGAGAAACCTTAACGTTTCTCTCCTTCGCGTTACCCAATGTATTGGAGAGCTATATCGGGCTCACTCGCCCTTAGTTTATCACGGAACCACCTGTCTTCATAATAATGACCAAGAACCATAACATAATCTTATCACATAAAACATGCATAAAGGAAACATAACATTTCCACATTTCAATCACAAGATATCAATACAATACATTGACATAATAAAATCATTATGAAAACCATTTTCAATACCAAAATAAAAGAAAAGTAAAACATAGTATTTATTTTTCTTTTAAAAACAATGTATGGCTTGTAGAGGAAGCCGAAACTCAAATAATGGTCATGGCGGCAGAGAAGTCGTTGTCGCCGCATATGTACGACAAAATCATTCCCTTTTTTCGTTTACTAAACGCTTCGTATAAAAAAGATTCATTTTGAATAAACGTAAAAGTAAAAGGGGGTTATACACCATATAAAAGAAGGTTGTGTATAAAACAAAATATGCCTCAATGAAAGGAGATTGAGACGAAGTCCCATACCTCGGGTCTGACTTGACCCGGTCGTTCATTAATCTCCTGAATAATAAAATTGAGTTAATTTATACCTTTTTAAGAGACTTTCTCAAGTTCATTATTCCTTTTATATCACTTATTTCCATGTCATGAACAATATGTAATTATTTAAGTTAATAACGGTCGTTTTAACGATCATTGGTACTTGAGTAAAAAATAATCCCTTTATTATTACAAGTTGGTCATGTATCCATTATATCCAGAATGGTATTCATGATGTAGATATCATATATTTCATATATATATAGTACATGAATGCATTTATAATATTACATAATCATTTATAGGTATGAAATGAAATGCACTGTTCATGGAGACGGTAAGCCGTACGTACGCATGAATGCTACTTTCATTTCTATTTCATATTTTATAGAATTGAATCATAATTATATAAAGGTATATTATAATTCCAGTTTAATATTATATATAATATCATAACTCCATCCTGTATACGTCCCACATATGGTATTTAACGAATCAAATCACTTTGAGGGGGTGGTAGTCCGCACTACTTTAAATGAAGATATCGCGTTTACCCATAATGGGAACCATAAAGGTATGCCCAAAATGAAAAATACGGAAGCTTAAGGAAAACATAAAGATATTATATATCATATATAAATATAGTGTCATCTTAATGGACACCTTTGAAGGTGTTAAAAGAATGATGAACAATCATCGTTTCGGGAGGCAGAAATTCCCCATCCACAGAAATAGTATGTTCATTAACCATTAGATGTAGGTGTCTGTAAGTGTAGGTCGAATAATTCTTATAACAACATCCTAGTATATTGAATATACTGGATTTGTTACAAATTAAATGAATAAAAATAGTTTAAGGGGTTGGAGAAGCAAAATAAAACAAAAGGACTCATGTGAATACATTACCTTAAAATCGGGTAACTCCCTTTGGTTTGAGCTCAAAGGCTTCCTTGGGAAGACTTATGCCCCAATTGAGGCTTCATGGAGTAATATATGGATGTGGAGAGACAAAATGGGCCGGGGTTGGCCGAGCCAAAGGCTTTGGGAGTGTGGGTAAGGAGGTAGAGGTGGGGGCCCTTTATAAGAGGAGAGGAGGGGCACTCTTGGAATGTAAAGAAATGTTACATTATTTGAAAATTATTTTCGGATTCAAAAGGTCCCACATTGATATAATTCGAGGGTAAGGTGATAAGGGTTCGAAATCCACCCATCCAATAGGTTTTGGACATGTGTAGGTCATAGATTTAACAGTATCATTTCATTTTATTTAAATCCTTTATTAATGAGGTAATCGCTGCATCATCATGATGTCATAAATAATTTAATTTATTTAAAGTCTGAAAATTATGAAAAAAAATACTATGATGTAGGAAATATTTTTATCTTTCCAATGAATATTTATAGTCTAAATTATCATCTATGTAGACAAAATTAAAAATGTTTTAATTAGGTGATACATTCTTGTTATATTTACTTTCTTAAAAAAAATAAAAAGATAACAAGTCACTTTCCACAAAAGTGATTCCATAGGGTCCCCAAGTTTGGCACAAGACATCTCATGGTCGGCCATGAGACAACCAGTAGAATTAGGACACATTTTGGTGTCATTTCTTTATTATTATGATATTATTTTTTTATCCTTCACTACCCGATTACTCATTAATCAAGATAATTAAAGATAATTATCGTCGTTACTATTCATAATGTCCAAAAACAAAAGAGTCATGATTACATAATTTGGACCTTCTGATTCCAAATATGTAATCCATTTTACAAAATTACAAACACAGAAATTGCAAAAAAATGATTTAAAAATAATTCTCGTTGTCAAAACAAATAGCGGGTTTTTTAAAACAATGTCTATGAAAAGTTTGGCATTAATTTATGCCCAATTCCAAAGTGAAATTAATCCAAATTACCACCATTGGATTAAATGGTAATGATATATTCTAATTTTACTTTAAAACCAATTTAAAATAAAATCTAATCATATAAATAAATTATATTAAAAAGAAGTTTTGATGTAAAATGCAGTATTTTTCACTATTCATTAAAAAATGAACATTTTCAGAAAAATACCAAAAATTCACACAAAGTAAATTTTGATGTCCCAATAATAAAGAATAAGATTATTTTGAAAAAAATAGCTTATAAAATTGTCAAAAGAGAGATTTAAAAATGGTTTTCCATCAAAAGGCAGTAAAACAATCTTTTATAAAATATTAGTGTATTCCATGCTTAAGATTGGATTTATTTTCATTTTAAGCCTCTAAAACACTATCTAATTCATTAATAGACATAGATAAAAATATATATTATTAATTAATTACTTGGGATGTTACATCCTTCACCCCTTTAGAAAATTGCGTCCCCACAATTTATTTACTTATCAAATAAATGGGGGTACTTATCCCACATTGCTTTTCCAGATTCTCATGTTGCATCTTCCATCATGTGGGTTTTCCACAAAACCTTTACCTGATAAATAACCTTATTCTGTAACACTTGCTCCCTGTGGTCAAAAATCTGGACCGGTTGTTCCTCATAAGATAGGTTCTCTTCCAGCTGAACTACCTCTGGACTCAAAACATGAGATGGATCTGGCATATACTTTCTCACCATCGAAACGTGAAAAACATTGTGTACCTGAGATAAACTCGGAGGTAAATCCACCAAGTATGAAACTCATCAAACTCTCTCTAGAATTTCATATGGTCCAATGAACCTTGGACTCAGCTTCCCTTTCATACCAAATCACATCACACTTTTCCATGGTGAGACTTTGAAAAAAACATGATCACCTACATCAGAAGTTAGATCCTTCATCCTGTTGTCTGCATAACTCTTCTGTCTACTATGAGCTGTTCTCATGTATTTCTGAATCAGCTAATGTTTTTCTGCCATCTCTTCTACCAATTCTAGTCCCATCAACTTCCTTTCACCCACATCATCCCAGAAAGCTGGATTTCGACACCGCTTCCCATATAATTCCTGAAATAGTTCTATCTGTATACTAGAATGAAAACTGTTATTATAAGAAAATTCAACCAAAGAAAGATGTTGGACCCAACTTCCCTGATAATCCATCGAACAAGATCGTAGCATATCCTCCAAGGTCTGAATTTTTTGTTCTGACTGCCCATCTGATTGCGGATGAAATGTTGTACTAAAATTTAATTCAGTACCCAACGACTTCTGAAGGCCTTTCCAAAAGTTAGAAGTGAACCTGGGATCACGATCAGATACAAAGGAGAGTGGAACTCCATGTAACTTGACTATCTCTTTAATACACAAACAGGAAAGTTGATCTAGGGAAAAAGTATCTTGAATAGAAAGGAAATGAGAAGATTTGGTCAAGCGATCAACAATAACACAGATTGCATTATTACCTCGAGATGTCTTCGGTAATCCCAAAACAAAGTCCATGGATATATTCTCCCATTTCCACTCTGGCACTGGTAAAGGCTGAAGCATCCCTTTCAGTAACTTCCTCTCTACGTTAACATGATGACAAGTCAAACACTTCACATTAAAATCAGCAACATCTCTTTTCATTCCATCCCACCAGTAATACTCCTGAAGATCTCTATACATCTTAGTACTGCCTGGATGAACTGAAAACAGAGAACTATGAGCTTCACATAACAACTCTCTCTTCAAATGTGAATCACAAGGCACACACAATCTCTTGCCAAATCTCAAAACGCAATCATTATCAATGGTGAATTCAGGCAAATTACCCTTCTGAACCAGCTCTACATTTTTCCACAACTCACTGTCTTGCTTTTGTGCTTGCTTGATTCTGTCTGATAGAGATGATCTCACTGATACCTAAAACAAAACATAAGAACACCCTGCACCAACAAATTCTATGCCAAATTTCATGAAATCCTTAACCAAAGGATCATGTTCCAAACACAACATTTCTAATGAAGCATTACTTTGTTGACTCAAAGCATCAGCCACTTTATTTGTTTTTCCTGGATGGTAATGAATTGTACAATCATAATCCTTGATTAATTATAGTTATCTCCTTTTTCTCATGTTCAATTATTTCTGAGTGAAAATATACTTTAAAATTTTGTGATCGGTATATATTTCAAACTTTACTCCATACAAATGATGCCTCCAAATTTTTAAAGTAAAAACAACAGCAGCTAATTCCAAATCATGTGTAGGGTAATTTACCTCATGAGTTTTCAACTGATGTGAAACATAAGCAATTACCTGATCATTCTGCATTAGGACACAGCCAAGTCCTTTCAATACAGCATCACTATATATAACAAACTCACCATTCCTAGAAGGTAGTTCCAAAACTAGAGAATTCACCAATCATCTTTTAAATTCTTGAAAACAATCATCACATTCTTTTTTCCAGATAAAATTAACACCCTTCCGAGTTAGCTTTATCATTGGACTAGATAACCGTGAAAAATTTCTAACAAACCTTCCGTAATAGCCTTCCAAACCAAGGAAACTACGAATCTCTATTACATTTGTGGGTCTTGTCCATTCTTCAACAACCTTTGTTTTTGCAGGATCAATTGTAATCTCATCTTTAGAAACAATGTGACCAAGGAAAGAAATTTGTTGCAACAAAAACTCGCACTTGCTGAATTTTCCATTCAGTTTCTTTTCTTTTAAGGTTTTCTAGATAACCCTTAAATGTCTTCCAGGCTCCTCTTTACTTTATGAAAACACTAAAATATCATCAATGAAAACCCCCAAAAACTTATCCAAGAACTCATGGAAAATTATATTCATTAAGTCCATGAATACAGCAGGTGCAATGGTTAGGCCAAAAGGCATTACTACAAATTCATAATGGCCATATCTTGTACGAAATGCAGTCTTCGGAACATCTGCTTCCTTTACCTTCAGCTGATGGTACCCCGATCTCAGGTAAATCTTTGAAAAATACTTAGCTCCCTAGAGCTAATCAAACAAATCATCGATATGAGGCCAAGGATATTTGTTCACAATAGTGATATTATTCAAGACTCTATAATCAATGCAAAGTCTCATTGAACCATCTTTCTTTTTAACAAATAAAATAAGAGCACCCCATGGTGATGTACTAGGTCGAATGAATCCTTTCTCTAATAAATCTTTCAATTTCTCCTTCAACTCTAAAAGTTCAATTTGAGTCATTCGATAAGGGGGTTTTGAAATTGGCTTAGCATCAGGAACTAAGTCAACAGTAATATCAACTTCCCGATCTGGTTTTATTCTAGGCAACTCACCAAGAAAAACATCAGGATACTCATTTACCACTGGTACATCATTAATCTGAACAGTTCCTTTATTTTCAACGATGTGTGCAAGGTAACATTCATTTCCATCTTTTACAAGTTTCATGGCCTCTTGATAAGTTATCAACAGTAAGGGTTCATTCTTGTACACAAACTGAAAGTCTTTCTGAAAAGAAACTTCTTTATCTCTACAGTCAATCGTAGCATGGTAAATAGAGAGCCAATCCATACATAGGATAACATCAAACTCTACTAGAGGTATAAAAATGAGGTTTTCAAGTAGTTTCCTTCCACGGATAAGGATAGGAAGATTCATATAAATTCTTTCTGCCTCAACATTTCCCCCAAGTGTTTTTCCACAAGTTCAGGAGTCATTTCATGAGATGGTATTCCCATTTTACTAGAAAAGGATTCAGTGATGACAGAATGTGTAGACCCCAAATCAAACAACAAACTGGCATAATCTGAAAAAAAAACAAAGTACCTGATACTACTTCATTTGATGGCCCGACATCTGCTAAAGTAGTTGCAAAGGATTTCACCACCCCTTTCTGCTTGTAGTCTAACTGCTTCCCATTACTCGATAACTTTGTCGGACACTCATTTTCATAGTGACTCATCTCATTGCACTTAAAACATTTCACTAACTATAAATCAAATTTTGTCTTACCATCACCCTGATCTGTTTAAGTGCAATCACGAGCTTTATGTCCCATATTACCGCATCGGTAGCACTTTCCAGATTTCAGAATACATTCCCCAACATGTCTTTTACCACATTTATCACAAACTGGAAACTTAGTTTTCTTACCATCAGACATTTTTGAAGAATTCTTCCCTTTCTCCTGCCACCTCGGTCTCTTCTTCTGTTGGTTGTTATAGAACACTTGATTATTAGCAAACTCCATTTCCACCTTCTCATCACATCGTACAAGATTTTCATAACTTTTAAACTCACGATAAGCTAATTACCTTCTATATTTTGGTATTAATCCTGAGTAAAAACGATTGATTTTACTATCAAGGTCTCAAATAAAATTTGGAGCATACCTTTCCAATCAAGTGAACCTTTCTGTATAGCCAGCCACTGAGTCTTCCTCTTGCCTCAATTAAAAGAATTTCTTAACCATCCTAATTCGATCAACCTTAGGAAAATACTTCTCAAGAAACATTCCTTTGATTTCATCCTAGTCAAGAGCATCAATATCATCAGTGTCCCTGATATTTTTAACCATAGACCACCACTGATCTGCCTCACCCTCCAAATGGTAAATAGCAAGACTAACCTTTTGATTATCTAAAAACTCCATGACATCGAAAATCTTCTCCAGTGCATTAATCCACCCTTTAGATAACACAGGGTCAGATGATCCTCTGAATGATGGGGGATGTTGCCTCATGAAATGTTCCACCACTGACATGTTCCTCTGTGATTGATCTGGTTGATCTTGTGCATGGATACCACCACCATTTATCGCTTGATTCAACTGCTCCATTACTGCAACAAACTGTTCAGTTCCAATTTCGACAGTCTCAGGAACCTGATTCGGAAGAAATATCTTAGGAGAAGCAACATTGTAATCTTTAAATGCTATATCATTTCAATTATACCATAATTTAACTTATAATTTAACAATTTTCAAACTCCTAATGTTGTCTAAACCGACCTCTGATACCAACTATAGGGACCCATCCTTAAAGAACTCTTAATATTGAATTAATTGAAAAAATCACATTGAGTATGTTTTCAGGTTCAGAGTTTTAGAGAATTAGATCATACAACTTGCATTACATTCCACATATAAACAAAGTGGTTACATAAAGATGGTATTCTTCTTTCCCATCAATGTAAACATATTTAAAATAAAAAATGGATTCTTTCTTGACACTTCCTTGACACTATCATCATATCATTACCTTTCCCTTGACCTGTGAAAAACATTTCCAAAAAGACTTGGGATGAGCATAAAAATCTCAGTATGGGTTATATAAAAAAAATATGGAAAAGAAACATGAGTTCATATATACATAATAATGAAATCATACTTTACCCATAAAACATACCTCATTAAATCATGATCAAATCATAGAAATCATAATACATAAAGGTAACTTGATGCATTCATAAAATTCTTACGTAGGGAGTAACCCTCTTGGTTACGTTTGGAATACCCATCACAATATATTCCCTAAATCTCTTCAGGGAGACCTTAATGTTTCACTCCTTCACGTTACCCAATGAATTGGAGAGCTATATCGGTCTCACCCACCCTTATTTTATCACGGAACCACCCGTCTTCATAATAACGCCCAAGAACCATAACATAATCGTATCACATAAAACATATATAAAGGAAACATAAAATTTCCACAGTTCACTCACAAGATATCAATACAACACATTGAAATAATAAAAACATTATGAAAACCATTTTCAATACCAAAATAAAAGAAAAGTAAAACATGGTATTTATTTTTCTTTTAAAAAGAAGGTATGGCTTGTAGAGGAAGCCGAAACTCAAATAATGGTCACGGCGGCGGAGAAGTCGTTGTCGCCGCATACGTACGACAAAAACATACCCTTTTGTTGTTTAGTAAACACTACGTATAAAAAATATTCCTTTTGAATACACATAAAAGTAAAAGGTTTTTATCCACCATATTAAATAAGTTTGTGTATAAAACAAAATATGCCTCAATGAAAGGAGATTTAGACGAAGTCCCATACCTCAGGTCCGACTTGACTCGGTCGTTCTTTAATCTTCTGAATAATAAACTTGAGTTAATTTATACTTGTTTAAGAACTTTTTTCAAGTTAATTATTCCTTTTATATCACTTATTTCCATGTCATGAACACAATGTAATTATTTAAGCTAATAACGGTCGTTTTAACGATAATTTGGTACTTGAGTCAAAAATAAGCCCTTTATAATTACAAGCTGTTCATGTATCCATTATATCCAGAATGGTATTCATCATTTAGATATCATATATTTCATATATATCCAGTAAATGCATGCATTTATAATATTACATAATCATTTAGATGGTAAGTCGTATGTACGCATGAACGCTACTTTCATTTCTATTTCGTATTTTATAGAATTGAATCATAATGATATAAAGGTATATTATAATTACAGTGTAATATCATATATAATATCATAACTCCATCCTTTATACGTCCCACATATGGTATTTAACGAATCAAATCACTTTGAGGGGGCGGTAGTCCGCACTTCCTTAAATGAAGATATCGTAGTTACCCATAATGGGAACCATAAAGGTATGACCAAAATGAAAAATACATAAGCTTAAGGAAAACATAAACATATTATATATCATATATAAATATAGTGTCATATTAATGGACTCATTTGAAGGTGTTAAAATAATTTTGAACAATCATCGTTTCGGGAGGCACAAATTCGCCATCCACGGAAACAGTATGATATTTAACCATTAGATGTAGGTGTGTGTAAGTGTAGCTCGAATAATTCTTATAAAAACATCCTAGTATATTGAAGATACTGTATTTGTTACAAAATAAATGAATAAAAAGAGTTTAGGGGGTTGGAGAAGAAAAATAATACAAAAGGACTCAAGTGAATACATTACCTCAAAATCGGGTAACTCCCTTTGGTTTGAGCTCAAAGGCTTCCATGGGAAGACTTCTGCCCAAAGTGAGGCTTCCAGGAGTAAGAGAGGGATGTGGAGAGACAAAATGGGCAGGGTTTGGCCGAGCCAAAGGATTTGGGAGTGTGGGTAAAGAGGTAGAGTTTGGGGCCTTTTATAAGAGGAGAGGAGGGGCACTCTTGGAAAGTAAAGAAATGTTACCTTATTTGAAAATGATTTTCGGATTCAAAAGGTCCCACATTGATACCATTCGGGGGTAAGGTGATAAGGGTTCTAAATAGACACATCCAATAGGTTTTGGACATGTGTAGGTCACAGATTTTACATTATCATTTCATATTATTTAAATCCTTTATTAATGAGGTAATCGCTGCATCATCATGATGTCATAAATAATTTAATTTATTTAAAGTCTAAAAATTATGAAAAAAATACTATGATGTAGGAAATCTTTTTATATTTCCAATGAATATTTATAGTCTAAAATATCATCTATTTAGACAAAATTAAAAATGTTTTAATCAGGTGATACTTTCTTGTTATATTTACTTTCTTTAAAAACAATAAAAATATTACAAGTCACTTTCCAAAAAAGTGATTCCATGGGGTCCCCAAGTTTGTCACAAGACATTCCATGGTCGGCCATGAGACAACCAATAGAATTAGGACACATGTTTGTGTCATTTTTTTTATTATTATGATATTATTTTATTATCCTTAGCTACCCGATTACTCATTAATCAAGATAATTAAAGATAATTACCGTCGTTACTATTCATAATGTCCAAAAACAAAAGAGTATTGATTACATAATTTGGACCATCTGATTCCTAACATGTAATCAATTTTACCAAATTCCAAACACAGAAACTGCAAAAATTTATTTAAAAATTATTCGGGTTGTCAAAACAAAAAGCGGGTTTTTTGAAACAATATCTAGGAAAAGTATGACATTAGATTATGCTCAATTACAAAGTGAAATTAATCCTAATGACCACCATTGGATTAAATTGTAAAAATGTATTCTAATTTAACTTTAAAACCAATTCAAAAGATAATCTAATCATATAAATAAATTAGATTTTAAAGCAGTTTTGATGTAAAATGCAGTATTTTTCAATATTCTTTAAAAAATGAACATTGTCAGAAAAATACCAAAAATTCACACAAAGTAAATTTTGATGTCCCAATCATAATGAATAAGTTTATTTTGACAAAAATAGCATAGAAAATTGTCAAAATATAGATTTAATAATGTTTTTCCATCAAAAGGCAGTAAAACAATCTTTTAAAAAATATTAATGTATTCCATGCTTAAGATTGGATTTATTTTCATTTTAAGCCTCTATAACACTATCTATTCATTAATAGACATAGATAAAAATATCTATTATTCATTACTTACTTGGGATGTTATAGAGTAAATGAAATTATGTTACATATATATCATATGATATTATACTATAATTATAATATACCTATGTATTATTATTTTTTCATCCCTTCAAATATAAAATAGAAATGAAAGTAGAGTTCATGCATACGTACGACTTACCGTCTCCAAAAACATTGCGTTTCATTTCATAGCACAAAATTATATGGAATATTATAAATAAATATAAACTATATATATATTCTATATATGATATCTAAAGCATGAATATCATTCTATAGATAATATAATTTTGACCACATGGACAATTTTTAATTATAACAATTTCATTTTAGACTAAATTTGTGAACATCGACCAAATGTCCAATATGAACTCAAATAATTAACCAATTGTTATAGAATGGTAATAAGTGATATAAAAGGAATAATAAACATAAAAAATGATACTAATTGAGTAGAAATTAACTTAAGTTTATTCTTCAGTAAGAACACAGAACAAACGAGTCTTGTCCGAAATGTGGTAAGGGATTTCAAATCTCACTTTCAATTCCGTGAGATTTCCATTGTTTGCCACAGATTTATTGCATGTGGTGTATTCTGTACTGCCATTTGATATATACTATCACTATTCTATTTATATTCATGGAATTATGTGATTAATTTGGTGGTTATTAGCTTTTTGTTATATGATTTGAATGAATTACAACGCAGGAAGGGGTTTTCAACTCAAGTTTTATTCCCGTAAAATTCATGATATATTTTCCACTATTTCCTTTTGTGTGGAATATGTACTAACCATGATTGTATTACTTAAGGAATATAATTTAATTTATGGGTATTTACATCTTTATTTTATAATCCTACTTTTATGGGGTGTATGTTTCAAAATTTACCAAATCGGTAAGGGAACCTTTTACTCTATTCTTTTTAAAAGACATACTTCTTTTATGTCTTTTAAAATACATCTTCCGATGTTGGGATATGTTATGATATATCCTTATTGATGTAAATTGTATGTCCAATTGATTATATACCCTTTTTCTATCTCATCAACTCATTTTTTTAATTTTAATGTGATGTTGTTAGGCTGTCGAATTTCTGTAAGGTAACTTATTTACACAATTTCAATTATTTGGGTTAAACTTCTACTTATTAATTATGTCATGATATGAATATGTGTGAAAAAACTATGACTGTTTTACACTTAATATTCACTTATATTAGGTGTATTGTTATTTTTCAAACATAATAAGGTCATTAATTTATCCTTAATCTAATGATACAGTCTTTATAAGGGATTTCATCTCAATTTACATTCCACTGAGACTTCAATTTTATTATGCACAAATTAACTCTAATATGGTGTATATAATATCCTTTGGGATATTATATCATGAATCCCTTTATTCTCATGATATTATAAATTTCTGATCAAATTTTATTCCTTATTTATTAGTATTCAAGCATCTCCCAATTTATTAGAAACTCTTTAAAAAAGTATTGTTTAAAATTTTATTATGATTTATTTGTCTAAATATTTCTCATTAATGTACAGGTTTTTATAATAGTTTTACGGATTTATTTATATATATATTGATGTTTTAAAATGTTAATTGCTTTAAAATCTTCAACGTGGGTTGGGACACTTTCATTCAATAATTTATTTATTAAATGTTTTAAATGGTTTTGAAAATAGTTTCATAAAGCAATGATTATTTCCATATCATGAAATGATATATTGTGATTACAATGTGGAAATGGTATTGTCCTTTATGATTTTTTACATGTTATTAATATGTAATGGATATTGGGAATTGTTTACGTATATATATGGTTCTGTGATAATCCTAGGGAGAGTGAGCCCGAGATAGCTCACTGATGTATTGTGTAGTATGATGGAGGTAAATGTGATGTTTCTACAAAGGGATTCAGGGAATATACTCTAATGGGTTTTCAAAATGTAACTCCCTAATTAGATGTGATAATTACAATGTATGTTTGATATAGATTCCATAATTTACCTTTATGATTTATGATTTATGTGTGTTATTCCTTAATATTTTGATTTCAGGAGGTATGTTATGATTGAAATGTAAGGTTTCTTTGATTTGTATTTATTAATGGGATAATGTTTTCAATCCTTATTTTATAACCCTTACTGAGCTTTTTATGCTCATCCCATATTATTTAATTGTTTTTCACCGGGTACAAGGAAGGATAAGAGAAATGAATTATTCAAGAATATTTATATCAAAAAAAGAACTCTTGTTTTATTTAAGGAGTTTTATTTTTGTGAAACATTAGATAGAGTAGAAGTGTCTAATTTGTAATTTTTGAGATGTAATGTAAAAGTAGTGGCCTAATTCTCTATAAATCTAAAAATGAAAAGACCATCAATGTTAATTCTTGACGTAACTCAAGATTATGTAATGATTATGTTCCGGTCCTTATAGTTGGTATTAGAGGTCAGATTAGATAACTTTAGAGTTTTGGGTGTTATTTTAGCATAAGTGACATAACCATAATGTTTATCATATTATAAAGAGTCATGGTTTTTTAAGAAAAATATAATGAGTTTATAATAACATGAATAAGTATATCATAGTGTTTACCCTACTCAAAAGATAATATATGATGATTTTACAGATAACCACACACTGACCTTTTATGCTTTTAGTAAATAGTTTGATCTAGCTGGAACCAATGTAATAATAGTTATAAAAGAAACTCTAGTGGTTCTCTTAATGATATACTAAATGAAATGGGATATGCAATGAGAACTATTATGGTTAAAATATGTTATGGTTATTTTTGATGAATTTATCTCATTTTGGGAAATGTTATAAAATTATATGGTTTTTAAAAATGGACAACATGAAGGAAGGGTGAAAACTCATCATGTCTAGCAAGGCTGCGGGAATCAAACCCACAACCTAATGGTGACAAGGGTGCATCCCTTACCATTGGCCTACATGAAGTCCCTGGTTATATTGACTAATAATTTGTTTTAGTTAAATTTTTTTATGGATCAATAATAAGTTGATCTCATTTTTTATCAAATTGATATCATTATTATTGAAATGATTTGGTGATTTTGTTAGAAAGGATATTTTGGAGGACATTCTCTCTTTTGGGTAATAGTATATACATAAGGAAAATAGAATACCGTGGGATTTAATTTGTGGAGTAATGGTTGAAATATTATTTTTGGAAGAATCTATGTTTTATTTTAGAAATATGGCTATTTGGGTTTTTTATTGAAATAATTAACATAGTATAGAGAATATGTTATTAGGTTAATTAAACTTCAGTATGAGACTTTAAAAGTAGTCGATGTTATTTGGAGATAAATTTCAAGATTTGATGTGGAAGACTATTAGATATAATTATTCTGAGTTTTGGTTTTCAATATAAGTTTTAATTACATTGAATAATTTTAAAGAATGTTGTTTATTGAATTGTATTTGTTGAATTTAAGAAAATTTTTGTTGAATTTTGGATATTAGGAATAGTATTTCATTTTATAAAGTATTATCCTTTTGGGGATTATCTTATATAGTACTATCCTTTTTGGTTTTGGTAAATCTCTAAATATATGGGAAATATATGATTCATCTTTTTTGGATCATGTGATTCTCTATATGTTGATTCAATCACTTTAGGTGGGACAGAGTCATCTTGAATACTCATCGTTTGGAGAAATTATGAGTTTTTGGTAGAATATTATTAAAGTATGAATCACTACATGAAAAGTAAGTATATTTATTTATGTTCTTATTCTATGTAGTAAAATAATTCCTCAAAATAATGAAAATAAACATAAAACAAAAATATTGTCCATTTACTTTTATTACTGGGTAATCAAAGACCATTTAAATTATCACAAGTTTGTGATTTTCTAGTGGTTAACTTTATCTTAATCATGTTTTTTGTCACACCCCATCATAACTTCGTGGTTTGTTTTCTCTTTTATATCTATTTTTTCCTACAAGGAATTGTAGTATGGGATTATCTCGGGTAACCTTTGTACTTCTCTTTCTTTCTTTTTAAGTGATATTTTTATTTAATCTTTTTCTAATGTAGGACTTTCAATTAAGTTTCCAAGCCCAGTTTTAAAATTGTGATGATGCAATTTCTAAAAGGGAGGAATGATGTTACATAATAGATAAATAATGAGTAAGGAATTTTCCTATTTATTATATTTGTGAAATAAATATTAATTTTACTTCAAATGGGGCGCTATGATTAGATGGAATACCTGATGTGCAACAATGGGTTTCTTTGAAATCTTACATTGCACAGAATGCTGAGTCATACTGAAAAATAGTAATATAATATTTTTATTCTAATTAGTAGTTAATGACTAGATGTTATAATGGATGGAATATAAAAAACCAACTACAATATGATTATACAAGTTTGTTAAATGTTTTTAAAATTATACAATAAATTCTAGAGCCTTAAAATAAGAAAGAATATAATTTTAATCATAAATATTATAATATTATTTAAAAGGATGATTTTCCACCTTTTAATGGATAACCCTCTTGAAATCTAGTTTTGGTCACTTTTTTATTTTCTATTTTACAAAATTAAATTCTTCTTTAGTTTAGGGACATCAAAAAATTTGTGGTCTTTTTCTGACAAAATAAATATTTTAATGAATTGTGAAATGTACTTTATTTTAATTCAAAACTGGATTTTAATCTTATATATTTATATGGATATACTATATTTATATATGGTTTTTATGTTTAATTAAATTTAATTTTTACCATTTTATCTAATTTTGGTCATTGGAATTAATTTCACTTTTAAATTGTACATAAACAAATTTCAATCTTTTGATAGTTATTGTTTCTTAAAAAACATGCTGTTTCTTTTGAAAACATACAATGATTTTAAATTTATTAATGAAACTTATATGGATTAAATATGTTAAAATAGACATTATTTTTGAATTTATAATAGTAAATATATCTTAGGCTGAATTTTCGGTATTTTTTTGGATAACATTAATTTTTAATGAATACTGAAACCACTTTGTAGTATTTCAAAAACTGAATTTTTCATTTAAATGAAATTTCACTAATTCTATGAATTGAATTTCAAAAATCTACCAGAAATGTTTGTTATTAGTAAGTAAAATGTGGTTTAATAAGATGAAAATAATTTTTCGTGAATAGTAACTTTTGACTTTTATTTACCGTAGTTAAAGGTAAATGGGGTAATTCAATGTAAACAGAATATTATAATATTACATAATTACTCTAAAACATAACCAACCCTTATTGGATGATTCATGGCCGACCATGGGCATCTTTGGGTCAATTCGGGGACCCAATGGAGCCACATAAGAGTGATAATGAATCATTATTTTAATTAACATAAAGTAAAGACAAAAATGACATTAACAAATATCTTTTAGTATTTAAATTTTTACATGGGGATATATAAGACTTATTTTAGTCTATAAATATTCATTGAAAATATAATAAGATTTAAAAAATTATCATTTTTTTATAATTTTTTGACATCATATAAATTAAATTATTTATGACATAATAATGATGTTGTATTAACCAAATTAATAAACGATTTAAATAAATAAGATTATTAATATTACAAAAATATCCAAAACCTATCCAATTCTTATTTGATGATTTTATATCGAACATGAGTCATCATATCTTCGTCTTTAATTTCTTTTGGAACTTTTTAAACTGAGTATATATTTATTAGAAAATAACATTTTCAAACATTCCTAAAGATCACCTCGTCTCCCTTATAAAAGGACACCACCTCTAACCCATTACTCACAAAACATAAGCCCCTTAGATCATCTAACCTCTTCCCAAATTAGCTTTAAATATCATTATACTCCCCCTAGAATATTTACCTAAGTCTTAAGGCACTTCAAGAAGTATTTTTGGTTCAAACCAAAACGGGTTACCCATATTAAATGTAACAATTTCTCATAACATTCTTTCATTTATTTTACGTCTCAAACCACTAAACTAATTTTATTAATTTTGTATAAAAAAACCAATATCAGAAATATACTACGATGTTGTTATGAGATGAATTCAGGGAACACTTACACACACCTAAATTTAATGGATGAAGAACATACTATTTCTGTGGACAGAAAACTAATGCTTCACAAATAGATGATTGTTCAATTATCTCCTACGGACTCTCATGGTGACCACTAAGATCAAACTGTATTTATATATGATATATTTTATGATTATGTTTTCTCTATGATTCTATAATTTTTATTTACAAACATACATTAATGATTTCCAATATAAGTAAACATGATAATTTCATTTGAGGAAGTGCAGACTACCACCCCCTCAAGGTGACATGATTTTTTTATTACATATAAGAAACATATTAAAGATGGAGTTAATGAAATAATTTACATAAATATTATATTATAATATACTTGAATTATAATATACTTATGTGTTTTTATGTTTTCATCCCTTTAAATATAAAATAAAAATGAAAGTAGCATTCATGCATATGTACGACTTACCGTCTCCATGATGGTGTGTTTAATTCCTTAACTCCAAAGGATATGGAATATTATAAATACATATAAAATGGATATATATTATATATATGATATCTAAATCATGAATATCATTTTGGAGATTATAGTATTTTGACAACATGGACAATTTTTAATTATAACAAGTTTTTTTTTACTAAAGTTCCACACATCGACCAAATGTCTGATATGATCTCAAATAATTAAATAATTTTTATAGCAAGGTTATATGTGATATAAAGTAATAATAAAGATTAAAAATGTTTCTAATGAAATAAAAATAAATTTATGTTTATTATTAATGAATAACATGGAACATACAAGTCATGTCAGGCATGAGGTATGGGATTTCTTATCTCACTTTTAATTCCGTGAGATTTCCATTGATCGCCACTTATATATTTCATGTTGTGTATTGTGTACTACAATTTGATATATAATATCATGATTTTATTTATATTATTGGTATTATGTGATTAATTTGGTGGTTATTAATTTTTGGTCATATGACTCGATTGAATTACAATATGGTAAGGGTTTTTCATCTCCCTTTTTATTCCCATTAGATTCATGCTATATTTGATGCTAATTCCTTTTGTGTGGCGTATTTACTGCCCATTATTGTATTCATTGTAACATATACCTTAATTTATGGTAATTTACATCTTTATTGTTTGATCTTTCTTTCATGGGATGTTTGTTTCATATGATACCAAATTTATAAAGGAACCTTTCACCCTATTATTTTTAAAAGACATATTTTTTGTTATTCCTTTTAATTTACATCTTAAAATGTTGTTATATGTTATTATATATCCATATTTCTATAAATATTATGTCAAATAGATGAGATACCCATTTTCTCTCTCATCAACTCATTTTATGTATTCTAAAGTGGGGTCATTGGGCTGTCGAATTTCTGTAAGGGAACTTCTTTACCCAATTTCCATTCATTTGGTTAAACATATACTTATTCATTATGTCATGCTATGAATATATGTGGATGAAATTTGATAGTTTTAAACTTAATATCCACTTATATTGGGTGTATTATTATTTTTCACACATAATTATGTCATTGATTTATCCTCAATCCAATGATACCGTCTTTATAAGGGATTTCATCTCAATTTACATTCCATTGAGACTTCAATGTTGTTAGGAACCAATTCACTATTATATCGTTTATATACTATCCTTTGGCATATTATATCATGAATCCTATTTTTCTCACGATATTATGAAGTTCTGATCAAATTTTATTCCTTAATTATTAGTATTCAAGCGTCACTCATTTTATTAAAAACTATTTAACTAATATATCATTTTCAATTTTTAATGATTTATTCTTATAAGTATTTTTCATTAATTTATATGTTTTAAAAATGTTTTTAAGGATTTTTTTATTTGAATATTAATGGTTCAAAATTTTAATTTCTTTAAAATCTTCAATGTGGTATGGGACACTTTGATACAAAAATCTCTTTTTTAAATGTTTGAAATGGTTTCAAAAATGGGCTGACAAAGTATTTATTATGTCAATATCTTGAAATGATATATTTTGATTACAATGTGGAATTTATATCTTCCTTTATGATTGTTTTACATGTTCTTAATATATAATGGATATTGCACATTGTTTACCTATATGTTTGGTTCCGTGATAAACCTTGGGTGGGTGATCTTGATATAGCTCTCCAATGAATTGGGTAACGTGATAGAGGTAAACATGATGTTTCCCCTAAAATATTTAGGTAATATATTGTGATGGGTATTAAAAATGTATCTCTTTGTATATCTTTGATAACAAAAATGTATGTTTGATATGGATTCCATATTTTACCTTTATTATTTATGATTTGTGTGTGTTATTAATAAATCACAAGATATCATGAGGTATTTTATTATTTAAAAGTATGGTTTCTTTGATTTGTATTTATTAATGGGATAATGTTTTCTTTCTATATTTTATAGCCCTTAATGATATTTTTATGGTCATAACAAGTTTTTGAAATGTTTTTCACAGGGTATAAGGTAGGGTCAGAGAAAGAAAGTATTTAAGAAGATTTATTTTAAAAAAACTGTTGTTTTATTTATGGAGTGTTATTTTTGAAAAACAATGGATATAGTATAAGTGTCTACATTTTAATATTTGAGATGTAATGTAATTGTTATGGCCAAATTCTCTATAACTCTAAACATGAAAAGATCCTAAATGTAAATTCCAGACTTAACTCAAGATTATGTAATGTTTAAGGTCACGTCCTTATAATTTGTATGGAAAATCATATTCTTAATAACGTTTAAAAAATAAATAGTATCCTATTAAATGAATAAATTAAATATTTTATCAGTTAAGTGGATCCCATTGGAACTCCAAAGTTATCCTACATTTCAGATATCACCAATTTCAATAACATAATGAGGATATTCTATTGAAATATATTAGAAGATGACATAATAATTTTAATAATATCGTTATTATATTTGGTCTTATGAATGCTCATGCCATATTTATCATATAGATGAATTGAATTCTCAAAATATTTATTGATTTATTTATGTTGGTGTTTTTATGATACACTTGTGAATTCTATGGAAAAATTAGATCACATGAAAATATTGATCAATGTGTTGGGTATCTTTTGGGAATAATGCCTGAATACCGAGTCATCAAAGAATTATTTCTATAAATAAGAGTTATATTTCCTTGGCCATGCCATTTCTGGAAAAAATTTTCTATAAAAACTAAAAAGATAAAAGAAATTATCATTCGGAAATTTTTGAGTAATGTCTTTGAAATATAATGTTTCATTACATTTAAAGGATATTATAGATATTTTGTTTTATATTTTTCAAACATGGAATCAGTGATGATATATTTAATAAGAATAGGTTTTACTTTTAAATGGAATGAGTATTTTTTTAAAACCTTTCAACAAAATTGGGTTAGAAATACATCATCACCTTTCCTCACATTACTCCAATTTATAAAGGAATGTGTATTCAATTATAATGCATCCTGATTTGGGATGGGATAATTTCTCATATAGGGCGATCGGTTTGGTTCTAATGGTTCACCAAGGATATGGTTGAATGAGAATAACTACTTAACATGAGACTTCAAATTAGATATTATAAACCATGCATATAATACTTGGTTTTAATACCTATTTGGTGAAAATTAATAGTGTTTACAAATCATAGGTGTTTGAAATACATTTTTAGAAAATTATATTTGTATTTAATAAATCCAAAATGTATGGATTGTCCTCGGTAGATTGAATTTTAATTGATGTATATACAGAGTATATATTAATATTCTATTGATACCTTTAATAGGAAGCCATATGTACAGTTGGATAAAGATAGTTTAGGTTAGTGTAACCCCATTTTAGTCATAGAGTATATAAATTAAGAATTCCCAGACCAAGGTAATGATGTTGGTTCATTTCTAGTAATATTTTTTTGTTGAATTAATTGAGAAAGTCAGAATGTCAAATAAATATGATCCTAAATATTTTTATATGATGAAAAAACTAAATAGTGTGGAGAAAATTTAGGGTTTGAAGAAGGACATGAATTTAGTTATTTTATTGGAGATCAGATGGTCAAACCCAGGCATTGTTCGGAATAACATCATAGTTCCTACCACCAATAGAGATGGACTATTAACCTGTGGATTCAAAAAATCTATAAATATTTGAGAGCACACTTCATATGGGTTAGAGTGAAAAATGGTATATAGAATTATATATCAAGATTCCTCACCTTTCAGAAAGAAAATGTAGATCCCCAATGACCAATATATATGTTATAGTCTTTATCTGTTCTCATGTGGATTTGAGAGAATATATAGAGGTATTTTATAACATTTCTACCAATTATTTTTATAAAACATGATATCTTCTAGTTGGTTGGGGGTCATCACATAATGTCGGCTCATTTCATCCTTATCCATAAAACAAACTCACTAGAAGAATTATCTAAAATATTAAATTGACAAACTTTAAAGACACATCACATTCCTATCTCTCGATTTTATCTGATAAATAATACATGATTAAGTCTATTTTTTAAAAATCATTGAAGAAAACCCATAGAATATAGTTTAATATGACTATGACTTATTATCCCAAATTTTATGGATATTCTGAACATACATTTCAAACATATGAGGTCATTCTTAGTGCTTGTTTTAAGGATTTTGGAGGATAATGGGAGAAAAATTTATAATTATTGTTGTTCTAATTTAATAATATTTTTCATTACTCAATACATATGGATTGTTTTGATGAATTGTAAAATTTTTATCTCGATTATTGACTTTTTTGAGTTGAAATATGTGATACAGAATTAATTCCACACAACACCATGTAGGAGAAAACATATAATATTATGTTGATGAAAAAGAAATGGATATGTCTTTGAGTCATCATAAATCATATATGGATCATCACTAACATTAATGTTCATTTATGTTGAGTGATCATGTGTTTTTGAAAATCTCTCCAAGGCTTGGTCATCATTATTTTGTTAAAATTTAATGTTTTCACAATAGTATATTTTAAATAATGATATACATGAAAAAGTTAGTGAGGGGGAATATCTGTTGGATTTTACACCATGGTGTATTTAAGTGTAAAAGTTTTTTCAAGTATCTATGTTAAATAGGTTCAATGATGATCTCAACAACATGTTTTGAAGGGATCACATTGACATAGAGCTTGATGATATATTGATCCATGTGCCGGTATAGATTATGGATATACTAGGGAAAATATTTTGTGGATAATGAATCATTATATTATGGTTTATATAGAAACATGGTCAAATTAAGGAAGAAATGTGGGGGTGTGAGAATAAAATTATAGAGCAGTGACCCAGACACCTTCAAGACAATATGGGTTTTCTAATTTCTGAGGACCAACAGAAAAATGATAGGGAGACTGTATCACCACAAAATTTTAGGTACATGACATTTAATACTTGTATTCGAATATATATATTTCTTGTTTTCTGTTTTAGGGGGTTATGAAAGATTTTTAATGTTTTGGAGGCATTTTTAGAGGTTCACAATATTTTCATGGATATTAGAATTTTAGATGTGTCTCTATGAAATAATGAAAGGGATGATAGTTGGATCCGGGAAGGCACATAGTTTTCACATTGTTCTTCCAAACCCTAAAAATACTTAAGAGATCCATTGAATCTAAAAACACATGGAAATGCATGATTCAATGATTTTTTTTCTATGAATTCACGATTACCATGTGAGGTATGGAAATAATGAATTTTCACCATGTGGTTGGTGCATGGGATAACAAACTGTGTGGTCTAACCATACTTCATTAAGTTTTCCCCCCATAAATTTGGAATATAATCTAATAAGATCCTTTAACCCAAATTTTTACCATATCCTCCAATAACATTAAATTTTATTTCTCCCAAGGAATATGTTAAGATACCCTTTGATCCAAGAGTGATCCTTAAATGAATTAAAGTCTGTCTGAGGACTAAATTCATCACTAAGACCCATTTATTCCATTTTATTATTAGACATATGTTTATTCTCTACTTCATAACCATATATATAGTCATTATGGATATATCTATGTGTTATGAATTTATTTATGATAAAATATTATTGGATAAATATATGGAAATTTGGGTTAGAGTTTGATCATGATGTTTTGTTCTTCCATTCTTTTTTTCCAATGTTTTCTTGGTGAGTATGTTCTCTCTACACTATACATGATTTTTAACATAAAGGATTAGTTTTAATTAAATTAGATTATTTAAAGGGTTATGAAATTCCTATGTGACTCTTAATGGAAATATTGTTTTGGTATTGGCATGAAAATTTTGAAATGTTTATTTATTTTAGAAAAACCCAATTTTTATAATTTTAAAATTATGTTTTAAAATGACTGTTTGGTTTTTGTGCATGTAATTTTGTTTTTAAAATTCATTAAAATATTGTTTTATGTATAGTGCTTACCAAGGAAATTGGTTTTCTGTAAATGGATTGGCAAGATATCAACATACCTTGTAGGGTGTGTGTTATATGGGATGGATTATGGTCATGAAGCACCACCATAAATATTTCATGGAATATGGACAATATGTTCCACCATCAATGGTTAAAAAAATCTTCTAAGTGTGTGTTTGGTTGTGTTTGTGGGAATTGAGATGAATATTCTGAATCAAATGAGAAATGGTTTAAATAATTTGTTGATTCATTCCTTTTAACAATAGTTTATGTCTATGATATGAACTATTATAAGTTCATTAGATTATGTTTATAAATATTCTAACATGTTTTATTCTAGTTGCATGATTTGGGAAGTCATTGGGGGAAATCTTAATGTGTTCAGAATCCCCCCTTCTTGGGAATTTTTGTGCATTTATAGATTTCATCTATCAATTCATTGGTAAAGGAAATGTATATCATATTTTATTAAGGCTTCATAATACCATGTAATGGCCTACATAGTTGAATAATGGAGTGGTGGAGGTTTTCTGGTTTTTCAATTCAGAGTTTTTATTTTTATAGCTTTTTTGGTCCACATGAATATATATTTTGGTTTTTGATTGTACAAAAATATAGTTTTTTGGTTTGGTTATGTTTTGGTTTTTTTACTCATTCATGATATAGAGTTTATCATGGTGATTGTTTTTGTGTTTTGGATGTTTTATATTTCAAAGTGAAAATCATCTCCCAAATGATCATAAGGCCCTTAAATTTTTTGATCTAGTCTTTAGTGTATTGGGGATGTCTCATAAGTCATAGTGGCTCCCCCTTAACCCCTCAAGATAACTAGTATAGGTCGAATGTTAAATATATAATACAATTTTATAATAAAACTACTTGTACTTCCACCTAAATGTGCACAAGACATGGTGCACCCCTAGCTCGATGGAGTTCTTAATCCATACGAGCTAGAAACATGTTCTTATGTATCAGAAAAAACCATTAGAAATATTTCTCCTTATAGGTCAAAAAACCAATGAATATTCCAACTAAGAAAAATTTATGACTCATCTATACATTAGAAATCTACATCATCAAAATAAACAAGGAAACAAATGTATAGTATGAAAATAATTCCATCACATAATATAAATAAATATAACAACCTATAAGAAGTATGATAACATAAATTGATCATACGTAATGAATAAAAATGTAAAAATAGGCTGACTAATTTGAACTAGTAAACAAGTATTATATATAAATATCACAATAATAATTATTAAACCAACCATCTTCCAACATCTACTCATAAACCATGGTCATACACTATGATCCAATACCGATCATCATTAGTCCAAACCAAGCCAATTTTCACCATAAACTAAACAGCTAAAAGGGAACCTGACATAAGACATAAACATTAAATATTGTAAATTGTGCATTTATTGTGTGAAAACACACACCCATTATAATTTCACCAAATATTTCTGTCAATCTTCATTCAAAAACACCATTTCATTAACACTAGTTTGAACATAAACAGAAAACATTATTTTCTAATATAACATATGTAAATCCAAATATTATTCATTAATTGTCATTATAAAGTATATAAAAATATATTAAACTAAATTATATATCCAAAACATTACTACGAAAAACACTTCTTAAAATTGGAAAGTGGGTTCTTTATATAATTTGTAAAAAGAACCCAAGACCCTTTCCACTATACATGACATTCTGAAAACATCCATTTTATGAAAGAAATTAAAATTAATATTTTTAATATACATTCCAAATAATGTTCGAAATCCATTAAAATTTTAATACTAACCATCACTAAATGTACAAGAAACATACATGCTGCCAAATCATAAATAAAATAGGCCAATGTATCCCAATAGATAAATTGTTATAACAATGAATCAGTGGATAGTGGATACAATCAATGCATATAAAGGAATGTCCTAAATAATCATGAAAATGATTTATAGATATTGAAAATATATAACAATCAATCTAGACAGATAATGGAACTCGTATCATTGAAATATCAATATTTGAGGCCCCTAGTGCAACCTATACTCACCATACACCACTTACTTTTGGTCACTGATTCAATGTAAACTCATCGAACGATGTAACCGTCATAGATCACTATCTTGTGAGAACTACTGAAATATTGTAACATTCATCATAGACATATATTATATACCTAGGTTCTCATGAAATGTTGAAGTGGAGGTGTGTGATAAACAAGACAAATAATTATCATAAGATCAATAATAAAACATAATGAATAAAATACCATATCTCACCTACAACACCATTTCACCAAACATTAACATTCCCAACATGTACATGTCATTAAATAAATACATGTAAATAAAAATATCCTTTAAGGGGATGAAAACCATAATTAGTAATCAATAGAAGGTAGATTCAATGTTTAACATGCCCTGATTTTATACGCACATACCATGAAATAAATATGAAATATTCGATAAATTTCTTGACATATAACCCTATATCTAAATGAACTTGTGATACAATATATATTTAAAAAAAATTATTATATTGTTATGAAAGAATGATATTAATCACATTTTAATATATATATATATATATGTAAATGATTTCTAAAAATTAAATTTAATGATTAACATATAGTAAATTATCATTAGATTTTAAATGGAATCATTTATTGATTAAAAGGCATATTATTTAAGTAATTTAATTTTTCTATAAATTATGTACATTTATTTATAAAATTATATTGATAAATAATGAAAAATAATTTCAATGATATATATTTATAATGAATATAAATATTATTATAATCATTCATATATTATATATGTAATTTTTAGGAAGGAAGATACAATCATTTAAAGGGAAAAAGTTACTTTTAGATTATCCATTTTATATGAAAATTATACTTTTATCATAATAAATGAAATAATTAAATAATTGTTAATGGTTTTAATGAAATTTATTGATAATATATTCAGTCATTTTTTTAAATTCAATTTATTGTATTTACAAGGAAAGGAATGATATTAAATTCAGTTTTATGCTTAAAAATAATTTTTCTAAAAATATATTTTCATTTATTTTTCAATAATTTTATTAAAATTTATTTAAAAAAATTGAAAAAATATTAATTAAATATTTTTAATATTTTTATTTAGAATATACAATGTTTTTAATGAGTTAAATACATTTTTATCATAATGAATAGTAAAACGAGACAAAAATTTGTTACATTGCTTAAAATTATGTTGGGATAATCAATGGTTAAACCATCTGATAAGGGTAATAATTCTATATAAAATTGAATAATTATAATTAATGGAGATAACTTGACGGTATATTATCCTTAGTTCTAATCCATGTCTATTTTCAAGCATTATACTTCAATTATAAATTAATTATATTTATATATTTTATGAAAATTAAAGTGTTTATTTACATCACTTTTAATAGGGATCCACCTTTCAAATCTTGTTGATAATAATTGAGCCACATATGTCAGCTAAAACCTCAAAATATATTTTTATAAAGTCCTTAACTATGTCTTAAAGTTATTCGTTTTATCCAAATACCCTTCATTTATGGCTTAATGTGTATGCCAAATCAAATTTCTCAACGTAGAGGTACAAATTTTAATTGAGAAATTTCTACTATATGTCTTCATCCACATTATGTAGAATTGTTGTATCAATCACAACATGATCAATATTTTATCTTAGATATTCTAATATTTTTTTATGATGATTTCATAACCTTTTATACATATTCCATAAAATGGTAAATGATTGTATCACTCATCCGTTTGTGTGGTATACGACCTCCATATAGTGATATGATAATTTTTCCATCGCAACCATGTAGGGGAGTTTATAATTCTTGATTTATTAAATATATATAATTATGATGATTTTATTATGATTCTATAATGGAAATATATTTTATATTAATATTTCATTCTTTTTTTAGGAAGTGAAATGGTGTTCGTGTAGGTTCTGGGCGCAGCGGAAGCACGTTGGTGGGTTTTCCAAACTTTGATTTTAGCGTTAAACAACGATCAATCGGAGATCCGTAATGATACAAAACGCTGGATCATCGGAATGGAACGAAGAAAAAGAAAGGAAAAGAAGAATCCCAGAACCATTAAGATAGGATCATCATATGTTGGTTATAATTAATATAATTAATTCACAAGAATTTCCTCGGTGGAATTCTTTCTTCGGCGATGTATCTGGTCACGATCATGTGACCCGTTGTTGCGTCGTAGAATCCATGTATAGGATTCCCCTAGTGGTGATCGACATGTGCTCCACGTATCTCTGGATGTCGCCGAAGGGATCTCTATGTGCTAGCATAGAAGAATCTTCTGTTGCGATGTCCGTCTTCGACCGCCTTGATCCGGGGGAGGATCTCACTCTCGTAACATGACGACATTCTTAGTGGAAAGGGAATTCTCTCTTGGATTGAGATAATTTCCAAATCCGTTGTGCACAAAAATGGCTCTTAAAAAGTTTTGGGGTTTTGAGGATATTTTTAATCAGGTTTGACGTTAATATATTTGTGAAAATAAATAAACGTGTTACGCGTTTTATTAATTTCATTAACTCTTATTTGAAACCCCATGTTGAATTATTAATTCCTTGACATTCACCCACACTGATTATAATTAATATCATTTAATAAAACCATATTATATCCTCAAAAACTCTACTGGAAAACTACAGGGTGTGTAAAGATTAATACACGGCGTGTATATTTAATATACACAGCATGTACTTTTATTTTCCAATTTCTTCACCACATTTATTAGATCTTGAGTTATGGCTATTTATTTCATAAATAAATGTAATTGCATTACTCTCTAATAAATATATTATTTCTCCCATAATATATTCTCTCGAATAGCTAATGTCGAAATAAATGCGATCAAGCATCCTTAAAAATTATTAAACCACAGTCATGAAAAATATTTATTTAACTTATTAAATTAATATTTAACTAAGATAAATGGACACACTAAGTGTGTGACCCTCTAGGCCTCTTTCTTAGTGGAATTAGGCAGAGCCTACCTAATGGCCAAGGATAGCGACTAGCAACACGCCAAGGCACCCATAGAGAAAGAAGTTAACTCTGCAATGATGGGTCACCTCCTAAGAACACTTAACATGTAATATAATCCCTTTTTCTCGTTATCTCTAATCAAGCGGGTTTCCTGCTAGTGCAATCAACCCATGTGCTCGATTATTCTTTCTTTGACTTCCCAGAATTGAACTCGCCCATACCTTACCATGGCCATGGATTTATTTTGGCTATATCAATTCAATCAATGGGCCTGAGATATCTACATCTGTTATGGAATAGAAGGTACAAATCCTTTCTCATATTATCTATTAATGCAGTATTACTCATGATGCACCCAATGTATCCTACCTCACTGCGAATAGTGTGTCGTCATAGTTTTCGTCAATACATCTAAGTACACAAGTTGTAATACCCATTAATAATAATCTTAACGTCTAAGGACCAATACACAAGTCCACATATAGGAACGTCCAATGACATTATGAAATGTGGATTTCCTACTGGTGGGTCTCGTTCACATAATATCCTCCTAGATATTACCAAGGGTTCACACCATGAGAATGTGCCTCAATGTTTTATGAGTCCTCACCCCTAATGACCGGTATTATTTGTGTCCCTCAAATAACATCATCCGGCCATAGAACATATATTCAAGAACATTTTTTGGCACTTTCGGGTTCTCATCATATCAGGGATCCACTATGAACATTTAATGAAACAGTTGTCCTTAGAAAATTATCACATGCATTGTCATGTAGAAGAATAATGAAGACGTGATAAGGATTTTATTAATGAATAAGTACAAAGTAGTTGGTTCTAGCCAACCCACTCCTACAGACTCCCACTTGGACTAGATCCAACTGCTAACAACCTTTAACCTGCTCTCTCTCGCATGATATTCAGGATTCTGCTGAGATAGGCCTTTAGTCATGGGGTCTGCCACGTTCTCTTCTGTGGACACTTTTCTCACAGCAACATCACCCCTCTGATATAAATCCCAAAAGAGCTTATACTTCTGGAGTATGTGCTTTGTCCGTTGATGTGACCTTGGTTCTTTTGCAAGATCCACCGCTGCAGTATTATCACAATACAATGTAATGGGATATTTACTGCTAGGCACCACATCAAGATCCTGGAAAAAGTTACGAATCCAGATGAATTCCTTGGCTGCATCAGAAGCCGCTATATATTCAGACTCCGCTGTAGAATCTGCGAAAACTGGCTGCTTTGAACTCTTCCAGCTCATAGCTCCTCCATTGAGAGAGATAACATATCCAGATTGTGACTTTAAATCATTCTGACCTATCTGATAACAGGATCCTCATCTCCTCCATACACTAGTAACATATCCTTAGTTCTTCTCAGATACTTAAGGATAGTCTTAACAGTAGTCCAATGATGTTCTTCTGCATCTTCTTGATATCTGCCTACCATGCTCAGTGCATAGGAAACATCAAGCCTGCTACATAACATGGCACACATGATAGATCCTATATCCAAAGCGTATGTGATCTTACTCATTCTATATTTCTCATGTTGTGTATGAGGAAACATTTTCCTAGAAAGATTTAGTCCATGTGACACAGGAACCAATACCCTCTTGGATTGTTCCATACTTAATCTCTTTAGTATCTAGTAAATGTATGTACCCTGAAGTAGTCCAAGAAACCTCTCGGATCTATCACGAATGATATTGATACCTAGAATGTAGGGTGCTTATCCTACGTCCTTCATGGAGAAACACCTGTTCAACCATCCCTTAACTGATTGTAAGACTGGTGCACTGTTTCCAATATGTAATATGTCGTCAACATATACTACTAGGATAACGATCGCATTCCCATTAAACCACTTATAAACACATGGATCACGTTCGTTCTTAATGAAACCAAATTCTGTTATGGATTCATCAAATCGAATGTTCCATGACCTGGATGCTTTCTTCAATCCATAAATGGATTTATGCAACTTGAAAATCCATTTGGATTGACCTGGTATAACAAACCCTTCTGGCTGTTTCATATAGACATCTTCATGAAGGTTCCCGTTAAGGAATTCTGTTTTGAAATCCATTTTCCAAATCTCGTAGTCATGGTAAGCCGCTATGGAATGTGTGATTTTTATGGATTTGAACATGGAAACTGACGAGAGGGTTTCATCATAGTAAATTCATTGACGTTGTATGAATCCTTTAGCCACTAGCCTTGCTTTATAGGTGATAACATGACCTTCTATGTCCAGTTTTCTCTTGAATACCCATTTGCACCCAAAAAGATTTACATCAACTGGATCATCGAACAGAACCCAAACTTGGTTCTGATACATGGAATCCATCTCAGAATTCATAACTTCTAGCCATCTTGCATCTTTTGAGATTTCTTCTGCTTCCTCATGGAGAGAGGTTCAACATTTTCCAAAAATAATCATTCACCATCCTTGGTGACTAGGAAACCAAATCTCTCTGGTTCCCTTACCTCTCTTGAGCTCCTACGCAGTACTTCTGTTTTTGGAACCTCTTCTATGGGGTCCTGTGGAACTTGTTCCTGTACCAAATCCTATGTATCTTAAGCATCAATTTCGTCGAATTCAATCTTGCTCCCACTATACTTTTTGAGGATGTTCTCCCTCTCAAGAACGATGGCTTGTCTGGCGATACTCACTTTCTGGTCTTGAGGTCTATATAGATAATATACTTTTGTTTCCTTAGGATATCATATAAAGATACACTTCGTGACCTGGGGTTCTAGTTTTTTGCCTTATAAGGCCTTAAAAATGCCTTGAATCCCCATACACGTGTATGCGACAAAATGGGTTTATTTACATTCCATAACTCGGAGGGAATTCTATTTCCCGCCTTAGTTGGTAATCATTTTAATGTGTATGCTAAAATTTGTAATTCCTATCCCCAAAAGGATAATGCAAGATCCGCATGACTCATCATCGACCTCACCATGTCCAACAAGGAGTGGTTCCTCCTTTCACTAACACCATTCCACTGTGGCATATATGGAGGAGTGAGCTGAGATAGAATCCCAAACTCCCGTAGAAGATTGATGACCTATTGGTTCAGATATTCTCCTCCTCGATCCGATCGAAGTTTCTTTATCTTCTTACCAAGCTGATTATTACTTCATTCATAAATTCCTTAAATTTATCTAAGGCTTCTGACTTATACCACATTATGTAGACAAATATGTATCTACACAAATCATCAGTAAAAGTAATGAAGTAATAATATCCACCTCTAAGATCTATTGGAAATGGTCCATATACATCCGTGTGTACCAATCCTAGAAGCTCTTTGGCCCTTTCACCTTGTCCACCGAAAGGCGTCTTGGTCATTTTACCTTGTAAACAAGAGTGACATATATCAAGTGGTTTTAGATCAGTAGATTCTAAATAACCATCTTGGTAGAGCTTTGTCAAGCGCTTCTCGTTTACAAAATCAAGACGGTGATACCACAACTGGATGATGTATGAGTCATGTGAGTTTGTTTCATTATCAATTTCCAACACTTGGTTTTCGTAATTTAATACATACAAACCATTATTTAAATGTTCCCTACCATAACATACGTTGTTCTTATAAAATAGACAACCCATATTTCCAAACATGAAAATAAATCCATCTATATCAAAACAAGATACATGAAATATGTTCTTGGTAACAATAGGCACATAATAACAGTTATGTAAAACCAAAATCATGCCAGTTGGTAATGAGAGGTGGTAGTCACCAATAGACAACACAGTCATCCTTGCGCCATTGGCAGCTCGAAGATCCATCTCTCCTCTGGAAATCTTTCTAAATATACTTGGTTCCTGCATTTGAATAAATATGTGAGCCCCACAAGCTGTATCTAATACCCAATGTGTAGAAATGGAATGATTATACATGATAACGAACACACCATTATCGTTCCGATGCTTCTGGGTGCAGTTCCTATTCAAGTGGCCATGCTTGCCACATGAAAAACACACTCTCCCATTCCTTTCCCTTCCTCTGGATCTTCTCCTTCTTGGAGGGATGGTGATCGGGGGCTTCAGACCGTTTATAATTCTTTTCCCCCTTTTCTGTGTCCTTCCTTTTATTGTTCACCATAAGGACCTTGGGTTTGTCACACACCATGTCCTTATCTACCTAAAAAATCAAGGCCAGAAGCTCCAATAGAATCTTCTCATTTTTCTCATATTATAGTTCAAAATGAAGCTAGAGAACGTCTTGGGCAGTGATGATAGGATGAGATGTGTATGCAAATCATCTGTGAATTTAATCCCTATTATGTCTATGCGTTCAATATAGAAAATGAGCTTGACTACATGAGGCCCAGCTGGCACAGACTCTCCATGCTTAGTTGCAATCAATGTATTGGAGATATCATACCTTTCTTATCTCGCCTTCACTTGGTAGAGATCCTTATGGTGAGACATCATGCTATACACATCCACGGTTTCATGTTTCTTCAAGATCTCATTGGACATGGACGATAGCATGAAACACTGGACATCTGTGGCATCATCCATGTGCTTCATATAGAGATATAATTCCTAATCACTGGCCTCTCTCCCAGGAAATACTAGAATATGCTCTTATAGCACATACAATTTTTTTTCTTGGCGAAGGATGACGCGTAAACAACTCTGCCACTCGTGGAAAATGGTGTCGGTGAGAAGGTTTTCCATCTCAAGTATGGTTCATAATGATATGTTTGAAGTCATTTTTTTGTTTCTACAAATTAAGATGAGAAATGGTTTATCACATTAATACAAAAACTGATACAAATAAATAAATTAATACTTATTAGTCTCCCACTATTTTATCGAAATCCAATGGCCCTCACTATTGACTTCGGAATATTCTGTTTCCTGAATATTCTAGTGGAACAGATCCATATTTCCCTTAGCATTACCCAAACTAGGATTGGTTAGGAAACTTGAAGGGTTTTAGGTAGGCATTCCAAATGCCAACTGCATTAACTCGCATCTCCTTGATCTACTGAGTGGACTTCCCAATCCTGAAATCCTTTTATTTTGGATTTCCTCAACCGTTGCCTCTTGGTCACACCAAGTCCTGCTGTGACAGTCAACCCTTGATGCGAACCAAGTCAAGTCAACCCAAAACCTTGAATTATAATTCCCCGATAATTGAAAGCACCCCAACTAGGTTTGGTCAATCACATTGAACTATGGTTTGATTCTAACCAATATTATGGAAGGTTATACTGACTTAATATTTATTTTGATAGATTTTACCCTTATATGTAAATTTCAAATTTATTATCTTTGATTACATGCATGGTAATATTAAGTGGGATATACTTATGTGATTAACCATGTCTAAGATAATATTAACATATAAGCCAGTTTTATTTTAGTTTCACCATTCATGCTCGTTTAATTCATTAATTTTGTGATCGTGACAACACACCCACAATAAATAAACCATGCAACTGATAGAAATAAAATAAATGGTATGATCATGAGGTTTTTCTTTTGGTTAGTTTATCTAGCGGTTGATAAAGTTACCTAAGACCTAGGGGAGAAACACCTTGAACCTTTTGGGTTCGTGTTTATAGAATTCCACATGTACACCTTTGTATCTCCAAGGATTGGTTTCACCTTGGATCTTGACTTGAGACACATCCACTAGCTTGGGATCTCCATCCATTACATAAGCATTTATCTCACACGTAGGTGAGGGGTAAAATGGGTTTTTACATAAAAGAATCATTGGGCATGCAGAACCTCCATATTAATGAGGAGATGGCTCACAGGCCAACAAATTTAATTTAAATTAATAAATTAAAAGAAACCATTCACAAAAAATGGTCACGGTCTAGATCATGATCATCCATACATGCAAAGATATTTACCCATAAATAAAACTAGCATTAAATTATTTAATCATTCTTGTTTAAGATAAATCATGCTCGAATTAATTAATTATCATTAATTAATCAATACTTTTATCTTAAACCCTTTTCTAATCTTCCTTGAGATTCTCATCCATCATAATTTTAAACAAATAAGGTCATTTAAAATTATCCTTGTATGAACTTGTACCTTGGAGGAAACCCGGTGAATTCTCGTTCATTACACAGATGTTAAATTATACACCTATATATAAAACACATATCACGTGTTGTGCCTCGGCTTTACAGATGCACCATGGTGCACATCTCAAGGGTTTGTATAATATAATAATAAATTTTTATAATTTGGGTGAGTGCACGATGTGTAGTTCCGACTACACAGCATGTACTTTTATTCATTGTCCATCCAAAGTACAGGCCTGGGGACAGGGCGTGTTAATGTACTTCAAAAAATTTCAGAGTACACGGAATGTTCTTTCCAAATTACACGGTTTACAGCCGGGCAAGCCGTGTATGGGGTACACGGACCAACCATAACCCGGAGGGACTACACACCGTTTTCATTGGACCACACGACATGTAATCCAGAAACCGTGTGACACCTATTTCCGGTAAACACACAGTGTCTTAATTTCTTAGAAAGAATCCAATACATGTGTTGATTTGGAGGATCAGTCAATGCATTGAACCTAGACTATGCGGCATGCACATCCGAATACATGTCGGGTATTCTGGTGTATTATGGCTAGAAATGTTTGGCTCCTCTGGATTAGTTCCACAATTTTATTTTAATCATAACTAAAAGAAAAAAATTAGTTTCTGTGAGGTGAACGAGAAACGTGGGAGGAGGAACAGATCTCAACATTCTTATTTCTAGAATGATTAAACATGAGTTGAAATAACTAAATTATTAAATAAGTAAATCTCCAATGAAAAACAAAATAATTATAATCAATGATATGACCCCTCTATACCACTTATAGGATCCGGGCCCAACGGAAGCAGGTTGGTGGGTTTTCCCAAATTTGATTGTACCCTTAAACAATGTTCAATCTGAGAACTATCACGATATAAAATATCGGGTCATCGGAATGGAACGAAGAACGAAAAAGAAAAGAAGAGTCCTGGAACCACTAAGATAGGATTATCATATGTTGGTAATGATTAATTCAATTAATTCATTAGAATTACGTCTGTGGAATTATTTCTTCGTCGATGTCTCCAGTCACGATCATGTGATCATTTGATGAGTCGTGGAATAAAATTATAGGATTCCTCTAGAAATGATCCATACGTGCTTCACGTATCTTTGGACGTTGCTGAAGGGATCTCTGGGTGATAGCATGGAAGAACCTTCGCTTGTGATGTCCACCATCGACTGACTTGATCCAGTGGAGGATCTCTCTCTCATAACATAAGGGTGTTCTTGGTGGAAAGGGAATTATCTCATAGCTTGAGAGAATTTCCAAATACGTTGTGCACAACAATAGCTCTTAAAAAGCATTGGGGTGGTGAGGATATTTACAGACGGGTTTAATGTTAGTAGAGTAATGAAAATAAATAAACATGTTACGCATTTTATTTATTTCATTAACTCTTATTGAAACCCGATGTCGAATTATTAATTCCATGACATGTGACCACACTGATTATAATTAATATCATTTAATAAAACAATATTATATCCTCAAAAAACCCGACTAGAAAACTACACGGCGTGTAATAATTAATACACGACATGTACTTGTTATCCAAAAAACTACATGGCGTGCATATTTAATATACATTATGTGTTCTTTTATTATCAAATTTTCTCCACCACATTTATTAGACCTTGAGTAATGGCTATTTATTTCTTAAATAAATGTAAGAGTGTTACTCGCTAATAAATATATTATTTCGCCCACAATATATTCTCTTGAATAACTAGTGTTGAAATAAATGGGATCAGGAATCCTTAAATAATTATTAAATAATAGTCGGGAATAATATTTAATTAACTTGTTAAATTAATATTTAACTTAGATACATAGACACACTCAGTGTGTGACCCTCTAGGATTCTTTCTTAGTGGCATTAGGCGGAGCCTGCCTAATGTCCAATTTTAGCATCTAGAAACACTCCAAGACAACCGTAGATAATGAATTTAATGCCGCAATGACATTTCACCTCCTACAAACGCTTACCGTGTAATATAATACCTTTGTGTTGATATCTCTAATCAAGCTGGTTTCATGATAATGCCATCAACCCATGTGCTTGATTATTCATTCTTTGACATCCCGGAATTGAACTCACCCATACCTTACCGTGGCCATGGATTTATTTTGGCTGTATCAATTCCATCAAAGAGCCTAAGATATCTACATCCATTATAGAACAGAAGGGTCAAATCCTTTCTCGCATTATCTATTAATGCAGTATTACTCGTGACGCACCCAACGTATCCTACCTCACTACGAACAGTGTGTCGTCAATACATCTATTTGCGTGAGTTGTAATACCAATTAATAATAATATTAAAGTCTAAGGAACAATACACATGTCTGCTGATAGAAACATCCAATGACACTATGAAATGTGGATTTCCTATTGGCGGGTCTCGTTCTCATAATATCCTCCTGGATATTACCAAGGGTGCGCACCTTGATAAGTTGCCTCAATGTTTTATAAGTCCTCACCCCTAATGACCTGTATTATTTTTGTCCCTCAAATAACATCATCCGGCCATATAACATATATTCATGAACAGTGTTATGGCACGTCTGGGTTCTCATCATAGCAAGGATCCACTATGACCCTTTAATACAACAACTTTCCTTTGAAATTTATCACATGAATTGTCACGCAGAAGAACAATCAAGATGTGATACGGATTTTATTAATGAATAAATTACAAAGTAGTTGGTTCTAGACCACCAACTCCAACAGTTCATTCATAAGTACAAACCATAATATCCATGAATATTATATTAATTTTTTCTACCCCTACAAAAATTTAGAAAATTAGAAAATATGTATATCATCATTATATATGGTATTTCAGTCATTATAAAATATATGTAAATGATGGATCCATCATCAAAGTACATGGAATGAAGCATCCGAACTAAAACATTCATGGGAAACAAAATAGTTAACATCCAGAAATAACGATTCAAGTTAAGAATTATTAATAAACATTTGGTGAAATATAATAAGATTATATTATTTTAAATCTAGAGTGTGAATATGGTTATAATATATATTTATAATAAATTATAATTTATTAAACCGAAAGATAAAGTGCTTATAAGGAAAGTGGGTCTTTAGGTAAGCGTTTTATATTACAATCTCATTTTTACTAGGATTATTTAGCCAGAAATTTATAATGTTTCAATTAAATGATATATATCTATATTATTAATTTTAGTATTCTATATTTAAATGAATATTTTTATTATTTACTAAATATTTTTATTTAAACTTATTCCTATTTTTCATTTCGATAAAAATTATAAAATCGAATAATCTATCATTTTCCAAATGTGGTACTTTTGAATTTTTACAAAATATTTGAATGGAATCATTATTTTAATGTATACCACATGAAATACATTTACTTTCATCATGAATAATATTTTCATTAATGAATAATTTATAAGATTCCATAGTTATTTTCAATGTTCTTTTTCATACTATTTTTAATATTTTTATATTTTAGATTATAGATTTCAAAATGAAAAGGCTACTTTCCCCATCAAATGTTTTTGTGAACATTAAAATGAATTTTTCATCATTGATTACATCCTTTGATGTTATAGATTCCTTTATAGAGATATGATTTTATTAAACCATAATTTTTTGTTTTATGAATTTTTTTTTGATCTTGACATTGAAATATCAGTGATAACCATGTTCATTTTAATTGTGAATGCTAATAATAAATGATAAATGATTTCAGAATAGAGTTGCATATATAAAAGAAATTTATTTTATTAAATGTGTGTATATTATATTCCACTAATTATTTGGGTTAATATTAGTGTATTTTTATCAAAAAGTATACAAGTTAGGTTATCCTAAGACAAAAAATATGTTATTTGGGCTGTTATTTAATGGAAACATAGGTTCTATAGTGGTTATCCCAATACTAAAATGTAATTAATCTATTTTTGGGTACCCTTGACATATGAATACAATTATTTTTATAATACAATAATTTTTGTCACTATTTTATAACATGATCTTATGTTAATATTATGGCCCCATGGATTATGTTCCTTGATTATTTTATGATTTATTTTATATAAACATCCACGATTAATTAAATATACCATGATTATGATAAATGAATTATAGGGATTCATTTTAAAATGTTAATATCATGTTATCATACACTTATCCTCATGTTATGCTTTAATTATCATTAATATCTCACTTGATTACCCATATTTCTAAATTTACCGCTTTATTTATTTTGTTTCATTTAACTGTGATATGAAAATAGGTTTTAAGAATGATATTTATAAAAATAGTTCTTGTTGCGAATAACTATATGAAATATTATCTAGATCTTGTATTTATCTATTTATATGTATCCAAATTTCCAAATACACAAAACCTTTATGGTTCTTTCATGGATCAAAATTGTATGTAATTAATATTCAACTAATATAATGTAATACTTATGTGTAAAACTATTTGTTCACCTCAGTTACTATTAGAGGATGTTTTAGTTATTTTTTTAAAATTCACTCTAATTTTTTATAAATATATTATTATTGTTTTATTATTAAATAATTACATATCTAGATACTAGTATATCGATGTGGTTATATAATAGATAAACCTAGTGGTAATAACTTTGAATGGTGAAGATTGAGTGTTAACTCAATCACCATTGGTGCATGATGTGTTAGACGAGGACTATAAACATAGCTAGAAACTACTATTGGATATTATTAGGTTAATTTAAGGATTAGTTCTTATTTTTTATAAAGGTTTCTAATAAATAATAAACATAGATAACCAAGGTTGTTACACCCCATTATTTTTGGAAATTATTATTTTCATATAATGTTAATCATTTCAATATTTTGTGTTATGTGTAATATAGAGTTTTTCATATATTAAATGATACAATGATCATAGATTGGGTTATATAAAACAATTTTCATATCTTTCATTTCATATAGAACTGAATATAAATAAAATATATCATATCATTCAAACATTATCATTTGATATGATATTTATCACATTACAGTTGGAATGGAATGTATCTATAGGATTAAAAAAATTATAGAAATAAACTCATTACAAATATATATATATATATATATATTTCATTAGTGATCAATTAATTATAAATAAATATTACAACCTTTTGAAATCATTGAAAATCACTTTTTTGAAAAACTCTTTTCCGACACAAAAATGTGTTTTACCATTATAAATTAGAAAAACATTGGTTAGTTATTGTAATGATATTTATATGGTATATATTTAATTAAATTTTTATCATTCATCTTATGTTTTTATAGATATTAGAATAGAATAAATCCAATTTTATTCATAAAAGTGTATTTATCAAAATATAATTTTTCACCAATGGAAAACATGTATTAATATTAAAATTTACTGCATCTAGAAAATTTATTTGTAAAACTAAACATTTTTTTTAATAATAATATAAAAATTAACTTAGGTTAAATGTTTGGGATTATTTTTAAAGGTTCATATTTTTAATAAATAGTGAAAAGTAATGAAATTTAATTGACACGTTTCTCTTAATTGAATTTATTTATATAGTTATATTATATTTTAAAATTTCTTTAAAGATAAATTAAAATAATTATGCATCCATTAATCCAAATAAGGTCATTTTAATAATTTTAATATTTAATTTTGATTTAATTACTTTGTTTAATTTTGAAAAAAAATTCCTTTAAAAACCCACTTAGTCATCGTCTCCATGGGATTAATTTTAAATTAAATTATACCACGTATGTGAATGGTAATTGAAAACATAGATTCCTTATTTGGAATAAGAATAATTTATATAATTTAATAAATTAAATTTAGTTTATGAACATAATTAATAGTGAATATAGAAAAAATTAATTATCACTGTTATAGTAAACTGGGATTACTAAGGGGTAAAAATATGAACATAAATGTAAAGACAACCTACAAAAATTTCCTCATACTGTTTAATGGATATATTTTAACAATTAAACTATTAAGGGTCCATAATAACCCATTTTTAAATAATTTTATATATATAAAATTTGGGATAACTATCTTATTTTCAAATATATCATGTGTATCATCTACCCTAGTTAAAGCAGGCCACCCATCCCCTCTATTATTTTCACGTTCACACCCATTTTAATCAACAAATCACTTCCGGATTCTATTACCAAATCCCCCCTTATAATCAAAGCCATATTTTGTGAATAAATAAATACTATGAAATATTTTAATGTAATCTTAAAGAGTATTCCCAATGAAAATGAGGTTCAAATGATTACGAAGGAAGTAAAGATGTACAATAAGGTATTTTTTCTCACTTTATACATTTTTGAGAACCATTCCATATTCACCACTAACGTAACTTTTCTATTGTGTATACATACTAATAATTTATTTTAGGATGGTTCTACTTGAAATTATTTTGGTTTACATATCCATTTTAAGATATATCTTTTAGGGGGTTAACGGTTTAAATGTTAACAAATCGATAATGGATGTGTTTTTCAATTTTCATTCTCCGAGACATCTATTTAATTATGAGAAAAATCCCCTTATAATATATGTATATAATAACTACTTGATATGTTATTTAATTAATATACATGTTTTCTTGATATGTTATGTTTTAATTTAATTTTGTTATTTTATGTGGCATACAATTCAACATTGCCAATGTTTTAAGGTCATTTTGTTATAATCCCACCATATGTTGGGATTATATTTGATTACGATTACAATGATGAAAAATTATGATATATCTCTCAAAAAATCCTTAATTTTATTATCCTTTTGTTATTTCAAGGTAATACACGCTTTACCTAAATTCTATACTATTTATGTACTCAAGAGTTAAAAAACAATTATTTAATAAAAATCAATTTTTCGGTCGAAATCCGTATTTTCTTCCAATATATATATTTATTTATTTAAAAAAATATCCTATATGGTTTATTATTCTTCTATGAGTTTTAATATAAATTATTATAAATGTTTTAATTTTTTACAAAATATTTTTAATTTAATTTTCATTTCATTTTTCAAATAATTATAGTTAAAATTTTATAGAAATGATAATGGAATCTTCATTTTAATGGTTATGCCAGGAACATAATTTCATGATCTCATGATTAATCCTTAAATGCAACATTATTTTATATGTTTTCAGGGTTATTTTCAATGAAAAATAATTTAGTAATTCTTTATATTTTTAAATGTATTTTTTTCAAATTGTAATTGATATTTTCCATAAAGAATGTTTTAAATTATTTTAAAATATTGCTTTAAAATTTTTAAAGGTTATTTAAAAAATCAAAATGTTTTAAAATTAAGTAATTTATATTCAATGATAATATATTTTCCTCAAAAAAATGTTTTCAGTAATATTCCAAAATCATTTTCCATCTTAGATAAAATACTTGATGTTACATATTCTTTGCATGGGATATGTACTAAGGATACCCTTATAAATAATTTTATGAAGGTTTAATTTGGAACAAATGTTCATGAAACTCATCTCTATTTCATGGGCTATACCATAAAATAAGTATTATAAACCCCACTTCTTCTTCATGGGATATTCAATGATGAAATGATGAAATAATTATTAAACTTACATCTTTCTGATATGTTATGATATGATAAAATTTTTGTAAAACTAATTTCATTTTATGGGTTATGATATTATTACTATTTTATGATATTTTGGATCATATATGTGTGATTTTGATTATGATATGGGTGGGACCTATATCTTCCCCCAATGCAACTGGTAAATATTTATATCGCATGAGAACAAAATGAGAAACATGGTGACAAATTGATCTATTATAAGAATCATATGTGACCTAATCAACTATGGGAATTAGGTGTATACTAATCCGCTATGGGAAATAGGTGTGTCTAGTTCCATTATGATAAAAAGCTGTTTCTCAATTCCCAATTTGATAAAAGTGTCATGTCATGATCTACAATGTTGATACTAATGGTAGTAAACATTAAAATAATAAATTATATTATGTATATATAATGATTCCACACATTTGGACATGATCTTATAGTTCATGATTTATTTGTGATGATTTATCACCCTTAATTGAAATGTTTTTTAAAATGATAATGTTTTATGCTATAAATCGTATTTATTATAGATTATATGTTTGGTATGAAATTTAAATGTTATAATCATTGGAACATAACCTTATTCTCATTTTATGAATTAATATGAACATAGATTGTTATCTCTTATTTTTACCCTAACTGAGAATTTGATCTCATCCTTTCTTATATATAATTTTTCTAAAATATGATGAATGGTTTCATATAGGGTATTTATATGAAAAAAATGAATTGTAAAATCATTCTGGGAATCATTGATTATCATTAATTATATTAGAAGATTGTGTTCCGAGCATCTAATGGAACCAAACTATTTTGACCCATAAGCTTATGTTTATGTGCTATAATTAATATTCATATAAAAATATGTAATATCCATGTATGAAAAATCCTATTTTAATATAGTTGTTATCAATAGAAATTTTTTTTATCTATGATAATAATAAGGAGAAAAACTTATTGAGATCCCCGAGGACATCAATATGAATATGTTTAAGGATGAGACACTAAATAGGAAAATTTCTGTGAATTTTAGTAATGGATAGACTGAACGGTATCCTAAAAATACACAATTTTATAGATTATATATGTGGATGTAGATCTAATAAAAAGTTTCATAATTATAACAACATTAGAAACACATTATTTTTGAAAACTAAATTGAGAACTAGTGCATGATAATAAACCGGGTTATACACCTAGTTCGACTGTCTTAGGGGATATGCTTTGGAAATTGATACAAATTTTGTTAAAAATCGAAATAGATTTTAAAATATCATGACTATTAATGACCTACTATATACCTAATGTTCCATAGTTTAAAATGAATCTATTTTGATTGAGACATCTTATTATTGGTTTTTCAATGATTATTTGGTCCTTCGGTATGAATAATATTTCTCACAATCTACATTATGGTTTTAGTCAACGGATGGAAAATGATAAAACCATGTTAATGATTAATTAAATGGATAATGAAATGATTTTACTCCGGATAAGCCATATAATATCATAGCTGAAATAAAAAATCTTATTTATATGATTGAAAATCCATTACAATCATTCAATAATGTTGAATATCTAAATTATAAATGGAGTGACAAGAATCTATTCAGTCTATCACGAGGCACTTCCAATATTATTTTAGTGTTTCTAATGTTCTAATATTTGTTGAGTAATTGAATGGTATCTACAAAACATTGTTTTATACTATTCAGTGTTTGAATCAGTAAAAGATATTTTTGGTTGTTAATCATTTAGAATGTAAAGCAGATCAGTGGTGGAATATTAATATAAATAAGAGGGTTTATGAATAAAATGAATCTATGTAAGGGGAAGAGTTTAAGGAGATATTTCTCATAAGTACATCAATTGTATTACAGGAAAAATAATGGATAATAAAATCCTTTATCATAATTAAAATGATAATTAATCTGTTGGAATATAAAACGAAAATTTTACCTCACTTATAAGGTATTCATCTAGTTCAATAATCATCCCTGAATGAAAATATGATAGATTCATTTCTAACATGAAACCATGTGTTCAAAATGCATTGGCTATATGATACTCTAGTATCTATGAAGAAGTCATTCGATGTTCACTAAATATATAATTGGAAATTGTATATTCCCAACAGTTCTCTAGTTTTGATAAGAAAAGGGAGATTGAATCTCAAGAAATTTATAATTGTGGAATGAAATTCCTTCTATCATTGCACTAGAAATTTGGGAAGAAGTATCAATGTAATTTGATGAATAAAACTACGAGTGTATTTAAATGTGATATGTAATTTCTTTAATTCTATGAATGTTGAAGCATGATTAATGGTCCAATGAATGAAATAGAGGAGAAGAGGAGTCTCACCAAGGTATCACCCACACTCTAAAATTTCAATTGTATTCAGTTTGGGAATTAGGCGATTGAATGCCCCAATATAAGTGATAGTGTATAAGATAATCCAATATAACCTCTTAATAAAATGGGAAATGGGAAGGCTTATGAATTTATAGTGGATGAAGACAATCATGTTCATTTAGAAACAATGATCCTACCCTCCTTGGTTGGGAATTTCATGTTTCATTTTCTAAAAATGATCCGTATGTAATTATTATTGTTAATACATTAGTAAAATTTTATGTGATTTTATCAATATATTAAAATTTCAGAATAAATTAATCACGTGTTATTTTCGATCGATAACAGGATAAACCAATGATTCCAATAGATATTTTTTTTAGAATGAGATATTTAAATAAATTATAAATGGTGAATAATATTTAGGAAAATTATATGTTAACATGTAAGAGTATGTTGATATTTTTTTATACAATAATTGTTTTATCATAGGTTCAATGTCATTTACATCCATTTTTATGTTTCATGTGATGGTAATTTAACAAGATTAAGGATATTTAAGATACATTTCTTGAAATATAACACTTTTTTATTTTTATTCCTTTATGAAAAAGTTAATTATGGAATAATACATATTAAGTTCATAGAAATTTTATTAAAGGTATTGAAAAACATTATGGTTCACAATATCATTGATTTTGAGTTAATAATAAGTTTTAGTTGACATTTTTACAATGATAACACAGTTAATTGCAATTTGGGATCATTTATCTTCTTATATGCTTCCCAGAATAAACCATATAGAAGTGGAAAGACTATATGGAGTAAAATAAAAAAAATTATCATATAAGAATCTTATTTTTACTACAATGGTTAGGGGAATTTTCTAAAAATATAATGATATTGAGTTGAGTCACATCACATTGAGAATAATTCACAACCTTGTAGATATTAAAAGATATTGTTAAAAATATTAAAATAGTGGTTGAGATCACACCTTTATTATGTTGAGTATCCATAAAACTATTTATTTCACAAAATATTTTATATGACTCCTTATAAATTTTTTTATATGTACTGGAATGAAGCATAAGAGGGAAATAAATTAGTTCATGAGTAACTGATGAGATGGAAGTGATTTTAGCAGTTATTAATAAATATATACGTTCTAAAAAATGATGTCAGATATGTTATGAAGACAATCTTCTTCACGATATTCAAATTGAATTGTCTGAGAATATCAATATATTAATATCATTGTTGAAAAAATAATGGAAAACGAATCCATAAATATACCCCATTAAAATTCATCATCATATATGGATGGAAGATTATCATTTCTAACTTTTATTGAACATTTATCACTTTGAAAATTTGTTTCATGTATCACTGTTTAGGATCAACATACTTTATCCATCTCACATATATAAATTTAATGTCGTACTTTGGGAATATGAGATCTATTATGAGGAACTACTTATAGATATTATGGATCCAATCGAGAAAATTATATGAAACAAGATCACTCTTATAGTATATATTTTGTGGTGAAACCGAAATCTTTAATAAGTAACCTGGGATCCTACTGATATAATTAGGTAAATGTATCCTAATTTATTGGTAGCAAGTGGTAAATTATTTGGAAAAAATTAATGTTAAATTATGTATAAAATAACACCCCAATGTTTTGTGAAATTATTTATTTTAAATAAATATAATCATTTAGATATTTTTTATTTCATTTAATATCAGGTATATATTGAATTACACTCAACACTGAATTTAACTTTCATTATACATAACATCAAGAATATTTTTCATTACACAAACATGTAGTTAAAATTAAACATGTCATACAATTAAAATGTTATTATTTAATAGGACATTTCTCTCATAACCATTGAAATAGTGGGTATAAAAAGGTTCAAATAACGTAGTAAAATATATAGCATATAAATTTCTATACAATTAATTATATTATGTCCAATTAATTAGAAATTAATGTAAAACCCTAGTAAAAATATAGTAAATAATTTTATTAAAAACATTTTTTATGTAAATAAACGTGTTTCACTTAAGTAAATAAAAAACAACTTTTTCTTGATCATTTGAATTATACTTATATATTATATATCAAATAAATTTTATCATATTCATGTTATGATCTTTCTATACAAGAGATAATAATAAATCCAATTTCATTCTAAAAACTATTTTTTTCTAAAAAATTTTATATTTAACTTTGATGAACAATAATTACAAATTCGGTTAAAAAAATTTCACTATTAATTTAAACAATAGAATTCATTATAACATCTATAATATTAAACTTATCTTAGGATAAAATGTATTTATTTTTCTAAAAAGTTTCATCCTTTTTATGAGTTGTGAAAAATAATGATTGTTTATTGAAAATAAATTTTACATTTATTTTATTTAAAAAATTATATTATATTTTAAATTTACTTTAATGATAAATTAGTTAAAATATATATCAATTAATTAAATTTAGGTTATTAAATAAATTTCATATTTATTGTTAAGATAAAAACATTTTAATTAGTTGAACATTTTCTCTTGAAAATCCAATGTTGCAATTTATTCTATGGGATTTATTTTAAATTAAAATTTTCATATAATGTGACTGGAATTATTAGAAATGGAATCCATATTTTTAATAATGAAAACTTATATTGAGTAATAGTTTCAAAATAATTTTGGCGGATGATTTACTAGGAATAAAGTACAAATTAAGGACTATGTATAAGGTAAAATGGGTTTACGAGGGGTTAAATTAAACAATAAGAGTTAAAATAACATATTCACTTGTTCAAAAATTATTTTTTAGGAAAATTTAAATCATTACACCTTTAAGGTTTTATAATTTTCCATTTTTTACCCCGATGATATATAAAACATTTGGGAGAACTCATTTCAATAAAAAAATTCCAACTGTTTCATTCCACCCCCACACTAATAAAAGGCCACATCCTCCCCTCTCTTCTTCACAACATCAATCCCTTTTGGTTCAGCAAAGACCTTCCTAAATCACTTACCAACTTCCCAATACTCATCCAAGAAGTGTTCTTTTGGGGAAAAAATATATACTACGATGGATTTAAATGTAAAACATAAGAGGATACAAGAAATGTTGAGGATTAAATGAGTATTAATGAAGTCGAGACGTACAGTAAGCAATTTTGATGTTAAATTTTTTACTTATGTTATCCACATTACATATTCACCAAGTATTTATTTTATGTGGTTTTTATACCACCAAATAACTCTTTATCTGACTATTCCCTTAAAATTATATATATTTACATTTAATTTTTTGTATCTCTCTTTCAAGGGGTATACAATTCAAATGATTACAAATTAATATAGGATTTTTATCTCAATCTACCTTTTTTGGGACATAAGCTTTACTATGAACCTATAATACACTATTAGGTGTATATATTTCATATTTTGAATTGTATGTCATGAATATACTTCCAATCATGATATTTTAATTTTAATTTAATATTATTCTATCGTGGGACTTACGATTTAATGTTAATAAACTTATAAGATCCTTTTTTTAATTTCATCATTTATTGGAATTTTTAAATATTATTCATCTAATGATAAAATATTAAAAACTATATACCAATAAATCATTAATTATCAACATTATTTGTCATTTATCGAAAATAAATTTTTCATAATTTTTTCACTCTTTATATACTCATGAGATTAAAATTTTTTCTTTTAAGGAAAATTTGATTTTCAATTAAAACCCCATTATCCTTCCAAAACAATGTTTCGGAAAAATAATTTTTTAAAGAAATTTTTATTAAACTAATATGAGTTTTAAATGATGTTTTTAATAATGATTGTTTTTTTCACAAATTTTTCATAAATGAATATTCATTTAATTTTCCAATCAATGGTGATTTTGGATTTATTGAATATGTTAAAGGAATATTTTTCCTAATGTGTAAGTCATGAAGATAATTATGAAACATCATGACCAATAATTACATGGAATATTTTTTTATACGATTTTATGATTATATTTTAATGAATATTTTTTAAATTATTTAATGTTTTAAAAAGTTTTTTTGAAACTAGAAAGAATATTTTCCTCAATAAATTTGTAAATTATTTTTATTGTTACCTAATAGTACTATCATCTGGTCATAGTAATTCCAATATTATATTAATTTATTTTATGAATATATTTTATTGACATAACCTTGTTCTATTTTTGGTAGTATTTTGACACAATATTCTTATATCATCCATGAGAACATATGATAATGAATATCACATGGGAATTTTAATATATAACATTAGAATAGAGAATATCTTTCCAAAAGTTCAAATGATTGAATTTTTACTATATAAAGTTTAATTTTCTAGTCATATAATCTCAATAAAGGATATATTAGTGGATCCATAAGAGACTGATGTTAATCATTATTTACTCACATCAGCTTCTATGAATCAATTCCATAGTTTTATTATATTTATTAGATATTATGTACACATTTAGAATAATTTATCATGGCTATATAATATTATAAATATTTAATATCATAACGGAGTTATGTTTCTTTGGATAATTGAATTATTTATAACAATTAAGGACGTTAAAATAAAGTCGGATATAGACATGCAGTAACAATAGATTATATTACATAATGATTTGTGTTATATAGTGACGATTCAAATAAAGGGATGGGTTGTGTTATTATTTATGATGATATGATGATTTATTATTCCTTACACTAATATAATGTTTTAGAGAATTAATTCCAGAGTAATGGCCTACTTTTTTCTATGGCAGTCTTTTCATAAAATTTATTGGGGTATTATCATTAAATATAAATGTTTGACATATATAAGGATAAAAAATATTTAATGTATAAATTCACATGTAAATTAATGATACTTTTATAGGGAATATGAATGGAGTTTTTTTTTGAAAATTATGACTACACAATACATAATAGTCATGGTAATGACAACAAGGTGGTCGAATCTCTTAGTTAAAATGATTGTTATTTCTTATCTATGAAGTGGATCAAAAGGTATCCAATATTATTTTATATTAAAAGTATGGATTGTGAAATATTTAATAATGGGTATAAATGTTATATTTCCAAATTTAGTGTTCAAGTAAACATCCATGTGAATATAAAAGAGATAATTAAGGAGGATATATATCTATTAAAATGGTGAGAAGTGTTCTGTTGTTAAAAGATGATTGTGTTTTAATGATAAGGTTTACGAACTAATTATTAGACCTTATAATTATATACATGGAGAATTATATGTTATAATATGATTACATATCCTTATTCCCTATTCGTTCTAGGACTCTAAAGATGTATATAGGAAAAAAAGAGTATTTATTCTGGAAAAACACATAGATTGATTTTTCTGAGTTTTTATCTTGATGCTTGCGATGTTATCATTTTATGGATGATATATATAATACTAACAAGTTGTTACATATATTTATATAAAATAATGAATATGAGGTAATATCACCATGTATTTCATTGTTCAACACCCCAAAACATCTACAATCCATAAAACTAATTTTTTAGTAGATGATTTCGTTATATATTATGTAAACATAATTTATATTAGAAATTATTTATCTATTGTTATTCTTTTCATGATATATATTATGTAGTTATTGAGGTAGGATATAGTAAAACATTCTATTATATCTTTTTGATATCTAAGTCTCACATCACCATTATCAAGAATTCTTCTATAGGATATAAATATGATGTTGTGCTTTAGTACTATATATCCTCTTTAAAAATATGATATGTATGAGATGTCTAATAAAACCTCAAAGGATATGTTGATATATTGTTATATTTATTTATAATGTCGGTCGGATCGACAACATTATATGATTTAATTATCTAATAATGAAATATTTACTTCAAGCATTAAAATTGATCCTTATGAATCCCTATATGTATATATGCGTACAAATACAATGTGTTGGGATGAGGATGTGGAAATAATTTTGGTGGGAACTAAGCTAGATAATGACAATATTTATTGTCATATCAATGTAGAAGTGTATCTAATAAGATTAGAGTCGATAGAAATGTTATCATGGAAATGATTAGGGAGTTATAAAATTCAAAGATGATGAGAAATTATTCTTATGAAATTATCCTTATAAAAATTATATTAGATTTAGAATGAAAATAAATTTGAGCCTTAGTTTTATTAGTCCCCCAAGACTCTTTATCAAGTAGGAAATCAAAATTATATCTTCTAATATACAACAATTCTCTACCTATTTTATGATATTTTCTGTTTATATATCTTAATGAAGTATATACTCGATACTTCACATGTAATAAGTTCAGTTGATAGATATTCAGAAAATTGTTTCTACTATAAAGAATAACCACTGGAAATATTAGATCATATAAATAATGTGTTATGGAGTAAGACATCTTTACAATTTAATATTCTAGAGAGGAATAAGAAAATAAAGGATGATACATGGGAAATCAAGGATATGATGAACCATATATATCCTATTTTTTTATATTGAAGTGATTGAATTTTAATTTAGAAATTCATTTTTTTCGAATGGGGGAATAGTTTCACATATAAAAATTTTATATGTATTTTCTTTTAATTAAATTTGATGTATTTGATTGTCTTCAACAGATGCAACCCCGAGTCTATGTAAATTGTTGACATAATATACCATTAAAAGATAAGTGTTCCATTGTTATTTCTAAATAGAATTATCTAAATTATGAAATTTATATTGAAACATTTCTCTTAAATTTTAATTTTTTCTTAATTAATATGAAATAATAATATAAATTTTTTGATGAAATCATTTAATGATTAAATGGGCTATTTTTTAGGAAATGTTTTTTAATAAATGTTATTTATTTTTATCTAAAAACTATATTTATCACCATTAGAAATGATTTCAATTTAATAAACATACTAATTATTTGATGAAAAGAATAATTAATCATGCATTAAGTTATTTAATGGCTAAGAATGAAGATAAAATCATTCAAAGGTAAAAAGTGTTTTTTGGGAATGTTTTTGACGGGAAAAGTGTTTTAATCATTTAAAATTAAAAACATATTATTTGTTAATTGATTTTATAATTTATTATTAAATTATATTCTATAAAATATCTTATTATTAATTTAATATTTTTTATTAGGTATTAAATTAATGTAAATTCATTTTTATGATTAAAAAATCATTTATTTAAAAATGGGGATTCATTGTATTTTATAAAACAATTTTAAACATAATTTCTACCAATAATAGAAATTGAATTAAATAATTATTATATTATATTTATAATAATTATTTAATTTTTTTAATCTGTTCTGTTTTATTTTTTTAATTGTAATTAAAAATATTTTTTTATAAACAAACAATGATATAATTGGTTTATGAGGGGTTAATCCTAGAGATAATGGTATAGAATACATATAAACAATCCTAAAAATTATTTCATTTAGATATTCATCCAATAATGTATCCTAAATTCAAATACATTTTCATTGTTAATCATTGTACTTGAGAAAAGTAATCATTATATTTAAATATTTATTGTAATTTCAAGTGTACCCTATCCATCACTTATAAAAATAATACTATTATCCACCCATATCCAAAAAATACTTAACCTATTATATTTAATACTCCCTTCCCAAATCCATTTTAAACATCCATATCTACATCATATAATTCCATATATGATAATAATACTATCCTTTCAAGGTATAATTTGTAAACTAAAGGACGATTCTCAATAAAGAGGTATAAATATTAACTGAGTTATTATAGTTTAATTTCTTCTTTCACATTATAGAAAAAATATTATATCTATCATAAAATTATTTATATTGAAATATAAATATAAATTTATTTTATTATTATGATTTCATAACATTTTACAGACTCTTTTTCATCAAGTATGAAATTATAGTATTTCCCATTTTCAAGTGTGAGCAACTACCTCCAAATAAATATATGATTTGTTTACCATCACAACCATACTTCAATATTTATAGGGATGTATTTCAAAATTATAAATGATTTTTATGTTAGTATTATGATTATATAATGAAAAAATATTATTTATATTCTTTTCTAAACTCTTCATTATAAAATTAACATGGTGTACATGTGTAAGTAAAAACTACAATCTCCACAAAGGGTTTAATTAATTTTCCTACTTATTTTTTATAAAATTTAAAAAATGTTTATAAATAATATATATGATATTTATATCATTATTAAAATTTATTTCAAATTAAAACAATGATCTTTTCACAAGGATAGGAATTTTCAAAATAAAACATTGATGAAAAATAAAGGAGTTAACATATTTATACGACGATTTTAATAAATTATTATTAATAAAATTGATGTAAAATATTATAAGCGGATGTTATATGATATAATAAGTATATATGTGGATATTTTATATTATTATAATATTTTTTTATTTATTATATACTAGGTTAGAGGTAATAAAAAGAAAGTGATACCTTAGTTGAGGGTTTTATCTTTCAATCTCATTTTTACTAGGGAGGATTATACATCATTTTATGATGATTTATTTACAAAATACAAAAATTTTATAATTAATTAAAATATTCTAAAAATAAATACCTACATTTAACAATTTTACCTTCATTTTACTTTGTTTAAGTACATAAGATAATGAAAGAATGTTTTTAACAAAAAATGATTTATTTTTGTCATTAGTCTTGAATCATTTTATTCTATGTATAAATTATTGTTTAAATGATTTCAATAAAGTATTTATTATTTTTAAATTCATATTACCCTAGTTTTTAGTTATTTCAAATGTTTAAAAGTAATATTCATTAGATTTATCAAGTGTTGTTATTTGAAATTTTACTGAATGTGGGAAATGAATCATTGTCTTAATAGATACCACCTCAAATTCGTTTTTAGTAATCATGAATACTGTTACCTTTTAATATTATTTTTTTTTAACATTGTTACTTTGAAATATTGTAGAGACCCAAATCATGACATACATGGAAATTACATTACTTTTGCGGAATACATAATACATAACAAAAACATACACACAAGGACCGTAATAGATTAGTGTATTTGGAAACTCAGAATAAAATCTTCTAATCATGGTGAAAGATCATCAACATCTCCCAATAAAGATCTCACCCTTTTTTCTGACCTAAAACCATTCTTTATATCCTGGGGAAACGAAAACATAAAAGGGTGAGCTGAAATGATCAGTAAGGGTAAACAAAATAAATATCTATCACATCATACACATAAGAACATAAATTTTGGAAATCTAAACCTGAAATAGAAATCATAATTTCATAACATGGGATAAATCATAGTAGTGAAATGTAATCCCAATAATCATAACATAAAACATGAAACATTGCGGCATACACACATAATCATATAGAGACATTTCTTATTAGTCAAGACTCATTTCCAAGACTATCTTAGTGGAAAAAGTCCATTTCTGAATCGAGTTCACTCCTCGTTTCAGTCCTGTTTCACTAAACCGGTTTAACCTGCCATTCTAGCCATGTCTATCTCATGAGATATAAAATCTTTACCCAATGAATTTGAGGGAGATATAGGTCCCACCCATCTCATAAGGATACCATTCTTATGTGTGCCACAAAATCAAAAACCACACATCATAGCATAACCCATGTAATAAAAATGGGAATCATAAACATCATGACATCGTAAAACAATTCATATAAGATAAAGGATTTCATAAAAATATTTCCATCACAAAATAATAAAATCAATGTAATAATAGTGATAGAAACATAATCCTATATTATATTAGATGGAAAATAATTTTGATAATACACTTGAACTCCATTCTTGAGGAAAATATCCTTTCTACTTCAAAAACATTTTTCCTTTCTTAACATGACATACAATTTTAATCTAAATGAAGCTGATTAAAAATAAACATGAAAACTTGTAAGCTAAGATTCTTGGAAATAATGTTTTAAAAATCCATTCATGTCGTATAAGTTAAAAGAAATCATTCTTCTCGTACTTTTGTCGGAAAAGTCAAAATGTACTTCGTACGAAAAACGACAAAAGATTCCATTCATATCTTTTACTAAAAACTCGCCGATGGGTAAAATTTGATATAATCTATTGTAAAAGGATATAAATATTACATATTGAGGAAACATGGATGTGGATTATAAAATACACCCCAGTAAATACCAAAGTATAAACAATCTCGAATAAAAATGAGATTGTGATATTTCCCTTACCATGGGTGCGATTTGCTTCGTATGTGTCCAAACCTCATGTATAACGATTTAAATAATTTTATTGACTTCTTACAGAATCATGATCATTTTTATGATATCATATATGGTTATCTTATGACTTTATATTACCCTTTCTTTTGTAAATTCCATGTTAAAGAGTGTTTTGGGTAAAACCGTTTCATTTCTCATCTGTGTTTTGAATTGTAATTATTCATATGATTACATAGATCATGATTACAAAATTCCATAATATAAAACATGATTTATATATAATATATATTCAGAATATATATATATTTAATATATCAGTAAATGGAATGAAATACATCGTTCAAGGAGACGGTAGGTCATACGTACGCATGAACGCTGTTTTCGTTTCCTTATTGAGTTGAATGGAATTAAGTAGATGACATAAATATATATACACATAAATATAGTATCATTATTGTGTCATATATTTAATTATTACTTATTATATATACTTTATAATCATTCATGAATGGTTAACGTGGAGAATAAATCTCATCGCGTCGTGGAGACGGTAGTCCGTACGTACGCACGAGCGATGATATCATTCTCATGATCATGGAATTGTATTGGAGTGTATGTATACTATTTCAGAATCAATATCACTTTACAATAATCATATATAGTTATTTTTTTACAGCATTATACCCATACAAGTAAGGTGATGGTGGAAAATAGATTATACCACGACATGGAGATGGTATTCTGTACATACGCACGCGCAGTGATTACGTTTTCCGTAGGATGAATAAATGGTGAAATAGGGGTGTTTCATACTTATAATAACATATCACTATATGAGTGATACTTATTTTATTACTTCATAATTAAAAAACCTATGAAGAAGATGTGGAAGAAGAAATAAAGTTGAAAGAATCGGTAACAGACATTACCTATTCTTTGAAGCGCCTCTTTGTGTCCTCCTCTTTTGGGACTAAAATTGGTTGTTGAAGAAGAAAAAGACCTATGGGATGTTTCTATGGAACTGGAAAAGAGAATTTTGCATGGGTTGGCCGAGATTAAAGGCTCAAAGTGGTGTGAGGAAGAGATGGAGGACGTGCCCTTTTATAAGGGAGGAGAGGGGTTCTTTTGGAAAAACTAAAAATATTATTTTATTATAAATCCAAATTCGGTTTTAAATAGCTCCAAATTGATTTATTTGGAATCTAAGGTGGGGATGGGTCTAAATCCTCTCATCCAATTGAATTTGGACAAGTTTAGTTTACTATTTTAACCATATCATTTAGTTTTAACTTTAAGTTAGATAATTTTACTTTTACCGTGTCTTTTTGTATTCTTACACTATAAGGTTAATAAAGGTAATATAACAAGACAAAATAACCCCAAGTTGTTTATTATTAATATATATAACCTTATATAAGTAATTTGTCCGATCCTTAGATTTTTAGGAATAAAATAACATTTAATAATATAATATTTGTTTTAAAAACTATTTTATGTCCATTTTGACACTATTTAGTAATTGATTTTTGTGAAAATTTTAACAGAATTATTATTTCGAAAAAAGTTAATTAAATCAATACTAACATTTCATATTAACCTATAAAATTAGTGTAATTCCTAAAAAGTCTCAAATTATATTTATTAGGGTATTTATAACATCAATTATGTCAACATTTCATTAATAAGATAATTACTGCATCATCATTGTGTCATAAATAAATTACATTATTTAATGTCTAAAAATTAAAAATAAAATACCATTATGTAGGAAATCGTTTTAGATTTCTAATTAATTTTTTTAGTCGAATTTATCTTATGTATAATCTTATATTAAAAATTATTTACTTATTAATCTTTGATTTTAACTATTTTAACCCTTCTTTAAATAAATTAATAATAAATGTCCTAATCTAATCCATCTGGGCCTAAATGGTAATATTTTATTCCTAAGGTTTTTTTGGTCTAATTACACTTATCCAATAGAATTAGTAAATGTGTTAGGGTAATAATAATATCATTTTTACCCTTAATTACCATATTTACTTTTAATCGTGATTAAAAAAAGTAAAAAGTTACTATTCACCAATAATTATTTTCATCTCATTGAACCACATTTTACTTACTGAAATCAACCGTGTCTCTCGAATTTTTGAAATTCCACTCATTGATGTGGTAAAATTATGTTTTATGAAAAATTAATTTTTTTTAACTACCACTTAGTTGTTTCACTATTCATCAAAAAATGAATGTTTCCAGAAAAATACCAAAAATTAGGCCTAAGATATATTTGATATTATGAACTCAAAAATGATGTCTATTTTACCAAATTTAAATCATATCAGTTGAATTATTTATTTAAAAATTAATTCCCGTTGTCAAAACATATAACGTTTTCTTAAGAGATAATAACTATCAAAAGATTGACACTTGTTTATGTCTGGTTAAAATGTGAAATTAAATCCAATGACCAAAATTGTATTAAATTGTAAAAATATATTCTAAATATATTTTAAAACCACTCAAATTAATAATTTATCACTATTAATTATTTCAATTAAAAATTTTGTTTTTAATTAATATTTAGTAATTTTCAATATTTATCAGAAAATGAAAGTTATCCGAAAAGTAACAACATTTCACCCTAAGCTAATTTAGATATTATGAATCTAAAAATGAAGTCCATTTTGAAAAAAAATTACAAAATTTTAAAAAGTGGTTATTACTATTCATAACGGCCTGTTTTAATAATATTTTAATAGCATATCGTTGTTTAGTGAAACTCAGTATTGCGTACTACACACGCTATCGAGGAAGGTCATGATTGCGTGTAATTCAAGGCAAGTCAAGGATGCGTGTTGTGAAAGATCCTATTGGTGTAGCGTACAACACAAGACATTAATTAAATTAAAAAGAATACTTTTCATAAAATCTCAAGGTGTTACATTCTACCCCCCTTAAAATGAATTTCGCCCGCAAAATTCATCGGGGTTATAAATGGTTTACTACTCGAAAGATTCTTTCATAGAAACCCACATCGTAAAAATGAATACCAAGACCAACATTTAAAAACCAAATTATGAAATGTAACGGTTACCCAAATAAACTAATCAGTGGGTTTCCACATTGGTGAAAATATGGATATGGAAGAGAAATCTAACCATCATGTTCTGATGGAGAGTGGTAAAGAACATGGCTATGGAAAAGCTAGCAATCAAAAAGCCATAAATTTGTGACGATCTATGGTACCATCTGATTCATCAGATATAAGAGCAATAGGACAACATTTTTGGTTTTCAAGATCATTTCCCTAAAGTTGATGAAATTGGAATTAGAAGAAATACTTTTGTGATTTTGGTATAGTCTCACCATTGGTCGTTCTTTGGAGATTTTCCACTTCATCTCTTAATGAAATGAAGTTGAATTTGTCATTTGTGATGTGTTAGCAGATCATGTGATAGAATGATGGGTCATTTCATCTGTCTCAAAAAAAAGGTTAGAAAAGTTATCAAAAAATATACATAAGTCCATCTATAGTGAGATTAATAATATATGGTTCCTAAAATGGACTTATACTTCATATATCATACTTCTTAATATAATAAAACTAGTTTCTACTAAACAGGGACTTATTATAGGCCAGTGGTAGGCGATAAAGGCCCGTCGCACTTCGGCTGTGGGATCGATTCCCACATCCTTGTCCGACGCGATGGGTTTTCGCCCATCCTGCAGTTTGTCCTTTTTTCTAAAGCTATATTACTATAACATCCCATAAATAATATCGAAAAAAGTTCTGTCATAACTTATGTCCAACATAATCTATTCCAATCATTAGGATTATCTAAAATACTTCGGTCAAAGCTTATAGTATAAAGAAAATGATTACATGAAATGTCACATAACAATCACGTGAATGGCATCATTTATCTCCCATATATCATAAGATATATCTTGTTGGTCAAATTTGAATACCTTAATCATGTATTATCTTGAAGAATGAATACCCATTGAACCTTAGTGAAAACATTAATGCAGTCAAAAGTTAACTCTTTCCACATAACAAAATCCAAAAATTCTATATACTCAAACCATGATATAACCTTCTCCTTATATCAGTCATGAGCTCATGAATACGGTCAAACATTTTATTTTCTCATTTTCCTTTCATTATGCGCATCTCATCTTTTTTTCCAAAAATATCTCAATCACATTCCATGGTTATCGGTACCATTGAAAACCACAATTGACCAATACATAAATATTCCAATATTCCATGATAGTATATACAACATTATTTTGGAATCCCATTACATAAACACTTAATCATTCCACCACATTGTTGGCATATTCAACATCGCCAATAGTCATTGCATGTGACTTCCCTTAGTCATTTTCCTTAAGTGGTTGCTCATGTTGATCTTCACTAACCCTTGGATTAGGGTATTTATTACAATAATGCCCAATTTCCTTGCAATTGAATCATTGATGTGTTGGTGGTGTGTTCTCTGCAGCCTTTTCGTTATTCACATCATTAGAAACCCTTTTTGCATTACTTCGACACTCAGCTGCATGATGACCTTCTTTTGCACACTTAAAGCATTTTCTAGTCCCTTTAAGACAATCTCCACCATTCTTATTTCCACACATTGAGCATAAGGAAACATTCATATTCTTTTCACCATTATTATGATATTTCTCTTTGAACTCCATCTTTTGTTTCTTGTGAAAACTATGAGATGGATAATTAACACCAACTTCCATTTCTACCTTGATAGCACAATGCACAATTTCTTCATAGCTACTGAAGTCTCTTATAGCTAATTCCCTTCGAAGATTTGGTTTTAATACACTAAAGAATCGATCATCTTTATGCTCAGGTTGGATGAAAAATCCAGATGCATACCTTGCAAGCCTTGTAAAATTCGCTTCATATATACCAATAGATTCATCATCCTTTTGCTTTAGTTCAAGAAACTCCTTCTCCATATTTTTTAGAAGAATATAAGGTAAGTAATTATTGAAAAATAAGTTCATGAACTCGTCCCATTCCATGGACTCAATTTCATCTCTTGGCCTCATATTCTTGATAATATTCCACCATTTATCAGCATCACCTTCCAAACGATACACTACTAAGATAACTTTATCATGTTCAGAACATTGATGAACTGAAAATATCTTTTCAGTAGTACTGATCCATTGTTCAGCAACAAGTGGATCAGAAGACCCACTGAAAGAAGGTGGGCGTTGCCTCCTAAAGGACTCAATAGAATATTGTTCCCTTCTCTGCCCATTTAAAAGTCCAGAATGATTCATAGCTTGTGTGAGTATAGAAATAAGATTTTTTACTCCTTCTCCCATAACATTTGTTTTTTTCAAGAGTACAATCATTGCATTGTCCCTTACATTGATCAACACGGTTCCTTCGGGTTCCAGCCATCACCTAAAACCCAAAAAGAATAGTGTGAGAGGCAAAAATCACACTAGGGAAAACAATATAATAAAGGGGGACTACCTTCAATATCTATAATTTTGGGTTACCGTAATTCTAGTACTATAACCTATACATAACCATAGAGACATCCCTATACATACCTTAGAAATATCTCTAGGGATCTTACTAAAGTTCTTGCATCCTAGTTTCCAATGGTTGACTAAACCTTTCCTCAGATTCCAAATATAGAGACCCTAAGCTTGACGTACATGGACATTACATTACATTTTATGAATACTTAATACATAACAAAAACATACACAAAAGGATCGTAATAGTTTAGTGTCTTTGGAAACCCGGAATAAAATCTTCTAATCGTGGTGAAAGATCTTCAACATCTCCCAATAAAGATCTTCCCCTTTTTTTCTTACCTAAAACCATTCATTATATCTTGGGAAAATAAAACATAAAAGGGTGAGCTCAAATGCTCAGTAAGGGTAAACAAAAGAAATATCTATCACATCATATATATTAGAACATAACTTTTTGAAATCTTTCCCAGCAAAAGAAATCATAATTTCATAACATGGGATAAATAATAGTAGTGAAATGTAATCCCAATAATCATAACATAAAACATGAAACTTTGTGGCATACAGACATAATCGTAGATAATCATTTCTTATTAGTCAATACTCATTGCCAATACTATCTGAGTGGACAAAGTCCATTTCTAAACCGAGTTCACTCCTCGTTTCAGTCATGTTTCACTGAACCGGTTTAACTTGCCATTCCATCCATGTTTATATCATGAGATATAACCTCTTTACCCAATGCATTGGTGGGAGATATAGGTCCCACCCATCTCATAATGATACCATTCTTATGTGTGCCACAAAATCAGAAACCATATATCGTAGCATAACCCATGTAATAAAAATGGGAGTCTTAAACATCATGACATCATAAATCAATTCATATAAGATAAAGGATTTCATAAAAAATTTTCCATCACAACAGAATTAAACCAATGTAATAATAGGGATATAAACAGAATCCTATATCATCTTATATAGAAAATAATTTTAATAAAACACTTGAACTCCATTTTTGAGGAAAATATCCTTTCTACTTCAAATTTTTTTCCTTTCTTAACATGTGATACAATTTTAAAATAAAAGAAGATGATTAAAAATAAACATGAAAACATGTAAGGGAATCTTCTTGGAAATAATTTTTTAAAAATCCATTCATTCCATATAAGTTAAAAGAAAACATTCTTCTCGTACTTTTGTCGAAAAAGTCAAAAAGTACCTCTTACGAAAAACAACAAAAGATTCCTTTCATATCATTTACTAAAAACTCACCGAGGGTAAGGTTTTTTATAAACTATTATAAAAGGATATAAATATTACATATTGAGGAAACATGGATGTGGATGATAAAATACACCCAAGTAAATACCAAAGTATAAACAATCTCGGATAAAAATGAGATTGGGATATTTCCCTTACCGTAGGTCTGATTTGCTTCGTAACTGTCCAAAACTCCTGTATAATGATTTAAATAATGTTATTGACTTGTTCCAGAATCATACACATTGTTATGATATCATATATGGTTCACTTATGACTTTATATTACCCGTTCTTTTGTAAATTCCATGTTAGAGCGTTTTGGGTAAAATCGTTTCATTTGTCATCCGTGTTTTGAATTGTAATTATTCATATGATTACTTAGATCATGTTTACTTAATTCCAGAATATAAAACATAATTTATATATAATATATATTCATAATATACATATATATAATATATCAGTAAATGGAACGAAAAACACCATCCATGGAGACGGTAGGCCTTACGTACGCATGAACGTTGTTTTCGTTTCCTTATTGAGTTGAATGGAATTAAGTAGATGACAAACATATATATACACATAAATAAAGTATCATTATTATGTCATATATTTCATTATTACTTATTATATACACTTTATAATCATTCATGAATGGTTAATATGGAGAATGAATCTCATCGCGTCGTGGAGACGGTAGTACGTACGTACGCACGAGCGATGAAATCATTCTCATGATCATGAATTGTGTTGGAGTGTATGTATACTATTTTAGAATCAATATCACATTAAAATATTCATATATAGTAATTATGTACACCATTATACCCATCCAAGTAAGGTGGTGGTGGAAAATAGATTACCCCACGGCGTGTAGATGGTATTCCGTATGTACACACGCGCGGTGATTTCGTTTTCCGTAGGATAGATAGATGATGAAATAGGGTTTTTTCATATTTATAATAACATATCAGTATATGAGTGATAATTATTTTATTACTTCATAATTAAAAAACATAAGAAGAAGAATTGGAATAAGAAATAAAGTTGAAAGAATCGGTAATGGACATTACCTCTTCTTTGAAGCGCCTCTTTGAGTCCTCCTCTTAGGGGACTAAAATTGGTCTTTGTAGAAGAAAATGACCTCTAGGATGTTTCTAGAGAATTGGAGAATATGATTTGGTACGGTTTAGCCGAGTTTAAAGGCTCAAAGTGGTGTGAGGAAGAGAGGGAGGAGGTGCCCTTTTATAAGGGAGGAGATGGGCTCTTTTGGAAAAACTAAAAAAAATATTATATTATAAAGCCAAATTCGGTTTTAAATAGCTCAAAATTGATTTATTTAGAAGATAAGGTGGGTATGGGTTGCAATACTTTAATCAAATAGAATTTAGACAAGTTTAGTTTAATATTTTAACCTTATAATTTAGTTTAACTTTAAGTTAGATAATTATACTTTTACCGTGACTTTTTGTGTTCTTACACTATAAGGTTAATAAACTTACTATAACAAGACAAACGAACTCCAAATTGTTTATTATTAATATATATAACCTTATGTATGTTATTTGGCCGAACCATAGATTTTTAGGAATAAAATAACAATAAATAATACAATATTTGTTTTAAAAACTATTTTATGTCAATTTTGACACTATTTAGAAATTGATTTTTGGGAAAATTATAAAAGAATGATTAGTTGGAAAAAAGTTAATTAAATCAATAATAAAATGTCCTATTATCATAGAAATTTTTTGTAATTCATAAAAAGTCTCAAATTAAATTTATTTGGGTATTTATAACATCAATTATGTCAATATTTCATTAATAAGATAATTACGGCATCATCTTTGTGTCATAAATAAATTAAATTATTTAATGAATAAAAATTAAAAATAAACACAATTATGTAGGACATCGTTTAATCATTATATGTATTATTTATAATCGAATTTATCTTATTTATAACCTTATATTAAAAATTATTTACTTATTAAACATTGATTTTACATATTTTAACCTTTCTTTAAATAAATTAATAATAAATGTCCTAATATAATCCAAGTGGGCCTAAATGGTCATATTTTATTCCTAAGGTTGTTTTTGGTCGAATTACACTTATCCAATAGAATTAGAACATGTGTTAGGGTAATAATAATATCATTTTTACCCTTAATTACCCTATTTACTTTTAACCATGGTAAAAGGAGTAAAAAGTTAATATTCACCAAAAATTATTTTCATCTCATTAAACCACATTTTTCTTACTGACATCAACCATGTCTCTCAGATTTTTGAAATTCCACTCATAGAATGGGTAAAATTATGTTTTCTGAAAAATTCATTTTTTTAACTACCACTTACTGGTTTCACTATTCATCAAAAAATGAAAGTTTCCAGAAAAATACCAAAAATTTGGTCTAAGATATATTAGATATTATGAACTCAAAAATGATGTCTATTTTACCAAATTCAAAACATATCAGTTGCATTACTTAATTTAAAAATTAATTCCCATCGCCAAAAGATATATCGTTTTCTTAAGAGATAATAACTATCAAAAGATTGACACTTGTTTATGTCTGGATAAAATGTGATATTACATCCAATGACCAAAATTGTATTAAATTTTAAAAATATATTCTAAATATACTTTAAAACCATTAAAATTAATAATTTATCACTATTAATTATTTCGATTAAAAAGGATGTTTTTAATTAAAATTTAGTAATTTTCACTATTCATCAGATAATGAAAGTTATCCGAAATGTACCAAAATTTCACCCTAAGATAATTTAGTTATTCCGAATCTAAAAATGAAGTCCATTTTGAAAAATAAAATTTACAAAATTTCAAAAAAGTGTTTATTACTATTCATAACGGCTAGTTTTAATAATATTTTAATAGCATATCATTGTTTAGTGAAACTCGGTATTGTGTACAACACACGCTATCGAGGAAGGTTGTGATTGTGTGTAATGCAAGGAAAGTCAGGGATGCATGTTGTGAAAGCTCCATTTGGTGTAGCGTACAACACAAGACATTAATGAAATTAAAAAGAATATTTTTCATAAAATCTCGGGGTGTTAAAAATATAATGTTTCTTTAATATATTAATATTTTTTATATTTAAAATAAGTGATTTAATAACAAAATTGTATTTTTAATGAAATTATTAATTAGTTATAAAAAGGAATTGTCATTTATTATTACATTATTTTATATTAAATATGATTTAATAGGTAAATGAACATAAAAAACCATCTGCATAGTTCATCTTCATGGATTATAATATTTACATGGAGATATTAATGAAACCCATTTTTTATTTTCATAGGTTCAGATACAATTAAATGATAAAATTATTCATGATATTTTGGAATATATATGAATATATTTTTATTATGAGATGTGTGGGTCAGTTTTTTCCTTATAATGAATTGGGAAATGATTAATATTTTATGATATAAAATGGTATGTGGAATTTTATAAAAATAAAAAAAATATTGTACAAAAGATGTAATCCCAGTTGTAAAATAATAATCTAGTTGTTATTAAAATTCTAAGATGTTGTAAATGTTATTGTGGGTAGCACTGATATAATAGTTTAGTTATTATAATTATACCACACATTATCCAAATATTTTTTGGCTGGATATTATGCAAATTATATGCTCTCATTGATCATGTTATTTTATTACTTTATGATTCGTGTGTTATGAACTTCCATATTTTATTTCATGACTCATTATTATGATCTTCAAAATACTGGTTATGATTTCCAAATGTTAAACCAATGTTCCAATTCTATTATGTAGATGATATTATTAAATATCTCCATTTTTTTACCATTACTAGGAATCTTATCTCATCATTTATTATTTTTACTTTTCTCAGAGATTTGAAGAATGGATTAATGTATTAAATGTCTATGAAAGGTTTTATTTATGAATAACTATGTGGGAGGTGATGTAGATATTCTTTGGACTAGTGGTTTATGAATCTATGTGTCTTGAAATACTAAACCCATAATATTTATGGCTTGGATTATAATGTTATTTAATTAATATTAATCAAATAATACAGAATATATATTTATGAAATTTTTTTTTCACCTCACTAAGGGTCATATATCGTTGATAAAACGCCTTAAATGTTCTTAAAGTCCCATTATAAAGATATTATATAAATGATAATCCACTTAAAATAAATTTTTAAATCATTTTAAAATCTCATATAAATTACCATTATTAATCCAATCCATATAAGATCACTTTTCTAAATAAATTTGATAAAACAAATCAATTTCATTCTTTTAAACATTTCCAAAATATAACTACAATTTTATGAATTTTATGGTAAAAATCTGCCCAAATACTTTATAATTTTACATTTAATCAAAATAATACTCTTTATAACTACTAAAGAAACACTTTCAAATATTCATATAATTTATAAACTAAAAGAATTTTTTTTTTAAACCATCATTCTTACAATTCACCCATAAAAAAATATCAGTCAATGCTCTCTAAAACTATCCAAATTTAAGAGAACAAACATTTTAATACATATATGAATTCAATGTAGTGGAATTAAAATGAGATAAAAAACAACTACATTGAATCTATTTGAATCATTCTACACCCATTTCAAAACCCAACTCCTATGTTATAGATCATTACATTAATTAAGGAAAAATAATACATAATACATAGAAACCTACAAAATTTATTAAAACACATTCTAAACCCTATATGTGGCTGAATATCACTATTGGTATTTTTAGAAGATAACCAGTGCATGAAAAAATGGTATAAGGATGAAGAGGAAGCTGGATCAAGGGAGAGGAGGGACTACATGGAATAAAAACTATTGAAATAAATATTAAGGAGAATAAAATTGAACACTGAATGTGGTAGGTGAGCCCCCTTGGTAAACCACTTTTTGTAAATAAAGAGGTGAATAAAAGGGTGGTTTATAATTTAGTTCCATAATTTAAATATTTTGTTTTATACATTTACAAAAATTTTACTTGGATTTGTTATGGTCCATACCACATGGAATTGAAGCACCTCCCATGTACCCTTCATGGAAGAGCTTGAATCGCTACATCATGGATTGGACACATGTACATCTATTCATGGAGTGGAATATAGAACATGGTGAACCCAAACATGTATTTGCTGCATATCCCATTTCTATAGCCATATGTAATATGGTTCATGGTTTATGGTATAAGGATGAAAAGAAAGAAAGGGTCTTGGTCCCATTCCCATGATCATCCATAGAACATCATTACTAGTTCTTTTGTGGAACATCGATATTGACTACCTCAATATTATAGGACCCTATCATATTTTTTGATCCTCTATCAACCTACCTAAATCTAAATCATACTATTTTACCCCCTCATACCTCTCCAATTTCCTAAAAATAACATAAACAACCATAATAATAGTGGTAATAAAAATAAAAATTTTATTAAATGTGTTGGTGATATGGTGGTACCATAAGGTATATTAAGAACCAATTATGGTTTGTTCCTAGTATCCCTATTAGATATAATGGAATTAAATATGGAGGATGGAAAATATGAGGGGGTTTCACAAGTAGTGATAGAAATTATGATGCATCTCAAAAAGGACTTCACTCGGATTAAAAAGGTACATGCGACATTGATGGACATTAGAGAAGAAAAGCAAGATGCATGTTTGGATGATTTAAATCATAGTAGTAAAATAAAATAAATGAATATTAATAGATTTATATATATATATGTATAAATAAGCATGATATGGGTTTTATAGGAGATTATTCACATATGAAATCATGTATAGGTTAATTTTCTGCAACTTCGAAGAAGGAACCCAATATAAGGTACAAAACTAATTCTTATATCAAATAAAATATTTAATAAAAGTCAATAAAAAGGGTGAGTAAAAATTTAGCATCCTCATTAATCAAATTGATGAATTCAATGGAACCCCTATCTTTTTCGGAATTATTTTTACTACATATTTGGTTTTATGATTGATTTCCTTGAATAATTGATACAATAAATGAGGTAGACATGCTTTTATTCAGTATGAAATTAACCTAAAGGAATATATAATTTATTCTAAATGCTACCTGATATAATAATTTTTTATAGTTTTATAAAACCATTTCGCTTTCAGTATTTCTCATGGGTTTCATGGGTTTTTAGGACACAACAAGCGGAAATTAACAATAAAATTGATGTCCAAAACTATATCTAGATGTTGAGCGTAAATGAAGAATTTTTTAAATAATAAATACACATGAAAAGGAAATGTGTCTTATTAAATATAAAATTTTATAGAGAAACTGAGTGTGTAATAAATCAAAATATCAAATCCCTATCACAATCAAACAATTGAGTTTTACTAAATTTAACTAAAAAAACTAGTTTCATCCCAACATGTTAGAAAAATAATGCCACTAAAATAAGAAGATATAATGAGATGATAAGGTGTTTATAATGATTTATTTAATGTTTACTTGTTTATATATATATTTATTATCTATTAATGTATAATAGGTACTAAAATATACTTTATTGAAAGTGTTATTAGTAATGAGTAAAATCCCAAAATTGAAAAATACCTCTTTTAATATGAATATGATATTTTTTGGTAGTTGAGGTATAATATTTCAATGTTTTTAAGCTTTATTTGAAATATAAAAAGTACTAACATGTATGTAGGAACATGAAATTCAAGTGGTATCAGTAGTTTATTAATGAAAACAAACATCAATAGATAAAACAAGTGGTTTATCTCACATCATTGTGTAATAATGTGTATCAACCTTTTGTTGGAATTTTTTGGGATCAAAATAGTTATTAGAAAGAGGAAGATATAAAATTTTAAGGTTTTATGGGAAAAAATGGATGTAATGTATATATTTTTTCATGTTATCATAGAATACCTTTTTACAACATTAATCTATGGATCATCAGTCTTATTGGGTTTTTGACAGCTCAAATGATATGTTGTAGACTCACCGAAATGATTATTTAAGATAATTTAGATAATGTTGATGGAGATATGAAAACATCATCATGGGGGGAGTTTTCATGTTAGAGAGTACAAAAAAAATGTATCCGTTGGTAAAGATATTTAATGGTTGATAAAAAATATATAAATCCAAAAGATAAAGTAATGAAAAATTAAAAATAATAACTTGAAATATTTAAAAATAGAGAGATTTAAAAAATATAGAATCTATTATGGAAATTATATAATATTCTAATGAATATTGGGATATTATATGGACACATATTTCCCCCCATGAATTTCAAATCTATGGTGAAAAATTGAATTTGATAATTAAAGGTGTTCGCATTTTATTTTACTTTCAATAAGGGGGTGAATAAATGCTACATAAATCTATAATTTTTAGATTATAATATTTATGTTTTTTGTGGTTTTGGAATTCAGTTATTATTCTCAATAAAATAAAAGGGGTAGACAATTGAGACCTTCAGGTAAATATTATATACTTTTTCCCCATATGTATAAAGGTATTTTTGGAGTTTTGATATTGTTGAAAAGATGTTAGGTTGAATTCAGTGTAAAAGAATAAGTGGAAGATGTGTGTTGGTGAATTACATAATCACATTAAAAATATATTTCATGGATACTAATTAGTATTATTATCATTAAATGACTTCATATGACTAAGTGTATATCCATTACATGTTGTTGATTCACCAACCATAGAAGAATATAATTTTATAAAAAAACATATTTTTATATAAGAAATAAAAAATTTGGCCTTCTATGTCTAACTGATAAAGTATATGGCCAACTATGAATCTTTTCTACCAAGGATGACATCGTCATAGCACTAGAGTGGCCATAATGGTCTATACCAGAACAAGTGGACACTGGAATGAGTATATATTAAAGAACTTTGGGAGGTATTTATGACTTACTATGAAGGGATTCCATATAGATACTATTGGAGGGGTTATAACACATTATATGTAATAAATAAAGAATATATCTTAAGGAAATTGTGATATGGGATGATGGAAAATATAACTATTCTTCATAGTTAATGAAACATAGATAAATAGAAAAAAATAACATCATTCACATAATCATATACCTCGGTATTTTGATATCTAGATATATGAACTTCCACCACCCATATTTGAATTCTAGAAATATCTATCATATAGGATGATTTACAAGCATATCTGAAATTATGATATAATATGAGAGGGATACACCACATGAATGGATCATAAATGTGTATCTAATAACATAATATTCATTTCAGTACTAGCATCTAATTAATCTCAGTTTTTGTATCAGTAATATATGTATACGTCAAAACATATGTGGCATTCAAAATAAATTATAATTCATTAACTAATAAGGAATAATATTGGAATGATATATTAGAAAATTCATGGAAATTTATGTATGACAAAAAATATCATGATTTTCTAATGATTATTATTCTAGAATAAAATTAAAAGGTATGTATTTGGTGGATGATGTGTATTAAATGAATTCATTGATTTATTTTTAGTCACATGACAGAAATAGATATTATTTAATGAAAAAAAAATTTGATTTTGTGAGATTTATGGAGACCATAGAGAATAAAAACACGAAACATTCATAGGTCTACGTATTAAAATATAGGAATGTATTTAATGTAAAATATTATAATGTATGCAATGAGATAAATCGACGAAATATTGTGAGATATTTCAATGGTTGTAGATGAATGAGGTTTTAATATTTTGAAATATTGAAATAATATCCCTCTTGACTATTATACCTATATAATTTGTACAATGATAACTAATGGAGAGTGAATAATATCTATTTGATGATTTTTTATCTTGATGATGAGAAATAATAATCCCAAAAAATTTTGGCATTTAATAGATGTGGGAATGTATAACATTTTTAAGACCTTGCATCCTAATCATAAGAATTTTCTATAATGTACCAAACCAGGGGAAATATTATCTATATCAGTAGAATGTGGGGGGTGTCACAGACTTTTAAAGGTAAGAAGAGAAACATTTAACTTCATGAAAAAAAAATTTATTAAGAAACAATACTAAAGATTAATTGTTCATCTAGAAATAATAAAAGCTTCACAAAGATACAAATTTTAAATTTCTTATGCACATAACTACATATCTATAAAATATTGGTGCTCTTCATATGGGTAATGTAAAATGATAGTGAATAAGCAGTGAACTATGAATGGAAATCCAAATAACAACACTCATTTCCCATGGGTTTTTTAGTTTAATATATTCAGTTATTGTATTCATGGAGGATTATAGAAACTAAATTGTAGATAATATTTAACACAATTCATAGTTATGTACCTAAAATATCCAATGAAAAAATAATTTTAGATATTTAAAATTGTTTATATTGGATACATAATGATCTAATATCCCGCTCTCCCCTTACCACTTCATGGGGTTGTGGGGAAATTAAATGATGTTTACTCCTAAAGATTTAATTCTATGTGATATTTTATTTTCTAATAATTTGGTTAGATTATTAAAAAATTAAAATGAAGATATAAATCCAAATTTGACCCATATTTTTTCATTTTATCTATGTTTTCTTTCACATAATTCAAATCAAAAACATCTAAGGGCTGGAATGACATTCCTTTCCTCATAATCATAATCCAAATCCTATGAATATTATTATTGGAGTGTTATTACTAGATAGCCTCATGTTTTTATAGTCAATATAAACAGAAATTATTAAGTTAATATAAATATCCTTCACATGTTAATGAAAACATAAAATCTAACCATTAATTGTCATTATTTATGAGTTTTTTTCACATTTTGATTAATTTGAAAATTCCATACACCCCGACATGAACATAATGTATATGAAAAAAACTAAGAAATATTTCAAATGAGTTATAATGAATGCAATTAACATATATACCAAATATAATGTAGATGTAGAAAATATATACTTTCCAAAAATACACTATGATATTGTACAATATAATTTTATAAGATGTAGTTTTTTAGTGCCATTAAAATGAGAGAATCCTTTGAAAGTTTAGAAAGGGACCCCATAAAGTATTCAAACACTATTGTGACTAAGACATCAAGAATTACCATTATGTACCAAATAAGTAATACTAATATATATGGTCATCTGAATTAATTCATATGGGAATAAACATTATTTAATTATATATGTGAACTAATATAATAAATTGTAATATGCACCACAAACTATCACCGCATAAACATCAAATTCAATTGGAACTTGATTTTCAATAATTATATTTTTAGATGTAGATTAAAACTAATTTCTATTGTATTGAAACATTTCAAATCCTATACCTTATTATATTCTTCTATAGGATTATGTCATTTTACTTTTTTTCTTCTAATATTACCAGTAGAAACCATTCAAAATGGAAGAACCTTGTTTATTATTCACTATCAAATAACATAGAAAAAATCCTTAAATATATCTTACCAGGGAAAAATAATATAATTCCATTGGAGAATCATTAAAATATGTATTTACATGACCTAACTTCCCACATTGATGATATATCATATATATTCTCTTAATATAATTAAATGTATATTAGAGTGATGTATTTATGACACAATCACCATCCTAAACGATCTAAACACATTTCCAATTTTTCTTAATTAAGAAACCCTCATGTATAAAGGGTGTAGAGAAAACACCGTTCACCTTGTAAGAATTCATCATGATTACTTTTATAATCATCAAACGATTCACTTCACCCATATAAGTAGTCAGGTAAAAGTAGTAAGTTATGATTAAAGGATCTCGTAGAGACTCATATAAAAACACATATCTTTATAGTAGCATCTAAGACTCATTCATTTAGATACTATAATATATTAGTAAAATGACGATCATACTACATCACCATAGGACTAGAAAATACATAAAAAACAAATTTTAATGGTTTTAGGGTAGTATTGGGAAATATTTTAAATCTTGATAAGACAGGTCCTTGGGTGGAATGCATGACCGTAAAATTATTATTATTATTTATTCATAAATCCAATCTATATCTCGATATTTACAAGGAATTTTAAAACATTCCAGAAATTTTTATCTAAGAATTTTAATATCAAATTGATTTTTTTCAATTTGAGTATTATCTTAAGAATTAAAAAAAAATTCATTACCTCTTATGTTTTCACTACCAATTTTAAAGGATTCGTTAATATAAATTCAATCAACAAAATAAATGGTCATCAAACTGAAATCAAACCCAAAACAATCATAAAAAACATCAACTAAATTATAATTATTTTCTAAATCCCACTATAAGAATATGTTCCTCATAGACATTAATTAAATTAATTAAAAATAATCATCTAATTATAACCCTAATTTAACAAAAATACGCACAAGGATAATGAAAAAAAATATTTAATATGAAATTGAATCCAAATGAAACATATTGAAACCAAATAAATAATCTCAAAATCATATAACATCATATCAAAAAATAATAAATTAAACAGGAAAAATAAAACGACCCAAAGGATAAAATATAATTAAAAGAAATATATTTTTCAAGATAAATTATCTAGTTACATAGTTAGGAAAACCATATTCAAGGAATTCATTCACTACAAGATACAATATATTTTCTTGAATGGTTATTATGAATATTTAAATTATACTGAAACCAAAACATGTATCCTCTAAATGGAATTATATGTTTATTTACAAAAAATGAAATTTATCAAAATGTGTAACAATTATGAACTAAAAAATACCTAATAAATGTTAATAGGTAAAACATAAAATCCAAAATAAATTTTAAAAAAAAACCCATTGTAAACCAAGATTTATCATAAAAAGTGTTTACTGAAAACATACTCATTTTTGATCCCTCTACTGTTTCTATTATCATATATTATGTCTAATTTTACCTATAAATAATAATAAAAAAATATTAGATAAAAAAATTTAATCTACCTCATAACACCCTATATTAGTTCCTAATTCAATCATCCCTTAAGGACAAAAGAACATTACCAATTACCATGAGCTAGAAACAATTTTCATGGTAATGAATAGAATTATTTTAATTGATTTCACATGAATGAACGTAATAATAAATAGGGATATACAATAAAAAATTTATCATGACAAATTAATATATTTTAAAAAATAAATCATATTAAATAAAACATTTTATATATTAGTTTATGAAAATAAAGAACAATATAATTATTAACTCATCAAATTGAACAATATCTATATAAAAAAGTAAAAAAACCATGGGCTTTGATATACAACATATTCCTAATGAAATGTGAGACTAAAATAATGATCAAGTGGATAGAATGACTTGTCTTCTAAATAAAATTTAACTATAAAAAAATATAATCAAAATCCCCCATCAAAACAAAATAATACTACGCTTCCACATGTGATAAGAATGTGACCTTCACTTCTCACCTACTACACTTGATCAAGTTATAAGAATCGTCTACTAGACCAAAATATAATCCTTATTTAACTAACAATAATGAATTTAATTATATATACATGTAAAATGTATATGTAGGGTATGATCATGAATCCTAGTAAAATACAACTCATGATATATAAATTTGTTTGAAAATAGCCAATGAAAATCTCGTGAGTAAAACATATAAGATTGTAATCATTAAAACTAATGAAAAAATTAGGGTGTAATATATTTATACATTTTTCATGACGTTCATTCCAAAATGTTTTCTAGTGATAATATAATTATGTTGTGAATAAAATATTCACATTAAAATTTATTGGATTTTTTAATATATAAATTGATCTACAATAAGAAAAAATTATTTTTTAATAAATTATGATTTTGTGTCTATAAATAAAATTTATCCATTGAAATTTTAAGGATACAATTTTTAATATATTCAAAAAAAATTAAACACTATCAGCAGTAAAACTGTCCAGAGAATAAAAAATATATGATTCAATGGGTAAATAAATTATCATAAATTTAAACATAATTTATAATAAAATATGATGTGTAATGGTATAATTTCCTATGTTCTAAATATGAAAACATAGGCATGTCATGTTAAAGGCATCTGTTATAAAATGATTTAATACTGGTTTAATTTATAGTTACTATTAAAAAATGGATCAAATTTAGAGAATATCCAAACAAAAAATGCAATCATCCACTATGTAAAACTAGAAAAATTATACATACAGACTAGTGTTTTCATTTTCCCATGGAATAAAATTTATCTATAAATGACTTTTCAGATTTTTTTAAATAACCTTGTGTAAACAGTTTAATATATCATTTATATATCAATTAAATTAAATAATTTAAATAATATTTCAACATAACTCTAAAAAAACTTAAAAAATATCATGTATCATTGACAACTATCACTCTCCTACCGATATAATAAAATAAAATTATTATTTCAAAATAAATTATGTCAAATGTAACATCTTTAAAAGTGAATTTTAAATTATAATAATTCATATCTTTATTTAGTTAATAACGATCCTTTATATTTGAATAAAACATAAAAATGATCTAAACCCATTCTTATAAATCACAATAATCATATTCATAAAAGAAAATTTGTAATTTGTTAATAATCTAAACATTGAATTTCATTGTTAACCTATCATTGAAAAATTATATGGGAATAATTTGAAACATTAAATATACAAAATTCAATCCTTGTTATATGATTATAGAGAGAACCCCGATGAACCACGAAAATTCAACATAGAAAAAACATAAGGCTTCCAACTTGATTTCATATCGATGAAAAATAAATTATAAATACACATGAAATCAATATTTAATAAAAAAAATGGTTTTTTATGATCTATATTGTAGTTAATGATTTAGTTTGTGTCAAATGATGATAATACACTATGAGAGATTGGTATGAGAATTTTTATGAATATTATAATCCATAAAATTAGAAAATTATATGTCAAAATGATGTCAATAGGGATCTAAAGCCCATTATTGAAATGTTATATTATGAATAGAAAAAAATATATAGAAAAATGAATTGAGAATACAAGTGGAAGTGAATTATAAAATATTTCAAAACCACTAAATTCGTATCTAAAAACTAGAACACCTCCACTTGTTGAATCATATAGTTGTGTCTCCTCCCTCATATAGAAACATTCCTCCATTATCCTCCTCCATAACAATATGAAATGGTATAACCTATGTTATCATTATTTATGATCCTATAGATTTGTGTAGTCATATTTAGTGCGTGATTTTATGATTCTAAACCAATTATACTAAATTCTACTTATTTATATTGTATCTTTTTTTAATATTCAAAAATCAGAACCTGTTAGGATAAATGAATATGTTTAATTAAGAATAATAAAATAGACCATATGAAATGTATCACAAGAATAAGACTTCAATTTACATTATTTACATGGTTCACTCCCAATATGGGTAGACCAAACCTTTATATGATTAGGTTGAGTCCAATACACTGATATCATTTGTAATGAAATGTTATTAGAGTGTGGAATGAATAATTCATAACTTAATGAAATGTATTCCTATAGTTAATTATCTCCAGACATAATCTTTAGACTGAATCAACTTAATTTGAAGTACATGTTCAAACCTAACCCAAAAATATTACAAATATAACAATAAGTCTATTCATTGATATTAAAATTATTTTTTATATAATACATTATAATTTCAATATTTTTTAGTCATTATATCCTTAAAAAATTTCAATGTCAAAAACATATAACAATATTTTCAGATAATTTATCTTAATTTCAAAATAATTATTCACTAATTTTTAATCTATAATTTTTTTTTGTAAGTAATCGTTTTCTAGTTTCAAATACTAATTAATTAATTAGATATTATTTTTCATATTAATATTTATAGAACCTCAAAAAGATAATAATATAGTCATGATCATCATTTAACCTGTTTGAACGTCAATCAAAATAACATTAATATAAAAAATAATGAATCTTATCACCTTATTCAAACCTCATAGAATATTTTTCGAGGTACTAATAATGAAATTCATTATAGTTCCATCAAATTATCCACTAATCAGAACTTATACATTCACGTTAGGTTTTACAAAAAATGAAATCTTTTTTTTATGTGTGTTAGATGAATTTTCATAATATAATTATTGTGTTGTGCTTATTTTTATGTTGATATATATTTCATTATATGATCACATAAAACTCATCATGAATCATGGATTAATTATCAAATAGTATTGAAATTGATCCACTAAATTATAGGATAATATCATCATATATTATATTATATATTTTATAAGAAAACCTATTTAAGTGTAAAAACCATTATAATAGAAATTATGTGTCTATTGAAACCATAAGAAACTCTAATATGTTCTCAAGTTACTCTTATATTAGAAAAATATATTACTATATATCTTCAAGATCATTTTAATTACTCATAAATATCTAAAATTTAATATTATTTAACCCAAAATTTATTATTCTATATCCTCATGTTACACTTCCTTATACAGGGGATCCTTAGAGGTTATATTATAAACCATTAACTTCTACATATAAATTTTTAGATATATTCTTATATATTCTCATGATTAATATTATGAACCATATTAAGCATCATTGTTATTCTTATATAAAACTTTTTTGATCATATATATAAGTGTGATCATCATAATAAGTTCATAATTTTTTTTGAGAGGTATAAAAATTACATTCCAATTTTACAGAAAACAAGTACAAATTACATATATCATCATTCAAATAATCAATCATTACTGTTAATTCCCAAACAAATTTAACTCAACAAATTTTTTAAAAACCTATTTATCCACTTTAACATATATAAAAAATTAGATTAATTTTAAATTTCATTATATTTCCATAAATCTCTTCTACATAATTCACAATTAAACATATAAAAAATAATTTCCAGTATATTAATGAATCCAAAAAACCTGTTATAATTTATAATTATAGATATATAAAAATTAACATTAAATATACTTTAATAAAACCAAAAAAATTAATCATCTCCAAGAGCTAATATATTTATCATGGTGGAATACATTACTATATGGACAACCAGAAATATTAAAATGTCTAACGATCTCAATTTATAGATCATCAATGATAAAACAAATATTTATAATGTTAGATTAATTGATGTTTATTACAATACTAATATTTTATTTAATATATCATCATATACACAATAAACATAGTGTAACTGTATCTCAGAAGTGATGATATGACCAATCCCACTATGACCCTAATGAGTCGTATAATGAGTCTGGTGTGCCACCGAAAAACCAACCATTAAAAGGCCATGATTTAAGTACTAACATTGAGTAGGTATATCACATAATATGAGAAACCATAACCTAATAAACCTCTAATAAAGAACATTCATAAAGGATATAATATTATATAGTAGAATGTAAATCACTGAAATATATATATATATTTTATATTGATATCTCAAACTGTAATCATTCAAAATGTTTAATAATAGAATGTATAAATGAAAAAATATCTATTATCCTAGGGAAGAAAACCAATATACCATAAATTCAAGGTGAATATGAATTCTAAATGAAAAAATCCAAACACAAACTATATATTCACTTGTTACCTTCAAGTACATATACGTTCTCATACCAATGAAACCATGGACAATGAGATTAGTAAGAAATTATTTTCATCTATATATGACACAAACTATGTGGGTGTAAATCCCTTTCAAGGGAGATTATTTTAATACCCATTAGGATTCCCAGAAATCCAAAAGGATAGACATTAATAATGGTCTTATAAAAACCATAATGGAAAAAAACAATACAAAATTGATAATAAGGTAGAGAACATGAGACAATGAAGAAGGCCCCACTATACCAACCTAACTATAAGGGAATTATCCAAAGAAAGAAAACCAATAATTTGATATTCCAAGATTCACAACCCAAATCACCTCTCACAACCATTAATTAGGTACTCATGATTCTCCAATATAATTATCAGTCAATTCTGTAGAAAAACTATATAATGGAATCATTTTTCAATTATCTGGACACTTATATGAGGGAGTAGCGACTACATGGGAAAAATAAATTAATATAAAATAAGTTATGGAGTTCCTAACTCTATCAGTCATGTGGAGGAATAAACTATTTCTTGTTCCATGGTGTACTGCCCCCCTTTTTAATATGGAAAATGTACCCCCTGAGAATGATAGGTAATACCAAGATATGGAATGAAGGTAGCGTAATTATGAAGTATCATTAAAAATCCATCAAGAGAGATTATAACCATTTGTAAAATCTAATATACATTCTGTATCCCTATCATCATCACTATATAGATATAAATACTAATCTACTGAAATCATCAGGTGTCTGAACTACAAGGAATAATAGGGATATACAATCACATTTTATTTTTATAAATATTCAAGATAATATATCAATTTGGTAAAAATAACTTTTGCACATTGATTATTCAAAATACCAAGGAAGGGATCATATGAGGATATTTACCTTTTTGGAATCAAGACAATTAAATTACAATGCATATAGTCACACTAAATTCACAACCAAAAAACCAAATACTATAATGATTAACACAAAAATAATATTTCATCCAAACCTTATATAACCATTAAACATTTTGAAAACATCACACTAAAGCCTAGTCAGAAATCATAGTTATTAGGTACCATGGTCATGACATATCTCACTCACAGCATTGTCATCCAATAAAATTTATCTTACATACCATAGTTGAAGGTATATCGAGACACATTATAAATTGTTTCACAATGGTAATATTTATAAAAAATTATTATGAAATATTTATTAGGACACATTTTACTATTTTACATGAATTCTCACAATGAAACCTGACACTATAGTACAATAAAACTATTGTCAATGCCACATTCCAATGTTTTTGTCACAATATCATTCATATTCTACTATTATTTTCATTACTATACAGCCTCACTAGGGATAGTGGATTAAATTATATTGAAACATAGAGGAATATTTCATTTAAGGGAATTATTCCTCAATGTGGTATCATATTTAAAAAACTAAACAATGATGGTTTTATTATGAGGGAATAAGATCTTATATAAGAATAAATAAATTAGGGTAGTATATGAAAAAATAGAATATATCGGATTATAAATTTTATAGTTCTAGTAATAATCATAAATATGTTATCAATTAATTGAAAATGTATAAGAAATTCATACTAACATAAAATACAGTCATCGGTGATTCATAAATCCATACTCTAAATGTGAAAATAAATCATAATGTGATCATGGGTAGATGGTGTGTTATTCTGGATACAATAAAATATAAAATCACATAACTATGTACTCCAAATTGATTTAAATATAAGAAATTATGGGAAAATTATTTCATAGATGATATTTATAATGAAAATGTCGAAAATTATAAGTACAATGCAATGGGTACTTTTAAGACATGGCATGAGTTAGCTAATCTAAGATGTGGAAACCATGGTATTGTAAAAATACTTAATATCTATATGTAAACTAGGATACACATTAATTATCCCTTGTATGTTATATCACATTACAACATAATTCTTCCTTTCACTGTGAATTCATCAATCATCTGGAAATCATTTCATAACCCTAACTCATTCCCAATGATCCCCCTAAAATAAAGGTGGTTATATTCAGCTATTATATTATAATGCAAACTGTATGAAATTAATCCTTTAAATTTATTATATATTTGATTAACCAACATAGTAAATCACACCCTATAAGACATATGATATAACATCATAATATAGGAATAACATTCATAGAGAAGACTATATCAATGTCTTCAGGACTATTCAAAAAAATAATAATTTATAGGAATCATTGAATAATATTTTTTATTAAAACCTCCCATGATTAAAATTTATTTTTCTAGAAACCAGAAATGAATCAAAATTCTATGGTTAAAATAACTATATCACATACTCGTATTCTTAAGAGATCTCCTGATTTTTCTAATGCATCCATAACACACATACTCAGGGTATCAACCTACCACAAAGGGTTCTCTCCTACCAATCCTTTATAATAACATGATACTCTTGTAATGTTTCATTATCCTAAATGTAACGATCACCAAAATTGTTGAAATATTTCACGTTATGAATGTATACCCTCAGATATGAGATTCAAATGATTCTTTACACCTTGTAAAACTATATGGGTGGTTCCCATATGTATGGAACCTCACAAAAACAGAATAGAGTATAAAATAAATTGAATAATAAAAAATATATATTTTATACCTTATCAAAACTCCACAAAAATCATTATGTAGTCTTATTTAAGAACATAAATGGTATTCCCCATCAATCATTAAGGGTCTATAGTGTTGATTTTTTAGTAAATATAATGGATCTAAGATGTTATTATTTTCTCATTAATCACAATCACTATATCTGAAAATAATAATTCAAACTCTTGACCCAGCAATGATGACTCTACAATAACTATTTATCATAGGGGATTCCTAAAGGGTCTCTATAGCATGGAATCAAAATATTTCAAATTATTAATTTTTTAATACGTGATTCATTAAAATGCTTATAAGGTAAGTGAACCACCCACATTTGGTCAGAAATAATCACACAAGATATTAACATATCCTCTTAAATGTTGATGGTAGTCTCTGTCTTGATATCCATCTAATAGTGGAAGATCATACATATCCAAAAACGATTCTAGGGTTCCACTTGAAAGGTCCTCTAAATTAGTGACTATAATTTAACAACTCAACCATTAAAAAACATTAACATTTTACCATTTAACATGTTAATATACTATATGTAAAAAAAATACATAGATATCCACGAATCATTTAACTAAAAAGGAAATGAATTAGTATGAATTATACAATCGACTGATGATCACCCAAAAAGTATTATAACCTCTCACTAATCATGGAATACTTGTCATAATGTGAATTTATATTATATCCAACTTGAATTCCACAACATTAAGGGGTTGAGAAAAATATTCTTGTGACATATGCAAGTAAGTATCTTATTGAAAAGTGAGATACAATGAGATAAATGAGATAAAACTAATTTTCAACAAATTCCATGAATGCTAATCCATGAGATATTTATATATCTTTATTAAACTTTGATATACCACTAAAGATGAACTGTGGAACTGCATTAAAACATCATCAAACAGTGTGATTGGAAGAACTATTATCTATCAAAAGAGGATGGGATGATCCCTACATTTCAAAAATACATTATCTTTAACACCCATGGATATCAAATATTGTGAGACTAAATATAAAATGTTCCTCAATTGGGCCTCTATAATGTAATAAATAATTTGATGTTCCACTACCATTAGTTAATGATAAGAAACATGTACATTTTTTTAAGTAAAACATCATTGATATGAACATCTCAAACACATTCATCATAAAATTATAATTGAATTTCCAATAAAAGTAATCAACCCAAGAATTTGATTTTCATATATTATAGAATGTAATGAATTCATTGTCTAGTAGGATCTCTAGAAAATACTAATGCATTAGATTCTAAATTATAAAGGTGAATAAATACCTATTACTATTATATATAGTTTTGATAATGAACCAATATCCTAGAAGTTAATGTATCCTTGTATTCCTATAAAACATTACCAGTTTCCACAAAAATAATGTTGGTTTGCAATGATTTTCTAATGTGGTATTAAACATTTCAACCCATATGCAATCCCCACAAACATCTGCATTATCACAAAACCAAGAACATCACAATGGTAATAATAAAGTACTATATACTCAATTAATTTATATTAAAACCTCTTATTAAAATCAATTATAGATATATTGTTAAACATAAAATAATAAAAATCACTCAAACAAATAAAAAGGATTCTTTGTTTGGAATGGGCAGTCATGGGGGAAATAGTCCTGGAGAAATCTACCAAAAATCTATAGAGGTACCCATCCAATACATGGAATATCTTTAGCTCAAAAACTCTATTGGGTGGATTTCAAGCATGCACTACCTTGAGCAATGATTTATCCAAATATACACATACCTATTCATTTACATTCCAAAAAAGTGGAAGTCTCTAATATAAAACATTAATTTTCATTTATCATAACAGAGTTTTTTTTCTCTCTAATAATGTAAAATATAATACTGAGAATCATAGCATGTTTATCCATTACCACATAACAGTTAATGATTTTATGGATGAAAACTATAATTAACTATCTAGTAAATGTAGTTATAATTGGGTCATGAATTCAAATAATATAGTATAGGAGTTTATCACACCAAAGGGATCACCAAGAACTCATAATATATAATGCGGCACCGGAATTTTGTAAATACGACATAATAATTGTGTAACCAAATTATTTGATAGATGGATCTAGTATATGTCATTATTAACTAATACTCTCCTCTCAGTTGGTATATGAGTCCATCGATCCTTGGAAGAGGTTATTTTTTTCTTGAATATGTGAATATTTTTTCATCGATATGGAATACAAATATGGAAAGTCTCATCCACATTCTTTGTGAACAGAACCCGCGCTACCAAGGTTGAATCACCAGGTCTAATGAAAATAGTCTACATAAGGTCCCCATGTAGTACCATTATTATATTTATTGTTTATAGCTATATATAATATAATACAAAATAATTCGTTATTGTCTAATAGTGTATATCAATAAGGAAGTCAATTTCATAGTTAGTGGGAAATATAGATTTATACATTATAAATAATGAAATATAATCCACTAAATATGTATGAAAAAATTATATGATGCATATAATGTAAATGAATTTAAATTTTTTTGATTGACCATGTCTTTCTATTGACATTCCGCACCCACCATGAGTATTGTTCAGACTCAAAAAATATATGAAAACCTCAAACCATATTTATGATTGGAAAATAAACTTGAATAATTGTAATTACTCTATGAATAAACTAAAGAGTCCCAATCGGTAGCTAGGATTATGTCATACAAGATCATCAGAGACACATTGTGGTTGAACAATAATCATATCTCAAATAATTCTATCCTCACATCGTGGACACATATGGTAGAGAATTTGATCACTTCAACTCAGATTAACATGATACATAAATTTATTTTGGGTCGGTATAAGGATTTAAAACTCATAAACAAGGGATGAAAATAATATGACACAAAATTACCAATATAAATTTTTTATAGTATATATAAGGAAAATATCATATATAATAACATATTTTACCCATCCATATTATATTTTTTCATAACATTCATCTATTAAAATCCCTACTCCAAAGATATCTGGGCTTGGAATAGACTATTGGTGTGGAAATTTTAAATTTATATAATATAAATTTACAAAAATAGCTCCCCACTTAGTATTCTTAAATACCATCAACTATAAAATCAACACTAAAGATCACCTTTTGTTCCTAAGGGGTTCATTCATTGTTTCACATCTTCTGATGTGGGGGTCTATATATTTTTTCCAAAAATTATTCTGAAATTTTGGTCAAGAAATCATGATCTATATAACCTAAAAAATCAAATGAATAGCTATGCATCTCTCCTAGATGGATTGATACTTTATGTTAATATCAACATTTTGACTCACAAATATTAGACATCATATAAGTTTGCTTATGGTTTCTTAAATCTTATTATTGTTTATGGTTAGTCATAAATGATGGATCTCTCCCAGATAATCACCACTTCTATAAAACTCTTTATCACCAAAGATCCATCTGTTACCTTGTAACAGGTGTGTATGTTGAGTGAAAAAAATGGATCTTATTTCTATAAAAATTTCCTTCTCTGACATCCAGGATGGAAGGAACCCATAAAAGTATTCCAAAAGACTTCCATTTGATTTCATTGAACTTTGATGCATTCTATAATATAGAACCTCACCCTTATTGTAGATATTTCAGGGGTATATACCTCAATGTATCCATGTAATACTTCATATGAAATTTCTACTCAATTATTATCCAAGGATGATTCATCCCATAATGTATCTAGATGTTCAAGGCCCACATATGGATATATTTTCCATGGATATGATTATATACTATTACAATTATCAGAAAAGATGGTATCTGGATTAACTAGATCATTGAATTCTACACGTCAATCCCATCATTCCCTACCTGACTATCATACCTTCCATAAATCTCAGTAGGAACTACTATTAAAACCCACAAATATCACTCATCATACACGTATCTTCATATTTCTTAAATGAAATAATCTACATCAAAGTATATAGATGAATTTATACATCACTATGGTTTGAGATTATACGGTTTCACAATGTTTAAAGGGTCTACTCCAAGTACATATGATGTGAATATCAGACAATAAAATCCTTGGTTAAAATATATTTCTCTCAAATATTCAATAGGAGGAAGAAAAATTGATAATATTGGAATGACCCAAACCAATAACATGATTCATGTGGGATTTTTAGGAGCTTCTATAATAAAATAAACATTGTAATCATGATATGTTATAGTATAATTATAGAGAAAAATCAAAGAGGAATAATAAATCATGTATTAGCTCCTACATGATGCACAATCCATGTTGTAATTAAATATAATCTATACCTCGAAGATCCTTAGTTATAAAATTGGATATCTTAGTCTTGGTGTATAGATATGTTGGTTAAATCATAAACATTGGTATCTCAATTTTGAAATCCAATGCTGAAATCCCATGGAAACTTTTCCAGGTGTTCCATAACCAATATCATGATTCATAAATTCATACATTCATACTGATATAGGCCTAATTAGAAAACAATCTAACACAACATAACTAACTGAGATTGTATATGGTACAATAGTGTGTGTGCCACATCAAATCTACCTCCATTATGAGATGCATTGGTGACTAGCACTGAGTATCATATCACATAACATGTGACCTCTATGTCAAATGAAAATATACGAAAAACCATCCCCACACAAGATATATAATGTATATTAGATATTACCCTCAATAAAAAATATTATTTAATTAATAATCACTAATTATCTATGAGATACCAGTATACACCAGTTGATAATCACTGATTATCTATTTTGGGATAAAGTATACACTAGTTGATAATCTATCTTATTCAAAATAAAATCACATTATCTTTTTGTTATTCTATTAATTTTTTTCTCCCAAAATTTTTTGTTTCAAAATTTCATTTTATAATTTTATATTTAAATATTTAGGATAATGTTCCAATATTTGGATATTGGAAACCTTCCCCAATATGAGTAATTGGGATCATTATTTGAACTGGCAAAATATTAATCAATATGTTATCCAAGAATAATACCCAGAATAATGAATCTAATCACCTTAGTCAAACCACCTTCAATATTGGTCAAGTATCTTATCATAATCTTTACAATATTCTAATTCATGTATCCTTTAATCATGGATTATTCTTTCATTTCATGTTCCACAAAACCCCTCGTTATATTTCCTTATCTACATGATCACATGTAATACTGATATAAAAATGTAAACCAATAACTCATTGAAAAATATACTTCTTAAAATACCAATAACCAACTCAACTTAAATAATGACTCTACCATTTAATAATCATGTAATTTCATCATGGAATAATGACCCCATGTATTTTATTTAATATTATATTTTACCTAAAAATACATATTTAATCTTACATAACCTTAGAAATGAACTACATATTAGTTAAAACCACATGTTACTCTTATATATCTATAGATTACTCTTAACAGATATAAAACATGAACTATATCCTCAAGAACATTGGAAATACACTGAAATATCAATATGTTAGTCTCCCATGTCACCAGACGTTCACTTCTATATATTTATTTTAATCATTTTTATGTAGTTGAACATTAAAGTAAATTCAATATAACATGTACTTATTTTTAAATATCTTATATGTTATTATAACTTCTCATCAAGATTAATCTTAAAAATTCTAGTGATCATTATATTTTTTATTATATATGATTATGTTGATCTAAAGTATAATAGTATGAACCCCTTGATTATATTATATTTTGAATGAGAATAAACCTAAATTTTCCATTTTATAAATAACATGGGGATATTATATATTTCCATGATTAAAAATCCGACCCCATCTTCGATTTTATAAATTTTTAAATAAAACAAAAATTTCATTATAATTTTATCTATTAATTTAATTTAATTTAATTTAAAAAAATCACACGACTCCATTAATTCACCAGAATCCTATAAATTTCTTATACGTTATTCCAAAATAAGCATTTGAAAAATCATTTTTTGTAATTAAATAAATATACATAACCTATACTTTACTTCATAAATTTTTTCAGGGAGATTTTGAAACCATCATTCAATATAACTCATGAAACATTCATTAATTCACAATATATAATTGATAATGTATTAATCAATTTATATTCTATTATAGTATATAAAAACTAAAATATCTGAATGTAATATCCTCATAAATGATAGGCCTTCCTTTATAAATACCTCAAAATTTCATGATCCTTTTATCATCCTCAACAATAACCTATTGTATATAGTTCTTATAGAACTACTGTTATATTTAATAAATAATAATATCCAAAATAAATATATCCAACTAATATAATTGAATAATCTTATCCAAAATCATCATGTTATATTAATCATTATCTTCATAGAAAATCATCCATAGTAGTAACTTTATCTCTAATATTACCATCATTTTACAAACATTTTAGTAGATCCCCATTATAAATTATAACGGTAGAAAAAAACAAGAGATATAATACATAAAAACCTAAAGTTATACCATAGTTGTCTATAATGAGTTCTTTAATCCCACACCCATTATTTTATCTCCCAAAAATAAAATCCTCATATATTGATTTTACACTTATTAAAAAAATGTATAAAACACTTCATCACAATCCCTTGTTCACTTGAATCCTTTACCTCTATAATAACTATTGAGAAACATCATTATAAATCATCTTTATCAATTATTATAATTACATTTTTATACATTATACGAGATCTTGAAGTCAGTATAATATTTTAATTTTACGAATCTTCACCATATGAAATTTAATATACGATCAAGAGATGATATATATTATAGAGACCCATTATTATCATAAATGGATATTACATCAAATAAGATAAATATTTTGTATATTACAAAAATAAATGCATGGGGATGGTAACCGTTTAGTGGATTTGGAAACATAGAAACATAATATTCTAACTTGGTGAATGATATTCAACATTTCCATTAATGATATTACCCATTACTAATCAGAGTTAAAAAGATTATTTATAACCTAGGTAAAGAAAACAGAATAAAAGGGTTTGTTATGATTATCAGTAAGGTTAATAAATGGATATATGTAAACAAAACATGATAATGAGGGTATGAGAACATGATATTGTCTTCATAAGATCATACCCTACATATCAAATATCATAATCTAGAGTAACAAAATAAATTATCGGTAATTCCTAAGATATTAATCAAAAGTAATTCAAGAGCATAATCCATGTGCACATAACATAATTATAATACATTTAATTTTGGATGACATATAATAATATATAAAATGGTGTCCATAGCTTGTCAAGGAAAAAAGGAAAAGGAAATATAAGTTTCATGGGTTAACTACCCAAACCATCTTAGTAGTCAAGGTTTACCCCCAAGACCATATAAGTGGAAAAACTCCTCTAATAAACAATGTTTTCTCCCCATTCCATCCATTTATAACTGAATCATGTTCACTTCCCATTCTATCCCTTCCATTATCCTCTTAAGAATTCTTTTGTTCTAAATTTATTTTTCTTATCATATACATGTTCTTTCTTCCTTGTTTTTTTGTTTCTCTTCTCTGGATCACGCTTCGGTGGGATTTGTTTTACGTCGAAGGTGGTGTGTTATGGATTCCATCGTCCACCAAAGACATGATCTGGCATCAAGATTCTATGTGACACTCCTATTTGGTTATGGAGTAGATATTTCAAAGATATTTTTGGGCTTTGATTCGGTGTCCGAGGGCTTTTCCGGAACTACTGGAGTCAATTTTCATTTTTTGGATAGCTTCTAGTCTTATATCTCTTTGACATCACTAGAGTTCAGAACCCTCTGGATTTCCAATCCCTATAATGACTTTGGGTTCCTCTTTACCATTCCCAATTAGATTTGGAGTTGTGGTTGCTATGATGTTTTGGGATGTGTAGTTCTATGGCCTTTGGGGCTCGATGCGCGGGCTGAGTCAATGTCCTTCGATGAATAATGTTCCTAGTTTTTAATATCTATTTGGTGATTAAGCCTCAATGATATATGTGGCATTTTGTAGTGATTTTATATAGATGCAAGATCTGTTTAATTTTAAATCTTTGGAAAAGTTGTTTTGGCATCTGGTTTCGGTGTTATTCATTACTGTTGTGGTGTTCAATGTCGTCATGGATGGTGATGACGAGTGTGAAGAACATGGTGTGGATGTTGAGTATGATGGTGGCACCGACGGTCCTCAGTCACTGCAAGTCTCCGATGTCTGGTGAGGTAGTATAACGGTGATAAAGATGTGTTTATGGATGGAGGTTACATTGTGGTTAACATGATGATGATTCCTGGAAAGCAACAATGGTACTCATGATGATGATGCATATCATCAAGTTTTTTGATGTCTTTTGAATTTTCAAATGATGAAATTGGGTTTTCCAGAGGTGTTTCATATGGAAATGTGTAAGGGGTAACTATTCTATCTGGTTCCTGCTCACCTTTAATGAGGCTTTTGATAATCCAACAAAAATGAATTTTTCATTCAGTCATTCTAGACATGTATTACAAGTCATAGTTAATTATTAATTCTATCCCTATATTACTAAACCATGATTATGTATAATTACATACCACTCATATTCATAATTTATAAATATGTACCCAATTAATAGGAGGGGAATATAGGTCTCACCCGTCACATAATAAAATCACACATAAATTCCCCTCAATATAGTAAAACACACATCCTATCATCACCCATAAAAAGTTAAGTGTTCCATAATCATAATATTATAAAAAACAAAATAGGATGGGTATCATAAAAAATTATCATTTCCTAACATGTTGAAAATATATAGGTTTCATAATCATTTCATACTACAATTAACCATGAAAGGAATCACGTTTTGTAAGCATTTATCAAGGTATAACCTGCTCAAGGGAAACATGCTTTATAGACATCATGCTACCAAAAGATAAACAATTTAGAGAAATAATATTACTGGTATAAGTGGATCATATCCCGATTAAAATAATAATATTATCCTATTATTTAATCTTTAATTGAGAAATAATTTTAAATATAACATGTAAAATATTGTTTTTAAAATCCCTTCTAAAAACATATTAGATTTTCAAAATGATCTTCTTTGAATCCACATTGAAAACATATAAAGTAATAATGAAGATATAATTTATAAAATATCCAGAAGAAATTATCCTTTCTTATTTGATAAATTATATTAAAATGTTAAACCTTTTCAAAACATTTTCATTGAAAATAACTTTGACAATTTATAAAAGAATCAGTAAATATTTTTGAAAATATATATTCTTATAAAACTGATTAATGAAGCTTGAAAACATTTTGAAAACATTATTTTTAAACGATATATTATAAACTTGAAAAAATTTACAATAATTTTTAATCATAATATAATTTTGAAACCCATTTTAGGAAATACAGTTTTGAAATAACCCAGATTTCTATCTGAAATGAGAAATAATTTCATTTTTTTATAAAACAATTAACTAATTATATTAAGTACAAAAAAGATAAAAGTTGGTACTAATACACGAATATATCATGGATAACCCAAACATTTGAAATATAATGGGTGTTATTGAGATATGGATCATAATATTTAATCAATAGAAGCATAATCATAATCAATTACGATAAATAATGAGATTGTGGAAATCAACTATTACTACTTTGGTAATTTGAACCATACCATAAATGAGATAATAACGTTAGATCAATCGTATAATATCATTAATGATGGATATTAATGATATTAAATTTAAAAAGTTAGTATAAACACCTTTTATATGAATATATCTGATAAGATGGCATTGTATCAATGAATGAAAATTAAGACAAATATACATTTTCGATTTGATATTATTTTTAAAATATACCCCATGAATGAGGGATTATCAAATGGATATTTAAATACAAAAAAAATTAATTATATGTATCATATAATACAATCATGGATATTATATACACCACACAAATTAAATGAGTGGTGCACTAGGGATGTATCTGATGAATAATAAATTGAGTGATAAGAAATCTCTTACCTTAAGCATTGAAATTGTATGTACATGTTAAAACCATGTGTATAAAAATTAAAAGTATATTATAAATCTACGATAGAACCATATTAATATATCTGATACCATATATGATTTGATTACGAATTTATATTACCATATTATTAACAATTTCTTGTAAATGTTATGTTTTAGGTAATATCATCATTTTTTCATATATGTTTTGAATTTATATTATTGATACTATTAATTAGATCATATTTACATATTAAAATATTATAAATAATATATTCATTATATAATTTTTATAATAATATATAAAACCTAGTTTCATGAAAATTAATACACTGTTCATAGTGACCGTAGGTCGTACGTACGCATGAAAATTGTTTCTGTTTTGTAAGATTATTGAAATAAATATAGTAAATGAAATATATATATATAATTATTAAATTATCATTATTACGTTATATATATAATATAAATTCACCAAACCAATCATTAGTTCATTTTATGTGTAGTGTGAATGAATCACATCTCTTTGGTAAGGTTGTAGCCATCAGGTCAACAAACAAAGTTATAAGATTTATAAAAAGGGAAATAATTTTTTTATATATTATATAATATTTAATTAAGCATAAATATATCATAAATATCATAAATAAAGTATATAAAATTAGTTTACATAATAATTCCCAAAAATTAGAGTTGGTAAATAAAAAATTATCAAAATCATTACGTGATTCGATTGTTAAACGTAAATAAGAATGGTATTTTTATTATCCATTATATGGATGTGTGTGTAAGTGTAGGAATAATCCAAAAATAAAAAAATTCATTATATTAAGGATAATTTGGTAATTATATAATCAAGGAATATTAATATTTGACTTGGTGGATAATGAAAATAAAGAAAAAGTGCTTATGGAAGGATGTTGCCTCCTATTTGAGTAACTCAATTTCAATTGAACTAAAGGGATTCTATGTTGAATTGTACCAATATCAAAGATTATAAGTATAATATAATGATTTGGATAGGATGTTTTGGTATTTTTTCATAGAAAATGTGTCTTTATATGATTAAGGATGTGAGGGGGTGAGTTCCCTTTTACAATGTATTAGCAGTGTCATTCTTAAGAATATAAAAATGTAAAAACTATTGAGAGGTGTTTATTAAATTATAGGAATCCAATAATTGTTAAAATTATTTAAAATCGGTTCATTGGTAGAAATATGTCCATAAAATAGATTCTTTACATGTGTCTATGGTATTTGGCCTATCAAGATTATGGTTTAACCCTTTCATAAATTTTTTTTCTATTAATCGCTATAAATAATTTTAGTCACTTATACTATTATTATTGGTTAAATATTATGTATAAGATATTATAAAATATAAATTATTATTATTTAAACAATTAATCCATATATTTAAATTCTAATCTCATAATTTTAAAATTTTAATTTAAAATTCTTCTCACATAATTATAAGGATAGTAGGATTTTATGTGGATTTTAAGTGGAAATGATTAAATTTTTTAAATTATTATATACATAAATTGAATGTGAAATTGTTTAAAATAATGTAAACTGATTTAAATGATAAAAAATTTATATTTTTATACTTATAAAACAAATAAAAAACATTGTTTAGGTATATAAATAACTTCGACAATGAAATGAAATATTTAACTAAAATTCAGTATTATTTAGTATAAATCAAAATATAAAGGTTCTCATAAAAATATAAAAAATTCACACAAAATAAATTTTCATATTTAACTCGTGAAAATATTATTATTTTTTTTAATAAAATTATAAATATGTAAAAAATTAATTTTATAATGGATTCTCTATTGAAGGTGATAAAATTAACGTTTATAGAAGTACATATTTTTCTTCATTAAAATTGGTTTATTATTATCTTCTACCTATAATTTATATTGTAAGAGTATAAAAAATATTTATTTAATATAAAATATATCAATTTTATTGTAAAAATTAACCAAATTTGGTTTACTAATTATATTGGGATAAAATTTTGTTTGTACATAAAAAATACTTCTCACAAAAAAGTAATTTCATTATTTTCAAAGAGTTCATCCATTCACTGATACTAATTTATTACAAAGGGATTAATTTTATATAAATTCTACAATCATATTATTACAATTTTTATGATTTTACATAAATTCCATTCATACAGCTTGGTGGTAGCTATAATATTATTTCAATAATAACATTAATATTATATTTTAGTTTAGTAAAAACTAGTGCTTTCATGTAACACAAGCTACTAAAGGGAATTGTTATTGTGTGTGACACAATCAAATAATTATGTCTCATTTACTAAATAATAATACATATTTATCTTTTCGTGAAATAAAATATTGGTGTTGAGTAAAAATCAAAAATATATTTTGGATTTCATATATCACAAGATATATTTTGTGTTGCCTAAAATGAAAAATATTAAAAAGATTATATTAATTTGAGTAAAATATAAAAACCAAGGGGAGTTACATTAAAACCATCATAAAATAAATCTAACACTCTATGATCAATTTTTTATCAAAATTTTAATACATAAAAGTTTATTTTATAGAAACCCATATCATAAAACTGAATACAAAAACATCCTTTATAAAGGGAAAGTTAAAACCACAATGGTTAGAAGAGGTATATCAAACATAATAGAACATAACTATAAATTGAAAGTATAGAAATAGAAAAATGTGTAAATAATAATAGTTAAATATAATTATAGTTTATCATAAGAAATTGGGTGATCCACATAATGTTAAGAGTCATAAAATAATAAATTTATGAAGTGTGTAAGATATCATTGATATCATTTAAGATGATGATAACATTAATAAAATTTATTTCAAGACACTTTTAAATAAGTTGAAATAAAATTTTACACTATAAGATATACATTCATGATTTCAGTTCATTCCATATGCATAAAATCATCCACTATTTGTGACTTGATAAATTCTCAATTCACTCTCTTACTCTAGGGAATAATGGTGATTTTTTTTCTTGAGTAACAAAAAGATAATAAAGTTAATAAATAGAATGAGAAGTCATTCTGTATATCTTTATCTAACATCCTAGAAAAACTTTTTAGAATATTTTATCCAATAATAATAAATCATCATATGGAGAGTTAATATTTTAGGCCTAAAACCTCATCCCATTTAAAAAAAACCATTCCATAAATGGTTAGCCTTACTATCCTTCCAAAATAAAAATATAAATAACATTATAAATATGTTCCCTAAATCATATTAACATTGATCTTCGGTATAACATTATTTATATCTTGGTTCTTTTATTTTAAACATGTGAATTCTTTCCACATATATTCCCTTGAAACACAGTAATTACGTCAATTACAATAAATCAATTTAGAAATCATGAATGATTCCTTATTCCAAAGCTGACTAGAAATATTTAGTAAATCCAAAAAGATTAACATTAATATTTAATAATATTAAACAATTTTTTTAAAAAAATCCTTAATCATTTATATTGGAATCCATAAAATCCAATTTACATTATCCAAATTAATAACCTTTCTATCAAAACCACACCAAATATTCTCTATATCATGAATAGATTAATGGTTACATTAGATTAATCAAAATATAAACATTATATTAAATAAAGTTTCTATTTATTCATTCTCATTCAATATAAACTTTTTAATCCTTAATTAAATACTTACTCTAAATATACATATATATTTTACGACTTATATAACATAATATTTGTATTCCAAAACATAAAAACTTCATTCATCCATCTTAACTCGTTTACCGTTACTCAGGATTCATAATCTTGTTCATTAATTATTCACGTCTAGAATATGAAATATTAAAAATGTATTAAAGTCCCATAACATCAATCAAGTAATGAATAATTCTTTTAATGTAAACAATACTACAAGAAAATACCATACCTTTCACATGTCATTCACATTCTCATTATATTCAATAGTATAACACATACATATACCACCTTCTGAATTTTATTCCTAATATTCTGACACAAGAAATTTATCTTCATAATAAATATACTTTCCACATCTGATACATTAAATTTTAAACAAGTTCTTTATAGTTCCTACCATTTAATAAAACCAAAAATCATAGTGTCAGAAACATTTATCATAATAGAAAAATACATAACCATAAAACATTAACATACATGATTTCTAAATAGTTGATCTAAATTTGTTAATCTATGATACCTACGATTTATCCAAGGCCAGACATTGTCATCCTCTACATAAATTCTTTTTGATGGTTCATATAGAGTTCGTTAATTCCCAAATCAATTCCCCCTTGATTGTCAACCCTGGTGCGCAATAAGGTCATTGTTGTGTACCAGGTTATTCTCAAATCATTCCCAAAAAAACTTTTTGTGGTTCTTACCCCTAGGTATATCTATGCAATAGATGCATCCACTTGTTGATATAGATAAAGATATATTGTAATAAATCCAAAAAATCATTCCTTTACCAACATTCGTAGACATTTTCATAAAATATTCACCATCCTCAAACGAATCCTTAGAGATATCCTATACATATCCTTAAAAATATTCATAAGGATTTGACACTAGTTTTCTCATCCATGATTCCAAAGGTTGGCTAAACCATTCCTTTTATACCAACTATAGACAACCAAGATTAATATACATAGATATTAAATCATTTCTGAGTAATATTCTAAAGACTAAAAAATTCATATATGAGGATTGTAATAATTTATTGTCTATGGAAGCATAGGAATATATTCATCTTACACAGTGAAAGATCTTCAATATCACATATAAAGATATTAATCCTTTTTACTCATACATAAAACCTTTATTTAGAACCAAGAAAGTGATAGATAATAAATGAGTAATCTCGTATGCTAATTATGTGTAAAAAAGGGTGATATGTATGACTAACATGAGAATAAGGGGAAAATAACATCATATTAACATCATAAGATCATTCTATTAAAATCAAATATCATTATAAAGAGTCATGGTAGAAGTATAGGCAATTCATAAGACATGAACAATAAAGAATTCAATAGAGTAATCTATTAGATCATAACATAATCATAAAATAGGTGATTGTAGAAGACGTGTAAACATATAAAATAATTTCCATAGTATTCAAGCCTTAAAAACCAAGTCCACATTAGTGGAATGGGTTAAATTCCGAAACAATATTTGTAGTCAAGGTTCACTCTAAAGACCATCAAAGTAGAAAAAGAAAAATACTAAACTGGGTTCACTACCTATTATATCCCTCTATTTCTAATCTGAGATCACTTCTCATTGCAGTCATGTATTACTGAACCGAGATCACTCTTCATTTGAGTCATGTATTACTGATATGAGTTTACTTCTCATTCCAGCATTGTATTTATGAACTGGTTTTACTTCTCATTTTTTCCATATCTTACTCATGTGATACAAATAATTACAAAATTCATTTTAAGGTGATATAGGTTCCACCATCACATAATAAAATCACAGATATATGTTCCACATAATGGTAAAACATTCATCCTATAATGATCCATAAAAATAGATGGGTTTCATTAACATCATATCGTAACTAATGATATGAAATGAGTATCATAACCATTTTATATTATCATATACTATCGAAAATATGTATGTTTCATAATAATTTCATCCTTGAACAACCCATGCAAGGAATCCTTCATCATAATAATTTATCATTGAATAAACTGTTAAGTAGAAACATGGTTCATGAAAATAATTCCATTAAAACATAAAATATTCAGAGAAAAAATATTAATGGTGTCCATGGATAATATTCTTATAAAATCATAATCTATAACCAAAGATTTAATTTTCATATAGTGAATCGTTTTGAAATATCACATGGAACCTAAATTTTCGTTGAAATTTTACATTTTAAAATATTCAACATTTTCAAAATCCTCTTATTTGAAACCACATTGAAACCATATAATGAAATCATGGAAATATAATTTATAAAATTTTTAATGGAAATTATCTTTTATTTTTTTTTTAATATTACTCCTTTTGAAAACCATTTTCAATTAATATAACCATTAATAAATTTAAAATAATATTAAAATAAATTTGAAAAAAATTTTCTTTGAAAAGATAAAAAATAATATTGAATAAGAATAAAAATTATTGTAAAAATATATTTTATAAAAATTATTTTTATAAAACATGTATTTAATGTTATATAGATTTTTATTCGAAAGGAGAAATAATGATGTATTTTCATATTAAAAACTTTTTCTCAGTTATATTAAGTACTAAAGAGTGTAAATTTTTTCTAATACATGAATATATCATGGATAACAAGAGGATAATAAAATTCCTAACTTTTCTTGAGATGTGGATCATAAAATTTCATTAATCGATGCATAAACGTTAAGAATCGTGATAAATGATGAGATTATAGAAATACAAAATACCACATTAGAAACATTGAACAATACAATACATGACACAATAAAATTACGTGAATATTAAAATATCATCGAATAAGGATATTCAGGATATAACAAGTAAAAGAGAAGTTTATAAATATTGTATAAGAATATATGTGCATAACATGGCATGTTTTCGAAAGAATGAAAATTTAGAGAAAACTACATTACCGATTAGGTAACATATAAAACCTAAAACCCATGAAATATATATAATAAAATTCATATGTAAATAAACATAAATATAAGTATTATTATCATATAATACATTCATTGGAATTATATAAAAAACAAAATAAATGATTGGTTAACATGGCATGTATCTCACGGATAATAAAAGTGAGATTAAAAAACCATTACCTTAATACATAAATTTATTTGTAGAGATTATACCTCAAGTATAATAAATATATGTATATTATATATCAATAATTGAACCACAATATTATATATTAGACCATGTATAATTTTATTATGAATTTATATTACGTTGTTTAACAATTCCATGTATACATTATGTTTCGGGTAATGCATGCATGTTTTTCAAATATATTTTTCATTTTATTCTAGATACTCAATATTAGATAATGGTATACTTATTTAAATAATTTTTAACAATATAGAATTAAAATATATATTCATTATATGAAAATTAATAATATTATTTAATATATAGAATCATGAAATGGAATACACTATTCACGGGGAACATATGACATACTTACACAAGAAAGTTGTTTCTGTATTATTGACATATTGAGATAAAGAAATTAAATAAAACACACATATATATAATTATTATATCATGATTATTATGTTTGATATATAAAATATTTTCACTTAACCCAACCTTAATATATTATTTTAAAACTGTAAATGAATCACATCTCTCTGAGGAGGTAGTAGTCCACAAATTCACAAATGAAGTTATCATATTTTAAAAAAAGGAAATTATGATGCTTTGTGATTTATAGTAATTATTGAATCCTAAATACAAAATAAATATCATATATAAATATATTTTTCATAATAATTATAAACCATTAGTGGTGTTAAATGAAAGAAAACTACATTGTTTTGTGAGGATCTAGTTCACCGTACACAAGAATACTAAGTTCATCACCCATTAGATGAATGCTTGTGTATGTGTAGGTAAATAACATAGAATAGAAACATATAATTATATTAATTATATTGAGTTTTTTATATACATATGTTATAATATGATTATAGGGGGTGGATAATGAATATAAAACAAAAGTGTTTGTGGAAGGATGATACCTCTTCTTTGAGTAACTAATTTTGGTTTTCACCAGAGGGATTCCTTGGTTTGATTTACGAAAAAATAATGGTTTATATGTATATGGTTATGGTTTTTTGAGAATATTTATGCTATTATTTGAGAAACCATAGTTTCATTATGTTTTTAAGTAAGTGATGTGGTGTGTTCCTTTTTAAAATGTAGGGGGATTTTCATTCAATTAAATATAATAGGGTAAACATAATTGAGAGGTCTCTATTACTTAATTGGAATCCAATAATTGATAAAAATAGATAAAATATGGTTCCTGGTGTCAATATTACCATAAAATATATTTTGGAAATGTGCATATGGTATTTTTTCTCTTAAGATCATGGTTTAGCCATTTTTTATGCTAATTGTTATTTTAATTTCTATAAATAATTTTAACGACGTTCACCTATATTTTTTGGAAAAAATTTTAATTTGACCTTATTAGAAAAATAATATATTTTTAATCCAAATATTCAATTCACTTTTCCAAATTCTAATAACATTAGTGGAAAAAATTATTTTAAAACTAATCCTACATGAAAGTCATGGCATCATGTATTTATCAGAAAATGGTTAAAACAATGAAATGTTTTTATATTTAATTTAAATTAATATTTTTTATGATTAAAAAAATTAGTTTAAATGATATAAAATTTAACTAAATACACATAAAAAACAATTATAGTAATTATATTATTATATAAATAATTTTTTAGAAAATTATGTTTTGAACAAAAAATCAGTTTTATTAACTATTCATCAAAATATGAAAGTTCTCAGAAAAATATCTAAACATCACCAAAAGAATATTTTTAATTTTGAATTTAAAAAATGAATCATATTTTTTCAAGTAAAAATTTATAAATTTTATAAATGAATATATTTAAAATGTTTTCTCATTCAAAAGGAGATAAATTACCTTTTATAAGAATACATCATTCTATGCATAAATTTGGATTTATTCGTGTCACATAACTACAATATCAATTGGATGAGTATAAAAAATGTTGATTAAATATATAATACATAAATTTTGTTAAAAACAAAAATAAAAAGTGGTATTTTTATTTACTGATAAAAATTGTGATTTTACATATTAAAATATTTTTTATGAAAAGTAATTTCTTTATTTCCAAATAGTTCATTCATTCACTTAAACTAATTGATAACCAAAGGATTCATTTTGAATACATGTGTAAATAATATTTTTACAATTTATTTAATATTATTCATAACATAAATTCAAATTGTTAGTTGTTATATATAATTGTATTTTTATAATAATAATATTATTATATTGTAGTTTAGAAAAACAACGGTCCATGCGTGTAATGAAAGCTATCGAAGGGAATTGTTTTTTTGATAAATAAAATCCATGAATAGTTTTTTGTGTACTATGACCAAATATATGTGTTTCGTGTATTGGAATCATGTCTTGGTGTTGCGTACAAAGAAATAATATGTTGCTACTTTCTTATAGATGAATATAAATTTAGTGTTCTATGAAATAAAAAATAACAAAATGATTAAATTAATATGGAAAAAAACTAGAAAGTTATTTTATTTTAAATATCATAATATTTAATACGCTTTTGACAAAAAACTTCTCCTTTATTGTAATATATTTACAAGTATTGATGAAAAAATAAAATAACAATCTTGAGATGAAGAGTTACATAAATATGCTAAGGAAGAAATTACTTTTGAGACGAAAAATATATCAGTTATCATTATTTAATTATCAAGAAACCCAATACATCATGATAATCATTAAAATAAAACTGAAATATTGTTCATTCCACTTTATTGTAATAAATATGATCATATATTATATTATCTTTTAGATATTCAAACACGACATTACATTAATCCATCTATATATAATTATGATCAATATTGGTATATCCTCTAACTTTTAACTTGGTAAAATACTCTCAAATACAATTTAATTACATTTCATAATAATTCTTTTTATATTCCCCAGAAAACAACTACTAGGATCATTTAATGATAGAAACCCACATAAAACTAATACATGAAATTCACATGAGAATATACCTCACACAACCTAAATGAGTTCATTAATTATATTTCAGACTTATATGGAATAATAATACCTCGTATATGACTCTATATTTCTAAAAAAATTCCTTATATTATGAAAAATTCATCAACATGTTTCCAATAACATAAAATTCCAATGAGTCCAAGAATTCATAAAAAAATAGGTTTATTAATCCTATAAATATATATAATTAATGAGACACTCTAATAGGTATCACCCTGAATACATCATTCACATAGTGAATCCTAGAGGATCAATTCTAAATGTATAACTCATGTAATATCATATCATAATATCTATAATTGACATATATTATAATGAATAATAAATATCCATTCAATAAATTTAAAAATTCATAAATCCTTTTGAATGGATATAATTTCATCAGTATTAAAGCATTCAACCACTGGTAATCCATGAAAAAATAAACAATTCAATTTTCATTCATTAAAATTAACATTAAAGCTCACTAAGGTTATATAATATTTCTATTGAGTCCAATCTATAACAAATCATCATGTAGAATCCATAAACCCCCCAAAAATGAATGTGATATGCATTATAGACATATAGTAATTAAAAAACTATTGTCCATTAGATTTATTTTGAGAATTATCATAAAATTAGCGTGTAAAGTGATAACCTCCCAATGTGATATGTCATTAAATTACTCAAAAAAAACACTTAACCAGCTTTACATATAACAATATTGACATAAATAAACAAACTGTGACTATTAATACTTATAAATTATGTAGTACACATGATGATCTTATTTTCCAATGAATATCATAAATTCTCTTACATTTTTATAGATACCTACTCAGTGGTAATTGAAATTCATGAATCACTTCATAGAATAAATCTAATTATGTTTAGTGATTAAAATGTCCCAAGAAAAAAATATCATTATTTTTTCATAAATAATGATTCCATCCAAAAATAGTATCACTAAACTAGAGACCCAAAATTTAAATACCATGTATTATTAGCTATATTTGTATCGCATATTTTATATAATTTGGAAATCTTTATCCATATTAAAAATATATTACACTCTTTATAGAATACATATTGGTTAAACTCATCTTCATAACCTAGGGATTTGATATATATGAATTGGTTGAGATAAAATTATTAATAAGGGGAACCTATAATTTTTTCATAAAGTTTAGATCATGACAATATAATAAAACATTGTAAGTGAGTGAAATATTATTTAAAATAAAATGGAATAATAATATTTATTCTCAGTAAATGATGAGAGGATATGTAATTTCCACATAGAAAATATATATCCTGGCATAATGTAGTGGAAACATAAAAAAAATAAACATTATCAATGGATCACGAGCATTGGTATAATTATATTCCATGTCATGGAAGCAAAGCATAAGAGAAAAATTTTAAACTAACACATACATATTAATTGTAAAATAGTTTTGCTGGAATCATTACCCATTTCACATAATTGGGTATGGTAGGAATCACTACTAAATTTATATAGTGGGGTAGGAATCACAACTCCATTGACATGAAAATAGTGGAGTATGAATTACTAATAGATTCCCACAATGTAGTGATGAAATAAATAATTTATGATTCCTATAGCGAAGAGAGAGAAAATAAGATACTTTCATAATTATCTCATGTTATATACATCCTTAACCAATTAATTTAATTATCATATAGTAACCCATTAATATGAATCCATAAATATTCATTTTTATGTAAACAAATAATTAATTTCATAAAAAAAATCTAATGGAACTAAAAATGGGTGTCAAATAATTTAATATTGCTATAAAAAATTGTCAATAAGAATATAAAAGGATGATACCATTACTCAATGAACCCAAAATACTATTTCAATATGATATTTATAGGTTGGTTCCTAAAAAATAACTCAATAATAATAATTTTTTTGGGATAAATTGATAATTATTATGAAATAATAATAGTTTTTTGAAAAAAATATTTATTTTCTCTATAAAATATAATATTGCTTCCAGATTAAATTTCATTATAAATATGGTCTCTTTATATAAATTAAAAATAATAAATTTTTAAAAATAATTTTTTAATGAGATTTCAAATAACTAATCTTGAAAAATACACAATGTTTACAAAAATGTGATGGTTAAATATTTTGAAAAATGTTACATTTAGAAATTAGTATTCATTAATAGAGCCTTCAAAATGAAATAATTGTTTTCAAACATGATGTGAATGATTATAAAAACACTTAATTTTGTAAAATAAACTCAGTAATATATCATTGAAAATATATATATGCTATTAAATTAAATTTCAAGTCGAAGATAAATGAATTTATATTTAAATGATTAATTTAAAAAAATATCATTTTTGAACATTCACATCAAAAGAATTTTAATAAACAAAATTTTAAAAATAGAAGATTGGAATTATAATGTTGAGATGAGATAAAATATAATTTTAATTAAGAATAAAGAAGAGAACAGTAGTGGGGAATAAAAATATAGTCATTAAGGGGATATTGTCATTAAAGAGGAAACAATTAATTCTTAACCTTTATAGTCATTTTTGCTGTATGAATATATTGAACATGAATATTTTAGTCAAATTCATACTCATCCCCATATGTAAAGATAATGTAATATCAAATTAAATAATATTATGGAATCAACAAATAATGTGAGAAAGATGTTTGAGAAAATATATTCTAACTCAACAACGGGAGTTGAGTTAGTAAATATCCTTGCAACCTTGGTATCTATTGAATTGAAACACATTTAATTAAATAACAAAATATGTCCATTAAGACCCCATGACTAACATAAAAATGGTAAAAATACCATTCACTAAAAAGTAATATCACTATATTAGGGATATTATGGTGAAAAATAAGAAATATTTCTCACCAAATTATTTTTGAGACAGAGAACGTCCTTACCTTAATTCCTAGCTTCCTCTAGAGTACCTGAATAATTTATAAAAAGAAATTATATATCTTAATAAAATATTTCAAAACCTTTTTCATATTACCAATTGTAAAAATTGTTTATAATTATTTCTTTATTCATATTATTTTGTTATTATCCATTATCAATACCAGTGTGAGTAATCATTATCATTTTAAACTAGTTTTGTAATAGTGGTATTCTTATTAATTATTATATCAATTTTTTTCATTCCCAAATCATACAAAAAACTAGAATTGTTTTTTATTATATTCAATAAAATTTTAATTTCATTATATTGGATTTTTAGTCATGATTCTATTAGAAACAATTATACACAATAATGTTTTTATGATCTTTTACAAACAAAATATGGTTTCTTAGATATTTTGTTTACTATTAATGTTACCTTTTAAAAACAAAAAATAGATCATAATTTAGATATTTTTATCATATATAATCTTTAATTAAATTCTCAAAGCCATCTATGATATTATTTTAATAAATATTTTAGGTTGGTCTTTAGACCAACACAAACTGAACATATAAGAATTAATGGATGATTATGAATATGAAAGTTGTTTATTTTTCAATATTATCATTATTATTGAAGAATAGTTTTATTATATATATATATTTTTAATGTATTTAATCATATTAAAAAATATTTTATAAAATAATAAATTCCTACATGAATATGAAATATGTTACATTATCATGGTACTAGACCACACAACACCTAGTTAATATTTTTATTTCACAAAAAATAAGAACAAAAGGTATATTATAATATTATTCTTAATATTAATTATTATATTTTTTTTAATATTTATTCTTTTATTTACCACATTTATTTATACGATAGATCTGGTTTTAAAAAACATAAAGCATAATTCACTTGTGGCGATAGTCCCTAATAATTTTGAATGACATATTAATTTTTCACATCGTAAAAGGGAAATGGTAGTTAAAAATTAATACAATAGAAAAATAAAATTCCATATAAAACCAATAAAAATTTAATTATATTTTAAATATGACATTGAAATTGAATAAATATGATATAATGGTAATTAATTTAACAATAAATAAGTACTGACATTGCGGTCTTGAGTTTTACCTTAAAGGACTACCCAGAATAAGAGAATGTGTGCTACATTGTTGTGAGAAAAAACTAAAATATGACAAATGTAATTATATATTAATTAAAATATCAGATTATTAGGGGGGAAATAAATTCGTTGATAATGGTTATGATGGGGTGGGGAGATGCCTATTTTATAAGTGCATATAATTGAATTTTTTAGGCATTTCAAATTATTTATAATAGAGAACATATTTGAACTCGTAATGTTACTCCAAAATTGAAAATAATGGAGTGGGGGATTAAATATGATCTATAATACATCATTCATTAATTTTAAAATATTTTTAAAACATGTTTCAAGTCTTTTACACTGAAGAAATTTAAGGTTTACCATTATTTGGTTTTATTGTGGTAAAAAAATTTCACCTATGAAATTTAATTTTCATTAAAAATAATAATATATCCAATGAAACATTATTTGGAGATAATTCATTCAATTATTACATTAATTTCATTATATAAAAATTCTATGTGTAATAAAACTTTATTTTAACATTAGTATATATAACACCTAATAAACCGCTTTCTAAAAAAGGTATTTTTATTCTTCAAAATTATGTGTATGATAAAATTATCAATTAAATTCATTTTAATGATGTTAATCGGTTTAATATAAAACAAATAAATAATCTATTTATTTCAAATAAAATAAATATTCATTTTAAATAAATAATATTTAATTTAAATAGAATAAAACATAAGTTTTTTTCAAAAATGTTACATGTGTTTTTAAACATTGATTTTATAAATTCATAATACTATATAAAAATTTATTTTTTTACACCTTAATAATTATAATATCATGAAAAATATTTTACAATTTTTTAAATTATAAATAATATTTGAGATAGTCACAGCGGCTATAATTTTGGGAGAAATTATTTTTTTCACTATTTACCATAAATATATTACATAAAAACATGTTAATATAAACATGAAATCGTAATTTAAAAAAAAGATATTCACTTTTTTTAATTAAAATGATAAAATAATAAATACTATATTTAAATAAATTTCAAAATATAAATAAAATATATTTTACTAAAAAACTATTTTGAGCATTAATTATTCTTGATATTATTTAATTCCAATTAATAATTAAATTAATTTTGATATATTATTTATACTATTTTAATATTGTATATTATCATAATAATCATTTCAAATTGGATGATTTAATTTATTAACATATTAAATAGTAATTTGGAAAAGATGAATCTATTTTCTAATATTAAATCATTTTATGTATTTATCCCATAAATGTGAGAAATTCCAATTGATTACAATAATTTTCTTTTGTATATCATTTAGGCATATTATAATATCATAATAATTTTGAAATAATATGCTACAAATTATTTTGGTTTGCATTTGCGTGTGAAGTAATATATTTAGAGAAGTGTTTATTAAAAAAATCCAAAATATTAATGTGTTATATTTTATGCACTTAAATAAATTATTTCATTACTATTTTAATTATCAGATATAATAAAAATATATAATTTTATCTATGATATTGAAATGACTCAAGATAATTGTTTTGAGAGATAATAACTTTCTATTCTTATGAAACATATATTTTTTCTAATAAATGTGTATCCCTATCATTGAGTTTTCACCAAACCATTAAAAATAATAGTCTAAATTTGTTAGGAATTGAGACGTAATAATATAATTTACTTATAAACGCTTTTATTATCATCCATTAATTTTAAAATCATATAGGTTGAAAAAAATGTGACGACCTAATTTTTAAGAATATATTCTCATTTATGTGGATAGAACCAATAAAAATTAGTTCATCTAAATTAAAGGTAATAAGACATTAAAAATGGAAAACATCAATAAATTATTAACATGTAATATAATAATTTTAAAACTAGATGTTTTCTCATCATTATAATCATCAATTTAATTACTTGTTTCTATATAAAAATCATCTATATATTCTAGGTTGCTAAAAATAGAAAACTAACAGAATGATTAAAACATACAGTCAAGTATAATTGTTCCTTGATTTCCACATTCCACAAAACTAGTATGATAGCTTCTGATTTAACTTATTCTCATTACATAGGATGTTATTAAGGCTTTCTATCCTCATTTATCCTTGGATTTTGGATTCAATTTTCATAATTCCAAATCTACCAACACGTAATAAATTGTAGAGTGGATAGTGTATTAATTTTTAATTTTATAATTTCCAAAATACTACATAATTTATTTACAGATATTTTTCAATTATAATATTGATTTCCATTCCTTATATACATGATATATTTTTTATTACCATTGAGGCATTCCATTGGGTGCCCCTTCCCACATTTTTTACGTGACAAATTTTTTTACATATTTCCCTTATTCATCTTTAACATCTAAACATTTGTGAGACTACATAAATATATTATTTGTTTTTTACATTAATACAACTAAAGTAACATTGTTAATAATGATTATTGATATATGGGTAGACCTAATCAAAAGGTCTCTAACTACAACGCATATCCCATTATGTTCCTTGTTTGGAATATAACCACATTATTTGTAGAATTCATCATTAACTTGATTTTTTCAAGAAGAATGAATTACTAAAACCCAAAAGGGTTAACATAAGAGATAAAAATGTATAAATATTATATAACTATCACAATTGATCTCATGAAAACTCATCTAATAAATTTATAACTATTGAAACACATCAAATTAGCTATTTATTCAACCTAAACTTCTTTTAGTTCAATAAAGGTATATTTTCTTTTGGTTCACTCAAAATTTTTATTATATTTACAAAACATATTAAATCACTCATGATGTATTTTAAATATAATATGATCAACCAAAAAATACCCAATGTTAGTTTCAGACAAGGTGGGAAATTACCCAGTTTTTATAGATGTTAATAATTTCATTAATGACCAACCAAACCATTTTAATGTTAATACACCTAGGTGTATCAATTCTAGATTGTGAATTGGATTTTAGTTTATTGATTATGATTTCATTTCCATGAAAACTACAAAATAACGACAAAACAAAAATTTTAGGATGTTATGTTGTACATATAGTTTTACATTAGACTTATAATTATTTTCATAACTAAATTTCTATAAAATAAAACAAAAAATAAAAAACCCAAATTTGATGTCAAATTATATAAGTCAAGATAAAAAAAATTATTTCACTATTTTATATGAATAATAAATATATTTTTAAATAGTCTCAAAATACCTTGGAAAAGATTATTTAGCTTCGTGGAATATTTATATATATATATATTTACAAATTATTTTTAATAAAGGCATGTCATCATTTCTCTATAATCAAACTATACAAGACTGCCTTTTGTATTTATTATAGGTTATACTAATGAACCTATCACAGGGAACAGAAAATTAAGAAAGTGGTGGGAATGAATTCCTAATAAAAGAAAAAATCATTATCTTCATGTCATCATGGTTTAGATAATAATAAAATGAGTAAACATGATCTAGGAGAAATTTACTTATTAACCATAATGTGGAACGATTAGTGTTATCCATGAGACATTACAAATTACATATAATCTAAAAATATCAAACATATAACATACCAAAAAGGTGCGGAATTATGGAATATTAAACACAAGTTATAGAGAATAATCATAGGACTAAGTATATTCAATTCCATTGAATTAATGAATAAAATTATACTATAGAACTAACATTAGAATAGAAATAAAAAACATAGAGAAGTAATCAGTGAAACCTCATCATTTAAGCCATTGTATTGGTGTCTTGAGCTTATATTCCATATGGATTCCAGTCTTCCTTCTCATACACAAGATGGTACTAAATATCGCTGAGGTATTATAATATTATTATGGGGAGACTATACCATTATTATTAGAGTGTAAAACATAAAATATATACGGAAAACATCACATAACATCACAAACTAAATAAATAAACTATGGGTAAAAACACTAAGTCGCAACCCATGTAATAGAATAATATTATAATAATATATGGGAATGGTATACATAATAAATTTTTCCTGAATATAAAAAAAATAAAAAGTAAGAGGACCAAAATATAGTATAATATTAGGAGATCTGAGCATTATCCTAGACCCTAGTTACCAAAAACATGTATTGAATCTTCCGTAGGTCACACTCCATTCTCCAAATGTACATCCATACACTCTTTTTATATACCAACTACTAGAACAACCCGTTTGTGAATATTCCTAGTAATTCACCACCATGATTATATAAATTTATATCCAGTTTGATCAAATATTTTACATATTTTTGTATCTCATAATATTTTAAATTTGGAAATTAAAAAAATAAAATAGTATACCATTAAACAATCGGCTCTATTGTGGCATCCTTGTAGAACATACCTACTTTCACCAATGTTGGAACTCTCTGAGCATTACTCAATGGTCATTTCAACTATAGTCACCACACTGAATCAAGGTGTGCATCTCGACATTCAAAATATAATATATTATGTGGAATCTCGGTACTGATTCATTTATTCCCAAGCATTTATTTTCTTGTTGAATCTATGTGTCTCATCATGGAATTCCTAGCCCATGTATCATCTAACATACAAGGATATCATCCCAAAAATCCCATTTATATTGTATTGTATCATATATGAAATCTAATATATAATCCCAAAAATAAAATTAATTTAACAAAATACACATGGTGTAATGCAAGGATCTTATCCTATCATTTTCATTCATTTAGAATTACATATCTATCATGGAATCCAAGTAACTCATCTCAGCATTCCCATTCAATTAAATAAGACAATATATAATCATCTATGTCACTCTACATGTTATTATACCCATGTCTAATGTCAAATCATTCTTATTAAGTTCATGTCCAGTTATATCAAATGAAAAATTAAAGTGAGATGTGTTTCAAAATTCTTATTTATATAGGATTAACAAGATAAATTACCCAATTCAATCATATTAAACAATTCCTTATGTGAATTATAATCCAGGGTACTTTTGAACCTCTTAATAACATTTTTTTTATTCATATGGTCAAGTCCTTAGTCTATAATATCCCAACAATTTCAATTTAATATTAATAAAACCATACATAAGTTATTGTCACTGAAAAATAGTTTTTGGAGGCTATAAATAGACATTATGAATTATATTTTCATTATATTAATGGGGTTCTAGAGTAATTTTTTTGAAAAAATATCTAAATATAGATTCTAGGTTCAATACATGGAAAATTATCATTTTCATCATATATATATATCATACTATATAATGATAAAACCTTAGGGGATAACTTGAAAAAATCTGATCATAAGTTAGAGGATCTTCACTAGTTGAGTGTTGTCCTATAGTTCAATGAAAAATAAGAGAAACAGATAAACCAGAAAAATTATCTAAAAAATCGTAAATATTATCTTTAAATATTGAAACTCCACCAGCTAGGGATAGACGTAATAAATTTAAAGTAGACGACTCTTAGGCTCACCTAATTCCTTTCAATGCATTTGATTGCAATTCAAACAAGCTTGATCTTATAGGGATCCACCATGGAAATGGACGGTTGAGAAGGTTACAAATGATATTGGAAATATCCGTTAAAATTGAAGAATTATGTTTTATAATTAATGAGGGGGGACATAAAATGTACCTTTTTCCCAAAAAACAAAAACCAGAACACATTGGTTGGTTGGTGGACCACACTGGCGAACATGTGATCCATAATATAAATTCAACCCACTATGAGGCCATATAACAAACATCTTATTAACATCATAGTCCACTTAAAACCCATATTGAAATTCATTTATTTTACCAAAATTCCATTTTTAGGAAATTTAACCCATGGAACTCAAATTTAGAGTCAAATAAAATATATAAACCTCTAATAATAAAAAAACATAATAAATTATTAATAACTAAATATCCATATGGACTTGGGGTTTTACAATGACCCCAACATACAAATAATCTTCATTAAAAAGAACACCCCAGTATTTTAAGCCCCAATTCAGTAACAAAATAACACAATTATTGGTCACTTACTATGGTTATACCAAAAATGTATCAATCATCATGATGGTTTAAACCATAACCCTTTTAAATATTTCAGCAACAAACTATCACTCAAATTCTACTTGAATCCCCTATACTAGTAATATCTACTGAGTCTTAATTCCCAACATCATACCTAGTTAGTAAGTTTCATAATTCTACATCATAATACTCTAATAAAAAAACTACACCCCAAAGTGCAGTGTCCCTTCTAATACAATCTTTCCCACAAATGCACACCTCAAAACTATCATTGGTATGTCTCGTTAAAATACGAAAGTATCATAAACTCATTTACCAATCCATATTTCATATTGATACATAATCATGGTCCAACATAATAATTACTTCCCATAGGTACCATTCCTCAACCAAAGCACCTATAATTCCAAGCAAAATAAAAATATTAGAACCCTAACTTGGTTGTTCCCCTATAACTAACCCTCACCCACTATGTTCATAAAATTTAATTCTTGTAATTATCAGAAACCTATGTAGACAAAAACTCCCCACTCAACCATTTTAATAAATACACTCCAGTACACGAAATTCATATTACATATATATAGGAATAACCTAAATGATACCAAAAACTATCAATACATGGGTGCCTAAAATCCTTGATTGTGTTATATAATTGATTCATTAACGTAAAAATTATTTCAGGTTTTGTAAACAATGAAATGTCCCATGGGGAAACCCTGAAACCTATGACAAACCACCCTAGGACACTATTTTGAGAAAGTTCTACATAAGGATCCAACATGCATCAACCAACAATTGAACTAAACAACACACAAAAGGCTAGTACAACTCCATGATCCATATCCAAAACTAATTTATTGATTTTTACTATCTTTTATTCAAACGTTCCAACACCCCATTTTTTCCCAAACGCTCCGATCATAAATGAAACACAGACATCATTAATTACATGATGTATATTGAGCTGATTCCAACCCACCATATCAATTAAAAATAAAAAAACACTTAAAAATTCATTTGATGACTATTCTAAATGATCAATTATAACTATTAATGAATCATTGGATCCCCAAATCATGATTCCCTTTAATCCATCAGACTTCCTTGAATATGAAAGTTATTAATGAAGTAAATCATTAACATTCAGTGAAAATCCATTTTAATGTCTCCAAAAAATAACTCTCCATTGTTCTCTATTAGGAGTGTCATAATCCCATCAATTAGACTTTCCTATACATTATTATTAATATATCAATAATTAATATAGATGTGAAACCTAAATTAAAAAACACTTTATTTTATTCCTAGAATCATCCATGGGATCTATATACTTGAAAAACAACAGCATAATGGATAGTCTCGATATATCAATGACACATTAATTAAATTTTTTATGCTTTCATGAACTATTTAATGCTCTAAAAAATGAAAAAAATGAAACTATTTTATTAAAGAAAAAATTTTACTATTTTAAATAATATTTCTATAAATAGTCATGGAGTCTAGATGATAATTCAGGACCCATGGAGCCTCAGTATTAATATAATAAAAATTGTAAATATATAACATCATGCATTCTTGTTTTTACTAAAATAATTAAATATCTTATGAATGGATTTCTAGATGGGAAATATTGATACTTATATTAAATCAATAGTGTGTTTTTCCCAAGAAAAGATATATTCCTTGATATCATTAAGTGTTTTTATGAGATGTCATGGGATGAATAATAATTAAGTTAAATAACTAATTAATATATTCAATATTTATTTTTATGGAACTTAATCGATCTCTATTTATTCCTAGATATGGAAAATTCCTTGGGTTATCATCACAACACTAGTGATTTGAGAGTATCATTAAGGTATTTGATGATCAATAATGAGATGGTGAGTTGAAAATAAATTTTATAAGGTGTATGTATTCAGAAAAGAAGTTCTTATATCATTTCAACAATAAAAAGATAGAATACTACTTAACCTATGATCGATCAAATCATGATATGGTGTATTTATTTTTAATAGATTAATCACCTTTATTATTATCTCATATAAAAACTAAATTAATACCTTTAGTGTATTAATTATTAGGTTGATTTCATGATTTTTAGTTGATTTTTATCTACATATAATTATAATTTTATTTATAGATTCCTTTTAATTATAATAATTTATACATTTTCTTCATCAACAGATTGAGGGAAGCCAAAAAATTCCATCACTTACGCATCCCATTTTTTATATTTTTCTCTCTTTGTTCATTGGGAGATAATCATTACTTTTTCTTTTAGTCATTGGATTTCCAATACTATGATATTAATCCTTGAATTATCAATATTTATAATAATGAATATTTTATGTGTGTTTATATTCAATACTATAGAATGATTTAGGTGAATTTGAAATAAAGGAAGATCAAGAGTTTTGATATTGTGATTTTCATTAAAGGGTTAGTGATTTCGTTATGATGTGTGATAAGAATCTACATTGGAGTGGATGGGTGTCCAGAATATAGCCACACAAAATAGATCAGGTAGGTTGGACCCCGTATCTTTGATATACTAGTGTGACTATAAGTTGAATCGACATTGGTGGAAATATAGGCAATGTACAAAGAAAAAATTAAAGAATATGTAAAAAACTATGTTATACGACATGTAGTTTGGAGGAAAACACACCTTGTGGGGTCCCATCCTTGATATAAAGGGTTTACTATCAGAATAAAGAATCACACCTCATTTTACTGTTCACATGTTAGGTTACCATTGTTCGGCAACCCACTGTGTACCCTAGGGTTACATAGGCACTACCATTACTTGTAAACACGTGTAAGACCAGTGTAAATGTAATAAACAGAGAATATGGGAATGAAAAATGGATAAAAGCATAGGAATATAATCAATAATGAATGGGATAGCCATGATATGTTGTGTATTCCCCATACATTACAATTACCTTCCCTATAATAGGTTGGACCCTCCATCCTCCTCTTTTGTACTGAGTATTATTAGGGTATATTCCATTTGTCCATCATTATGAGGGTATTATGTTGAATCCCCTAAAGCATAGTATTATTAATCCCCTTTATATATATTTTTATTGTATTGTGTCAAAACATTCTTTTTATAGCCCAAGTTGTGATCCCCCATAATTATTCTCTATGTTAGGTTGGGTATAGTTTTACTAACTTCTAGGTTGTGTGATCCACATCATAATGAAATTATATTGGTAGTGTTTGGTGTCATTCATATTCCATTTTTTTGATCCACTATATATCTTTCAATATATTATATCTTTCAATATTTACATATTCATGGATAGGCCAAATAGTCATGACCTCATGGATGATGGCCATTTTTATTGGCAGGAATCGATAGGTGTGTTCTCTCATACATATGTTATTTTGAATCCTTAAGAAATATCAGGTACTAGAAGTGTGTTTTTGACCTTACCTTGATTTATGGTGTTTATATTTTATATATATTTTCTAATGCTAATATTATTTCATAGATAACTCTCTATGATATTATTTTTTTAGTTTTTTTGGTGTATCCAACATGGTATTATTATACTCACCCCCTATATGGGTTCTAGACACCCATGTCATGTCTTGTTTTAATGATCGGCTATTGTTTCATAGATCAAGGATCATGTGGAAAATGTTGATTATTGTTTCTCTAGACAAATGATAATCAGTTAAAGGTTTTTCATTTTGATAGTAATCCCCTCCTTACTGTGATGTTGGATTTTTTCGTAGTTTTAGAGGGATAATTTTTCCCTTTTGGTTTCCAATTCTTTTGTCAAAATATACTGTGGGGTTTGGTTGTATGTCAAAATCCTAGTATTATTTTATCATTTAGTTCTAAAATTTGTGGGTGTTTTTATATTTGTCCCATTATACAGGCATTTAGGCTAAGTCCATCCATTTGTGTGATATGCCTACACAGTGCTTGTCACTAGTGAATGGCCTATTGAAGAAAGACATGGGGTGTCACAATCATCTTATCACAATCTATAAGGGTTCTAGTGGGTCAGGTCATGATAGATTGGTATCTATCTATGTATATCATAGGACCACATTTTAGAGATAGTGTTGTTATGGGGGATGGTTTTGGAAATGGTTTTATAGTGTTGACGTGTATTGATTTCACCCCTCGTGCAGGGGAACATAGCACAAGTATGGAATCCAATATATCCACTAATCCATACTCAAATAACATTCCTGATTACCTGGTACACATATTCATAAGTTTCAAGGAAATCATTGATACATTAATCTTATAGGAATGAGTTGTGGTTCCAACATCCTACTTATGTCAACCCCTAAGATGTACTCTTTGATGGCGGTTCACTTGAACCTTTAAAAAAACCACCATGACAATATCTATCTAGGATTTTGTAGTGGGATTGTGATGACTACTAACCTAGTGGTGTCGATTCAATTTATAGTTTTGTATAGGATGTTTAACCTTAGCCGGGTTTTCCATACATACCTCTAAAAACTAAGTAGCCAAATTTCCCATGAAGTACAAGAATCCTAAATGTATAGATTTAGTGCACATCATAAGTTAAAGAGGCATAAAATGCTTTTTTTGGGGATCTTGTAACCCTTGAGGTAAAGTAATATCTACACTCTATTCGGTGTTGATTTTCCTTTTTATGACCCTTCCTACTATATGGTGGTCGAAGTGTGTAGCCTCATCTTGGGATATGTTTGGTGTTGGTTAGTAAGGATTCGTAGACGCATGAAGAGTTTACTATAACATTGAATATATTCTAGAATCTCTATATAGTGTAATTTTACCTGATGGCATTTCATGAAGTATATATCCAATATATTCTAGAGTTCAACCAAGGTAGGTTGTTTGCAAAAAAAATATCCATCGAGGTTTTGTAACATCTCATGATACACCAAAGACATGGATTGTAATGTGTACATTAGATCATGTAACATCAAGTTCGACCTCCAAAAAACAATATATATGGTGTATTATCTCTTTGAATTACTCCCTAGGGTGATCATCATCACAATCCCACTAAAATAAATACTAATGTATTTACCTGAATGTGATTTCATTTCATATATAAAGAGATGTTCTATCATTATTTTCATGAGTTTCATAAGTGTATGATTGGAACCTAGATATTGATTCTTCTAGAGGATTTTGTTGAGTTTGTGGAGTTTTATGTTACCTCCAGAGCTGATATGGGATGTGTTGTGATGCATAAATAAGAGAAAATTCCCAATCAAACTCGAAAGATGAATCCACGTGATAAGAACTAAGTTATTCATGATCTTGATATGGATTCTAGAGTTTTATACCTAATGATGATTCAAAACCAACTTATTAGTTATAATTTTATCATACATTCTAATGATAAGAGTATAATGTATTAATTTTAACATAAAAAACAAAACTTGATGATGATTTTATGTCTAGAGTTCATGTTGTATAAAGATTAAGAGGTAAAATATATTTCTCCAAAGGGGATTGTGGTTTAGATGAACTTAACATGATATATGGTTCATATTCATTTAAGGAGGTGCTTTAGAAATTAACCACAATGTATTTAACATTACCAGATGATGATATAGTAGCTTAACTCCAATCGATGTTTGTTATACCACCACATCAATAGAATGTTAGAGAGGCTCATATTCTAGAGGTCTATTGTGAGACCTTGTTTAGATAAATACCCATTGGACATGATCCTAATGGATTTTATAAGGCCGGGGAGGATGTAATCCTTTTATAAGAGTCGATTATGGTACTAATGATGCTATGAGATGAGGTATTGAGTTATTTTCATTCATATCCCATAACTGTTCATTAAGGAGTTTCAAATATAAACCTAGACCATAGGTTTAATTTCTGTTTTCTAGGGACGATGAGGTGTGTTGGAAATTTTACCAAATGATGCCTCACTTTATAGGATTTGTGACTGAGAAACATGTTTTAGTACATTTGGATCAGCCACATGAGGATTCAGAGTAGATGTGGAATGGTATCTATATGGACATTTTTGAATGAATTCTATGATCATTTATATTTCATTATGTTATCTAGGTGAACATAGACTATATCACCATGCCTTCAAACTTCGTAGCTATCTTAGTGAATAGATCATTTTGGATATTATGATGACTGCACATGCAGGGGTTAGTCCAAATTCATGTATTTCATTCAATGATTAGCTTAGACCATTATTCTTTCTTCTTGAACTGAATTTAGAGAGGACATTAGGATGCCATTGGCACTCTATTTAGGTTTAGTATGATACTTCACCCTAAAAAAGATGCATATAAAGATAAAAACAATAAATTTCAATTGGATATGATTTAATCCATCATTTTGTAATTTGACCACTATTCAGATGATCACATACACATAGTAGTGTTTTCATATAGAAACAGTTACTATTCCACTATTAATATGGAACCATTCAAGGCCTTGCTTAGGATACCTTTTAGGTCAATGTTGTGATGGACTGATCCAAGGGAGTCAGAACAGATGAGATTAGAGTTAGTATGAGAGTCAAAATAGAAGGTTTAGATAATCATGGAGTAGATGGGGATTTTCCATACCCCTTAGAGATCTTACATTGAATGACGAAGTAGGTCATTATAGTTCGATGTGGTAGACCATGTTTTCTATATGGTGTCACCATGGTGAATATTATGTATCATTGGACATGGAGGAAATTTATCTTAGAGATTCATTATCCATTTTCAAGATAATACATATTGTATGAATTGTGGGGAATCTCTTATCTGAACCAATGTAGTCAAACTAGATAGATGATATCTTACATGTGACATTGTTGAATAGGTATCATCATGATTCCTTTCACATTATCAACTAGTGTGATATGAACATCAAGGATGGATATACTATTGAAAATTAATTGGTTGAGATAAATGACTTTCAAGAGAAGATTCTTCATGAGATAGATATGTAGGATCGAAATATGATATGAGATGCTCAATATACAAGAGGGGGGGTGAATTGTATACTTTAAAAATTCCTTTGGAACCTTTAAAGTTAGTTATGAACAACTAAAGTTTCCTTAGAAAAGGAAAGGACTAAGTTTAACAAAGTTAAACTAAGTAGATTCACAACACCTCTAACACCGAACTAAACTTGGAAAGAGATTCCAAAAGTAGGTTCCGGAAAAATGGTTCCGGAAATTGAAACTTAACAAAAGTTACAATATGAGATTCTACCTTAAAGCGTATAGAATCTAAATGAAACAGAGTAAGTAAGGAAGTATAAGAAAGTTATACTTTCCTTAAGATACAAATTGCAGTGGAATAACAACAAGTAGTAAAACTACTAGTAACAAGATAATAGTCTTTTAACCCAAAGAGAAGGGTATCCAACAACCTTGGATAAAGGTCCCTTGATTTATACTTTCAAGCAAGTCTGTCTTACCCACACCAGGGTAAGCCCTCGATACGAAGATCGGAGTCTCTGTCTTGCTATCCCCGCAAGCCCTCAACTTCAAGGTAGTTGGCAACCTCTGTCTTCCTCAGCAAGGAAGTCCTCGATCTTTAAGGTAGTCGGCAACCTCTGTCTTTCTCAGCAAGAAAGCCCTCGATCTTTAAGGTAGTCGGCACCTCTGTCTTCCTATCCCCGGAAGCCCTCGAATGTAATCACCAACATTCGGAGTCGCACGAAGCTTTGAGAGTTAATAAGAGACTCTCTCTCTAGAAATCACTTCAACAGCATGTAAGCACTTTTTCAGCAATCAGCACCGAGCTCTTTCAAATGAGCTCCTATTTATAGGTAAGGTCGGCTCCTTCTCCAACTGTCATATTTCCTTAAAGTTCGGAGGGACCTGTATACGTGTCACTTAGACAACGGTTAGTTTGTAACAAAATGGACGACATCGTTTTATAACAAAACAAGTGTAACAGAAAGTACGACATCGTTTTAAACTCTAACATAAAATTTCGGAATAGAAATTTCGGAGTGAAAGTTCCGAGTGAATAAATTTAGAGTGTATAAAACAATGATAATCAGATTCTGTTTAATAGGTGAAATCGGAATGAGAATTCGGAATAGGAATTTAGAATAGGAATTCGTCATCAGAAATCGTAATGAGAATTCGTTATTAGAATTCGTAATGAGAATTTATCATCAGAATTAGTAATGAGAATTTATCATCAGAATTCGTAATGAGAATTCATCATCAGAATTCGTAATGAGATTTCATCATCAGAATTCGTAATGAGAAATCGTCATCAGAATTCGTAATGAGAATTCTTTATCCGAATTCGTAATGAGAATTCGGAATGGGATTTCTTCATTAGAATTCGTAATGTGAATTCTTCTTCAGAATTCGTATCCTGAATCTGGAATAGAACTAAGTCAGAATTCATATCCAGAATTCGGAATGAAACTTCCTTATAGTTCTTGTCCAGAACCGAATCCTAAAAACAGAATACTTTTATATCAATGTTTTTATGATTCCGAGAAAGTGAATCCGAATTTCATACTTAAGAAAAATATTAATGAAAATATGATAAGGATAAATTTTTCTTATAAAAGCGTTTTTCCTTAAGAAAGCATTTTTCCTTATAAAAGCAATTTTCCTTAAGAAAGCATTTTTCCTTACAAAAGCGATTTTCCTTAAAGATAAGGTGTTTGTGATTTTCAAAACAAGAAGGAATGGAAAAGTCATAAGGAAAACCTTATTGACTCAACAATCTCCCCCTTTTTGGAAAGCACAAACATCCTTACGAAAAATCTATTCTAAGAAGAAAGAAACATATTAAAGCTTATCTCCCTTGGTATAAGAATATAGATGAATACGACTAACTCCCCCTTAGGCTTTGAGTCTCTAAGGATCGTATTCATATTTCCGGAGTGATGTTTCTTTAAGAAAAACTCCCCCTTAAACAAACTCTTATTAGAGTTCTATCTCCTTGGGTATTTTTCTTTCTCCCCCTTTGATAAGCACTTATTAGATTTCCTCTTTTTCTTAAGGATCTTTTCCTTCTCCCCCTTTGTGATTTTCAAAAAGAATTGGAGGGAATGGAAACAAAATAACAAAGTACCTGAAAAGATTAGTAACGGCAGCAATAGAAACAACAAGCACAATTTTCATTATATTTGAAATGTCAGCAACAAAAACAGATTACAACAAAAATATCGGATTGGTCATTTCGGATCTTTCTCCTTCGACATGAGCCCCTTGAGAATTGTCTTGATCTTCTTGAGATCCTTATGATCTTCCTCTGCTTGCATTTCTAAGGCAACTATTCTTGCTGACTGAGCTTCAATGATTTCTTCCTAAGCCTTCAACTTTTCTTCCTGAGCTTCTATTTTCTCTTCCTGAGACTTTATCCTTTCTAGAAAATTGATCCGATGATCCCTTTCAAATTTCCAACTTTGATTAACAGAGTTGAGCTTTCCATTCAGATCTCTTACTTCCTGACTCCGAATGTTCTTTTCCTCTGTCAATTTCTCATCGAATGAGGCAGTCATCTCATGAAACTTCTTGTCCTCGGTTTGAAATGCAGCCTTAACATTCTCCTGAAACTCATCCAGCAACCTCATCTCTTCCACATTCTTCTTCGACCAGCTAGTCATCCTTTTGCACGATCTTTTATGTGCTTCGTAACCAATAAAGAAATTTTTGAACTGGGCTTCTATCTCAACACATTTATCCATAACCATGGATACAGAGTCGGTTTTCTGATTCATTGTATGTTGGAGCATCTGGCACCGAGAGTCAATACTGGAGAAGGTCGGAATTGTTCCCACCAACTTCTTCAAGGACTGTACAACAAAATCGTGCCCCAACGATGATGACTCCGAATCAGAAATCTTGCTAGGAGAATTTTCTTCTTCAATAAGCTCGAACTTCCTCTTAGAAGAGCTACCAGCTTCCTTCCTCAAACTTTTTTCTGAACTCGGGGTATCAGTAAGAATTTTCTTTCCCTTTTGTTTTTCCGGAATTGAAACCTGTTCCGGAGATCTGTTCTCACCATCGGAGACTTGAACAATTTTATCTTCCTCATCTGCAACTTCTTGAACATTGGCTTCCACATTTCCCATCTGAGCAGCATCAAGTAAAATATGTTCTTGACAAGTAACTTCTTCTTCTCCCTTTTCTTCTTCCATTGCAGCAGTAGCAAGCTTTGAATATTGAGCTTCAGATGTTCGAAACATCAACAAAGCTTGCACAGCCTCAGCTTCTGACAACTTCTTCTTCAGCTTCTTTTCCTTAGCTTGCTTCTCGAGCTCATCAGCAGCCTTTTCTTTCATAGCTTTAGCCTCTGCAGGATCCAATCCGAACTGCGGATCTCCTTCCTTCCTCTTTTCCGTGTCAGCTCTCCACTTCGCTGCAACCTCATCAGTATATGTCTTCTTCTTCTTAGGCTTAGGAGGTGCGGAATGGACTTCCTTAGACTTGGGTTCCTCAGCCTCACTTACCACTTCTTTCTGTTTCCTCTTCCTTACCGGCTTTGATGATTCCGGATCAGCCACTTTCGGAGTCACTTCTGCTTGAGGCGGTAGGTCAATGAATTTCCCTGACTCCTTGTTAAAAGCTATATTCATCCTTTTAAGAGTTGCATCACTGAGCAACATGATCTTGCAAACTTTCGTCTTAGAACTACAAGCAACCTTGAAGGATTCTAGGCACCGAACTATCAGCTTCGACAATATTTCCGGGTACATCACTATCTGAGCTCTCAGATTCCCCTTCTTCAAATTATCAATGTTGAGAAGAATATGCTTCATCAGGTTGAACTTTCTCAGATTTATCAGAAAATCCAAGATATATATCTCACTCTTCTTCAAGCTGTCCTTGTCTCCTTTTCTCGGTACGATAAGCCCTTGCACCCATAACTCCAGAATCCGGAAGTTTGTAGAAAGACTTGCAATTTTCGGAGCCTTATCATCATCTAATCCGAGAATTTCTAAGGCTTTCTCCTTGTTGAAACTACCCAAGGAGTCTGGCAGAACGTGCGAGATAAACTCAGCTTCCCCTTCATAACTCAGCCCTACCAAGCTTCCAGCCTTGGTGTAAGATAGCTTATATGTCTTTCCATACGATTTGAAAGAAAATTTTTCTCTATTGTCTTCCACAAAGAAAGAAACCGACTCATAAAACTCAACAAGCAAATCTGAGTAGACTTCATCTTGGTTGCCGGTTTTTTATATCGCAACATCCTCCCAGCCATTTAACTTGATATTCTTCGAAACGATAGAATCATAGTTGCTGAAGAAATTCGGATGAACTAACCGTTCTCTGTAGACTAACCACTGTGAAATGGGCTTAGTTGAAGACATTTCTTGAGAAGCTAACTCTGCAGACATTCGGATCTGAAGTCTCTGAGAAGTTCGGAACTGAGAAGACTGAAGTTCGGAATGGCCTTAAATCAGAGAGTCAGAGCTTCAGCACGCAAAAGCTTGAAATCGATGTGGGACGAGAAAATAGGGTCCCCTTTATATAGGCATTGGGATGACGGTTCAACTTCCTCGGTTGATCTGACGGTTTAGAAAGATCTGAGATCAGATCTAACGGTTGAAAGCTTGAATCCGATCTTTTTGAGGTTTTATTAAAGTAAAGATTTAAGAAAACCAAAAACAAACTATAAGAAATTGCCAGCAAGTAAAATATGATTACGAAAACTTCAGTAAGGAAATCATACCTTTCGGATTAGCTTAGGAAAGTTATTCGTAATGGGTAATATAAAGATGACTACAAAAAGCTCAATATGAAAAACTAAATACGAAAACCTTAATACGAAAAAGGTAAACACGAAAAGTCAATACGAAAGACTCAGTACGAAAGTTCCGTTATGAAAATACCAGTACGAAAGTTTTCCATTCCGGAAATTTTCAATACGAATACTTCCATTCCAGAAGTATTCTGTGCGAAAATATCCTTTCTGGAAAATTGTTGTTCCAGAAATTACATTCCGGAAATTTTCGTTCCGAAAAGTTTGAAAACAAAATTTTGAAAAACTTTGTTAAATAAACAAACAAATGTACTCCCCTTATGAAAAGGAGTTTATTACTGTAAGGAGATTTTTCAACAGAAAGTTAATTGAGGAAGATTACCTTACAGTTATCATTCCTAACTTTTGTTTAATATATTCAAATCTATCAGAAGGTAAAGATTTTGTGAAAATATCAGCAAGTTTTTCTTGCGTTCCGATAAACTGAAGAATAATGTCTCCTTTAAGTGTGTGATCCCTAAGAAAGTGATGCCTAATATCTATGTGTTTTGCACGGGAGTGATGTGCAGGATTTTTACTTAGGGCAATGGCACTTGTGTTATCACACAAAATTTGAGTTTTAGTAAAACTCAAGCCATAGTCTGTGAGTGTGTGTTGCATCCACAACACTTGTGCACAATAACTTCCAGTTGCTACATATTCAGCTTCAGCAGTGGAGAGTGCAACAGAATGTTGCTTCTTGCATGACCAAGAAACTAATGAATCTCCTAAGAAATGACAAGTTCCGGATGTACTTTTCCTATCCATTCTACATCCACCAAAGTCAGCATCAGAAAAGCTTTTTAGAACAAAATCATTTCCAGAAGTATAAAATAATCCTAGATCCATGGTTCCCTTAAGGTAGCAAAAAATTCTTTTTACTGCCTTTAAGTGAGATTCCTTAGGATTGGATTGATATCTTGCACACAAGCATACAGAAAACATTAAGTCTGGTCGACTAGCTGTTAAGTAAAGTAGACTTCCGATCATACCTCTAAAAGATGTTTGATCTACTGGTTTCCCAGCTTCATCAAGATCTAAAGAGTTTGAGGTACCAATGGGAGTACTTATACTCTTAGTGTTTTCATAACCATACTTTTTAAGAAGATCATTAATATACTTATGTTGGGATATGTAGGTTCCTTCTGGTTTTTGAGAAATTTTAAAACCAAGGAAAAATGTTAACTCACCCATCATACTCATTTCAAACTCAGATTTCATTAGACTAGCAAAAGAGTCAGTCAAAGTTTCCTGAGTTGAACCAAATATAATGTCATCAACATAAATTTGAACAATCAAAACATTTTTCTTATCTTTCTTTATAAAAAGGGTTGGATCTGCATTTCCCTTAACATAGTTATTTTGAAGCAAAAATCCAGTAAGTCTATCATACCATGCTCGTGGGGCTTGTTTAAGGCCATACAAAGCTTTGGTAAGTCTAAAAACATGATCTGGATGTTTTGTATCTTCAAAGCCAGGAGGTTGTTCAACAAAAACTTCCTCTTGAACATAACCGTTAAGAAAAGCACATTTCACATCCATCTGAAATAGATTGAAATTAAAGAAAGCTGCAAAGGCAAGTAGAATACGGATAGATTAAAGTCTAGCTACTGGAGCATAAGTTTCTTCATAGTCTATTCCTTCTTGCTGATTATAGCCTTTAGCAACAAGTCTAGCTTTATTTCTAACAATGACTCCATTCTCATCACATTTATTTCTGAAAACCCATTTTACTCCAATAACAGAAGTTTCCTTAGGTCTTTTAACCAAGGTCCAGACTTTATTCCTTTCGAATTCATTTAGTTCATCTTGCATTGCTTTGATCCAATCATCATCACCTAAAGCTTCATCAGTTCTTTTAGGCTCTAATTGGGAAAGAAATGCTAGATGTTCTACTTCATTTCTTAAGGAACTTCTAGTCCTTACAGGTAGATTTACATCACCAATGATACTATCACTGGGATGATTCTTAAGAAACACCTGATTTGGGTTTTGTAAAACCTGTTCATCAACATAAGGTAGAAAGTCTTCTGGGGTAAATGTTTCAGAATTATCTTCTAGAACAATTTCCTTATCAGAAGGTTCTTCTATCAACGGTTGATAATCAGTTTTTGAAAACACATCCGAAGATGTAGGTTGGGAGGTTTTAAAAACAAAAGGATCTGATTCATCAAATTTTACATGTACTGTTTCCTCAACAGTACAAGTATTTTTATTAAAAACTCTATAAGCCTTAGAGGTTGTGGAATAACCTAAGAAAATCCCTTCATCAGACTTTGGTGCGAATTTATGTAAGTTATCTTTTATATTCAAAATGAATACTTTGCAACCAAAAACCTTGAAGTAGGAAAGTCTTGGTTTTCTACCATTCCATAACTCATAAGGAGTTTTATTAAGAAAAGGTCTAATCAAAACTCGATTTATAGTATAACAAGCAGTACTTACAGCTTCAGCCCAGAAATGTCTAGCAATAGAATATTCACTCAACATGGTTCTAGTTATCTCTTGAAGAATTCTATTTCTTCTTTCAACTACACCATTCTGTTGAGGAGTTCTAGGTGCTGAAAAGTTGTGAGTAATACCTTTCTTACTACAAAAAGATTCAAAATCAGAATTTTGAAATTCTCCTCCATGATCACTATGAATAGTTTTCAATGAAAGGTTTTTCTCATTTTTAACTTGGGCTCTAAAACTTTTGAAATAAGAAAAAGCTTCAGATTTCCTTGCTAGAAAATAGACCCAAGTAAATCTAGTGTAATCATCAACAAGAACATACACATAGTATTTGCCTCCAATGCTTCCAGTTTGTGTTGGACCAAAAAGATCCATATGCACCAACTGTAATGCATCGGTTGTTGAGACTTCACCGATTGACTTAAAACTAGATTTATGTTGCTTGCCATATTGACAAGGATCACAAACTTTAGAAGAATCAAATCTAAGCTCCGGTAGATCCTTAACAAGTTTCTTCTTAGAGAGTTTACATAGGTTCCTAAAATTACAGTGTCCTAATCTTCTATGCCATAACCAAGAGTGATCTTCCATTGCACTTAGGCAAGGTAAATCTTGGCTTCTTAGGTCTTCTAAGTTTAAGATGTAAACATTCTCTTGCCTATTGGCTGAGAGAATAAATTCTTCCTTGGAATTTTGAACTAAGCATTTATCATTCCTAAAATTCACAAGGTAACCTTCATCACATAACTGACTTATGCTAATGAGGTTGTGCTTAAGACCTTTAACAAAAAGAACATTTGAAATCAAAGTTTTACCTAAAAGAACAATATTACCAATACCAACAATCTCTCCCTTAGCATTGTCTCCGAAAGTTACCTTTCCTCCTTTCGTTTTGATAATCTTTTCAAAAAAACTTTTGTTACCAGTCATATGCCGGGAACATCCACTATCCATGTACAAAATATTATTGCTGGAACTTTCTTTATTTTCCTGAAATTAAGAACAAAGTTAGACTTTCGGAATCCAAACTTGTTTGGATCCGAGATTTCCGGACAATAAAATTTTTGGTATCCACATTTTCTTAGAAAAGTAAGCTTTATGAAAACCTAAGGATTGGGTTTTGTTTAAAGAACAATTTCTTGCCCAGTGACCACCACATTGACATTTAGTGCAAAATGGGGCACTTTGAGGAACAAAATAATTGTTGCTGAAAACAGGTTTTGCTTGGGTATAACCAAATCCGGATTTATTTTTTAAAGGTCGTATTTGAGAATACATCTTATCAAAATTTTCCTTACCATGGGTAAAGTTTGATAAACACTTCTTTAAGGAAAAAATTTCGGACTTGAGTTTTACAACCAAGTTTTTATCCTCAAAATCATTAGTTTTTGAACTAGAGTTAAGCTCGAAAACTTTTTTATTAGAAATTACTTTTTCTAATTCTTTAGAAAGTTTGTTCTTCTCAGAACTTACTTCCTCAAGATTTTTTGAAATATTTTCAAAATCAGCATTTTTCTTATCAAGATCTTTAGAAAGATCTGATATCTCTTTAGTAAGAATAGAATTCCTAGAATTTGCCTTATCAAGTTTCTTGTTGAGTTTGGAATTCTCAATTTCAAGAAGTTCAGCAAACCTAGAGACTTCTTCAAAAGTAGGTAAAGTATTTTCCTCATCAGAAGATGATTCTTCATCAGAAGAGTTATAATACTTACTATCATTAGGATTTAAAGAAACATTGGTCAATGATTCAGCATTTCGTACCTTAGCCATGAGACAATGATTTTCAATAGGTAATCTGGCTATAAGACCAAGATTCTTCTGTCCTAAAGATTCATAATCAGAAGATTCATCTGAAGAGTCACCACCACTGGCACTCCAGGTGTCATTAGCTTTCATAACTTTCTTAGCTTTGGCTTTGTAATACTTCTTCCTGTTCTTTTCTGAATGTCTTTCCTTCCTTTCTTTCTTTCTGAGCATAGGGCAATCAGGTCTAATATGTCCAGCTCTTTTACATTCATAACAAGTAACATCTCCATCTTTCTTATCTTTCCTATCCTTCTTCTTATACTTGGATTGAAAGTTTCTTTGCCCAGCTATCTTGTTCATCCTTCGAGCAAGATTGGCTAATTCATTTTCTAAAACTTCACTCTCACTAGATTCGGATTGGAAAATGACTTTCTTCGATTTGGATCTGGTTACTCTCTCAGGAGTCTTAGCTTTAATCTGATTTGATGTTGTAGTAAAAGCAACTGTTCCATTTCCATTCTTCTTCTTAATGTTGTCAGCATCTCTCTTCATTCTGGTCTCATGTTGTAGAAGAGTTCCAAATAATTCATCAAGAGTAATTTGAGTAACCTTCCTGTTCTCATCTATAGCTGTTCTCTTAGATTCCCACTCATTGGGCATAATATCAATTATTTTGTCCACAAGAGCTTCATCATCTAAACCTTTCTCTCCCATAGATTGTAGACTGTTTACAATTGTCATAAATCTTTGTTGAACTTTACAGATAGGTTCTCCATAAGGAAAACTGAAGCCATGATATTCATCTCTAAGCATAGCTCTTCTAGTCTCAATCTCCTTAGAAGTCCCAAAGTGTGTAACCTCTAGCTTCTTCCATATACAGTTAGCTGCTTCACAAAAAGAAATTTGGCTATATATATTTCTAGTCATTGAACATAATAAAGTATTGCGTACCTTATAATTGAGTTGATATTCTTGCTTTTCCTGGTTAGTAAAGGTTCTGACTTCCTTGTCAGGAATTTTATAATCACCAGTAAGCATCACAAAGTTATCTACTCCAGTATTGATAACAAAAGTCTTCATACGATCTCTCCAGTATTCATAATCATTACCATCGAATATTGGTGGTCTTGTAGGATTCAGATTGTCAATAGATCCAACATTCATTCCTGCCATACTAAAAATAACTTTGCACACAAACTAGTTAGTAGCAAAAATTCGTAATCAAAATGTTTGGAATGAGAAAAGTTCGGAATGGATAATCCGGAATGACAAAGTTCGGAATAAAAAAGTGAGCAAGAAAAACTTGTATGTGAGTACAAGTATTTCAGTAACCTTGGCTCTGATACCAAATGTAAGAATGGTATAGAGTAAGAGGTTTCCAACCTCTGATACCAATTGTAGGATCGAAATATGATATGAGATGCTCAATATACAAGAGGGGGGGGGGGTGAATTGTATACTTTAAAAATTCCTTTGGAACCTTTAAAGTTAGTTATGAACAACTAAAGTTTCCTTAGAAAAGGAAAGGACTAAGTTTAACAAAGTTAAACTAAGTAGATTCACAACACCTCTAACACCGAACTAAACTTGGAAAGAGATTCCAAAAGTAGGTTCCGGAAAAATGGTTCCGGAAATTGAAACTTAACAAAAGTTACAATATGAGATTCTACCTTAAAGCGTATAGAATCTAAATGAAACAGAGTAAGTAAGGAAGTATAAGAAAGTTATACTTTCCTTAAGATACAAATTGCAGCGGAATAACAACATGTAGTAAAACTACTAGTAACAAGATAATAGTCTTTTAATCCAAAGAGAAGGGTATCCAACAACCTTGGATAAAGGTCCCTTGATTTATACTTTCAAGCAAGTCTGTCTTACCCACACCAGGGTAAGCCCTCGATACGAAGATCGGAGTCTCTGTCTTGCTATCCCCGCAAGCCCTCAACTTCAAGGTAGTTGGCAACCTCTGTCTTCCTCAGCAAGGAAGTCCTCGATCTTTAAGGTAGTCGGCAACCTCTGTCTCTCTCAGCAAGAAAGCCCTCGATCTTTAAGGTAGTCGGCACCTCTGTCTTCCTATCCCCGGAAGCCCTCGAATGTAATCACCAACATTCGGAGTCGCACGAAGCTTTGAGAGTTAATAAGAGACTCTCTCTCTAGAAATCACTTCAACAGCATGAAAGCACTTTTTCAGCAATCAGCACCGAGCTCTTTCAAATGAGCTCCTATTTATAGGTAAGGTCGGCTCCTTCTCCAACGGTCATATTTCCTTAAAGTTCGGAGGGACCTGTATACGTGTCACTTAGACAACAGTTAGTTTATAACAAAATGGACGACATCGTTTTATAACAAAACAAGTGTAACAGAAAGTACGACATCGTTTTAAACTCTAACATAAAAGTTCGGAATAGAAATTTCGGAGTGAAAGTTCGGAGTGAATAAATTCAGAGTGTATAAAACAATGATAATCAGATTCTGTTTAATAGGTGAAATCGGAATGAGAATTCGGAATAGGAATTCGGAATAGGAATTCGTCATCAGAAATCGTAATGAGAATTCGTTATTAGAATTCGTAATGAGAATTTATCATCAGAATTAGTAATGAGAATTTATCATCAGAATTCGTAATGAGAATTCATCATCAGAATTCGTAATGAGATTTCATCATCAGAATTCGTAATGAGAAATCGTCATCAGAATTCGTAATGAGAATTCTTTATCAGAATTCGTAATGAGAATTCGGAATGGGATTTCTTCATTAGAATTCGTAATGAGAGTTCTTCTTCAGAATTCGTATCCTGAATCTGGAATAGAACTAAGTCAGAATTCATATCCAGAATTCGGAATGAAACTTCCTTATAGTTCTTGTCCAGAACCGAATCTTAAAAACAGAATACTTTTATATCAAAGTTTTTATGATTCCGAGAAAGTGAATCCGAATTTCATACTTAAGAAAAATATTAATGAAAATATGATAAGGATAAATTTTTCTTATAAAAGCGTTTTTCCTTAAGAAAGCATTTTTCCTTATAAAAGCAATTTTCCTTAAGAAAGCATTTTTCCTTACAAAAGCGATTTTCCTTAAAGATAAGGTGTTTGTGATTTTCAAAACAAGAAGGAATGGAAAAGTCATAAGGAAAACCTTATTGACTCAACAAGATATTCCATTTATGGTTGTTTTTTGGAAGCACTGGAATATTTAGGAGAGTAGATGATAGTGAAAAAAAGTCATGACCTTAGTATCCTTGTTCTTTTTAGTAGGATTTATACTTTTAGATATAAAAATATTGCATTTTAGGGACTATAATGACAATGATTCTTCCATGATAAACATTGGAATATTTTAAATAATAATTTTAGTGTATGGTGTGGAGTCTTCATGGACCCCATTGGTCTAAGGAGCCTTGGTATTGATATAAAAAGATAAAGACATATATTATATAATTCTTGAACATTATTTATAAAATGATGAAATATCTGTAGAATAGATTTACATATAGGAAAATCATGAGTACCATTAAATCTTATGTGAGGGTTTTACCATATTCATGACATAATATGTATACACATCAGGTGATTGTATAAGATAATTCATTTGTGGAATAAAAAATATTTTTTTTTTAATATTTGGTTTTTGAATTCTCCCAAACCTAATCCCATTGTAATTAAATCAGAGTATTGACAAATTCAAGGGTTATTGTAATAACCCTAGTGATTTGAGAGGACTTTTTGCATCTCTATCACAAATTTCTTATGATCTTGGGCTGATAATAAATTTTCCAAAGATCACATCTTCATCCAAATAGATATTGGATCCCACCAATGATAATGATGTGAAATTGTTGATAATAAAAAATTAACCAAATATCAAGGTAGAAGTTTTTTACTTGATTATTACCCTTTGTGATTATCTTTTATTATTGGTGAATTAATCACATTAGAATATTAATTTGTTGAGTGTCGTTTCAATGTTCTATTGGTGTTTAACTTCTTATAATTTGTAGTTGATTTTTTGATTCATCTGTGTTCTCAAATGATTGATATTTTATCTATGAATAAATTTGTGAAACCCAAATAACATTCACAATCAAATTACACACTATTTTATTTTAGTATTTTATCACCTATTTCTTCAATCATTCACCATTACTATCCCCTTTCATCGGTGGTTCTATAATACATGGAAATTGATTGTTAAAAAATCTATATTTTACACCATGAATCTTCTTAGTGGATTTAGATTTTTGGTAAAAAGTATGATCAAGTTACAATATTGATAATAAATTATTGGGTGTTTGGATCATGTCTTCTTCATTATTATGATTGAAAATATGTGATGTGTTATGATGGGAATTGGCTAATGAGAAGAGTAGTGGTTGAGTTCTAGCCATCGGAGCTGGATCAGGAATAATAAACCTCACAATCGAGATCAATGAGCACAACTATCGGATGATTTTATTGTGGTAATGATGTAGGAGATATTTGTAGAACAACCAATATATTTTTTTAAAAAATGAGTTACACTGTGTGTAGTTTTGATGAACACATGAAATTTCGATACCCTTTCATAGTGGAAAGGGTTTACACATAGATTAAAATATCTTGAACTATGTGAATCATTACATGACCTATAACCCTTTCTCTGAAACATAATATATACCCCAATGGATGATATTCATGAACATATCCTGTATACAAAGTCACAATCATTGAATATGTGCAGAACCATAGTAAATGGGAACGTCATGAGGAAAAAAGAATATGTATGTACTATGGAATGTCTGGGCTATCTAGGATACACCATGAATGAAATATGCACATCATGTAATTTCAATATTATAGGTTACAATATCATCCTCTTCAGTCTAGTGATGTATCTGTAGGGTACATTCTATTTGTCCGTACATATGAGGGTATTGTCTGGCATCATATCCTGATCATTCAATATGGGATCCCCTCAATTGCTTATTCCTTGGTATAGTAAATTATTCCTCTTATTAGACAATTTGTTGACCTCTATCTATCATCCCTATGTTTATTCATGTATCCGGTTACTGATTTCCAAGTCATGTGGTCCCCATCAAAATTGAATACTCTGTGTAGGATTACGTATCACCAATAGGCCCTGGGAGTGATCTTGTCTCTATTTATCCACATATCTTGAGTTCTAGTGTGTACTTATTCGAGTAAAGTTCATATATTAATGTCATGTCACATGAGTACAATCATTGTTAGAAATACATAAGAATATATTTCTCTTAAAAGATCCTTACCTTAAACATTGATCAGAATTCTAGGATGGAATTGTGGTTGTAACCATATCTAGAGACATGGTGCCTATATTTTATATATCATGAATGGGATTATCATTTTTTATGATGTGACACTCATTAATAATTAAATTTTTTGAATTTGTGGTGTCCTAATTGGTATGATTATACTCACCTTTAAATGGGATATGCATGTATATACTGTGTCTTCTGCGGATGACATGCCATTTTTAGGGATCCAGATGGACTTGGATAAGGTGCAGGATAGGTTCACTAGGAAGACACCATTTAGATCTAGAATTTTACTTTTTATAGTATTATATTCTTTAATAGAAGATTATAGTCTTTTATTGTTCTGGTGGGATTATTTTGGACATTTTTATTTCACAGACATGTATTTTACTCTGATGTTGATTTAGTTGTATTTCTGCATATTGGTATTCATTGTATAATTTATTTATACATTATTTTAGAGTTTAGATATCATTTATTGTGTATTGGAACATATGATATGGCCACAAATGTTTTTTATGCATTCCCTGTGCAATTTGTCAGCCCATTTCCTATTAAAGGTAGAATAGAGATTTCAAAGATAGTGTATTGCAGGACATGTGAGACCTAGAATATTGAGTAGTGAAAAAGTGTCCTTTTTTATCACCCCTGGAATAGAAATCATGATCTTTAATTCCTATGTCTCATACATAATTGAGATAAAAGTTCAACATGCCCTCTACACTCAAAACAAAAAATCGGATATGTTACAAAAGTCGCATCTCATTTTTGAATTACAAAAACATCATCATGAATGTATATATGATCCAAATTCGGGATAAGGACCACATTAATAAATAGAATTTGGTGAACTCTTCACCACACCACATAACATTTACTACATTTATAAAACATTCTAATAAGCTTAACCATATTAATAAGAATATTTGTTCATTTAATCACGTCCCACCATCTTCAACTACCAATGAAACCTCCATTATGTCTAACTATGGTCAACTGTTCCAATTCACCTGAATATTTTTTAATGTCACAAACACCTTAAAAGAGACCTCTATATCTACATAAAATCCCTATAGAACCATTAAGGAATTAATTTGAAATTTATTAGTCACCTAAACACCAATAGAATCTTATAAAATTAATCTATCATGGTTTCATGAAACTACAACATGATTTCATGGACTAATGTTAATCTGGACACTACAATTATCACATTTCTAGTAAACATAAAATAATCAAACCATTTAACATAGATGTATATCGAGGTTTTTTCATTAATCCAAATGCAATAGACCCCATGAATCACCAAAAAACACCACCTCAACTATGAGGAAGAAAAATGTTTCTCAATCTTCATCCACTCGTTCATATCCCCCGAATTACACAAAACCCCGATAACAGATGCATTCCTCCTAAATTTTATTGAATCCTATTCATAAAAAACATCCCTAGAGACCATTTCTAACATATTATTCACGATCCCTTGATTCAATCAATATTGAATCAAAAAGAAATTTTGGTTCAATATTTTAACTAAATAACAACTCACCCCATGACTGTTTATCACCTGGATATCAATAGAAATCATTGAATCGTTCCACCCTAATATAACACTAGTTAAATCTAAAAAACATAGTACTAAGTATAACACTATTCCCACCATTTAAATAAATCCTTGACAACAATATCACTAACAGTCAGGGATTTTTAATCACCAATTTAATAGGTCATGAGTAAGACTTTGTCAAACCCTTAAATGGGTATTTTTACATGAAGGAAACCTATATACTAATATTAAACACCATGAACGAAGTTTTATAACTTGTATTATATAATATACCTCCCTCAAAAACCACATATAACACTAATGGAAGTACAAAAAATATTATTTTCCTTATAGACCCAATAAATTTAATGAATTGGACCCACAAACCCAATATAACCTCCCTTTTACTAACACTAAAATCTAAATCTTATACCAAATCAATCACGCAACTACCCAAACCCAAAAATAGGTCAAGAAACTTAGGGTTCAACCTCACATTCCATAAATTTCAAACTCAAATAGAACAATAGTATTATATAAGGGTAACTGAGTCATTACACTTATCCCAAACTCCAATATATGTAAATCTGTAGCTCTCAAGAAACATCTATATAGACATATAAATATGACACAATGCCTAAAAAGACAAAACTAACCAATAGAATAAAAAATTATCCAACATAATCATATAAAAAATAAAACCCTAAAGGTATCATAACATTGGTCATTCTCTCAAGGCAATATTTCACATTAGATATGTAAACATAATTTACTAAAAGTAACAATATAGACACCAACATGTTCCCCAACGACCGCTGAGGCCATAAATTAATATTCTATAGGGATTCAAAATTTACCATTCATTTAGGTATATCATCATTAAATATGTTTTTTAATTTTTAGTACCCTTATATAATCTCACATCCTAACACTTTGGAAAATAAGTTGAAATTAATATCTTATAAATGAAGACATATTATAAATTTCATTATTTTACCTTAATTAACTAAAATCATTACATAAAGAACCATATATATCTGTATAAAATTTATAATGGGTCACTCAATTATATTTCCAATTATTATTCCACCATAAAAAAATAAGTAAAAAACATATATAGAATGGATAATAACACCATAAATAGAAATTCACTGCCCAATATTTATATCTATATGAATATTTAAATCAATAAAAAATATATTCCACATGAATTAAGAAAAACAACAACATATTTTAATCTGAAAAAAAAAATTATCATAGGAAACATAAAGATGACATAAAAATAATATTTCCAAACAAGATGCATGAACACACACACCTCCTATTATTTGATGGTCCAAGAGTAAATATACTTTAAATCAATAAAATCAAACTCATATACACCACAAGATGTATAAATCAATCAACTATAAAATAAGAATTAATGAATTAAAATTCCCAACCCTAAAAACCTAAACATCCCTCATATGTGGGTATACGAATCCCATGAACAAAATCATTTGTAGGACTAGAAAAATACCTATATAATTTAAAAAATGAAAATATTGTATGATATCATATAATATAATCTAATTCCAATTTGTAATGCCCCATCCATGAAGCCACAATACCATTGTCCAGTATCGGTGCACCTAATAGAATCAATCCCACCTCCCCATACACATGTGGTTTCCAACTATAGGTGACATCCAATTATATTACCATGGGGATATTATTCTCTCATTATAAAAATTATCAACACAATGTAAATAAGGGAAAAATAATATAATATCAAAAAACCAAATAAATAAATTGCACGTAAGAAATACTAAATCAGATCCCATGAAATTCCATATTGATGGTTAAAACATATTAATAGTGTATATATAATAATCAATAAAATTATAATAATAAAAATAGTAAAAAAATGAAATAAAAAAATATATCATAGCCCCTTAATTAATAATCTCTTTCATAGCTCCAAACTTCTAAACTCTAACATAGACATATAATAAATAATCTATTATACGGTGATCTCTCTTATATAGATCAGTATCTATGAATTCAACTTATGTTCAACCAGAGAACCATTAAGTGTGTGAGTATGACTTTGTAGGCCACTTAAAAGAATTCTTAAAATTATTTAGAGATTGATCCGGAAAAATGTATATAGGTTTATGTCAAAAAATAGGTAGATATATCAATTAAATAGATAAGATAAAATAATCTCAATCCATATCATCAACAATTAAACCTATGTAAGACATACTAGATTCATCAATATCCATATTTGAAATATTATGTATGAGGTTGAATGTAGGTAATATTCCTATTATTTCCAAGCATCAAGTATCATTTATAATTCATGTTTCCTATCTAGAAATTTATATCACATGTGCCATACAGAATCAATGGATCTCATCTCGACATTTCCATTAATTTAGAATAATAAATCATATGTAATCTAGGGATCTCATTTTTATATTCAAATTAATTTATAATATTACATCACATGTAATCTAATGGGTTAATCCATGCATTCCAATTCCTTCAAAATAACATATGTCTCATAGAATCTAAGGAGAACATCTTGACCTTACCATCAATTTATGTAATCCCATATATAGTCTTATATAACATTTTAAAAATTATTTACCCCATGTCCAAAGACAATTAATTTTTCTTGATTTTCACTACAAGTACAACTCATGTAATATTCAAGTGATAGGGGATTTTAACATCCCATGTATAAATAATTCACAAGGAAATTTTCACAATTCAATCATGTAAAAAGAGAATTTTGTTAATTATAACCAATGGTCTGAACAATAATTTTAGGAAACATGTTTTTATCTGCAATATTTATATTTAGATCTAAAATACCACTCTTCTATCGCTTTTATATAAATCAAATAGCTCATAAGTTATAACCATCCAAAATGTGGTGACAACAGTTCTAATTTAATATAACTAGGGTTTTGTCTATAGAATTTATTGCATTCTAGAAATTTTTTAGGAATTAAATTACTAAATATTGATTTTAGGTCGAATTCATAGAAAATATGAATGAAAACAATATATAAATAAAATTATACCATGGTGTAACCTTATTGGATGGATTGAAAAACATCCAACATACATTTTTAGATATAAAAAAGTTAAGTATTGGTTGTTGTTAGAAGTGGAAATGGGAGAAATATAAAAACCATAAAAATACATGGAAAATAAATCATTTTATCCTTAAAAAACAAAACACCACATTTTGGTAAGGGAAATGAGGAAATAAAGGTTAAAAACTCCTAAAATCAACTAAATAATTCCAACATAACTAATAGAAGAGGAGAGGGATAATATCGATGTGAGATACACTATATAATGTGATAAGAGGAGGAGTGAATTTAAAATACTATATATTTCATTCATACAAGCCAAAATCATGTTTCGAAGGTAGGATGGAGGTGAAATAACATATTTTAATGATTTTATAAAAAATGAATCCAAACACCATTGGCTGGCCATTGTGCCTCACTAGTATACTAGTGTACCCCCGACAATCCTAGTAAGAAACTCAGACCCATAGGAAGTCCACTCCCATTGTCCCCATATAGCTCTAATATCTCTTGAACACCTTATAGAACATCATTAAATTTCCAGAAAGGATATTTTGAGGGGTTATTGTAATTTATCATGTTTTTTTTTGGGTGTAAAATCCTCATCATGATTGATTTTTTTATGTTTGGTGGTCAGAACAAAATTTCATTCGAACTATAAAACCTAATTATGATAATATGGTGGACCCGTAACCTTGTTTTTAGATGGATTTTAATTCCTGAAAAGTACATCATATATATATATTAGTTGTGATTATTTCATATCCTATAAATATAGTTTCGTGAATGCACAGGTAGAGACACATCATTTTTGAAAAGCCATTTATCCTCCCATGACTAGCCTTGCAGCCTTCTAGTGGAACATGATACAGTTTAAAAAACTATACAATTGGAAGATTGTGTCCATGAGATACCACTATAGTTTTAACATAGTTAATTCACATTGTATGTGAAACATTTGGAAAACAATTCACCTCGACAACTCATATGTTCTTTTTAGGATGTTTTCACCACACTCATATGTTTTTTTTAGGATGTTGATCACTTGGAATGAGGCATTTTGATTTGTCTGTTTTGGCATGACCAACAAATATGGGGTGATGATGATCACTGGGATGAGGTGAAGCCGTCATTGGTTTGAGGAGACAAGGTTTTCATGATGATTTTTATTCTCGTGTGATTTAAGGGGATGTTTACCATAAAGATTTATTGACTAATTCTAAAGGCCATGATGTTTCAAATGATGAATATTAGGTGTGTTTGGGGATTTCCACTCACCTCATTTTTTACTAATGCACAGATAGAGTCATGTGAGCACATAAAGTAATCAAATAAGTTGATTTTGACCACTCATTATGGGTGGAGGCAGCAATAGATTATGTTTCTTAAGTGAAAATGTTGACAATAAAATGTTCAGGGGGTGATCTCAGTAGAAATCCACATGTATATTCTTGGACTAGTTGTTGATTGTGTTGAGAACATTAGTTGGGGGATGAGGTTCAGTGTGATATGCAAGTTTGTTGGGCCATGATTTTGGGAGGATGGATATCACCATGCCATTGTATGTCATCTATTGATATGAAATTGACTATTTTTTGAAGGACATACATCATTTTGAAACAGGGCATTGCGATTTCATCCAACAGTGATTTGTTCATGCCTATGTTTGTGGGACTACGGACATGATTTGGATTGAAGTTTAGAATTAGGGTTACATGATTGATAGGAAGAGGTTCCAATTACATTATTAATGGTGGAAAATAATGGTACACTAAGTTAATATTCATCAAGGGATGCATTGGGTTCTAGGCCATGACTCATATCCACAGAAGACATATATATATATATATATACCTGTGTTTTATGCCATATGTATAATTGGTGGTATGTTTTAAAAAATATACTAAGGATATAGAAATAATATATAAGGCTTCCTTGTGGTTGTTTAGTATAATCGAAGAAATTATTTTATTAAAAGGGTTTATAATTCATATTTAAAAAAAATCCTATACATACATAATTATGGATATAATATTGGCACACATTGGTGGTGTCATACTTTGTTCATACTCATACCATACATGGCCCATTCTTGATGTGTGTACAAGTTATGTCTATATGATATGGTAAGGGGTTGAGCTCTTCTGACAGTCCTTTATGATCAAAATTATATTTCTCGGTTCCCAAGGGATAGAAGTATATCAAGATGGATCATCTTCATCAGTTAGAGTTTTATTTGTATCATCGTGTTTATTATGTATATACTAATTTTCTTAGGGATGTTAAGACTTTATGTTTTAATATTTTTTATGACCCATTATAGTAAGATAAATCTATAAATGGTTTTTTTTATTTTTTATTTTTATTGTGTTATCTCTAATTTTATACTATTGCTTACACTATGTTATGGTCTTATGCCACTTATATATTTACTTGTGGGGAATTTCTATTATCATCACCTAAGGGTATAGTCCACCTAGTTTCACCTTTTAGTCCCTCAACAATAGTTTGTAGACATTGAAATATGAGAAGCCATGTCAAAGGCCCAGTGGCCACCTAGCATGGAACACTATGGACTTGAAAACCAAGTTCCACAACTACACATGGTGTTATAGTGGTTTTTATATATAATTTATCAAATAATAACAAGGCATTGGTATTAAAGGTAACCATTTTTTGATGGTTAAGAATGAGATAAAATGGTTTCTTTATTTTTGGACTTATTGTTTTTGTTATGGTAGACCATAGACTATGAGGTAGTCGAAACTAGGTAAAGAGCTCATTTTTGGCTGCATGCAGCCCCCTACATAGGGGAAAAGCCATGTATACTGTGGTGGGAAATTTATGTTGGGAATTTTTCTTTGAAAGTTGATATGATTTAAAATTATAGTTTTATAATTGGGTGTGATGTTTAGCTATTACATGTCTTTTGACCCTTTTCCCAATATGGAAAGAGAGATTTGATTATTCATCATGGTATGCACTTGTGATCAATGATTTATGATTTTTTCTATGATTTTCATTGGGAATTAGGAATGTTCAAAGACATGTTGTGTTGATTAAACTATAAAAAAGAATGATAAACATTTTTACCTCCTTACACTCAATTTCATGGCATTCTACTTATCCATCTGATGATTATGGTTCCAGTTAAATTTGTATGTGATACTACTTGCATGTGATACATGGTTCTAGCCACGATGATGGTATTCATGGATGATTATAAGGGGTGAGTTGTTTACAGTGGCAACAATGATGATAAATCATTTTTTTCTATAAATAATTTTTTATGGAATTCTACATAGCTATCCTGAATTTATATATATAATGTGATTCCTAAATCCGATTTGGGTAGGTAGGGGACCCTGAGGAATATTTATTTGTGATACAAAACACATATATGGGTAGGAAAAGATCATTGTGTCAGATTGCATTTGACATTATATAATAGGGGAGTGTATGAGATGTGATATTTGTGTATCCTATTATATCATTAACATTTTATGATATTTATATATATACTGTTATGGATGTCTTACCATTTTGATTGGTATTATATGGGATATCACCTAAATGGGATCCAATGGAGTGTCAGTAGGGTTGTGATATTGTCTCACATGACCATATATGGGATGAGATCCTTGAGGATCGGGATGAGGCCCCAAAGGGTCGGGATGAGGCCCTGAATGGCTTATATGATCATTAGCCATCGGTAGAGGCACTTGTATAGGTGGGAAAATGAATGATGGTAGAAATTAAGTCTGGTCTTGATGATTATCATCAGGAAATCATGGTACATGACATATAGGGTATTGATAGAGTATCTTAGTGGGTTGGTCGATATATGGAGTATCATAAGCAATTGTTCCTGTCGCATCACCTGCCATTGTTTCAAGGTGATGGTAGATTGCGGGAAACAATGAAATGGACTGAGTCTTTACAAAATATCATACACTATATTGTGACACCCCCATGATTTAGGGGTATGTTGGTTACTTCATGTTTAGTGGACAAGAAAACTAATAGTGGGAAATATTTATTCAGGTGGGTAGACTAAGGGATTGGGTTGGAAGGATTTCAAAGCCTGGTTCATCGAGAACATCCTTCCAGATATGAGTAATGTAGATAGATCATGGATTCACATGGATCAAATTCATGGGGACAAATATTTCATGGATTATGTAGAAAAAAAAGACTTATCATGTTTGTTTATATTCTATGGTGGTAAATGACAAAACCATGTTGCGGTATTTTGGGAATGGGGTGTGACATGCCATAAATTTTAGGTAAACATCTTCATGATGATATCTGTTTTATATGTTTTCAATCAGGTTATGATAGCCTAGGTGAATTTGATAGACCAGTCATATACAAGTCATGTGACAGTGTCTTGTGAGTTAATCATTGATTCTTAATTTAGAAGGAAGTTGGTTTGTAGGGAGTCTCATTAGGGATGTGAGGATGGAGATTCATGTAGAACATGTAGGTTTAGGAATTTAGTAGTGTGATTGAAATTTGGGTTGCTGAGAAATTTTTGGACATAGAGTCAGTATCCTCCAAATGAATTTTGACTGTGTGACCAAATGGGCTATTTAGAGTGATTCTACAGTAATCCTTCCTAGATAGCTGAGGCTAGGGACAGGACCAGACTCAGTAATATAATGTTGCATTGTGAGTAGTACCAGGAGCTAGTAATCGATATTTAGCATCACCAAAAGGTCATTGATTTTTTTTGGGAACCTTTAATGGGGCCAATCTCTAGTAGATGGTGCATTATAGTTGGGATTTTTGGACTCAGGTAATTGGGATTCATCCCAAGTGAACACAGTTGAGCTGCTAGTTCTAGAAAAATCTAATGATCTCTTGAGGATAGTGGTATGTCAGAAGTACCGGAATGTCTAGGTTCACCTTGTTTTGGTTTGGCCAGTTTTGGTGCAAGAGGTGCACATATACTATTTATGGACTGACTGAGCATTGGTTAATAAGTTTTAATTAGATATGATACATGATATATATAAATATATTAGGTGTGAAGGAATTATGACTCAATGTAGGGAATCAATGCAATGTGGGATGTGTGCGAGGTGTGTAGGCTTCATGAGTTTTGGTGTCATGCATATTTATATGTGGTTCGAGATGTGTTTTATCATCTATTGAAATGAAATATATTTGGGAACTAAAAAGTTGTGGGTTTTTATGTTTGTTTTGTATGGAATAGTATGATATGAGAATTTCATGATATGAAAAAATTTATTGGTGTCATATGTTACATGGAAATTATTTGATAACCAAATTATGTGGTGGAATTAAAATGCATTATCAGAGGACTTTTGAGTAGGGGAATGTTTTTTGGAACCATCAGATGTTTTTTTGGGTTGGAAAGTGACTCTCTAGATAAAGACTAAGGTCAGGAGCACCTTGAGGCGAATTTACCTATAACATAATAACCAACTTAGACTAGATAGATATATATGGTATGGGAATTTTCTGTAACATATTTATAGAAATATTAATTAGACGTGAATGAGTTATTTTATGGTGGAGACAATATATTGTCTGGGTTTTTTTAATAGGATAGAAAATCCTCAACATATATTAGTTTTTCTGTTTTGTGGTCATAAAAAATATTCATTTGATCTCCAAAAAATTATTTTGGAATTATATTGAACCAAATCCTTTTATTTATAATGGTTATATGGTTTGACATATTCCTTGGGGATATAAATTATTTTTATTTCCATCAGAACCAGAAAACTACGTTTCATAACTATGTTGACAGAGGCACAAAGTATGGAAAAACCATGAAGCCTCCCAAGAGTAACCATGCAGCCCTCCAGTGGCACTATAAATGGCCTAAAAAAATTTATTATGTTGGGGGATCATGATCATGTGATACATCTCCAGTTTTAATAGTGTGTATTTACATGGTCTTAGAATGGTTTGAAAATACATTCCCCTAACCATGGCACATGCAATGTTGCGGTAGTGAGCACTACATGGTTGGAAACCAGCTAACCAAATTGTGCTAATAAACCATGCTAATAATTAATTATAGTTAAATTACATTTCAACCACTATACCATTTTTTATTATTTCTCCTTTCTCCATCACTTAATTCTCCACCCACATTTATATCAAGGGGGGATCCTCCCATTAATTCTCCTCCAATGATTTGGCTTCCACTCATATTTTGAGCTTTGATTAAATCATAGATGGTATCTATGGATTCATCTCGATAATAAATTCAATATGCAATATTCTTCTATTTTTAATGTCTCCATATGAAATGTTCAATCAATGCATGCATGTTTAACATATTTTTAAGGAATTTTTCTAAAACAATGACTTATCACGTTTTGGATTGAGTTAGGGGCCAATTTTAGATGAGAGATCACTGACTATCCTAAAGAATGTGGTTCCTATATTTATAACTGCTTTTTGGTTGTTTTAAGGGTGTGTTATATATATTCCATTGGTTTATTTTAAGATATATCCCTAATATAATTATTATTTCTTATTAAATTGTTCAATTAGTGATATGGAATATTATTATTCATGAACCTCACCATTTATTCATGATAATACTAGTATGGGGATTTGGACCACTCGATGTGTTTAGGCTAGGTGGGTATTTTGAAATTGAAATTAATTATTTATATATATTTGTTGATTTACTTGGGAACATTGTTGTATAGGCTTTAGGGTTGAGGTGATGTTGATCAACTAAACTGAGGAGACATTATTTTTTTGGTTGGGCATGGGACTGAACATATGGGGTGATGATGACCACTAGGTTGAGATGATGTTGTTGTCCAGATAAGGTGATGAAGTCCCCATGATGAGGGTGAAGCCCATGTGATTTTTGTAGTGTTGACCATCATGGTTTATATACATAGTATTAGGGTCACGAAGTGTCATATTATGAGTCATTGGAGGAATTTGGGATTTTTTTTATCACCATTTTTTTTGTTGATGAATCATTGGAGTCAAGTGCATAGAGATATGAATTAAATGTGGTGGTTTTGAACACTAATTATGAGTGGAGGCCCATATATATTATGATGCTTCTTTTATGTTGTTGAAAATAATATGTGCTAGGATTTTACACAATATAAATCCATGTGGAATGTAATGGAAAATCGATTGATTTGGTTGATACTTTCCCTTGGTGGATGGGGATCTCCATGATATGTGAGGTTGTTGGGAAAGGATATTTGGATGATAGATATTGTTATTTGTGGGGAAATTATATATTCAGACACTTGTGTTTATTTATTTGAGGATAGACATAATTTTTCTTTGTGACATTAGGCATCGAGCCAATGAATCTTTTTTAGAGCTGAGGTATGTGGTACCATGGACATGATTGGGAATGCCGTTTGAATTCTAGGTTCTTCAATAATAGATGAAAGTTTCAATGACATGAATATATGTGAAAAATTAGGCTTCACCTTATTGATATTTGTTATATAATTCATTGGTTACTAAGGAATGAAACATCACAACTATAATTATTTATTTGCAGACATGTTTTTATGACATACATATAACAAGGGGAATTTGTTCAAAATTATATCAGTGATAGTCAGAACAGGAAGAATTATTTCATTAGATTTTTGAGGATAAGGTAAACATGTGTTTTATTAAGTGTGTGTATAATTCCATTTTATTTATATTTATCATAAACCTATGTAATTTTGAATGTAAAAAAACACATCAGTGGTGGGAAACTAATTTCATACTAAAACCCTACATAGTAACTTCCAGATGCTTGTAGATTTTATGTCTATATGATTTTTTAAGGGATTGAGATTAAGATCTTGTCCTTTATGATAATAATTATATTTCTCAGCATTGGATTAAAGGATGTATACCATGGTAGAGCTTCTAAATAACTAGGATATTCTATTGTGGTAACAGATTTCATATTATATATTTATTGACATGTTCAGTGATGGGAGACCATGATTTTCTAAACTTTTGAATGACCTGTTATAGTATGTTTAGAAAAAAATTATTTTTTCTTCTGCTGTTTTTTATTCAACTTCCACTATTTTTATATCAATACATCCATTTTGTAAATGTCTTAATATTTATATATATTAACATGTGGAAAATTATTATTATCATCACCTAAGGATATAGACTCCCCACTATCACTTTTAAAACAATTTCATATTATTAGTACCATTGGCATGCATGGAGGTGCGCCTAAAGCATAGTGGCCGGGTAACACCTAGAGATTTTATGAGATATATTATTGTTAATTTTTTATGTCTTTATGGTATAATACATCAATATAATCTTGCGCTATATTCAACACAATATTATCATGTAGTATACAGAACACTATTGTTGTCTTGAGTTGAAGTCAATAATGACCTTCCTCGATTGATTACGATGTACGCAATACCGAATTTCAAAAAACCAAAATATATTATTATAATATTATTATTTAATTGGTTTTAAACCATCCAAAAACATTTTTTAAACAAAATTTTAATTTTATATACAATTTAAATTCATCATTTTTATTTTAAATATATTAATTAAGAACAAATTCAATTTTTCGGATAGAAGATGCTTTTTTTCAAAATAATAGAATTTTACAACATTTTGATGGAGAAAACCATTTTAAATATAGTTTTTTAAATTGTTATAAGTTCTATATGACATAATAAAATTTTTATTTGGACAAGGGAAATCAAAATTTTCCTTTAATTAATTTTGGGTATTTTTAGGTGAAATTAATGTTTTAATGAATAGTGAAAATTACTGAAGTTTAATTTAAAAATGCCTTTTCATATAATTTATTTATATAGTTAGATTAAAATTTTAATTGGTTTTAAAGTATAATTGGATTATTTTATCTCATTTAATTCAATTTTTATCATTGTATGTAATTTCAAATTTTAAATTGAACAAAAACATGTTAATAATTTGATAGTTTGTACTTCTTAAAAAAACTCTTTTTAGATTTCACAACATAAATTAATTGTAAACTAATTTCATAAATTTATTTGTTATAAATTTTAAAAAAGGATTCCATGTTTGGAATCATAATTTATAAAATGTCTGATAATGTACCTTTACTTTTTTTAATTATGAATTGTAACTTCAGAAATTATTTTTATTTACCATGGTTAAAAGGTAAATATGGTAAATAAGGCTAAAACATAAAATGATAATAATATAAAAATACATGAACATGTGTCCTAATCCAATGGAATGACATATGGACGACCATTCACATCCATGAGTGGATTTTAGGACTCCATGGATCCAGTTGTGAGTGATAATGATGTGTTATAACAAGAAATTTAAAGTAAAGAGAAAAATAACAAAAACATGTATCTTCTTACAATTTTTTTAAATGGGGTAATATAAGTGATATATTCTACTATAAATAGATAAAAATATTTTCTACATCATGATAAATTATTTATAATTTTTAAAATTTAATGACTAAATTTATTTACGACATAATGATGATGCAATGATTACTTCATTAATAAGGGATACAAATAAATTATATTACAAATATTAAAATACGTATTGTATGTTATATTTATATAATTCAATAATTTTATAGCTGAATAATACATGTTATGAATTATTAATTATTTTGTCTAAGGAATCCTGTTGTTATGAATTTGGAAAAAAAATTCAAGTATGAATTGTGACCAAAATTTACAGAATTCATCACTTAAAATATAAAATAGTTTATTAAATGATATTAAATTCAAAAAACTATAAATTCGATAAAATGGTTTATATAAGTCCAAATATGTCCTAAAAGAAATTTTTGTGGTATTTTTACATGATATGGTAATTATAATAACCCACAATGTGTAAATAAGATGATCTTACTTTAAGATTTAAATGGGTAAAATAAAGGATAAACATAAAATTTGAGGATAAATGAATAATAAAAAAACAAGTGTAAAAATTATTATTTGATTTCTATTCAACCCAAAATTATTTTATCGTTGAATTAAAATAGTTTTGCACCGTTTTTATTCTAAATTAAATTTATATTAAATTAATATTTCAAAGCATTCCTAAAATGCCACTAGACTATTCTATAAAAGGAAAATTTTTATTATATTTATCTCACACGTCCAAAGCCTTTTATATCTGCAATGATGTGTCCAATTATATTTCTAAAATCTCTATCATCATCTTATAAGATATAATTTGGACAAAAATACATGATAGGGTATCCTATTGTGAAAATAAGATGGGGATACTGGAACAAAGGTAATTGTTTTATCACCTCTTTCAAAATTAATTTCCTCCTATAGTTCCTTGTATTATGTAGATATAATAACAAAATAATAAATAAAGTATATTATTAATTAATACATGTTATTATAATTATTGTAAAACCTTATACCTCAATTATTTCATGCTAGGTATAATAATATTACTATATGTGTGTTCGTACAACTTACTATATCCACATTGTGGTGTAATTTTTTATTCAACAATACATAATTTTTATTGGTATAATGATGATTTTAATTTATGTAAATAATGAATACAACATTATAATTATTATTTTTAATCAATATACCATCCAATTCAATACCATTTCACCATTATGTGAATGATATCGTCCCTTGTGCATATGTACTTCCTACTGTATCAACTACGTGATGAGATTCATTATCCACATTAACCATTCAAGAATGAATATAATATATATATATATATAATAATGAAATAAATGACATATTTATCATATAGGATTTATTTAAATATACATTTGTCATTTACATGCTTCCATTCAATTAAATATGGAAACAGAATCATCGTTCATGCGTACATACATCCTACAGTCTCCGTAAACAGTGTTTTCCATTTCATTTATCAATCTAATATATATATTTATATACTAAATATATATGACATATTAATAAATTTTCACATTATGGAATTAATAAAACCATGATATATGAAATAGGATCATGAATAACAAGTCAAAACACATATGATAAATTAAATGACTATTACCCAAAACGTTATTTTAACATGGAATTGATAAATGAACGGGTAATATAAAGTCATAAGTGAATCATATATGATATAATAAATATTATTATGGTTCTGTTACAGGTTAATAATACGTTTTAACCCACATTACAAGAGTTTCAGATATATACGAAGCATATTTGACCTAAGGTAAGGGATATTTTTTCAATTACATTATAATCTGTGATTGTTCATTCGTATGTATCTATTGGGTTATCTTTATAATTCACATAGATGTTTCTGAAATATATAATACTATTTATATTATTATAATATTATTTAAACTAAATTATACTCAAGGTGGATTTTTTATGAAGTCTTCTAGAAGGAATATTTCATTCATACGAGGTATTATTTGTCTTTTTCGGCAAGAGTACGGGAATAATTTTTTTGTTCTATGACATGAATGGATAATTATGCATTCATAACTCCTTATTTCCATGTATAATCATTTAATATATATATATATATATTATTTTTATTTAAATTATTTTCATTTAGAATTTCTTGGTATTTTGAGAAAAAATGTTTCTTGAAGAATAAATTATATTTTCATCAAGAATTTAGTTCAAGTATTTATTAAAAATTTAATTCCATATAAGATGACTCTCTTTAAATGGGGTTATGTTTATATCCTTATTTTTACAATGAATTGATTTTGTTAATAATTAAATGATATTTTATATGGATTATGTTATTATGGAATGATATTTAAGAAACCAATTTTATTTTTTGGGTTATGCTATGACGAATGATTTTTGTATTTGTGGAACATTTATAAAAGATTTCATTGTGAGATGTGTGTGACATGTATCTCCCTTAAATTAATTTGGTAAAGATTTATATCTCATGATATAGACATTACTAGAAAAATAAGTAAATTTGGTTCAATAAAACATTGCTGGAATGGCAGGTAAATTCGGTTCAATGATACAGGGCTGGAACAATATGAAAATCTGATTCAGTAGATAATGGTAAGAATGGTAAGTAATCCTGGTTCTGTAATATGATTTTTAAACTATGATGGTCTTCGAAAAAATTTCATGCCAACAATGTAAATAATATTATGTGATTATTTTTTCCTAGATTTCTATGTTTTATTCCAATGCTATTTTATCATGGTTATTTTTCCATTATGATATATGACATATGTACTGCAACGATTTATTTCATGAAACACGATTTTGATATTTAAACGTTATTTTCATGTATTTACATCATTATGTTTATGTATTTTTTTATGTTATTAATGTTTATCCTTACTGAGCATTTAATCTCACCCTTTTTATGTCTTCTTTTCCCCATGATATAACGGAATGTTTTAGTTTGGAAAATAAATGTGGAATATCATTATGGGAAATGTTAACGATCTTTCACCAAGATAGAATATTATGTTCTCAGAATGAAAATACATAAACTAATAAAATCCATTGATGTATATTTGTGTAATTTATTATGATTTATGTAATTGCAATGTAATATCTATGTACGTCATGCTTTGGTTGTTACATTTATTATGAGAGCAAAGTATTAGTTATCCCGAGGAAATAAGAATGTGAAAACATTAGTGAGATCCCTAAAATTATTTATAATGTATGTCCAGGGATTTCCCTAATTGTATGACTAACTATTGGTTATAACCATATAATTATGATAAATATCATGAATAAACAAGTATTAAATCTATGATTTTGGTGATTAAAGGTTCTCCCCATTGATTATATTGTTTCCCAAATATGACTTTGGCCTCTCAGACTATTTTTCGTGGGTTTTAGACAATGGTTTGAACCCAAAGGGACAACCTTTATGCTGGATGCAATGATAAATGAAATGATTTTCCCTCTAAATAACCAAATGTTTTGGGAGGTATAATTAGTAATCTTCTTTCTAGGAAGACAAATCCTACTAGGATCCCAAATGGCCAATGGTGGGAACAACGTTCTCTTGAAACGTTTTTAAGGAAATATACTACTTATTTTAGTGGAACGACTGATCCACTAGTTCCATTGAAATGGATTTGTATCTTTGAAAATATAATTTTCATTCTCTTTTGTTTATAATGTGAAAAAATTGTGTATGAAAATTATTTCATTGAATGTAAAGTGAAAGTCTTGTGGATCTGTATCAATAATATGAGGAAAAAATATAAAATTGACTTCATGGATTGGTATGAATTCAATAAATTGTTTTTTAGTATTTACCTTCATGTTATTATTCTTAAAAAATGTATATTACATTTTTCCTTCTATCACATGGTTATGATAAGAAGAAAAAGGATATAATTCAACGGAAACTATAAAAATTACAGAGAAAAGAAGATTAAATTTTCATTAGGCTCAAAGCGTGGAATGAATCATGGAGGAAAATTTCTTAAGGGGTCTGATAAATGTTTATGTGCAGGAAATGAGGTTATTGAACATTTTACTGTAGAATTAATGGGAATAAATAGAAATTTCGTAATGGTGAAACTACCACAAATCAGGCTGATAGGATTAATGAAATGAGGCATTATGCTAACAAATTTATTAATCTAAGGGTTATAGATGATTGTCGAAGACAAAAACCGATTGATTCCAAATAAAGAGTAAAATCACATGTAGCCTCTATTAGTGATGTTGAGTATTCCAACGATGTGGTTGAATAATTATGTGTTTATGTAATGGTATTCCAATATTGTGTTATATAATATATTTTGAAGTAATTTAAAATACTCGAATATCTTTATATTGGTCCATTGTTGTTTTCCATAAGTGTATGGTACCAGAAACCATGAAAAGTGATTGAAATATTTTTATAAATCACATGATATACACATAATGAAGGGATATAAAGATAATGATATTTTTGATACCATTAAGGACCTCATAACCAATACTAGGACAAAGTGATATCATAGATTGATTATATAGATTTTTTGGTATTATTAGTCAGTGGAAAAAATTATTTTTGACATAATTTTGGTTTTCAATAAGGTTATATGGTAATTCATGAAATGTTTCAAGAGAATGTATCATTATGGTTTTTTCATGCTTGGAATGTAACAAAAAAGTTATACCTTGTGAGATATTGATGATAAATGTTATGTCGATTTAGTTCACCTCATTTTCAGTGTTTATTTAATTTTTTTTTGAAGGATTAAAATGTTATCCATTTATGGATAGTATATGTTAGTTCCCATTGGATGTTTGGTAGATTAATATATTATCTCATTATATGTGGACTTAGGAATATTTTATTACATGTTCTAACATATTTGTTGTGACAGATGGAATGTCCTATCATTCTACAACATGATCTGTTATCACATCAAAATTTTCAAATTTGACAACATTTCATTAAATAAAAGATGATGTGTAAATTTTTCCTGGAACAAACAATGATGAGATCGTACCAAAATCAAGTATTTATTTAGCCTCATGAAAAATTCCTATACTTTTGGGAAAGGATCTTGAAACCCAAAAATGTTATCTTAGTACCTTCTTATCTGATGAATTTGGTGGTTCCATAATTCCTCACAGATTTATGTCTTTATAGTAGTTAACTTTCACCATCTTTGTTCTCTATCACTCACTATCAGAAAATGATGGTTATATTTCTCTTTCATATCCATTTTTCACTGCCCACCTATGTTCTCAGAAGTGGAATCCAAGTGATGAGATACATTTCCCAACCATTGTGTTTTAAAAATTATTTGTTAAAATTGTTTTGTTGTATTACTTTTTATGAAGTTCGTTTATATGAAAGAAAAATTTGAGTATAAAACATTTTATAACCCTAATGAATTTTGATGGTGTAATTCATTTAAATAGGCGAATAATGTTACACCCTGAAATTTTATGAGATGGATTATTTTGAATTTCATTAATGTGTTGTGGTGTATGCTATAAAAATAATATATTGACCACATAAGAAACATTTTATTATGATGTAGTATATACAACACTCTTTTTTTATGCATTACATGCAATAACACCCTTCCTTGATAGCTTGTGTTGTACGCAATACTTATTTTCACTAAAAAATGATATATTTTTAAAATTTTATAACTTAATGGTGTATAAAATAGCCATTAATAAAACTATTGAAGACATATTTAATTTTATATAACATTAAAATTCAGTGTATGTCTTTTCCAGAAATGATATAAGAACAAATTCAATTTTTTGGATAAAAGATGTTTTTTTCATGAAAATACAGTTTTAATGGATTTTGATGTAAAACCCATTATAAATATAGTTTTTACAATATTATTAGTTATATATGATATTATAAACTTCTATTTGGAATAGTTATATCAAAAATTTCCTTGGAATGAAATTTTGGTATTTTTCAGAGGAAATTGATATTTTAGTAAATAGTGAAAAATACTGCATTTTAAATAATAACCGACTTTTCATAAAAATTATTTATATAGATATATTATATTTTTAATGAGTTATAAAGTGTAATTATATTATTTTTTAATAATTTAATCCAATTTTGGTCATCATATGTAATTTCACATATAAATTGGATATAAACGCAAATTAATCTGTTGTTAGTTTTTACTTCTCAAAAACTGGATTTATGGTTTTGAAAACTGAAATTTTAATAAATTAATTTAATACAATAATTTGTTTCTAATTTGGAAAAATATATTCGAAATTAGGAATCATATAGTCCAAATTTTGTAACTATTCACCTTTCATTTTTGGAAATTATAGATATCAACTTCTGTAATTATTTTTATTTAATATGGTTAAAGGGTAAATCAGTTAAATAAGTTTATAAGATAAAATTATAATAACGTAAAACTATAAAAACACATGTTATAATTCTATAAAATTATATATGTCCAACTAATGGTATACTTGGGATGATTTTAGGATCCCCTGGATCAACATGGGAGTGTTAATGACATGTCAGAATAAGTAATTTATTGTAAAGAGAAAAGTAACAAAAACATTTAACATCTCACTAAAACAATATTTTGATGTTGTTATATAAGTTATATCTTCAACAATTAATATTCATTTAAAATTTATTATTATTTATAGTTCATGATATTTTAATTATAATATTTTGACATTATATAAATAAATTTAATTATGACACAATGATGATGCAGTGATTGCTTCATTAATAAAGGGTTAAAATAATTTATATTATAAATATAAATATAAATATTATTTGATAAAATTTATGTAATCCATTAATTATATAGTTGAATGAAACATGTTATTATTGATTCAATTTTTTTTCTATGATTGAATCGCATTGTCATGAAATAGAAAAACAATCGTGTATGAATAGTGACCAAAATTGACATCATTACTAACATAAAATATAATATAGTTTATTATATGATATTAAATTTTTTAAAATATAATATTCATTTTATTGGTTAAGATATGTCCAAATATTTAATAAATGGAATTTTTGGGTCTTTTAATAAGAGTTGGTAATTACAGTAACCCACAATTTTTAAATAACATGATAACAATATAAGATTAAAAAGGGTAAATTAGGGTTAAACCAAAAATATAAGGGTATCAAGTTAATCAAAACATGTCTAAATATTATTATATTATTATTTAATGACCCAAAGTCATCTTATCATTGATTTAAATTAGTTTTGTAGTAATTTAATTTGATATTGAATATATAATAAATTAATATTTCAAGGATTTCTTAATGTGCCCCTCACCTCTTCTATATAAGGGAACATCTAAATATTTTTATCTCACAATTCCAACGCCTTTTATTTTAGTAAATATATATCCAATAAAATTTCTAGATTCCTTTTATTCTTCCTAGAATCCATACTTTGGGTAGAAATCCACCATAAAGAGAACTTTTTGAAAAATCAAAAGAAGATACACGAAAATGAGGTAATTATTTTATCACCTCTTTCAAAATTATATTATTATTATACATCACCTTCTTATTTAGTTATTATAGTAAAGCAATAAATCCATTATATTCTGAATTATGCAATGTTGTTATAAGTATGGGACAAACTTATACCTCCACTTATCTCTCCAATGATTAACAATATGTATATACGTTCATACATATGGATTACCATCTCCATGCAGTGGGGTAATTTTTCATTCAATAGTAACTAATTTGGATATGTATAATGATCGGTATAATGGACTTAAATAATTAATATAACATGATAATTATTATTTATAATTATTATAACATCATATTTCATACCATTGATCCATTAAGTAAATGATATTTCCGCTTGTGCGTACGTACGACCTATGTCTCTACGGTGTGATATGATTGTTTCTCTACATTAACCATTCAACAATGATTATAATATTTATATGATAAATAATCATGAAATATATGAAATAATAAGTCTACTGGATTTATTTATATATTTATATTTAATTTATATTCTTCCATTCCTTTCAATAAGGAAATAGAAACAACGTTCCTACGTACTTACAACCTACCATCACCATGGCCGGTGTGTTCCATTTAATTTATCAATATATTATATATATATTATTATACTGAATATTTTTTTCATAAATCATTTTTTACATTCTTGATTTATATAAATAAAAATATATGTGATAATATCAATAATAAAAAGTCAAAACATGTACAATAAATAAAACAATTATTACCCAAAACATTGCTTTATCATAGAATTGATAAATGAAATGGTAATATAAAGTCACAAGTGAATCATATACGATATCATAAATCTATTTACAGTCTTATTATAATTTTATAATATGTTTAAACACAATATAATGATGTGTTGGATACATATAAGGCATATTGTATAAAAGGTAATGGATAATTTTGCAATCTCATTATTATTTGTGATTGTTTATTCATAAGTATTTATTTGGGTATATTTATCGTTCACATCCATGCTTCCAAAATATATAATATCATTTATATTCGTCCCCTAATTTTTAAATTAAATATTAACCATTGGTTATTTTATAATTAAAAATTATTGAAGGAATAGTTTTTTCATACAAGGAACTTTTGGACTTTTTTGGCAAGAGTTTAGGAAGACTGTTTTTTTAGTTCTACGACATGAATAGATTCTTATGATTTCAAACCACCTTGTTTCCTTGAATATTCCATTACATATTATCTATTTTATTTTAAATTAAAATCTTTTCTTTTTAATTGATTTTCATTTTAATAAAAGAATATTTTTTTGAGGAAGAAATGATATTTTTCTCAATAAGTAAGTTCAGTTATTTTATCAAAATGATTATCCATAAAAGATGACACTATTTAAATTGGGTTATCATTATATCCACAGTTTTACAATGATTTCATTATGTTAATTATTTAATGGTATATTATATGTATTATGTTATTGTGGAATGATTTTTAAGAAACCCATTTTATTTTTGGGTTCTTCTATGATCAATTATTTAGATTATTGTGGCACATGTAAGAATGATTTCATTAGGGGATGGTTGGAACTATAAATCCTTCCGATACATTTGATAAATATTTACATATCATGATATATAAATGAATGTAATAGAATGTAAATAAAATTTAGTAATACAAGGATGGAACAACAAGTAAGTTCATTTTAATAATACATGGATGGAATGACAAGTAAATCTGGTGCAATATTACCTGGATGGAACGGCAAGTAAACCTGGTTCAGTAATTTACTTTTTCCACTGTGATGTTCTTGGAAATAATTCCTTTGATAATATGTAAATCATAATATTTTCTTATTTTTTTCCTCAATTCTATGTTTTATTCCAATGATATTTTATCATGGTTAACGTTCATTTTTTATTATGCCTTACGTACTACATAGATTTTTTTCATGACTCATGATTTTGATATTTAAAAACTAAGTTCTTGTTTTTAAATTCTAATTTATGTGGTTTGTTTTATTTTCTCAATGTTTACTCTTACTGAGATTTTGAGCTCACCCTTTTTATGTTTTTATTTCCCCAGGATATAAATAAATGTTTTTGGCGGGAAAACAAAAGTGGATGATCATTATGAGAGATGATGAATATATTTTACCAATATAGAAGATCACTTTCTAATATTCTATTTACACTAAGATAATATGGTTTTGGAAGTATATTTGAGTAATTTAATAATTATTATAAAAATGTAATGTAGTTTCCATGTCCGTCATGCTTGGGGCATTAAAGGCCAATCTGCATAGATCATTGTAGACAGGAAAACTTGGTCGAGGTGATACAATTCCAAACCTCATTACATGAATATGAATACTGATAGAAAATATTCCCTTCAATTATTTAAAAATAATATTCTTCTAAAAAACTAATCATCTCTATAGACGCTGGGTTTTACAATCTATTCACCATAGAAATATCATCATCAAACTATAATTCTTGCTATTATTGATCCATGGTTCATGAAAAAATTACATAATTACATGTCACTTTATATGGTCATGCCAATACCTCCTTAGGTAGCATTATAATTTGAAATCCCATTCGACCAATACCCATGGTACTGACCAAGCACTCAAACCCCACAACATTCCCTAATACAGATCACATCCTTGGGCTCTTAATATCCACCATCATACTCTATTGATTTAATTTCATAGTCTAAAATATACCTATCTCCCCCAAACTAACCTATTAATGTGTAACATCCCTTCTAATACAATCTACATCATCAAACAAAACCTTAAAACATGCATTGAAAAGTCATATAAAAAATATGAAGTCTCATTGACTCACTTACACAAAAAATTTACCTCAAGATAATTAAACACGGAATAAAAAACATAATATCATCCCATAACTACTGGTCATAATCATTAAACCCATTAATTCCAAAAAATGAAATAACATAAAACCATATACTGGTATTCTCCCAGAACGTAACCCCCACCCATTGGGTTCTCCAAAACATCTTTCTCGACAATAACTGGAAGCTTCTTGAAATGATCACTATATAACCAAGTAGTATAGTTAATTCACCCATCATAGAAAACCCCTATTACTAATATATTTGTATATCCTGAATGATTAGCACCACTAGAAAGAAATTGGGGTTCTAGATCCCCACTCTCACAACAAAATCGATTCATAAAGGTGATCATTTCCTCAGGCTTTATTAACATAATGATATCCCATGAATCCTTCATTTATGAAAATACAAACCACCCTTGTACACTCGGTCTAAAAAGATACATAAAAGTATTTAACCCAGAAAGCACAACTCTCAAATTGAACATCCTTAAAAATTCAAGTACAACTCCTTGCTCTAGTTCCCAAAATAACCTAATGAGTTTTACCAAACCCATTTCATTGGGTCCAACGCCATGTGTTTCCTTTGAATTTTGGTTAAAAATACTACCATACACATAATATAGAATAATACATATTTTAAGAGGTTTTTAACCTACTTGGAAAATTCATATTAAAAACACCTTGATATTCATTGGTATACAATTCCAAATGATTAGATCAACACAAAAACACATCACCCAAGCACATAATCATGATCCCATTTACACTATAGGCATTACATAACTATAAGGACTACCTTAATAAAATCTAATGATAATATTTTGTGAAAATCCAGAGTTTGGAAACAAAATAAGTGGTCTAATCTTCATTACCTATGAAAATCATCGATAGCATATAGATCAGAGTCACCAAAAATTCATGTTCAGAATGCATGGAGATGAATTAAACTCACATCCTCATATAAAACACACCTATGATTTTTTTTGGATTCCTCCATGAGTTTTAGATAATTCTAAACCACTAGCCAAATGTATAGTCCCAGCATACATATGATACATTAACACAAGGTTTTTGTATTCATGAATGATTTAATGATCTCAATAATGAAGTTTTATTATCATCATTCGAGGTCAAAAATTGAAATATATATAGTACATTTCCCATATATCACTAATCATTATTTTTAGACATGGCCTCCCCAATAATTATTGAACACCAAAAACTAAATAAAAGCCACTTATCATTTATGTATTATGATAATTCCACCCATGACTTCCATTTAAACATCCTTCAAAATAAGTTTCACCCACCCATGTAGACTATGGTGAACTCCCCATAAAACAAATTACTAATAATATTAATCATAAATATTTCAAATTTGATAAACCAAAAACATCCATATGTTGGTTTCTTCGATTGATGATCACCCACTTCATCTTCCCCTAACTCTTTAATTAAGAGTAACTATACTCAACGATTCCTAAACACCATGATTATTCTTGTTTCACTTCCATATTAATGGATTCCTATTACATTATATCAATGTACCATAATGGTTTACCTAAAATAATTAGTAACTCATCAATCACCACACTCTAGAAGGTTATTTCTCACTTACTATTCTATTATTCCATTACTCCCCAATATGACACTATGAACTCATGAACAACACATTTATTTATTCTTCTCATTGATCAAACTCTTCCATGAATTCAAATATTATCAATAGAAATATACATGTCCTGTTACAGAAATAAAAACACAATAGACATCTTGTATAGCCCACACAAACTGCCTCCATCAAAATGAAAAAACGGGTTCACGCTCCCATGAAAAACATTAGCATCACTAAAGTGGCACACACACTTAAAATGAGTGATAGAAACATATATTTTACAAAATCATAGTTATCACATGCATCCCTGATTACCAATTCTGACATGTTACTCACAATCCCTTGAGTCATACAATCTTGAGACAAACTCAAACACAAGGCCAAGCCTTTATCCAAGTAATAACTCACCATTAACATCCTGTCATAGGTGATTCATTTCATAACATATTAGATAAATAAATTTATATAACATATTAATGCATAAAAACCACCGATATAGGAATCAAACTACTCACACCGTCTCAATATAGTCAGGTTACCATGAGAGCTAACACATTGTGTGTCATAAGAATATAAAATTGGTAACTTATAAGGCATCATCAGACCCTTACAGGTGTATCATCACCCACAAAGAACAACAGAACAAAAAAAATCTCACTAGAAGATTCCCATATTTTCATCCAAATGATCCTAAACTACATAAAATTTGTTAAAATTAATTTAGTAACAACACTAATTGTTTCTACTCATATTCCAAGGGAATATAAAGCACTATACCAATAGACATGGTATTACCTCCAATGTATCTACACCATAAGAAAAATCATCAACTAATGATTCATGCATCTAAACATACATGAAAAGGGATTAATACATCATATGGTTAACACTCATAGAGTTCTAAGAGTTATTCAATAAGAACCATGGTCACATATACGGGTTACTAGGAACTTCCATATTTACCAGACTCTATAAATCATCAATCCATAGTTCTTGAAAAAATCTTCAAACACAACTGATGATCATAAAACACCTAATATGCCAAAAAACCACCGTACTAAAGGTCTATCATATATACACAAATAATCATTCATAACAAAAAGGCATATATCCATAGGTACTACGTATATCCAAAAATACACCAAAATACTGTTAGAATTATTCCCCTATATAGAACATGGGATCTCTACTAATCATCATCGACCACTCAACTATAAGTATCCATATTATTAAGGTATTCCAAACATATCATTCCTTTAGTAATCTCATTATTTACCAATTTTTTTCATTTTTATTTTCCTTAATCTAGTATCCCATCCCAATTATTGGGAATGTAATATACCATTAAATGATATGAGTGAAAAAATGTTATAAATTTAAAATTAGATCCTTAGTTAACAAAAACCATTACATTAATAACTTAATTATATCTTCATAATATTTAAAAGTGTTATCTCAAGGTGTTGGTGATATAGAATGCCTTCATACACTTATATTTAAAAAATATGATGTAAATGGACATAAAGACATTAAATGACAAACCCTTCTCATCTATTTCAATTTATAGGAGGATATAAATTTCTGGTAGGTATGTAAGAAATTAAAAACCCAATATATAAGAATTTTGGGAAAATAATATATCAGAGGAGATATATGGATGATGTTGAAATACTATGTATTTACCATGATGCATGAACACACACTCCTCCACTCATCATACTATTCAAGAGAAATTACATGAATCAACAACATCACACACAAGTGCACTACTCAGTGTGGAAATAAATTAACTATAAAAGCACAAAGAATGATAAAAAATCACACCCTCGATAATAATGTTTTTTCTTCAAATGTTAATTTTTTAATTCTACACACGATCTCAACACGAGGCCTTGAAAAAATCAGACTCATTCCTAATTTACACAAATAATATTAATAAAATAAAATATTACATGATAACACTTTGTGATGCCCTTTCCTAAAAGATACTATACTAGTGCCCTAGTCTAGTGTGTGAAAATGATTCAAGAGAACTAATCGATACACTAGAAGAAACTGACTAGTGGTGAGGTAATGTGAGGTTGTTATGGAAATATTATTCCTTCCATATAAATGTGTGAAAAATATAAGGTAAGCATCACATGATATATCAAACCAAAAAATAATCTTATTAGAACAAAAAATTATGTCACATCCCATACAACACCATTTTGATTCTAAAAATATATTTCAAGGGAATAATTAATTATCATGTCTAAAAATAATAATGTAAATAAAATTATAAGACAAAATACATCATAACATTGGAATTCTTGATTTCTTTCCTAACTCCTAGATCACAAATAACATACTAGTTATATAATCATTAATTTTATAGAATCCAATATTTCGTATCAAAACAGGTATCCATGAAATTATTATAGGTATTAAGTAGTATCTTAATAAAGGTGTCAGTAAAAATTATTAGCCCACCACCAACCATTTCGAAATTAATTTTCAATTTTATCTAATATAGGGCATGTCAATTTATTTCATAAGATTGGAAGATATATCGTTTAAATAAAGAAAATAAAATAGCATCTATCTTCTAGATCGAAAAGGAAAACTCGGTGGAAAATACCTACTTTGTATAGTGATGGATGCCTATAAGATTATTTCAAATATCATCCCAACCGCAGCCACCACACAAAGTCCAGGAACTCGTCCGAATATTCTAAATATCACGTATCATGAGGAAAATATGTACTCACCCTAACATTACCCGGTGTCTGTTACAATGTGGAATAAATGTATATAATAATAGCATTCCAAACCCATGTGCCATAGGGAATATGAGTCTCTCATTTGAAAATTTATATTCATGTTGCATTCTATGTCATATAGAATCTAAAGAGATCATCCTATAATTCCCATTCATTTATCATAGTGCATCTTATGGAATACAATTATATTGTCCCAATATTACCATTAATTCAACATCACATAAATCTTAATACATACAAAGAAATATTCCTTAAATTCCAATCCATATAAGTAAAACAATATATAATCATACATTTTATTTTATGAATCACCAGGACCATGTCCGAAGTCGCATCATTCCCATAAATTTCTTGTCCAAGGAAAACACATTTAATATTCATGTGAGATGTTTTTTAATAAAATATTCTAAAGGACTCAATGAAAATTTACCCAATTAAATCATATAAAAGGATTTCGTGTGTGAAATGAAAATAGTGGTCCTAACAAAGATCATAATAACACTCTTTCTATCACCAATCTATATTATTAGTTCATTTATAGCCCACATGTACCCCTTTATTATAAATCAAACTGTTAAAAATTATACACACCAAAATCGGTTTTACGATGGTTCCAATTTAAAATTACAACGTGTGAGTTTATATTCTATATGGGACTATATAATTATTTTAATAAAATAAAATAAACAAATTTATATTTTAGTTGAAATTCATAAAAACCCCGAAAGATGAAATATATGAAACATAGATTAAAAATGAAAAACTATAGATGAAATATTCAATACTACCTACCTTAGTTTCAAGGAGCTTTAAAAGTTGTTATTTAGCTATCGATTTGAGAGGAAATTGGAGAAATTGAAAATGTATAAAAAATCCCAAAATGATATTTCATATTATTATTAAATATTGATACAATACTCTGAAATGAGACAAACAAACAATAAAATGGGTACGTACATTAGATTCACCTCAATCCATCCAATCCACCAAACAAAAAGCCAGTTAAAAAGTCATTAGGGTAGATCCCAGATGCCAATCAAGAGAGGGAGTAGAATTCTAATTCTTCTGTATTTGGAAATAAAATGTGAATGTTTAGGGTTATAAATGAAAGGGGTTACGGGATGAAATGACCCTTTCAACTTAAAAAATTAATTTATATCCCCCTAGTTGGTCTTTGGGTATCACACACTTGCCAACGAGCCCTTGACGAACCATTGTCCCAATGGAAGCAACCTCTCAATCTTCTCAGAAACATGTGAGACCTCATGAACACCCTATATCACATCATTATATGTCCAAAATGTATATTTTTTGGGGTTACAACCCATATAACTAAAATCTAAAATTAAAAAAAATGATCCCTATACTAATTGAAAATATATAATTTTCTCATAAATAGTATAATCAAATAGACATGGGGTTTTACAACATCATTACCAATTTACTATAACATTTAGAATAATAATCACTATTTAATTACCATAGTGCATTATGAATCACAAAATGATTCCCATAAAAATGGAGAATGTATCGTAATCTATTTCTCATTACATATTTGAGCAAGTTTTATATCTAGATTCCCATATAGGATAAATCATCAATACCTGATTTCCATAAATAAATTAGGTTATATAAATAATTAACCAATATATTTGAGGGTAATATATGACATCACCCATCATTATATATATATATATATATGTGTTCCACTCTAATAAAATCATTAAACACATAATAAAGAACCACTTGAATGAAAAAAATTTCACAATGTTTCTTGAATGTATAACTACAATTTACCTCATGAATGTAAACACTTGATACCCATACCTAAATTACACTAAAATATTAGTTCATAAGACCATTTAGTTGGTCATTAATAAAAAATAACTTCCATAACAATAATCCACAAGATATAAAATTGATTTAAGAATCAGTTTTTTCCTTTTCCATAAAATAAGAAGATGAAATCACATTTAAATTTATTTTCTAAAATGTTAATTTTTAAATAATTAAATGAAAATATTTTAAAATTAAATATGTGTATATAAATTAAATAATTAAGAGATTACAAGATATAAATTCATCAAAATGGTTAAGCGAACACTTGTAATTAAATTTTATTCATAAAATAATAATCTATAATAAAATTTTGAAAATGAATGAATGTTTTATAAAAGATGAATTGAAAGAATCAGAAAAACATTTAATCTAAAAAATATTTATAATAAGTACCTCAAATTAAATTAAGTATATTATAACAAATTTTGATTAGACGATACAATATTTGATTTTAAAATTCCTGGAAAATGTTTTCAAATACCTTTCCTAAAACCCTATATGATAAAAGGGTTAAGAAACAAATTTTTGGAAAGGTATGAAGTAAAATATGAATGTATAAGGAGATAATAAACAAATTTGTATATGAATAAAAAGTATTCTATCATCATAAATAGAAATATAGAGAATGAGGGGATAATGTCGTTAAAATTGATATAAATTATTCTTGACAATGATATATATTTTATGGAAAATAATTTTATTAAGGAGGAATATTTGAATCAAAAATATATTTTCCATATATATTATGTGAAAGTAATATGAAATAAAATCATAGTGTGTAAGAAACCAGAAATGAAATATAGAAGTTCACTAAGAATAATTATAACTCAACAAACGGATTAGATTTAACAAATAACCTTATGACCATGGTATCCTTTGAAAAAAAAAACCATTTATTGAAATAACATTATGTGGATCTTAAAATACCATGTGTTACATTATTATTATAAATTAATTTACATAGGTTGTAATGACACCATACTAAATATGTCATGGTTATCAAAAATAAATATGTATCATGAAATAAAATTTTTATGAATATTCCCCCACACCATAATTCAAACATTACACTAATGTGATTGAATATCATGTTTAATAAAATTAAATATCATAATTTCTTATTTCATTACATTATTTATATATATAATGTATCATCCCCAACTCAGTTCTCTCTCATTTGACATATCCAATTCGCTATGTCACCTCATATGCACCTTCTTATATACTAGAGGCTACTGACAGGCAGTGAGAGTGTATAGAATATTGTGGGAGGACTATACCATATGGTAATGATTCAAAAATAGAGTGAAAAAATAAATAAGGGTTGAATAAATAGTAGAAAAAATATGAATAATTTATTAGGAAATTAAAATTTCAAATGGAAAAACTGAATAAATACTATTAAAAATTGTATGATGAAATGAAATGATAAATGTAACTAAATGATGTAATAAAATTCATAAAGATAAAATATGAGATGTTATAAAAAATTATTCCATAGAGCATAGTATCAAACCCCCTATCAGTCTCATATACCTGGTCCAACCCATCCAGTAAGATATATAACTACAATAGTGTCCCTTTCCCTTCTTCAAACCAGCATCCATAAAATAGTGTTAGGTAACAAACGGCGGCCCATATAGGGTGTGGGTATAAATCAGTAGGTTGAAATCCCTATTTCTAAACAATAATGTATAAGAAATATAGTTTAAGAAATATATATATATAAACAAAGTATTAATGTAATAAATTAATATTATGCATAAATTAAACGCATTGTTCACCCAAGATCCCGGATGAAACCCAAGTTCATCCAAACCTACTTTTTTTAGTTTAATGGTACCTATCACTATTTTTGGATCCCCCTGATTAGTATGGTTCTCCCAAATAGCATATTATTATCATTCCAAAGTTGAATCAAACAAACATCAAATTAACAAATGACTACTTTCCATTTTTTTTCCAGAATCTCCCACTTGGAAATTTACTGACTATGCATGTAATCCACATACATTGAACATAGTCATGAATCTAACACTTGGGAATCATTGAACTATGCACCTGACCCTCATTCAGTGTGAAATAATGCACCATGACATTAAGAATAAACATAAACAATGACATGTATCAATATAAATCCTCATTTCAATAATCATCACACCCTTCAGAATCAATCATATCGATGTCACATAATCTCAAAATTTAAGCAATAAATTCAAAAGAATAAACATCACATATATACGATATATCAACAGGAATAAAATTGATCAATTCAATAAATTATTATTTTTCAATAATGTCATGTTTCGTAGATACAAGTTTCCAATTATCCTAAAAAAAATATGTCAAACCTATTTTAGTTATCATTATATCATAAGTCTACTAACATAAAAATTGATGAAATAAATATAAGGTGAGTCTACATCAAGAAACATAAAAATTACATATTGTGACAATTAATGAGATTAAACAGATAATAAATTATGTTTTTATCAATATATATCATTGATCTGATATCATACTAAGAAAGTATCTACAATGACCAAATATGGATCACCTATCATGTGGTCCCATGCCTCATTATCCACTATTATATACCAAATGATATCAAACAACAATCTAAAAAATGGTTTTCATTTAATATGTATTATCTAATTACTAAGGAGACATACACATTATGCTAGTGTGATCACACAAATCACACATACAATGGATAATTAAATCATAAAAAAGGGACAATATTTAGACCATCCACCTGGAGAGTATAGAAGGTGATGAAAAAACATCATATCTATGATTGAGATCGACATATTTGTTCCTTTAAATGTGGAATAGAAATTATATCATCAACATTCCTGGAAGTATAAGAATAATAGGAAGTCAAATCATAAAAATATATTTTTGAAAAAAAATGATCAAATTGAATCTTGCTTACAGATTGAAGAGGATTAATTTTTTTTTCAAATAATATAAATTGTGAATAGAGGAGAATATATTCACAAAATACATATTTTTGGAGGGTTTTTAAAATTTAACAGTGTGAGTAATTAATGAAATGAATTATTTTGACATATTTAATGTATTAATTCATTTAATTTCATCCAATTACATTTTCGTGGCACTAAAAAACCTAAAATTAACATGTCATGTTTTGAATTATATTTAGATCATGAGTTACTTTTCATTAGGTTAATTTGGGGTAAAATTAAGTTAGGGGAGTAATTAATTCAGGGTCTGAATTAAACTCGTGGGGTGTCTTCAAAAAGTGAAATAAGTCATGGCTGGTGTTAAATTGATTGGAATTTTTCATGTGGTGAATTAATTTCATGAGTGATTAATTTTCATAAGGTATTCATAATATAATTAATTCCATGATTATAATTCATGGGGTATTCCTAGAAAAATTCACATAGTGATTTGGGTTTATGAAATAAATTCATTATACTACCAAAACTCACCATCTACTCTTGTTTCACCCCTACAACACATAAGCAATCCTGGACCTAGGCATTATAAGAATATCTGAATGAAATACAACCCAAATCAAATAGATTTAGACAAATATTTAATGATAGTCAAACCTAGAAAACCATGTGAAACTACAACCTCCCTCCCATATAACATATTGTCACTGAGGTACTCCTTATATCAACATGGTGTGTTAGAGACAAAGTCTATCTATTATGTTCTCACGTCAGACACCCTATCTCATGTCTCCTGTTGAACATACCCATTTTCCACTACACTCATACTAGCAGAATATTATTTCCATGGAGATTACTATCATTATGGTATATGATATGAATAAGATTATCCTAGAAGGATATATCAATGTACATCTAAACATCATCAAAATCTATCATGTGAAAAGTATTAGAATGATATAATTGATGTTCTCACCCATGAAAAACATAAATCATTGTATTATACCACTGTAGTGGGAAAACTAGTGTGACACATTGCTAACGATCTATACAATCCCAAATGTCCAAAAAACCTAGGTTCATTCTTCACTTTTTCTGATACAACACTTCCCCATCCATGGAGGCACCCAATGAAAATCATTATTTCCAACTTCAAGATTTTTAGGTTGTTTGTGATTGTAATTATATGATTTCTATTGGAATTATAAGGTCAACACCGAGTTTCTAATCATTTAATCATATTATGTCATTTTGTATAGAATATTAATCCCATCAAAGCACTGAATCATCGACGTATAACTAGAAAATAGGGGAACATAACGGTCATAAATACAATGCCTCAAAATGAGTAATTTGAATTGATATATGGAAATAATAATTATAGTAGAAATAAACAAGTTCCAAATGTTGCTCCCATGAACCACGAAATTCTTAAACATTGGACAATATAATATCTTCTTTAATATGAATAGTATACTCATATTGGATATCAGTCTGAGGATGTGATGTTTTATTTAGATGAACCTAGGATACAAAGGTATTCTATTGTCCCAACAAAATATTATGAGTGAATTTAGGATCTTGATCAAAACCTATGATCCTATAAACAACATGCTACCAAAGAATCTCATGAGTTTAAAGACTACCCAGATCATTATTGATGATGTTATTAATAATATAAAGGAATTGGGATACCTATTGTAAGTCATTCCATAATCACCAGAATTCTTATGAGGTGTCCTTGGTAATCCTCTCACAATATTTATAGTGAAATCACCCCACATACACCCTGAAATCGAAAAAGGCAACAACATACCACAAGAACTCGAACTCTCCAACATCACCTACTTATTTGTTAAACAACATTCCATGAATCCCATTATCTTCTTCTTTATCTCTAGCAAATAGTATAGTATAAATATATCACAATACATCTTCCTAAACCCAATATGTACAAACCATTTAGAAGCATGTAAATCCCTCATTAGATCTTTTTAGAATCTCGTATGAGCTTGTACTCAGCTAATGGCCAGACTAAAATTTTTCTACTAATGAAAATCATAGTGGTGGATCCCAACCAAATATGTTGTCTATCAAGATAAGACCGTAGGATTTGATAACTAATCCATCTTGTTCTAATCATGAATAATATGTGTAACTGATTTTGATAGAAGGGAAAGTCATCCATGGAACCCTGAACATCTATATTCATGTTAGAAAATTTTAAAATCAACCTCCAAACATCTCAAGACTCCCACATTTCCTTTAACTACATATTCAAACTCAGGGATTCTATAACAATTATTCCCTTTCCCGGTGTGTAACAATTATCAATGTAAAAAAGATAATAGTTACTCAACCCAAGTCCTCTACCTAAGGTTCAAGTCCCTCTATGAAAAGATATACCTGATGATTTTATAGTCCATGTACATAAAAAACCTCTCAACCTAATGATATTGTCTCCCTCATCATACGGAGTGTAACAAATCCACTGATTATTGTTCACATGTCTGATAATTACCACTATATAGTCTCAATGTTCTAGAGTTATAAGCGGACCCAGGGACCTCCTCCATCAAAAATTATTTATTTCCAACTCTATATTCATCAAAATAAATTGTAATCCACTTAATTGGATCAGTTAATTGGATTATATGAGGTGAGTTCGGCCATCTCTTCAACTCCTATATATCTCACTCAAAAAAAAATTATAACTAAACAAACAACACCCCTTTCTTGGTCAGCCTTGATAAGATTTCTTCCCTATAACAAATGTATATGATGATGTGATGGTAATACATTTCTAGACTAAGAAAACTAAATATATTGAAGAAATTACCGGGTCACTAACAAGCGACCAGATTAATAGCCGTATTTAGGTCCACAAACACTTTATCCTTTGAAATAATTTTATCAATATGTTCACTCTATCAATCCAAAAATATATATTTTTATAGAATGGAGTAAATAAGATTCTTTTTCACTGTAATAATAATTATATCAAGAAGTTAGGAATGATTTTTTGTAGACTAAGAGTACACTTAAATTTAATTAATGAAAACTAACAGAAAATCATCCAGTATTGGAAGAAATATAAGATTCTACAATACCATGAATACTGACATTGAATTAATTAATATAAGTGGAATAACTATGAAATAATATAAATTGTGCCCACTCCTAAAAGTATTTTGGGGTATGTCTGATTTGTATCACAACCAAATGGTGGTACCCTGACCTTATTTCATTCTTGCAGAAAATCATGGAGTCTATCAACTGATCAAAGTGATATTCAAATCATAGAAGGGGATACTAGTTCGTGACAGTCATATGGTTCTATCTTTGGTAATCCACACGAAGGAAAAATTCCACATCACCCTTCTTGTTGAAAAGAGCTAGAGAAATCCATACAGATGGACTAGACCATATGAAAACATTGGATTGTAGATCTTCCAATTGAAATTTCAAATCACAAAGCTCTTTTTGTTTCATTCTATAATTCTAGATAGAAATTGGTCGTACTCCCAACTCAAACACAATCATGAAATTGATCTCCTTCTCAGGTGGTAATATAGATAATTCTTTAATAAATATTTACTATAAACCATCCAAAAAAAGTTAGAAATTTTCATCCTTCATTACTCTATCATACTAAATAAGCATTTCTATCTATGTTATGATATCATCCAATCCAAAATTAATTATTCCGATACAATAAGAGTCAATATCCTACTCGCCCTTGTGAGTATATCTACTCACATCTAGTGATAAAATGTTAAAACTACTCCAATAATAGTATATGTGAGCCTGGTATAGAACTAGAAAATATGTACTAAGAAAAATATAGAATGTTTTCATTTCTATTAAAAAAAATCATAATGGAAAATATATACAAAAAATTCAAGATAACACCCATTGATATTATCGATACCCTATGAACACACTTCCAATAGTTTTTCTATGGACATGACCCAATATATTCTCTCCAAATTCAAACTCAAACAATTCCTAAAATTAAAATTTTTACCTGAATGTGATGATATTGTATCAGATAAATTAATTTCTATAGATGTTGATATATTAATCATATCTAATATGTTACAAGGTGATGTATCCAACCAAGAACAAGAAAAATGTATATATGTCAATTGGCCCTCCACTCTAATATGGGAAATATTCTTACTCCCATATATTGTTCCCTTTGTGTGGTTTTGTCTTTCCTAGACTAGGGTACCACATCCCCTTCCATGGAATGAATGGTCAGTGGAACTACATCTACCATTCTACTAAGTGGTAGCTGAGATCTTTCTTTACATAGGTTCCCTTTATTATACCCTACCACTTCCCTTCTGTGGAATTTTCATTGAAAAACATCTTATGATGGCCCAGAATACAAAATAAAATGACACTGTTGTGGGTGATGACACATATTTTCCTTATTGTCCAACCTACCTCACTAAAATGTACCCTGAACCACAATACTAAGTCATAATTCCACTCCCTTGAATAATCTCCTATCTTATTATCTGTGGGAAACAATTATAGTGGCACTCCTTTCAAATAAAATATATTTATCAAATCACCATGATGAAACTTTATGGATTCCACGCAGGGCCTCCCTTAGATTCTAAATAATTACGAGATCTTTATGAATCACATATTCATGGATTCTCAAGTGAATGAAAGTCACATACTTATAGATCTCTTATAAAATTTCATCAAGAAAAAATCTATCCTAAGAGAGCTCATTAGTTTCTAATGATTTAGAGAATTATTGTAGTTCAATAAACTATCTGGCATACTCCATCTCTAATAATTTATCTAATATCATTTGAATTGACATGTGATCATTCTCATCCCTTAGCGTCAAACGATAAAAGTATATCCAAAACATTTCTTCCAAGACATTCCATGATAAAACATCATGTTTGTCATCTTTATACAGAATATCCCAACATCAATTGGAAGGTCCACAATGCATGTATGAAAATGTTTTCATGGTCCTATATAAGGGTGTATTTATGTTCCTAAAGATCATTTAAACTGATGTAATACATAACTCAACTTCCTAGGGGCCAGCCTCCATAGTGAACATGCGTGGATTTTATAAATATAACTCTCTCATTAGCTCATGCATTACAGGAAAAATGTGAATAGTCACCATTTCCTAAGATTGCATGACATTATGGATTCAAAAGTTTATATGATCATAATTATTATTTTTAGGAGCCCCATGAACCTTAATCCATGTTAAAATCATATTTATTACAATAACATTGATGCTCAATTCGAATTTGAAAAGGATGAATTTTCTTTAAGAGGAAAATTTACTCATTTGAACTATGAATAACATCATGGTCAACATCAATAGTTGAAAAAAGATAAAACCAACTCATATCCTCTCCAATAATAGCATTACAAGTGATTTTTTATGAAATAAAGTCAATTTAATCCCATATTGACAAGTTATAACATGTATATCGTTTTATAATTCATATAAGAATATATATAACATAAAATGAATATGCCACTATAATGAACAATGCACGTAAATATATGTCCATGTGTTCTTATCTTGATACGTGCATACACATTTCCTTCCATTTCAGGTCTTGAATTTAATCTCAATAATTATAACATCACCCAACATGTGAATATATCACTATAAAATAATATGATCTATAATGAGAAATCATAATGAAAAATACCACATCCCTTGGAAATTGGAATTTCCAATGTACATGGGTTAGATAACCCCTATATCTGTTCATTACTATTTTCTAATATATACATGAATTTGTTATAAAATTCCTTAATAGAATATAAAAAAACAAACATGAGACTCTTATACCATTTCATAACAACTGTAACTCGGTGCTTCCCCATGTGATTATGTCAGTTTTCTATATGACCTCTGGCATGCCTACCATTATGAAAAAGTTTTATGAATACATGTGAGGGTGAATGAGATAAATTGTTGATATTTTATGATATGGGAAAGAGTTACAATGTGAGTGTAAAAATAATAGTAGAGTAAAAGATATAATTGAACCAATTATAATAATTTAATTGGAAATGAATGATGATAATGTAAAATAATGAACTACTCCAATTAGATATTCAGTAATGAAATGAAAAGATGAATGTTACATAATGGTGTACTAAAATCCAAATAGATAAAAAATTAGACTGAATTAAAGAATCCAATGTCCTACGTTTTTAACCCCAAGTAAATCATGTCTCAGTGATCCAACCCATCCATCAATAAATAAATTAAAAATTAGTCTCCATATCTTCATCTAAAGCTACATTAAAACCCATGGTACCAAATAACGGCCCATCTAGGGTGTGATTACAACTCCAATGTTTTAAAACAACATGTCTAAACAATAAAGATCAATAAATATTGTTCATGAAAAGAGTGATAAATAGAGTATTAATTTAATAATGTAAGACTTTGTATAGAGTACACCCGCAGATCCTCCAAGCCTCGGTTGACAACCTGGGTTAGCCAAACCTAATTTTTTCCCTTCCAGTTATCTCAAAACAAAGGTGGATCATACACCATCAAGACAGATTAACCAATCTATAGAATATTCTCCAGTATAGGGTGAGTCATACAAGAGTTGAATTAATATATGGTCTCTACCTAGAAGCTATCCAGAATGTAACCCTCAGGTAATCATAGACTATTCATCTAGTCATTAGGCATATGATATAATCATACAATCTTTCCTCAGACATCATGTACATGTTAACCAATCCCTCAAGTGGTATAGAATCATTCACCATACACTCGTGCATCAACATAAATCATGATCTATGTCAAGAAAATCATCATGCCAATAAGTTTACCACACTTTTTAATAAATCACATTGATGTCACATAAGCTCAAAGCTAAGATAGAAGTTCACAAGGATAAAAATAAAATAGATACGATGTATCACCAAATGTAACAATTAAAAATTCATCACTTTATCATTTTTATAACCAATTATTCTTCATAAATCAAGTTATCCAATTATACACATAATTATATCCCACCCAATTCATTTATAATTTAACCCTAAAGTTTTTATAATATTAGTCAACTACATTTTTCTTAGGTGATTATAACTTAATCAACCATAAAAATTAAATTGAATTCCAATTCATCAATTTAAGAAAAAAATTAATCAATTTTTTCCAATATATATTTGGGTTGTAATATGAAACTGACAAGGTATTAACAAGGTCCAAGGACATAACACCGCTTGGGTGGCCATATGTCTTATTCTCCTTTCCTATAGACCCACAGGGATCTAATGGATGGTCTAAAAATGTTTTTTAAACATGAATTATTAAATAATTATGTTATACATATAGTGTTGGCATAGTCTCACATATATCTTTCTTTAATGATAATTGAATAAGAGAAAAGAAATATGATTTTGACCACCCACCTAAAAACTGGGAAAGGTGTTGATAACCCTCCTTTACACTACTATGATAAAATTATTCCTTCTTTTAAATGTGAAATATAAAATCCCCAAAAAAATTATCACGAATTGAAATAAAAACTGGAAGACATACATTAAAAATCATGGTCTAGAACACCATGATCCAATTTTATCTTTCTTTTTTATTGAATATTAATCTCAAATGTTATCTGTAGAAGGTCTGTAGTGGAAAGGGTGGATGTTTTTCCAAAATCAACTTAGCATAGTGGTTTTTAAAAATGTTTGGGAATGAATAATTTATTAAATTAATTGATTTAACCTCGTGAATGTTTAAATCCGGTATTTCCCATAAATTTTGTCTTCCATGCATTAAAAAAACAAACATATCTTATTGTGAACTATAATCATGAAGTGAATTATTCTTCATGCAGTGCATTCAGTTGTGAATGAAATTAAAGGAGTGTAATTTAATTAAGTTGTGAATTGAACACGTTATATATCCTCAATACAAGAAATAATTCATGTGGTCTTTTAAATACAAGGGGTTTTTTCAGAGGGTGAATTAATTTCTGGTGGTGAATTAAACTCATGGGTGATTCAAATTCACAGGTTCAACCAAGAATAATTTATTTAGTGAATATAATTAATGGAGTTTTCCTAAAAAAATCATATCATGAATTTGCCTCATGATGTGAATTCATTCTAAATCCAAAACTCACCTCATATTTTGCTTCACCAATTCAGACATATTCTTTATAAACGAGGTCTAAATGAAAGAAAAACCAAATAGATGATAATTATTCAAGAATATATAAAAAAATACATGAAAAATATGGTACAATATATATAACCATTTATACAGATTTCCAATTATTATTTTTTACATGTGTATTAGTTAGTTATTCTCAATTTTCAATATCGGAAATGAGTAATAATTATCTTTTTTACCTAGTATTATAATAATTGGGTTTTAATTTATTTTTATCCAAAATTTCATAAATCATAGATAAAAAATTTACTATATTTTTTGTTTAATTATAATTATCAATGTTATAACTTCATTCAATGACTGTTTTTATCATTGTTCTTATATGTGGAATTGGTGGAAAAATTGTTTTTGAGATCATTAGTAGAAAAAATATGGTAATTAAGTTAATAGTTTTAATAATTAATTTTCCATTACAAATTTAAAATAAAATTATTATTTATTTATTTATATCACATATCATCAATAATTATGTTTTGATAATCATCCATGATATTAGTTTATAGCATTATTCAAGTAGTTTTTTAGATAACCCAAACAAGAACATACAAAACATAATGGAAGAATATGATTAATAAACATATATATTCTTTCAGCATATAATTATAAAATTATAATGATACTATTATTTAGTTAATAATAATGTTTGGAATAGTTTTTAGAGATTTTAATAAATAATAATGAATCATGATGATGAACAAAATACATTACTTCGTGGACATTTCAGTTAAGAAACAAACAGTTAAGAATTTCATTTCTCAATGAATGATAATGAAGGAAGGTAAATTATAATATTACACTTTAAAATTGTAACCACATTATATATTTAATATATATTTTTAATTTTCACCATTATAATTAGAATATATGAATTTTGGAGAATAATAGAAGTCGTCGCTTGGTGGAGGCGGTAGATCGTAGAACACATAGATGATAGTTTGGGTTTTTCATGATCGAAAATGTGAAATGTAGATTATATGATTTAAATGAGAATAATTAAATTAATAATATCTCAAATAATTTTTTCATTTTATTATAAATATGAAATTATAATTTATATAACATAGAATGGAAATAAGATGGAAACAATTATTACTCATGTTGAGGAAATGAGTATTCCTTTGGAGGACTCTATGGAAATGGGGGGAATATGATAAATTATTTTGGAAAGACGATAAATGGTGTAAAAATATATTATATTGGGATTTAAAATAATAAACAGTGTGTGGTGAAACTGAACACTTTTGGAGTGGTCGTGAAGGGGTGGTTAAAGGACCCTTTTATATAAGGTGAGAATTGACTTTTTATAAATATTTCAACTTATTATAAAGTTTAAAAATGTTTTAATAGTAAATTGGCTCCAAATATATATAATAATTGAGTTGGTGTCAATATAAGGTTGACAATACCTCTGAAATTTATTCTAATACATGTTTTTTATCATTTAATCGTACAAATGCCACTATAAAATTTTTTGGTTTTACCATGGTAACGAGTTTTTACCTAAGAAATTAGACTTTAATTCGTAAATATAAAATATAAATTATTTAAAAAATTTACCCAATGCTTCCAAATATAAAATTTGTCATGTTAAATATTATTTATATATTAATGTAAAAATTAATTTTAACATTAACACATATAACATATAAAAACTATTTTATAAAAAGTGTATTATTATGTTTAAAATATTTTTATAGGATAAAATTACCAATGAAATTGATATTATTTAATTAAATTAGTTTATTTTAAATAAAAAAATGTGTTATATAATAAACAGTAATCCAAAATTTTCTATTACAAAAAAAAATTAATATAATGAAAATAAAAAATCATTTTTAATGGAATATATTACATAATTTGTTAAACATAGGTTTTTAAATTAATAATATTTTTTTGTATTGTATATTATTACCCCTTAAAACATTTTTTTTCATTAAAAATTATTTATATGTTTTAATGTAACACTTTCTTCTTTATATAATCATAAACAATGGGATTTTGTAAAAATTTTATTTTTCACTATTCCACTAAAACCGATTATTTTAGGAAAATTTAATAAAATAAATATTAAATAAATATTAAATATTAAATAATAAATGATATTATACTTACCAAATAAAAAATTAAATGTTTATATATTTATTTTTAAATAAAAATAATAAATATGAAAAATATTATTTTATTGACAATTTTATTTTTGAACATCATGTTTTCTTGATATTATTCTATAAGTATTTATAATTTAATGAATATTAAAATATTATTTCATATCTAATAATATCATATATTATCATAATTATAGTTTAAAAAAAATTATTTTATTTCTTAACAAATTATATAGTTATGTGAGAAAGAACAAGCCTTTTTAATATAAATTAATATTATTTATTTACACTTTAAAAATAATAATTTTAACTGATTAATATAATTTTTTATTTTTGGTTTTAGAATTATTATAATTTATTAACAATTTTTTTCTAATATGGAGAAGATAAATTTGATTTAGTGTCGTGTGTGAATAAATCCATTGACCAAATACTTATATAAATTCAAAATATATTAAAAAATATTTCCGTTTTACAATGGAGACTTCTTATGGTTATATCTACAAAAATAAGAAATATACCATTTGTTAATAATAACCCATCACCAAATAAAAATCTCAGAAACATTATTCAAATAGAAACGAACTCGTAATTGTTTAGGTAACCCCATGATCATGGGATATCTCTCCACTATAGTTTTGAATTCTGGGTCTTATGATGGTTAATTTTTGTGTTTAATATACCACTTGATAATAAATAAATAAACTAGGATACCATAAAAATTTTTATTTTGAATTATCTTGGGTTCTTTTTAGATTTTAAGCATAATAATTTTTAAATATTTATGTTATGCTCTTTTATAACACTACCCCTAGTGTAAATCGCCACGATGCCTATTCTCAACTAAAGGACAATGATGTTAGAGAGTATCATATAGTTTTCTGAAGAATGTAATTTCGAAAATTTTCTGTTCAAAATTCTATGTAACATTCTATTACTATTAATGATTTCTAGGAAAGTAATGAATATACCTTTGGAGTCTATCCAATGACAAAAATCGTACCCTATACTTACCAGTGAGAAACATTAGATGCATGATCTATTGATATTAATTCCTTCTATATAAGATATAATATAAAATAATGATCCTATTATCTTTAAAATAACAACTATCTATATAGATGTATGATAAATATGTCTCATGGTGACTCGTCATAGCCCAATACCTTCAGTACACTATTACAAATGAACCTCAATACATATTTCTACCCTGCATGAATTAATGATTAATTCCAAATTGAGACAACTATATTCATGATAAATTAATATGAAAAACATTATCCTTTATCATCTCCAATATATAAATTATAATAATTAGTGGGTTCATATAATACTACTATTCTTGATGTAAAGAATCATCAAAATTTCTGGACTACACCAAAAAATCTAACAATAAAAATCTAGAATTTTAGAAAAGGTTAATTAAAATTTATTTAAACTCCAACATTATTATTCTATATAATAAAATAGATATTATTTTATATTTAGGTTATATGTTTAATATTTAATATAATAATTCTGTAAATAAATTACTACTAATATTTGATTAAATAACCTCAAACTCTTCGTCATTTATATGCTAAAGGATCAATCGTTTCCATGATATTCTATATAAAATAATTTCCACAAAATAAATCTACCATTTATCGTTATGAATTCAAAAAGGGATATCAATATACTCTTGACACTTAAATGTATCCTAATTAGAAATAGGCCCCTTGTATGATAATAATTATTTTTTAAACAAGAGAATGTGCATCCTTTTCAAATCAGACTCATTGGGTTTATGTAATTTCTAATTTGATGAAACGTGATGTTCCACATCACAAACATGAACTCCATTTGTGAGTCATAAACCAACCATATGTATAAGTAAATTATATCTCCTTAACCCCATATATTAATTTCAATTAATTTTTGTTCAATTATTTTAAATATCGTATAAATTACAGAACTTAAAAAATTGCTAAAAATAAAAATATTGCATAGTCTACACCAAGGTCTCTATATTTCATCCAGTATACTAACTATTAAGTAAATAAAATAGAATATTATGGTCCTTTAATGTGATTACATGGGTTATTCTATGTTGTATCTAATATTCTTGGTATACATCACATGTTAAGACACTAATACCAAAAAAAATAGATAGAATATTTTGGAGTACCTCCCTTATACTATATACTATAAGAAAAACCTATTTCCAATTTGATTCACATCAACTCATATTTACTATAACCCCTCTTGGATTATCAATAATTCTATGAGATTGCCTCGAAATGTATTTCCAATAGGTTATAGGTCTTTAAATTGTATCAATTTTACATAACACTGTCTATAGATTCCTTACTCACTTTAATCCTAGAAAAATATTAGTAGCCTCCAATCTACACTATATCCATATAAAAAACAAAATCCAAATAATAATTTCATATGAAATATTCTCATAAATGTAAAACTAATAGAATAAAACCAATAACCCTTAAGAATTCAATGTCTTCTCTAACAACATTTACTCAACACATCACTAGCTGATAAGATATATTATTTTATCCTATTTCATCCTATATTTCAAAAAAATCAGTATATTCTTTTAGTGGTGAGAATAAAATTATTTTATTAGGTTCCTAAATAAAAAACTCACATTACGGTTGAAGAATAAAATAAAATAATTAATAAATAATAAATGAAATTATCTTCTATCTTATCCCAAGAAAACAATAATTTTTTCTCACTATAGGGTCATTTTACAAAATTATATACAATTGTAATATAGTAAAAAATAAATATATTGTAATGGAGGTTCTCCTCATGTATGTACATATTAATATTTTTACCCTCGCATCATGATGACGTATTTCCATGACCACCCATCGATTTTAATTTCTACAAAAAAAACCGGAAAAAAAGAACTACGTTAAATTGTACACTATATTCTATCAGCACAATCATTTATACCACATATTACAACCACTTGTGCTACCACATACCACATTTTAGATTAAATAGAAATATATGATAGTGGGAGTAATCAAATATCTATATAACCAACTTATTAAATGTTGAAGGTTAAACTGATAAATGAAAACATAGGCAGCCATTGAATAGGTTATATGGATTAGGAGGTGGTGTGAGAATAATAAAATGAAATATAATATTATATATATATTCATGGAAATGCATAACACCCAAATAGGGTCCATGATCTACCAAGAAACCTATGAGTCTATATCTCATCTTCTTTGTGGACACCACAATTGTATAACAACTAACTATTTTAGACAAACAACAAATAAACAAAATTATGACACAATTGAACAATCAAATCAGTTATTTTTTTTATTTATTTATTAAAAATTTTACTTTTTTACATCATAAATTTTTAGTTATTAGTTTTCTCAAACTACATAACTCATCTTATTTATACATATTATCATTTGTTTTCAATTAATGTAAATTTTCATATTATTACAGTATATTTCAAAAAAACATTAAACTCATAAATTTGAATTATTCCTTGAATGATTCAATATTTTATATTTGTTATCACTTTCATTCAATTAATTTTAAATATTTATTTGTTTATTATTTCAATCCTTACAATTCCCATCTGACCTTCTACTCAATTTAGTCATCCCTTTCATTTAATTTCAATATATTAGAAGAAATATATAACTAGAAATAAACCAACCCTATATTAAAACAATATCAATGAAATTGTACCAAATTCACTGTTTGTGACACAAGAAAATAAAATTACTTCAAAATTACATGATTTATTAAACAAATATTTTACCAAATAAATACATGATAAATATAAGATAAAAATGAATAAACATGTTATTTGTAATGATCAAGATTATACTATAATTAATATTTTAATATAATACATATAAATTTTGTAAAGACCCAGATTTTCCATGTGTTTTTTCAATTATATGGTAATTTTACGAGTTTGTGAAAATTGACGGTGTATGATTCCGAGGCCTAGAGTGCCCAAATTGAACTTAGGAACTTTTTTCGGGTACGTTCAGTAAACGTGTGGGTAGGTTTTTGTATCTTTTGAACAAGTGCTCAGAATTGAAATTTGAGTACACTGTTGAACTCTTAGCGTAGATATTCGCATATGGAGACCATCACCTCGACCATAGTAGGTTGATTGTAAAAGTTATTTAAAGTATTTTTTGTGGGTGTGTTAAAAGAATGAAAAAAATAAAACAACTTTTTTTTAATTTTCTTGTTGAAACCTACATTTTACTTATGGAGGTGGGGACCACCCATGTTTGAATCCTTGTTTTTGAATTTTAGTGTTGGGGGCCACCCGATCCCTTCTTTAATGAGGTAAATTCCTTGGAATCCTCTCATTCAATTATACCAATGTGAATTCAATATAATGTTCCACTAAATTGTGCCAACTTTAATGTGCCAACAAAACCAAATTAATTTTTTCATCCTTAATTAATTTGATAAAAATATTTTAATATATGTTGGATACTCATTTCCTGGTAGAAAATCGTTGGCTATGGAGAGTTTGGATACCCTTAGAGAATCAGGAAGAAATTTCTCCAACGAAGAACCACCCCCAATGAAGTGTGAGGAACTGACCCCGAGAACGGATCCATAGTGTCTAGTGTATGCGAAAAACACCATTGTTCTTCATCAACTACGTCTTTCTTCCTCATTCCACCTCCAATGAACTATTGACTTAGGGGTTTCATACCCATCAAATTTATTTTATTGATTTTTCATATCCTAAATTTATGACGACGATGGCCAAACGAACATAGATATCATCCCGCACATAAACATTGCTCTTATTCCCGTTTATTCTTTCCACATTCTTCGTGCATTTCGTCCTCACTTAATATTTATTGACTTTGGAAACATGGAGTTTTGCTGAGCGTGATATATGGATGAGAATCCTGAGACACAGGGATTGCAAATATGTGATCATATATTTTTTTTGGGCTTGGAACAAAGCCATAGTTGCTCGTGGAAAAAGGTGATGGTCGGCACCCAATCGACCGCGAGGAAGGAAGGGTGGCGCATGTCCACACCATTGGTTGAAGAGGAGGATGCGGCCCATTGGCCATCGTGGGGAAGGATGGTGGATGGAAACCAACTGGCCGTGGGGTGGAGTGGCGGAGTTTTTCTGGGCCGCCAAGGGAGTAGGAGGTCATGGCTTCTTGGCCGCGATGGAGTCCGGACGGCGGCTGACACCTGGCCAGCCGTAGGTGGATAGCGGAACCATCGCACCACGTGAAAGAAGACCGGTCGGCCATTCTGGCCGGCTGGGGTGCACCATGCGGGACCACTGAGTTTCCCCGTGTGCCAGCCAAGCCACCCAGCGAGGCCTCACAGTGGGCCGCACCGCGGGCTGGACCGCAAGCTTCACCGCATGCCTCACCGTGGAGACACCACGAGCCCCACCTCGGGCCACACCAACGGCTGCCCAGAGAGCCTCCCAACGGGTCGCACCAATGGTTCGTGCTCTTCGCGGGACGGGATGGGCATCCCCTAACACGGTTTGGGGTGAACTATAGCCCAGCGGGCTGGGCCCGCTGTGACCTAGGCCATCCAGGCCAGTCCAGGATAGGTTTGGCTAACCCGAACTGGGTCAGGATGGTCCAGGCTGGGTTGGACCAGATCCATTCCAATTACGGCCCAGTTTTTCCTTCGTGGCCATAACATGAGAACCGAGGGTCCGTTTGATGAACCATCTATGGAACTAGAATCCTTGTACCAAGAAAGTCCTTTGGGTATACTCCACATTAGTTTTCAATAAGTTTGGAGTATGGCCGGGTCGGTTCTGACCTCGAATCCAACCAGGACATCGGGGCTGAAACGCTATTAACTTACTGACTTGGCATCTGATTGATGCGCTATATGTTGCATTGCACCCATTTTTACATTATAGTCTATTGGGAGTCTTTTTTTTGGATCTTCAGGGTGGTTTATGTATGACCATTGGCTTGGGGAGAATTTCTCCCAAGCATGATACTTAACAAACCCTACCACTGGCTGAGACTTGACGACTTATGATCGTTTCGACATAGAGTGACTTGAATGGACCATTGAGGAGAACCTGTTTATGATGCGTAATACACACGGTTGGGAGCGCCTTTTTTGGATGCGACATACTTATGGTACTATACTGTAGAGGTACCTCAGCAGTCCATGAGGTAGAGCTCTTCTGTGGGATATAGTAGACCCCTAGTGGGGGAGAACCTCTATGCGACATAATAGAACCACGGCACTAGACAAGAGGAGATCCTCAGAAGTCCAAGTTTAGAGGGAAGTTCCTCTGTGTGACACAAAATGCCCAAATTACTCGATAGCGGAGGAGTTCTCCAATATCTGAGGTGTTTGACATTGTGACTGGGAATGTTTTTGTTACTATCCCTAGAGATTTCAGTGGTTGGCTATCAGCTTCTGTAGAGATCCTATGTGGGCCAGATTCATTATTCTGTTTCTCAGAGTTTTATACCATGTGTGATCTGTGTCATTATCTTTGTGATATTCATTCCATTGAGGAACATTTGGGCTTTGTGTTTTGATTTGGGCCTCTGGATTCCTCATGATTGTGTTGGGTTTACTCGACAACTTATGTATATGTATGGGCCTATACATAAGTTGGGTCGAAAGATGTTTTCAAGCTTTGTTTTTTATCCTTTTTGTATTTTGTGAGACCTTCAAGGGTCTGGGGATCCCTACTTATTATCTTTATACTAACCCCTTCATGGGCTATGCTCACTCCTTGCTGTGTTTGGTGCAGATGAGGTACATCGCTGACAGAGGACGAGGGTAACAGGACTAGAGGTATCTCAGAGGTGGACCGTAGATGATGTTTACCGCATATGCGACCATTTGAGAGATGTACTTACCCTTCAGGTATGATCTTTGGTGTGTGTTCACAATATCTATACTCAGTTTAACTTGTACTTTCTAGTTTTTCATGTACTTTCCAGTTGGTCTTGTATTATGGCCCCTATACTTTCTGTACACACCATGTTTACTATAATCTTTTAAATTGTGTTTCTATCCTACTTTGTGTTTAGTTTTATGAGTTATAGGTTATAAAGGAAATATATTTACATTTTTAGGGAATATGCCCTTCGGTGCATGTCGCCAGCCCCTGGCCTATGGAAGGCTGGCTTGGGGTAGTCACGGCATGGTCCCCGAGGGACTATTTGTGACAAATTGGTATAAGAGTAGTTCGGTTCTACCAAAGAACTAGTACTCTGATAATTCATATGTGGAGAAATAATGTGAAGTGTTTTGAGTGTGGTTTTTAGTTCAGGGAGTCCCATGTTGGTGTTGCGGCTGACATATCCTTACACAAGGAACCTAACTTCTGATTTCTGACTCAGTGCATTAAAACACTAATTGGGATTGTGTTTTTTGAATTTTTTTGTCTGATCTCTTTGAGATAGCTAACCAGGTATAAACACAATGATCTTGGAACACCTAATTCTTTTCTGGACACCTCCATGCAGATAGCTATCCAAGATTCTAGTTAGATTACGTGATGACAGCCCACCGAGCAACAAGGCATCGGTGCAGTGCCCTCTTACGGGTGTTTTAACACCGAGTGGTGTACCAGAAGAACCACTGCCCGTTGGGCAGCTGATGCCACCAGCCCTAGATGTAGAGGGTTCACGCCACATGAGCCCATTGCATGAGTTCCAGCACCAGAGGTCTCTATGTTTCCATGTATCGATAGATCCACAGGCGACTGAGGATTGGATAGAGGTTGTGGTTAGAGTCTTTTAACTGGTAGGGACACCGACTTCTCTCTTGGAAATCCTTGTTTCCATCATTTTTTAGGCATCCATGGGAAGATAGTGGAGATTGATTCTCCATGATCATGACAAGGTCACTCTCATCCGGGTGGACTCTTAGTGACTTTTCAGGGCACAGTTTATACCAACGAACCTATGATCATTGCATATACAAGAGAATCTCTACTTGCAGTAGGGCATCATGACTGAGGCTGAGTATTCAGTGAGGTTCCCAGACCTCTCATTCTACTCCACTAACATTGTAAGGGACCCTTTTTTTAGGGCTCGAACCTTCGAACCGGGCCTCAAACGAAATATTAGAGCATCAATGGCTTCTCTCAGCATCCTGACGCATGTGGGAGTGTTCGAGCAAGATATTTTAGTAGAGAGTTTCCTTGCTGATCAATCTCCATCAACAAAACCCACCATTAGACGACATGTAGTAGATTCATCAGTAGATGGAAGGAGACAGATGGCACATAGGTCTAAGAGGACCTGAACTACAGGAGGGAAACCGTAGGATACATGGTCGGTGGTGCGAGGCTCTCGAGGAAGGGAAGGATAGGCGACAGACACACAATGTTACACGTGTGGTGAGCTGGGTCAACTGGACCACGATTCCCAAATCACCATATCGAAGACTAATATATGGTCTAGGTACGACCGAGGTAGTGACTGAGGTTCGAACGAGGAGGTCCGTAGGCTAGAGGCATACATGGCATAAGAGAAGGGCATGCAGCAGGTGGTGGCTGAGGTTTCTAGATTCTACCGTCACCACCACCAGGAGGTCCACCCCGACCACAGAGAGTATGTGGACAGGGACGAGCTCTGCTCTAGGCAGCAGAGGCCTATGACCATGGTGCTTCATAGATGATACGAGGTACGATTTGTGTCTACTATCCCCTTGTTGTAGTACTAATAGACATAGGAGTCAGTCACTCTTTTATTTTCACAGCCCTCGTTCGGAGCTCGGAGATTATGACAGAATCATTGCCTTAATCGTTATGGCTAGAGACTCCTACGAGAGCGGATTTGACAATTATGCATAGGTGTCGGAACTGTGAGATTAATCTTGGAGGTGAGAGGTTTATTTGGGATCTTTTAGTTGTGACGTCATGGCCTTAAGACATCATCATGGGTATGTACTGGTTATCTATAGTCTATGCTCAGATTGACTATTTTAGGCACAATGTGCGGTGTGTCTGCATCGACGGGACCATGTATTCCTTCCCCAACGATAAGGGAACCTTTGAAGTGCAATATGGACTTTCTCAGAGGAGGGTGCAACTGATCACACATCCATTAGAAATCCTTAACCTCGTAGCGGTTGATGTTGATAGTCTGAGCTATCCTGTAGTGGTGGACTAGTACGCTGATGATTTCCAGGATGATGTTTCGGGTTAATATCCTCATAGAAAGGTGGACTTTTATATCGAATTGTACCATGGGATGGCACCGATATCTACCAAAGGATATCAGAAGGCTCCCGCAAAGCATCAAGATCTGTGAGTATAGTTAAAGGACTTGTAGAGCAAGGTGTTCATTATTCCTAGTGTTTCTCATTGGGAAGCCTCGATTTTGTTCTCCAAGAAGGTGGACGGGAGTTGGAGACTCCATGTGGAATATTAGCGCATGAACCAGGTTACATTGAAGAAAAAGTATCCTCTCCCAAGGATTGATGATCTCTTTGATCTGATTATATGAGAACGATGGTTTTCGGAGATAGACCTCATATCAGGATATCGATAGATCAGAGTATGAGATGAGGATATACAGATGATAGCCTTCAGATGTCGTTATGGCCATTATGAGTTCCTGTTATGAATGTCAGTGTGACCAACACCCCAACAGTTTTAATGGGACTCATGAACTGGATCTTCCAGACATACCTCGATCGCTTTGTTGTTGTCTTCGTCGGCAACATCTTGATATACTCAGCGATAGAGGAGGATCATGCCTATCATTTGCAGATAGTTTGGGACACACTCTAAGAGCACGAGCATTATGGTAATCTCTCAAAGTTTCAGTTTTGTATATTAGAGGTCCAATTTCTAGGACACATTATCTTGGAGTCTTGATATGTGGTGGATCCGGTGAATATTGCGGTTGTACTCGATTGGGAGCCACCTAAGAGAGTGACGGAGGTACAAAGATTTTTGGGATTGGTTGGTTAATATAGAGGTTTGTGATTGACTTTTTTAGAGTTGCGGACCACTTATCAGTATTGATGAAGAAGGGGAACCCCATCGTGTGGTTGGAGATATGCCAGTGGAGTTTCCAAAAACTAAGGTAGAGACTGACGACTGCCCCAATCTTGAGGCTGTCCAAGGAAGGCGTCGGGTGCATAGTCTATTGCGATGCATCAAGGACCGGGCTTGGATGTGTCCTGATGCAGGAGCGAGAAGTGATTGCGTATGGTTCTAGATAGTTGAGACCACATGAGAATAACTACTCTACACATGACATGTAGTTAGTATAAATGGTATATGACTTGATGATGTGGCGACATTACCTGACGGGAGAATGTTTTATAGACTACTCTGATTACAAGAGTCTCAGGTATATCTTTTCTCGAAAGGAATTGAACCTGAGACAACATCGTTGGCATGAGTTCCTCAAAGAATATGACATCAAGATAGTCTGTAATCATGGGAAGGGGTATGTAGTAGCAAATTCACTCAGCAGGAGATCTGGTATACAGTTGTTAAGTGAGGCGACATAGCAACATGCCGCTTTAGGGATATCATATGTGGATCGAGAGAGAGAATATTATCATCATTCTCTGATAGTAACTCCCAATCTCCTTGAGCAAGTTATGTAGGCATAGCTTTGGGACGCTAAATGTGAGGCTCAATGTGCTCAGATATCCATAGGACATGCACCAGATGGATTTTCTGATGCTGGGGAGAACATCATACTCTTCAGAGGGCATACAATGGTAACCGTTGCCCATAGGGAGGATGTGTTGATGGAGTTCCATACGTCATGTCTAGAGATACATCCAGGAGTGATGAAGATATACCAGGACCTTCAACGTCATCACATGTGGCAAAGAATAAATAAGGCAGTTTCAGAGTTTGTCTCTTGTTGAGTCACTTGTATGCAAGTGAAGCCAGAGAATCAAGGTCTAGCTGGCTTTGTTCATCCATTCGAGGATCCAGATTGGAAGTGAGATGGATTTTCCATAGATTTTGTGATAGGACATCCACGCACATCCATAATTCATGATTATATCTCAGTGATCGTTGACCGACTCACCTTGTCGGCCCACTTCCTACCTATCAGAGAGCACGATTTTGTAGATCGCTTGAGATTCCTCTATATACGTGAGATTGTACAGCTTCATGGAGTACCATCTATGATTTTCTTCGATCGTGATGCACATTTTACTTTTTGAATATGTAATGTGTTGTTTGAGGTGTTCAGGACCCAACTTTGGTTGAGAAATACCTTACATCCACAGACGGATGGTCAGACGAAGCAAACCATAGCGACCCTTGAGGACATGATACATGCTTGCATCATTTTTTTTCCAAGGTTGGATGATCACTTACCTTTGGTTGGGTTTGAGTACAACAATAGTAATCGCTCCTATATCAGTATGGAACCATTTAAAGAATTGTATGGACAACCTTACATATAACCACTATGCAGGACTGACGAAGGGGAGACAACACTCGTGGGACTATAGATGGTACGAGCTACAACGGATAAGTTGCATATCATCCAGTAGTGAAGGAAGACTGCACATAGAAGGAAGAAGACTTTTTTTTATAAGATACGGAGACCTCTAGTGTTTGAGGATGACGACCATGTTTTTTACGTCCTTTACCTCGATGAGGTTTGCAGAGATTTGGCTGGGGCGGCAAGTTATCTTCGAGGTTCATCGGACCCTTTCAGTTTCTCTGCAGAGTTGGAGAGATGGAATACCACTTAGCTCTTCCACCTCAATTGTACCGGGTGCATGACATTTTCCTTGTATCCCAGCTGCGGATATACGCGCACCATCATTCACACATCATTGACTAGGGTGAGCTCGACATCGATGAAAGGGCGACATTTACGGAGGTTCCAGTAGAGATTGAGGACCAATAGAAATGGGTCTTTTGTGGGTGGTCGATACCTCTGGTGGGCGTTCAATGGAAGCACAAGTACCTCCAAGAGAGCACATTGGAGAGGGAGGCTCAGATATGTTCCCAATACCCCCACATGTTTTCCTAGTTTATGTTGTGGCTTCTAGGGAAGCAAAGCCCTGAGGTGGGGATAATGTAAAGACCCAGATTTTCCATGTAATTTTTCATTTATTATATGTGAATTTTACGAGTCTGTGAAAGTTGACGGAGCATGATTACGAGGCCCAGAGTGCCTGAAATAAAATACTAAACATTTTTTCCGGTACGTTTAGTAAACATGCAAGTGAGTTTTTGTAAATTTTGAACCGATGATTAGAATTGAAATATGAGAACACCATTGAACTCACATCACCAGTATTCACTTAAGGATACCATCACCTTGACCACAGAAGGTTGAAAGTGAATGTCAGTTTTCAGTCTTTTATTGGAAGTGTTAAATAAATTAAAATAAAATAAAACATCTATATTTTATTTTTCTTGTTGGATCCTCCATTTGAGTTATGGAGGAGGGGACCACCCGAGTTTGAATCCTACTATTTGAATTTTAGTGGTGGGGACCACCCGAACCCTTCTTTAATGAGGGGAAACTCCATGGAATCTTCATATTCAATTTTTCCAACATGAATTCAATTTAATGTAAAATTTATTTATGCCAACTCTAATATGCCAACAAAACCAAATTAAATGTTCCTACCTTAATTAATTTGAAAACCCTATTTTAATATATGTTGGATCTTCATTTCCTGGTTGGAAATTATTGGAAAAAGATAGTTGGAAGAACCTTGGAGAACTGGGAATAACTATCTCCAACAAAAAACCACCCCCAATAAAGAACAAGGAACCAACCCCGAGCCTAGAGCATAAGCGTCTTGTGGAATCGAAGCACACCGACGTTTTTTGTCGAATACGTCTCTCTTCCTCGCGCCCCCTCCAACAAAAAATTGTGGTAGGGGTTTTGTACAAGTTGAATTTATTTTATTGAATCTTCAAATCCTAAATTCACGATGAAGATGTCCAAATGAACATGCCCATTCTGCCGCACTTAAAACTTTCTCCACTTCCCGTTTATTCTTTGTGTGTTCTATGTGTATTTCATCAATGACTAATATTTATTGATGCAGGAAACATTGATTTTTGATGAGCATGATATATGGATATGATTCCCTCGACACAAGGATCGTGAATAGGTGATCATATAATTTTTCAAGCTTGGAATGAAGCTATAGTGGCTCGTGGAAGAAGGGGATGGCTGGTACCCGGCCGACTGCAATGAAGGAAGGGCGGTGCACATCTGCACCTCCAGTTGAAGAGGGGGTTGTGGCCCGTCAGCCGAAGCGGGGTAGTATGGCAGCTGCCAACTAGCCAGCCACATGGCGGAGTGGCAGTGTGTGTCCACGCTGCCGGTGGAGCTGGATGTCACGGCCGCTTTGCCACTGCGGAGGCTGAACAACGGCTGGAACCCGGCCGGCCGCAGGTGGACAGCAGCGTCGTTGTGCCACTAGAAGGAAGATGAGATGACCTTTCTGGACGGCCAAGATGCACCATGTGGGACTGACGAGATGTCCAGTGTTCCAGCCAGGCGAAACCATGAGGCAGAACCGTGGGTCGTACCGCAGGTCGTACCACGAGGGCGCACCACCCACCACACGATGTTCCCCACTTCGAGCCGCACGGTGCGCCGCACCGCAAGACGCACCCCGGGACACGTCGCGGGCCGCACCGCTAGCCACCCTTCACGGGCTGGGCCAGCCTGTGGCCGAGTGGGCTAGGCCCACCGAGGCCCCGGCCATCCGATCCAGACTCGGACTGAGTCGGTCCAACATGGTCAGATCGGACCATGGCCCATTAAGGCCCATTTAAACCGTTTTATCGATAACATGAGAACCGATCCTCAGTTTTCTGAACCGTCTGCTGTGCTGAAATCCTTGGACCGAGACAGTCCATTGGGTATACTCAAATGCAATTTTGGATATGGTTGGAGTATAGCCGGGTCGGTTCAAACACCATATCCAACCAGGACCTCAGAGGAGAAACGCTAATATCTAACAGACCCAGTGTCCGATTGACGTTTCATCTGTTGTGTTGGGACACTTTTGATGTGAAGGACCTTTGGGATACTTTTTAGTGGAACATTGGGGTACTTGATATATGACATATGGATTGGGAAGAATTTATCCCAAGCACAATACATACAGAACCCTATGACTGGCTGAGACATGACCACTACTAACCATTTCGACTCGGAGTGACTCGATTGGCCAACTTGGGAGCGCCTTTGTGTGATGTGGCTGACCCATGATACTCGAAAGGAGGATTACCTCAGTAGAACATGAGGTGGAGTTCCTCTGTCGGATGCGGAAAACCCACAGTGGGGAGCGCCTCTGTGTGACGCAGCAGACCCACAGTACTCGACAGGAGGAGTGCCTCATAAGTCTAAGGTTTGTGGGAAGCACCTCTGTGGGACGTGGCAGAACCAATATAATCAATAGAGGAGTAGTTCTCCATCATCTGAGGTGTTTGAAATTATTACTGTGAATGTTTTTGTTTCTATCCCTAGTAAATCCAATGGCTGGCTATCAGGTTCTATAGCGATCCGGTGTATGCCAGCATCATAATTCTATTTCATGGAGTTGTATACCTATGTGTGACCTAAGACTTTGTCTCTGTGATATTATTTCCTTTTTGGAACTGTTGGGATTTTGGATTTTGAATTGGGCCTCGTGTTTACTCATGATTGAGTTGGGTTTATGTGACAACTGAGGTATATGTATGGGAAAATACTTTAGTGGGGTTGACAGATGGTTTCATGCTTTGTGGTTTATCCATTGTGGATTTTTTGAGACCATAGAGGGTCTTGGGGTCCCTACTGAGTATCATTATACACACCCCTTCATGGGCTATGCCTACACCTTATTGTTATTGGTGCAGACAATGGACAACGGTGACTGAGGACCAGCATACCGGGACTGGAGGTTGCTCGGAGGTGGACCATAGATGAAACATACTGCTTAGACGACCATTTGAAAGATGTACCTACCCTTCAGGTAGGATCCTTGGCGGGTGTTCAAAGGAGTTGTACTCGGTTTTACTTACACATTCCATTATTTCTTCAACTTTCAAGTTTGTCTTATATTCTGGACCCTTTACATTCTTTACACACCATATTTACTATATAGTTTTACTTTGTGTTTGAATAATGCTTTGTGCCTAGTTGTGTGACTTACAGGTTATAAGGGCAATGACTTCCTATTTTGGGGGAATATGCCTTTTGGTGATAGTCGCCACCCCCTGTCCTTTGGAAGGTGGGAATATGGTAGTCCCAACATGGGCCCTGAGGGATGGGTCGTGACAATTTAACATAGTATAATAACAGAACTATAGATTTATATTTGCTTGACAGTCATTGAAAAGTAATGTAGAACATTACATAAAAAGTATAAAAAACTATATAAAATTAAAAATAGTATAATAGGATAATAAACGAATGTAAATAAAAAAACAGTATATTGGGGAAATAATTTAATATTAATCAAATTTATAACAATATTGAGAAAGATTGTTGATGTTCTATGTAAATTATATAATAAAACAGTTTTTTTAAAATTGAATAATGAAACATCATTATAACATATTAAACTCTCATGAATTTTAATTTATGTGAAGATAGTTTCATGTTTCATAAATATGGAAACATAGTTCTCAATTTATAACATTATTGTAGGAAATCATGAGAATAATAGCGCGGTTGTATACCATATATAAAGATCCATGGTAACAATAGATAAATGATGGGTTCAGTTTCTAATATATTGTAATTATGGTATAAACATCCCATGTGCTTCTATAATGGTCTTTGGAGTATGTTTCATGTGTGACAATATAATCAATTAAGATCTTGAGTTTAAATCTATGATAAATTCTACTAATATCAAAAAATTTAATTATAAGTTGATTTGAAACATTTATAAATAATCCCTAAAGCTTTATGGGAAACTATATTAAATGATAACCATGGATAATAGAGAATATTACAAATATAATATGATGATGTAAACATCTTAAATGTTTTAATACCCAGTACATTTATTAAATACTGAAGATTAAATAATTCATTATTTAACTCAATATCTACATACTATTTTGTATACAATATTTTTTATAGATATTGAATAATCACCTGATGCATTGAGGATGGTTTGATAAATTTTAATACCTAATTAAAGGAATATTGCAACCTAAATATATTATTTTGTTCCAATTCTTATAAGGACCCAGCCTAAAAACATTACTTAACGTTGAATTAAATGGATAATTCACATTGAGGATCTCGTCAGGTTTAGAGTTTTAGAGAATTCGGCCATTACTATTACATTACATCTCAAAAATTACAATGTAGACACTTCTACTAATTTTATATTTTTTAATATATAAAAACTCGTGAAAAAATATTCATGTTTAACTCCATGTTTTAGACAGCATGAATTTTCCATGATCCCGTCCTTGAACAGATTCATCTTTAAGTCATGTGAAAACTATTTCCAAACATGGGATGAGAATAAAAAGAATAGTAAGGGTTATAGAATAAATAAATATAACATTAGTTAATAAAAAATTAATTATTTTAACATACCTCATGATATCATAAAATTTATGATTAACACATAGTAATCAAAAATCATAAAGGCAACTTGTGGCAACCATAACATACTTACGTTGTATATTTCATAGCTATGTCGGGAGTTACATTTGGAATACACACCAAAATATATTACTTAAATATATCACGACAAACATTATCATTTTCCTCCATCATGTTACCCAATGCATTGGAGAGCTATCACGGATCACCTTCCCTAGGTTTATCATAGATCCACTTGTATACATAAACAATTCCCATGAACCTTAACATATTCAAAACAAATAAAACAAACATAAAGGAATGATAAAATTTACACATTTCAATTACAATATATCATTTAAATATATTGACATAAAAATCAGTATCAAAACCATTTTAAATTCCAAAATACATAAATGATTATATGGTATTATGTTCCTTTTACAAATATTACTACTTGTTAAGGAAGCCAAAGATCAAAAATTAATTGCAGCGGCAGAAAAGGTCGTTGTCACAGATTATGTTAAAAAGATTCATTCTTTTATGTCATTTAGTAAAATGACTCATAGAAGAAGATTAACTTTTAATGGAATGAAAAGTCAAAGGTGTTTATACACCATATTAAAGAATTTTTTGTATAAAACAAAATATACATCAATGAAAGGTGGTTCAGATGAAGTCCCTTACCTTGTGTCCGACATGACCAGTTCTTTATTTAATCTCTTGAATAATAATCTAAAGTTAATTTATACATTATTGAGAACATTTTTTTTATTATTCCTTTTATATCACTTATTACCAAGTTATAAACATTATTTAATCATTTAAGTTAATAATGGTCATTTTATCGATATTTGGTACTTGAGTTAAAAATAGACTTCTTATAATTACATGTTGTTCATGTGGTCGAATTTACATTATCTCCATAATTATATTCATGATTTAGATATCATATATATCATATATATCCAGTATATATATTTATTTATAATATTACATTTCATTTTTAGGTAATAAATGAAATTCACCATTCATGGTGATGGTAAGCCATACATACGCATGAACACTACTTTCATTTCAATTTTTTATTATAATGGAATGAAAAAAAATAATTATACATAGGTATATTATAACTATAGTATAATATCACAAAAATAATTTCAGTAACTCCATCCTTTATATGTTCCACGTATGGAATGAAAGGTTTATGTCACATTGAGGGGGCGGTTGTCCGCACTTCCTCAAATGAAATTATCATGTTTACCCATTATAAAAACCATAAAGGTAAGTTATAAATGAAAAATACAGAAGCATAAAGACAATATAAATATAATATATATCACATATAAATATACTTCGATTATTATTTCAACCATTATTGGTGGTTGGAGATATTCAAACAATCATCGTTTCGTGAGGCAGTAGTTCACCGTCCACAGAAACAACATGTTCATTCCCGATTAGATAGTGGTGTCTATAATTGTAATTTGAATCATTGTCATAAAAAACCTAGAATATTTTTTATAGTATTTTTGTTATAATATAAATGAATAAAAATAGTTTATGGGGTTGAAGAAGTAAAATAAAAGAAGATACCTTGTGAGAAGATGTTTCCTTTAAATCGTGTAAGTCCTTTTGTTTTGATCCAAAAGGATTTCCTGAAGTGCCTTCACCCTATGGAAAGGATTCTAGGTGGAAGAGAGGGATGTAGGGAGGTTAATTAAGAATATTTTTGATGTTCCAAGGGTCTTGAGAGGTGTGAGTAATGGGTAAGAGGTGAGGGATTTTATACTGGGGAGAAGGGGTTCTATTACAATGTTTAAAAATATTATTTTATTATGTAATGATTCTCAGTTTAAAAAGGTCCAAAACTCATTAAATTGGATTATAAGTTGTGTATTATTTTAAATAGAATCATCCAATAAGAATTAGATAGGTTTTGGATAATTTTTTAATGTTTATAATCTTATATTTTTAAATAATTAACTAATGAGGTAAACAATGCACCATTATTGTGTCATAAATAATTTTATTTATTTGATTTCTAAAACATTTAAACAAAATACCATGATGTAGAAAATATTTTTATCTTTAAAATGAATATTTATAGTTGAAAATGTAACTTATATAACCCCATGTAATAATTTTCACATACATTACATATTTTAAAGGTATTTTTCATTTATTTTCAATTCATGCATTGTTTTGGGGGTTTCCGAACCTTCTATGGAGGAATAAGTGAGTTTTCGTGAATTTAGCCAAACCGTGAGCCCTATTCCAAATTTTTAAAAAAAAATTCTCTCTTTTATAACTCGTTAAATTTTCAACATTTTTCATCCATTCAAATTCCTACTTTTCCTCCACTGACCTATTGACACCACCATGTTAATTTGGAGGCCTTAAAAATCTATAAACAATGTTTATATGAATTTTTTAGGTATTTCGCCATCTCGGAATCCCATTTCGAGTTTTAAAAATGAAATTATTTTATTTAATAACATATTTAATTTTAATGATATTTCAGTGAATCCAAGTCTCACTAAAGACCACTGAACCCAGCCGCACGCCCAGCCTTTTCCCCACTCTCGGGATCTATTGCTTATCACAAATTTTTTCATAACATTTTTGTATTTCTCAAATCATACAAGATTGAAGAGGTAACATCATTCCTTCATAAATATCTCAATTATTACTCTTTTTCCTCAATTCTAGTACTTAATTCAACCCTTCCTCCTACTATTAGGACCCAAAATCCATGAATGCCTTCAATATCTGTCAAACCCAATTTTTAATCCCATTTGAAGGGGAATTTGGTGGGGGAGCTTCAAAGAATCTCATCTAAGTGTCTATCCTCCTTAGTTCCTCCAGTTTCCATGAATTTTATTTCAATTTAGTTGATGTTTAAAATGACCAGGGGGTAAGGGTTTAAACTTATGGTTTAACCTTGGGGTTCTCTTGGACAATTATTTTGGGTTTCGGTTCGATCTAAGTCCTTCTTTTTGTGGAGGTGGTGCAACTTGATTTTCACACTTTGATTCAAGGGGTTTCTTTTATTTTGTAGGTGATTCCATTTGGTATGACATAATTGTGAACTAGACCTTGTGTTTATGGTAATTTAATTTCTATTTTATTTGAATGTTACTAAAAAAATTGGTTTTTTGGCAATTATAATTAAAATGAATTTTAAGTGCCAATTTTTGGTAAAATTTGTGGTTCTTCATATAATTAATTTATTGGTTCATTAGGGGATTACCTATAAATACTTATTCGATTTTATTGAACTATAATAGGGACTAAAATAATGTTTATAATGTTTATACTCTTTGGTTGCTTCCTCAAAAATGGGTTTTCATTGTGTTTGTAATGAAAGTGAAGTTCTTGTGTCATTTTTGTGTGAAAATGGAGGTTTTACAATATTTTGTCCTATTTTATTATGTGGGGCTGCCCTAAAATTGATTTTTTTTCATTGAAATTTATCAGGCTACCATTATAGTTTTGGTAACATATAACTGTTCACATAGTGTGCAAGTGGAGTTCTGAAGTGGTTTTTTGTGTGCAAAACAATACGAGATTTTGAGAAATTGTTTTAGTTAAAATAAAATTGTTTGTTATGTGTTTTAGGTGGTACAAAATTTTATAGATACTGTACTAGGTGTATGTGACCAGTAGTGGTGTTTTAAATTAAAATGGATTTTTTTTATGATGAACTTATTTGAGAAAAATGGGTGAAACCCAGGTACCAAGGTCGGACAGATGTATACTAGTACGACTAGTAGGCCAGATGGGTTTTATCCCTATTACACCTAGCATTAGGATAACGACAACAATAAATAACCTATCTGGAAGGAGATTCGGGACCACTAGTTTATGGGTATGTTCCCTACTAGTGTAACGTGAACAAGAATGGATTTTACTATGGTTACTTTACAATGAGTATGAGGTACATTGGGCTAGAGACTATCTATTGCCTTGGGGTGTTACTAATTTTGTTGGTCATTGTATTTGTGGTATTTGAAATTGTTTTGGGATGTTTTTAAAATGAGTTTAAATTACCTAAAATTTATATTTAAATGTGTTATAATTTTGAATATTTTATCATGAAAAATAGTTTCAATTGAACGTTGCATTTATTGGAATTTATCATTTCTTTTCATTTCGTATAAAAACTACTTTTTTCACATTGTATTAAATTATCATCAGAATCATTGGGAGGTATCCTATTGGGCTTTGTCTTTAAAAACCCCAAATTTTTTGAGAATTATTCTTTTTAATTTCATTGATATCTTTTGTTGTATGATATACCAAGATAATGTTGCGTTATGCGATACTCCGTATTAGCTTACAGTATACGCAACACAATTATTGGATCGTGTTACACACAATTTCACGTTCGTTTGATAGTAGTTATTCTACGCAACATTGAGTGTATATATATATATATATATATATATTCAATGTATAAATGGAATATGGTTTTTTTGTTATACGCAACAAAAAAGGATTCTTGCACTACACGCAACCCTGACTTGGCTTACATTACACCCAATCGAGACTTTCCTCGATAGCGTGTGTACTACGCAATACCGAGTTTCACTAAACGAGATATTATTATAATATTATTATGAACTAGAAGTTATGAATTGTAATACCCACTTTTTGAAATTATATAAATTTTATCTTTCAAAATGGACTTCATTTTTTGATTCGGAATATCGAAATTATCCTACGTTGAGTTTTTGATATTTTTCTGAAAACTTTCAATTTTTGAGGAATAGTGAAAACACTGGGTGACTATTTAAAAACCGACTTTTTATTTAAATATTTATTTATATAAATTTATTTTAGGACATGATTGATACATAATACCTATATAAGTTAAATGTAATTCATTGGAGTCATTTTATAATAATTTTACATATATAAAAATTTTATTGAACTTTTCACCGTCTTTTACCCACCTCTTAGGAGAATTTGGACATTCACATAAAACATAATTTTACCGCATCTGTGAGTGGAATTTCGAAAATCTGAGAGACACAGTTAATATAAAGGACTAAAATGTTGTTCAATGAGATGAATATAATTTTTTGTGAATAGTAACTTTTTTCTTTTATTTACCATGTTAACTAGTTAATTTGGTAATTAAGGGTAAAAATGATATCATTATTACCCTAACACATGTCCTAATTCTATTTTATAAGTTTAATTCGACCGAAACAACCTTAGGAATAAAATATGACCATTTAGGTCCAGTTGTATTAGATTAGGACATTTATTATTAATTTATTTAAAGAAGGGTTAATATAGTTAAAATCAATGTTTAATAAGTAAATCATTTTTAATATAGTGTTATAAATAAGATAAATTAGACTATAAATATTAATTAGAAAGAAAAAAATATTCCCTACCAAATGGTAATTTATTTATAATTTTTAGACATTAAATAATTTAATTTATTTATGACACAATGATGATGTAGTAATTACTTTATTAATGAAATATTAACATAATTGATGTTATAAATATCAAAATAAATTTAATTTGAGACTTTTTATGAATTCCACTAATTTTCTAGATTAATATGACATGTTAGTATTGATTTAAATAACTTTTTTCGAACTAATCATCTTGTTGTGATTTTCAAAAAAAATCATGTACCAAATAGTGTCAAAATTGACATAAAATAGTTTTTAAAACAAATATTAAATTATTAATTGTTATTTTATTCCTAAAAATATAAGGATCTGCCAAATGACTTAGATAAAGATATATATATTAATAATTAACCACTTTAGGTTCTTTTGGCTTGTTATTGTATGTTTATTAACCATATAGTGTATGAAAAAAAAAAGACACGGTAAAAGTTAAATTATTTCACATAGAGTTGAAACTAAATGATAAGGACATAATAGTAACATATCTTTTCTAAAACCTATTGGTTGAGAGGATATCGACCCATTACCACCTTATATTCTAAATAAATTAATATTTATCTATTAAAAACCGAATATGACTATTTTATAAAATAATATTTTAATATTTCATAATGTGCCCCTCTCCTCCCCTATAAAAAGGGCACCCCTTCCCTCTTATCTTCACACCCATTTGAGCCTTTAAGCTCGGCCAACCCCTGCCCATTTCTCTTATACAATTCCCTAGAAACATTATGGAGGTTCTGGTCTTCTCAAAATACCAACTCTACTTCCTTAAGAGATGTCTTAAAGGAGGTGCGTCGAAGAAGAGGTAATCTCTTCTTCCGATTCTCTCAAGTTTCTTTCTTCTTCTACTTCTTCTTCTTTATTTTTATCATTATGAAGTAATTAAATAATTATTTATTATATATGGATATGTTGTTATAAATATAAAATAACGTTATTTCACCATTTATCAATCCTACGGAAAACGGAATCACCGTGTGTGCGTACGTACAGAATACCATCTCCACGCCGTGGTGTAATCTATTTTTGACCACCACCTTACTTAGATGGGTGTAATGGTGTAAATAGACAACTATATATGATTATTTTAATGTGATATTGATACTGAAATATTATACATACACTTTAATACAACTCCATGATCATGGGAATGGTATCATCACTCGTGCATACATACGGACTACCGTCTCCACGACGCGATGAGATTCATTCTCCATGTTAACTATTTTCTGAATGATTATAAAGTATATATAAGGAATAATAATGATACTAGATTTCTTTCTACATATATGTATTTCATCTACTTAATTCCATTCAATTCTACAAGGAAATGAAAACAGCGTTCATGGGTACGTACGGCCTACCGTCTCAATGAACGGTGTATTTCATTCCATTAATCGATATATCATACATATATGTATATGATGAATATATATTATATATAAATCATTTTTTACATTCTATAATTATGTAAATCAGGATATAAGTATTAATATCAAGAAAAAACAAGTCAAAACACGTATGATAAATGAAACGATTTTACCAAAAAATGATGCTTTAACATGGAATTTACAAAAGAGCAGGTAATATAAAGTCATAAGTGAACCATATATTATATCATAACAATGAATATGATTCTATAATAATAAAATGACATTATTTAAATCATTATATAGGTGGTTCGGACACGTACAAAGCTTATCGGACCTAAGGTAAGGGATAATTTTGCAAATCTCGTTTTTATCCGAGATTTCTTATACGTAAGTATTTACTGGTGTTATTGTTATCATCCATGTCCATGTTTTCTAAAAAGTTTTTTTATGTATGTTTAAGGTTATTTTTACCCATTTTGACTTTCACTACATGGTATGTAAGGAATCATTCATTTGTTTACATTACGATGTACTTTTTTGACTTTTCCGGCAAAAGTACGAGAAGAATGTTTTTCTAACTTATACGAAATGAAAGTATTTTTACGGTTTTATAAAGCTTTATTTTCAAGAATCATACTCCAAAAGATTTCATGAATATTTTAAACAAAATCTTTTTCTTTTAAAATTTCATGATGTTTTGTGAAAAAAATTGATTTTGAATAAGAAAGGATATTTTCCTCAAGAATTCATTTCAAGTTTTTTCCATCTAAGATGACATTATTTCATATGTGTATGTTTCAAGTATAAAGTCTCTATGATTTAATGGTTTCAATTTTATTGTTATGAAATGATATCCATTTCTATTATATGGATTATGTTGTGATGGTATGAAGTATATGAAACCCATTTTATTCGTTGGGTTATTATGAATGATGTATGTTTATTTTGTGGAACAAGTAAGAATGATTTCATTATGAGATGGGTGGGACCTATATCTCCCACCAATTCATTAGGTAATAATTTATATATCATGAGATAGACATGGCTGGAATGGTAATTTAATCTGGTTCAGTAATACAAGACTGGAATAAGGAGTGAACTCGATTCCGAATGGGACCATGTTCACTAAGATGGTCTTGGCAGCAATGCCTTGGCTACTATGGAAATCATATCATGTGATTAATGGTTTTACACAATTACAAGTTTTATTCTCATGATATTTTATCATTATTGATGTCACTTTATGATATATTCCTTACATACTTCCAAGATTTATGTCTTTGCTCAATATTTTGATGTTTAAACATTATGTTCATGTTTTTAAGTTCAAATATATATGATTTGTTTTATTTCATCCATGCTTACCCTTACTGAGAATTTGAGCTGACCCTTTATATGTTTTTTCTTTTCCCTAGGATTTAAAGAATGGTTTTAGGTAAGAAAATAAAAGGGAATATTTTTATGGGAGATGGTGTTGATCTTTCACCCAGATTAGAAGATTATATTCTGAGTTTCCAAAGACACTAAACTATAAGGGTCCTTGTGTGTCTATTTTTGTTATGTTTTAAGTATTCCACAAATGTAATGTAATTACCATGTACGTCAAGATTCAGGTATCTACAGTTGGTATCATAGGAAAGGTTTAGTTAAAATTTAGAAAATAGGATGTGAAAACTTTAGTGATATCTCTAGAGATATTTATATTGTATGTCTAGGGATGTCTCTAAGGTTAAGTATAAGTATAGGTTATAGTCCTAATGTTCTAGAATCGATCTTATAATTAAACCAATGATGATAGATATTGAAGGTAATCCCCCTGTATTATGTTGTATTCCAAGTATGATTTATGCCACTCACACTATTCTTTTTGGGTTTTACAAAATGGGTAGAAATAGGAAGATTCACGATAATGGAAGATATGATGGACAGTGGAATGATATTATTCATGAGAAACCAAATGAAATTGGATATGGAAGTCTACATATCGTTATTATTCCTAATCAGCGATCTCATAATATGATCAATAATCTCAACGTTGGTAATTATCCCGAATCAGCTAATAAGAAAAATATGGAGTTTCATGATGATCATAGAGGAAGGAAAGTTCAATTTCTATCATGTAAATCATGTGGGAAGAGTCATCAAGGAGAATGCTTCAAAGGAACTAGAAGATGGTTTGGGAGTGTAAAATAAGTACACAAATCTATTAAGTGAAAAGGAAAAGGTTCAGTTAACACCATGGATAAGAATAATGGTATTACTACGTCATCAACAATGATTAGATGTTTTAAATGTGGAAATTATTGGAATTGTGCAAACCAATTCCCTAAGGTAAAATCTCATGAAGAGAATCGGCATGGTCATATGGGTAGTATTTATGTGGATGATGATGAAGAGACTACATATGATATATGAAATGAAAGAAGTGTTGATGAATAAAATGATGAAGCTCTGTCAGTGGTTTAATAAGGTAGTGGAATGATTGTATATTTATGAAGAGTTATGTTGTAGAGGTAATTTAATGGTACAATGGAATAAAGAATGATCTAAGGATTGTTACACCATTCTTTTTACTAAATTATTTGAAAGTATATGATGAATGGTACTGGTAGCCATTAATGGTTATTCAGATATTTTTTGAAAAGCACCTAAAAAGAGAATAAAGAAGAGCTAATGAGATAATGAAATGCTTGATAGTATTAATGAGCTCATGACTTGTATAAGGACAATGTGATATCATGGTTTGAGTATATATAGTTCTTTGTATTTTTTATATGGAAAGAGTTACCTTGTGATCACATTCATTTTTTCACTAAGGTTCAATGGGTATTCATTCTTCAAGAGAATACATGATTAAGGTATTCACATGATTGGAATGTGACCAACAAGATATATGAGGGATAAATTATGGTATTCAAATTCTTGTTGTATGACCTTTTTAGTAATCATTCTCTTTATAATATGAGATTGGAAAGAATTATTTTGGATAAGCCTAAAAATTCGAATGTATTATGTTGAAAATAAGTTAGTATTGTTTAAGGCTAGTATTGTTTTTGATATTATTGATAGTATGTTATAATAGTGTAGTTTTAGAAAATGGAAAACCCGTAGGATGGGAGATAACCCATCGCTTCGGACAAGAATGTGGGAATCAAACCCACAACTGAGGTGCGACAAGACTTTATTACCCACCACTGACCTACATGAAGTCCCTGGTTAGTAGAAACTAGTTTTATTTTATTAAGTGTTATGATAAATGAAGTATAAGTTCATTTTTGAAATTGTATACGATTAACCTCACCATAGATGGACTTATGTATATTTGATAACTTTTGTTAACCTTTTTATTGAAACAGATGGAATGACCCATCATTCTATCACATGATATGCTAACACTTCACAAATAACAAATGAAACTTTATTTCTTTAAGAGATGAAGTGGAAATTGTTCAAGGCACGAACAACAATGAGATTGTACCAAAATCAAGTAACTATTTCTTCTAATTCAAAATTTTCCACTTTAGGGAAATGATATGGAAAATAAGAAATGTTTTCCTAGTTTTCTTATATCTAATGAATAAGATGGTACCTTAGATCATAAAAAATTTATGGCATTATAACTATTGGCTTTTTCATATCCATGTCCTCTACCACTCTTCATCAGAAGTTGATGGTTATATTTCTCTTCTATATCTATATTTTCACCTATAGTCTCCTATGTGGAAACCCAGTTATTAGTTAATTTGGATAAAAATTATGTTTAATACTTTATTTTTTAATGTTCAGGTTTGGCATTCCATTTTACGATGTGTGTTTCAATTAAAGAAACATTCAAGTAGAAAACCATTTATAACCCCGACGAATTTTGAGGGAGAAATTCATTTTAAAATAGGTAGAATGTGACAACCTGAGATTTTATGAGAATTATTATTTTTAATTTCTTTGATGTATCTTGTTGTATGCTACACCAAGATTATCTTGCGCTATACGCAACACCGTATTAGCTAGCAGTATACGCAACACTATTCTTCGATCATGTTACACACAATTTCAAGTTCGTTTGATAGTAGTTACTCTATGCAACATTGACTGTATATATATATATAAATATATATTCAATGTATAAATGAAATATGGTTGTATTCTTTCATACACAACAACAATGGAGTCTTGCACTACACGCAACCCAGACATGGCTTACATTACACGCAATCCCGACCTTCATCAATAGCGTGTGTAGTACGCAATACCGAGTTTCACTAAACGAGATATTATTATAATATTATTATGAACTAGCCGTTATGAATTGTAATACCAACTTTTTGAAATTTTATAAATTTTATCTTTTAAAATGGACTTCATTTTTGGATTTGGAATATCTAAATTATGCTTGGCAGAATTTTTGGTATTTTTCTAAAAACATTTAATTTTTATGAATAGTGAAAACAATGGGGGACTATTTAAAAACCGACTTTTTATTTAAATAATTATTTATATAAATTTAATTTAGGTCAAAATTGATACATAATACCTATATAATTTCAATGTAATTCATTGGAGTCATTTTATAATAATTTTATTTATATAAAAATTTTATTGAACTCTTTATCGTCTTTTACACACCTCCTAGGAGAATTTAGAAATTAAAAAAAAAATTTAATGCTTCTCTGAGTTGAATTTAAAAAATATGAAAGACACATTTAATATCAAGGACTAAAATGTGGTTCAATGAGAAGAAAATAATTTTCAGTGAATAGTAACTTTTTACTTTTATTTAACACGATTAAAAGTTAATATAGTAATTATTGATAAAAAGGATATTATTATTACCCTAAAACATGTCCTAATTCTATTTTATAGCTGTAATTCGACCCAAAACAACCTTAGGAATAAAATTTGATGATTTAGGTCCACTTGGATTAGATTACGACATTTACTTTTAATTTATTTAATGAATGGTTAAAATAGTTAAATTCAAAGATTAATAACTAAATCATTTTTAATATAGGGTTATACATAACATAAATTAGACTATAAATATGAATTAGAAAGAAAAAAATATTTCCTACCTAATGGTATTTTATTTATAATTTTTAGATATTAAATAATTTAATTTATTTATGACACAATAATGATGCAGTAATTACCTTATTAATGAAATATTAACATGATTGATGTTATAAATACCAACATAAATGTAATTTGAGACTTTTTATGAATACCAACAATTATCTAGGTTAATATGACATGTTATAATTTATTTAGTTAACTTTTTCAAACTAATAATTTTGTTATGGCTTTCAAAAAAATCATGTACCAAATAGTGTCAAAATTGATATAAAATAGTTTTTAAAACAAATATTATATTATTAATTGTTAATTTATTCCTAAAAATATAATGTTTGGACAAATGACATAGATAAAGATATATATATTAATAATTTACCAATTGGGGTTCTTTTGGCTTGCCATAGTAAGTTTATTAACCACATAGTGGAAGAAAACAAAAAGAAATGGTAAAAGTTAAATTATTTAACATAGAGTTAAATCTAAATGATATGGATAAAACAGTAACCTAAAATTGTCTAAAAACTATTGTTTGAAAGTATTTCGACCCATCCCCACATTATCTTCGAAAGAAATCAATTTTGAGCTATTAAAAACCGAATATGACTTTTTTATAAAATAATATGTTAAGATTTCCAAAGGTGCCCCTCTCCTCCCCTATAAAAGGGAACCCCTTCACTCTTCTCTTCACACCCTTTTGAGCCATTAATCTCGAAAAACCCTACCTAATTCTCTTTTCCGATTCCCTAGAAATATTCAGGAGGTTCTGGTCTTCTAAAAAGACCAACTCTACTTCCTTAAGAGAAGGTTTAAGGTGGTGCGTCGAAGAAGAGGTAATCTCTTCTTCCAATTCTCTCTAGTATCTTTCTTCCTCTACTTATTCTTCTTTAGTTGTATCATTATGAAGTAATATCATCAGTATTAATTATATACTGATATGTTATTATAAATATTAAACAACCTTATTTCAACTTCTATCCATCCTACGGAAAACGAAATCACTGTGCATGCGTACGTACGAAATACCGTCTCCATGCCGTGGTGTAATCTGTTTTCGACAACCACCATATTTGGATGGGTATAACGGTGTAAAGAGATAACTATATATGATTATTTTAATGTGATATTGATTCTTTAATATTATACATACACTTCAATACAACTTCATGATCATGGGAATGGTATCATCACTCGTGTGTACGTATGGACTACCGTCTCCACGACCCGATGAGATTCATTGTCCATGTCAACCATTGATGAATGATTATAAACTATATATAATGAATAATAATGAAATATATGGAATAATAATGATATTGTATTTATGTATATATATATATATGTATTTCATCTACTTAATTACATTCAATTCAATAAGTAAACGAAAATAGCGTTCATGCGTACGTACGGCCTACCGTCTCCATGAACAGTGTATTCATTCAATTTATCGATCTATCATATATATATCTATATGATGAATATATATTATATATAAATAATTTTTTACATTTTTTAATTAATTAAATCAGGATATAAGTAGTAATATTAAGGACAAAAAGTCGAAACACGTACAATAAATGAAACGATTTTACTCAAAATGATGCTTTAACATGGAATTTACAAAAGAACGGGTAATATAAAGTGATAAATGAACCATATATGAAATAATAACAATGAATATGATTCTTTAATTATTAAATGACATTATTTAAATCATTATACAGGAGGTTCAGACACATACAATGCTTATCGGACCTAAGGTAAGGGATAATTTTGCAAATCTCATTTTTATCTGAGATTGCTTATACATATGTATTTACTGGGTTTATTGTTATCATTCAGGTCCATGTTTTCTAAAAGTTTTTTTTATGTATTTTTAATTTTATTTTTCACCCATTTTGACTTTTACAACATGGTATGTAAGGAATATTTTTTTTATATGAGGTACTTTTTTGACTTTTCCGGCAAAAGTATGAGAAGAATGTTTTTTTACTTATACGGAATGAAATGATTTGTACGGTTTTATAACGCCTTATTTTCATGAATATTTCTCCAAAAGATTTCATAAATATGTTAAACAAAATATTTTTCTTTTAAAATTTCATGACGTTGTGTGAAAAGAAATTGATTTTAATGAATAAATGATATTTTCCTCAAAAATTCATTTCAAGTGTTTTCCATCTTAGATGACATTATTTCATATGTGTATTTTTTATGTATAAAGTCGATATTATTTACATGGTTTCACTTTTCTTATGATGAAATTATATCCATTTATTTATTATGTACTATGTGATGATGAGATGATGTTTACGAAACCCATTTTATTCATTGGGTTTTTATGAATGATGTATGTTTATTTTGTGGAACAAGTAAGAATGATTTCATTATGAGATGGGTGGGACCTATATCTCTCTCCAATTCATTAGGTAAAGATTTATATCTCATGATATAGACATGGATGGAATGGTAAGTTAATTCGTTCAGTAATACAGGACTGGAACGGGGAGTGAACTCGATTCGGAAAGGGACTTTGTCCACTAAGATGGTCTTGGCAGTAATGCCTTGACTACTATAGAAATCATATCATGTGATTAATGGTTTTCCACAATTACATGTTTTTTTCCCATGTTATTTTACTATGATTGATGTGCCTTTATGATATATTCCTTACGTACTTCCATGATTTATGTCTTTGCTCAATATTTTGATGTATAAAAATTATGTTCATGTTTTTAAGTTCAAATGTATATGATTTGTTTTATTTTATCCATGGTTACCCTTATTGAGCATTTGAGCTCACCATTTATATGTTTTCTTTTCCCCAGGATTTAAAGAATAGTTTTAGGTAAGAAAATAAAATGGTATGATCTTTATGGGAGATGTTAAAGATCTTTCACCAAGATTAGAAGATTATATTCAGAGTTTCCAAAGACTCTAAACTATTATGGTCCTTGTGTGTCTGTTTTTTTTATGTATAAAGTATTCCACAAAAGAAATGTAATTTCTATATACGTCAAGATTTGGGCCTCTACATTGTCTCACACCCTACTTACACCCCTTTGGTGTAAGTATACATTATTTTTCTTGACTCAGGTAAATGGAAGGCTATGGGTGATGGCAGTTCATGCTTCTAGTTCCCATCCTTGATGCGAAGTTGTGGAGATGGCTTGTGGGTGATTACCCCGTGCCATTTAGATCCCATTGGGATGTCTTTAAATTGTCATTATATTTATTTGAAAAACATTTATTTCCTTTAAACCAATGTATTAAGTTATTTTTTTTCTTATGACTTGTTTGGCTCGAAAATTTCAGATTTATATTCTAAATTGTTTTTAATGTTTTATGCTTTTATACTCGGGTAAATCATTCCTAAACCTAAATTAATGAAACCCATGTACTTTTTCCAGTGCGTGGGGATAGGGAACTCCCTTTGGGACTTACCACAGGCCAGGTTTGGCGTCATTAATAGTAGAAACATGATTTGGTTCATGATAGGATGGTTTCAGAGGAGGTTAATGTTTTTGGATTATGATACAATTTTGGGATGAGTTAGGATAGACAGGAGCTAGGAATGTAGGGGCAAGGGGATTTGGTTGTGAGTAGGGTGTATGGAATGCACCTCCCATGGAAGACCTTGAGTCACAATGGGATGTTGAAGGTTTTTAATTAACTTCACTTCCAGGTGAGACGTGTGTGTTACAGACCACACATGGACATTGGGAGGAGGTGGTGTAGTTCTTTCTTTTATTACCTGAATTTGTTTATATTATTTATATTTTATATATTTTATTAACATTTTCAGAACTTTGGTATTGACTATTACTATGTGACTATTGCAGTTTTTAGCAATATGCCACCCTAGAATGCTCCCACACGCCCATAAGAGGATGCTAGAGAGGGTTCTCCCACACCGATCTATTAGAGGCTAGTTGAGGTTGTGGTCCAGGTTGTCCACGATTTGAGATAGGGCCCATATCCTGCTCCTATTTCTGCTATGGTAGAATAGATGGGACCAAGAAAAGATAAAGCAAAAGAGTTTCTGATAACCATCCTCCTACCTTCAGAGGCATATCATAAACCCAAGAAGTAGAGGAATGACTCGAGAAGATTGAGCGTATGTTTGAGTTCATGGAAACACCTGAGGAGGTTAGGGTGAAGTGTTCCTCCTTTATGTTGGAGGGTCCTAGCTTTAAATGCTGGAAGTCGGTGCTTCAAACTGGGAAGAATAAGAAGATGAACTGGGGAGATTTCATGGTTGTCTTCAATGAACCGTACTACCTGGAGGTCTAGGCATATTCAAGGTCCTGAGAGTTCATGGTACTTTTTTAGGGGAATCATTTTCTGAGGGATTATGCCCAATGTTTTTCTGAGTTGGTTCAGTATGCCTCTATAATCGTCTCGAATGAACAATTGAAGACCCAAAGGTTAGAGAAAGGCTTGCGACCAGAGATATATTACCAAGTTTTCTTGATCATGCTACAGACCAATACTGAGATCATTGACTAGGATTGTATGGTAGAGATTGACCATAAGTCCAGGATGGTTTTTTTAGACAATTTCAGCAGTGGGAAGTGGAAGCTTCTCAGAGAAGAAGTTGAATCAGGAGAATCAGGCGAAGAAGGGAGGTGGTAGTTCAGGCCACTCCTCCAAGAAGTTTGCATCTCTGACTTCTGATGCGAGATCAGGAATGTTCCACCATTGTGGATAGACGGGAAAAATCCAACCATCTTGCCTGCATCCTCTATATCCTTGTCAATAGTGTGAATGTTTGGGGCTTTTTCAGCAATTATGTAGGGTGGCACGTCCACTTCCGAGTGGTGCAAGATCATTTGCTTTAAGAGGAGTTCCAGTATAGTCTGAGTCGTCGAGGACTCGGAGATCTTGATTTAGAGGTCATGGTGGTAGATAAGGGTTATCTTATAAGAAAATATACTTCATGGAACAACCAAAAAATAAAAGTCATCCACTTGACAATACCGGACATCTCTAGGTGGTTGATCAGGCAGGAGATTGATCATAGGCGACACCGTCGATAGTTCGAGGTATTTTTTTGGTCTCATATTCTATAACAGCTATTATTTTTGATATTGGAACCATTGTTTCATTTATTTCTACCCGTTTTGTGGAGATTTTGAATTTGGATACATATTTGATTTTTTTTGTGATGGTGTTGGTGAAAAAACTAGGAAAGAAGAAGGAGTAGGGCCTCAGGTGCCCCTTGTGTGCACTTTTCATGTCTAGGGTTGAGATGGAGTTTGAATTCCTAGTTCTAGATATGGAATTGTCTGAAATAACACTTGAAATTGAGTGACTATTACACTTACCTGCACACATTGTTTTTTATAGGCGGTGAGTGAGTTTCACGAAACCTCATGGGGGTCTTCGGGTTTTTCGAGGAGAATGTGATCCTTGGTTGGGTCGTGCAGGACCTCCACTCCCATCGTTTCGAAGTCTTACCATATAGTTATCATTTCTCATTAAAGTGGATGATGGTATTTCCCCTATAGGTTCTCTACCTAATGTACTGAATGAGTTTCTGGATGTATTCCTAGTTGATTTCTTAGGTTTTCCCCTAGAGTGGGATGTGGAGTATTCGATTGATCTGGTGTTGAGAACACAACCTATATTGCTTCCCTCTTACCACATGGCCCCCTCCAAGATAAGGGAAGTATTTATACTACTGTAAAACTTAGAATATAATGTATTAAATATCATGAGCATCTATCGTTGGGCCACTCCTGTGTTTTTCAAGAAAAATGTTGACGGATCCCTCCGGTTTTGCATTGGATACCAGAATTAGAATAAGGTAAAAATTAAGAACAAACACACGTTGATAGGAATAGGTTATTTGTTCTATCAGTTAAATGGGAATGTTTGGTAATCAAAAATAGACTTCTGTTCGGGCTATCTTCAACTCAGGGTGAAGCAGTCAGATATCCCAAAGACAACCTTCCGAAGCAGGTATGTCCAGGTTGAGTATTTTTTTCATGTGCTTCAGATTGACCAATGATCCAGTGGTCTTAATGGCACTAATGAATAGGGTGTTAAATCAGTATCTTGATTCCATCTTTTTGTTTTACGTGGATAAAACTCTAGTATACTCTGACTCATACGAAGAACACAAACATCACTTGGGTATCATCATGGACACTTTGTTAGATCACAGCCTCTATGAAAAGTTGTGAAAGTGAAATTTCTAGATCAGGTATGTGAGATTTCTAGGTAATGTGATCTTTGAGTATGGGGTTTTAGTGGAAACTGAGATGATTAGTGTTGTTATTTCATGGGAATGGAAAAAGAATGTGTTCAACATCAGGATATTACTTGGCATTGCTGGTTATTATAGGCGATTCACTAGGGATTTATCTCGACCTACTTCAACGCTAACCGCGCTCACATAGAATGGGGTGATATTTGTAAGGGGGCCCAGAATGGCAGACATCGTTCGAGGAGCTGAATAAGTAGTAGACTACTGCCCTGTGCTAATTTTTTCAGTGGCTGGAAAGGGATATGTGGTCTATTGTGATGCTTCAGGTATGGGTCTAGGGTGTGTGCTAATTCAGGATGATTACAAGGTGGCATAAAACTCTCACCATCTCTGACCACATGAAAAAAACTACACGACCCATGACTTGGCGGTGGAAGTGGTGATGCATTCTTTGAAAGATTAGCGTCACTACCTCTTGGGGGAGATGTTTGTGGAATACTATAATGAAAAAATCTTGTCCTATATCTTCTCGTAGAAGGACCTCAAACATGAAGTAGCATCATTGGATTGAGTACTAACAGGGGATCGACTTTGAAATTTTCTATACCACATGAAAGGGTAATGTGGTAGAGGAATCTTTGAGAAGAAGAGTTCTTGTGAAAGATTTGAAAAATTCTAGTGATGGGTGGACTTTGATGGTGATCTTTTTCTCAGATGATTGTGGAGCCCAAGGAACACAATGGTGGTGCATTCTTGGAAATCATCCAGTTGACTCCTCTTCTGTCAGAATAGATTTTGTGAGAACAACCTAGTGGTGAGCTTTGTAGTGTTTGAAGAAGTTTCTTCATGGTGGGGGAGACATCCTATGATTGGTCGTCATCTCCCAAAGGCATCTTGTGCTTCAAGGGATGTTCAATAGTACCATTATCTCTGTAGATGGTAGTGATGGAGGACAACCACCAGTATCAGTGGGTTGTCCACCCGGGTTCCACCAATATGTATTATGATGTTCGTAGGCAGTGCCAGTGGCCTGGTATGGGATGAGACATAGTGTACTTTTTGTCGATCTGTTACACATTCCAGCAGGTGAAAGAAGATAATCAAAGGCCCTCTGGTTTGCTCCAGAAATTACTCATTCCTACATGGACGTGGGATGAGGATTCCATGGAAATTATTTTTGGCTTACCTAGTAAACCTTAGGGTAATAATTCAATTTTGGTGGTGAATGATCATTTGTATAAATCAGCACACTTCATTCTGATCAGAGATACAACTAAAGTATTTGAGTTGGGCCGTTTGTATCTTCATGTTGTGGTTAGACACCATGGCATTCCATTACCAGTTATCTTAGATAGATACCCTCATTTAACTTCTCGGTTCTAAGAAGGCCTTTAGAAGGCCTTGGGGTCTCATATTCAGATGATCATGGCATACCATCTTCAGAAGGATGGTCAAATTGATGGGGGAAAATCAGATTTTGGAGGACATCCTCTGTGCAAGTGTCCTGGACATTGGAGGTTCCTGGGATAGCCATTTGGGGAAAGATTATTTTTCTTATAATAACAGTTACCAATACTCGATAAGAATGGATCCTTCTGATGTGATCTACGGTCGGCTTTTTCAGTCCCCCCTTTGTCAGGATAAAGTAGGTGAGACCTCACTACAAGGGCCGAGTTTGGTGCAGGAGACATCTGGGAAGGTCAAATTGATCTGAAAATGCTTTTTGACAGCTCAAAGTCATCATAAATCTTATTCTGACTAGAGGCGTCAAGACCTATAGTTTTTGTGGGTGATAGGGTAATCTTGAATGTGGCCCCTTGTTTGGGCCATCATTGTTTGGGGAAGCAATGGAAGATGACAATGAGATATTCTAGCCCTTTTGAGATCAGAGTTCATATTATCAAGGTGGGATATAGGTTAAACATACTTTTCCAGTTGAAACCCATACAAAATGTCTTATTTGTCTCACAGTTGAATAAATACATCTCAGATCTGTCCCATGTGCTGAGTTGGGAAGAACTGGAGATAGATCCAGACTTGTTAATTTTTGAGCAGCTAGTGAAACTGGTGGAATACCAAGAGAAGGTAATTCAAGGGATGTTTATTCTGCTGGTCTGGGTTCATTGGGATTATGGTAATGATACACAAGAGACATGGGAGCATAATTCATTGGTTGAGAAAGAGTATCAGATCTTGTTTCTCGATCAAGCATCAGGTTGACTTTCTGAGATGGAATGATTCCATGGTGGAGATAATTGTCACATATATGACAAATTTTAATGTTATTTTTCATTTATTTTCCATTCATGCTTTGTTTTTGGTGTCTCCCAGGCTTTTATAGAGGAATGGGTGAGTTTTCATGAACTTGGTCAAACCATGAGACCAATTCTAGATCTAAAAATAAATTTTGGTTCATTTCCAACTCTTTAATTTTTTAAACTTTTTCATCCATTAAAATACCTACATGGCCTACCATGATTTATTAACATCACCATGTCAATTTGGTGCCTTTATAAATCTACAACCAAGGTGTATTTGGGTTTTTATTTAAGGATTGTGCCTGCCCAGAATCCCATTTCCAATTTTCGAAATAAATTTTTTTCATTTAATAAAATATTCAATTTTAAGGTTATTTCTGGGATTCTATGTCTCACACAAGACCATTGAACTGAACACCATTCCAATACACTTTCTCGACTCTTTGGATCTCTTTTTCCTCATGAATTAGTGCAGAACATTATAGGGTTTTTAAATCGGCCAGAATTGAAGAAGTAACTTCATTCTTTCTTAGCTCTCTCAATTCATACGCTTTTTTCATCCATTCCCATTCCTAATTCGACCCCTCCTCCACCTATTAGAATTTAAAATCCATGACTAGACTCAATGTCTCTCAAATCCCATTTGTAATCCCATTTTAAGGGGAATTTGGTGGGCAAACTTTAAATAATATCAGGTAAGTGTCTCTCCTATTTAGTTACTCCCCTTTCCATGAAGTTTATTTCAATTTCATTGAACATACAAACGGATAGGGGGTCAGGATTCGAACCTAGGGATTATCCTGGGGGTTTTCTTGAACAATTATTCTGGTTTCAGGATTGATCTATGTCCCACTTGGTGTGGAGGTAGTGTGACTTGATTTTCGCACTGTGATTCATGGGTTTCCTTTGATTTTGTAGGTGATTCCTTTTGGTGTTAAACCTTTATTACCAAGATGATATAATTATGGTTTTTTATGTCTATGTAATTTTAATTTTGTAAAAAAAATTGGTTTTAGTGGAAATTATATTAGAAATGATTTTTATGTTCCAATTTTTGGTGCAATTCGGCGGTTTTCATATAATTCTTTGTATGGTTCATTAATGGTTTCCCTATAAAAACATAGTTGATTTTAATAAACAATAATATGCCATGAAATTATTTCTATAATTTTTACCCTCTTTGTTTGTTTCAAAAAAATGGGTTTTAATGGGGTTTGTAAAGAATGTGAAGTTAGGGTGCCATTTTTCTGTTAATGTGGTGGTTTTATAATGTTATCACCTGTTTTATAACATGGGAATGTATTAAAATTGATTTTTTGTTTTAATTGTAATGTATTGAGATGCCTTTAGTATTTTGGAAACGAACAACTATGCACATAGTGTATAGGCGGGGTTCATAATGGGTTTTTGGGTGAGAAAAATATTAGTTTTTGAGAAATTGTTTCATTAAAAATCAAAGTGTTTATTTTGTGTTTTAAGTTGTATATAATGTGAGAGATATTTTACTGAGTGTATGTGACCAGTAGTGGTGTTTTACATAAAAATGGATATGTGATGCTTCTTGAAATTATTTGAACACAATGGGGGAAGCCCAGGTTCCTAGGTGGGGCGGATGTGTACAAGTACGACGAGTGGAACAGATGGCTTTTGTCCCTATTCCACCTAGAATTTGGATAACTAAAACTCTAACTAAAACATATTTATGATTATTGGAGACCAATAGGTATTTTTTATGTTCCTTATTAGTGTATCGTTCATGGTAATATATTTTACTATGGTTACTTTACACCGAGGTAAGAGGTACAAGTAGCCAAAGACTATCTAGTGCCTAGGGGTGTTCCTGATTTTGTTTCTCAATGTATTTGTGGTATTTTAACATTCCTTGGGGTGTTTCATGGTGTAATATATATTATATAACATTTATATTTAAATGGGTTATCATTTTAAAAAATTTAGCTTATAAAAAAAAATTTAATTAAAAGTTTCTTTTTTTGGAATTTATCAATACTTTTTTTTGCGTAATAAAACTGATTTCTTTTTCACATTGTGTTGCATGCTATTTGAAATAATTGGGTGGTATTATTTTTGGATTTTTTCTCACACCCTAATTAATCCAAATTAATGTAAGTAGGCTTTATTATTCTTGACTCAGTTAATGGGAAGGCTATGGTTGATGGCGGTTCAGGGTGTTAGTTCCCATCTTTGGTCCAGAGTTGTGGAGACGACTTCTTGTTGATGACCCCTTGTCTGGTGGAGTCCTTGTGGATGTCTTTATGTTATATTTATTTTTATTGAGACCCAATTTATTTTATTTAACACAATGTCATCAGTTCCAGTTGTTTCTTAAGACTTGTATGGTTTGAAAAGTTCAGATTTATATTCTCGATTGTTTTTAATGTTTTATGCTTTCATACTCAGGTAAATTGTTCCCAATCATAAATTAATGATACCCGAGCACCTGTTCTAGCTTGTTGGAAGATTAAATGTCCTTTGGACGTAGCCACATGCCATGTTTTTTTCTGTTAACTGTGGAGACTAGATTTGGTTCATGACAATAATTGATTTACTAATGGATATATGTTTGTGTCATTTAAGTCTTTACATTAAATTGAATAATATAAATTTCATTATCACTATTAAGTTGGTCTATGGGGTCCAAAATTTGACCAAAGGACACCCATGGTTGGAACTGTTTCAACCTATAGGATTAGGATACATGTTAGGGTAATTTAATATTATTATTATTATATTTTATTTACCCTTATTTACTATATTTACCCTTTAACCATGGTAAATAAAATATTTACCGAAGTAAATATTCAAAATGTATAAAAATAGAAGTTACCTATATTCAAAATTTGGACGTGATCAATTCAAATATGGAATCCATTTTTCTGAAATCAAAATAAATAAGTGGTGGATATTAATTTAAAATTAATTCCTATTGTAAAAAAAGCGTGTTTTTAATAAATATTAACTATTAAGAGATTGACACTAGTTTATGTCCAATTTAAAAGTGAAATTACGTACAATGACCAAAATTGGATTAATTGGTAACTATATAATCTATTTAAACTATAAAACCAATTAAAAATATAATCTAACAACATAACAAAAGTAGATTAAAATTTAGTTTGGAATTTAAATATAGTATTTTTCACTATTCATTAAAAATGAATTTTATCAGTAAAAACATAAAATTCACCCAAAGTAAATTTTGATGTCCTAATTCTAAAGAATAATTTTATTTTTTTCAAATGAAACATATAAATGTGACCAAAACTAGATTTAAATAAATTTCCTCATTAAAAGTTGGAAAATTGACCTTTTAATGAATAGTAGAGTATTTATGCTTAAAATCAGATACTTTCTTTTTTGAATCCTCTAAAATATATTGGATAATTGTGAAAACATATGAAAAATATGTACATTCATATTTTAGTTAGTTATATCCATTCCCATCAATAAAATGGCTTTAAATTAACTAAAATTTAAAATAATATTATATTATTATTTTTTAGTATGACCCAACGTTTTGTGCAATGTAAGATTTCAAAGAATCTCGTTGTTGCGTATCGGGTACGCTATCGATCACAGAATCCCCATTAATGTAAAATTAATATTTAAATCACAAATATTTATAAATTTGAAAATGTTATATTCTTTATTTACCTGAATGTTACATCCTACCCCCATTTTTGGAAATTGCATCCTCGAAATTTTTATGCCCTTATCTAATAAGTGGGTGTATTTATCCGTCATAGAATTTTCAGATTCCCATGTTTCCTCTTTAAAATTATGGATTTTCCACAAAACCATTACCTTATGAGTTACCTTATTCCACAACACTTTCTATATTCTGTAAAGAATCTGGACTGGCTGTTCTTTATAAGAGAGATTCTCATCCAACTGAACTACCTCTGGGCTCAAAACATTAGATGGATCTGGCGTATACATTATCAACATTGAAACTAGAAAAATAATGTGGTACTGTGATAAATCTGGCGGTAAATCCACTCTATAGGAAACTGATCCAACATTCTCTAGGATTTTGTAAGGTCCAATGAACCTCAGTCTCAACATTCCTTCTTACCAAAACACATCACAATCTTCCATAGAGAAACATTGAGAATCACATGATATCCAAACTCAAAAGATAGATCCTTCCTTAGGTTATTCGCATAACTTTTCTCCCAAATCCAAGCTGGTCTCATGTGCTTCTGAAACAATAGAACCTTTTCTATCGTCTCCACTACCATTTCTGGTCCCTTAAAATTTTGTTCACCTACATCATCCCAAAAGGCTGGAGTTCGACACTGCTTCCCATATAATGCCTCAAATGGATCCATCTATATGCAGGAATAAAAACTATTATTATAAGAAAATTCAACCAAAAAAATATTTTGGTCCAAACATCCAAGGTAATACATTGATAAAGCACGTAGCATATCCTCTAATGTATGAATTGTTCATTCTGACTAATCCTCTGATTGAGGATGAAATGTTGTACTAATGTTTAATTCAGTACCCGACAACTTCTAAAGCTCTTTCTAAAAGATAAAAGTAAACCTGGAATAATGATTTGATATAATGGTGGTGGAACTCAATGCAACCTAACTATCTCTTTAACATACAACCGATAAAGTTTATCTTGAGACAAAGTATCTAGAATATGAAGGAAACGATCACATTTAGTGATTCGATCAACAATTACCCAGATTTCATTATTACCTAAATATGTCTTCGGTAATCCCACAATGATGTGCACGAAAATATTTTCCCATTTCCACTACGGAACCGGTAAACACTAAAGCATACCATTTCGGTAATTGTCACTCTACTTTAACCTCCTTTTAATTCTAACACTTCGTAGTAAAGTCAGCAATATCTCTCTTCATTCTGTCCCACCAGTAATACTCCCGAATATCCCTATACATCTTACCACTTATACGATGACCTGAAAACTGAGAACTATGAGCTTTACTTAAGAACACATACTTTAACTATGAATCACAAGGCACACATAATATCTTCCCAAACATCAATACATAATAATTATCTATGATAATCTCAGGAAACATACCCTTTTGTACCAACACTACCTTTTTCTACAACTCACTTTATTTCTTCTATGCTTTCATAATTCTATATGATAGAGATGATTTCAGTAACTCATAAAAAAAAAAAAATTCCCACACCAAAAACTTCTATGTCAATGTTCATCAATTCAAAAAACAAAGTATCTCATTCCAAACATATCATGGTTAATAGTGAATTTTATTTTTTCACTAAAATCATCACCTACTATTTTGGGTTTCCGAGAATGTATTAGACCATGAAATCATAATACAAGATTAATTCCAACCAAATCCTATGTATCATGTTTAACTGTTTCTGAGTGAAAATATACTTCAATCATTTGTGATCAGTATATATTTCACACTTTACTCAATTAAAATGATGCCTCCATATTTTTATATAAAAAACAAAAAAAATCTAATTACAAATAATGTGTATGGTAATTTAACTCGTGAGGTTTCAGTAACTTGAATCATAATCATTTAACTTATCAATATTCATTATGAATCAACCACGTCCTTTCAACGAAAAAACAATTTGAAAAAAAAATACAATTTCTAGAAGATAATTCCAAAACAAGAGGATTCACCAATCATCTGTTCAATTCCGGAAAACAATCATCACATTCTTTTGTCCAAATGAACCAAACTTATTTTGGAGTAAACATAGTTAATGGGACAGATAACCATGAAAAAGTTTCAACAAACATCTGATAATAACCTCCAAACCATGAAAACTATGGATCTTAGTAATATTTGTGGGTCTTTTCCATTCATAAAAAACTGTTGTTTTATAAGGATCAATAGTAATTCCATTTTTATAAACAATGTGACAAGGGAATGAATTTTTTTGTAAAAATACTGACAGTAACTGAATTTTCCAGACAATTTAATTTTTTTAGGGTCTACAAGAAAAACCTAAAATGACTTTCATGGTCCAATTTAATTTTAGAATAATCCAAAATATCATCAATGAACACAACCAAAGACTTATCCACGAACTTTCAGAAAATTATATATATAAGATCCATGAATACAACATGTGATTTTTTTTAACCAAACTATATTCACAAAAATTCATAATGGCCATATCTAGTATGATATGCGGTCTTCAGAATTTCTGCATCCTTTACTTTCAACTGATGGTACCCCAACCTCAAATAAATCTTCAAAAAATATTGAGCTTCCTAGAGATGATCAAAAAAATCATTTATATGAGTCAAAGGATACTTTTTCTTAACAGTGATGTTATTAAATGCACTATAATTATGGCAAAGTATAATTGAACCATCATTATTTTTTACAAATAAGATAGGATCACCCCATGGGGATGTGCTAGGTCGAATGAAACCTTAATCTAAAAACTCTAGCAATTGCTTCTTTAAATCTAAATTCCATTTTGAGCCTTTAAATATAGGGGTTTCAAAAATTTTCCTAGCATCAGGAACTAAGTCAACAGTAAATTCAACTTCTCGATTAGGTATAATACTAGGAATCTCATCCGGGAAAACATTAAGGAACTCATTTACCACTGGCACATCATTAATCTGAATAGCTCCCTTGTTTTCAACAATATGTGAATAGAAACATTCATTTCCATATTGTATTAGTTCCTCATATTCTTGATATATTATTAAAAGTAATGGTTCATTATTGTAAACAAACTAAAAATCATTCTAAAAAGAAACCTCTTTAGCTTTGCAGTCAATCTTTTCATGATAAAAGGAAAGCTAATACATAAAAAAAATAACATCAAACTCTACTAGAATAAAATCAAATATATTTTCAAGTAGATTCTTTCCGAACATAAGGAACAGATGGTTATTATTATTTCATCTTGTCTCACCATTTCTCTCAATGTTTTTACCATATCTTCAGGATTCATATCTTGAGATGTAATTATCAATTTAAAAGATAACTTCTTTGAAATGAGACCATGAATCAAAAAACACATTGGAAAAATCTGAACAAACAGACATTGTACCTGACACTACATTATTTGATGGCCCAACATCTACTGAAGTAGTTGGAAAGTTTTTCACCAACCCTTTTTACTTGTATTTTGGATGCATTCCCTCAGTTGAATTCTTTATTGGACACTCATTTGAATAATGACCCATTTAATTACACTTAAAATATTTTGCTGATAGTAAATCCTATTTTGTCTTACCATTAACCTGATATTTTTCAGTGGAATTATGATCCTTATGTCCCATTTTACCACATCAGTAAAACTTATGAAAATTTAACAGACATTCCCCATCATGATTTTTACAACAATTCTCACAAACTGTAATCTTAAATATTTTACAATAAGATTTTTTTGATGAGATCATCTCATTAATCTACCTCATCTACCTCTTAATCTATTGTTTTTTCAATGAACCCATGATCATCAAGAAAACTCTATTTCCACCTTCTCCGCTCATTTAACGTGTTTTTCATAACCTTTGAACTCACTAGAAGTCAATTCCCTTTGATACATTAGATTTAATACTTTGTAAAAACGATTGATTTTACCATCAAGATCTCATATGAAGTTTGAAGTATACCTTGCCAGTTGAGTGAATTTTTCTTCATAAGTAGCCACTGAGTCATCTTCCTTCCTCAATTAAGGTAATTTTTTCCATCCAAAGGTAAACCACCACAAGAAAATATTTCTCAAGAAACAAACCTTCAAATTCAACCGAATCAATAACATCAATCTCCTCACTATCCCTGTTTTTTTACTGTGAACCACCACTGATTGGATTCACCTTCAAAATTATAAACATGGAGACTAACCTTTTGATATTCTGAACACACCATAACAATAAAAACCTTCTCTAGTTATTTAATCCACACTTTGGATATCATAGGGTCACATGATCCTCTAAAAGATTGGGGATGTTGCCTCATGAAATACTCCACTACTGAAATGTTCCTTTGAGTTTGATCTTGATGATCATGTGATGAGTACCACCACCATTTATAGCCCTAGTAAACTATTCCATCACTGCAATAAACGGTTCAGTTCCTATTCTTACCATCTCGGGTTGCTGATTTGGCACATTGTCTTCCACATGATATCATCCCATCATAACTACCTTGTTTCCTCTGTATAAACCCATTTTTTACATAGAAATATCTCTGACAAAGCGACATGGTATTATGTAAATTGTATATCATTTAAATCATTCCATAAATTAATTTATGGACATTAATTTAACACTATTCTAACTCTTAATGTTGTCTAAGCTGACCTTTGAAAACAACTATAATGACTCATCCTTAAAACATTACATAATCTCTAATTAAATGTATATTTCACATTGAGTATCTTTTCATGTTTAGAGTTTTAAAGAAGTAAGCCAACAATCTTACATTACATCTCAAAAATTACAAACTGGACACTTGTTCTCCGTTTCTATTTTTTTCCTAAACTAAAATCTCTTGAAAATTTGTTTATGTCTAGTTCCATGTTTTAGACATCTTGTATTTTCCTTGATTCCATTTTTGACTGTATTCCTATTTATGTCCTGTGAAAAAACATTTCAAAACATGGGATGAGCACAAAAATCTCAGTAAGGGTTATAAAATAATGAAATTAAATAATATTAAATAAAAAATATTTTTAACATACCTCATGAAGTCATAATATTTATTAGAAACACATAGAAATAAAACATCATAATGGTAAAATGTGACATCCGTAACATACTTACGTTGTAGCTTTCACTGCTATGAAGGGAATAACATTTGGAATACCCGTCACCATATATTAATTAAATCTATTAGGATAAAAATTTTCATTTACCTCTTACACATTAGCCAATGCATTGGAGATCTATCTCGGGCTCACCCCCATAGGTTCATCACGGAAAAAAACCCATATACATAAACAATTCCCAAGAACCATAACATATTCATAACATATAAAATAGACATAAAATAAAGACAACATTTCCATATTTAAATAAAATTATATCAATTAAATATATTCACAGAAAAAAATCCATTATATAAACCATTACCAATACCAAAATATGTAATAGAGTATATGGTATTTGTTTTCCTTTTAAAAACATTTCATCTTGTTAAGGAAGCCAAAGATCAAATAATAACCGTTGTGGCAACAATGGTCATTATCACTACTTACGTTAAATAGATACATTCTATGTTGTCATTTAGAAAAAAACCTCATAGAAAAATATTCATTTTGAGTGAAATTAAAATTAAAATGTCATTATACACCATATAAATGAATGTCGAGTATAAAACAAAATATTCTTCAATGAAAGGTGATTGAGACAAACTCCCTTACCTATTGTCCGACTTGAACCGTTTGTTCGTTAATCTGTTGAATAATAAACTAAAGATAATTTATACTATATTAAGAACCTTTTTCAAGTTTATTATTCCTTTTATATTACTTATTACTATATTATAAACAATATTTAATCATTTATGTTTATAATGGTCGTTTTGTCTATATTTGGTACTTGATTCAGAAATGAACTTATAATTACTATTTGTTTATGTGGTCAAATGTCAATTATCCCCAAAATAATATTCACGATTTAAAAATCATATATATCATATATATTCAATATATACGTATTTATAATAGTACATTACATTTCTAGGTATGAAATGAAATGTACCGTTAATAGAGATGGTAGACCGTACATATGCGTGAATGCTACTTTCATTTCTATTTCTTATTTTAATGGAATGAAACATAAAGATAAATATGAATATTATAAATATTGTATAATATCATATATATAATATTAGTAACTCCATACTTTATACTTTCCACATGTTGCTTGAACGAGTTATATCACTTTGAGGGGGTGGTAGTCTGCACTTACTCAAATGAAATTATTGTGTTTACCCATTATGGAAACCATAAAGGTATTAAATAAATGAAAAATAAAAAAGCATATAGAAAATATAAATATAATATATATCACATATAAATACAGTTCCATCATAATGGTAACCATGATAGTAGGTTGAAGATATTCGAACAATCATCGTTTCGTGAGGGAATAGTTCAATGTCAAAAGAAACATTATGTTCATTACCCATTAGAAGGAGGTATGTGTAAGTGTAGTGAAAATATATCTCATAAAAACAACCTATTATATTTATTATACTGGTTTTGTTATAAAATAAAGGAATAAAAAATTGTTTTGGGGATGGTGAAGTAAAATAAATTGAAAAGAAGTAACGAGAAAACATTACCTTTAAATCGGGTAACTCCATTTGGATTGAACCAAAAGGATTTTTCAAGTGACTTATTCCTAGGAGGAGGCTTCTAGGTATAAGAGAGTGATTTAGGGATTATAATTGGATAGGTTTTGTACTAGACCATGGGCTTGAGAGGTGTGAGCAATGGGTTAGAGATGATGGCTTTTTAGAAGGGGGTGGAGGTGCTCTTTAGGAAAATTTAAAAATATTATTTAATTATATAATGATTATTGGTTTCTAATGTTCCAAAACTAATTAATGTCGAATATAAGATGTATTTTTATTGAAATAAAATTAAGAAATAATAATTGGGCAGTTTTTGGATATTTATTTAATTTTTATAATCATATTTATTTAAACCATTCATTAATGAGTTAAAAACTGTATCATTATTATGTCATAAATAATTATATTTATTTGATGTATAAATAATATTAAAAATAAAATGATGTATTAAAACCATATATATTTCAAATGAATATTTATAGTCTTATAGATAACTAATATAACCCCATGTAATAATTTATTTATTAAAGAATATTAGTTTATGTCATTTTTTTCTTTCCATTAAATAAATAAATATAATGTGTCCTCATCACACTTATTTGGGTCCATGGTGTCCCAAAAAGGAACCATGGATACCCATGGTCGAAAATATATCAACCCATAGGATTATTACCCATTTCAGGGTAATTTAATTTTATTATAATAATAAAATTTTACACTTATATTCTAGATTTTACCCTTTAACCACGTTAATGTAAATATTTACCAAAGTAAATCATCATAATGTCTAAAAGTAAAAGTTAACTATTTACACAATTTGGACGTCCTAATTCCAAGTATTGAATCCATTATTCTATATTTCAAACACAAACGTGGTATAAATTAATTTAAAATTAATTCCCATTGCCAAAACAAAAAAGTGTGCTTTTAGGAAATATTTACTATCAATATATTGACACTTGGTTATTTCCAATTGTAATTAGGAATTACTTCCAATAACCAAAATTGGATTAATTGGTAAAAAAAATCCTATTATAACATAAAAATTATTAAATATATAATCTTACCAAATAAATAAATTATATTAAAAGGTAGTTTTGAATTAAAATATAATATTTTTCACCTTTCATTAAAAATGATTTTTATCAGAAAAAGCATAAAATTTACCCGAAGTAAAATTTGATGTCTCTTTTATAAAGAAGAATCTTATTTTGTTAAATATAGCATATAAAAGAGTCCAAATCAAGATTTATAATGGGTTCTCCATCAAAAGGTTGTAAATCAACATTTGAATGAATACTAGAGTATCTATTATTAAAATAAGATTCATTCTTATTTTAATCCTCTAAACATTATTGGATAAATGTAATTACATTTAACAAACATATATATTTATATTGTAGTTAGTTCTTTCTATTCCCACAAATACAATGGCTATGCACTATCAACCATTTAAAATAATATTATATTATTATTTTTCAGTATGACCCAACGTTTTGTGCAACGTAAGATTTGAAAAAACTCGTTGTTGCATATTAGGTACGCCATCAAACATAGCATACTCTTTAAAGTAAAATTAATATTTAATTCAAAAATATTAATAAATATTAAAATATTATATTCTTTATTTAATTAGGATGTTACATCCTTCCCCCTTTTAGAAATTGCATCCTCAAAATTTTTATTCACTTATAAAATAAGGGGGGTATTTACCTCTCATAGAATGTTCAGATTCCCATGTTTCTTCTTCAACCATACGGTTTTTTATAAAACATTACCTGATGAATTTCCTTATTCCACAACACATGCTCTCTTTGGTCAAGAATCTGGACTGGCTATTATTTATAAGAGAGATTCAATTCTAACTGAACTACTTTTGAGCTCAAAACATGATATGGATCTAGCATATACTTTCTCAACATCGGAACATGAAAAACATTGTGTACCTAGGATAAACATGGAGGTAAAGGCACTCTATAGGAAACTGGTCCAACTTTTTCAAGGATTTCATAAGGACCAATGAACCCCTGACTCAACTTTCCCTTCATACCAATACACATAACTCTTTTACATGGAGATACATTGGGAAAGACATGATCTCAAACCTCAAATGATATATCATTCCTCCGGTTTTCTACATAACTTTTCTTCCTCCTTAAAGATGTTCTCATGTTCTTCTGAATCAACAATTCTTTTCTTGCCATATCTTATACCAATTCTGGTCCCACCAACTTCCTTTCACCGACTTCATCCCAAAAAGCTGGAGTTCAACACCACTTCCCATATAATTCCTAAAATGGAGACAACTTTATACTGAAATTAAAACTGTTATTATAAGAAAATTCAACCAATAAAAGCTGTCGGTCTCAACTTCCAAGGTAATATTTTGATAAAGCATGTAGCATATCCTCCAATGTCTGAATTATTTGTTTCAAATTCCCATATGGTTAATGGTGAAATGTTTTACTTATATTTAATTCAATACCCAACGACTTTTGAAGGAATTTCCATAAGTTATATGTAAATCTGGGATCACAATCAGAAACAATTGGGAGGGGAACTTTATGTGACCTGACTATCTATTTAACATACGACCATGAAAGTTGAAATAGAGACAAATTATCTATAATTAGAAGGAAATGAGTATATTTTGTCAATCTATCAACAATTACCCAAATTTCATTATTTCCTTGAGGTGTCTTTGATAATCCCACAACGAAGTCCATGGATATATTTTCCCGTTTCCACTCTAGCACAAATAAATACTGAATCTTCCCATTTGATAACTACTAATCTACTATATCCTGCTGACAATTTAAACACTTCACATTAAAGTAATAAATTTCTCTCCTCATTCCTTCCCACGATTAGTACTCCCGAAGATCTTTGTACATCCTAGTACTTCCAGGATGAACTAAAAACAAAGAACTCTGAGCTTGACATAAAAAACCATTCATCAAATGTAAATCACAAGGACCACGTAATCTCTTACCCAACCTGAAAATGCAATCATTATCAATGAAAAAATCGGGCAGCATACCCTTCTAAACCAGACTGTACCTTATTATGCATGTCATTGTCTTCCTTCTATGCTTGCTTAATTCTATCTGATAGAGATTATTTCACTGACACCTGAATCGAAATAGAGTAATTTTCTGCACCCACAACGTATATTCCAAAGTTCATCAAGTCAAAAACAAAATGGTCATGTTCCAAATGTAACAAGGTTAATTTATCAATTCCTGTTCAACTCAAATCATCAGCCTCTTTATTTTCTTTTTTTCGGATGGTAATGGATCTAACAATGATAATCCTTGATTAATTCCAACAATCTCCTCTATCTCATTTTTAATTCATTTAGAGTGAATATATAAATTAAATTTTTTTGATTAGTAAATATTTCACACTTAACTCTATAAAAATGTTTCCTCTAATTATTAAAATCAAAAACAACACCAGCAAATTCAAAATCATGTGTAGGAAAATTTAACTCACGAGGGTTCAACTACGGTGATGAAAATTCTATAACCTGTTCGTTCCTCATTAGGACACAAACACATCATTTCAACGAAGCATCATAGTACAAAAAAATTCACCATTTCAAAATTGAAATGGAAAACCAATATCATTCGCCAATATTCTATTTATTTCTAGAAAACAATAATCACATTATTTTTTTTCAAATGAACTTAACACGTTTTCAATTTATCTTAGTCATTGTGCTAGGTAACCATGCCAAAGTTACAAAAAATATCTAATAATAACCTACAAAACCCAAAAAAATACGGATCTCGGTAATATATGTGGGTCTTGGCCACTCATCAACTACTTTGTTTGAGAATGATCAATAGTTATTTCATTTTTTGAAACAATGTGACCAAGAAAAGAAATTCTTTTAACCATAACACACACAGCTGCTGAATTTACCGAACAATTTATTTTCTTATAATGTTTGAAAGACAACCCATAAAATACATTCATGGTCTCCTTTACTTTTAAAATAAAAGAAAATATCATCAATGAACACAACCACAAACTTATCCAAGAACTTACGGAAAATTATATTCATAAGATCCATGAATACAGAAGTTGCATTGGTTAACCCAAAATGAATAACAAAAAATTCATAATGTCTATATCTAGTACGTAATGCGTTCATTGCAATGTCTACTTCCCTTACTTTCAACTGATGGTAACATGACCTCAAATAAATCTTCAAAAAATATTGAGCTCACTTGAGGTGATCAAACAAATCATCGATATAAGGAATAGAATACTTGTTCTTAACAGTGGTGTTATTAAATACTCTATAATCAATGAATAATATCATTGAACCATCTTTTTTTATCAAATAAGACAAGATCACCCCATGGTGTTGTTCTAGGTTGAATTAAAACTTTATCTAATAACTCCTTCCATTTTTTCTTTAACTCTAAATGTCCAAATTGATCCATTCAATACGAGGGTATTGAAATTGGATTAACATGTGGTACTAAGTTATCAGTAAATTCAACTTCCCGAACATGTATAATACTAGGGAACCCATCATGAAAAACATTGTGGTATTCTTTTACCACTAGCACATAATTAATCTGAACAGTTCTTTGTTTTAAAAAATTTGTGCAAGGTAACATTCATTTCCATATTTTACTAGTTTCTTATCTTCCTGACATGTTATCAAAAGTAAGAGTTTATTCTTGTACACTAACTGAAAATATTTCAGAAAATAAACCTCTTTAGCTCTACATTCAATCCTAGCATGATAAATACATATCTGATCTATAAAAAAATAACATCAAAATATACTATAGGTAAAATAATAAGTTGTGAATGTAGTTTCTTTCCACACACAAATACATAAAAGTTCTTATAATTTATTTTTGTATCAACATTTCCTCTAGTGTTATTACCATATGTTCATGATTCATATCATGAGAAGGACTTCCCAATTTAATATAAAACTTATCATAAATGAAAGAGTGTGAAGTCATTGAATCAAACAACACATTGGCATAAATGAAAAAACAAACAGTATGCCTGATAGTACTTCATATGATGGCCGAACATCTGTTGAAGTATTTTCAAAGGATTTCACCATACATTTTTTCTTAATGTCTGGAATCATTCCATCAATTGAGTTCTTATTTGGACACTCATTTTCATAATGACCCATTTAATTGAACATAAATTTTTTACTCATTGTTAATCAGATTTTGACTTACAATTAACAATATATTTTTTAGTGAAATTACAATCCTTTTGTCCCATTTTACCACATCATTAGCTCTTACTAGAATTAAAATATATTCTATATCATGATTTTTACAACAATTTTAACAAAATGTCAAATTATGTTTCTTAACATTTAACATTTTGGAAGAGTTGTTCCATTTCATCTCCCACCTTGACCTCTTATTTTGTTGTTTTTCAAAGAACTCATGATCATCAAAAAACACCATTTCAACATTCTCCGCACATCGAAAAAGTTTTTAATTACTTTTGAACTCATGAGAAGTAAAATACCTTCAATATTTGTCGTTAATATTTATTAAAAATGGTTAATTTTACTATCATGATCTTGTATGAAGTTTGGATCATACCTTCACAGTCAAGTTAATTTTTCTTCATAAGCTGCAACTGAGTCATCCTCTTAACTCAATTCCAAGAATTGTTTTTCTATCCTAAGACGAACCACTTTAGGAATATATTTATCAAGAAACATACCATTAAATTCATCCCAATCAAGAGCATCAATCTTCTCACTATCCATGATATTTTTTACCATCAACCACCACAGATCGGATTCGCCTTCAAATGGTAAATAGGAAGATTTTCCTTTTGATGTTCAAACGCCCCATGACATCAAATATCTTGTCCAAGTAATTAATCCTCCCTTTAGCTAGCACAAGTTCAGATTGCCCTATGAATGATGGGGATTTCACCTCATGAAATGATCCACTACTCACATGTTCTTATATGGTTGATCTGGATGATCTATTGCATGGATACCACCACAATTTATAGCCATAGTAAATTATGCCATCACTACAATAAACTGGTCAATTTTGATTACGAGCATCTTAGGTTGCTAATTTGGCAAGTTGTCTTTATCTTGATGTCATCCCATCATAGTTTCCATATTTCCTTGGTGGAAAACCATTCTAAACACATAAATATCTTAGGCGAAGCAACATGGTAATCTGTAAATTCTATGTCATTTCAATTATACCATAAATTAATTTATAGACATTAATTTAACAATAATATAACTCTTAAAGTTATCTAATACTTATTTTGATACCAACAATATAAGATTCAGCCTTACAATATTACATAATTTTGAATTAATTATATAATTCACATTGAAGATCTTTTTAGGTTTAGTGTTTTAGAGAATTAGGCCATAAATATTACATTAAATCTCAAAATTCCAATTTTAACACTTCTACTCAGTTTCCATTTTATTCATAAAATAAAAACTATTAAAAAAACATGTAATGTCTAGTTTGTTGTCTTAGACCACATGACTTTTCCATGATCTAATCACTGATCCTATTCATCATTACGTCTTGTGAAAAACATTTCATAACACGGTATGAGCATAAAAATCATAGTAAGGGTTATAAAAAAAAGAAATAAAACATTAGTCCATAAAAAACTATTTTTAACATACCTCATGAAATCATAATATTTTTGAATAACACATATTAATCACAAATTATAATGGTATATTGTCACATCTATAACATACATATGTTATAGATTTCACATCTACGTAGATTTATACATTTGGAATACCCATGAGTATATATTTATTAAACATATTAGGGGAAACCTTATAGTTTACCTCCGTCACATTACCAAATGCATTGGAGAGAAATATCAGGCTCACCCACCCTAGTTTTATCATGGAACCACCCGTATACGTAAACAATTCCCCAGAACTATAACATATTCATAATACATAAAAAAAGAAAGGAAAGATTAAATTTCAACATTTTAATCACAATATACCATTGAAATATATGAAAATAAAAAAATCCATTATCGAAACCATTTTCAATACAAAAAAACATAAAATAATATATGGTATTTATTTTCCATTTAAAACATTACAGCTTGTTAAGGAAGCAACATATCAAATAATACTCACGACGGCTGAAAAGGTCGTTGTCACCGCTTACGTTAAAAAGATACATTCTTTTTTTTTGTTTAGTAAAATGCATCGTGAGAGATGATTCTCTTTGAAGGAATTGAAAATTCAAAGTTGTTTATACACTGTATAAAATAATTTCATGTATAAAAAAAATATTCCTCAACAAAAGGTGATTGAGATGAAGTCCCATACCTCATGTCTGACTTGACCCATTCGTTCTTTAATCTCATGAATAAAAAGCTATAGTTAATTTTTACTTGATTAAGAAAATTTTTCAATTTTATTATTCCTTAAATATTACTTTTTACTATGTTTTAAAAATTATGTAATCATTTATGTTAATAATGATCGTTTTGTCTATATTTGGTACTTGAGTAAAAAATGAACTTCTTATAATTAGAAGGTGTTCATGTGGTCAAATGTCCATTATCACTAGAATGATATTTATTATTTAGATAGAATATATATCATATATATCCAGTATATATAAGTATTTATAATAGTACATAACATTTTATTGAAAGAAATGAAATGCATCGTTCATGGAAACAGTATGATGTACGTACGCATGAACAATATTTTCATTTCTAATTCATATTTTAATGGAATGAAAACATCATTATAAATAGGAATATTATAATTCCAGTATAATATAATATATATAATTTCGGCCACTCCATCCTTTATACATTCTATGTATGGCACTAATGATTCATATCCCATTGAGGGGGCAGTCGTCCGCACTTCCTCAAATGAAATTATCACAATTACCCATTATGGAAACCATAATGGTATAATATAAATGAAAAATACAGATGCATTGAGATAATATATAAATATTATATATAACATATAAATATACTTCCATCATAATGGACACCATGAGATGTGGTTGGAGATAATCGAACAATCATCATTTTGTGAGGCAGTTGTTCGTCAACCATGGAAATAGTTTGTTCTTTACCCATTAGATGGAGGTGTGTGTATGTTTAGTAGGGAAATTATCCTAAAAACAACCTAGTATATTAATTATGCTGGTTTATTTATAAAATAATGGAATAAAAATATTTTTTGTGGTTAAATAATTAAAATAAAATAAAATAACTTAAGAGAAGACGTTACCTTTAAATCAGGTATCTCCCTTTGGTTTGATCCAAAAGGACTTCTTGAAGTTACTTATTCTTAAGGTGAGTCTTCTAGGTAGAATGAAGGGATGTAGGGAGCTTAATTAGGAAGTTTATGGACAATACAAGGGTAATGAGAGGTTGGATTAATGGGTTACAACTGATTGATTTTAATAAAGGGTAGGAGGGTCTTTTTAGGAATGTTTATAAATATTATTCTATTATATAATGATGCTCAATTTTTAATGGTCCAAAACTCATTAAAGTCAAATATAAGATGATTTTTGTTCGATATAAGATAATCCAATAAGAATTGGACAGGTTTTGGATAATTTGTTTATAATTTCATTTATTAAAATCATTTATTAATTTGGTAAACACTGCATCAATATTGTGTCATAAATAAGATTATTTATTTGATACCTAAAAATTAAAAAAATACCATGATTTAAGAGAGATTTTTTTCTATCAAATTAATTTTTATAGTCTAAAATATAACATATATAACACCATGTAATAATTTATTTACTAAAGGATGTATGTTTAGGTCATTTTTATCTTTACATTAAATTAATTAATATAAATTCCCATTATCACTTGTAAGTGTGTACATGGGGTCCCAAAATCGACACAAGGATGACCATTGTCAGACATGCATCATCCAAAAATATTAGTACACATGTTAGGGTAATTTAATATTATTATTATAATATTTGTTACCCTTATTTAATAGATTTACACTTTTACCATGGTAAATAAAATATTTACCGAAGTAAATATTCATAATGTCAAAAAATAAAAGTTACTTATTTACACAATTAGGACCTCCAAATTCGGAATATGTAATTCCTTTATCCAAATTCAAAACAATGAATTGGATGAAATTAATTTAAATTTAATTTCCATTGTCAAAACAAAAATTCTATTTTTATGAAATAATAACTTTCAAAAGATTGACACGTGTTTTTAACCAATTTAATAGTGAAATTATTACAATGGCCAACATTGGATTAATTGGTAAAATTATAATCTAATTAATCATTAAAACGATTTAAAAAGATAATATAACCATATAAATAGATTATACTAAACATCACTTTTGAATTAAAATACATTATTTTTCTCTATTCATTAAAAACTAGTTTTATTAGAAAAAACAAAAAGTTTACCCAATGTAAATTATGATGTCCCGATTATAATGAAGAATTTTATTATTTTCAAATAGAACATATAAAAGTTTCCAAAACTAGATTTATTAAGGGTTTTCCTTCAAATGGTGGTATATTGGCCTTTTAATGAATATTAGAGTATTAATGCTTATCATTGGTTTCTTTCTTATTTTATGCATCTAAAATTAATTCGATAAATGTAAAAACGTTTAAAAAACATATATATTAAAATTTTAGTTAGTTTTGTCCATTCTCGCGCATACAATGGCTAGAAATTAACTACCATTTTAAATAATATTATATTTTTATTTTTTAGTATTAACCATTGTTCTGTGTGAAGTAAGATATCAAAGAAACCCATTGTGGCATATCGGGTATGCCATCAAACATATTATTCAATTTAAAGAAAAATTAATATTTAATTCCCAAATATTAATTAATATGAGAATGGTTTTTTCTTTATTTACATGGGATGTTATAATTCTAGTGTATATAAGTGAGCTAGTAGAAAACATAATTTATCAATGGTGGAATTATACTTAATTATTTTGATATACTAGATATCAAATTAATAATATTGACTTTTATTTTGAAATACTGAGATTAAAATCTATAAAAGGGAAATATAATCTATTATTTTTGGATGATAGAATTAATTACATGATTTATATTAGAAACCATCTAAAATGGTTCATATTATTGAAATTACTATATAATAAGAAGTTAATGATTATTCTATTTAAGTAATGTATAATTTAAATATACTTTATATATTGATATTATATGATTATTATGATATAATCCAGTAATAATAACATGAATATACACCATATAAAAAGTTGAATTATTTACTGTTATCATCCCTAATTAAAATTGCATATCAAATCCACCGTATAGAATGGGTCATTTGGAGTTGGAGGAATTTAATAAGAAACTACAAGTGTTTTTTTATAATGGATTTATATATGCTACTTCCACACTTTGAGGATTATATTTATTATTGGAAAAAAAGTGTTCTCAGTCTGTAAAAACGATTGTCTACTAAGGTAAATAAATTTTATTAACACTTATGAAATATTTCTTTTCCCCAGAATTGATGATCAATTTGATTAAATACTTGGATCATAATACATATAAATAATTTAATTTATTTCCACTTATCATTAATTAATATTTAAGAAGGTTAATGTAGCAATAATGAATTTTTTTAATTTTTTTTGGAAATATGATTTCATATTATTATTTTTTGGATTGACAGGTAAACTCTCACTTTATATGGATTTATATAATATTATATTAATGGATAATTTAAATATATTTGTGTTATTTAATGATGAAATATTAATATTATCTATAATCTATAACAAGAATATGAAATATCTATGGACTATTCTATGTATTCTTAGAGAAGAGTTATATAATAAATTAAGTTTGAATCTTGACATTAATAAGATGTTTTCATTACCCTTTTTATAAATAAGTATTAAATATATATTAATATATCAATGAAAAAGTATATTATAAAATAGAATAATCCAATGAATTTTTTGAGATATATCGTTTCCATAACTTTTCTTGTTAATATTAGTGATCCACTAAAACAATTATTAATTAGCTAAAGCATTAACTGAATTAATAGAAAAGGTTTTAAATTAACATTGTTGATAGAATGTGAATAATTTTAGAAAGTTGAATAAGATACTAATAAATACATTACTGAAAACTATACCCATGGTGAAGGATGCATTTTGATACATTTAGTGTCCATTTAAAGAGAGGATTGAGATGCGTCATTATAAAAAATCCAAGAGTTTTTACTTTTGCAATAGAAATATTATTTAACCCAAATATAAAATATCTGACACGTGAACTACAGTTTGTAGTAGGAATATATTCATTTAAAATATACATTACTATTTATAGGGTTAAAATGTGACATATGAATATATAGTTTTTAAGTTACATATAATCATAGAATGATATTTATATGAAGAAAATGAGATTGATATATCTACAATTGGAATATAAATAAACTATACACTATGTGCTTAAAAAGAATAAAATGGAGGAAAATGCCTTAAGTTGAATGAGTCATGGGGTTATATTCATTAAGAGTATAAACAAAGAGTCCATATTAATGGATTTAGTGAATATGGGAATTGAAATTATTAGATAAGGGTAAACATCAGCTGTTTCTCAGTAAATTCCAAAAAATATCGGTTTACAATATAATTATGTTTCAATAAGATTAAATGGGCATAAAAATAAATTTAATGCTATTAAATATATAAAATTAAAAAAACCTCATTAAAGACTGAGTTTTAATTTTTATTTAGAAATAATTTAAACCATCAGAACCTGATCTAATTAATGAATTATTATATGAATACATTAATAAACATTAATCAATACAAATTATTACCACCACTATTTAAAGGTATTATTTATAACACTTATGGTTTTACATTATATGGTTGAAAATTTATTATTATGTGTTAATATATCTTTTATATAAATATATAGAGGATATGAGACAATATCCATGTGTTATCATGATGATTCTCCCTATACATATATTGAAGTGGGATAATATCATAATTTATTTTTTCAGTAGATATATTATTTTATTCCCTTCAGGTCATGAGTATATTTTTTTGATCCTGGTCTATTCATTATGAAATATTTTAGGTTTTGTAATGACCTGAAAATTTCAAGGAAATTTTTTTCTTAATTTCTTTGAAATTTTATAAGTAGGCAGTTTCTAAAGGCGCCTGATTCCGAGGCCCGGTGTGCCCAGAATCAATTTCCGAAAATTAACTATGGTACGTTCAGTGAATAGACGAGCGAGTTTTTCTAACTTTTGAACTAATGCTCAGAATCGAAATCTGAGGGCACTGATGGAACCGCAACGCTGGTAATTGCTTAAGAGGACTTTTACTGTAGATGAGTTTGCACAAGAGAAGGAGTTTAATTTTATGGATTGATTAGGAGGTGAATAAAATTTTGGGACAATTTTATTATTATATCTAAAGTGGTTATAACCTCTACATGGGGAAGTTAGGGTGGGACCCACCAACAACCTAACTACCCATGTGAGGATAAATGTGGGCTGGGGCCCACACGAGCCCCAACCCTTCAAATTTCCATAACTCTCATAAACCCCCTCTTAAGTTTGTTAACTCCCCATGTAATTAATGTATAACTCACTCTCTCTCCCTCTTTATTTCCTGCCAAATCACTTTAAGTTAATTGATTAAACATAATCAATTAATTTAACTAAAGAGTTTGATTTTTGAGTATTTGAAAACGCATGGAAAACATAATAAAATAAGGGGGAGGCCTTATTTTATTAGGTTGGCTAGTTGTGTGAGGATATTTGGTGAGGGGGAGCTTTTGTTCCTTGTGAGAACTTCATCTTCTTCAGTGAAGAACGTCCCCACATCAACGAAGAATGATATCTCTTCGAGGGAGAGCATCGACTCAGCGACTCAAATTCTTCTGTCATCTTCTTCCTCCATGACCAAGGAGAGGGCACCGACACAGAAGCTCGCCATCGACATCTCTATATAATCTTCTATCCACAACAAAGGAAGGGAGACACCGCTTCCTCCTCAGACGTTCTCCGTCGATGTATACGGAGCTTCACTCTGTGAAGTTCGACTTCCACGACTTGAACGACATGCGACATAAATTTCTAGGTAGGGGATTTTGTTGTTGTTGTTCGTGATTTCTTCCGTCGTCGTTCCTCGTATCAAATTTCACCACTTGCTATCAATTAACGGGAGGGGGCCGACCGCACAATCATTGCCGACCCTCCTCCCTTAATTTTTTTGTTGACCTTGTTGTTGTTTGGAATGGGGATGGAGTGGTGCCTTTGCACCGTGCGAGATCATATAGCAAGGATGTGTGGCGTTGTCGCGCAGCGCCATTGAAGCCGAACAAAGTTGCGGCGCCGTCGCGCCGTGCCGGAAAACCATGAAGAGACACGGTTTGTTTATTTGGCATACGGATCGATGATCCATGGAAGAGTGGGCCGCAAGGGATATTTGAAGGATTTTCAGTGATGGGCAGGTCCCGGGAGGACCGCAGGCGAAGACAGAGTTGAAAACGGACCACCAGAGCAACTCTGGTGGTCCTCGGAAGGGCCTGCCGATGCGCCCCACCAGCAGGGCGGCGGCGCCCGGCGCGCCGCCGTGAAGGACCGCCACGGCTGAAGCCACCGCTGCGCAGGACCGAGGGAGACCGGGGGTCGTAACCCCGGTAGTCAATAGAGCGGCCCCCACGTGGGGGGGGGGCTTCAATCAAGGGGAACCCCCCCCCCCCCCCCCACTTCTGCAACGGCACATCCAGCTTGGCTGTGCGGGTGTGTTCACGTCGGGCCAACCGGCCACCCATGCCGGGTCGGGCTGCCCAAGCCGGGCTAGGCCGGGCCGTACAGCCGGGCCGAGCCGCACCCATCCGGGTCGGGCCCGGACCCGGGACAGGTCCACCCGGTTCGGGCCGACCCAGGGGGGGTTGGGCCAGGCCGGGCCGAGACCCCCCATTTTGGACTGTTTCTGTTCGAACTCCCACTTCATGGGCCATGGACCTCCGATAGACTCACCTTCAGTTGCGTAGAGATCCTTGGATCGAGGTGGACATTTCGGTATGTTACACGCATGGTTTTGGGGAACTTTGGGTACGACCGGGTTGGTTCGAACACGAAACCAACAGGGCCCTCGGAGCGGAAACACTTATATCTTGAGCTCCGGATTTCCGATTGATGTGCTGTCGACTTTGTTGGATTCCTCTTAATGAGACGGATCTTTTGGTATACTTCGCCTGAGTTTTGGTTGGAGTTGGATAGTGTCTGGGTTGGATTGTACCTGAAATCCATCGAGGCCCCTAGAATGGAAAAGCTGATAACTTTTATAATGGACATCTGTTTGATGAATCGTCAGCGAAGTTGGTGATCACGTTGAGAAAAGGTCCCTATGAGTATACCCTATGAGAGTTAGAGGTACAGTTGAGATATGGCCAGGTTGGTTTGCACAGGAAACCAACTGGGCCCCTAGGACGAAAAGGTTAATAACTCACAGACCGAGCGTCCGTTTGATGCGCCGTCTTTTGCGTTGAGACCCATATGACGATGCGGTCCTTTGAGATACTTCTTCGTCGGACATTGAGATACCTTGTGTATCGACCTGTAGCTTGTGGAGCGGACCCTTCCGGAGACGAGCGTATGGAGTACGGAGACCGTGTAGCTGGATGAGACCTGACGACTGCTTGGCCAACTCGACTTGGAGTGAGTCGGCTAACCCAGTGGGAGGAGCACTAAATTTTCTGGGTACAGACCCATGGCAGATGGAGCACTACTGTGTGATAGTGCAGACCAGTGGTAATCATCCGGAGAGTACCTCTACAGGCTATTAGGGGTGTGCACTACTATGTTTGGGTGGCATACCCCGGGGGGAAGTACTACTGTGCTTGGGTGGCTGACCCGTGGAACATGACAGGAGGAGTACCTCAACAGTCTTAGGTTAGTGAGGAGTACCTCGGAGTCATGACATGACCACTGTAGACTCCAGAGACGGGTCTCTTCAGGAGTTACGGTTTCGATAATGAAAATCATGGTTTGAGATGAGTCTATGACCTTGTGTTTACCTCATGATTGAGATGGGTAACTTGATAACATAGTTATATGTATGGGTATATACATGGGTAGTGGTTATCCATTGATTTCATAATCAGTGCGTTTCCTCATGATTGAGATGGGTTACTTGATAACTTGACTATATGTATGGGAATATACCTAAGTAGAGGTTATCTATTGAGATTTTATTTGTGGTTGAACTTGTTGGATTAGTGATACCTTGAGGGTCTCGGGGTCCCTACTGAGTATCGTTATACTAACCCCTGCACGGGCTATGCCCACATCTCGTTGTGTTGGTTGAATACGACGGGAAACACAAATAGAGTTTGAGTGTTCGAGGACTAGACGGTACCCAGAGGTGGACCTCACAACGAGACAATATCTGGTGGTGGACTTCACGACGAGATGACACTCAGAGGAGGTTGACGGGAGAGAGCGTTGTGAAGGCTATCTGTACCTACCCTTCAGGTAGGATCTATGGTGGATGATCTAGGAGCTGTTCTATCTGTACCTACCCTTCATGTAGGATCCGAGGAGGATAACCCAAGAGTTGCTTCCATTCTTTCATCTGATTGTCTTTTCTATTGTACTATTGTTCAGTTGTAGCTGTACTTTCGATTGGGTTTTTATTCTGGCCCATTTACTTTTCATCACATCATTTTTGTACTAAGTGTTTTACTTCCGCTTGTACTCTGTGGTGTTTTGTTTACTTTTATAAAGGCAATGCATTCTCATTTATCGGGATTTACGCCATTGAAGCTAGTCGCCCGCCCCAGGCCTATGGAAGGCGGGCTTGAGGTAGTCACGACACGGGCCCCGAGGACGGGTCATGACAAATTGGTATTAGAGGAGTTCGGTTCTACTGTAGAACTCAAGTCTCTGATCTTTTTCTATGTGAAGAAATAATGTTAAGGGTATCGAGTGTGGTCTTCAGTAGAGGGAGTATAGTGTTGGTGCGGTGGCCGACGTATCCGTACACCAGGACCCTGACTTCTGATTTCCGACTATGTGCACGGAAACACTGATTGCGTGTGTGTTTCCAAATGTTTTAAAGTCAGCTCAAACCAGTTCAGCTCACCAGGTATAAAACGTTGACTGTGTCACATCTGATCAGGATGTCTCCACGCATACAGTCAGTTGGAGTTCTAAGATAGTTCTTGATGATAGCCCACCGAGCAACGAGGCTCTGGTGCGGGGCCCTTTTTACTATTTTGGCACCCTCAAGTGATGTACCAGCAGTAGCACCACCTGATGGGTAGCATATTCCATTTCCATACTAGCAGACGTTGCACGCTGACAGAGCGCGTTGCACGAGTTCCAGCAGTAGAGGCCTCCAAGGTTACGAGGTGTGGCAGATTCACAGGCAGCTGAGGACTGGCTTGAGGAGGTGACTGAGAGTTTTTTAGAGCTTATACAGCTTCAGCAGGACGATGTGTTGGTAACTGAGAATTCATCGAGGCATACCGAACATTCCGGGTACATGATGAATATGATCTGATCAGTGCTATAGAGCTCATACCTCTGAATGCGGTGTGTTTAAGGATATTCGAGCCTTCACTATTTCCTCTATGCAATCCTAATCACGTTAGGGTGCTAGAGAGAACCTTGTGGTTGAGTGTTCTTTGGATGAATGAATACAGCTAGAGAATGTTAGAAGTTGGAATGCAGAGAGCTGGTGCCAGTCTTAGAGACTGGGGCATGAGAATGTTTCAAGAAGAGGAAATGTTAAGGACAGATAAATCTGAAGAGTAGCAGGCGTGGAGGCAGATCTAGGAGAGCAACATGAGGTGGAGTAAATTTCAACATGTTACAACCACCCGCCTTTGTTTTTCCCTCCAGGCTCAGGGAGCTGGAGGGCAGGGGAAGAGAGTAGCTGCATGCGGTCATGGAGTGTGACCCAATGGATATATGAATGATTCGAGGGATAGTCTGTGTCCACTACTAGCTGCTGTAGTAACAGACGTAGATACGAATCATTCCTTCCTTCCACGAATCTTGTCCCAAGCCTAGAGTTTCCGGTTAAAACCGTAGACTTCACCCTCATGTCTGGAGATACCTTGGGAGGAGACTCGATAATCACACTTACGCCGATAGTGTGGTCTGACCCTCGAGGTGAGACTTTCGGTTGTAATCTCTTTTTGGTAGCGTTGAGGCCTTACGATGTTGGTCTCAGTATGGATTGGATTCACAGTTCATGCTCAGATTGACTGTATACGGCAAATAGGTTGTGGTTATCTACAACATCAGGATGGGTTTTCCTTGGTCGGAGAAAAGAAACCGCAGGAAGCACAGGATAAAATCGTGCATAGGAGGGTGTAGCCGATCATTCTTGGGTCGTCCAACATTACCCTCGTGGCTGTAAGAGTTTTGAGTTTCAGTTCTAATCAGCAAAGGGAGACCTCTAGAGTTTGAGGATGACGACCACGTTCTTATACGTGTCTCGCCTCGACATGGTTTAAGGAGATGTGGCCGAGGTGGAAAGTAATCTTTGAGGTTCAGTGGATATTTTCATGTCCTCTGCAGGGTAGGTGAGGTGGCCTACATTTTGACCCATCCAACTCATTTGCACCAGGTGGACGAAGTCTTCTACGTATCTCAAATGGGGAGATACGTGCTTGACCCGACGCATATCACCGACCATGGGAAGATGGACATTGGCGATGGGGTGACTTATGCGGGGTTCTAGTAGAGGTTGAGGATCGACAGGAGTGGGTCCTACAAGGACGTTTGATTCCTCTTGTGCGCTTTCATTGATAGCACGGGAACCTCCAAGTGGGCACATGGCAGCGGGAGGCTCAGATGCATGCTCAGTACCACATTTGTTTCCCTAGTTTGTGTTATAGCTTTATGGGGATCTAATGCCCTGAGGTGGGAGTAATGTAATGGACCGAAAGTTTCAAGAAATTTTTTTCTTAATTTCATTGGAATTTTATGAGTATGCAGTTTCTTACGGCGTCTGATTCCGAGGCCCGGTGTGCCTGGAATCAACTTACGAAGTTTAGCTCGCATACGTTCAGTGAACGAACAAGTGGGTTTTTCTAACTTTTGAACTGGTGCTCGGAATCGAAATCCGAGGCACCTATGGAACACAAACTCCGGTAATTTCTTAAGAGGACTTTTACTGTAGATGAATTTGCATGATTGAAGGAGTTTAATTTTGTGTATTGATTAAGATGTGAATAAAATTGTGGGACAATTTTATTATGATATCTTAAGTGGTTATAACCTCTACATGGGGAAGTTAGGGTGGGACCGACAAACAACCTAACTACCCATGTGAGGATAAATGTGGGGTGGGGCCCACACATGCCCCAACCCTTCACATTTCCATAACTCTCATAAGCCCCCTCTTAATTTTGTTAACTCCCCCTGTAATTAATGTATAACTCACTCTCTCTCCCTCTTTATTTCATGCAAACTCACTTTAAGTTAATTGATTAAACCTAATCAATTAATTTAACAAAAGATTTTGATTTTTGAGTTTTTTAAAAGGCATGGAAAACATAATAAAATAAGGGAGAGGCATTATTTTATTAGTTTGGTTAGTTGTGTGAGGATATTGGTTGAGGGAGATCTCTTGTTCCTTGGGAGGACTTCATCTTCTACGGCGAAGAAAGTCCCCACTTCAACGAAGAATGCTATCTCTCTGAGGGGGAGAATTGACTCAGCAACTCGGATTCTTCTTTCATCTTCTTCCTCCATGACCAAGGAGGAGGCACCGACATGGAAGCTCACCATCGACGTCGCTATATAATCTTCTCTCCGTGACAAAGGAAGGGAGACCCCGCTTCCTCCTCGGACATTCTCTGTTGACGTATACGGAGCTTCACTCCGCCACGTTCGACTTCCATGACTCGGATGACATGCGACGTAAATTTCGAGGTAGGGGATTTTATTGTTGTTGTTCGTGATTTCTTCTGTCATTGTTCTTCGTTTCACATTGGACCGCTTGCTATCGATTAACAAGAGGTGGCCGGACCACACAAACACGGACGGACCTCTTCACTTAATTTTTTTGATGACCTTGTTGTGGTTTGGAATGGGGATGGTGCGGTGTCGTCGCACTGCATGGGAACATGCGGAAAGGATGCAGGGCACCATCGTGCCGTGCCATTAAAGAAGAACAAAGCCGCGGCGCCATCGCTCTGCGCCGGAAAACCACGAAGAGATGCGGTTTGTTTATTTGGAGTACGGATTGACGGGCCTTGGAATAACGAGACGTAGGGGAGATTTGAAGGCTTTTCAGTGAAGGGCAGGTTCCAAGAGGACCGCAGGCGAAGATGGAGTTGAGAACGGACCACCAGAGCAACTTCGGTGGTCCGCAGAAGCGCCTGCCGGCGCGCCACCGGGAAGGGCCGCCGCGGCTGAAACCACGACAGCAGCCGGCTAGTCCCACGGCCGTGCGATACCGAGGGAGACCGAGGTTCGTAGCCCCCGGTGGTCAACGGAGCGGCCCCTGTGTGGGGGGGGGATTCAATCAAGGGGGAACCCCCCCCCCCCCCCATCTTCCACAACGGCATCACCAGCCTGGCCATGTGGGTGTGGTCACGCCGGGCCAACAGGCCGACCCAGGGGGGGTGGGGTCGGGCCGGGCCGAGCCCAGACCCCTCATTTTAGAATGTTTTCGTTCGAACTCCCATATATTTGGCCACTGACATTCGATCGATGCATTGTTAGTTTCGTAGTGATCCTTGGATCGAGGAAGTCATTTCGGTATATTACACTAAGGGTTTCGTAGAACATTGGGTATGACCGGGTTGTTTCGAACACGAAACCAACCGGGCCCTCAGAGTGGAAACGCTTATATCTTGAACTCCGGACGTCCGATTGTCGTTCCGTAAACTTTTTGGATTCCTCTTGATGATGTGGAACTTTTGGAATACCTCTCCTGAGTTTTGGTTGCAGTTGGATAGTTACCAGGTTGGATTGTACCCGAAATCCAACCGGGCCCCTGGAACGAAAAAGCTAATAACTTTCAGACTGGACATCCATTTGACGAACCATCAGCGGCATTGGTGATCACGTTGAGAAAAATTCCATATGAGTATACCGTATGAGAGTTCGGGGTACAGTTGAGATACAGCTGGGTTGGTTTGCACACGAAACCAATCGGGCCCCTAAGATGAAAAGGCTAAAAACTCATAGACCAAGCGTCCGTTTGACGCGCTATCTGTTGCGTTGAGACCCCTATTACGAGGTGGTACTTTTAGATACTTCTTCATGGTACTTTGAGATACTTGGAGTATCGATCTGCTGCTCGTGGAGCGGACCCTCCCGGAGACGAGCGTACGGTGTACGGAGACCGTGTAGCCGGCTGAGACCTGACGACTGCTTGACCGACTCGACTTGGAGTGAGTCGACTAGCCCAGTGGATAGAGCACTACATTGTTTGGGTGTAGACCCATGGAAGACGGAGCACTACTGTGTGACAGTGCAGACCCGCGGTACTCTTTTAGAGAGTACCTCTGCAGGCTATTAGGGGGTGTGCACAACTATGTTTGGGTGGCATACCCCGGCGGAAAGCACTACTGTGTGTGGGTGGATGACCCGCAGTACTCGACAGCGGGAGTACCTCAGCAGTCTTAGGTTAGTGAGTAGTACCTCGGAGTCATGACAGGACAACTGTACACTCTAGAGACAGGGCTCTTCAGCAGTAACGGTTTTGATAATAAAAATCATGGTTTGAGCTGAGTCTATGACCTTGTGTTTATCTCATGATTGAGATGGGTCACTTGATAACTTAGGTATATGTATGGGTATATACATGGGTAGTGGTTATCCATTGATTTCATAATCTTTGTGTTTCCTCATGATTAAGATGGGTTACTTGATAACATGAGTATATGTTTGGGTATATACCTATGTAGAGGTTATTTGTTGAGATATTATTTGTGGTTGAACTTGTTGAATTAGTGAGACCATGAGGGTCTCGGGGTCACTACTGAGTATCATTATACTCATCCCTGCATGGGTTATGCCCGCACCTCGTTTTGTTGGTTGCAGATGACGGGCAGTGCAGACAGAGGCTGAGTGTTCGAGGACTAGATGGTACCCGAAGGTGGACCTCACGAAGAGACAATATCCGGTGGTGGACATCACGACGAGACGAAACTCAGAGCAGGTTGACGGGCGAGAGCGTTGTGAAGGCTATCTGTACCTACCCTTCAGGTAGGATCTGTGGTGGATGATCCAGGAGCTGCGCTATCTGTACCTACCCTTCTGGTAGGATCCGAAGAGGACGACCGAGGAGCTGATTCCATTATTCTAGATGTTTGTCTTTTTTGATGTACTTTTGTTCAGATGTAGCTGTACTTTCGATTAGGTTTGTATTCTGCCCCATTTACTTTTCAGAACTTCCTTTTTTTACTTAGTGTTTTACTTCCGCTTGTACTCTCTGGTGTTTTGTTTACTTTTATAATGGAAATGCCTTCCCAGTTATCGGGATTTACGCCTTTGGTGCTAGTCGCCAGCCCCTTTCCTATGGAAGGCAGGCTTGGGGTAGTCACGACATGGGCCCCAAGGACGGGTCGTGACAGGTTTGCAGGACATAGAGTTTGAAAACATGGATTTTTAGAGGAAATATGATGGTTCACTACTTATAAGAATTATTAAGACAATCCATGTGGTGACCATGAGGTATAAAAAAATAAATCTCTAATATGGTTTTTCATGGTAGGATCTTGGTATTCTAGACCATGCGGCTTACCAAGAAAGTCATGTGAGTGTCTGGTTGATGTTTTAGAAGTGTCACATGCATTTTAAAAAAATATAGATCATCCCTAGGTAACCATGGAACTTTTTTTGAAATGTCATATCCCAAACATGTTTGGAACATGGTTGGTAAAATGTTTGTCAAACTGTGCATCCTAACATTGCACCATGATCTAAACCTCTATAAATTTAATATTTACCACTTTTAACATGGATGTTTTTATATAAATTATCTTTCAAATCTCTATTAAGATAAAACAAACATACCATGGAACTGTAGAAGCTTCTCACTATAGTTTTATAGTGATTTACCTTTATTTTTTCTAGATCTCTTCAAGGTTTGTTCAATTTCACCTCAATCATTTTGCCCTCTATTGAAAAATTTACTTAATATTTTTTCCTATCGTTCCATTAGAACCTATTTGGGATATATTTTCTTTATTTTTGTGGTTTTTATGGACTTAATGTTTCTCCTCCTGTATATAGGATTTTTAGGATCATATCTCAACGTTTATAACCTCCATTTCCAAACGGGGAATATTTTACCTCCATTATTGAGGTATGTATCTCTATAAAAAGGTTATAAATCATGAAATACTCAATTTTATTAATTGTTTGTTCAATTTGATTTTTTAAAATGATTTATTTGATATCAAATTGGTAATTTATCCTGTTATTTATGTATTTTTAGGTATTTTTTGATAGAAAAATGTGTATTCAGAATATGTGTTTGATGTAATACATAAGACATTTTTTGACTCAAAATGGACATTCAAGATAAGAAGTGATGATTCTTCACTGTTATAATAATTTAATAATTTTTATCATGGTTTTCCAGGTTTTTTGAAAATATAGAACACAGAAAACTATGGGTGTGTTGTGATATTTACATATGAAAACATATTATGTGCCCCATCTAGGGGTAATTTTGATAATGTTGATAGTTTTTGGTAAGAGATGATATCATCAGAGTCCACAAAAGGAATATCTTTTTTTTCATTTCATGTAAGATTGGGTATTATTATAGGTATCAACAAACTTTTTTATTGTATTTAAATTTGATGGTATATTATATATTTTTTTCTTGATTGTTTATCTTATAGAATATCCATGTATTCATTTGATTATCATTTTAAACTACCCAACATATACATGTATTTTTTATTTTTATTTGAATATGTTTTTTTGAAAGTCAAAGGATTTTTTACAAGTTAATATCTATTTTGAAGTTTTTTCATAATCTAATGAAATTTAAAATCTAGAACTAAATTTTTTATGATGTTACACTTTTTGAATATTCTCTAGTGGTATAATAATTATCTTTGTTCTCACACAGTAATATTTCCATTGGAAATTTTTTTATTTTTGTTTTCTAGAAAATAATAAATGGAAAGGAATCATGTTAATCAGAATGTTATATTATTTTTCATTGAATTTTTAATGAGATAGTTTAGAGGGGACAGATGGTCACATGGAGACATAAATTTTTTATTTTCTTGTTTCAATTCTTGGTTTAGAGTGTCGGATGGAATTATATGTTTCTTGGGTTTTTATTCATCATTTTCAATTTAATCTATCCGATTACCACTTTTTAGTTATTCATGAGAGTTTTATGTCATCATTTGTTGTTATTTATCTTGGGGTGTGCCAACTAATGTGATATGTTAGGTTGATCTTGGTTGGTTCACCCCAAAATTTTATCAGAGCCATTTTCCAGCCAATAGTGTTGTGAAAATAAATTTTTATTGTGTGATGTATATGATATAAAGGAATTAGGACTACTATATTTCAATTAGTATGTATGGAAGGGTACTCAAACATCACACTTCTATATCTAATCATGAGTTACCATGAGTGATATTGTATTTTTCCATGTATGAGATGTGGTGTATAAGGTTATTTAATTGAACCTGATTTTAGAATTATTCAAATTAACATACTCCTTTTTAATTTTATTCACCCATTAATAGATTCAATGTATTTTTTAAATCCTTTTTATTTAAATATTTAAATTTGGGATTCTGGAAGTTGGTCAATTGATTCAAAAATCTATTTTTGAGATAATAAGACATGATCTTTTATATTTTTTGACTATGTATCATAATATGTTTTTAGTGGAAGTAGTTAAACACACTATAAATAATCATGGTCAGGTGATTGTTGGAATCCAGTGACGAATGGTGGAGCATGGCTTGGAATATTTGATCTATATTACACCCATTTTCTATGGTGATAAAAGAACATAGGAATATAAAGAGTGGAATAAGTTTATTAAAAGGACATTCAATTTTCTGATAACCTCAATGGAATGTAAGGTATGTTTTTATACATATCAGTATAAATGACTTGGAAGGAAATGTAGGGACATTATCATGAAAAACTATTATAAGAGGATCTTATATGGTCTTCATTCAAGATGATATTTGACAAAGAATTTTATCTTAAAACATTGATAGTGTAAATGAATCAAGAATTTATAGCCTTGGAGAAAGGGGAGAACTTAGTTCTAGATGATTCCAACCATTTTTCCGATTTAGTTTGATCGAAACATTTTATTGTTAAGAATGACAACCTTAAGGCATAGATGAACGAGACAGGTCTATGGTATAATACCTAGTTGATGCTAATTCTGTTGTTCTTATGGAATTTTATTGAGGTAGTTTATAATGTGATTATGGTTGAAAACACCTATCTAGGAATATATTATTATGTGTATATTCCGTTTTTGAATTCTATATCTATGGGGTACATTTTAGCCAGAAAATGATGTGTAAGGGTACCCAAATTTCATTGGGACTAGTTTCAATGACTTCTTTAGGATATTAGTTGGTATTTTTCTATCAGTGTAGGAGGAAATGGACATACTAAGCCTAAATGTATAGAACAATCATGGATTTCCATCATTATGGAAATACAGTCCTAATATTTTCTTAGGAATGATTTTCAAGGCCATAGAGATAGATCTACACAAACCAATTCCTCTCATGATCATTTGGATGAGTTGATGGATGTTAGATCTCATACTCAATCAATGTTTTATTCAAATGAGTTTATAAATGATCATGTAGGGGATGATTTCATATGTCTGTATGTTTCAGAGTATGAAAAAATGTAATTTGAATAAGGGTTGGATACTATTATAGGTAATGTGTTTATTTCCTTATCTATGGTTTTGTTGTTGTTTAATATAGGTTAAAATAATTCAATATTATATTCACGTTTAATTAACTTATTGGGATATATTTTATAAGTTATTAATTTTTTTGATCTATTTGATGAATTTTGAAAAGATGATTGAAAAATGATTCAAATTTACAACTTCTTAGGAGATGATAGATGACTTTGAAGTTGTATGGTATTTCATGGTTCTTATTCCTGATATCACAGAACATATTTTTTAGAATGAATTTAATAATAAATATTAAGGACCATATAGATTATTTAAATCCTCGATTTTAGTTTTTATCTCTAGACAATGTCTCTCATTTCATATATAATGAGTGGTATTTTTGATTAGGGACCATGGGGAATGTTGTTCCGTGTGATGGATTGAGCTCATAACAGATCTCATAGATATTATTTTATACCATTTATCAACTATTTTGTAGAAACAATTATGCCTTGGTGGTTGTGTACCCTGAGATTATTCCTAATTTTTTTAGGTTCACCATAATGGAGGGAGTTCAGGATTAATATTGGAATGTTCCCTGGTAAGATTCCAATTTCTATGAAATCATATCACATGGAAAATTTTAAGATAATGGATGTTTAATTTTATATTATAAATAAAGATTCCAATTGTTTCATCATTTTTTTCACCCTTGGATTTTCATGGATCCTTTTCTATAAATGAAGAATGATGCATTAGTCTTTTTGTTGATTATCTATCGGTTAATAAGGCGACTATTAAAAACAAGTATCTATTTACAATAATTCGTGATCCCTATGATGAACTCCTAAGAGCTAAATGGTTTTCAATAATTGTTTTGTTGTCGGTCAACCTCATGTTGAGAGCCTGATAATTATTTATACCTAAGTTAGACATTTTGGAACATGGTTGATCAGAATGATTTTTTGGTTAATTCCTTCGATCTCAAAAAAACTATTGTGGTATTTATGGAATTTTTGAACTAGATCATACATTAGATCATCAACTGTTTCATTCTCATTTTTATGGATAATATTTTGGATAATTATTATTATGTGAAGGAACACATGATGAACTTTTATATAATCATAAAATCATTAATGAACATCACATATACGTCCAAATTTTTAAATATAGATGTTGGATCCATGATGTGATTCTTCATGGCCATATAATATTTGAGAGGGGATTGAGTAATTCATTAAAAATATTTGGGAGGTGATTTCTCAAGAGCATACTATAAATTTGTTTTTATTTGCATCTTCATGGTCTTAGATGGTTATTACATTTTATTTTTCCTATGTTTTCCCACTCTTGTATCATTAATGACAACATTAACCAACCAGGGTGTTAATTTTGAATGGAATGAAAATTCTTAAAGGTGTTTTGAGGAACTAAAGTATGGGATGAATTCACATTTAGTCTGGATTCCACTAGAATTGAATTTGGGTTGTGTAGTTTTCTATGATGCATCTGGATTAGGATTGGGGTGTATCATGATATAGGGATATTTGGTGGAGGCTGATGTCACTACATAATTATTCCCTCACGTGAATAACTACATTACATGTGACCATATGTTTTCAACTATTATGTATGATCTCAAAACATAATGATGACATAATATTGGGAGAGTATTATGGTATATTATAATACTATAATCCTAAAATATATTTTTTCTTATAGGTATATTAATTTATTATATAGATTCCTAGATAAGTATAATAATAATATCAATATTAATATTTCTTTTACACCCTAGAAAAGAAATACGGCCTCCGTTGAATTATTAAAGTAGTTATTTAATTAATCCTTGAATAAATTAGTAGAGTATTGGTCTCTCATGTGTTAGTTCAATAATATGTTTTTGGGAGTGTATGAGGATATAGGGAAGGTGTTCTTATCTTTGGGTATTCTATAATTTTCATTTTATTAGTGGGATTATTTCAAGAAGCTATCTGAAACTGATACAATCATTTTAGTATAATCCTAAATTATGAGAAGACCTCAGGTGATTGGTCCTAGTGTCCCATAGAGGTATTGTTTTTTTTGTGAGAATGGTGCTTTCAAAAAAAGGATAAGTAATTTTATAAAAATATAAAAGTTTAAAGAGATTCTAAACTTTTTTATTTTAAAATATTTATTATTCCAAAATGAAAATATGTTAGTGGGAACATCAATATTCTATAAAATTAAATTGGTTTTCACTCACGTGGTGGATAATCCATCAGCCACCAGATTTTCATCATGAATCGTATCGGTAAAAATTTATTTCATTTACGAAATAGATTCAAAATATTTCTTCCATATATTAGTAATCTTCCAATATTAACAACATATTAAATTTCTGATTTCTTACAACATAATTGTCATGTCTCCTTCTAACCAAAGGTTAAACAATCTGTTATTTTAAACTACATCAACCAAATTAATTGTCCATATAATTTATGAATCCAAAAAAAATTAGTGATTCCACAAAAACCATAGATATATCCCAAATCATTTCATTTCTGGTCTCTGAAGAAGGATTCATACCATGATGGACCTAGATTGGGTCTTTAAGCATCATCTGTATTGAATATAAACCTTCCAGGGAATTGAAAGACATAAAAAATATAAAGTACCTCGATGAGGGTGATAATTAACTTCAATACCAAATAATTTGAAAACAATAATATCATGTATACAGTTCTCAATAATTCCATATTGAAATGAATATTCAATTTTTACAATAGCTACAATCTTCACTAAAGATAATAGTGGGTTAAACTGAATCCATTTATGTAAAACATGTTTTAGTTGTTCCAAATTGTATGTAGTATCTCCACGAAATACAAATATTTTTTTCATTTTCTGTAAAATGTTTAGCTGAAAACAAGCTTCATGTTGATCATAAATAGAAGAATATTTAGGTAAATAAACCTGGTCAATATTAAAAATAGTGATCCTGATGTCAAAGGGTTTAACACATCATAGAAAAATATGATCAATTTATTAATTATTGATATTACACATAACACACTTTGAAAAAAACAATAGATTCTAAAAAAATTCAGTAAATAGGTTTGAATGAAAAATTATCCATGCAAGAAAAAAATTTGAAGGAAAGATCCAATATTCATTAACCTTCTATATCCAAATATTATTAAGTTCATATATTTTTCTTGATATAAATCATAGGAATAAAACATCCCATTTATAGTGTTTTCCATATACGAATATGGCCCCACAATTATAGTTACAATTTTAAACATTTTCATTAATTTTATTAGAATGTTTTTCTACTGTCTATTTGAGATGGTACTTATTTAAAATATTGGTATAAAAAGAAATATCATGGGATAAATTATTTTAATGAAGAGTTTTCCAGGACAAATAACTATCCAAAATTTCAAAGAAGAATGAATCATGAAAATCCAATGAGAGTCATCCATAATATATGTTTATGAAATATTAAATATGGGCCAAATAAGTGATTACAAATAATTGAAATTTCTAAATTTATATATTCATGAAATATTTCTATTAAAATGAAAGACCATAATATTTTTCATTACAAAGTCTTCACATAAGACTATCATTCAAATAAAGATTAAAATATGTTGATATTTTTAATACAAAACCCTCCATAGTCAATTGGATATAAACATTTCTTCCAAAGAACAATATAAAATTTTCATTTTATTGGGCTTATAATCCAAATACATTTTTTATAGAGATGATACTATTTTTTATGAGAGCAGATGACCATTCCTTAACCATGATTTAATAAAAATAATTTTGAAATAATTTTATCTTTAACAATAATAATTTTACAGTCCATTGATAATAATTTAAATTTTAATGAGTACAATTGGTTCATTTTCTGTCTTTCAATGTGAGAAAAATAACCAGCCTAAGGCCCAACCCAAAAAAAATAACACCAAGGAAATTAAAAGTTTAATTTATTCCTCTAATATCTTGTTCATTTATGGTGTTCAACCATTTAGATATATGAATTTTTTAACCAAAATGATCAAAATATTTTACCTAGCTAATTTATAGACTAGAAACATTCCCATAACGGTGGCGAGAACATATTAAAATTATGATGTTTATTTTATATCCATCTATAAAAATAATGATGTCACCATCAAAAAATGAATATTAGGATTAATAATACATATTCATGCTCTGATAGACAAAATTTTGTTCTTAATAACCTATATATGAAAAAAATTTCATAAATAATCTTCTATTTTATTGAATATAATATTTGAAAGGGGCCTTCCATTCCTTAAAAAACATGTATAAGTGATGTATTCATTATGTGATCCATTGATAAAAATTAAAATATCAGAGAACAAAGAAGGGTTACAACCAAATTTCCAATAATATCATTAAATTCAAACATAGTTAAAACATTATAGATAAAACCCCAATCATGAGTGTCAAATGATTTTTAACATATATCTTGATATCTATGTCACATCCCCATGTCGGAATTATAATGATCATAACACATTCAAAAGTTGTGAAAATACCCCCATTTATGTTTCTACCTATTTGGAATCCAAATTCTTTTGGAGAAACTATCTTGTTGGAAATGTTATCATGATTTTTAGATATATTTTCCCTAATAATTTTCTAATTATTTTTAAATTGATAAACTGGTCTATAAATATTTACTTTGATAACTTTATAAATATTTTGGATGACGTTAAGTAATTGTGCATTTATTCCTTTTCAAATTTGAACATTTAAAAAAACATTATCCAATATTATAACATCAATGTTAATAATGTTCTAATGTTTTTTCAAAAATAGATTAGTAATACAATCTGGACCAGTAGAGTTTCGATAATTCAAACTAAAGAGGATCTCTTTAAATTCAAGAGCTATAGGAATGACATATTTATTTGAATATCCTGTTGGGTAAAACGTGTTAAAATGATGTCTTCTAGAGAATCATTTGGAGTATTATAAGTATGAAAAATCCACATTTAATGGGATATGACATGTGGTGATAGTTCTTTCCTTTTTTTAAAAACATTCATTATCATAAAAAAATGATTGGGTACTGATAATTTTACAAGTCGTGTGAAGTGAGTTAAATAATTATATATATATATATATATATCCACATTTGGCCATTTGATTTTAAAATCTCCCATGTTTATTCTCTATTTATGATTATGCAACATATTCAAATCCTATTTAATATTTTTTCCCTCTTTAAGGCATGATAAAAAAATTATTTTTTATATTATTATATTGGATTGATATAAATGATTATTCAAGATATGAAATTTTTTCATCAATGTTACTGAATCAGTTTTTACTCCATGATTTCATTTTTTTTTCTAATGTATCTTATGTTTTAAGACACAATAAAGCACATCATCATTAATGTTGATGTAAATCCATGATTACTAATTTCTAATTTTATATACTGGTTGAGTATTCTATGTTTTATTATATTTGAAGGGTGAAGGTGGTTTTTCCTTCTTATATCAATGTGGTATGAATTTATGAACTTTGGAAGCCGATATTATTGGTCCATATAGACAAGGAATTACATGATGTATCCAGATCTGAGATGTTAGTATTAGTTTTTGGGGATGAGGCAGTCAATTAAAGACTTCATGTAATAGTTCCCTATTAAATAATTAAGGAAGATAAAAAGAGTCCATTTAATTTGTTAAATGTATTTTCCAATACATATATGGAACTGTGATGATATTTCATTAGAGATCATATTTATTTTACCATCAAATATCAGAAAGAAATATGTGATTGGGGTAATAATTGATTTAATTATGAATGTTTTTCATTTCTGTCATATAATGGAGATGAATAGTTAAGATAATCTTGATCACTTGTACATATGATATGTTGTAATGATTCATGGAGTTCCCTTTGTAATTTTTAATGGTAGGGACCCATCATTTAATTCAATGTTTTTAAAAGGATTACAATAGGTGATGGGATACCAACTAATATTAACCACATCATATCATCTGAAAAATGGATAGGACAAAATATTATTCTATTAATATCCCTGACGATATGATTTGAGAAAGAATTCTTGATTTTTTTTATTCCATTGGTATAATTTCCCTATGAAAACAGTTATTATGAATTAATTAAAATGGATCCCATTAAAGAATTTAATGGGAATCCATGAAGATCTCCATTGTATAAGTATGATTTGGGAGAACATTCCTGTGTTGGGTCAAACCTTATTCAATATATGATGTATAAAGTATAGATGATTAGTAAGGGGTTAATAATAACTAAAAATGATTAGAAATCGTATGTGTACCATCATCATCGCCTTGTAGAGTTTTAGGTTAGTGATCCATAATTCTAAATGTTTCCAATCACATGGAACAATACTGATTGAGTAGGTAGGGTATGTTAGAACTGAGGTGTTTTTCCCCATTGATATCGTTAAAGGACATAGAAATTTGGATTATTTAGTTGACTATATATCACTCATCATATCAATTCATGATGTCTTTCATGTTTTCTAGATGAGTAGATATCATCTAGACCATTCCCATATAATTAATTTGGAATATGATGATATTGAGGCCAATAGATATATGATTGAATAACCATATTCAGATTATATATTGGCAAGATAAGTTATAGTTTGGTAAAACAATTCCTCTATCTTGTGTACAATGGGAGTGAATATTGGATATCCATGAGTCATGGGAGTGGGAATAATTGATGTAATATCAGTGGCCTTATCTTCATGAGAGTTAAGAATTATAATAATATTATAATGACATAAATATATTATGATGTGGATAATTTCCACACCCTCCGGGTCACATATATGATTTATATTGATAATAGTTTATTATTTTTTTTTATAATGGTTTCTATGTGTCAGAGGATGAATGCAACGATTTTTTTTAAAAAAACTAGACAAGTACATATTTTAGGTAAATGGATTGAAATATCCATAAAAACTATGTCTTATGGAATAATAAATATTCTACGGTGTTTTTAATTATTTGATCAGGGTTATAAAAACCATGTGGGTAACCAAAAAATAATTCTAGGTAGTTCTCATGTGGTGTCGCATGGATTATCAAAATTTTTAACTCATCCTTAGGTAATATTGTCCCTTTTTTTAATCTTGATAGAGGTTATACATGGTTGGTTCTTGGTTTTTTAAACTATGTGTCCAAACCGTTCATTCCAATACCAACCCAAAAAATCTTGAATTTAACGATTTTTCCTTGGTCATTTTTATAACTAATCATATCTTAATGTCTATTAGGCTATAAAGGATCTTCCCCTAGTGATTTAGATACATATCAATCTGATCGTTGGTGATATAGTTCCCTTCTTGGTGGATATGGTCATATTATGTTCCATTTTAATCCATTTTCATCTCATATCCTTAGATATTCACTTGATTTCTAATCCACTTCTTCTATTGGAAGCCTGTTGGGATGGGATTTTCATATCTATAGGGAATGGTCTTGAATTGATATTGATTATCATGGATCTATACTTGTGAGGACTGATCTTTATGTTTCCATTCATAATTATTGACGGAGACTAATTTTTCTTTGTTTTTATGGTAGATGTATTTAAAAAAGGTTCTCACTAATGTGTTAACTGATTTTCTTAGAAATTCCTTTGGCATTATTTATAAAAATTACATATTTGATATCAAAGTGTAATTGTTTCATGATATTAATTGTTTTAATGATTTTTTCATTTGTAATTAGATTTTACACACAATGTGTATTATGTAATTACACAATGGATATATTCAAGAAAAATCACTATTATAATGAATGGGAGAAGTGATTATTCACATTGAAAATGTATTAAATATTTTTTCATATTATTAAATTTATTTTATAGAAAACATATCACATGGGGATCCTTTGGTTCTATGGGAAATGGTCATATGAAACCATTGAGCATGTGACACCACTTGGGGTTATTTTTTTAATTCATACATTATGGTGGGACTCAATATAGGTTGTATTTTCAATATTCATGTCTAGTGTTAATTTGGATTTATGATTATGTAAAACCAATTCTTGGATCCCACTTGTTATTTGTTTTATATATAATTTAACATTTCATGTTTGGATGTTCACTTGTTTATCTTATGAAATATCCATGGATGGTTTTTATTATTATATTATTCTAACTCACGTGTAATTTTAATATTATCCTTTTTTGACTATGATTAGTTTTTATGAAAACCATGTTCATTATACAAAATGATCACTATTTTTAAAGGAATTTATAATCTAGTTTTGTTTTAAATCATGAACAAATGGCTGTGTGGTGTTGGAATTTAATAGATTCCTCCATGTAATTCAACTAGGAATTACTCTCATACCATAATTTTACCTTTGGGATTTTATACATATAAATTTGTTGGACACATATAAAATGAATGGAATCATGTAGTTCATTGTATTCTCGTGTTGGTCGTCACCTTAATTGTTAGATGAATTGGTGGTGGTAGATAGTCACATGGAGACTCGACTTTGGTCTTGTATTATTTTCTTTCGTATATATCCTTTATCTCTGAATTATATTTATCCTAGATTTATACACTAATTCCACACCATACTATACATTTTTATATCTTATCTATTTTTTCCGCGACTTGAATGCTTTTGTTTGTTATTCTTTATCATGTAGTGGGCCTACGTGGTTGACCTATCAGGGTGACTCGAGCAGGATCATTAAATCATAAGGAATCAATTAGGAATGGTGTAATATTGATTATCATTGATCTCCAATATATATATACTAATTTTTAATTAATAAGTGAGTATCTACCCATTGATTAACAAGTATATCTTATATTAATAATGGCATATGAGTGTATAATAAAAACTATCATTTGTATCAGATCGTTAACCTCGTAACCTAAAATAACATTTCAGGTGTCTTTATATCTCATTAGAAAATGGTGTAACATTGGCCATGTAAAATTATCATTAGACTAATGGGATGTCTAAGAACAAAATCCAAAAATTAGTTTGAATGATGAGTCAATTCTCAACTTATTTCTAATGCACTTGAGACCCATATATTTCTCTACTAAAATTCATTGAATATAATATTTTTCACTCCAACATAAATTTTGAAACATGTATATATTTGTAAATGTAATAATTAAATTCACCAACTTACTGTGTTATATATTATTAGAAAAAAAATGGTGTAAAACTAATATAGGAGATAACTGAGAGAGTAAAAACAATCCATAATTATATCCTGATATATCAAAGTATGCAGAAAATACATTGCCATAATCAAAGTATATTATTTGAGTATTAATTAGGGGACCATTTATTATTAATGATTTCACCATGAAAATGAGTTACATGGTTTGGTAAGGGGGGATTTAATTGACCATGGAACATTGGAACTTTTATGATTTTCATAAGAATTGATATTGTGTCTTATCATTAAAAAATTCCACCCAATAGTTTTTAAGCGCATCATATCATTCAAGTTTCATTGTTAAAAAATTAAATACTAGTTATAATTTGTTTTCAAACGGGTTGATAAATAAAACCAAAGACTAATTTTTTCAATTAGGAAGAACCTATCAAGATTTTTGTGACCATAAAGAAAGTGTTGAGTAATCAAACAACTCCATTTTTGAAGTTATATTTTTGGAATCGTATGTTGTAGGATCTATCTATAGAAATTATTGTTGAAATTATATAATATTTAATCAATTTTATCCTTGTATTGATGTTTTCCCCAACTTTATATGATAAAAATATTTAATGGTGGATTTATCCATGCATAAGATTATACTATAAAAATTTGTTTATAATTAAATTAAATATTTATTGTATAATAACACTACTAAAATTTTACATTTATTAGAATAAAAGTCACTATTATTATATAACATTAAATATGGTTTTTAAATACATCCCAGAAGTTATAAAAATATACAATGAATTCATAAATACAATTAAATATCAAAATATGAATATAAAATTATGGTGTTTCATGATCTCCAATATTTTTCACACATGCAAGCAATATTATAAAAAAATCAATACTAAAATATTATCATAATTATATATATATATATATATATATTGAGATAAAAATAAGTTACTGAATGGTTATTAAATAATAGGTATTTATATGAAATATAGGTACTATAAGACTATTGGTATAATAACTATCATTTAGAATATGTATTTTTCATTGGGAATATTATAATATTTAAAATGAAATATTTACCATGAATAAAATAAGTAAATATAAATATTTTTCTATCATATAATAATTTACCAAATTATATAACTCAATGTTTTTTATGATTAATTTATTTGAAAAAATATATATTCTGTAATAACATTGTTATTTATGTTAAAATTTTAATGATAAAATATACTAATTATGAAATTTTCATCACATAAAACTCATCATAGGGTAATTTTTTGTATTTTATGAAACATAATAAATTTTCATTTAATTGTTTAAATTCATTTTGTTCAAATACATTAGATTTTAGGACATCCTAATGATCTCCGAATAATTAAATAATTTAAAAAACATTGTCCATGAAAAACATTATTTAATGAGTAAACTAACCATTTTAAAAAGTAAACATAATTTAAAATCTTATAAATCATTTTTCAAATTTTGAATTATATTTCTTTATACAAGAAAACAATTTTTTATTTTTTGAATTAAATTAAATATAAAAACTATACCATTTACTAATTTAGGGATTAAATTTCATGAAAATATATATTTTTTAATAAATTACAATTATTAGTAATAAGAATTAAAAATATTATTATTTAAAAAAAACAATTTATGAATACTTTTATAAAAAAATAATCCCTCCATTACAAATAATTACAACCCTCCAAAAAATATTAATCTTCACAATAAAACATCATCTCTAGACTATGGCATAACAAAAACCTCTTTAAAATTTTTTTACAACATTTTCTAAGTCATGTCCTAACCAAAATACCATTATAATTAGTCATAAATGGTGTTCTGTGGGATATTTCCCAAGGTCATAGTAACAATATTTCTCCCTTATACATTTATTTTCAAACATCTTGTACCCCTATATATAGAGAAGTTTTAATAAAATAAAATGAAATCAATAAGGTATTTCAAATCATATATAATTATTAAAAAAATTATTAATGTCACAACCCCTCCCTCCAAAGATACATCTCCTCGAATGGAAATGAAGAGAGAAAGATAATGACCATAAAAGCCTGTCTCTAGTATGACATGGGTTAGAGACTGGAATACTGAGTATATAAATCACATATATGGGATAAATTTGCATCATATAGATTTATGAATAATGATATAAGAAGGATAACCACCGGAACACACCATAAATAAACCAAAATCAATCACACCACATGTAATGTCATAAGTGAACATAAAAAACTAAAAATAAAAACTAAATATATGAAAAGGTAATCCTCAACAGTGACCATAAAGCCCCAACACCTCTAGAAAAAACACATCAAACTAGTACCACCCATATCAACCACCAGATAACTATTATAGATTTAAAAAAAACCTTATATAATCCTAGGGTTAGTAAACATGTATACTCAATAGCATCCTCCCAAAAACCTCTCCATAAAAATGAGAAAGAAGCATAGTGAAGTATAGTGAATAATAAAAGTAATCAAATTCATCATTTCAATATGTAATTATTGATCCAAATCCTCTCTATGTATCACTCACCATGTAAAACATAAAATTAAACTATTCCAATTAAATAAAAAATATGTATAATGAAGATTCCCACCTTCCACTTCCCAACAGGTTTTTCATTCTCATCCCCCAATACTGGATATCCTATGTACATACCACATATAATAAATTCATCCTTTTTGAGAGTTGAGCCTCAACCCTACATACATTAATAATACATAGGGATCAACATATCATATTTTATTTAGTCCACATAACCATCTCATAATCAATATCATCCCATATATAACAAATTTTATATTCGAAATCCACTACAAAAAGTATATATACATTAGGCCTCAATACATCATTGAATATGTACAAACACCGATAGGAATATAGATCCACCACATCTGAGTATATATATGTTCTCTTCCTCAACCCATTATGGTACTCATATAAAATAATAGTAAAATTGAGAGATGTAACAACTTGGGTAAAAATTCTCCTATTATTGAAATATATTATAACATGTATAATTACTATTCATATATATATATCAAAACTAGTAGCAAGCGAGGTGAAGAAGATGGTTGTCCATTTCCTCAATATCCTAAATGCTAGAGAAATAATTTTGGTGACATTATCCCTACAAATATGGGAACAATAGTGCATGAAAAAAAATATAAATAATATCATGATACAAAACAACTATTTGAAACTATCAAGACATAGACTCGTCTACTACTATCATCACATAAGACCCCCATCCTTCCACTAATAATGATTATATATAAAAAATAATATTTATTTCACGTTCCTAATTAATTAAATAATTTTACATTAATATTTTCTTCCATTATTCATTTTCCATGATTAACACCTTAAATTTCTATATTAATATATTATGACACTATTAATTCTCCTATTTATATTCTCAAATATGTGATCATCATTAACCACTTAGTATTTTATAATTACCAACCATTCATATAACTATAAAATATTAAATGATTTATTATTATGACATCCTTAAATTTTTATTAACCATTCCATTGGAAGAAACATTCTTTATGAATCCAAGTTATAAATTCTATATTTTAACTCTATACTCTTTGGAGTATCACGCTCTACCATCCCCTTTTTTATATTAGTATGAAATAAGTAATTAATCCTAATTTTCATCAACTACACCCCATCCTATGGGTTAATATATTTATCCATTTTTTAGTAATAAATTATTTGGGTACTCGAGGACACTTCATAACCTACCATATCAATGATGTACATACAGTGGAATGAATATGAATGAATTGTGTAGTGGGAATTAAATAAAAAGAAACATATGGCCACAATGACATCTAACGTAAATCAACAACAAAATTATGAATCAATGATCAATCCGGATTATTGGTTTACCATGGACTCCCATGTTCCCTACAACAATTCACATAATATTAAAATGTTTGGTCATCACCATCCTCGATGACATTCTATAATGGGCTCACATCCCATTTATCCTCTATCAAAATATTTTTTTTGTAAAAAAATTACTCAATCCCCTATAAATTTATCATCCGTGAAACTATCCACAGATGTTTATCAATCCATTACATTATGGATATAAATTCCTAGTGATCATAAAAATAATTAATTTTTTGTCTCACATAAGAAAATGAATTAAGGCGATGGAATTGAAAAATTTAAGCTTCCTATAAGAGAAAACTCATCTCAATCATCAAGAAATAGAAAAAAAATTAATTCTTTTTTTCTAATTAACATATTTATTATTCATACACATTTTTTTAAAAAACTATACCTATCAGATATCATCAACTAACAATCTATATTAATAGACATTTTTTATAACATTCTTATCAGCTTAAACTCATTGAATACAATTTATTAATTTATATTCATCTTTATTAAATAATATCACCATTATTATAGCATTATTTTTTCCCTTATATTCTTGTAATACTATCTATGATAAGAACATAATAATACACAACATTAAAATATCACTAAATATTAGAAAAACATGAGGCATTAACAAGCATAAAACCGTAGGAAAAGATAAAACACAACCCCAAAATTTATTTTTCTTCAAAAATGGAGTTTCTATGTGATTATAATTAAATTCATAACAACAGCAATACCCAATTTATTAACGTATGATAATCTAAAACCATAACTATTATTATATGAAATTTAGTAGATTAGATAAATCTATACAAAACATTGATTATCATTGTGAATGTTTATGGAACAGACAGGAACTCCAAAAGATAATCATCTTAAAGAGATGAAACAATCTAGATTAGGATAAACATATTAAAAACCCATCATAAATAAGGTAATAGTGCTCTCAGAATATTTTTTGATAAAATTGATTATAAAAAGTAGATAATTTAAGGGATAAAACTAACATATGATAACCAATAACTTGTATCTAAAATACACAGGTTGAATACAATTTATAGGGTATTAAAGTCCTTAAAATGACTATTTTAATGTCATAGTTTTTTCAAGTGTATATGAATGTTAATATAATTTTCAGGGGCTCTCCAATTTATAACTACGATGGAAAAATCTATATTCCCTTTACGATAGTGAAATTCAAAACATAAATTACATGAATTCCAGATTGATTATTATTGAGTAACATACAAATAAATATCGAAAAAAAAACATTCACATCATTTTTCACTAGTTGACATAATGAATTAATTGTGGGTTTCACGACCCGTCCCCCGGGGCCTGTGCCCTGACTAACCCCGTGCCCACATTTCATAGGCCAAGGGCTGGAAACTAGCAATGGAATGGAATATCCCTATAATAGGAAGGAGTGTAATTTAATCCTTTATAAACCCACAATCGAAGAACAGAAAAAAAGACCATGATGTAAAATGATGTAGTAAAAAGTGTACTGAATGTATATGGGACAGAATATATGCCCAACTGGAATGTACATATACAACTGAAAGTGAATGAAGCTACTAGAACAACCATCGAGGATCCTACCTGAAGGGTTGGTACAACTCATGATCAGTAGTTGTTGCATCACGCCACATCAAATAGTCCACCTATATGTTTCATGTAGTCTTGGATCCCTTAGCCTTGCTCAATGTTGCATGTCATCTGCAAAACACACAAAAAGGTGCGGGCGTAGACCGTGTAGGGGTGAGTATAACAATACTCAGTAGGGTCCCCAAGACCCATGTATGTCTCCCAGAGATCCACAAAGGAAAAAAACAAAAAGAAATACCTCAATCTCAAAGCATGGAGTAGTCATCAACTCTACTAGGTATATTCCTATACATATACCTATGTTATCAAAATATACTTGTCTCATTTATGAGTAAATCATATGGCTCTTACATTTAATTCATTTCCACAACTGATCCACGAAGAAGAAAACCACAATGGTAACACCATGTAGGTAACACTACGACTGTGGAAGTTCCACAAAGGTAACTCAACGAAGGTAACACCATGATGGTAAAATTAACCCAAATTTAACACCAAGAAGGAAACACCACAAAGGTAAAAGTACCACAAAGGTAACACCATGAAGGCAACACCACGAATGTAAAATTACCACGAAGTAACACCATGAAGAGGAGAGTACCAAAAAGGTAAAGACTCATCACACACTAGGTATAAGAGAAGCACAGAAGTACATATGATTAGTCTAGAAGCAAGATCATCTTATTCTATTAAAAGGCATTGATACTGTCCATACGGAGTCTGACCCACACAGGATCAATAGCTAATGATCCCCACTGACTCACATAAGACCTGACCCACACATGATCAGTATGCGCTAACCCACACTAGATCAATGAGTGATAAACCTCATATGATCTGACCTACACATGATCGATAAGTGTAGACCCATACAGGATCGCTCGTTATTAACCTTCGTAGGATCTGTCTCCAACCTATGCCTCACTGCCACCCACTGGATTCCTCCTCAAAACACACTTGTTTCTGGGAGGATCCACTCCTCAAGAAATTGGTTGTAACTAAACTACAATGAATCTCTATGAAGACGTATTCCAAAGGACTGCTATGTCGTAAGGGTTCCAATGCGATAGATGGCGCGTCAATCAGATGATCAGTCTGTGACTTATTAGCGTTTTAGTTTTGAGGGCCCGGTTGGATTCGGGATTGATACAACATGTGAATACTCCAACATTCTACAAAAATTGTTTGGATTATACCAAAAATACTTTCTTGATCCAAGGGTCACAGTTCCATAGACGATTTGTTAAATGGATGCCTGAATTTCAGGTTATGGTCCTTTTAGCGAAGGTGGTCCTAGAAGGGTCTGGGTCCAGTCCAACCCAGACCGGTTCCGACCTGGCTGAGCTGGGCCTCGGTGGGCGTGGCCTGCTAGGCCTCAGCCCTGCTCGGCCCACAGGGGGCATGTCCCAGCCTGCTGGACTCACACAACATGGCCCATGGAGGCGGAGCCCATCCTACGGAGGCGCGGCCCGCTGGGATCACGTGAACAGAACGACAGAAGCGCGACCCACTAGGCTAGCAGTGCTAGGCCTGAAGTGACGGCCTACAGGGATCGCACGGCCTAGCCCACAAAGTCGTTTACCTCTAGGCTCATGTGGACCGACCTATGGAGGGTCATCCCGCTGGGCAATCACGGCCCGATGGAGCGAGGGCCACCCTATTCGACATGGGGGGGGGGAGTCCCCCAATTTTTCCGAACAGCCGAGCAGCGATTATGTTTCATCCATAGCGGTGACACCAAGTGTCCCTTCCTCATCTGTTGTGGGACTCGTAGAGAGTGGGTGTTGCCGCTGAGGTGTCAGATCTACGACTACTCTAGAGCGTGCGATGGTGTGCCGCTGCCTTCTCCTACAACCGGCCGACACCGGCCGCTTCTTGCATCCTCAGCGGCTAAAAAGATACAGCCACCTTCTCTGGAAGCGCGCAATGGAGCACCACCACTACCTTTGAGGCCTCTCTCGCTGTCACATGCCGTGGATACGGGTGCGACCTTCTTCACCGACGTAGTGGGATGACGCGCCGCCATCTCCTCTGTATACGGCAATTGTTTCCCACCTCTATCACTTGATGTTTTGGGCTTCATCCAACATGAATATAATGATTCTGAAGAACACTCGAAAATCCATAAGAAGCATAGGGTTTGGGCCTTGTTTGTTTGGACCGTTCCCTCCACATTAGCCTGATAGAATGTGGGTAGAACAATTATACCTCAACTCTTGAATTTTGAAAAATGTAAACCCTCTCTGAAGATCTTTGAAAAAAGTTGAATTTGAGGAAGATTTGGTTTTTATTGATCGCAGGCGCTCATCACCACCCACTGGTACCAGTACCATCCTCCAATTCATTGGCATCACGACACTTTATCAGAACTTTGTCTCATTTTGAGGTTGTGCCAATACATCTCCCCAAGGATCTTATAAATAAGAGGGGGAGGGTGGGTAATTCATGTGGAATTAATGGGGGTTCATTTGATAAGAACTTTTCTAATTACAAAAGAACATTTACAAAGGATATGTGAATTCAATCCATTTAATGGCATCACATGTTGTTGGTCCAGCCACCACTACTTTTCCATTTTAGGAAAAAAAAAGATTGAAATAAAATAACAATTTTATTTTATTATTATTATAAATGTCCAAAATGTTAATTTTTCTCATGTCCAACTGCGGTCAATGTGAATCCTTCCTTAAGAAATTACTAGATCTATGGATTCAATGGTGCCCTCTGAATTTTAATCCGAGAACCAGTACAAAATATAGAAAACATCACTCGTATGTTTATTGAACGTACCGTAAAAAAGTTCATAAATTCTTTCCAGGCACACCATTCCTCAGAATCACAGGCCATCAATTTTTTAAGACTCATAATAATTCCATAAAATTAATTAAAAAATATTACCTGGATAATCTTGGTCATTAATTTCTCCCCACCTTAGTGATTTTCAACCCCAAAAGCCACAATATATAATAAGGAAACAGATGTGGGTACTGAGCACGAATATGAGCCTCCCACTCCCATGTGCTCTCCTGGAGATTCCAGTGATACCAGTGAACATGCACCGGATGTATCAATCATACCCAAAATAAACTCTCATATAAATCCTCAATCATTAATAGAACCTCCGTATATGTCTCCCCTTTATCAATGTCTATCTCGTTGTGGTTGATGACATGAGATGGGTCGTGAAAATATCTCCTCAGTTGGGATATGTGGAAGACGTCATGCACCCTATCCAAATACGGTTGAAGTTCAAAGAGGTATGCAACCTTTCCAATCCTCTGATGTTTCTGAAATGGTCTGATAAACCATGGTGATAACTTTTCATCCCTTCCAAATCTCTACAAACTTTGTCGAGGTGAGACAGATATGTATACATGGTCTCCCTCCTCGAACTCCAATGGTATCCATCTTCTGCCAGCATAATACTTCTGTCTACTCTATACAGTCTTCATTCACTCCTGGATGATCTGCACCTTCTCAGTGGTAGCTCATAACATCTCCGGACCCACAAGTGCTGACTCCCCAGGGTCTCTCTAGCATAGAGGTGATCTGTATGAAGGACTGTATAAGTCCTCGAATTGATCCATACCAATGGTGGAGTGATATATTTTGTTGTACATGAACACCACCAAGGTAATGTGATCCTACCAAATGTGGAATGAATATAGTATGAAATCATGTAGACTGTCTTAGAGTTTCTTTATGGTCCACTCCGTCTGACCATCCATGTGATGATGAAATGCAGTGCTCATATGTAGCTGTGTCCCGAATGCCTCATGAAATCCATTCCACAATAGGAATTTAAAACATGTTTAATGGTCAGAGACAATTTTCAATGGATCCCCATTAATTTGTACAATTTCTTGTACATAGAGGCATCCCAAGCCCACTACTGATCCACTATTTGGAATTGGAAGGATGTTGGCCAACATGGTGAGTCGGTCAAAAATCACCCATATGTAATCATATCCCTTGGACGTTCGTGGTAGCCCTATCACAAAGTCCATAAATATACCATCCCCCTTCCACTCTTTTACATATAGTGGCTATGCTAATCCTGCTAGAATCGAATGCTCGACATTCACTTTCTAAAAAGTGAGGAATTGCGAAAAAGACTCTTACATTTTTTTCTCCATCCCTGGCCCACAATGCTGATGCAGGAGGTCCTGGAAAATAATAACCACACCAGTATGTACCTCCAGATGGTATGTATGGAATTCCCTCAACCCCACCTCCCATAGCCCCATCGAGACTATGGTTCACCCTCTGAAGTGGATGACATGCTCCCCACATACATAAAATCCGCCAGGTTTCTGTCTGAAGGATATCTTAGCACATCGATCCTCAAAATCACAGTCCCCAACCAGGTCCTCCTAGACTCTCTAATGAATTGGGGGAGTGACAGTCATAAACTCTAGGTCTGCTACTCCATCACTATCCACATAGGATATCTTCAACGTAGCTAGCTGATCTGTCGCCTCACCCAGTTGATGTAAACAAGCCATCTTTCTGAGTGTGTCTACCACTATGTCCCCCTTTCTATGAGTGTAGAATGTTTCAAAGTCATAGTCTTAGAGTAACTATAGACAACCTCGATGTCTCATGTTTAGTACCTTCTGAGAGAAGATATACATGAGACTCTTGTGATTAGTGTGAAAATGTAAACTGTTCTTCCATCAAGTAATATCACCACATAATCAAAGATAACACCATTGTTGATAACTCAAGATCATGGGTAGCATAGTTCTTGTCGTGTTATTTAGGAAGTCGTGAAACATAAGTGATCACTACTCGCTCCAGCATCAGGACACATCCAAGTCTGGTCCCTACTGCGTTGCAGTAGACTATATAACCAACGCCTTCTTCTAGTAGCCTAAAGATGGGGGATCTCGTCATTCTCAGCCTTGGATTCTGAAAACTCTATTGGTATCTATCTGTCCACACTAAGGGTTATCCATTATTTTCCAATGATTAAAAGGGTGATGAAACTATGGTAATTTTGGGCTCGAATCTCGAGTAATACATATACAACCACATGAAAATATGCACGTTGATCACACTCCAAGGAGGATCCCTAGAAAAAACAACCTCTATATTCTCCATATCCATTGTAAGTCTAGACTCTGAAATAATATACCCTAGGAAGAGGAACTCTTGTATCTAAAACTATCCCTTCAATAGATTATCATTATACTAGTTCCCTCAGAGTGTATCCAAAACAATATTCAGAGGATTGGCATGCTCATACTCCGTCATGGATTACACTAAGATGTCTTTAATAAAGACCACAATGAATCCATCGAGGTATGGCTAATAGATCTTGTTCATGAGTCCCATGAACACTTATGGGATGTTGTTCATGCCTAATGTAATAACCAAGAACTCATATTTGATATAAAAACATCGAAAGGTTGTCTTCTACACATCACCATCTCGTATGATGAGCTGATGATATCGAATCTAAGGTCTATCTTCGAAAACCATCCAAATCACTTCAACTAATCAAAGAGATCATCAATAATCGTAAGTGGATAAATTTTCTTCATGGTCATCTGGTTCAGGAATCCATAGTCTACATTGAGTCTAAAACTCTCATCTCTGTTCTTGGAGAGAAAAACCAGGGCATCTTATTGAGAAACATTGGGCCTTATGAACCCCTTCCTCTACAATTCCTCTTGTTGTACCTGTAACTCATGAAGATATGCATGAGCCATATGATACGATGGTGTAGATATATGTGTTTTCCAAGGATACATGTCAATGTAAATGTATAATTATCTGCATGGTGGTAGTCCTAGAACATCATCCATAAAGACATCGACATACTGGTCCACCACTAGAGGAAAGATTGGACTCTCAACATCAACTGATCCAAGGGTAAGGCTATCCAACTGATGAGTGATCAGTTGAACCCTCCTCTGGGAAAGTGCATCATGTGTTGTAAAGTTTCCTTTATCCCTGATAAAGGAATATCTGGTGCAATATTCAAGGAAGAACCACACATTACGCCTAATACCGTCAATGTGAGCATGGATTGTGGATAGCCTTCCCAAGACCAAGAAGTCGTCGTAAGGTCTCGACTCCTCTACTAGAATATCCAAGCCAAATCTCATATCTCTTAGGGTATGATCAAACAGCTGAAAATAGTGTGTAATCCTCGAATATCTTCCCGTAGGTGTCTCTAATCCCAAGGATCGACCAAACATCTCCAATGAAATCTCTGATCTTCGAAAGTGAGTCGTGAAAAAAAAATGAGTGAATAGAACCCGTGTCAATAAGTACTGAAGATAGGGTGGAGTAGAAATATATCTTAACTATAATAATCTCAGGAGCACCATGGTCATAGGCCTTAGCTTCATAGAGATGAGCTCCTCCAAGTTCTCCTACTCCCTGTGGTCGGGGTGGACCACCTAAAGGTGGTAGCGATAGATCCTCGAATCGCTGCCCACCGCCTGATACAAGACAACCACCTCTACCATGTTTACCACCCTGATGACCTCCTCACTTGATCTTCTACATCTTCCTTGGAATGATCGCGATCCTCGGTTGGTCGTCTATACATCGAGTCAGGAAATCGTGAGCCATGTGACCTTTCCTGCCACACTAGTAGCACTGACTGCTCCTCTTCTGTCCTCCTCTGTCTCAAGGGCCTCACTCAATCGGACCCATATCCAGTGGTGACCCAACATAGTTTCTTCCCTGATTGTGCCTCAGTGTCATCCATCTACTACCTTCTATGGAAGAATCCACTACCTAATGTACAGTGGTAGGCCTCTCTATCAGTGTTTTCTCACCTAAGATGGTCTCCACCAAAAGCGCTCTCTCTAGCACACCAGCATGAATCAGAATGTAGAGTGATATCATCGATGCTCTGATATCCCATAGGAGACCCAACTCAATTGTATGGGCCTTGATAAAAGGGTCACGGATTTTATTAGTGAAGTAGAAGGATAGTTCAGTGAATCTCACTGGGTATGGGCCAATGCCATGCGGACCTCCTATAAGTGCAGAAGATCGTGTATATTTACTGGGAGTAGAGTCGTTGCGACAAAATAATCCCTTAAAAGGCCATCGACGTCAACCCAAGTGATGGTGGACTCGTCGGGAAACATGAGTGTCAGACTCCACAATCTCATAGCTACTCCCAGGAAGATATTAGAAGCTTGGATCACCATCAGATCAGATGGTGTCCCAACTAAGAAAAAACTCGAGCCATAGCCTCAATCCACTCCACAACCACCTGCATATCCATATCGCCTCAAAACATCGGAGGACTCTACTGCTGAAACTCGTGAAATGAGCTCAGTTAGCATTCACCCTCTGCAATTGTGGCGGGTGGCATATTCTTCCCAGTGGGTAGTGGTGTTACTGGTGCACCACCCGATGGTACTATTGTTGTAAGAGGGCACTACACCGAAGCCCCATCACTTGGTGGGCCATCGGCGGGTACTCTCTTTGGAATCCTGGCATAATTTCTACACGGAGGCATCATGAAAGAAAACAGGTGTGCCATGGTCAATCAGTTATAACTGGTGAGCTGACTCAAATACATCATAAGGAAAACTCTTCCAAAACACATGCAATCAATGTTTTCATGAACTGTGACAGAAATCAGTATTGAGGGTCCTGGTGTATGGATACGTTGGCTGTCGCACCAACAAAAAAGTATACAAACTAAAAACCACGCTCATAAATTTTAACAGTATTTCCACATAGAAAATATTTCTTCGGTATAACTGACTCCTCTGATACCAATTCGTTAAGACTCGTCCCCGAGGGCATGTGTCGTGTCTAACCCCAAGCCCACCTTTTAAAAACCATGGGCTGGTGACTAGCACCGGAAAGTAGTATCAATATAACAGGAAGTAATTTCATTAAACCAATATAAACACACATTTTGAGAACACAACAAGAAGAAACCACGAAGTAAACTGGTGTATTAGAAAGTGTAATGAATGTAAAGTTGTCAGAATAGAAGCCCAAATAGAAAGTAAAAGTATAACTGAAGGAGAAAAATTCTATTGGAACGTCCCCCAAGGATCCTAAATGAAGTGTAGGTATATCTCATGATCAGTAGTCAGTGCATCACTTCATGTAAAAGGGTCCACCTCTGAGCACCGTCCAGTCCTTGCACCCTCATCCTTGCTCAACGTTGCCCATCGTTTGTACAAGACACAACATAGTGTGAGATTAGGCCATGCAGGGGTCGGTATAACAATATACAGTATGGACTTCGAGAACTCTATAGGTATCTCGGTGTTCCACAATAGAAAAACCACAATGCAAGACCTCAATAACAATGTATGAAGCAGTCATCAACTCTTCATAGGTATATGAACAAACATAAAAATACGTTATCAAAATATACTCATCTCCATTATGAGGAAAACATATGGATCCTACTTTTAAACCATTTCCACAACTGATATAAGAAAGACGAATACAAAAAATGTAACACAATGATGTTAAAATTACCACAAAGGTAACACCACGAAGGGAACACCATGAAAGTACAACATAGGTAACACCACAAAGTTAAAAGTACAAAAAAGGTAACACCACCAAGGCAACACTACAGAGGTAAAAGTACCCCCCAGGTTAACACCACAAAGGAAACACCAACAAGTTTGGAGTGACACAAAGGAAAAAATTCATCTCACCTCTGGTATAAGAAATGAACTGAAGTTAAAATTATTAGTCGAGAAGTTAGATCATCTAATTTTGTCAAGAAGCAATGATGTTGTCCATACAGAGTCTAACCCACATAGGATTAAAAGGAACTTAGCCTCGTTGACCCAAATAGGAGCAGACCCACATAAGATCGATATTCACTATCCAACATAGGATCGCTCAGTACTAACCTCCATATGTTCTATTTTCAACCTCCACCTCATTACCAGCCACTAGTTTCCCACTCAAAGCATGGTCGATTTCGGGAGGATCTGATCCTCAAGCCATCGGCCGTACCTCAACCACGCAGAAGCAGCATGAATAAGTATCTCAACAGAATTCTATGTCATAAGGGTTCCAATTCAATAGACTTCGTGTAAATCAGACGCCCGATCTGGGAATTATAAGTGTTTTAGTTCCAAGGGCCCGGTTCGATTCAGGTTCAATCAAACCCATCTATAGTAAAACATTCTTCAAACCTCAATTGGAGTATATAAAAAGGTCTTAATCTCTCTAAGGGTCATATTTCCACAAACAGTTTGTCAAACGGATGCCCAGATTTCAAGTTATGGTCTTTTTAGCGAAGTTGGGCCTAGAAGGGTCCGAGTCCGGCTCGACCCACAATGAACCAGTTTGGGTAGACCCAACCTAGTCCATGTCCGACCTAGATAGGTGGGCCCATGGTGGGATAATCCTACTAGGCCTCAGTCCATTCGGACCCATAGGGGGGGCGAACCTTCCCACGGAGGCACGAAATGTTGTTCTAGCGCCGCCCAGCCCACTGGGCTTGCGCAGCCTACTGGAGCGGGGCCTACCCTATCCGACATGAGGGAAGGGGGAGTCGCCTATTTTTCTCGAACAATCAAGTGGTGGTTCTATTTCCTCCCCTTCAGGGGTTCCACGTGGCATCACCTCATTCACCGCGGGACCCGCAAGGAGCAGGCTATGGCGCTGCGACATCAGAGTTGCGGCTACTCCAGCGGCACGCCGCTACCTCATCCTGCGGCCAGCCAATGTCGGCCTCTTATTGCGTCCTTCGTCGATAAAATGTCACATCCACCTTCTCTGATGGCATGCGATGGAACAATGCTACTTCCTTCACGGCTGGTCATTTCTGACTGTCGTTGTTCCCCATCGCAGCTATGACCGCGACTTTCATCATCGGCGGCATGCGACAACGTGCCTGAATTTCTTCTACAGCAGGCCGTTACCGGCCCCCTAAGTCACATGAAATTCTGGGTTTCATCCAACCAAAATATAATGCTCACAAAGAATGCTCCAAATTAAAAAAACAGGGAGAAGGTTCTGAGCCTTGTACTATTGGTATGTGCCCTCCGCGTTACTGTGATAAAAATAGGATGGAATAAAGAAACATAAACACTTGAATTTAGACAAGAAATAAACCCTAACTCATGATTATTGGAGAATCTCACAATTGAGGAAGAGTTTTTGTTCGTTGATCAGTGGCGCTCATCCCCTCCCACTAGAACTAGTCCCGTCCTCCTTATGGTCGGCGCCAAGGCACATTATTTGAACTTCGTCCCTTGGTGAAGTCATTCCAATACTTCTCCCCAAGCTATATATAAATAGGATACGGGAAGGTGAGTAACACATGTGGAATTAATGGGGGTTCATTTAATAGAAAACTTCCTAATTCTTACAACACTATTACACAATTTTTGAAGAGTCAAGCCATTTAATGTATTGACACATCATTGGTCCCACCACCACCACATGTCCTTTGGAGGAAAAGAAAAGAATGAAATAAAATAACAATGTTATTTTATTTATTGTTTTAAATGTATGAAATCTAACTTTTTTCCCCGACATACTGTAGTGTATGTGAAGCCTCCATTAAGAGAATCCTTGCATTGTGGCTTCAATGATGCCCTTGGAATTTTAATCTGAGCACTAGTTCAAAGGATAGAAAAGGCCACACATGCTTTTACTTAATGTACCGTAAAAATGTTTAGAAATTCATTTCAAGCACACCGGGCCTCAGAATCACACACTGTCAATTTTCGCAGACTCTTAATAATTCCATATAATTAATTTAAAAAATTACAAGGAAATCATAGATCATTACAGTGGAAATATTTTTTAATTCCACCAAAAAACCATTATTCCACAACCATGAATTCAAAATTTGAATCATAATTCACATAATGAATGCTATAATAATTTCATGAATTATTTTTTAAACCATATTTCCATATTTTGTCCACCTTCTATAACCTCAGTATCTCAATGGAAATGATCTAGGGAAACTAATCTCTTTCATCATATACCAATAAACTAGTTATCATGCTCAATAATATAATACTAACCCAAAAATTTATGTTTTCCAAACAACCACCCTTTGAGATACCACCCAATATTGTCATTGTATTAAGAACATAGCTAGACACCGCTAATGGAAAACAAATATAAATGTATCATCAAAAATCAACATCAAAACATCTTACTAGGGGAGATTACTCTCAAGGGTATGTAAAAAATAAGCCTAAAACCAAAGAAGTGAAATGAAATCATATAATAAACAAGTTTTTGTAAATCATTCCTACATGTATGAAAAACAATAAATGAAATATTTGATATTGAAAGTGTATCTATGAGTCTCACTACCAATTACTCTACTCCATGAACGTGTTCCACCATAGGACACATACTAAAATAATATCCTCCTTGTGAAAAAACATCCTAATAGTGGTCTTGAATCTTAATAGGTCACTCCATAAACATCACTCATCCTTAGAGTCTAGTTCACACCAATTGATTACATGATATTAATTGTGGATATAACAACAAAGATGTGATATTTGATAATATTTTTATATCTGGATCATCTAAAAGGGTAGTGAAAACTGATAATACATATATCAACCTAATCCAATACATCAAATGGACTAATAAACCTTGGAAACATTGGTCTACTAAAAATTAATGTTCACTACCCATGATGAGAAGAAAAATTCAAGAACATGTATCTCTAATTTCAAACATTAGTGGTGTTATCCTAGTATCATAAAAGGATATATGATGATCCCACAATACTATTATTAAATTAATAGTCCCAAAGACATTATATATTGTACTATACTACAATTATCTTTTAAGAAAAACTAACACTAAGACCTCAGTACAACACTTCAAATGTCAGTAATGTAATATATATAGTTCTTTTAAAAACGATATTCCAATAGTTTTGTGATAGTATTTTCTATAATAAAAATATTCTATTGATAGGTGCCTTATCCACATTCCTCCAAAATCTAGAATATAAAGGCATAACATGTCATCTAAAATTTATATAGTCCACTCTTTTTGATGATCCACCTACATATGAAAATTGATGTTGGAGTTGAAATGAAGAAATCATATTCAACCAACTCATTCATCACTAATGGAATTAATTAGATTAAATCCATGACTCATAATCCTTTATTTGGGACTCCTTGACTAGTTAAACAATATAATATTGCATTATTATATAGTAAAGGTAACCTCTTGCGTCATCTTCTCCCATATAAAGGTTCTTTATATACAACACATTCATCAATATGAAATGGTGTATAGACTCATGAATAACACAAACTAAATAATTTATACTCAAGGTATCTCCCCCAAAATACCTCTATCATTTTTATGTTAAATATCAAATTCATAGTCATATAATTAATACATATACTACTTCTACATCAAATTTAATTCATGCTGGGGTAATAAATTCAACATACTCTATTGATCAATAGAGAACCCAGAACATCATATGATATTGTATTATATGAATAATTATAGATCAAACACTACCACAATAATATCCTGATGATGGGATGCATAATTACATTTATTTTTTCAAATATGGTGAGAACCAAATGCCAGAACCACCTTATACTACATCCACTCGAGACATAAAATGAAATATAAAACAATGTAGTATGATTAGAATGAAACACCATACTTTTATTGAAAAATAATTGAATATATTACTATATAATCCTTAAAATACTTGAATGTTCCCTTCAGCTGGTCAGTCCACAAAAACACTTGGTCTTTTCTAGTCAATTTAGCAATTCTATTTTCAATTTGATAGATGTTTCAGAAACAAATATGTAATATAAAACTATACTAAAAAAACTTTTCACCTATACAAAATACATGGGGGATTCCCAAGAAACCATAGCCACAATATTTAAAGTATCAATGGAAAATCCATGTTGATACAATACATTCCCAACGAAACAGTCCTCTCAAGACTAGAACTCACACTTTGATAGCTTCCTAGATTGTTTTTGAAACTACGTAATCCCAAAACGGTCCATTGATTCTCTATGCGGTCATCCTATGATGTAGAAAACATGAGGATTTAATATAGAAAAAAACATGAGTAGGTCCAAATATCTATGGAACTTTTCATTCATCAACCATATGAACATGAATGGACCATTCGTAACTCTAAATCAAATAAAAAAAATATAATTCTCATAAATGTGTAAAAAATATTACTTAAGTATATCATGATCCTTCACTATAATTATTCTATATCCAGAACACAAGTTGAACTTAGTGAACTATCTAGATTCCTTAAAATGATTGAGTAGATAATCAATTCGTAGGAGGGGATATAGGTTCTTCGTCGTTACAAGATTAATTTTGTTATTATCGAAACACAACCACTTAATTATATATTAATTCTTAAAAAATATAACATGATCTCCCAAGGTGTCCAACAAGGCCGAATATATCCTTTTTTTAATGTTATCATTAACAATAATCCCCAACTCATGAAACTAAAAATGGGTTATCCGACACTTATGCGTTAACATAATGTTCATAAAAATTGTAAATCAATCTCTTGTCGAGGGTGCATCACTACCTCAACATTAGGGAAGACATTAGGGTACTCTTTATCATATATAAGAATAAAAAATAGATGAACCTATAAATAACTCAACATCAACACATCCATCAAATGATATAAAGAATCAATATTCCTTCATCCCATATGAGAGTCTTACTTACCAATGAACACCACCTGGTCTCTATTAAAATTGTTTAATATAAACTCATGCTGAATCAATTAATGAAATACTACACGAAACCTTGAATATCCATGATGTAAATGGTTTCATATGGGTTTATCAATAAATATAGGGATCCTCGCTATGAGAGATGATTCCCTAGAACCAACTCAAAGAATGCAAATATCAAACATTCTATATTGACATAAAAATAGAATTTTCAATGAAAATTTAATTGAAATCCAATCAACCTAATATCCTAAATCCTAGAATGTGGAAGGTAAAAAAGGAGTTTGTATCATTAGAATCAATCAATGAATAAAAAAATGTTTAAATAGAAATGTTTTACATTTTAGGATGATAGTTTTTTTATATATTAGAAAAGATAATGCATGGATTTATTCACTACCAACACTATGACTTATCTATCGTAGTTATAAACCACCTTTAAAGTCACACACTCAATACTCTATCAATGGATAATTGTTATAAATGAGTTTCCCTCTACATACTCCATCACCTATTTAATCCTCATATTTTGAAACACTCTACTACAGATGATGCTATTTTATCATCTTAAACTACATTAAAGGCATGGTTTTAAATGGGCCACCATATAATTGATAACTACATAGAATTTAGTGTAACCTTATATTTTCATATAAATTAACTCTATAAGAATCATAATCCATTTTATACCATTGTAGAAAAAAAAAATTCAATCTTTGGTGAAATGGGTCGAAGTGGAATGAAACCTACTCCATGAGAACCAAATCATCATATGAATAGGAAACAAAGAACAACAGTTAATAGATTTAATCCCATATGTGTAAAAACAAATCCCTTTGTTCAATGATTTAGTATTATCTATTTCCCCCTCAATCAAAATTTTTTTTTCATGTTTATCAATTTATGAGTTTTACAAAGTTTTAGGGGCATGACACTAGAACACATGGTAAAAAGCGTCCATGGAAAGCCTTTAAATAGGTTCCTAATATAAAAGAACGTATAAATTATAACATATTAAGTCATTTTAGTTAATAATTAACTCTTGATCACTATAAAACCCTTGTAATTGTTTTTTGATTTATTTTTGTAAAAATCACTTAGTAGTAAAAAAACACAGTCCAAAATAGATCTTTAATTTAATCTAACGAAACAGCCAAATCTTTGAAATACCTAGTGTTCTTAATCTACTACTACTGTTCTAATAAATAGATATTTATCAAAACATGCGGAACCCATTAGTCCTACCCATGACATATGAAACTAAATGTAATCACCACCTCCTTCAACCAATCCTATATATCCTAATATATAATGGATCCCTTTCACTTATATTTTTCTTAGTGATACAAGTATTAGAGTTTCCTCTCCCAGTTGTCTTCATCATCGGCCACCACTGTATAGAAATTGTTAAGAAAATATTACTAAAAATATTGAGTATGAACCATGTGGGGAAATCAACATAAATCCATTTCTTAAAAATTTTTAATATATCCAAAACCAAAAACAAAATAAAATTTTAGCATTATTTAAATAATTCATTTTAACATATTTCCCATTATCAAAACAAAATAGAACACATGTATAGAAAATAATGATGCATGGCACTTATCTATGTATCTAACCTACATGAAACATCACTTCACATATCAAGTTCAAAATACATAACAATCATTATATAATATCACGGGTGACCATTAAATGTTCTTTCATGTAAATAATCCATTTTTAATATCATGTTATAAGACTAGTTGATATGTGTATCCCTATCAAACCATGAATCCTCACAAGTTCTTCACTTTTAACTCTATCATATCACACAACCATCACATTTGATACCTCTCTAACATATAAACCTCCCAACAAATGTACCCCTCTATGGAAAAAATGGGGAAAGGGATATAATTGACCTCAAAGAACATGTAAAGTTGGCCATGGGTTGGTGACCATCTCCAATGATATATAAATCACACACAAGGGATAAATTAAACTCAAATGGATTTATTTAATTTTTGATAAGAAGGATAACCCCAAATAAACAACATGTATAAACTAAATGAAATATTCAAACATGAAATGTAATATATAAAAAATAACATCTAAAAGAAAAACCAGGATGTTACAGAAGTTAATCCTAAAAAATGATCATCTATCCATTTTATCTCTTGAACAACAACTCAAACTAGAACCACCCATCTCAATCACAGACTAGCTCATTTGGCTCACAAAAATAGTATATATAAACATTGGCCGAGCCAAATATGTATACATTGTAGTATCCTCTTTTAAAACTCCCTTAAAAAATGTGATAGAAGCATACTAAATCCTAATAAATAATCTAATGAAAGATTTCATCGCAAAAAAATGTAATATTATTTCTTCATACTCAACATGGATATCTTAGTAGGAAACATGTAAAAGTTATAAATTCCTCATCAAAACCATATATATATAATTAAGGTACTATGCCTCCACTTCTCCACTAGTTTTTTCCACTCACACCCCAATCTCACAAATCTTGTGTGCATCCCTCCCATAATTAATTCATGTTGATGTGATTGAGGCCTTAGTCTTACCTTCAACAATCCCACATAGATCCTAACATATCTTGATTATATTAGTTCACTTATCATATTCATCCTGAACATTATCTCATCTATTAGAATTTTATGTCCAAAATTCCAATAAATAATATGTAAATGAATCAGATGCCAAACCATTATATCCCATTCACATGAACACATGGGTATTCAGATCCACCTTTTCCTGGAATTAGTATACAATATACCTTAATACATTATAGTACACACATTAATATATAGTAAAAATGAGATATTTCATAACTCACAAAATAATGAACCCTATATCGTAGACCATTATAGCTCGAGATACACCTAAACATATCTATGTCCCAAAGGAATTTGTGGGAATGGGGGAAGTAATTCACCCATTTCCATTTCATAAGGGTTATGGATAAAAATCCTCCAAAACAATTTTGGTATCAATTTCCCTAATTATGTGAGTGGGGTAGCATTTCAAATCATAAAATATAAATAATATCACACACCAACAACAATAAGATAAAATATCATGTATTAGTCTCATTTACCATTATCATCACACATGACCCCCATTTTCACCGATAAATACTAGGTATCAAAAATAATACTAACATCATGTTCCATATTAATTAATTCAATAAATATTTATTAATATTTACCCATTTATAATTTTCCAATATTAAAAACATAATATGATATGTCAAGTGATGATTCCCATATCAATTATATTTTTATATATTATAATTTATTTCATCATAATTAAACACTATGTAATTAATTATTAATATCAATTCAATTATTTATTTATACACTAACTGATGATTCATTATCCCATCATTAAATATAATTTAAAAATTTCATTATAGGCTATAATACTTATCTCATTCATCTATTCAATGGTTTTCATTAATATTAATTAAATCATTTATCATCAGTGGAATAAAAAATACCACATCTTAAGGGATAATTTATTTATTCATTTATCATTGATAAAATATCTAAAAACTCTAATACTCATCCTTTGATACCACACTGAAAATGAATTCAACATGTATAAAGTCCAACTTCATTGAGTAATGGGACACAAAAAATAAGATACATTCAACCACTTGGATATCTATCATGAATCAAGAAACATGTGACAATAGTAGAAAAATCCACACTATAAACACATCTTCACCACCCTTGTGTACCAAACCATTGTGTATTATATTAATCTATAATATAATCACCAAGATCAACTATCACGATTACTTATGGTCACATCTCATCTCTAATCCATCAAAATAATCCTCAATTGAAATAACATTGTGACTGTTGCCCATTAATCTTCAAGAAAACCATCCACTCATGAATGTCAATCAATTATATTTGGCCTCTAAATTTCTATATCACATTTACATTTTGAAATATACATTCTAAAAATAAGATTATGTACTAAATCTTTATAATAAAGGAATTTATGTTCCCCAAATCATGATCATTCAGCTCCAATCATTTATTTTTAGAAAAAACATAATTAAAATATTTAATTAACTGGTTTATTATGATTATGTTTTCCACAAAATAAAACATATAACATGTCATCTATAAAAATATATTAATCAATATAAAAAATAATTTAGAATTACTTTAATAGTCCATAATATTAATGAAAAACAGTTAATAAATTAATGGTCTCATTCATTAATCCAATGACCATGATCTAGGATTTATATTTTTTATAATTATATCTACAATAATAATATATAAATGAATAACAATTTACACAATATAAATTTATGACACTATTTTAGTAAAAAAAAATAGATAAAAAATTAGAATACTATTATCAATCACAAAAACGAAATAGAAACTTCATTTTTTATTTAAAAAATGACTATATATTTTCTTAACAATATTAGGTTAATTCTACCATTTCCCAATGAAATAAATAATAATAATATAAAATTTTCACATTAAATTAAATAGTGGTAAAAAAAGCATCTACCTTAATATGGAACTTTGATAATAACTATGAAAAATTATCTAGAACAATGAAAATATAATCTCAATCATAAAAAATAATTGCAATTATCTAGATCATGGTAAAATAACTATATAACCAATATTAACATGTAAAAAATACATCAATAAAAAATTTGGAGAGAATGGAAAATAAAAAGTTCATTGGAATGGGAAACACACCTTGAATCCATTGTGATAAATCACTATAATTTGGGGGTTGAATTAGTTTTAATGGGATTAAATGGACATGAAAAATACACTTACGGTTTCCTCATATTTTTAGAGCTGGTAAGATAATTGATTTAATTCCAAGTGGTATCCTAAATTTCTTTCTATGATGGAAAAACTACATTCAAGTCTTGATTAAATAATAAACATAATAAATTACAAAAATTCAAAATAACCTAAAATTTATGTAACATTTTCTAGAATTTGGAAAAACAATTCATGTTATGAATCATTGGTTAACAGAATGAATTTATTCTGGGACGATCCAACTAATTCCACCTCAAAAAACATCAAACCATCAATTACAATACACATTGTGGATGATGACCATATGTATTGAATTCCTCCAACAACATTATTTCTAGCATAAAAACACTCTCTCTTACATTATGGAAAAAAATAAATACAAAAGATAATTTATCCATTTTAACTACTTTTCATCTATTTTATTAAAATTTAAAAACCACCATTCACACAATGGTGGGATAGTACCACCAATATGAATGGTGAATCATTATTTTAATAACATATGTAGTTTATTAGTAAAAGAGTTCAATTTATTTTTTATTTATTAATAATAAATTTCTTTAGTTTTTAATTTTCTATAGTGATCATATGGATTGATAATAAAAATATTGTAAATAATTAATTATGGGCTTTCAGACAACCCATGACAACCGTATTGATATGTAATTCATATCATGAAACCATTATTAGAAATATATATTAAACATGATACATAAATACTAAAATAATGAAATAAAAATATATAACCTGAATCTTATACAAATTATTGTTCCATTTTTCAAATACCACTGATCAATTCCACTATACTAACCAAATATTGGAACTAAAAACCAAAAAACTCTGAAGGGATGAAACGAAAAAAATAATATAACATAGTAATCTATTTTAATAATAAATTAGTGAAATTAATTTATATAAAATGAAATAATTTTCTTAATTATGGAAATATAATATGTAATTAAACTATTCATGGAATTATAGGAGCTTCCAAGTGATTTAGGACTCATGTTATGGGTTTCCCTACAAAATCGTTATAGTGTCCATTAATTATGTAGATGTTATTTGTCATCTCTTATATATTTTATCACACAATGATTTTTTGTATATATTTTATTTTTACTTTTTTAGGTATCAAATGTCACATTTCCTTCCTTATTGGTTTACATGTCATAATTTACATTGTTCATAAGAGGTCTCTCCCAATATTTTTTAATACGGTAATGTCTCGTATCTCAATCTCTATTTATCTCTCTTTATTCTTTTACATTATCATTTTATATTATGTCAATATTATTCATATAATGGTTATAATTTATATCATATTAACCATTTTTGTTACATTCAATTCATGATCGTTACTATGTATGGTGTTAAAATCCAATATTTTGAAAATATGTTTGACATTTGTTTATATAAAATGATATACCAATAATTTGAATGATGAAGTATTGAAAATATAAATATATATTTTTTAATATTGATAATTATTTATTTTTAAAAAATGATTATGCAATAGTTTTTAATGCAATTTTTTGTATTACATTCATTATCTATTTATCCTTTTCATATGATGAATTCGTTAGATATGGTTTGTGATGTGTGGGGAGAAAAATATATAGCCACTCGATTCATTGATATGTATTATCAGAAAAAAAATGGATTCAATATTTAGTGTACACTAAGACAATATTTTATGTTCTCTTGGAATAATGTATTAAAATTATGGTTATTATATATAGTATTATGCATTCCATAATTGTGTAATCCATTATTTTTATCCATGTGATCATATATTTCTATTATTATGGATATGTTTTGTTTTTTATGTTATATGGAAATTTATTTATTTATTCTAATCATTCCATATTAAGTATTTATTATGTTTTATTCTACCCCTTACTAAGAATATAAGCTCTCCACTATTTATTGCTTTACCATTTACATGTATAACTATAAATAAGGATAAATGTGATTTAAGGACAGGTAATATAGGAAAAATGAATTTTTTTAATGATGTATATTAATTTCAAATATAGTGTATTGATCATTTATTGATCCAGTATCAAGATATTACTAATATTTTGCATCATGTGTGTTGTAATCAATGAATTTTGTTGGTAATGTAAAAAACAACCACCAACATTTCGTAGATAGAGTTAGTTTTGTTACAATGTCATACACAACAAAATAATTAAACAAACAATTAATTCATCTCAGTATATAAAAAATTAATTCCAAATCATTACCCTCCCATATGATATTAAAATGATGAAATATCCTCATTAATAATGAAAATTAGAAATAATAATTTCAAAACCATCATTCAAAAATTGAATTATAAATTAATACAAAATCAATGGATGATCTAAAATTTCATAAATGTGAAAATTGTTATAGTAATCCTATAAAAAACCAAAATATATCATCCTTTCATGAATTCCACATCGCAAGATCAAAGAATTTATAGTATTCACATCCCTTTAGATTGATGTATATGAGAAATCAAGTGATAATATATATCATTGTATCTTAGATTTTAAGTGATCAATCTGGCTAGGATATGAACACGATGGTCAACGAAGTGTATTAAAAATTAATAAATGGATTCCCCAGACCATACAATTTTATATGAGTAAAAATGGGATTTAAATAGATAAAGTTGATGATACATATTTTATATTTAAATTAATGTAAAAGAATCACATCATATTACCATAAAAAATATTTTATATCTTTAAACCAAAAAATTCTTTAGTTTACTCAATGAAGATCCCAAAAATGATGGAGGCCAGATACATTAATATGTCATATATGATTATATATTTTCGTTCCAAAAACATGTAATTAACATAAATAAATATTTGATCATATATCCCTTTTTTTGTGATCATTTGACCCTTTAGATATTACCAAAAATGTATTTTTTTATCCATACCAAACTATTTTTGATGACCTTATAATATTTTTTATAAGGTTAATCTTCATGTTTTAGAATATAATTCAAGAAAAACTCATTTTAAAATAACGATAGAAAATTAGAAAATTTTAATTAGTCAATTTTAGGGTTATGAAAATTACTACATAAAAAATCCTCCTAATAGTTATAGGTTATTTCATTTCCAATATATTATAACTATAAAAACACACTATTTTTATTGAAACAAACATAAAAATTATAGAAAACCATGGTTTATTGATTCCAAACATAGAACACTTATGTAAAAAACTAGAAAAAAATATTCATCTATGAACTGCCTATACCCCCCCATAAATCTCTAAAAACTCCAAAACATAATTTGGAGGAACATAAATATAATCCCTCAATAAAATTAAGATACATGAAAAATGATTTAAATGAATAATATCAACCAACATAATTATAAATGATGTTATAATACTTCAATAATTTAATCAATGAATAATATTTACAAGTATTATTTTATCTTGAAATATAAATAAATAAGATTTCTATAACAATACTTTATAATTTTTAAAACAAATTAATTATAATATCTAGATAATAAAATTGATAGGTTATAGAAATGATGAAACTTATTAGGATATATTCAATGTATATGTTTGTTATATATTCTCAAGAGTATGAGTTGAAGGATATATAAATAAGGTCAAACCACAAAAGACATGAACATATTTAAATGAGTAGTTTAATATTAAATTTATTAATTACTACTAATTTAAAATTATAAAATCTTGGATTCTCCTATATAAATCCATAAAGTAAATTAATAAAATACTAATTAAATAATTTATTATTATATTCACTAAAACATAATAAAATCCATCAACCAAATGATTTAATTTATGGAGACCTTCCTCTAGAAAAACCCATCACATACAAAAAAATATTTAATTAAGTTAGAGACTTATAATGTGGATAAAATCAATAAATGTTAAACCCACATGATATAATTAAAATTTCAATCCCCAATTAAATCATATATAGAAAAAAACATAATTTTTAGTATGGATTAGATACATAATAAAAAAATAATTATAAATTCATCTATAGTAATATTATACTACCAATTCCTTATAAATGACACAATAATATGATTCTATATGAAAATAAAATATGCAATATATGATCTCTTCCCATATTACCAATTAAGACAATAACTTTCTAGATAAATTATTTACCAAGACAAGTTCACCCTTTATGTACGTTTATATGACTTCTCAAAAAAATATTTCATTGGATGTTAATTCTTTTAATAATATTATTGTCCCAAAATATCAACATATATCTATAAAACCATCATTATGACAATTAAACATTATATAGTTAATGGAAAGTGGAAAATACAAAAGAAATATAGTCTCAGGGTAGTCTAAATTACTAAATCTAAATAGAATTACCATTAGAATTTCATTATAATTAATGCTATGGGAAAAAGTTATTGATTAAATGATAAAACATTCATTATTTATGTATATAGAATTAATGATGTCCATGAGTATTAAACCTTATAACAGTTTCATAAATATCATTAAAGATATTTTCATGTGTACATCTCTTAATATGATAAATGTTACACCAGGGGTGATGAAATTATGTACAATTGATTCAAATAAAATGATCACCTTTATTAGATAATGAATCCTTATTACAAAAATAATCTCAATTTTTCCACAACTAATAAATAGATGAAATTTTTTAATTCACTTTTTTACGGACCGTCATAAAATAAAATTATTTTTTGTCACATAATATGTATAAAATTTATGTATTATTAATTACTCTTAAAATTTATAACTTTCATTAAATATATCATTACATAAGATTTAAGATAATTTAGTTTAGATTATTTTATTCAATGGACTGAATTTAATTCAATGAAACCATGAAGTAATTTATGTAATTGTTTTTTTTCAATTCATCAAAACTAAGAATGCAAGATATCCCAATAAATAATTTTTAGGTTATTTTGAAAAACATATGATGAATGGTTTTCAACACATTGGACATTTTTTATTTCAAAAATATATTAATATGATTTAAAATTATATAGAGGAGTAGAATAAGTCAATGTATATGAACTTAAAATGAAAAATTTTAAAACAATATTATTTCATGAATCAAAATTAATCTTAAGAGTTTCTCCTTGTTAATAATTTTTATGGATGAGTATATATTCTGGGTAAGAGTACATAAATATTACCTTATATTACTTATAATTTTTAAACAATTAATCTAAATTAGATCAAGTATGTGGATGGTGAAAATTTAGAGAATAAGAGAGGATTCTCAAGTTATTATATGTATGACATATAAATAGAATTTATCTTTAAATATATTAATATATTTATTTATATATTTAAAATTTTTATTTTTATAATATTTTATTTATCTAATATTCTAATTAAATCAATACATTTTTTTATAATTAATATAAATAGTGTCACTCTAACACTCTTTACCCAAAACATTCATCCATATTAGCCCCACCTAGCCCCTCATGAATCTTATGAGGAGATGACTAATATTATCCATGACCTTATTAATATATTCAACATAAATTAATATCTTAATGACAACTAATTTATATATAAAATTAATTTAAATATGATATTTAAAAATTGATGTTATATGTTTTGCGATTTCTAGTAAAAATATTATTCATTCATTCATTACTAATAATTTTAATTTGAATAAATTAACCCATGGTTAATCATAAAAAAACATATATAAATTCATTTATCAAATTTTAAATTAGTCTCTGTATATTTTTCGTGAATTTTAACAAAACAAATACTAATTTTGTACTAAAAAATATATCACATATTTTAAAAGTTTGAAATCAAGTTATTTTATAACCCAATCCTAAAATAATTTCAAATTGAACATATAGGATTACAATTTTATATTCAATTTAGAGTTCCCTATAATGTTTTTAAGGGTTTTATTAATGTTCAACCCTACTTGTGAAATTTTAAGTGTTATAAGAATCAATGATTTGTACAATATTTTTATAATTGAATGTTGAAATTAATTTATTATGAATTTTTCAACATCTCATGTAGGATTAAACGATTTTAATAATCACATGAAACTCATCTTCCAACTAAATTAGGTGTATCAAATCACATAATTTTTTATGAGGATGATATTACAAGTGTTGTAATTCCATAAAAAAATTATGAAAATGTGAACATGGGTTGATTTACAAAAAAATGGGAGTTCTCTTTTGGTGAGTAATCCTTGTGATAGGCTTAGAGAACATTTTCACACATGATCATGCATAAAAAGTACAATAATTTTATAATTATTAATTCTATTATAGTGGTAGAGGTATCTTGTATGATATTATTTTGGGTATACTGAAAATAAAAGTAAATTTAATATGGCCACCATAATAGAAATTGTTTTTTAAAGTGGTTGAATTTTTAAATTGAGAAAGAATTAGTGGAAGAGAACATCAAGTATTGAAACATTATAATAAAAAGAATAATGCAATGAAGATGTGAATATGTGATGGACATTTGAAAATATATGGTATCATACTTTTAGAATAGTGAAAATGTATTCCTTAAATGTTCTCAATTTAATGACCAATATCAAATAATGGTTTTTTATTTTTATGAACTATTTTAATTTGTAAATATTTTCATGGAGAGGTGAGTTGTGAATTTTATAAATATTTGTTTATTCGAAAACATTATGATATATAATTTTTAATTAAAGTAACATAAATTTGAAATATTATTTTCTTAATTGGTATTTTTTTATTGTACATGTTAGGAGTCACTATAAAACACGTATAACTTGTATGAAGTTATTAATTGTTCATGTATGATGAAATCAACATTCCTAATGTGATTTATTTTTATTATTATGTTGTAAAATATATGGACTCGAATAAAAAATAGTTTCAACATGGAGTATAAACTCATAATAAATACAACACTTATAAAATATTTGGGTGCCTTATGTTATTTTTTTTCACATTCACATTGTTTGTATAGTTATTCTTTTGAGTTGATTAAAACATAACTAAAAATAGATTTTTATCTCTAGAATAAGAAGTCATGAAATATTTTAATTACTGACTAATTAATCCAATATTATAAGTGTTTTTCCTTTATTAGGACACCCAAAATTGGATTCAATTAATTCCATTCCATCTATAATATCCCCAATAAGTATAATATGTATAATATAATTTTCTTAAATAGTTTTATTGTGCCCACCGTAGATGGAAACAATTTTCATTACTTGGAATTAAAGGTTTTATATATTTTATCTCAGTATAATAATGGTTGATATACCCATACAATGGTATTTATTCAAATTAAAAGGTGTGAACATATTAAATTTTATTATAAAATAAATTTTAATGTTGATGAAATATTTAAAATTCCATTCTCAATTTCCATTCTAATTTTTTTCAAATTGTCATGGGTCTAAAAACTACCATAAATGTTTTTAATAAACATTAGATATATTATTATGTTAATGAAATATTTAATGAATATAATTTAGAAATATATAAAAATTTGATAGAGGAAATTAAAATAGGTATAAAAATAACACATTGATGATTTTTTCATTTGAGTTAATGAAATTTTGAGTATTATTAGTGGCTATGTAGAAAAGTTGTTAAATATCACTACTCTAAGGAATCATATGATAAATTTTGTTTGTATTATTCATATAAAAATATCATATTTAGATGAAAAATATGATTTTTCCATAGATTAGGTATGAAAAAACATCATTCCACTTAAAATAAGGTATATACATACAATTAAAAATACGGTGAATTATGAGATAGAATCTAAAACCAAAGGAATGTCATGTTTAATGGAGAAAAACATTTATGATCAAGTGAATTAAATGACAATGACAATGATGATAAAATTGATTATAATAACATGATAATAATTTCTCTCATCTAAAAAAATATAAAAATTCAATGGTAAAATTAAGGGTAACTTTCACATAAAAATTTTTAAATGTATAACTATTGGTAATTTTATATTCCATTATTCTAATAATATAAAATATAAGTTTGAAACCAATTATCAAGATAGATAATGTCAAAATAATAAATGGTGAATCTAATAAATAAACAATGAACAGGTGTGGAGATAGAAATAAGATATTACCGAGGAGAAAAATATAGATATTGATAAATAAGTATTAATAATAATATACATCATCTAATATATAATTAGAGGATTATGAACCATATAATGCCATTAATTTCAATTTATGTGTGGTGAAGATTTATTATTTCTCTAGTATTGATGAGTAGAGAGGTAAATAAACATAAATTAAACATATCATCAAATTTGAATTTGAATCCATTCATGAGTAAAGTAGAAAGCTTAAGAAGGAGGTAATGTAATGAGGTAAGGGATATAGAATGAACGAAAAAACTATTGATTAATTAATAAAAATAGATGGTTTAATCATTTTAGATCATAAGTGGTCTCTGATGTAGGCTATTAATAATGATGATAGAATGAAATATATTAAATAGAAATTGGATGTGAAAGATAAATGATTTAAAAAGATTCCATAAATGTATCATTACGATAAAACTAAACTAAATATGATAAAATAAGACATCAAGAATTTATTTATTTCAAATTAAAAACCTCTAGAGAGACTAGTTATTATATCATAAAAAAATCAATTCAAATATGTAACTAAATAATATGATTGAGATTCATGTTTGACAAGTACTATAGGTATTAATTCAAAATATGAATAAGTCTAGGATAAATAAAATGATGATTATTATTATCCCACATATGATGAAGAAAATATAATTCCAAAGGGATCATCTTCAAAAAAAAATCATGTTCAGAGAAAAAAATTATAGTAAATATAAAAATATAGATAGTAGGATTCAAAACATAATTTTAATTATTATTGAATAAAAATATTAAATATTTTATTTATATTGTTATGAGATGTATGATTAAAATTATTATATACTATATTATAACATGTTTCTACCTATAAGAATGAATTAATCCAAGTGGTATATTTTATGAGATTTGAAAAGATACATAATTAATGAATGTTGTGGAAAATGAGTCACCAAATATGACTATAAAAATGTAATTGAAGGTTAAGAATACATAATATAATATGTGAACCCAAAAATGTTTTTGTTGAGAAAATTTTGACTAATTTTACCGGTTGAAATTAAAAATAATAAGAATGGTGTTCAAAAAAAATTCAAATGACCTTATTTCATTTTCAAAGTTCCATTGAAAATTGGTAATAGATAAAATCCATTTATCCTTAAGATCGGTTTTCATCACATATATTTTGTGATTATAATCTCAGTATAAATGAATAATAATATGATGGAGGATAAAATAATTTTTTAAAATATGGTTCATTATGAATTAATGGTTATAGAACTAATGAGACTGATTAAATGAAGATAAATAAGATGGCATGATTTATGTGGAAGGGTCGAAACACAATATTCTAAGTGTGGGATAGATATTTGATGATTGTAATGAGGTTTTATATTCTAAAATGTTATACATCATCAAGATCACTAAATATGGGAGTGTCATTACAATAGGATAAAATGTATACATTTATTTCAAATTGATTAAAAAATGATTTATTCTCCATGGGTTCCATAGAATAATTTAATCAATATAATTGGAGATTTAGACACCATAGATAGAGAAACATGATAAAATTCTTGAAACATTAATAAAGGAGAGGTATTCATAAAATTAATAGAGATAAAAAATTTATTTTTTCCACATTTCAAAAGGTTAATATGGTTCATGGGATATATTAAGGTGTAAAAATTTAGTCAACTAAACAATTACAACTCATTCATTAGTATGTGTGTAACCATTTGAGAATAAAATAAACCAAGTCTTATGAATATATAATTATATTCAATATTTATTACTCCCAACTAGAAATTTTGTTTTTCATTATATAAAAGTCATATAATATTTAATGTTTGAAAATAATTCCATGATAGGTTGAGAAGTACATTTGAGTTTACACAGTGATGGTGCTACCAATATAAATAAATAAATATAATTGTAATGTATTAGGGATGTATATAGAATCTTTTTGGATAATAAATAAATATAGAACACCATACACCCTAGAACAAAATGATTTATTAGAAATTAAAAATATGTAAAAAGTTTATTTCAGATATCTATTTTATATTAACATCAAATTTTAAAAAACAATAGTATATAAAATATGTGCATTGTTGTTCACATTAAAAATTAATGTTCAATAGGTATTGGTTCTCATATTAAATGATATTAGAAGTTTTATTAATGAAATAAAACTATTAAATGCATTAATTTTTATTTAAATCCTAGTTTTATTTATATTAAATTGAAAATTTGGGTACTGTTTAATGAAAAAACATGAAGAAAACCCCATTATAGGAATCCTTCATATATAATTTGAAATAAATTCAAGGAAAAAGGGAATCCAAACTTTTTTCAATGTTATTATGTAAAAAATTGAATATGAGAAGAATAGAATGGTTTTTGAGTTATATTATAAAAAAAATAGTTGGAAAAAAGTGGATTTCACAAATATATATATATATATATTGAGAGAGAAGATACAAATCTGAATAATGAATTTCTTGTTATTTCAAACTATACCAAGGATAAACATAATGTTATTTATAATTAAATATATATATATATTCTAATATAGAGAATCTTTTTAATTCTAAAAACAATAATTACATTCAAGATATTGATATAAAAATAATAAGGACATTGAGATTACATAACAAAAACTAAACTCATCTCACTAGTTAAACTGAATAATATTTCATAGTTATTTTATCATGATTAATGGATCAATGAGATTATTTAATACCTTGATCATGTTGAGATTTAATAAACTTTGGAACTCGTTACAAGATCAATACATAAGTTGTGATTAGTAATAAGTGGGTCATTATAAATTATCTAATGAAAAATGGATATGTGATAAGAAATATTGTAAACATAGTATGAAGTAGTTAATCTAAAATAGTAGGTGATGATTTTTAAAAAAATTAACCATAATATATTTCTTATACTATCATCATATTTTTATTAGTGAAATAAAATATACATTAAAATATCTATCAAATGGATGTGAAATATTCTTTTATATTGTTGATTTCAGAAAATAATTTTATAATTTAATGTCTTATGGATTTTATACATTATAGATGTAGAAGCATGTTTTGTAGGGATAATAAAGATTTATATATATATATATAAATAGGTCCCCAGATAATTTTATTCAATGAATGATAAATGATGTAAAAGAATGTAATTTTCAAAATGCAGAGATTATAGAAACTATTATTTGAAAGAGTTATACAAAGGATTACTTATAGACCATATATATATTGAAGACATTATTTGTACAAGAGGTAAAAAGTATATTTTTAAATAATTTTCTACGGAGATGTTGTGACTTTATAATATGTCAATTATAGAATAAGTGAATTATTTTATAGTATTTTAAATTTTCTGAAAGGACTATCATAAGAGAAATATTATATGGAGTTGATAAAGAAGACTCAAATGAAATATTACAAAGAAATCGTCACTATCATATACATTTTATCCAAAATAAAAATTTATATGGTTTTAAAACAAGTTATTCAATAATAGTTCAGAAAAATCATTGGAAGACTTATCTATGTGATTGATTAAAGAACAAAAAGTAGTGTCTTTATTGAGTATTTTTTAATGGTTTTAAAGAGATATATAAGATTTTCATTTACTTGTGTGAAAATTATTTATATATATTTCATTAAAATATTCAACTTATTTCTATTGTATAAAAATACTTCACAATTAATTCAAGAGTTATTTAGATATATATTTTGGGATCGAGGTTACACAAGTAGGAATTCCAATTTTTGTGGCACATTCTTCCATTGTGAGGGTCATGTTTCTTGTTACAAAAAGAATAAAAATATATATTCATTATGAATTAATGAATTAGAGTATATATCGGGAAAACAAGCCTCTAGATAATGTTTGTGGTTGAATTTGTAGCTATATTATTTTAGAGTTAATTTTGAGATGTCACATATTGTATTGTGTGACAATAAATGTATTTTAGTTATTTCAAAGAATCAAGTTCATCAATAATTATATAAGCATACAAAAATCAGATATTATTTTATCATTGAAAATTTGGTTAATGGTTATGTTAATATGGAATACATTTACAGCAAGGAACAAATTATATATTTTTTATCAAAATTAGTGACAAATGAGATGATGATTGATATAAGGAAACACAATTATTATTATACTTCTCTTTTCAACTAAATTGTTTTGTTATGGATCACCCAAATAAAGATTTTGATTATATTGTCAAAAGTTGTGATAAGGAGTATAACTATTTTGTATGATATGTTGTACTCTTCAATGACAATGGAGGACTATTAGAGAGAGTTTAAAAATATTTCCTTATATGTTTTGCATACAGATATATAGTTCCTATGATCCCTATTGAAATATTTAATGGTTTGACTTATCATTAACTTTATTTGAAGATAAATAAATTATTATGATATATTGTTATATTATTTTAATGTTTTTGAGATGTTTTGAAATTCCACTAGGGGTTTTTAAAGTTAATTTTGTGTTATTTTATATTTTCATGAATTCATGGAAGAAGATGAAATTTGGAAATGTAATTCTTTATATGAATCATTTTTTTCGATGAGTTATTTTTTCAATAGGATTATTTTAACATTATTGAATCGTTATTATGCATGAGTCATGTAGGGAAATGAATCTCTAATTGATTGTTTGGTATGTTTTTGTTGAATATTTTTAAAATTTATTTACAGTTACATTTTATTTGTCCAACTCAATATATGTCTAATAGTGGAAACTGTATGAGTTATTGGAATTCAATGTATTAGCAATTAAACACTAAATTTTAATCTATTATATACATTTTATTTATGTCATATTCGTTATGAGACAATTAAAAATCCATATATGTCAATATTCATTGTGTATAATTAATTTTATGTTATATAGAATCCCACAAAAGTTGTGTGTGTGTAATTTAAAACAATGTATGAGTTATTTGGGATTCATTTATATCATCCCTATTTTCAAATAATGATTGTTTTTAAGTATTTTGTATTTGATATTTCTATAATTATATTCTAAAAAATATTATTTTAGACGAAATTAGAGTTAATATCTAGTGTATTAATCTATGAAGATTATTTTTTTATTAAGTAAATTTTATCAGATGAAATCCATTATGCAAGAGGATGAAATATTATTGTAAAACGGAGGAAAAATGAAATATTCTATGACATTTTATATTTATGAAGAATTAAAATTGTCAAATAAATTTTCTAAAAATTATTTTATGGGAATATTATGTTGTTCCAAATTTTTTATAATCACATGAAAATCAGATTTTGATTCATGTTGTGTTACTAGGTGATATGAGTTTTCAAGACTTGTTCCACGATGTGCAGTATGAAGAATATTGGAATGAGTATAATTATATTAATATAAATAATAGATCACATTTGTTTAATTATGAAATTCAAAATTAAATTTTAATTGTTATTTATATTATAATATAGTGATCACTTAAGAATTTTACCAGAGTGTTTTATTTAGTTGTTAGAATAAAGGTAATGATATTTATAGAATTTTAATTATGATGTTGGAGTCTATTATTTGTTATGGGTTTGGATAATATTATCTTTTTAGATTGAGGTTAGAGGAAATATGTTTAAATTATCATTGTTATTTCTATATGAAATCTCGTGATATGTGGTTAGATAAAAATTTAGATATGTTGAAAATGACATGATGTTCAATAATATTATCTCCATATAAAGGTTGTATCAAATAGTGTGAATTTTGATATCGATAAAAAAGGAAATGAATATAATATTGAGTAGTGAAACTATCTGAGAAAAAGAAGAAGAATAAATAGTTAATGCAAAGATTCTGGTGAGATTCGAATGTCATTATGGTCAATATTTCAATGCTAAAAAGTAGAATACATTTGATATTGTGAATATACTGTGCATGAACCAAATTGGATTTATTATTTCCCTCAATTAATGTTTCTTAACTAAATTAGTTAGATATTTTCCAAATATATCTAATGTTTTAAGGGGAGGATCCATAATTTGCTGTCGATTCAACCTGAATCATCAACTAGTCTTTCTCAAATGGTTCTATTTCTTATATATAACATGACGTAGTCAACATAAAAAGACTTATAAGCAGTTATAATTTATAATAATTAGGTATATTTTTAAACCACCCAACCCATTATTATTTTTTTATGTGATTATAGTAGAAACTATGTGGTTGGTGATAACAATAGACTGTAGTAAGGATTCAGATCTCACATTATTGTTCCAACATTAGAAAAAATATTTTTTTTATTTTTTTATTTATTTTTTATTTTTATCATAAAAGATTGTGAGATTTAGTTTCAATATATAATATTTCAACAATTCATTAAGGTTGGTTTATCAAATATAAATATTAAATAATATTTTATTTCACCACAGATTTATCCCCCACTTCTCAGTTATAAAACATTTCCTAGGTCTCCCTAAAAAATATTTAATCTATATTGTCTAAAAATATTTTTTAACATTTAATTGGATACAAAATACTAATATTATTAAATTGAGAAAAATAAAATTATAAATAGTGTATCATGAATCATCAATTAATCTAATTTCAGAATCATTTTAAATTATCCTATAATATTATTCCAAAAGAATTATTTTAAAAAAACAAAATTAGTCTCATTGATATAGTTATGGGTAATCATAATTAAATATAAAATAATTTTAAGAAAATATATAAAATCCAAACTCAATATAGGAAAAAATGAATTAGAAAATAGGAAAATCTACCAAATAAATATGTTTGAACTTATTTAATAATTTATAACTATTTTTCAAATTTATAAACATCATATGGAAAGTCAAGATTAATTAAAGTTGGAGGTTTCTTAATAAAAACCTCATTAAGAGTATTAACATATAAAAAAATTATAAATTTTTTTGTAATATCAAATTCAAATAAAATTAAAAAAATTGATCGATTCACGCCTATAAACTAGAGAAAATATAACATAAATATAAAATAATTATTTATTGTTATATTCTAAATAAATTACATTAATTATACTTATAAATGAAATTTTTTCATATGTGACTGTTTTTTTAGCATTGGTTTAGTGCTGGAAGTAAGATAATTAAGTGTTACACAAAAAAATTCCCAAAAAAATAACTTTTCATGTTACTTTATTTTACCTTTCAAAGCTATATATCAACAATCATTAATGATTAGTTCCAAAAGGGTTTTTTTAATTAATGTAATGAGATTTTGGTAAAACATTAAATATTGTGTGTAAATAAGTTCTTTGTTTATGTTCCATTATTGAGATTCGTAATAAATTTACTCAGAGGATTATATTTTAGAAATTTAATATCTTTATAAGATTATAATTTTTTTGAAATTCAAAATGGCTAGTTGAGAAATTTTCTATCATGTAAATAAGATTATCGATTTATTTATAATGTTTTTTTAATTCAAAAATTGAATATACACACATGCACACACATAAAAACACATAAAAACACACACATATATATTTATTACAACATAATGTGTTCTATGATTAAATATATTTTATTCAATAAATCCAATAACATGACTATATATTTTTTTAGAAATTATATAAAAAAAATTATAATAAAACAGTTATTTAATTATTACATTAATGTAATGTAAAATAACTTTTTATATATATTCACTAAATATTTTTTAATGAATATGGTAAAATAATAAAATTTTTCATCACATGTATATGTAAATCTCTTGGACATAATTCCCCATAGGAATCTTTTATATGAATATTATTTTTGAAATAAATAAAAAATCTTTTGAAAACATATTTTTAAGAATAAAAATAATTATAATGAATAATGTATATATTTTTAAGTCAATTTATATAATGTTATATATGTTATGTATAAGTTACATGACTTTTAAAAATGTATAAGGTATCCTTTCTAAATGTAATAGAATAATTGGAAAAATAATTATACGTTAAATCATTTCATTTTTTTATAATTAAATTTTGAATTGTTAGAATATAAGTTTAATAGAATTGAAATAATTTTTTAATCCAATATCTCAAAATTTTTCATTTTGAGACTTTGGTATTTTTTAGAATTTAAATGTTTGTAGATCAAATACAAAAATATGGAATATGAATATAACATATTTTACAAATGTGTTATGATATAAAATTTATTTAACAATTGAAATTATACTTTACATCACCTATAATATATTTTATTTAATAAAAGCTAATTTAAATAGATTATAATCCACTACCAATCGATAATGTTAATTTAAAATATAGAACTTGTTAATACCATCTAAAATAAAATTACTAACTCCTTCCCAGGTATACTTTTTTGAAAAATATTATTTATGTATTTTAATTTAGTAAAGGGGATGTATATATGTTATTTCAATTAAAATAGCCTTTATATTTAATAAAAAAACATGGTTGGTAATAACTTATTAATTTTAAAATGTGAATAATTAATAACATAAATCCAAACTGGATAAAATATAGAATTTATCAAATATTCTTCTCAATCACTATAAATTAATCCATATCAAACCATTTTTCAACACATTAAATATATTTATTTCGGTTATCATTTCATTTTCAAAACTATTTCCATAGTTTTGAATCATCATTGGATTTAGGGTGTTAAATCTCAAAAATACAAATTGATAAGAAAATAAAGGAATTAATTTTCTCCATATTAGTCTATGACTTCTTTCTTTATATCTTCTTTTTACCTTAGTTCATTATATCCCTAATGATAAAGAATTTTGGTTTCTTTAATTAATTTAACAAAATTACTCATGGATATCCTCTTCAAATATCATTTTTTTTCATTCACAAGATATCGTTTACAGAAATATTAATAGATGATTGGAAGAGGGTATTATTCATATTTTCATTGGTTAGTATAGATTATATATCATATAACATCTTTTTATATAAATATATTCTATTCTTTACTATTGGGATCCATATATCAATCCAAAAAAACCTTTTTATCCTTCATTCTTACAATAATAAGAGTGTAAAATTCGTAAATTTCTCAAAAAATATAGTGTATATCTTTAAAAAGTGTACAACCTAGATATAATAACTTATTTATCATAAAATGGGAATTTTAAGAATGTTAATTAAAATAGAATTTTTTGTAACTCCCCAGTATAAGGGGATGATTAATCTCGACCACATTGAAGGATTTATAATATAATGATGAGTAGAATTTGTAATTGAAAAATTTGTTTCCTATATTTTTGATGTAGGATCCCCATGGTGATCTGTCATCTATCTCATATCATCATGAATTCGATCTCTATGTTTATAACTACCTAAATGGTTTTTATAAACATTTAATTTATTCTCAAAATTTTAAATTGCGACTCTCAATAAGAAGGTTGGTACCACTAGGATAACTGGTCCAAAATTTCCATAGAACATATATGATGGGGTATTGAACTCAAAAGAGTTTATGAGAATGTGCATTGTTTGTTAGAAAATATTGTTTATCATTTGATATTGGTTAGTTCTCTCTCATCTACATTCATATGGTTTAAGTAAGATTTCTCTACTTATAGGTGTTATGATAAATAATATGGTCCGATATACGGTGTAGTATTCTACGTATCAATCAACTCATTTTCTAAAACACATAGATGATTATATGTATAGGATGTATCACATTTTTCCAAGGAAAATGGTTTGTAATCAACACTTATATCTTGTTTATCATTTCATCAATATAAAATATTGACATACTAGTACATACCGGTAATATCAGGATATCACAATGTGATTCATTCCCAACATAAATCATAATTCATATGAAGTAATATCAATTCATAATTTTTCATTAAAAAAATTTTCTCTTAAGATAATTTTTAATCAAACTATTTTGTTTTATTTCATCATCCAGAGAAAGGGAGTCCAAATCAATTCTAAATACAGGTGTTGGGATAACCAAATCATTGAATTAGTGTAATATAATTTAATTGAAATCAACAGGTCATGGATAACTAAGCCATCTCTTAGTATTATATTAGAAAAAAAAATATTAATATGGTTTTATGGATTAATTGCTTCATATATATTTAAATATTCTTTACAGATAAGAATTTTATAGCTTGGGGTAGTGTTCTCTTTTTTTTGGTTTGTGGTGATTTGAATCTCCATTAGTATTGTCTCTCAGTGATGGTAGAACACTACTACATATTTCACTAAATATTTATTTCTGGAATTCATTTACTCTATTTGATTTTGAAAAAATTACTCTACCCTAACCTGGTACTTTGAGGGTCCTCATACTTGTAATTAATCTATTATTATAAGTGTTCCCAAGGATAGATTGGGTAATTAGGTGAGTTGATAGGAACAGATGTTCAATCTCAAAATTAACAAGGATCGATATTACATAAAATGTATGATGTATGGTGGTGGTATTGTGTTTAGGACATAGGGTTCATTCAGTAAAACCTTTTTATTATTTTTTAAGGAGGGAAACTGCTTTAAAGCTAATGCCCACAAAATTATCAATGGTATCACTCTATATAAGACGAACAGTCTTAGAATCCCAGTTATTGAACTTGAATATAGAATGGTGATCAACTAAATAATTAGGAACTCTATCAATCCCTACGACATTGATTATTCTATCAAAGCCTTAAATTTATTCTCTTTTAGAATGTAGATATTTTCACACTTAGGTACAGAAAAACAATGTATATCAGTAATTAAATTGCAAGAGTGACTAGGTATAAGAGATGGTGTTTTACTATTGTATTTGTTCAATTATATTTATCATTATTAGTATTATTCATTGGGATTACTTTTAATATCATTATCTTCATCTTCCATTATGTCCCATACTTTTATCTTCTCACTTTTCAAGATTAATAATAATCTTACCCTCGATCTGTCAACACAAATAATAACACTATTAAATAAATGGTATATTTAAGATTTTTTCTAATTTACTCTCTTAAATTAAATTCCATGACTACCGAAAGATTCTTGAATACATCATTTTTCATTTTAGTTAAATCTATTATCATGCATATTTATGTCTTCTATATATGGTATTATAGATATGTAATTTATAAGGTTCAAAATAATTGTAAAAAATAATAATGATATATCTGGTTGTTCCATTAAAATACCTTTATATGTACTCTTTATATAGGAATATGTGATACATTAGTATCCAAGATGAATAGTTATGTATATTATTATTACAATAAATGTATCCCCAATATGAAATAGACATATTAGTAAACTAATGTTGATGATATATGGTTCTAGTAATCATTTCTATTATATTCCTCCAATATAATAATTTCTAATCATTATTCCTGTCATATTATAATCTTTGTAGTGAAATTATAATCATGTGATTAATAATTTCCTTCTTGATAATCATTTCACTTGAATCGTTCCAAATAATACTGATCCATAATTTTTTTTACCACCATTATTATTTACATTATAAATATCTTATTCATTAATATCGATTATCTTCCATGTTATTCTATCATTTGTTTTTGGATTTTTATAAACAAAGATCTACTTACCAATCCCTTTAAACACCATTGATTATTATTTCCTATTTAATAATTATTTCAACAATAAAATAATGTTTATTAATTATTTATTGTATAAAATTTATTATTATAAGAGTTATATGGTCGGTGGGAGTGTAATTATTTTTTCTTACAATTTATTAAAAATCTCTTACATCTAGAGATATTATATATATATATATATATAACTAAAAAAATTGTAATTACATGAATTTTCATATATCATTTCTGTCATGCCTATTTAGGATACACTAATATAAGATGACTAGCCTTCAGACAGGGTTTTGTTACAACAATTTGGGAAACTGTAACATTATACGACCTAAAGGATAGTTCATTAAAATTATATACATAGTTCAAACCTACAATCATGTATTTAAAAAACCATTACTATAGGTTGGTATTTTTTACCTATAGTAGTAGATTTGAAAAACAATGATATTATCTTGATCTATTTGTCAGAGCTTTTCACAACTATGACCTTACTCAAACTACAATCGAATTATTGAAATACAATGACATAAGCTAAAAATTTATTAAATTTTATTAGAATATTATTTAAATTAAAAATTTACTATTTATATTTTATATGTATTATTTTCTGTAAAAAATTGTTTCTTAGTATAGTGGTTAACTTGTCTCTGTAACAACATAGAAGATGGACTATTAAAACCTGATACTGATTTTTTTTCTTTATTATTGGATACATAAAGAAACAATTTTAATTCCATTTAAATATGTCAATACTATGATTATAGTTACTCACTGACACCATTTTACAACCATGATTATTGGTGTTAGATACTAGTCATATTTTTAAAACCATGATCAGAGTGTCCTTATGGTCATAGTTGATTAATTGTGACTTATAAATTTCCATAATGAATGTGAGACACATAATTTATAAAACCATGATGTTTGTGTACTATCTCAATTTTGGAGTCCATTGAATTGGATTTAATTCGTGTAAATAGCCCATTCTTTTTGTACTTTAATAAATAGGACATATGAATTTTCATTGTATGTATTTTACCCCATGTTTATGCTTTTTAATAATCATCCTTATTTATGTAACATTTTTATTGATAATATTTCATTTTATTTATGATAATATTTTATTAAATCAGAATTTTGATATTATAATATATTATGATACGTTGACAAGAATAAATGATAGCATTAGCTAAATTTTTACCTTACTATTTGATTTAACTGTAAAATGCCATTAAAATGAGACATTTAGTGGGTTATAAGTTCATTGGATAATTTATAAATATTAATGACTTTTTAAATATTTTTTTTATATTATATTCCAACATGTAATTCCCTAAATTACAAAAAAAATGTTACTTATAAATCAGAGAATAATTTAATGAAATAAATTCACATGTAATGTAATAATTTTTTTATACTACTGAATAAAATTCGTATTTTATAGCATGTGGTATTAATCTTTGCATTAGATCACAATTTAGTTAATTTTGAAATAATATTATTAAATATTAATAAAAAACTTGTAGATTATGTTAACTATTTTTAGTTCAAATGTGAAAAATATATATAGTAAAAATTATATTTTGGTTTTTTAAAGTCGTATTTTTAAATTATCTAAATAAATATTATTGAATTTCATATATAAATAAAAAATATGTGTACAGTAAAAACCAATATAGAGACATTAGTTAATAAAATAATCCATATATTTTCTAATAATGTAGGATGATTAAATGGATAGAAATTACCTAGGAAATATGAGGATAAATGATGGCAATTAGGGATAGTAAATATACACATATGGAGTATTCAATTTCCCCACATCATGTGACTTTAGTAATTTAGGCATTCTTGAGGTAATTAACTCCATAATTTAATTTTTTTAAATCCCATTATTCTTAAAAGGATGTCAACTTATTTGGGTAATATATTCACAACACTATAATTATTAGAGAAAAAGAAGACCGTGTTAGTAGTATATACACTATAAAGGAAAAATATATTATCGTACAAAATAGAGAAAAAATTAATAAGGAATAGAATATTAAATTAATTAATTATGGGGATTGTATAATTTTATTTAATTAAACATTTTTTAATTAAATGTTGCTCATTGTTGAGATATAATTCATAAAACTAATGAAAATTCACACTGAAATTATCATTACATATATTAATAAATATATTAGGTTATCATGTTATGACTCAATATTTTTTATTATACTATTGTGTAAAATTTGTGATTTTACAATGGAAGATTGAAAAATAATAAAATTATATTATAATATTTTGCATTATTAAATATATTATTAACTTTTTTTGTTAATAAATGTTAATAGGTTTAATATACTCCCTGATGGGATAATATTGAATTTTATAAGATGATATAAAGGATGAATGAATTTTCATGAAAAAAAATTTTATATATAAATAATGATGGTGGAACATCCTATATGTTAGTGGTATAGACTAAAACACACCATCTATTTAATATATGAATATTAATGGTTAGATAAATATATAATAAGTAGTATTGTGGATATATTATTTTAATAATGATTGAATTGTGGAAAATATTATTTTATGTTCGTATTTGTGAGGATAAATCGTTTATTTAGATTTCCAACATCTTCATTAATGATTTTATTTGATTGAGGTTGATAATTATGTTAATAAATTCCAAATTTAATGCGTACATAATGTGAATCAATGTCATCAGCCACTAAATCATTAGAGAAATATTTTACATACGACCCCACTTTTTGAGTTATACCATTTAATTAATATTTAAATTTTTTATATATTTATTTTCAAAATATTATAATAATTTTTATTAGATTCTTTTCAAATATATTGATTTATATCATTAATATTAATATAGAATATTCATTACCTATATCAAATTCTATAGTTTAATTTACTTGTAAAGACCCAAAAATAGATAACTATATACACTAAAATAATTAAATCATATTTTTCATATTTTGAAGAAAATTATTAATAAAACATATATTGGATATTCCTATAGTGTATTTTATTTTAGTTATGGTTATAGATTGTTTCTCATCATAAATTAGAAATAAAAAATATTGGGTTTAGTTCTTTAAACATAAACTCCAAATACGACCCCTATTTGTATAATTTATAACTAAATAATGAAATTATATTATATTAAAATAATTGTTTCGTTTAATATTATTTCATAAGGATGTATATGGATGTCTCACCTAAATAGTAGAGATGATTGAGAATAAAAATATATGAAATGAGTATTGGGAATTAATTTTTGGATATATTGGTTGAAGTTATTTTTTAACATCCATAAAACATAAATGTGGAATTATCAAGTGAATATTCAATGGATCATAATCTTTATCAATGATTTAATATATATATATTTCTATAAGTAAATTATCTTTTATTGAGAAGAATATATATGATAATAGATATAATCTGTCAATCATCCCCGGGCAACACATTGGGAGATCATGTTACTTTTAAAGAAGAAATAATGAATCCGATTATATATTGATTTGATTGGTCTGAAAAATATTAAATACTATTATACACATCCACTTATGAGAATTTAGGATTTGTTAGTCCTATATCATAGGGATAAATATTTTTCAAAAACTGATCTTAGTTATCGATTTCATCATATTTATATATAATGAATAAAAATATGCTAAAGACCATAATTTTTGTGCACATGTTTTTTATAAATCATGATATCTAATTTGTGAATTTAAAAAATATATTATTTAATTATTTTCTTGAAGTAATTATGTAATTATATATAAATTATATTTTCTTGTATCCCATTAATTTGTATAAGAATGAAGAAGAAATAATTTCTTAAAAAAATTGTACTAGATGCATTTTTTTGTGAAGATAAAAATGTATAATTTTTTTTCCTAAAAGGTAGAGTTTTGTAGGGAAAATCATCTCAAGGGAAGAAAATTTACTTGATCATTTAATGAAAATTAACAGATGTGTTGTCTATATATATATAAAGTGGACCAATATAAATTTTTTCATAGTTTAGTTTTTTATTTGAAATATTCCATGAATGATTCATCCTTAATTATCATACACATAAAAAAATAATCATGTCTCTGTAGACATTAAACTATGTGAAAGATATCAAATATATTTACTAGAGTTTGGTTAGGTTATTTTTCTGACTATATATTCTAGAGATGAATGTATTACCATATACATTACACCTCTATAAAGGATCTAGGTTTTTTCTTGATGTCAAATGCGAATCAAATGTTTTTAAAATATAAATAAATATTTACAAGTATAATTATACAACTCATGACAGAGAGATGGAAAATATTATTTCATCCTTCAATATATTGAATCATTATCTATATATCAAGAGTCATTTATATTTTGATAATATATATTTACAAAACATCAAATAAAAGTATAAATATGTTATATAATAAATATAAATTAACTATTCGAATAATTATGATTACATAATATATTATAATATAAGGATGATGAAATTTTTTTAAATTTATTCTGTTCAAAATATTATAAATTTATAGTTTAATTTTAATGTATGTGTGATCCTATGATTCATTATATGTTAATTTCATATGTATGAATCATTAGGTAATTAATTACCTCAAATAAATCCAATAACATTTAATAAGAAGAATTTCAATAGAAGATCAGTAGTAACCAATAATCTAATTTTTTTTGAAAGTGAATTGAAGAAATTAAAAATGTAATGCTTCAAAATTCAATATCAATAATGATACTGTCATTCGATTTTTTAAAGAGTTGTTATTTTTATTTTGTGGTCAAGTTAAGAAAATATTTATAGGATAATGCACATAAAATGACCTTATAACCAGCATGTCTAGGCAGAAGAAATGATTCTGACTATTTATTAAATAGAAGAAAAAAGGGTATAGAGGATACGGGTGGGGTTAAACAACGGGGCTTTCCCTCATCTGTCAAAGCACAGTGTTACAGATCATAATAAAACATATCATTCCTATACTCCGAGTCATCAGCAGATTCCCATTCAGATTGGGACTTACCCTAATTGAGGATGTGGTGAATATCAGAGTTAAACTTTCCAGATAACATAGAAGATCGGGTACACACCGTACGAGGCATTTTAGAATATTCCATCCTTGGACTTTGTTTCAAGGAAGCAGGAGTGGAGTCAACCTTCCCTATTCCAGAAATTAGTGCATATTTGAAAGATGTAGGGCTGCCTCCTTCCACCTCTGATATGCCACCCCACTTACCAGATATCCTAGAGGAACTCAAGATATTTTGGATCTCTTGATGAAAATCTATAGGGGTCACAATGTTAGGAGTCATCTCATCAGTCTCAACATGTAGCAAGTCGGCATCAAGACTGTTATCCTTTTTTCCAGTCCCAACTAATCTAGTGGGATTAACCACATAACTCTCCTTGGATGTAGTCTCCTTGTCAAAATCTGCCTAAGCATTGGATGGATAACCCATCGGGGATGCAGAATTTACCCAAGGCTGAGAGGGACCAATGTTGACTCTCAACGGTGATAAATCCACTATCAATCCCTTACATTTCAAAGATAGCGGATGTAAATCCACAGAAGCTATCACATTAGACTTATTGGAAGATGGATTCGAGTTATGATCAAGGGGTTGCAACAAAGAATCATCATTCTTATCAGATTTACTTCTACATAGATTGGATAGATTAACCTTTATCCAACATTTATCACAAACTATCTTCCTCTGACATAGGTCCAAAGTGTGCAAAAATGCCAGGAATTTACTAAAAAAATGTGGTTTTCTTTCATAATCAACATCAATTTGAATGTCATCCGTCAGAGAGGAAAGTGTGACCTTGTCAATCAGAATGGAGCTAATATCGATCTCCACTAACATCCTGGAAAAATTTCCAAACCGAGCATTCTCGGTCTACTTGTCGAGTCATCTTGGATTCCAAATTGCCTTGCCAATATCAGATAGAATATGTGGATGCCAAAGGACCCATTTAAAGCCATGGAGACGAACTGATAGTTGACAAAAGGTATTCCTCACACGTGAAGCATTGATGTAAAGGGACCATTCAAGAAGGTGAAGCCACCCAGGCTTCAAATAAAGAGATACAACGCTCCACACATGAATTTTCAATGAATTTGACGGAAAAATGCAATGAAAGAATCCACAACCAAGAGATGCACACCTCCAATCTTATAAGCCCGACAAAAAAGATATCTTCTTGACCAACTCCTCAAGACACGAAGATTTCTTCCCCTTGAGAAATAAAAGACGCACAATCAAGTAGGTTTTACCAATTTCAATTATTTCAGCAAATACTTCCAGATTCGCTTCAACATGAGCTGAAGACCTCTTTTGTTGAATTCTTTTAGAATATGAATCACAATAAGAGGAAAATGCAGGCCGCAACCCATTTCAATGAATTCTTTCAAAAAATTAATGTTTCTGAAAATTAAAATTATTAATCATTTATAGTTTTATATGTATATGTATAACTGTATATAAAATCATTTTTCCTTCAATTATTCTGTTATCCTTTTCTTAAATTTATTCATCAACATCACCCAACCATGGAAGAATAATATTTGATCATGAAGACAAAATAATACAATTTCTTATGTTTAATGTGATTCAATGTTAGAGGTCAAATATTCTACTATATCAGTCACAAAAATAATTTATACTTTCCTAATTTAATAAATAAACTCTACCTTTCATCAAAAAAATCATCAACATAAAATACCATGTTTTCTTATGTTGATAAGATATATGGATCATGTACTTCACTGTCATAGCCATCCACCATGAGAGGTAACTTCACAGAAGTAAATTGTAATGTTAATCATTTAATAACCAAGGTAATATTGACCCTCCTTCATTATAATAAAACATCTAAAAAAATTTGCAATTTAATGTGACAAAATATGTCATATTTACAATGTATCCCATTTACGAAACTATAAATATACCTTTTCACATTTTTTTTAAAAACTCTTCCAAATTGACTATAGAAAATTTGAATCCATTCACAATATATGTATCAAACATGATATCTAAATAGTGGACCTCAAGATAGAAACAAAAAATACTCTAAAAACGCAACTCGAGTGTGGTTGTCAATGATCAATGAATGTTAATTCACATTTTTATATTAAAAAGAATATTTTTAACCTAATATTTATGTTAATTGCAATATTTATTAACATAAATGTTTTGAAAACCATTCTACAATCTATTTATTAACATCATTTATTATATATTTCTAATTGAATATTTGAATTCTCATGCATCTCTTTTTCTATATCTTAAACACTACAATAATGAAATATGGAATTTTAATATTGATTAACACTTATCAATGTGCTTTTAGTTATTCTATTTCTGTCACCATATTATTTGAGATCCTTCCAATAGGTTCCCTGATAGATGGAATGAATTCTAATTTCCCATGTACTTGAGATGATTCGATTTGTTTTTAACAGGTATAACTCAATTTAATCTATTGTTGAAATAATTCATGTATCAAAAAACATTAATAAAATGTAATGGTAAACTTTCATAATAAAATATGTCCTTCAGGTTGACATTTATTTTCACATATTATTTCATATGACTAAGGTATCTATGAAATAAATTAATGAAATAGAGTTATATATTTAATAAAATTTCAATAATGATTTACAGAAAATTAATATTAGATAAATAATGTACCTTTCAATTGGATATATATTTCATAAATGTTTGGTCCCTCCTTAAAATGTTTTCCTGACCAAATAGATGGTAAAATGAACACAGATTGTAAAAAATTATGGAGGAAAAAATTGAATATTCTAAAAAGTTTTAGTAATAATATATCGTGAATCAATTCAATATCATATAGTTGTAGAGGTTTTTCATGTATTTCTATAAAAAATTTCCTAATTGAAGTAAAACAATATGATCATTTTCATGTAATAGTGAACATAGTAATAGTGCTATTATTGACATTAACAAAATATTTAATCCTGAAATTTAAATCATAGTAATCTTTGAGGATTTGAATTGGCAGACCATAATATTTTAGTTGAATACCAATAAAATTATTTCATATGTTTTAAAAATCATTTTATATTATCATAATTCATATAGTTAATTGAAAATATTTCTAGAATATACTTTCTACTCCCATTTTTCCATATATTTCACATTTTATTCATTATTTCTAATTCATTCTAAGCATTGAGATGTTCCTTCGTTTTTCCATGCTCATTATTTAATTTGAAGATAATTTTTTTATAAAAATTATTTTCTTTATGTATAACACCATGATTAAGTCCCAGAAAAATAAGTTCTCAATATATGAGTTTGAAAAATATTGTTTTTCAATCCATAATTGCATTCTAATTTCAAATCACGATGCTCTAATAACTTCTTTCCCACTATCATTCAAATGATTCACATTCCAAATAATTGTTCCAAATTTTACGATTAATCCCAATAATTCATAACATATCAAAAAATTGGGAGATGATATACAATAAAAAATCGCATTGATTTTGGAATTGTTCAACCAAAATATATGAGATGCATCATGAAATATGTTATAACACAAACATGTATATATAATATTGAATGATTCCGCTCATGAGACCTATGCATACTATTGGTGTGTTCATCATGCCAAACAACATTATTATGATTTCCTGATGTTCTTCTACCACTACAAGAAACTGTGGACTCATTACATCAACTGTACTGTGGGTCATTCTAGCTAACTGAATAGTGATCTATTGTACCCTCTTATGTGTGATTCAATCTTATACTTCAATGTTTTCCTTCTCACTAACAAAGGAAAAATGGTTCCCATATCTATGGATACACAAAACTGTGCACCTAAAAAAGTCAATCTGAGCATTAATCATGGTAGTCCATTGTAATGCCCCAACCCCAGTTACCCAGATTCAGTGTATTATTACATAAAATTGGAATGATCACAAGATATGAGATTTCTAATGACCGAGCGGTTTAGTAGCCTTGAAAATACTAGAAACATTTATAAGTTTTACATTACATTATAAAATGAAAAACTACAACAAAATTTTCTCCAAATACAACACTCAAATCCCCTCATACTATCCCTGCATGTCAGTCATAAAATACTTCTTCACATCCTAGAAAAAATAAAACATAGAAATGTGTGAGCTCAGATGCTCCGTAAAGATAACAATATAGCGGAAACATTCATAAATAAGAATAGTCATTTAAAGAAATGTATAAAACTACAAAAATCTTTTTCAACATTAACTTCATCATAATATGAAAAATATAAATCAAAATAATTCCATTCACATACATATATAGATATTCTACTAGTCGAATAATCACATGTAATATTAATAGCCACATTCATAATGATGGAATGCACAATGCCAGACTTCATTACCACATAGTCAATGCTTTGTGGAAAGACTAAAAATATGATTTTTTGAAGGCCTTGTGCCAAGACACTAGTTTGTCTCATGAGACCTACCATTGCATCGAGGAGCTATAGTGGGCTCCACTCGCCACTTACTATGTCCAATGCATTCCGAATATGAAAAATTTTAAACATAACATAATCAATCAAATTAAAACTAGCATAAAAAATGTCAATAAATTATCCATAAACCAGGAATGATGTAAAAATAACACATCCAAAGTAAAACATATCAAAAAATCATTAATAGATTATGGATGTTTTTTGATATAATAAATCAACTTTGAATAAGCTTAAAATCCATCAAAGGATGTTGACATAGATGAAATCAAAACCTTTTTTAGAGAAATATATCATTATATTTTGAAATCATTTTGGAGTCACATAATTAAAAAGCAAACTTTTATCTTGAAAATATTCTTATAATCATGTAAGGGAAGCTTCGACAATGTAATAATGGCGGAAAATAGCCGCACCCGTCATATATGTTAAAAATATTCTTACCATATATTGTCGTAAAGTTCATAATGTACCTTGATTGGAAAATGACGAAAAGATTACTTAAAAAACATATAAGGTCAAATAAGGGTATAAATGACTTTAATGCATCGTTTATTAAATAGTAAAAATGTTTTAAGATACATTTTTATGAATACACAGATGTAGATGATAAAGAGATTCTTGTAGATAATTACGTATGAACAAACTCAGATAATGAAGAGATTGTGAAATTAACACAAGCCTTGTACTTTTACCTGGTCGAGGGTAGGATAAACTCATATATAATGGTGAAAATAATTATTATTAAATTATACATGAATCATATACATTAATATGATATCATATATGATCTTCTAATATTTCTTTGTTAATGATATTTTAGAAGTATCATCGTTTTGGGTGTTAATGGATTCATTTTTCTTTATGTTATTTGTTATGTGACTCATATTTATTATGTATGGGATTTATCAAATTGATATCTAGAATGATATCTAGTCTTTAAAAATTATTCTTAATAATCAAATAAAAATTAGACTTGAATGTATAGGATGGGGAATGAATCTCATCGTGTTCGTGGAGACGGTAATCCGTGCGTACGCACGAGCGACAATATAATTCTTTTGATATTAAAATCATTTAAAATTGGATGGAATATCATATAAACAGAATAATTATCATTTTATATTTTTTATTTTAAACATTTATACTCATTATTATACCCATCCAAATGATGAAGGTTTTGAAAAACAAACTACACCACGACGTGGAGACGGTAATCCATACGTACGCATGTATGGTGACATGTCATTTATAGGGTGGATAAAATAATGAATATAGTTGTACCTTATTTATAATAACATCATAGTATATAAAAGATACTATAGTTATTATTTTATAATAGAAACAACAAATAAATAGGATGTGGAAGAAGAAAAGAACATGACAGAGGTGACTAAATTTTTACCTTTTTTTAGTTTCTTCCTTTTGATTTGATCAAAATGGATCCATATGAAGGCTTTCTGACTAATGGAATGCCTCTAAGTGTAATTTAGGACATTGGATAGGATATTGGAGAAGGGTTTGGCCAAGCCAAAAGGCTTTGAGGGTGTGAATTTGAGAGAAGGGGAAGTTCCCTTTTATAAGAGGGGTGAGGGGGCACCTTAGGAAAAGATTAAAATATTATTTTATTATAAAATAATTTTCGGTTTCTAATGGCTCAAAAATGAATTATTTAAAGTCTATGGTGGATATGGGTCCAACACCACTCAACTAATTGGTTTTAGATAGGTTTGGGTCACTATATTAACCTTGTCATTTAGATTTAACTCTTAGTTAATTAGTTTCACATTTACTAGGTGTCTATATTTTTATATTACATTGATAATAGACATACTACAAACATTCAAGAGAACATAATGTGGTTCATTAATGACATATATTATATTAATTAACACCTTTTTCCTAAACATAGATATCTAGGAATATAATATAAATTAATAATATAATATTTTCTAAAAAAACTCTTTTATGTCAATTTTCAAACTTTTTGCAATTTTGGATTTATTAAATTCATTAGAGCATTATTACTTCAAACAACGTTCATTTAATCAACCATAACATGTCATATTAACATAAAAAATTAGTATGATTCATAAAGTCTCAAATTAAATTTATTTGGGTATTTATAATATCAATTATTTTAATATTTCATTACTATGATAATTACTGCATCATCATTGTGTCATTAATAAATTAAATTATTTAATGTCAAATAATTATAAATAAAATACCATTATGTAGGAAATATTTTCATATTTCTAATTAATATTTATAGTCAAATTTATTTTATATATAACCCTATATTAAAAATGGTTTAGTTATTAAACATTGAATTTAACTCGTTTAACATTTCTTTAAATATAATAATAATAAATGTCCTAATCTAATCCATGTGAACCAAAGAGGTTCATATTTTATTCGTAATGATATTTTTGGTCTAATTAAACTTAACCAATAGAATTAGGACATGATTCAAGGTAATAATAATATATTTTTACCTTAAATTACCCTATTTACTTTTAACCGTGGTAAATAAAATTCAAAAGTTACTATTCACCAAAAATTATTTGCATCTCCTTAAACAAAATTTTACTTACTGATATCCACCGTGACTCTTGGGTTTTTGAAATTCACCTCATAGAAGCGGTAAAATTATGTTTTATTTAATTTTCCAAATGCTCCTAGGAGATGGGTAAAAGACATCAAAAAGTTCAATAAAATTTTTATATATCTAAAAATATTATAACTGACTCCAATGAATTATATTGAACTTATATAGGTATTATTTATCTGTTTTAACCTAAAATTATTTTAAATAAAATAAATAATTATTTAAATAAAAAGTCAGTTTTAAACAATAACTCTGTGTTTTTCCATATTAATCAAAAATTGAATGTTTTCCAAAATATACAAGAAATTCACCTTAAGATAATTTCAATATTCCGAATCAAAAAATGTAGTCCGATTTGAAAATTAAAATTTAAAAAATTTAAAAAATTTATTATTACTATTCATAACGGCATGTTTGAAAGGTCGCGATGTGTTAGAATATCTAAGTTGCATACAATGCAAGCTATTTCATTATTCAAAGGGAAACATACTATAGAAGGTTTGGGTGTTACATTCTCTCCTCCTTCAAATAATTTCATCCTAAAAATTTATAAAATATTAATGCATAAAAAGATTTGGGTAGTTCTTCATCATAATTTCCTCGGGTGCCCACATTTCCTCTTCCATCTTATGGTTTCTCCATAGAACATTTACCAGATGAGTCGTCCTATTTCTCAACACATATTCTCTTGTATCAATAATCTTGATAGGATCATTGCAATAAGATATATTGGGTTCCAGTTTGAATTCCTCATAGGTATGTTCATGCATTAGGTCAGGCATGTATTTTCCCAATAGTGATACATGGAACACATCATGAACCTTGGAAAGACTTGGCAGCATTACCAAAGGGTGAGCTACAAAACCAATTATTTCTAGAATTTCAAAATGTCCGATGTACCTGGGACTCAATTTAACCTTCTTACTGAAACATATAACACCTTTCCATAGATATGCCTTCAAGAAAACATGATCTTCAACTTGAGATTCTAAATCATTCTTTCGGTTGTCGGTATAGCTCTTCTGCCTACATTGAGTTGCTTTGATATGGGTTTGCATTACCTTAACCTATTCCAGAATTTCCTTAACAAGTTACGGGATTATGAGATTTATTTCACCAACATCATCCCAACATGTTGTTGTGAGACATCTCTTTTCATATAACGCTTCATATGGTTCCATCTGAATACTTGAATGGAAGCTATTGTTATAGGAAAATTATACCATTGATAAATATTGATCACACATACCATGAGAATCATGTGAGAAAAATCTCAACATGTTTTCTATGGTTTTAATAGCCCGTTCTGATTTTCCATTAGTTTGAGGATTGTAGGCAGTGCTCAAATGAAGTTTAGTATCCCGGGCTTTCTAAAGTATTTTCAAAAATCATAATGTAAAGTGTGGATCACGATCTAAAACAATTTATAGGGGTTCTCCATGAAGTCTCATAACTTCATAAATATATAGTCTTGTAAGATGATCAAGTGGTAAATCTTCAATTACATCAATAAAATGTGCAGAATATGTATGATGATCAATAACGACCCGTATTGGATTGTTCTTTCTAGGAGTCTTTGGTAATCCCCAGAAAAATTCCTTCTTAATATTATCCCATTTCCAATCAGGTATGGGAAGAGTTTTCATGACGAATCCATGATGTTGCATTTTATCTTTCACTTGTTGACAAACCGTACATCTTGACACAAAATCGGAAATCTCCCTCTTCATGTAGTCGCACCAAAAATGTTCATTGAAATCTCTATACATCTTTCTGCTCCAATGGTGTATAGAGAAATTGGAGCTATGAGAATCATCCAACAATTCTCTTTTCAGTTCTGGTATATCAGGAACACAAATTTTCTTCTCAAATTTCAAAATTCCATCTTCATACACAATGTCACTCAATCTCCCATCATTCACAGCTTTAATATTCGTTTGAAACACTTTGTCATCGGATTGAGAACACGTTATCATTTCTAGTATTGATGGTTTGGAAACCATTTGAAAAATTATTGATGTTTCACCATCCATGGTTATCCCCATGTCCAACATTACTAGATTCATGTATATAAGATCCTTTTCAACTCTCATCTTGTTCAAAAATCCATGATCCTTTCTACTCAATGAATCATCCACCTTATTTTCCTTCCTCGGGTGGTAGTGTATAGTGAAATAATAATCCTTGAGTAGTTCAAGCCATTTTCTTTGACTCATTTTTAGTTATTTTTGGGATAAAATATTCTTCAAACTCTTTTGATCAGTATAAATATCACATTTTTCAGTATATAGATAGTGTCTCCATATCTTCAAAGTAGCGATTACAGCTGCTAACTCAAGACCAAGAGTAGGATAGTTTTGTTAATGAATTTTTAGCTATTGTGATGCATGGGAAATAAATATATCAGTCTACATAACGACACAAACAAGTCATTTTTTGAAGTATTTCTATAAATAACAAACCCATCATTCCCCGAGGGTAGAGTCAATATAGGATCATTGAGTGATATTCTCTTCAGTTCTTCAAAACATTCTTCACACTCGTTTGTCGAAAAAATTTCAACACATTTACGTTTTAATATGGTTAATGGGTTACCCAATCAAGAAACATTCTAGAAGAAACTTTTATAATAACCTTCTAAAACAATAAAACAACATACCTTAGTTATACTTGTTTGTGTTGGCCATTCTTGGATATCCATGATCATTGAATGATCAATAGAGATTCCATCCATAGAGAAAATATGGGCAGGAAAAGAAATCTCTTGAATCCATAATTCACATTTTCTAAACATCCCATATAATTCATTTCTTCTATGAGTCTTCAGGATAATACACAAGTGATTTTCATGATCTTTGTAACTTTTGGATATACCATGATTTGATCAATAAATACCACTACAAAGTCATCAAGATATTCCTTCAAAACTCTATTAATTATATTCATGAAGATAGAGGGCGCATTAGTCAATCCAAAAGGCATTATTCTAAACTCACAATGTCTGTACCTAGTTAGAAATGATGTCTTCAGAATGTCTTCCTTCTTCACACACAACCAATGATATCAAGATCGAAGGTCAATCTTTGAAAAATATAAAGCTCCAAGAATTGGTCGAATAAATCATCAATGTGTGGTAAGGGATACTTTTTCTTTATTGTTATAGCATTGATCTCTCTATAGTCAATGGACAACCTCATAGATCCATATTTATGCTTAACAAAAAGATTAGGGCCTCCACATAGAGAAATAAAAGGGTGAATTAATCCCTTTTTACTCAATTCCTCTAGTTGTTTCCTTAGTTCCACTAATTCAAAAATGGCCATTCTATAAGGGGTCTTTGATATGGGCCTTGAAACTGGACTTAAATCAATGGAAAACTAAATTTCTCATTCCAGATGATGTCCTAGTAAATCCTCTGGAAACATATCAACATATCCTTACAAAATAGTTACATCCTCTATTTGAACATTCCTTTCCTCCCCCATAGTTATTTCATTATCTACTTCCCCAATAATTGAATTTAGTTGAGCTACTAGGGGTGGCTCTAGATAAGAATCTGGTGGTGGCGTTCCTGCTCTAATGATAAGGTGTTCTTTATCATCGTCATAAAAAATCGTAACCTCCTTCTACGTATAATAATTTTTTGCATCAGTGTCTGAAAACCAATCCATACAGAGGATTATATCAAATTCAGTCATGGGTATGATGATGATATCAGCAAATAAAAACATTTATTTTCCCTAATGGGGACTGATACACAAATCATTATTGCAATGATACATCCCATAAGAGTTTTGACTGAAAAATCCCATGTTAAATAAAATTGTAAATATCTAATTTTCTTAGAAAACATGGAAGATATGAAATAATGCGCTGATCCAGAATCAAATAAAGAATTTGATAAATATTAGGATACCATTAAATTACCATATACTACATCATTCGGAGCTTCAAACTCAGTAGTAGTGATATGTCACGACCCTTCCTCGGGGCCCGTGTCGTGACTACCCCAAGCCCGCCTTCCATAGTCCAGAGGCTGGCGACTAGCACATAAATCCCAGAAAAGGTGAAGGCATTGCCTTTGAAAAGTAAACAAGCACCATAGAGTAAGCAAGCGGAAAAATAAACACTAAGTAAAAAATGTAACAAGCTGGGATGAAAGTAAAAGGGGCTAGAAATACAAGCCCAACTATAAAGTACAACTGAAAGGGGAAAACAGCAACTGAAAAGAAAAGCCGCAGCGTCGAGCCGTCCTCTGGAGATCCCACCTGAAGGGTGGGTACAGATAGCCTCCACAGCTCCTCAGTCCAGCCGTCCGCTCTGAGTAGGTCCCACCCAATGGTCCACCTCCAGGTACCGCCCTTCTCCACAATCCTCCACAACGATCAGCGTTGTCTGTCATCTACAACCAACACAACGAAGTGCGAGCATAGCCCGTGCAGGGGTGAGTATAAGCTACTCAGTAGGGACCCCGAGACCCCCGAAGGTCTCCCGAAATCCACAAAGGATAAACCACGACGGAAAGATACAATCACAAAGTAACATCCGACACGGCTTAGGTATATGCCCATACATATACCTAAGTCATCTATTTCTGATCGGCTCCAACATCCAAGCCCAAGCACAACCTAGTCCACACAGGAAAGCAAAACGTATACCAACACAGGATAACAAAACACAATCCACGAAGGAGAGAAAAGTAATACACATAAGATAGCTCAACACAATCCAAAAAGGAGTGTAAACAGTAAATCCACACAGGATAGTTCACCACAATCCACAAAGTAGAGTATCACAAGATTCAGCTCACACAGGTATACTTCTTGTATGGCGATAAAAATGATCACTGATCCATCTAAGTCGTCGGACCCACAAAGGATCGAAAGGTACTAACCCCCGCAATGAACCACACAGGACCAGACTCACACATAATCAATAGGTAACTAACCCCCCCCCCCCAAAGACCCACACAGGATCGGGCCCACACAGGACCTGTAGGCGCTAGATCACACAGAACCGCTGAGCGCTGACCCACACAGGATCGGATCCACACAGGATCTGTAGCACTGATCCACGTAGGATCGCTGAGTGTAGTAGTCGTCGTAGTCCACTGAGGATCTAATCACAGTAGTCCGCGCAGTCCACTGAGGATCTCTGGATAGTCATCGCTGCAGTCCACTGAGGATCTCTGCACAGTCGTCGCTGTCGAAGTAGTAGTCGCAACCAGCTCTAAGGTTCCCGCACACAGCAAGCTCGTTCGGGAGGGTCCGCTCCACGAGCCGAGAAGCTGATACATCAACTGACACAAAGTCCGGAGTTGATGTATCCAAATGTTCCGTATCGTCATCAGGAACTCAACGTCGCAGACGGTGCATCAATCGGATGCCCGGTCTAAGAGTTATTGACTTTTTTGTCCCAGGGGCCCGGTTGGTTTTTAAGGCAAAACCAACCTGACCGTACTCCACCTGCATCCAAACCTCGGGCAGAGTGAGCCAAAAGATCCATCTCACATTAGAGTAATTCAACAAAGACGACGACACGTCAATCGGACGTCCGGAACTCAAGATATGAGTGTTTCCGCTCCGAGGGCCCGGTTGGTTTCGTGTACGAACCAACCCGGCCGAACCCAAAGTATTCTGAAACCTTGAGTGCGATATACCGAAACGACCATCTCGATCCAAGGATCGTGTTTCGATTGACTGCGCATCGTTCGGAGGCCCATAGCTCATGTTACGGTAAAAAGACCAAAAACGGTCCGAAGACGGGGGGTCTGGGCCCGGGCCGACCCGGCCCAACCCCCCCTGGGGCGGCCGAACCGGGTCGTCCCGACCCGGTTCGACCCGGCTGGACCCGGTCCGGTCTGGCCAGAGCGAGGCGAGGCCTGGCCGGCCCGGTTCGGCTCGGCCGAGCGGCCGAGCGTGGCAGCCGCTGGGCACCACCCCCCCGGGAGGAGGATGTCGCGACCCTTGAAGGGCCACGCTAGACATCAGCGGACGCGGCTTTTGCCGCGTCCAGTGCAGGCAAGCCGGACCCACGGGTCTGCTGCCCGCCGCCGCCGCGGCTGAACCCGCGGTGGCCCTGTACTGCGGTGCCACCGCCTCTGGCCCCCGGAGGCTTCCGCGGGCCACCGGAGTTGCTCCAGTGGTCCGTTTTCCTTCTTGTATGTGCCGATGTTCCTCCTGGGTTCCGTTCTTCACTGTGGGATCATCAAAACGCCCTTGCGTCACGTTTTGTCATTGCCCGCCAAATCCTCACAACAACAAAGAAAGGCGGAGGGTTTTCGGGACGTGTTCGTTTGGCCCGCACCCTCCACGTTAGATAATAACAGTCAGGAGAATTATTCAACACATCAAGAAACAATTTTAATAAATTAAAATTGTTCTTATGAAACCGGGTTCTTTATTTTTAAAAGAAACGATCACGGGAATATAAAACATTAAAATAAAACCCCTACCTCGTCAAGTGTCACAGGCGTGTTCTTCACGGAATTGATCGACGCAGAAGGAGGTGATTGTCGCGTCGCGGAAGGCATCGCATCGTCGCGGAAGGGCGTCGCGTCGTCGCGGAATACGGTGCACATCGACGAACTCTGAGGTTCATGAACAACAGATTTAATTTTAATAATTAAATCTATCTTGAGTTTAAAACCACAAAGGAATTTAAAGAAATGAAAACTCTCACCTCAACGGACGATCGAAGATTTTTGTCACGGAGGAAGGACCGTCGCCGAAGAACGTTGCGGGAGAGGAAATGTTGGCGTCGCGACACACGGCGTCACGTCGTCGATTTCTGCGGGTTCAGCGTTCTTCGTCGGAGGTCGGCGTTCTTCGCGTTCTTCGTGTTCTTCACGCTCTCCGCGTTCTTCGCGTTCTTCGCGTTCTTCGCGATGGAGGATGAAGAATTATTAGAGGTTCTTCAAAGGTTTAACACAACATTTCAAAAGGAGGGTGTGTTGGCCTTATTTTATTAACATGCCAACAAAACGAAAACGTGTTATGAAATGAATGAAATTAATTCATAGAATTAATTTCAATGAATAAACCGCCCATTTATTTCAACGAAGAAAACTGCCCATTAATTGGTGCATTAAGAAATTAAGAAAACGTGTCAGTTGACTTTCATAATGACGGGTTTTTGTGGGTGCATTACTTAGCGGAAAAGAAACGGTGGTGCTCATGCGGGTCCCATCTCAAAAATATCCTATCAAGAGGGTAGGATATTTTTGGATATCACCCTATCCGAATCAACTCAGCTTAAGCCGCTTTAAGTGGCTTCAAGTGGCTTTTATGTGGCTTAAGTGAAATAAAATAATTTTTGTCATACAATTATTTTATTTCTTAACTTTAAGCCCGAAAATTAAAAACGACACCCAAGAAAACGCAACTCCGGAAGATGCGTTTCTAAGCAAGTACAGGCGCTGCGATTCCATTGGTGCCCTTAGAATTCGATTCCGAGAACCGGTTCAAAAGATTGAAAAACCTGCTCGTCCGTTCACTGAACGTACCCGAGCCAAACTTCGGAAAATGATTCCGGGCACACCTGGCCTTGGAATCATGTGCCGTCAGAAACTGCGCTCTTGTAAAATTCCAAAGAAAATTAAGAAAAAAAAATATATTTGAAATTTACGGGTCTTTACATTACTCCCACCTCATGGATTTACGTCCCCGTAAAGATATATCATAAACTAGGGAAACAAATGTGGGTACTAAGCATGAATCTGAGCCTCCCGCTCCCAAGTGCTCTCCTGGAGGTTCTCGTGCTGACATCTGATGCACACTAGAGGAATAGATCATCCACGTAGGACCCGCTCCTTTAGATCCTAGATCTCCACTAGGACCTCCGGAAAAGTCACACCATCATCCACGTCTAGGTCCCCATGGTCAATGATGTGCGTCGGGTCGTGCACATATCTCCTCAGCTGAGATACGTGGAAGACGTCGTGCACCCGGTGCAACTGAGGTGGTAGATCCAGGCGATAAGCCACCTCGCCAATCCTGTTGAGGACCTGGAAAGGTCCGATTAAGCGTGAAGACAACATGCTGCCACGGCCAAATCTTTGTAATCCACGTCGAGGTGAGACACGCAAGAAGACGTGGTCTCCATCCTCGAACTCTAGTGGCCTTCACCTCCTGTCAGCATAAGACTTATTCCGACTCTGAGCTGTCCTCATCCACTCTTGGATGACCTGTACCTTGTCCGTTGTGGCCCGGACCATCTCTGGTCCCATAAGTGCTGACTCCCCAGGGTCTGTCCAGCACAAAGGAGATCTGCCAGGTCTGCCGTATAATGCCTCATATGGTTCCATCCCGATGGTGGAGTGGTATCTGTTGTTGTACACGAACTCCCCCAAGGGTAGGTGATCCTCCCAGTTGCGACCAAAGTCGAGGACACATGCGTGGAGCTTGTCATCGAGAGTCTGAATGGTCCTCTCCATCTGACCATCCGTCTGAGGGTGAAAGGCGGTGCTCAGACGTAGCTGCGTCCCGAACGCCTCCTACAACCCCTTCCAAATCCAGGAAGTAAAACGAGCGTCCCGATCGGAGACAATAAATGATGGAACACCGTGAAGCCATACAATCTCCTGAACGTAGAGACGCTCCAAGATATCCACTGAGCCCTGCTCTCTGATGGGAAAGAAGTGATCCGACTTGGTGAGTCGGTCGACAATCACCCAGATGGAGTCGTGACCTCTAGAAGTGTGTGGAAGTCCAGTCACGAAGTCCATAGATATGCCGCCCCACTTCCACTACAGGACCTCCAAGGGTTGTACCAAGACTGTTGGTACCTGATGCTCTGCCTTCACCTGCTTGTCCCGAGGATATCTGTGCACGACATGTCTCACAGTTAGTGTCCCCACGCTGTGCCTCTCTGACCCGCTGTAGAAGTGGGGGAGAGACTATGAGAGACTGAAAGAATGATGCTCTGTCCCTATCCACGAAGGATATCTGCAAGGCGGCTAGCTGCTCTGTCGCCTCCTCAAGTAGCTGAATTCTCGTCCTCCTATTGAGGGCATCAGCTACTATGTTCCCCTTCCCAGAAGTATAGACTATCTCAAAGTCATATTCCTAGAGTAACTCGATCCATCACCGCTGTGTCATGTTCAGGTAATTCTGAGAGAAGATGTACGTGAGACTCTGGTGGTCAGAAAAGACTGTAAAGCGCTCTCCCATCAGATAGTGCCACCATGTCTTCAGAGCGAAGACCACTGCTGCTAACTCCAGGTTATGGGTAGCGTAGTTCTGCTCATGCGGCCTCAAATAACATGATCCATAGGCAATCACGACCCACTCCTGCATCAAGACACATCCGAGTCCGGTCCCTGATTCATCGCAGTAGACTAAGTATCCAACTCCCTCCTCAGGCAACCTCAAGATAGGTGCGCTGGTCAATCTCTGTCTCAGCTCCTGAATGCTCTACTGACATCTGTCTGACCACACAAAGGGTTTACCCTTCTTCGTCAATGCTGAGAGTGGTGCCGTAACTCTAGAGAAGTCTGGAAGAAACCTCCAATAGTATCCGGCTAGCCCCAAGAAACTCCACAACTCCGTCACGCTCCTGGGTTGCCCCCAAGCTAGCACTACCTCGATCTTCGCGGGATCCACTGCAACTCCCACCTCAGAAATGACGTGCCCCAAGAAGTGGACCTCAAGCAACCAGAACTGGCACTTCGAGAGCTTTCCATAAAGCTGGTGCTCTCGGAGCGTGTCTAGCACAACCTGCAAGTGGTAGGCGTGCTCCTCCTCCGTGGTCGAGTACACCAAAATGTCGTCGATGATGACCACAACAAATCGATCGAGGTATGGCTGGAAGATCCTATTCATGAGGCTCATGAACACTGCTGGAGCGTTGGTTACGCCGAAAGGCATAACCAAAAACTCATAGTGGCCATACCGACACCTGAAGGCCGTGTTCTGCTTGTCCTCATCTCGAACTCTGAGCTGATGATAGCCTGACCTGAGGTCTATCTTCGATAAACACCGTGCTCTCTTGAGCTAATCGAAGAGGTCATCAATCCTCGGTAGCAGATAATTATTCCTCACTGTCACCTGGTTCAGGCGACGATAGTTGACACAAAGTCGCAAGCTCTCATCCACCTTCTTAGCGAACAAAATCAGGGAAGCCCAGGGTGAAACACTAGGTCGGATGAACACCTTGCCATGCAAGTCCTCCAACTGTACCCGTAGCTCTTGAGGCTCGGCAGGGGCCATCCGATATTCTGGAGTGGATATCAGGTCTGTCTCGGGTTATAGGATAATGTAAAAGTCTACCTCTCTACGAGGAGGTAGTCCTGGAACGTCGTTGGGGAAGACGACCGCATACTGATCCACCACTGCAGGAAAACTAGGACTCTGCACATCCACTGCTCCTAGGATGAGTCTAGACAACTGATGAGTGATGGGATGTCCCCTCCTCTGCGAGAGTACATCCTGTGCTGCAAAGGCTCCCTTCTCACCGGTGAAGGTGAACCTACTCCCGTCGGTGCGCACACATCGCACCTTGCGCTTAAAACAGTCAATCTGAGCATGGGCTGTAGATAACCAATCCATGCCCAAGATGACGTCGTAAGGCCTCAACGCCGCTACAAGAAGATCCCAGCCGAAGCTCTCACCTCCTAGAGTATGCTCACACTGCCGGCACCAGTGTGTAATCGTCGAGTCTGCTCCCGTAGTGGTCTCTATCCGTAAGGATCGAGCCAACGGCTCTGTCGGAATCTCCGAGCTCCGAATAAGGGCAGCGGCTATGTAAGAGTGACTCTCTCATGTGTCTATAAGAACTGCAGCAAGGGTGGAATAGACACAGATCATACCTCGAATCGTATCTGGCGCGCCATGGTCGTAGGCCTCCACTGCCTGGAGTTGTGCCTGTCTCTGCCCGCTATCTCCCTGTGGTCGAGGCGGACCTCCTGGTGGTGGTGGTGGCAGAGCCTCAAAGCGTCGCCCACCACCTGCTGCTCGGCCAGCTCCTCTGCCTCGTCCGCCTCCTCCCTGAGGACCGCCACGGTTGACCCTCTTCCTCTGCCTGGGTGGCCCCTCCACCATCTGCTGCTCCTTGGCACGGCGAGTCGGACATTCACGAGCTATCTGGACCTGCCGCCGCATGCGTAGCACTGCCTGCCTCTCGAAAGACTGGCTCCGCGCTGTGTGCCCCGCACTGCTGAGCCAGTGTCCCGAGGTCGTCTACCGATAGGTCTGGTCTGCCTGGAACCATGAGGCATCCGTCGGCTACCTACTGCAGAAGACTCCTCTACCTGCCGCCCTGCGTAGGTCTCGCTGTGGACTCAGCCAGAAAGATCTCGATCAGAAGGGCTTGCTCTAGTACTCCTGCCTGGGTCGGGATGCCGATGGAGATCAGTGATGCCCTGATCTCGTGTCTCAAACCCTGCTCAAAGGTCTGGGCCCAGAAGAAGGGGTCCCGTACCATATCTGTCGAGTAGCGAGAAAGATCGATAAACCTCGCCTCGTAGTGGGCGACCGTCAAGCTGCCCTGCCACAGCTGAAGAAGCTCCTGAATGCGCACCGCACGGAGGGTGGCCGGGATGAACTCTGAGCGGAATAGGCTCTCAAAGTCCGTCTAGAGAAGAGATGCCTCATCGTGCACCTGGAGCATCAAGCTCCACCATCGGCCTGCTGTTGCGTGCAGTAGGCTTGCCGCGAGAATCACCATGAGGTATGTTGGTGCCTCACTAGCATGAAAACTCATACGACTGCCTCCAGGCAGTCCTCGGCTGCCTGGGAGTCAGTCTCCCCACAATACCTGGGTGGTCATTGGCGCTGGAACTCATGCATAGCTCCGAGGTGACGTGCTTCGTCAGCGGTCGGTGCTGGAAGAATCGGGGGCTCGGCGGGTAAAGATACCGTCGGTGCCTCTACTGTCAACGGGCCCTGTACCGAGGCCTCGTCGCTCGGCGGGCTGTCGTTGCGCTCTACTCTCGAAACCCTAGCTGGCTGCCTTCGTGGGGCCATCCTGAATAGGAAACAAGTGTGCCATGGTCAGAACAGTATACCTGGTGAGCTGATACAAAGTAATCACGAAGAAAACATGAAGACACACATGCAATTAATGTTTTCGTGCATTAAATCGGAAATCAGAAGTCAGGGTCCTGGTGTACGGATACGTCGGCCGCCGCACCAACATAGGACTCCCTGGACTGATAACCACACCCAATACTCTAAACACTATTGCTTCACATAGAAGAAAGATCAGAGTTTGCGGTAGAACCGACCCCTCTAATACCAATTTGTCACGACCCGTCCTCGGGGCCCGTGTCGTGACTACCCCAAGCCCGCCTTCCATAGGCCAGTGGCTGGCGACTAGCAACAAGGCGTAAATCCCAGAAAAAGGGAAGGAATTGCCTTTGAAAAGTAAACAAGCACCACAGAGTAAGAAAGCAGAAGAGTAAACACTAAGTATAAACTGTAACAAGCTGGTCTGAAAGTAAAAGGGGCCGGAAATAAAAGCCCAGCTGTAAAGTACAACTGAAAGGGGAAAACAACAACTGAAAAGAAAAGTCGGAGCATCGAGCCGTCCTCTGGAGGTCCCACCTGAAGGGTGGGTATAGATAGCCTCCACAGCTCCTCGGTCCAGCCGTCCGCTCCGAGTACATCCCGACCAATGGTCCACCTCCAGGGACCTTCCTACTCCACAAGCCTCCACCACGATCAGCGATGTCCGTCGTCTGTAACCAACACAACGAAGTGCGGGCATAGCCCGTCCAGGGGTGAGTATAAGCTACTCAGTAGGGACCCCGAGACCCCCGAAGGTCTCCCGAAATCCACAAAGGATAAACCACGAGAGAAAGATACAATCACGAAGTATCATCTGACACGGCTTAGGTATATGCCCAAACATATACCTAAGTCATCAATTTCCGATCGGCTCCAACATCCGAGCCCAAGCACAACCCAGTCCACACAGGAAAGCAAAACTTATACCCACACAGAATAGCACAACACAATCCACGAAGGAGAGCAAAGTAATCCACATAGGATATCTCAACACAATCAACAAAGGAGAGTAAATAGTAAATCCACATAGGATAGTTCAACACAATCCACAAAGGAGAGTAACACAAGATTCAGCTCACAAAGGTATACTTCTTGTATGACGATAAAGATGATCACTGATCCATCTAAGTCATCAGACCCAAAAAGGATCGAAAGGTACTAACCCCCGAAATGACCCACACAGGATCGGACCCACACAAGATCAATAGGTAACTAACCCCCACAAAGACCCACAAAGGATCGGGCCCACACATGACCTGTAGGCGTTGGCTCACACAGAACTGCTGAGCGCTGACCCATAAAGGATCGGATCCACACATGATCTGTAGCACTGATCCACATAGGATCGTTGAGTGCAGTAGTCATCGTAGTCCACTGAGGATATCAGCACAGTCATCGTCGCAGTCCACTGAGGATCTCTGCACAGTCGTCGGTGCAGTCCACTGAGGATCTTTGCACAGTCGTCGATGTCGAAGTAGCAGTCGCAGCCAGCTCTAGGGTTCCTGCACATAGCAAGCTCGTTCGGGAGGGTCCGCTCCACGAGCCGAGAGGCTGATACATCAACTGACACAAAGTCCGATGTTGATGTATCCAAAAGTTTTGTATCATCAACAGGAAATCAACGTCGCAGATGGTGCATCAATCGGACGCCCGATCTGAGAGTTATTGGCTTTTTCGTCCTAGGGGCCCGGTTTGTTTTTAAGGTAAAACCAACCCGACCGAACTCCACTTGCGTCCAAACCTCGGGCGGAGTGAGCCAAAAGATCTTTCTCACATTAGAGGAATTCAACAAAGTCGACGGCACGTCAATCGGACATCTGGAGCTCAAGAAATGAGTGTTTCCGCTCCAAGTGCCCGGTTGGTTTCGTGTACAAACCATCCCGGTCGAACCCAAAGTATTCCGAAACCTTGAGTGCGATATACCGAAACGACTGTCTCGATCTAAGGATCATGTTGCCTCTGACGGCACGTCGTTTAAAGGCACGTAGCTCATGTCACGGGCAAAAGACCGAAAACGGTCCGAAGACGGGGGGTCGGGGCCCGGGCCGACCCGGCCCGACCCCCCCTGGGTCGGCCGAACCGGGTCAACCCGACCCAGTCCGACCCGGCTGGACCCCGTCCGGTCCGACCCGGCTGGACGCCGTCCGGTCCGGCCAAGGAGCGGCCCAACCCGGCCGGCCCGGCTCGGCTCGGCTGAGCGGCCGAGCGTGGCAGCCGCGGGGCGCCGCCCCCGCGGGAGGAGGATGTCGCGGCCCTTGAAGGGCCGTGTAGGACATCAGCGGACGCGGCTTCTGCCGCGTCCCGTGCAGGCCAGCCAGACCCGCGTGGTTGCGGGTCCGCTGGTCGCCGCCTCCGGCCGCCGGCGCCGCCGCGCCGGCGGCCCACGCTGCCAGAGACTTCCACGGGCCACCAGAGTTGCTCTGGTGGTCCGTTTTCCTTCCCGTCTGCGCCGTTGTTCCTCCCGGATTCCGTTCTTCACTGCGGGATCATCAAAACGCCCGTGCGTCACATTTATTCATCTCCCGCCAAATCCGCACAACAACGAAGAACGGCGGAGGGTTGTCGGGCCGTGTTCGTTTGGCCCGCACCCTCCGCGTTTGATAATAACAGCCGGGGGAATTATTCAACACATCAAACAACAATTTTAATAAATTAAATTTGTTCTTATGAACCGGGTACTTTATTTTTAAAAGAAACGATCACGGAAATATAAAACATTTAAATACAACCCCTACCTCGTCAAGTGTCACACACGCGTTCTTCATGGAATTGATCGCCGCGGAAGGAGGCGATCGTCGCGTTGTAGAAGGCGTCGCGTCGTCGCGGAAGGGCGTTGCGTCGTCGCAGAATACGGTGCGCGTCGACGAACTCTGAGGTTCAAGAACAATAGATTTAATTTTAATAATTAAATCCATCTTGAGTTAAAAACCACAAAGGAATTTAATGATACGAAAACTCTCACCTGAACGGATGATCGAAGATTTTTGTCACGGAGGAAGGAATGTCGCCGAAGAATGTTGCGGGAGAGGAAACGTCGGCGTCACGGCATCACGTCGTCGATTTCCGCGGGTTCAGCATTCTTCGTCGGAGGTTGGCATTCATCGCTTTCTTCGCGTTCTTCGCGAAGGAGGATGAAGAATTCTTAGAGGTTCTTTAAAGGTTTAACACAACATTTCAAAAGGAGGGTGTGTTAGCCTTATTTTGTTAACATGACAACAAAACAAAAACGTGTTAAGAAACGAATGAAATTAATTCATAGAATTAATTTCAACCAATAAACCTCCCATTTAATACAATGAAGAAAACCGACCAATTAATTGGTGTGTTAAGAAATTAAGAAAACACGTCAGTTGACTTTCATAATGACGTGTTTTCGCGGGTGCGTTACATAGCAGAAAAGAAAGGGTGGGGCTCGTGCGGGTCCCACCTCACAAATATCCTACTAAGAGGGTAGGATATTTTTGGATAGCACCCTATCCAGATCAACTCAGCTGAAGCCGCTTTAAGTGGATTCAAGTGGCTTCCAAGTGGCTTAAGTGAAATAAAATAAAGTTTGTCATACAATTTTTTTATTTCTTAACTTTAAGCCCAAAAATTAAAAACCACACCCGAGAAAATGCAACTCCGGAAGAGGCGTTTCTAAGCATGTATCGGCGCTGCGATTCCATCGGTGCCCTCAGAATTCGATTCTGAGAACCGGTTCAAAAGTTAGAAAAACCCGCTCATCCGTTCACTAGACATACCCGAGCCAAACTTCGGAAAATGATTTCGGGCACACCGGGCCTTGGAATCAGGTTCCGTCAAAAACTGCGCTCTTGTAAAATTCCAAAGAAAATTAAGAAAAAAAATTTCCTTGCAATTTACGGGTCTTTACATGATAGCAAAATCTTGGCCTTGATCCCTTGGCCTCTTCTGAGGTATGTTCCCTTGATTCATAAGACGTTCATTTGCATAATGACCCCTTTCTCTACAATTGTATCATTCAATATCGAAAGCCTATTTCTTCCCCTAGCAATCATGAGCTTGGTGGTGTTTTTGACCACACCTATAATAGACTGTCATTCCCTTCAGGAAAGTACAAGGGTGTTTCTTCTCACATTTACTACAGTATAGATATTCAACTTTTCCCTTCATCCACTTATTTAAATTTCCAGAGTGTTCTGCAGATCTCTTCTTCTATTTCTTTGATTTAAAGTCATAATACATAGAGAATCCTTTTTCTATCTTAATAGCACATGAGACGATATCTTCATTCGACGAGAAGCATTAGGTGACTATTGATAAATAGAGAAATGGTTTTAACTCATCAAAGAAACAATCAATCTTATTTCTTGGGTTACTTATATAATCTGCATCATGCCTTGATATCCATGTAATTTTAGATTTATACATTGCGACATTCTCATCATCTTTATGCCTCAGACTCATAAATTTTCATTCCATATCTTCTTGATGCTCATGAAGAAAGTATTTTTCTATGAAAATATCGTTAAACTCACTCTATTCCTACATTTGATACTTTATCATATTTCTTTTTGTTTTGAATTGATGACCACTATTGATCAGCATCTCCAGTTAGGCGGTAAACTACCATGAAAACTTTTTCCATTTCGCTACTCCCCAAGGCATGGAATATTATCTCTAAGGAATTTATCCATTTCTCAGCTGCTAATGGATTTTTAGTCCCATTGAATTTTTGTGGTTGTTTCCACATGAATAGATCTAACATTGATCCTCCACACTGTGGATCCGGGTGCTCTATACGAGTAAGGTTATTATTTATAACCTGATTGAGTTGTCCCTGTATGGTGATTAACTAAAAAGCACTAGTTTAATCACCAGCTCCACTATAATTATCTTGAGTATGTGGTAAATCCCTACTTGGAGTGCATGCATTGATAAAATTTTCATTCCTTCCACAAGGTGCTATTTCTAAATAATGTCATTCAATAGATTAGTTTATCAATTGCAATACATAAATCCAACTACTGAAAAACATAACATAAATTGAAAAGAATATGGGTATAATAAATAATCATAAAAAAATTCATTGTGGAATTATATACTCATAAAACCTTCATAATGGTTTGTTATGTAAATGAGAATTTTCCTAAGAATATACCCTGGGAGTGTAGTAACCAAGAGTGTAGCAAGGCCCATTGTCTTGCACCACTTCACGTTCGAGTCGAGCTCCAAGCAGTTTTTTCGGGTTTAAAACCTCGGTACATCAATGCCAGAGCCACCTCTACCTGCTCGTATCGAGACAGGGGTTTATTCCTTGGATAAATATCAAAATATCTACAATACCAAAATTCTAGGAAGTTATTCTATACTAATCCTCAAATTCTATCTTAGGGTAATGTACTCTAATCAGAGATTATATAAATCTAGATTCCAGGATTGTACTAAACTTCAACTAACACAAACTACAACTCCCCAACCCTAGTTACGCAGAGTCAGTGCATTATTACATAACATTTGTGTGATCATAAGGGATCAAATATCGATTGACTGATCAGTTTAGTAGCCTTGTAAATACTAGATACATTCATAAGTTTAGCATTACATTATAAAATGAAAAACTACAACAACATTGTCTCCATAGATCACACTCAAATCCCCTCAGACTATCTTTGAAGGTTAGTTATAAAATACTTCTTCCCATTTTGGTAAAAATAAAACATAGAAAGGGGTGATCCCAGATGCTCAGTAAGGATAACAATAAATCCGAAACTTTCATAAGAAAGCATAAACATTTAAGGCAATGTATAAAACTAAAACAAAAGCCTTTTCAACATAAAATTAATCATAATATGGAAAATATAAATCAAAATAATTCCATTTACTTACTCATATGGATATTCTACAAGTCAAATAATCTCATTAAATATCAATATCCACTTTCATAATAATGGAATGCATAATGACAGAATTCAAACCACATAGTTAAGGCCTTACGCCAAGACTACAAATATGATTTTATCAAGAACTTGTGTTAAGATACTATTTTATCTCACGAGAACTACCAATGCATCAAGGAGCTATAGCGGGCTCCAACCGTCACTTATTATGTCCAATTCATTCCTCATATGAAACGATTTAAACATAACATAAACATTCGTATTAAAACTAGCATACAAAATTTCAATACATTATCCAAAAACCATGAATGGTGTAAAAATAACACATCCACATTCAAACATATCACAAAACCATCAATACTATATGGATGTTTTGTATTATAATAAATCAACTTCGAATAAGCATAAAATCCATAAATGGATGTTGACATAGATGAAACATAAACCATTTTTAAAGAAATATCTCTTTCAATTTTGAAATAATTTCAGAGTCACATAATTATAAAGAAAAAATTTATTTTGAAAATATTATTTTATTCCTGTAAGGGAAGCTTCGATGATTTTATAATGGTGAAAAATAGCCACACCCACCGTATAAGTTTAAAAAAACCATCTTACCTTAATCTTGTCGAAAAGGTCATAGTGTACCTTGTTTGGAAAATGATGGAAAGATTTATTTCAAAAAAATATAATGTCAAATAAGTGTATAAATGGTCTTAACCCATTATCTATTAAATATTAAAAATGTGATGAAAAACATTTTTATTAAATCACAGATATGGTTGATTAAGTGGTCCTAGTAGATAATTGCGTATAAACAACATGAGATAATGAAGAGATTGTGAAATTACCCCTTACCTTTTACATTTTTCCTTGGTTGAGGGTAGTATAAACTCCTGTATAATGGTGAAATAATTGTAATTAAATTATACAATAACCATATACATTAATATGATATCATATATGATCATCTAATATTGCATTGTTAATGATATTTTAGTAGTATCCTTGTTTTAGATGTTTATTGATTCATTTTACATTATATTGTTTGTTATGTGAGTCATATTTTTAATGGTTGGGATGTATATTATTCATATATAGAATGATATCACGTCTTTAAACAATATTTATAATCCTCAAATGAAAATTAGTCTTGAATGGATACAATGGGGAAGGAATCTCATCGCGTTCGTGGAGACGGTAATCCGTACGTACGCACATCAGACAATATCATTATTTTTATATTAAAATATTATATAATTGGATGAAATATCAAATACACAGAATAATTATCATGATATATTTATTATTTTCTTCTTCAATGCTCATTATTATACCCTTCCAAATGATGAAGTGTTTGAAAAACAAACTACACCACGACGTGGAGAAGGTAAGCCGTACCTAGGCACGTATGGTGACATGTAATTAATAGGATGGATAAAAATAATGAATATGGTTGTACCATATTTATAATAACATCACAGTATATAAAAGATATTGGAGGTTTTATTTTATAATAGAATCAACAAAGAAAGAGGAAGTGGAAGATGAAAAAACTTGAAAGTGGTGAAGAAATATTTACCTCTTCTTCTGGTTCTTCCTTTTGATTTGATAAAAAAGGCACTTTAGGTTGCATTTTTTACTAAAAGAAGGCCTCTAGGATGAAGGGACGAAGGTGGAGACAACATTTGGTAGGGTTTGGCCGAGCGAAAAGGCTTTGAAGGAGTGAATTTGAGAGAAGGAGAAGTGCCCTTTTATAAGAGGGGTGAGGGGCACCTTAGGAAAAGATGTAAATATTATTTTATAAAAAATAATTTTTTGTTTTTAATGGATCAAAAAGAAATTATTTAAATTATAAGGTGGGGATGGTTCAAAAACAACTCAACCAATAGGTTCTAGATAGGTTTGGTTCACTATATTATCCATAACATTTAGATTTAACTCTTAGTTAATTATTTTTACATTTACCACGTGTCTTAATATTTTTATATTATATGGTTAATAAACATACTATAAAAATCCAAGAGAACATAATGTGGTTCATTAATGAATTATATAATATTATTTAAGACCATTGGTCGAGATTTTTGGGAATAGAATATAAATTTATAATATAATATTTATTTTAAAAACTCTTTTATGTTAATTTTGAGACTATTTGAAATTTTGTTTTTTGTTAAATTAATAACAGCATTATTACATCAAAATAAATTAATTCAATCAGCCCTAACAAGTCATATTAACCTATAAAATTAGTGTAATTCATAAAAGTCTGAAATTGCATTTATTTTGGTGTTGATAATATCAATTATTTTAATATTTCATTAATAAAGTAATTACTGCATCATCATTGTGTCATAAATAAATTAAATTATTTAATTTCTAAAAATTATATATAAATTACCGTTGTTTAGGAAAACATTTTATATTTCTAATTAATATTAATAGTCGAATTTATCTTATGTATAACCTTATATTTAAATTTGTTTAGTTATTAAACATTAGATTAAACCCTTTTGACACTTCTATAAATAAAATAATAATAAATGTCCTAATCTTATCCAAGTGGAACAAAGAGGTTTATTTTTTTTCCTATGGTTTTTTTTGGTCGAATTACATTTATCCAATAGAATTTGGACATATTTTATGGTAATAAAAATATCATTTTTACATTAAATTACCCTATTTACTTTTAACCGTGGTAAATAAAAGGCATACGTTACTATTCACCAAAAATTATTTTCATCTCAATGAACCACATTTTACTTACTAATATCAACTGTGTCTCTTGTTTTTCGAAATTAAACTTACAGAAGCGGTAAAATTAAGTTATATGTAAATTTGCAAATGATCCTAGGAGGTGGTTCAAAGCTGGTAAAAAGCTCAATAAAATTTTTATATATATACAATTATTATATATTGAATCCAATGAATTAACTTGAACTTATATAGGTATTATGTATCTACTTTTACCTACAATAAATTTAAATAAAATAAATAAATGTTAAAATAAATTTCTAGTTTTATACAATAACTCATTGTTTTTCACTATTCAGCAAAATTTTTGTTTTCAGAAAAATACAAAAAAATCACCCTAAGCTAATTTTGATATTATGAATCCAAAAATGGAGTTAATTTTGTAAAATAAAATTTATAAAATTTCAAAATTTTGGTATTACTATTCATAATGGCTAGTTTGATTGGTCGCGGTGTGTTAGATTCTCGAGGATGTGTGCAATGCAACATATTAAATTATTCAAAGGGAAACTTACTATAGAAGCTTGGGGTATTACATACATATACAAAATGACATCATAAGTCCTCGATGCTGCTAATAGGATATCCCAGACGAAACTCTCACCTCATAGAGTAATCTCCAATTGTCGGCACCAATGGGTGCTAGCTGAATCCCCTTTTGTGGGAGTCCCTCATCTTAATGATAAAGCCAATCACTTGATCAGAATCTATGAGATCCGAACCAGGTCTGTGGCTAAGAAAAATAGAATGAAACTTGTGTCTATAAGAACTTCAGCTAGGTGAAGAATACATAGGTCGTACCTCATATTATCTCATGGAATTTGGGATCATAGGCCTGCATCGCCTAAAGCTGGACCCACCCATGTGCCACATCCACCTCTCGGCAGACCTCCCTATTCGATCCTTTTCCCCTGCCCCAGTATCAGAGGTCCCTAGACCATCTGCTCCACCTCATGAGTAAAAAAATATACTCATCGGATATATAGATATTCTCCAGGATCATCATACTAAATACCCTAATTCATCGGGTTTTCCATTTAAAGGTATGGGTGGTGAAGCTCTATTATCTCCTAGTCGCGTCTGGAAGAAGGATAGCATCTAGAACCGCCTTGCAGTCTAATGATTTCCTCACTAGGCCGAAACCTGATTATTTTCCTCTAAAAATCCACCACCATTTGAGGGTCTGTCTCTCCTTGAATCCTCAGAGTTCTATGCCTATGGAACTCATGCAACGTTCTCAATAGGTATGCATCCTCTAATAAAAATCGGGTAGCAACTACTGCTCGACAGGGGGTGGTTCCTCTAGTACACCACCCACCAGCTCTATCTCTGGGACATGTCACTACAATGACACCTCAATGCTCGATGGACCATTATCATGATCCCTCACTTGAATCCATAATGGATATCTATGTGGAGTCATCCTGAGAGAATTCATGATGGACCACAGATAGTTAAGTTATACCAGGGGATCTTACTCAAAGAGAACAATAGAAAAACATTTATAAAACACATGCAACCATTGATTTTGTGTGATGAGTCAAATAATAATAATTTAGTGTCTTGGAATATGGAAACATTGGTTATCGCACAAACACTAGACTCCCTAGGATGAATGCAAAACACAAAACACAAAACACTATTATGCCATAAAAAATACATACTCACAGTTCTTTTGGTCGAGCCAACCACCCCCTGGTACATATTTATCATGACCCGCCCCTTGAAGCCTATTCCTCGACTACCGTGAGCCTTCCATCCATATTCCAGGGGCTGGTGACTAGTATCAAAAAGGCGCATCCGAAAATGTGAAGTAATTGCCTTTAAACATGTACACACACAACCACACATCCTATACTGTGGAAATTAAGCTGAAACTGAAACAAAAAAACGTGTACAAGTATTATAGAAAGAAAAATATGATGAAATACAAGCCCAACTAAAAGTAATGTACATGAAAATATGTAAATGATTTGGAGTTCGTCCACCAAGGATCCTACCAGAAGGGTTGGTACATCTCACTATCAGATGTCACTGCATCACACTACATCTATTGATCCACATCCAGGAATCATCCAGCCCGGGATCCCCAATGTCCCAAGTCATACGTTTTCCTCGTCTTCACAAGACACAGTAGGTGCGGGAAAATCCCACGCATGGTTGAGTATAAAAATACTCTGTAGGGACCCCAAGATGATATTATCGTAGATAATAGAGAAAAAATTAATAAGGAACAGAATATTAAATTAATTAATTATGGGGATTGTATAATTTTATTTAAGTAACCATTTTTTAATTAAACGTTGGTCATTATTGAGATAAAATTCATAAAAATAATGATAATTCACACTGAAATTATCATTACATATATTAAAAAATATATTAGGTTATCATGTTATGACTCACAATTTTTTATTATAGTATTGTGTAAAATTTTTGATTTTACAATGGAAGATAGAAAAATAATAAAATTTTATTATAAAATTTTGCATTATTAAATATATTATTAATTTTTTTTATTAATAAAGGTTAATAGGTTTAATATACTCCTTGATGGGATAATATTTAATTTTATAAGAAGATAGAAAGGATGAATGAATTTTCATGAAAAAAAAATTTAAATATAAATAATGATCGTGAAACATCTTATATGTTAGTGGTATAGACTAAAACAAACCATCTATTTAATATATGAATATTAATGGTTAGATAAATATATAATAAGTAGTATTGTGGATATAGAATTGTAATAATGATTGAATAGTGGAAAATATTATTTTATGTTCGTATTTGTGAGGATAAATCGTTTATTTAGATTTTACAACATTATCATTTATGATTTTATTTGATTGAGGTTGATAATTATGTTAATAAATTCCAAATTTATAGTGTACATAATGTGAATCAATGTCATCAGCCACTAAATCATTAGAGAAATATTTGGCATATGACCCCACTTTTTTGAGTTATACCATTTAATTAATATTTCAATATTAAATATATTTATTTTTAAATGATTATAATAATTTATATTAGATTCATTTCTAATATATTCATTTATATCATAAATATTAATATAGAATATTCATTACCTATGTCAAATTCTATAGTTTAATTTACTTTTAAAGACCCTAAAATAGATAACTATATACACTAATTTAATTAAATCATATTGTGTCGTATTTTGAGGAAAATTATTAATAAAACATATATTGGATATTCCTATAGTGTAATTTATTTTAATTACGGTTATAGATTGTTTCTCCTCTTAAATTATAAACAAAAAATATTGGGTTTAGTTCATTAAACGTAAAGTCCAAATACGACCCCTATTTGTATAATTTCTAACTAAATAATGAAATTATATTATATTAAAATAATTGTTTCTTTTAATAATATTTCATAAGGATGTATAAGGATGTATCACCTAAATAGTAGATATGATTGAGAATAAAAATATATGAAATAAGTACTGGGAATTAATTTTTGGATATATCGGTTGAAGTTATTTTTTAACATCCATAAAACATAAATGTGGAATTATCAATTGAATATTCAATGGATCAAAATATTTATCAATGATTTAATATATATGTATATATATCTATAAGTAAATTATATTATATTGAGAAGAATATATATGATAATAGATATAATGTGTTCAATCATCCCCGGGCAACACATTGGGAGATCATGTTACTTTTAAAGAAGAAATAATGAATCAGATTATATATTGATTAGATTGGTCTAAAAAATATTGAATTCAATAATACACATCCACTTATGAGAAATTAGGAATTGTTAGTCCTATATCATAGAGATAAATATTTTTCATAAACTGATCTTCGATATCGATTTCATCATATATATATAATGAATAAAAATATGCTAAAGACCATAATTTTTTTGCACATGTTTTGTATAAATTAAGCTATCTAATTTATGAATTTAAAAAAAAATATCATTTAATTATTTTCTTGACATATTTATGTAATTATATATAAATTATATTTTCTTGTATCCCATTAATTATTATAAGAATAAAGAAAAAATTATTTTTTTTAAAAAACTTTTACTGGATGCATTTTTTTGTGAAGTTCAAAATGTATAATTTTTTTCCAAAAAGATAGAGTTTGTAGGGAAAATCACCTCAAGGGAAGAGAATTTACTTGATCATTTAATGAAAATTAACAGATGTGTTGTCTATATATATATAAAGTGGACCAATATACATTGTTTCATAGTTTATTAATTTATTTGAAATATTCCTTTAACGATTCTTCCTTAATTATCATACACATAAAAAAATAATCATGTCTCTATATACATTAAACTATGTGAAAAATATCAAATATATTTACTAGAGTTTGGTTAGAGTATTTTTCTAACTATATATTCTAGAGATGAATGTATTACCATATACATTACACCTCTATAAATGATCTAGGTTTTTTCTTGATGTCAAATTAGAATCAAATGTTTTTAAAATATAAATAAATATTTACAAGTATAATTATACAACTCATGACAGAGATATGCAAAAGATTATTTCATCCTTCAATATATTGAATCATTATCTATATATCGAGAGTTATTTATATGTTGATAATATATATTAAAAAAATGTCAAATAAAAGTAGAAATATGTTAGATAATAAATATAAATTAACTATTTGAATAATTATGATAACATAATATATTATAATATAAGGATGATGAAAAAATTGTAACCTTAATATGTTAAAAATATTATAAATTTATAGTTCTATTTTAATGTATGTGTCATCCTATGATTCATTATATGTTAATTTCATATGTATGAATCATTAGGTAATTAATTTCCTCAAATAAATCCAATAACATTTAATAAGAAGCATTTCATTAGAAGATCTGTAGTAACCAATAATCTAATAATTTTTTGTGAAAGTGAATTGAAGAAATTAAAAATGTAATGTTTCAAAATTCAATATCAATAATGATACTGACATTGGATTTTTTGAAGAGTTGTTATTTTTCATTTGTGGTCATGTTAAGAAAATATTTATAGGATAATGAAAATAAAATGACCTTATAACTAGAATGTCTAGCCAGAAGCAATGCTTCTGACTATTTATTAAATAAAAAAAGGGTACAGAGGAGACGGGCGGGGTCAAACAAAGGGGCTTGCCCTCATCTGTCAAAGAACAGTGTTACAGATCATAATAAAACATATCATTCCCATAATCCGAGTCATCAGTAGATTCCCATTTAGATTGAGACTTACCCTAATTGTGGATGTAGAGAATATCAGAGTTAAACTTTACAGATAACATAGAAGATCAGGTACACACCGTACGAGGTATTTTAGAATATTCCATCCTTGGACTTCATTTCAAGGAAGCAGGAGTGGAGTCAACCTTCCCTATTCCAGAAATGAGTGCATATTTGAAACAAGTAGGGCCACCACCTTCCATCTCTGATATGTCACCCCACTTACCAGATATCCTAGAGGAACTCAAGAGATTTTGGATCTCTTGATGACAATCTATAGGGGTCACAATGTTAGGAGTCATCTAATCAGTCTCATCATGTAGCAAGCATGCACCAGGACTGTTAGCCTTTTTTCTAGTCCCAACTAATCTAGTGGGAGTAACCACGTAACTCTCCTTGATTTTAGTCTCCTTGTCAAAATCAGCCTGAGCATTGGATAGATTACCCATCAGGGATGTAGAATTTACCCAAGGCGTAGAGGGACCAATGTTGGCTCTCAACGGTGATGAATCCACTATCAGTCCCTTCCCTTTCAAAGATAGCGGATCTACATCCACAGAAGCTAGCACATTAGCCTTATTGGAAGATGTATTGGAGTTATAATCAAGGGGTTGCAACAAAGCAACATCATTCTTCTCGGATTTACTTCTACATAGATTGGATGGATGAACCTTTATCCAAAATTTCTCACAAACTATCTTCCTCCGACATAGGTCCAAAAAGTTCCCAACAGCCAGGAATTCACTAAAAAAATGTGGTTTTCTTTCATAATCAACATCAATTTGAATGTCATCCATCAGAGTGGAATGTGTGACCTTGTCAATCAGAATGGAGCTAATATCAATCTCCATTAACATCCAAGAAAAATTTCCAAACTGAACATTCTCATTCTACTTTCAAGTTATATTGAATTCCAAATTACATTGCCAATATCATACAGAATATGTGGATGCCAAAGGACCCTTTTAAAGCCATGGAGACGAATCCATAGCTGACAAAAGGTATTCCTCACACATGAAGCGTTGAAGTAAAGGGACCATTCAAGAAGGTGAAGCCACCCAGGCTTCAAAGAAAGATATACAATGCTCCACACGTGAATTTTCAAAGCATTTGAAGGAAAAATACAATGATAGAATCCACAACCAAGAGATACACACCTCCATTCCACGAATCCCCACAAAAAAGAGATCTGATTGACCCACTCCTCAAGCCGCCAAGATTTCTTCCCCTTTGGTAATAAAAGATGCACAATCAAAGAGGTTTTACCAATTTCAATCCTTTTATCAAATACTTCCAGATTGGCTTCAACATGAGCTAAAGACATCTTTCGCAGAATTCTTTCAGAATATGAATCATAATATGAGGAAAATGCATGGTGTAACCCCTTTCTAAGAATTCTTTCAAAAAATCAATGTTACTAAAAATTAAAAATATTAATCATTTATAGTTTTATATGTAAATGTATAACTGTATATAAAATCATTTTTCATTCAAGTATTCCATTATACTTTTCTTAAATTTATTCATCAACATCACCCAACCTTGGAAGAATAATATTTTATCATGAAGAAAAAATTATATAATTTCTTATTTTTGATGTGATTCAATGTTAGAGGTTAAATATTCCACTATATCAGTCATAAAAAAATTTATACTTTCATAATTTAATAAATAAACTCTAACTTTCATCTAAAAAATCATCAACATAAAATACCATGTTTTCTTACGTTGATATGATATATGGATCATGTACTTAACTATCATAGACATCCACCGTGAGAGATAAATTCACAGAAGTAAATTGTAATGTTTATCTTTGAATAACCAAGGTAATATTGACCCTCCTTCATTATAATAAAACATCTAAAAAATTGGCAGTTTAATGCGACAAAGTATGTCATATTTACAAAGTATCCCATTTACGAAAATATAAATATACCTTTACACTATTTTTTTAAAAACTCTTCCAAATTGGCTATATAAAATTTGAATCCATTCACAATATATGTATCAAACATGCTATCTAAATAGTGGAACTCAAGATAGAAACAACAAATACTCTAAAACCCCATCTTGAGTGTGGGTGTCAATGATCCATGAAAGTTAATTCATACTTTTATATTAAAAAGTATATTTTTTAACCTAATATTTATGTTGATTGCAGTATTTATGAACATAAATGTTCTGAAAACCATTCTACAATCTATTTATTAACATCATTTATTATATATTTCTCATTGAATATTTGAAATCTCATGCAAATCTTTTTCTATATCTTAATCACTACAATAATGTAATATGGAATTTCAACATTGATTAACACTTATAAATGTGCTTTTAGTAATTCTATTTCTGTCACCATATTATTTGAGATCCTTCCAATAGGTTCCCTGATAGATGGAATGAATTCTAATTTCCCATGTAGTTGAGATTGATTCGATTTGTTTTTAACAGGTATAACTGAATTTAATCTATTGTTGATATAATTCATGTATCAAAAAACATTAATAAACTCTTATGGTCAATTTTCATAATAAAATATGTCCTTCAGGTTGACATCTCTTTTCACATATTATTTCATATAACTTAGGTATATATGAAATAAATTAATGAAATAGAGTTATATATTTAATAAAATTTCAATAATGATTTACATAAAATTAATATTAGATAAATAATGTACCTTCCAATTGGATATACATTTAATAAATGTTTGGTCCCTCCTTAAAATGTTTTCTTGAACAAATAGATGGTAAAATGAACACAGATTGTAAAAAATTATAGAGGAAAAAAATTCAATATTCTAAAAAGTTTTAGTAATAATATCTCGTGAATCAATTCAATATCATATAGTTGTATAGGTTTTTCATGTATTTCTATAAAAAATTTCCTAATTTAAGTAAAACAATACAATCATTTTCATGTAATAGTGAACATAGTAATAGTTCTATTATTGACATTAACAAAATATTTAATCCTGAAATTTAAATAATTGTAATATTTGAGGATTTGAATCAATAGACCATAATATTTTAGTTGAATACCAATCGAATTATTTCATAAGTTTTCAAAATCATTTTATATTATCTTAATCCATATATTTAATTGAAAATATTTCTGGAATATACTTTCCATTCCCATTTTTCCATAGATTTCACATTTTATTCATTATTTCTAATTCCTTCTAAGCATTGAGTTGTTCCTTCGATTTTCCATGCTCATTATTTAATTTGAAGATTAATTTTTTATAAAAATTATTTTCTTTATGTATAACACCATGATTAAGTCCCAGAAAAATATGTTCTCAATATATGAGTTTGAAAAATATTGTTTTTCAATCTATTATTGCATTCTAATTTCAAATCATGATGCTCTAATAACTTCATTCCCAATATCATTCAAATGATTCATATTCCAAATAATTGTTCCAAAATTTACTATTTATCCCAATAATTCATAAGATATCAAAAAATTTGGAGATGATATACAATAAAGAATGACATTGATTTTGGAATTGTTCAACCAAAATCTATGAGATGCATCATGAAATATTTTATAAAACAAACTAGTATATATAATATTGATTGATTCCACTCATGAGACATATACATACTGTTGGTGTTTTCATTATGCCAAACAACATCATTAGGATTTTATCATGTTCTTCTACAACTACAAGAAACTGTGGACTCATTACATCAACCGTACTATGGGTCATTCTAGCTAACTCAATAGTGATATATTGTACCTTCTTATGTGTGTTTCAATCTTATGCATCAATGTTTTCCTTCTCACTAACAAAGGAAAACGGGTTCCCATATTTACAGATACACAAAACTTTGCACCTAAAAAGTCAAGATGAGCCTGAATCATGGTAGTCCATTGTAATGCCCCAACCCCAGTTACCCAGATTCGATGCATTATTAAATAACACTGGAATGATCACAAGAGATGAGATCTCTATAGACTGAGCGGTTTAGTAGCCTTTAAAATACTAAACACATTCATAAGTTTTATATTACATTATAAAATGAAAAACTACAACAAAATTGTCTCCAAATACAACACTCAAATCCACACAGACTATCCATGCATGTCAGTCATAAAATACTTCTTCACATCCTATAAAATATAAAACATAGAAATTTGTGAACCCATATGCTCAGTAAGGATAACAATATAGTGGAAACTTTCATAAATAAGCATAGTCATTAAAGAAATGTATAAAACTAAAAAAAGCCTTTTCAACATTAACTTCATCATAATATGAAAAATATAAATCAAAATAATTATATTTACATACATATATAGATATTCTACTAGTCGAATAATAACATGAAATATTAATATCCACATTCATAATGATGGAATGCATAATACCATACTTCATAACCACATAGTCAAAGCTTTGTGGAAAGACTACAAATATGATTTTTTCAAGGCCTTGTGCCAAGACACTAGTTTGTCTCATGAGACCCACCGATGCATCGAGGAGTTATAGCGGGCTCCACTCGCCACATACTAGGTCCAATGCATTCCACATATGAAAACATTTAAACATAACATAATCATTCATATTAAAACTAGCATAAAAAATGTCAATACATTATCCATAAACCATTAATGGTGTAAAAATGACAAATCCAAAGTAAAACATATCAAAAAATCATTAATAGACTATAGTTATTTTTTGATATAATAAATCAACTTTGAATAAGCTTAAAATCCATCAAAGGATGTTCACATAGATGAAATCAAACCCTTTTTTAGAGAAATATATCATTATATTTTGAAATCATTTTGGAGTAAAATAATTACAAATCAAACTTTTATCTTGAAAATATTCTTATAATCTTGTAAGGGAAGCTTCTACAATGTAATAATGGCGGAAAATAGCCGCACCCGTCGTATATGCTAAAAATATTCTTACCATATTTTGTCGAAAAGTTCATAATGTACCTTGTTTGGAAAACGATGAAAAGATTACTTAAAAAACATATAAGGTCAAATAAGGGTATAAATGACATTAATGCATCATCTATTAAATATTAAATATGTTTTAAAATACATTTTTATGAAAACACAGATGTGGATGATAAAGAGTTTCCTGTAGATAATTATGTATGATCAAACTCAGATAATGAAGAGATTGTGAAATTAACACATACCTTGTACTTTTACTTGGTCAAGGGTAGGATAAAATCCTATATAATGGTGAAATAATTATTATTAAATAATACATGAATCATATACATTAATATGATATCATATATGATCTTCTAATATTGCTTTGTTAACGATATTTTAGAAGTATCATCGTTTCGGTTGTTAACGGATTCATTTTACATTATATTTTTTGTTATGTGAGTCATATTTATTATGTATGGGATGTATAATATTGATATCTAGAATTATATATAGTCTTTAAAAATTATTCTTAATAATCAAATGAAAATAATTCTTGAATGTATATGATGGGGAATGAATCTCATCGTGTTTGTGGAGACGGCAATCCGTGCGTACGCACGAGCGACAATATCATTTTTTTGATATTAAAATCGTTTAAAATTGGATGGAATAACATATATACAGAATAATTATCATGTTATATTTTTTATTTGAAACATTTATACTCATTATTATACCCATCCAAATGATGAAGGTTTTGAAAAACAAACTACACCACGACGTGGAGACAGTAAGCCATACGTACGCACGTATGGTGACATGTCATTTATAGGGTGGATAAAATAATGAATATAGGTGTACCTTATTTATAATAACATCACAGTATATAAAAGATACTAGAGTTATTATTTTATAATAGAAACAACAAATAAATAGGATGTAGAAGAAGAAAAGAACATGACAGAGGTGACTAAACTTTTACATTTTGTTTCAGTTTCTTCCTTTTGATTTGATCAAAATGGCTCCATAGGATTTCTTTCTGACTAATGGAATGCCTCAAAGTGGAATTTAGGATAGTGGATTGGATATTTGAGAAGGGTTTGGCCAATCCAAAAGGCTTTTAGGGTGTTAATTTGAGAGAAGGGGAAGTTCCCTTTTATAAGAGGGGTGAGGGGGAACCTAAGGAAATGATTAAAATATTATTTTATAATAAAAATAATTTTCGGTTTCTAATGGCACAAAAATGAATTATTTAAATTATTTGGTGGAGATGGTTCCAAACCAATCAACTAATTGGTTTTAGACTGGTTTGGGTCACTATATTAACCATATCATTTAGATTTAACTCTTAGTTAATTAGTTTGAAATTTACCAGGTGTCTATATTTTTATATTATATTGTTAATAAACATACTAAAAACTTTCAAGAGAACATAATGTGGTTCATTAATGACATATATAATATTAATTAATACCTTTATCCAAAACATAGATATCTAAGAATATAATATAAGTTAATAATATAATATTTTCTAAAAAAACTTTTTTATGTCAATTTTGAAACTTTTTGGAATTTTGTATTTATTAAATAAATTAGAGAATTATTACTTCAAAAAATGTTCATTTAATCAACCATAACATGTCATATTAACTTATAAAATTAGTATGATTCATAAAAAGTCCCAAATTAAATTTATTTGGGTATTTATAATATCAATTATTTTATTATTTCATTAATATGGTAATTAATGCATCATCATTGTGTCATTAATAAATTAAATTATTTAACATCAAAAAATTATAAATAAAATAGAATTAAGTAGGAAATATTTTCATATTTCTAATTAATATTTATAGTCAAATTTATTTTATATATAACCCTATATTATAAATGGTTTATTTATTAAACATTGAATTTAACTCGTTTAACCTTTCATTAAATATAATAATAATAAATGTCCTAATCTAATCAAAGTGGACCAAATTGGTTCATATTTTTTTCCTAAGGATATTTTTGGTCTAATTACAGTTAACCAATAAAATTAGGACTTGTGTCAAGGTAATAATAATATATGTTTTACCTTAAATTACCCTATTTTACTTTTAACCGTGGTAAATAAAATTCAAAAGTTATTATTCACCAAAAATAATTTTCATCTCCATAAACCAAATTTTACATACTGATATCATCCTTGCCTCTTGGGTTTTTGAAATTCAACTCATAGAAGCGGTAAAATTATGTTTTATATAATTTTCCAAATGCTCATAGGACGTGGGTAAAAGACAGTAAAAAGTTCAATAAAATTTTTATATATCTAAAAATATTATAAACTCACTCCAATGAATTATATTGAACATATATAGGTATTATTTATCTATTTTAACCTAAAATTAATTTAAATAAAATAAATAATTTTTTAAATAAAAATTCAGTTTTAAACAATTACTCTGTGTTTTTCCTTATTAATAAAAAATTTAATGTTTTCCAAAAAATACAATAAATTCACCCTAAGCTAATTTCAATATTCCGAATCCAAAAATGTAGTCCGATTTGAAAAATAAAATTTATAAAATTTAAAAAATTTGTTATTACTATTCATAACGACATGTTTGAATGGCCGTGATGTGTTAGAATCTCTATGTTGCATACAATGCAAGCTATTTCATTATTTAAAGGGAAACATACTATAGAGGATTTGGGTGTTACATTCTCTCCTCCTTCAAATAATTTCATCATAAAAATTTATAAAATATTAATGCATAAAAATATTCAGGTAGTTCTTCATCATAATTTCCTCGGGTTCCCACATTTCATCTTCCATCTTATGGTTTCTCCATAGAACATTTACCAGATGAGTCTTCCTATTTCTCAAAACTTATTCTCTTGTATCAAGAATCTTGATAGGATCTTCAAAATAAGACAGATTGGTTTCTAGTTCGAATTCCTCAAAGGTAAGTACATGCATTGGGTCAGGCATGTATTTTCCCAATAGTTATATGTGGAACACATCATGAACTTTGGAGAGACTTGGCGGCATTACCAAAGGGTGAGATACAAAACCAATTATTTCTAGAATTTCAAAATGTCTGATGTACCTGGGACTCAATTTACCATTCTTGCTGAAACATATAACACCTTTCCATAGAGATTCCTTTATGAAAACATGATATTCAACTTGAGATTCCAAATCCTTCTTTGGGTTATCGGTATAGCTCTTCTGCCTACTTTGAGCTGCTTTGATATGGGTTTTCATTACCTTAACCTTTTCCATCTTTTCCTCAACAAGTTTCAGGCTTATGAGTTTTCTTTCACCAACATCATCCCAACATGTTGTTGTGAGACATCTCTTTCCATATAATGCTTCATATGGTTCTATCTGAATACTTGAATAGAAGCTGTTGTTATAGGAAAATTATTACATTGGTAAATATTGATCCCATATACATTGAGAATCATGTGAGCAATATGTCAACATTTTTTCTACAGTTTTAATAGCTCGTTCGGATTTTCCATCAGTTTGAGGATTGTAGGCAGTGCTCAAATGAATATTAGTATCCATGGCTTTCTATAGTCTTTTCAAAAATCATAATGTAAATTATGGATCACGATTAGAAATAATTGATAGGGTTACTCCATGAAGTCTCAAAACTTCAGCAATATATAGTCTTGTAAAACGATCAAGTGGTAAATCTTCTCTTACATCAATAAAATGTGCAGACGTTGTAAGCCGATCAATAATGACCCATATTGGTTCGTTCTTTCTAGGAGTCTTTGGTAGTCCCAAGACAAAGTCCTTCATAATATTATCCAATTTCCACTCAGGTATGGTAAAAGGATTCATGACTACTCCATGATGTTGCCTGCTATCTTTCACTTGTTTAAAAACCATACATCTTGACACAGAATCAGCAATCTCCCTCTTCATGTTGTCCCACAAAAAATGTTCAATCAAATCTCTATACATCTTGCTTCTCAAAGGGTGTATAGAGAAATTGGAGTTATGAGAATCATCCAACAATTCTCTTTTTAGATCAGGTATATCAGGAACACAAATTCTCTTCCCAAATTTCAAAATTCCATCTTCAAACACAATGTCACTCAATCTCCCATCATTCACAACATTAATATTTGTTTGAAACACTTTGTCATCGGTTTGAGAACACTTTATCATTTCTAGTATTGATGGTTTGGAAACCATTTGAAAAATTATTGATGTTTCACCATCCATGGTTATCCCCATGTCCAACATTACTAGATCCATGTATATATGATCCTTTTCAACTCTCATCTTGTTCAAAAATCAATGATCCTTTCTACTCAATGAATCATCCACCTTATTTACCTTCCCCGGGTGGTAGTGTATAGTGAAATAATAATCCTTGAGTAGTTCAACACATTTCCTTTGAATCATCTTTACTTCTTTTTGGGAAAAAATTTTCTTCAAATTTTTTTGATCAGTATAAATATCACATTTTTCTCTATATAGATAGTGTCTCCATATCCTAAAAGTAGAGATTATAGCTGCTAGCTCAAGACCAAGAGTAGGATTGTTTTGTTAATGAATTTTTAGCTATTGTGATGCATGGAAAATAAATATACCAGTCTGCATAATGACACAACCAAGTCCTTTTTTGAAGCATAGCTATAAATAACAAACCAATCATTTCCCTAGGGTATAGTCAATGTAGGAGAATTGAGTAATATTCTCTTCTGTTCTTCAAAGCATTATTCACACTCTTTTGTCGAAAAAATTTCAACCCATTTACATGTGAATATGGTTAATGGGTTAGCCAATCAAGAAAAATTCTGGAAGAAACTTTTATAATAACCTTCTAAACCAATAAAACTGCATACCTCATTTATACTTTTTGGTTCTGGCCATTCTTGGATAGCCTTGGCCTTTGAATGATCAAAAGAGATTCCATCCATAGATACAATATGGCCATGAAAAGAAATCTCTTGAATCTATAATTCAAATTTTCTAAACTTCCCATATAATTCATTTCTTCTAAGAGTCTTCAGGATAATACACAAGTGGTATTCATGATCTTCGTAACTTTTGGATATACCAAGATTTGATCAATAAATACCACTACAAAGTCATCAAGATATTCCTTGAAAACTCTATTAATTAGATTCATGAAGATAGAGGGTGCATTAGTCAATCCAATAGGAATTATTGTAAACTCATAATGTCTGTACCAAGTTAGAAATGATGTCTTCGGAATGTCTTCCTTCTTCACACACAATCAATGATATCAAGATCGAATGTCAATCTTTGAAAAATATAAAGCTCCATGAATTGGTCAAATAAATCATCAATGTGTGGTAAGGGATACTTGTTCTTTATCGTTATAGCATTGATCTCTCTATAGTCAATGGACAACCTCATAGATCCATATTTATGCTTAACAAAAAGGATAGGGGCTCCCCATAGAGAAATAATAGGCTGAATTGATCCCTTTTTACTCAATTCCTCTAGTTGTCTCCTTAGTTCCCATAATTCAACAATGGAAATTCTATAAGGGGTATTTGATATGGGCCTTGAAACATGACTTAAATCAATGGAAAAATAAATTTCTCATTCCAGAGGATGTCCTGGTAAATCCTCTAGAAACACATCAGCATATCCCTGCACAATAGTTACATCCTCTATTTGAACATTCCTGTCCTCGCCCATAGTTAATTCATTGTCTTCTTCCCCAATAATTGAATTTAGTTGAGCTACTAGGGGTGGATCTAGATAAGAATCTGGTGGTGACATTCCTGCTCTAATGATAAGGTGTTCTTTATCATCGTCATAAAAAATCTTAACCTCCTTCTATGTACACTAATTTTTTGCATCATAGTCTGAAAACCAATCCATACAGAGGATTATATCAAATTCAATCATTGGTATGACGATGAGATCAGCAGATAAAAACATTTATTTTCCCTAATGGGGACTGATTCACAAATCATTATTGCAATGATACTTCCCATAAGAGTTTTGACTAAAAAATACCATGTTAAATAAAATTGTAAATATCTAATTTTCGTAGAAAACTGGGAAGATATGAAATAATGCGCTGATCCAAAATAAAATAAAGCATTTGATAAACATGAGGAAACCATTAAATTACCTTCCACTACATCATTCGGAACTTCAACCTCAACAGTAGTGATATAAAAATCATGGCCTTGATCCCTTGGCCTTTTCCGAGGTATGTTCCCTTGATTCGTAAGACATTCATTCGCCTAATGACCCCTTTCTCTGCATTTGTAGCATTCAATATCGAAAGCCTTTTTCTTCCCCTAGCAATCATGAGCTTGGTGGTGTTTTTTACCACACCTATAATATAATCTCATTCCCTTATGTAATGTACCATGGTGTTTCTTCTCACATTTACTGCAGTATAGATATTCAACTTTTTCCTTTATCCACTTATTTAAATTTCCAGAGTGTTCAGCAGATATCTTCTTATCTTTCATTTCTTTAAAGTCGTAAGACATAGAGAATCTTTTTTCTATATTGATAGCACATGAGACGATTTCTTCATACAACGAGAAGGATTATTAGACTAATTCTAAATAGTGAAATGGTTTTAACTCATCAAAGAAACAATCAATCTTATTTCTTGGGTTACATATATAATCTGTAGCATGCCTCGCTATCCTTGTAATTTTAGATTTATACATTGCGACATTCTCATCATCTTTATGCCTCAAACTCATAAATTTTCATTCCATATCTTCTCAATGGCCATGAAGAAAGTATTTTTCTTTGAAAATATCGTTAAACTCACTCTATTCCTATATTTGATACTTTATTATCTTTCTTTTTGTTTTGAATTGATGACCACTATTGATCAGCATCTCCAGTTAGGCGGTAAACTACCATGACTACTTTTTCCATTTCACTACTCCCCAAGGCATGGAATATTATCTCTAAGGAATTTATCCATTTCTCAGCTACTAATGGATTTTTAGTCCCATTGAATTTTTGTGGTTGATTCCACATGAAAAGATCTAACATTGATCCTCCACACTGTGGATCCGGGTGCTCTATACGAGTAAGGTTATTATTCATAACCTGAGTGAGTTGTCCCTGTATGGTGATAAACTGATAAGCACCAGTTTAATCACTATCTCCACTATAATTATCATGAGTAGGTGGTAAATCCCTACTTGGAGTGTGTGCATTGATACAGTTTTCATTCCTTCCACAAGGTGCTATTTCTAAATAATGGCATACAATAGATTAGTTTATCAATCGCAATACATATATCCAACTACTAACCAACATAACATAAATTGAGAAGTATATGGATATAATAAATAATCATAAAAATATTCATTGTGGAATTATACACTCATCAAACCTTTATAATGGTTTGTTATGAAAATGAGAATTATCATAAGCATATTACCTTTGAGTGTAGTAACCAACAGTGTAGCAAGGCCCATTGTCGTGCACCTGATCACGTTCGAGTCTATCTTCAAGCGGTGTTTTTGGTTTTAACACCTAGGTACATCTGTGCCAGAGCCACCTCTACCTACTCGTATCCAGACAAGGATTTATTCATTGGAAAAATCTCAAAATCTCTACACTACCAATATTCTAGGAAGTTATTATATACTAATCCTCGAAGTCTATCTTAGGGTAATGTACTCTAATAAGAGATTATCTAAATCTAGATTCCAGGATTGTACTAAACTTCCATTGACACAAACTACAACACCCCAACCCTAGTTACGCAGAGTCAGTGCATTATTACATAACATTTGTGTAATCATAAGGGATCAAATCTCGATTGACTGATTAGTTTAGTAGCCTTGGAAATACTAGATACATTCAAAAGTTTAACATTACATTATAAAATGAATAACTAAAATAACATTGTCTCCATAGATCACACTCAAATCCCCTCAGACTATCTTTGAATGTCAGTTATAAAATACTTCTTCCCATTTTGGTAAAAATATAAATAGAAAGGGGTGATCCCAGATGCTCAGTAAGGATATCAATAAAGAAGAAGCTTTCATAAATAAGCATAAAAATTTAAGGCAATGTATAAAACTAAAAAAGAAGACTTTTCAACATAAAATTAATCATAATATGGAAAATATAAATCAAAATAATTCCATTTAATTACTCATATGGATATTCTACTAGTCAAATAATCCCATTAAATATCAATATCCACTTTCATAATAATGGAATGTAAAATGCCAGACTTCAAACCACGTAGTCAAGGCCTTATGCAAAGACTACAAATATGATTTTATCAAGGACTTGTGTGAAGATACTAGTTTGTCTCATTAGACCTACCAATGCATCAAGGAGCTATAGTAGCCTCCAACCATCACTTATTATTTCCAATGAATTTTTCATATGATACAATTTAAACATAACATAAAAATTCATATTAAAACTAGTATATGAAAAGTCAATACTTTATCCACAAACCATGAATGGTGTAAAAATAACACATACACAGTCAAAAATATCACAAAACCATCAATACAATTTGGAAGTTATGTATTGTAATAAATCAACTTCGAATAAGCCTAAAATCCATAAATGGATGTTGACATAGTTGAAATATAAACCATATTTAAGGAAATATCTCTTTCAATTTTGAAATAATTTCAGAGTCACATAAGTATAAAGAAATAATTTCTTTTGAAAATATTATTTTATTGTTGTAAGGGAAGATTCGACAATTTTATAATGGTGAAAAATAGCCACACCCACCGTATAAGTTTAAAAAACAATCTTACCTTAATCTTTTCGAAAAGGTCATAATGTACCTTGTTTTGAAAATGATGGAATTATTTATTTCAAAAACATATAATGTAAAATAAGTGTATAAATGGATTTAAACCATTATATTTTAAATATTAATATTTTTTAAAAAACATTTTTATGAAAACACAAATATGGATGATTTAGTTGTCCTAGTATATAAATGCGTATAAACAACCTCAGATAATGAAGAGATTGTGAAATTACCCCTTACCTTGTACTTTTCCTTGGTTGAGGGTAGTATAAACTCCCTTATAATGGTGAAATCATTGTAATAAAATTATACAATAACCATATACATTAATATTATATCATATATGATCATCTAATATTCCATTGTTAATGATATTTTAGTAGTAACCTTGTTTTAGATGTTTATTGATTCATTTTCCATTATATTGTTTGTTATGTGAGTAATATTTTTAATGGCTGGGATGTATATTATTCATATACAGAATGATATCATGTCTTTAAAAAATATTTTTAATCCTCAAATGAAAATTAGTCTTGAATGGATACGATGGGAAGGAATCTCATCGCGTTCGTGGAGACGGTAATCCGTACGTACGCACATCAGACAATATAATTATTTTGATATTAAAATAGTATATAATTGGATGAAATATCAAATATACAGAATAATTACCATGATATATTTATTATTTTCTTCTTTAATACTCATTATTATACCCATCCAAATGATGATGTGTTTGAAAAACAAACTACACCACGACGTGGAGAAGGTAAGTCGTACCTAGGCACGTATGGTGACATGTAATTCATAGGATTGATAAAAATAATGAAAATGGTTGTACCATATTTATAATAACATCACAGTATATAAATGATAATGGAGTTTTTATTTTATAATAGAATCAACAAAGAAGGAGGAAGTGGAAGATGAAAAGAACTTGAAAGAGGTGATGAAATGATTACCTCTTCTTCGGGTTCTTCATTTTGATTTGATAAAAAGGGCACTTTAGGTTTCCTTTTTTACTAAAATAATGCCTCTAGGATGAAGGGAAGAAGGTGGAGATAATATTTGGTAGGGTTTGGCGGAGCAAAAAGGCTTTGAAGGAGTGAATTTGAGAGAAGGGTAAGTTCCCTTTTATAAGAGGGGTGAGGGGCACCTTAGGAAAAGATGTAAATACTAATTTATAAAAAATAATTTTTTGTTTTTAATGGATCAAAAAGAAATTATTTAAATTATAAGGTGGGGAAGGTTAAAAAACAACTCAACCAATAAGTTCTAGATAGGTTTGGTTCACTATATTATCCATATCTTTTAGATTTAACTCTTAGTTAATTAATTTTACATTTACCACGTGTCTTAATATTTTTATATTATATGATTAATAAACATACTATAAACATCCAAGATAACATAAAGTGGTTCATTAATTAATTATATAATATTATTTAAGACCATTGGCCGAGATTTTTAGCAATAGAATATAAATTTATAATATAATATTTATTGTAAAAACTCTTTTATGTCAATTTTGAGACTATTTGAATTTTTTTTGTTAAATTAATAACAGCATTATTAATTCAAAATAAAATAATTCAATCATCCCTAACATGTCATATTAACCTATAAAATTAGTGTAATTCATAAAAGTCTGAAATTACATTTATTTGGGTGTTTATAATATCAATTATTTTAATATTTCATTAATAATGTAATTACTATATCATCATTGTGTCATAAATAAATTAAATTATTTAAGTTCTAAAAATTATAAATAAAATACCATTATTTAGGAAATCATTTTATATTTATAATGAATATTCATAGTCGAATTTATCTTATGTATAACCCGATATTTAAAATTGTTTAGTTATTAAACATTAGATTAAACCCTTCTGACACTTCTATAAATAAAATAATAATAAATGTCCTAATCTTATCCAAGTGGGACAAATAGGTTTATTTTTTATTCCTAAGGTTTTTTTGGTCGAATTAAACTTATCCAATAGAATTTGGATATATTTTAGGGTAATAAAAATATCATTTTTACATTAAATTACCCTATTTATTTTTAACCGAGGTAAATAAAAGTCATAAGTTACTATTCACCAAAAATTATTTTCATCTCAATGAACCACATTTTACATTCTGATATCAACTGTGTCTCTCGTTTTTTGGAAATTAAACTCACAGAAGACGTAAAATTAAGTTATATGTAAATTTGCAAATGATCCTAGGAGGTGGTTAAAAGCTGGCAAAAAGCTCAATAAAATTTTTATATATCTAAAATTATTATATATTGAATCCAATGAATTAACTTGAACTTATATAGGTATTATGTATCTACTTTGACCTACAATATATTTAAATAAAATGAATAAATATTAAAATAAATTTTCAGTTTTATACAATAACTCAGTGTTTTCACTATTCATCAAAATTTATTGTTTTCAGAAAAATACAAAAAAATCACCCTAATCTAACTTCGATATTACGAACCCAAAAATGGAGTGAATTTTGTAAATTAAAATTTATAAACATTCAAAATTTTGGTATTACTATTCTTAACGGCTAGTTTAATTGGTCGCGGTGTGTTAGAATCTCGAGGTTGCGTGCAATGCAACATATTAAATTATTCAAAGGGAAACGTACTATAGAAGATTGTGGTGTTACATACATATCCAAAATGACATCATAAGTCCTCGATGCTGTAATAGGATATCCCAGACGAAGCTCTCACCTCCTAGAGTAATCTCCCATTGTCGGCACCAATGGGTGATAGTTGAATGCCCTTTTGTGGGAGTCTCTCGTCGTAATGATAAATCCAATCACTCGATCAGAATCTCTGAGATCCAAACCAGGTCTGTGGCTAAGAAAAAGTGAATGAAACTAATGTCTATAAGAACTTCAGCTAAGCTGAAGAAGACATAGGTCATACCTCACATTATCTCATGGACTTTGGGATCACAGGCCTTCATCGCCTAAAGCTGGACCCACCCATGTGCCACATCCACCTCTCGGCATACCTCCCTATTCGATCCTTTTCCCCTGCCAGAGTATCAGAGATCCCGAGACCATCTTCTCCACCTCATGAGTAAAAAAATCTACTCCCCGGATATATACATATTCTATAGGAGCATCATACTGAAGACCCTACTTCCTCGGGTTTTCCTCTAGAAGGTATGGGGGTGAAGCTACATTATCTCCTAGTTGCTTCTGGAAGAAGGATAGCATCTAGAACCGCCTTGCAGTCTAAAGATTTCCACACTAGGCAGAAAATTGATTATTTGCCTCCAAAAAATCCACCACCATTTGAGGGTCTGTCTCTCCTTGAATCCTCAGAGTTCTATACCTAGGGCACTCATGCAACGTGCTCAATAGGCATGCATACTCTAATAAAAATCTTGAATCAACTACTTCTCGACAGGGGTTGGTTCCTCTAGTACACCACCCATCAGCTCTATCTCTTGGACAGGTCACTACAATGACACCTCAACGCTCGATGGACCATTATCATGATATCCCTCACTTGAATTCTGAATGGATATCTATGTGGAGTCATCCTGAGAGAATTCATGATGGACCACAGATAGTTATGTTATAGCAGGGGATCTTACTCAAAGAGAACAATAGAAAAACATTTCTAAAACACATGAAACCAATGATTTTGTGTATTGAGTCAAAAAATAATAATTTAGTGTCTTGGCGTATGGAAACATTGGCCATCGCACAAACACTAGACTCCCTAGGATGAATGCCAAACACAAAACACAGAACACTATAATGTCATAAAAAATACATACTCATAGTTCTTTTGGTAGAGTCGACCACCACCTGGTACATATTTATCATCACCCCCCTTGAAGCCTATTCCTCAACTACCGTGAGCCTTCCATCCATATGCCAGGGGCTAGTGACTAGTATCAAAAAGGAACATCCCAAAAAGTGATGTAATTGCCTTTAAACCTGTACACACACAACCACGCATCCTATATTGTGGAAATTGAGCTGAAAAGTAACAAAAAACGTGTACAAATACTACAAAAAGAAAAATATGATGAAATAAAAGACCAACTAAAAGGAATGTACATCAAAATATGTAAATTATTTGGAGGTCTTCCACCAAGGATCATACCGGACTGGTTGGTACATCTCACTATCATATGTCACGGCATCACACTACATATATTGATCCACCTCCAGGAATCATCTATCCCAGGATCCCCAATGTCCCATGTCATATGATTTCCTCGTCTTCACAAGACACAGTAGGTGCGGGAAAATCCCACGCATGGTTGAGTATAAAAATACTCGGTAGGGACCCCAAGACAAACTCGGGACTCACAGAAATCCACGAAGTAATGTACAACAATGAAATATCTCAATTTAAAGCACCTAGTAAAAGAGACATCTCAAAACATGTATAATTTATGTTCAAAAGTAAAGATGATAATTCAAAATGAAAGTTTATTTTATTCTATTGAGTTATCTATTTCTAATACATAATGCTTCACTCTACTGCTAATCAATAAATGTTTTTATGCTACTGATCCGTGATGAGTCTCTCTATGGCAGATCCACGATGGGACTCTCTACTACTAATACACAAAGGGTCTCTCTACTACTGATCCATGAATGGTAACTCAACTGCTGATCCGCGAAGGGTCCCTCTACTTATGATCTATTAAGGTTCACTATACTCCATATCTATGAAAGTTAACTCTACTAGTGACCCATGAATTTTCACTTTATTTTTGATCTACTATGGGTCGCTCTATTGATAATCCACAAAATTTCGCTCAATTTCATCATTTCATAGCCAACAATTGGATTCAAACAAATAGAACACTTGATTATAGAAGGATATACTTTTCAATACATCAGTCGTATCTTATCCACCATGGAGTCCCACATTGAGTAACCCAAATGATTGTCTCATCGTAAGGGTCCCCACGCAACAGACGACACATCGAACTGATGCACGACCTGTATGATATGGGAATTTAGTAAAAAGGGCATGGTTTGATTTGAGTCTGATCCCACCTATCCATATGCCAAACTCCTCAAAAACTCATGTATAGTATCTATGAATGAATGTCTCATTGCAGTGTTCCTATTTCCAAAGACGGTTCATCAATCGGAAGCCTGATCTGTTAGTTACAGCCATTTATATAAATAGGGGATGGCCACATCTCATCCTGGTATTACTTGGTCGGTTATAATAGATTATGTCAAATGGATCGTCTCACTACTAGTGTCCCAACTCAACTGAGATTGTGTCAATCAGACACTTAGTTCTATTGATATCAACATTTTTTTAAATATGGACTGGTGGCACCGGGGCATCGTCTGACTCAGTCAGACTAACCCAACAAATTATGTCTCGGGGATCCGCCTGACCTATATTTTCAGTATGGCCTAATGGGAATCACTATTACCGGCCAAGGTTAGACATGGGTCAAATCAGCTAGGTCACAGAGTGACCTAAAATTATCCACCTCAACTCGTACTAGAGGGCAGTTCAAATTCCAACCCATGCCGCTCGACGTCTAGATAATTCCTCCAAGCCTGGTCTAACTCAATTGAATCGGTTTGAAAACCCATCTGGGCCGCTTAGGAATCCCATTCCAGGAGCTCAGCTAGGCCCAGTGTGCATTTAGTATTGACCTGTCTTGATGTGCCATCCTGAATCAGCCTAGACATTCCAGTTCAGTCTGATGCAGCATGATCCAGTTTTACTAGTTCGGTTGGGAGTGGGCATGGAAGGTCAACCAATACTACCCCTTCATCCAACCACAACCTGTGTATTCAATATGATTTTATATATGGTGGTAGGAGTTAATGTATCTCTAGTGCACCAATGTGGATGATGGGCCGATGCCTCCTGCTGCTCTGTTATGGTGCATTCCGGGCACGCTGCTCCTTCCATCCACTAGCCCTTGTTGCACCACAGTGGTCGATCGGCCCATGGATTTTTTATGGCACATCATCGTGGCATGCCTCCACATACTTGCGGACCACTGGATCTACACTAGTGGTTTTTTCTTCACATCTTATACACCTCCCGCCTCTGTGGGGTGACACCTTTACTACAAAGGCCTCAAATTTTTCTTTCCACCATTTTGAATGTTTTTCCATGAATAACGCACAAAAACATACAAGGCAGAGGGACTCGGTCCTTGTTCGTGTCGGCCCAAACACTCCATGATATTTATTTATAATCAAAGGAGCGTTTTGGGATTTCAACATAGGAATCTCCCACAATATTCATGTCCCTGAATTTAACAAACCTCTAGCAAGAACACACAATCCACGGATCAACCAGTTCGTGGGTTGATATACATTTATTGGTTTAGAATTAATAATGGGAAATAATAAAAATCATAATGAAATTATAAAATCCATCATGGATTTTGGATCTTTATTTGATCATGTATGTTGATTTTTGTTGTTGTTGAGCCATGATCCTCTTTCGTTCATATCTGTTTATTAATTCCTGAATCGAATCTTGTTCTCCATGAAATTTTTTCCATGCTCCAATCCTCCAACATTCTTAATTATGAAGGGTATATCTAGTGTTCATTATTATTCTATGGTGATGAATTATTCCCTAGGATCATCAAATAATACATAGGGTTTAATTCTCAACTCTCTGACATGTTAGTTTAAAAAAAGAAACATGTCGCATCGTTTCTATTACGCTCGGACGTTGCATTGTTACACTGTTTCATAGATGAAACAAATTATTAGTTACACTCGCACAACAAGCCAATAAGGATCCTCATTTAATGTGCCTCATTGTATCCTCATTTCCATACCATAGTTCATTTTTCCGCATCTCAATAGTGTAAATGAAAATAAAATAACATTGTCTAAGTTATTGTATTTTTAATGAAATGTCCAAAAATTAACTATTTCGTCCGACTACTACAGGTCAAAGTTATATCCATTCAAAGAGAATATAGTCATTATATTTTCATCATTTCTCATTAATTTTCCATACGGACAATGATTCAAAAGTTATAAAAACCTACCTGCACGTTTACTTATGACAACGTAATTTTTTTGAAAATTCCATTCTAGGCCCACCCGACATTGAAATTACATACCGTTAGAGCAAATTGTCTCCAAAAAATTCAGTATAATTTACAAAAATAAATGAAAATTCCATGAAAATACATTACTATTTAATTAGTAATACAAAATATAATAAAAATATTGACCATTTAATTGATTTAATATCAAGTATTCATAAACATCGTGTCTCTTCCACCATAATCTATATTTACATTTAGGGCATGGAAATCTTATTACCCCATCAATAGATCAATTAGAGACTGAAAACCTACAAATTCCCCTAACAAATTATCATAATGAGGAATATTCCCTTGTAATGTGACCACAATTTTATCCATGTATAAAATAATTTCCAACACTTCATCATTGAAAATTAAAATAAATATAAAATTAATGTAGTTTAAGTAAACAATTTTATTTTATTCAATATAAACAGTATAGTAAATTATTTATGAAGACTATTTTGGTCACATTTAAAAAAAACATTCATTGATTATTATTGCAATTTATATTACTCATCTCATAATTACAACTTCTCTCTAAGATTTCGTACTGAGTTTAGAATGAAACATTTATGTGATGTTTTGATATTAAAAAAATATCAAATAATTCAATAACCATTCAATCCACACTCAATTATAATTAAAAAATCCGGGGAGTTTTAGAAAAAAGAACTTCTATTTTTAAACTTATTCTTAAATTTCATCAATAAATATTGACTCCAATTTTTTTTCTAGTAGGAATTGAAATCGTAGAATAAAGACAAAAAATTCATTTAAAAAATGAAAATTAAACTAAAATAGATAAATCAAAAAAAACCACCACTAATGTATGACAAAATGAGAGGAGAAATTGAAGAAATGATAAGGGGTGGGGGCTCTAGAGGTTAGAAATGGGATATTGGTAGACCAAAATTTTTATGGTGAGGTATTAGGAGTGGGATTGAGGGAAAAAGGGATAAGCGATGAGGGCTCGACTATAGGGGCTCATTAGTAAGGGATATTATATAGTGATTTATCAATGGTATGGGATGTATATCAGAGAGTAAATGTAGAATAATGGATATTGTGAGGTCTATGGTGAGGGAAAGAGCTGTGGTGGATGGGTCTCAATTGGTCGAAGAAAAGGGATTCACATTATGGTATTGGTGATGAGGTCTTGGGAGTGAAGTACTGGAATAGGGGAAATAAATTTAAGAAAGTGAAAGAGGATTATTTTATATATAATGAAAAAAATAGTTATTGTTTTTAACAAACAACCTCAAAAAATAAAATTTCATTCAATGGATGATGCCAAGAAAGCCATTGTTAAACAATATTTTTTGTTTACTATCCCAAAAAATAGTATGATAGTATTGAATAAATTATTTTATCAGTTAGTCAATATGAATATAATGATTTGTGAATATGCAATAGTTTTCATGGTTTACACCCTCATAGATTTGGGTATATTAGGCTTTATATCTTCCATTCATTCAAACATGGGAAAATAATATCTATGTAAATTTATTATAATGAATTCGGCGAAGGTGAATCATTCTGACTATGAATATGATATTGTTGTTATAATAAAATTGTAAAAATTAAAACATAAAATTAAAAATTCAAGATATTAAATAATCCTAGATATATTCCAACAATTTATTGAAATTTAATATCATGTGAGAACCTTTAGTTTAGTGTATAATTAACAACGTTTTTGATAATATATTCGAGGACTGCTACAAGTGATATGATAATAGCACTCGCAGTGAGGAAAACAGTATTATGTCATATTTGGACTTATTTGAACATAGAAATTTATAATATAATATATCATTGCAGGTTGGGTCATACTTGTGATAAAGTAATAAATGTTCTTTGGTTGAATAGAATGATATGAGATATCTAATATGTGTACATTTTATTTGTCTAGATTTTCATTCTTATAAATAATTTTCAATCTTCCATCATAAAAGGAAGAATATAAATAGAGGAAGGTAAACAAGAGATGATTTATTATAATTTTTAAGAATTTGATCTGATATATTATCTTGGAAGATCAATTTTTTTTGTCACCTTCATTAATGACTCAACTTCAAATGTATTGATTTATTTCCAACAAACATAATGAAAATGTTCTTCCAATGTTCTAAAAATGTAATAGTATAAGAGATTATAAAGATAATTTAAAGTGAAGTGTTTGATATTTGAAAATTTTGGGGGGGAATAATGGTATAGTACTCAAAGTGTTATGTGTGGGAAATGGAATTTATATGGATAATATGGTTCATTATATAGGTGAACCAAATTTTATAAATGATAAGGTAAGGATATGTTTTTTAGTATTCTTTACATTTGAGGTTGTATATAATATTTCCCACAATTTTATAGGTTGATGTTGTTAACCATTTTGTATAATTAATAATTGAAGGTACATTTATTATATAGAGAGAAAATATACCTAATGAGGTATGGATAGAATATAACATAAATGATTTAAAATTTTATTTTATTTATTTTCCTATATAATATTCATCATAAATCAGATTCTAGGGAAGATATTTAATCTAGATAATTTTTTTATAAATTTTTTATGATAATTAAGTGTTTCATTATTACTTGTGTGATAATTAAAATAAAAGTAAGATATGTAAAATAAATGTAATATTTTATGAAAAAATTATTTATATGGAAACACATTTAATTATATATGGTAGTAACATGAAGATATCCTTAAAATTTTATTCGGTTGATTGTGAGGGAATGTCAAAAAAAAGAAATTTTAAAGAAATAGAATGTTTATTGAACCTTGTTATGGAGATACCTCATTAAAGTTTAAAATGTTTATGAAAACTAGTACACTAATATTCCTAATTTATTCATTATTTTTTAATAACTGATGGTGGAGAATGAATGTGTTATAAATATGTTATTCTGGTGAAATATTCATGAATGCTAGAGATATAAATGAATAGATAAATTTTATCGTTATAGGATATCAATTTGAAATAACAATACACTTTAATATTATAAAATAAGTAATTTCAAAAAAATGTTTATACAATGTAAAATAAGAATAATAATATTTTAGAATATGAATGGAACTGTTGGTTATAATAAAAAATTTAGTATATTTTGAGTGTTGAATATAAATAAATTGTTTCCCTATTTGTTAAGATAACCACTCTTAGATTTATCATAATAATTTTATACGAATATGGATTATATTTACAGAAAATATATTGGAAAACTTCATTCATTCGATTAGAATTGGTGAATGACATCATGAAACAAAAAGAAATTTTTAATTCTAGAAGTGGGTCTTTTTACGGTAATAACATATATTTGACATGTTTGTGGGAATGAATAATTATATGTGGTGAGATATGAATATGTTTTTTAAATTCAAATAATTGTCAAATTTCTGTAACATATTTTCATTAAATGCATTTGATTCCCTCATGGAAAGAGTTAACAATCGAAGGATCAGTGATTAAAATTTGTCATATTCAATATAATTTGAAATTATCGAACATAGTTAGGTTAAAAGTATAATGTTTATATATATCATAAGAGAGAAAATATCTATATCCCATATTTTATTACAAACTATCTATATTGGGTAATTTTTTTAATGGGTTTAATATTTTGGAGGTCAAACCATTTTACATTTTCCTTGAGAATTATTTCATTTCATCAACTAATCATTAAATGAAAATGGATGATGAACATGATCACATTCAAAAATACATTATCCACAAATTTTTAAAATATACATTGAAATTAATAAAATATAACACTTGGAGGATAATAATTTTCCTCTAAGTTCGTTTAACTGGAACAAAGGTATATCACTGTACATTAAAATATTAGTGAATTTATATGGAAATTTTGATGAGAGAATTGGGTGGTGATATTGATAGTAGAAGGAGTACTATGATATGAGATTATATCTTTTGATGGACAAAGAATAAATGTGTACTTAAATTAAATAATATTGAAGCGTTAAAATCTTGGGACGTTTTATATATTCTGGTTATAATGAATTTTTTTTTTAAAATGGTTGATGAGTTTTTATAGAATTTGGAGAGGGATAAACTACATATTTTATTTAACCTAATAGTCCGATAAAGCATAGAAGGAATCATGTATTCCATTCTAGGATGAAGGATATTCAACTGAATATAATTTACCTGGAGGATTACTGTTTGGTGGATCTTTGGACATTAGAATTTGTCTTTTAAGATAGAATCTATATGGTATGTTCAAAAAATTTAATGGTAATTGATCAATACAAGCATAAGAGAGATTTAATTAAACATATAAGATGATAAAGGAGTTAGAGGAGAAATAAGACAAGTACTATTATAGTTGAAAATGGTTGAAGAATAAAATATATATATTCATTATCCAATTAAGAGAATGTTTGGATACATTAATCATGAATCTTTGTGGTAATGAATATCTATAGAGCCCTGATCTTGATGTTCAATGTCATCGACAATTTCTATGGTGGGGATTTTTTTTTGAGGTATTTCCACAGTTCATAGAAGATTTGTCGTTTAGGGGTATATAGAACCAAAAATATTTGTACAACATTTTTGTTACACATGGAGTTTCTACCAAATATTTATCATGATTATAACATTAATATTAGTTTTACATATTCCTGTTACACTTTATTTTAACAAATATTAGTAGAAATAAATTCATTTTATTTGTTGATTAGGGAAATTTAGAGGAATTTTTTTTCATTTGTGTTCATGTAGAGGGGAATGAAATTACTTTCACATGGAACATTATTTCATCATAGAAATTTTCTACATGATATGTTTCCTTACAATACAAAGAATTTCGAAACTATATAATTTTTTGTTAATATAATATACCAAAAAATTATCTCTCTCTTGAAAATAGTTTATTGTTTATCCCCATCGAAGTATGTGATTATGATACCAGAAAAAATAAATCTTTATTTTTGATTATTTATTTCCTTTTTATTTATAACTATTTTTGATACACATGAGATATCTTCAAATACATTTTCTTGAAACCCCAAAAAAATATTATAGATATGTTCACTCAAGAACTAAATTTTGATTCATTTTGAAAAAAAAATCATTAATGGCCTCTAATGATTCTTCAACCTTTAGATGTGTCACTCCACTAATGAAAATTCCCACCCCATGAAATTTAATATGAAATATAAATTTATCCCATTAAACCTCGTTTTTTATCTTATTCAAAACTCCCTAACTATGAACTAACAATATTAATTTTATCTATTAATAAAAATTAATATGATTAAATAAAAATATTACCCATGAATATTTCGAAATCATACAATATAAGGGGAATAATATTCACTCCTATAATATCAATTTTATAAATAAACAAAACCTTCATTAAAAACCCCCTTATCATTACAAAAAACGGTATTGAATCAATCCCCCAAATAAAAAAAACATTATTACTACCACAAATCAATCCGAAAATCTAATTAAAAAATTGAATACCCAATGAATTACCATTATATTACCACCAATAATGTACCCCACACAACATGAAAAAATATTACTCATTGAAACACATTATAAATAAATTTTGAAGCAATAATAACCGACTTCAAAGAATTGAAATCTATATTTATTCCACATATAAAATTCATCATAACAAGATATTAATTATAATGAATCCCCTAAAATAGTATAATTTTTATTGAAAAAAAAACAAACATAATGAATTTTAATTTATTCTAAGAATAATTTTTTCTTTGAAAAATAAATTTTCAAAAGACCATTTAAGAGACTACCCTTAAATATTTCTTTTAAAATACATATAAAACCCTTTATAAAACAATGAAAAATATTTTTATAAAACCACTATTTAAATATATGAAACATTCATGAAAAAATTTACACATAAACCTCTTTTAATATTTACAAAAATTTATTAACAAAACATAATTATCAAAAAATGAAACTAAATAATAGAAAACATCACTCTCATAAAATACACACATCATTACATTGTTCAGAAATAGTTTTTTCGTATCATTATATACTATAAAAGATAATTTGTCAAATAATTTCATCTAATTTAAGGATGGTTTGAAACTAAAAAAATAAATAAATTACTTATAAATCATAATAAAATATCACCTACAATCATTACATACTTGAATTATAATTTGACATATTCTATAACTCATTATATAATATTAAAATGGAACATAAAATTTCTAGGAAAATATGAACATCACAAACATGATTATAAAAATATTTAATAAAAATATATTAAAAATATAGTTTTTGTGTTACTCTTTATATTAAGCTAGTTTTCATAATAACAAGAAAATAATGTAATAAAAAATAGGTTATATATTCTACTTATTAACAATTTATCTTAAAAAATCCTAGAATTATCCTTGTATAATATAATTAGATATGTTTCAAAATTTCAAATAAAGACATCCATCTTAACACAATCCATTCAAATTTCATAAAAATATAAAATATATAGTTGAAACAACTGATTCTTTTAAATTGAAAAATATTATACCTTATTTACATATTAAAAATAATTAGGAATACTCCAATGTAAACACAAAATCATCTATTTATGAATTGTTCATGATGTTTTTTAGATTTTTAAGAAATTTAAATATTCATATATATTATTAAATGTTTTCAATTGATGAATTTCATTAATTTTTAATGTTTTTATTAAATAATATTACTATTTTATTTAATTCCACATCAAAACATAAGTATATCAACTTCATAAATGTAATAGAAAAAAAATAAATGTTGGAATAAATCTTGATTTAGATTGTGAAAAATAAATTTCATATTGGCCATTGGCCATCGTCATTAAATGACAAAAAATGGATGAACTTTTAAAATAAGAATAAATATTTACTTACTATAAATCGATTATAGTGCGTAATAGTGTCATATCCACTAATATGGGACATGATTATCAATTTGTTATTTCTATTCCTTATTTTTTATATTAAATATAAATAGTGTTGTGTGTGGGAGTTATTTTATATAAAAAGTGTATATATGGTGATGGAAATGTGGTTTTTGGTTTAATATTGAGCATTTAACATAAAATAATGGAAATACATAAATAGTATGTGTTGGTGTGTTTGGGTAAAATGTAAAATAGAGAATAATGGGTAAACAAGAAAAATGTGAAAATATAATGATAGTTAATAAATATGATAGAAAAAAATGAAATAAATCAATGGGGTTATTCTTTTTTAACTAGGTTACATAATATGTTTGTTTTCAAATATCTATTTTAATATGTAGATAAACTGAAAATTTTCTGAATTGTGGGATCTCCCCATCGATTTTAGTCACCGTATAATTAGTTATCCAAGGCCATTATCATAATAAATGACAATATATTAATGATTTATTTAACAAAAATTATTTCCATCACAATAAAATTTGGTTGTGACAAATTATTGATACAATAATCCCTTGTGATCATAGATTTTCTTTTAAACTAACTACCCAATAGCAAATAACATTCTGATTTATAAAACAATTATATTGTCAACCTATTATTTTCTATCAACAGATATAAATTTGGATTGAATTGTGAAAATATATTTTATATAGTAAATTTTTTCATTTACAATATAAAATTCAAGGATGATATTGTCGAATAGAGACCCAGAATAAAGAAAGTCACCATAGAATGGTGTAGTTGGGAAATTATTCTATTAAAACATTATAATTAAGATAAAAATAGAAAAATATATTGATAATAATAAGACTGAAGAGAACATGTAGGAAAAATAATGAAAATTATTCTTATATTAAAATGTTGACAACATTCTTGAAGAGTGTGTAATCAACATTTGATTGTAAATTGTGGAATTCATTTCATATAATTTCAGATGTAATTGCCCGATAATATCTGATATATTGTATCCACTTTTTCATGAACTACCCCACCAAGGCCCACCTGGCTATGTAAAAATTGTGTTTGAGGACCTAAAACCACCTCTAATAGGCCACTAGAAGGGGACTAGCACTAAGTAAGAATATCACAGACATGGGAGTCCTTAGATGAAGGTATTTTTAAACACAAAAAATCTACAAACACTAATATAAAGTGGAATGGAAGGAAGAAACTGAAAAAAACATTCATAAATACAAATAATCCCATAGTTTTGTGTGACAAAATTATGAGAATGATAAAAGGCAAAAATATTATAACATAAAAAATGAAAAGGAACCCAACCTATAAGAAAAAAAAATCAACTACTATGAAGATAGAACATCTAGAATCGACTATGGTCCATCTAGGACTATTATACTCCACGCAATCCCATTCATCCTTGGAATCCATTTAAATTTGTATGGTCTAAATAATAAATGACATGCTTGGGAAGATTCCATGTAGGGTTGAGTATAAACATACCATGTGGGACACCCAAAAACCACTAATCATATTGTTTCCAAGAGAGTTCTTATTTATTAAATTAGAGTAACAAACTACATATACTCATTATAGACACCAAGTATCAATGTAAGGTCACATTAACATTAAAAACCTAGGATTACACTCAAGGAATAATGTTAATGCTCATTTTAAATAACTCACTCCTCAAGCCATAATAGTATTGATGGTTGTCATCTGATATATTGTACCCTCCAAGACTTCCTGTAAATATGTACATGATATAACTCAAAGGATATAGATACACATAAAGTCGATCACACCTAAGACATGTTGGGATTACATAACCCTACCAAGTGTAACACACAAGTATTATGATTACATACCCTGAATTCTAGAAAGGGGATACCAGGCCTATCTAGGGGAAAATGATAGAGGATCACGCCCAGGGCCACACTAGGGGATACCTACATCAATCTAGAACTAGCCCACATGGTGGATCACTCATCATTGTTTTAGTATGGGAATCCTCATTTTAACTAATCAAGGATGGACCAATGGAAGATACCCAATACATAATCATCTAGAATATAGATAATGGGGGATTTAACCTACCATTTAAGGGGTAAAATGTTTTTTTGGAATATATATTGTGTCCTAGACTTCCAGGTAATGCCTGTGTATATGATTGATTATTACATTCAACACTATTTCCCCTTAAATAGTTCTCATGTACTATGGTTTTCCTCATTCACTTTGTTCATGAACGTGTACACTTATTCTTCTACTGTACTCTAAAAATCCTATGTACACAATTTGGGCCTATGTACACTGAAAGATCATATGTACACAATTTGTGCCTATAGACAATGGTCAAGATCATGTATAGTGTATGCAACCATGACCACTGACCATATCAATGCCTATATACCCTTGGGGTATTTTTTGGGTCTATTATTAAGGGTCACATATAGTTTGATATTTATTCATACATGTATTTCCCATCCTCTTTAAAAGTGTCTCCATATAGTGTGCCTTCTTCTGAACTACACGACATTTATATTCTGTTTTTATAAAATCATGGAGACTCTCGCACATTTTTTTCTCATTGAAATTTCCTCTTATGAAACTATGGAATCTACCATAAATCCTATATTTGATGTTTATCCAACTTTATTGGTTGTTGGTGTCTAGATTTTGTCCACCCATACTCTATAAAATTACCACACGTCATTCTACATCAGCACAATTCAAACATATATAATTAAAATCTTTTAATAACTCGTTTCCATCATCAAAAAATAGTCATGACTTCATTCATGAAACTGAAAACACAAAAATGATTCATTTCACCAAATACATATTATACAGTGATCTATTTATGAGTGTTATTTGAAAATTAGGTAAAATTTAATTACAACGATAACTGTTTGAAAAATGGGGGGGATAACAAAAAACAAGTTTCAAAATGTAGATCAATCATTTCTCAGGTTGGACATCAACTATCGATGTAAAAATTGAGTAATATGGACTAATTAAACAAGATTCAATAACACATTTATCAATAAAAAATATATAATGAAAATAAGAAACCATAAATCATCAGTCGATATCTGAATTAATTTACTATATAAATTAATTCATGTTTCATATGAAATAATAGAAAAATAGGTGTAAATCCATCATAAAAACAGCTTAACTCAAAAATCATGTCATTTATAATGATTAATGATCAATAAATTTTTGTTGTTAATGAGATTCATATCCCCATTATTGAACCCAATTTCCTTCTAAAATGATTCATCCATCCACAATGCCATTTTCGTTACCAAATCAATCCTCCATTTTCCTATCATATGTCTATAGTTATAAGCTAAACTCCATAATTTTATATATCCATAATTAAATAAAATATGGATTTATTATAATCCAGTTAATAACCAATAAATCTATTTATTTATTTATTATTTCTCCCATGACTTATATTAATAAATTCAACCAATGCGTATAGTGATTATGTCCGAACTATGATAAAACTGACATTCAAATTTAATTGTTTTATTGGTCTGACCATCATAAACACTGTTTTAGATATATATCATTATTTTAGAAAACATTCATGCATGAGATATAATATATTTTTATTTTTTATTATATCAACATCGTGGAACCATAGGCCCTATATTCCCATTATTAATACACAACTAACTCTTAAATATTATTTAAAATTTTCCAAGGAATTATTAAGAAATATAGAGCCACTAAATTCTTCTAATGTCAAGGATTTATATCGAAAAAAGTAGAAATTTGAATCATAAGATATTATGGTACTCATAACACATATATTTTTTCCACTATCGTGTTCCCTCCAAATTATTAGCATGTATCCAAAAAAAAATCTCCAAGGGAATCTTTCAATGATTCATTGTTTCATTCTAATAATCCCAGATCTCCACCGGGTACTCTATCAAGGCATCTCCATCCAAGATATTTTGATCATCCCAGATGATTACATGTGATAGGTCATGTACATAACTATTCATCTATTACCAATATAAGATATCATATATTATTTATAAATGTGAAGGTAGGTATAATAATTATTCATCCCCACCAACCCTATGAATTATCTATAATGGGATGATGAATCATAGATATAACTTTATACAAAAAGATAAATTTCCACAGTCCTCACTAAGTTAATAATATCAGTAACACATGTTATCCCATCCTAAACTCCATGGGGATCTATAATTGATCTTTATACTACTTTTAATCAGTCATGGACGTCACCATCCACTCTTGGATAATCCACACCTCATTTATCATAACACTCACAAACATTGGTCACTTGAGTACAAAATCCCCCGAATCAGTCCAACATTACAATACCATATATAGAATCTTATAAAATATGTAAGATGTTGTCATGTCAATTGTATAGTGGTAAATATTATTATAGAAAAATGTCACTAATGATTAATTGTTTTCACTGTAAATATCAATGTATAACACACAAGACTACTTCATATCCATATGATCCTAAATTTTCCACTTAGTATGGTCATCATTCCGGGGGTGAAACACAGTTCTCAGACACAATAGAGTCCAAAAGTACAGTTATAATTTTCTCTAATAAAATGGAATGAAGAAAAAAAATCATATCATGAGATAATAATAAAGATTAATCCATTAATTCAGTTTATCTAATTCACAAAAAGGGGTTCCAGGCGCTGCTCTAAAAACTTATCTCAGATGACTAGGAATTGAAATAACATGGTGGGATGTTCTATGATATACTAGATTTTTTAATGTCCACTTCATAATCATAGAAGTCTCGTAATTATTTACATTTGGATACCATACCAATTTCACTCTAAAACCATAATGGATTAGGCGAAACTCAATGGAACATGGCTCAAATCCTTCACATTCATGTAAGTGATTCATCGAGGGATGAACTCAGTTACATGACTCATCATCACTGGCCTCTAGAACTATTTTTGAGGATCATATTATTTTTTTCAACTCCTTTAAATGCAGGAAATGTGGATGTATGAAACTACCTTAGTACCTCCTTCTATTGCATCACCACTTCCAGCATCCGTCATAATTTAATTATTTCACACTAAAAACTATAAAAATACATTTTGTGAACACATATTGGATATCATACTATAAATTTCCTATCAATTGTTATATGCTAATTATTCTTCCTTTATTTTATAAATAAGTCAAGTGGTAATAAAATTCGAATGGAGGTAAGATAATAAACCGTTTCCCAACAAGGAAAACTGGTAAAGGAAAATTATTTTGATACCTCACTAAAAAACAAAAAAAAAATGTCTTAATGATAGGATATTCTAAAACAAAATAATTTTTATGAGTATACAGTATCTCAATGTAATTATATTTTAGGACCTCAGACCATCATCGTTATCTATGTTTCACATATTTTTGTGAAAATATATAATAGTCACTCTTGTGGTCAGAATAGATGATATATTTCTCTTCATATGGTAGTTTGACCAAATATTCATGAAAACAAAAATTGAATATAGCTCCAAATAAGTGGTCATGTAGTTCTACTTATGGGGTATTATCCTTTGGTACCCAAGAATAATCACTGCATTCGTCTACATTTTAACACATCCATGACCTGTTCTATTGGTATCATCGAAATACATACACTCAACAAAAACCAATAACATCCTCAAGAAGTGTGAAATCATAAACCTATGTTGCAACTCCCAAAAGTATTTTTGGTACTTTTTTATACACTTAAATTTTTATCCCTTCCAAGTAAAATAAGTCTAGGATACCAAAATCCTAAATCAATTGTGCATGAATTCTTGAAGTTTCCAGGTAACCCAAGCAATGTGTACACCTCAATAGTGTTCTTGAGTGGCTCCAAAGATATAAATTTCTCAACCATTTCTAGTTCTACAACTAAAATATCTTTTGATAATCCATCTCCCATGAAGTGGACATATCGAATCCCAAACTAATACATTGAACTATTTTAATACATTTTCTTATCTCAAAGTATGTTCATAGCCATCCCCAAATATCTCACTTGTTCATACTATAATACTCAGTATACAAGGATGTTTCTATGAAAAATATCATGCGTAGGTCCAAGAAGGTTTAAATTATAGGGTACATAAGTCCTTTTAACCTATCAAGGGGTCTTTATTCGAAAGGGCCCCACCAAATACTCATAGTGACCCTAGTGATTTTTGAATGTTGTCTTTGGTACATCCTTGTCTTAAACATGATGCCCATGATGGTCTAACATTTGCCTATATTTGAGAACTAGTTCATCCCTTTCAACTGGTGAAAGAGTTCTTCAAATATAATAATTATATATATATATATATATTTATTGATGGTTACTAGAGTTTGGTAATGTTAATCCACACATGACCTCAGTCTCTTGTACTCCCTCATGGAAAACAACATCAGGGCCGCTATGAGAGACACAATGTTTGAAATTGTATTTCTTCTAAAAATACTCAAACTATACCTTCAACTCTCTAATATATATGGGGGCACTTGATATGTTGGTTTATGTATTAGTTTATTCAATAGGTGTATGTCTATGATGAAATTGTTCTATGTAGTGGAGTCAATACTAGAACATCCCCTTGGAAGATGACTTCATACTCCATCACCACTATAATAAGATGAAAGATCATAAAAGCTACTAATATGAGGGTAATAATAGACATATGGTGAGAAAAAATATTTATTCATTTATCTATGACCTCATCATGCTCTATTTGGACCTTCTTCTCACCAATGGAAAAACATTTGTCACATTAACTTGAATGCACCACATCCTCTATCTAAAATGATAAATTTGTGAATAATCTTTTTATTTACCATATATACCTATAAAAACATTATAATGCCTCATAGTAGCCATGAAAATATCGCATAAGATGTTATCCCCCCAAAGGGTTTGGTGAAATTGTTTGAATAAGTTTGTGATCCCGGAATCTCCTCCAATTGGAGTCTACAAACCCAGGGGTCAAGGTAAATCCGTTATTTGAATATCTAGAGCCTGAAAATGGGATGTGGAACAAATAGATGGCTCGTGGATTTTTTTATAATTTCTATAGATAGATTATAAAATATACTAATCATATCTCTAATAAAACTCATAACATCAATGTCATAATCCCCAACTAGTGGGTTCTAGCCACATCCATGTTCACAAGCTTCATGAGCCTCGTGTGGACCACATAGGGATGGTGGTTGGAAAAGAACAAAAACCCCACCATCTTGAACTATACTCAAGGATCTTTTTACATGTCCACAAATTTATGCACATAAACTCTCATGTTATTTCCTATGTCAAGGTGCTACATTGATTATCCCCTTTTCAAGTGAATGGTGGTTAAGATAATATCATTTGATAGGTTATCTACCATCGTAATATTAGTATTACCTCTCACTCACCTAAATGAACCAAAATCAAAATTATGGATGTAAAATACTAGGTACTGAGACTATCTATGGAAACATAAAACACACTTCGAACCCTGAGTCATTCATCGACCACTAGCTACCAATGTTACAGCTCCGGGGTTCCAATTTCTAGCACCAAATGTCATCGAATTCTCATTAAGAAATCAATAAATAAAAATGGAACAGTATAGAACACTATCATAGGAAGGACTACATATAAATACTATTATAACCAATATATCCCAGTGAAGGACACTCTTGGAGGTCTAATCATGGGTGTATGTATCATTAAACATGTCCACTGAGTACCATAATGGGTTAATGAACCTTGATGAAAACTCTAAAATAGACTTCTCATGCTAATAAATCTCTAAAATCACATAAATATACATATCTATCAAGTTCAAGGTTTAAATATCCTCTAATAAAGGAACTCAAACTATATTTAATCATGAGCCTCTTATTGAGGAATCTCAGTAACTAAAATCTTCAATCTCTATGTGAATCCAATGAAAAGTCTCACCACGAGGACCACCATCTAGTCAAGAGGGATGTAAAAAGTAATAAAACTCAACAAACTACCTCAACTAAGTACTATATTTCTTATTATAAGAGATTCTTATGAAGAATTTTGGTTCACTTCCTCCAAAACTCTTGAATCATTATCATACGATGCAAATAATCTTCTTGTACTAACGGAACAACATGCTCTTTGTCAGGTGGATGTAAGACCGAAAAACCACCCGGATGTACCATATCATATATAATCATCTAAACAGATACCTCATAACTAATAGAATCACAAAAATGATCCTATTTTGGAATAATATGTGTATTTAATTATGGTTTCATCATATACAGTCAATAGAGAACCATGATCAATGAGAAAATCTGGGGGGCTATGTCAAGAAGGGAATGGAAATGATAAGTCTTTTTTATATGATGATTATACTAATGATTTCCCTGAAGTCCATGTCAACATATGTTGTGTAAACAATACGGATATCATGGTCCTTGTAAATGAATACATCAGTGGCTACATGATCATTGGTTTCCTTGACCAGATAGTCAAACTCGATACACTTCAACACTATTTCCAATGTTCAAAAGTTGAAATTCATATATGGATACTCTCCGAAATATACTCCTTATATGACTTGATATAATACCACTTAATCATGAAATGACCCACCATGGCCCGACTATATAGGTGTAAAGCCTTATATGACACCTTAAACCCACATCAAATAGGTCGAGGGATGGCGACTAACATCGATTAAGCATATCGCACACCTAGTAATCCTTAACCAAAGGAACATGTACACATAGACATGAATATCTAAATACTAATATAATATAGAATGGAAATTAGGAACTGACAAAAAATAGTAATGCATACAAATAATTCCACATTATACTATATCATATGTACAACCAATAAAATGGGGAAAATATATGCCCACAAAAATAGAAAAGGAATCTAACCTACAAGAAAAAAGGGGATTTTTGCCATGATGAATCTCATGGAACTGACTATATTCCATTTGGAAAAACTATTCTCCAACTTATCTTAGTCCTCTTAAGACTCTTTCAAATGTTGTTTCATCTATATATGAAAAGTTAGGTGTCAAAAAATATCATGTATTAGTGGGTACAAACATATCAAGTCGAACACCCAAAAATCATCAAACATAAATCCTCAAGGTTTTTAATCCAACAAGAAAGGAGAGTAAAATCAAATATATTCTCAATATAGAGACTAAGTCTCAATATAATGTAATAGACACACTTCTGTTTGAGGATTTCTCTAAAGGATCAATTTTATGCGAGTTCGAGAGAACTCACTCAATCTTTCTTGGTAAAATAGATAACGCTTATCTAAGGGGTTATTCCTATCAATCATCAACATGAAGAGACACACTTTGTAACATTGAGGATAATGATACACATATAGGGGACCACATTAAATTGAAATGTATAATACCAATCCATTACCAGTGTAATCCATAAGAATGAGAGTCACATGCCCTAAAATTTGATACTGGGACACATGACCCAGAATGGGTTAAAATGATAGAGGTCACACCCCAATCCATATGATGGGATACATAAATATGTCCATAAATAATCCATAGGGGGGTCACTCATACAATTAATCATATGGGATGCCTTATTGTACCCTATTATAGATGGGATAATGAAATATTCCCTACTCAAACTCATATAGATTGAAGAGAATGGGGGATTTAACATACCCAAGAAGGAGTACTTTGCATGCATTTGGAATAAATGACATGTACTATCTATACTAGGAATTATCAAGTCTATATTAGGGTCATCCATCATATTTTATTTTCTTAAGGCCTATTCATGTGTACTCTGGTTATGCTAGTGTACAATATCCAGGCATATGTACATTGGTTGTGCCCATGTACATGGTCATGATTGTGTAAATTGGTTGCATACATGTACATGGACCATGTCCATTACCATTAACCATGTCCATTCCCATGTACCACAGTGTCACATATGTATCTCCCCAAACCTATGTTAAAATGGTGCAATAAATATTAATGATATTTTTGTAGATGTTATTTTATAAAAATAAAATTAATATAATTTGAATGAACTTATGAAATAAGAACATATTAGAAACATTTCATGTAATAAAAAATTGAAAAATTATATCATTACACATACAAATACTTCTATAACTCCATTATACTCCTAAAAAGTCCATGAAAAACAAAGGGTGCTCTGCCGAGTAACATAAGAAGAAATATTGTGTGGGCCTATTACTTGGGTTATATTATAGCTATAATTATAATAGATAGAAGAATAATATTAATTATAAGAATAAGAGGAATCTACAGAAAATTGAAGCTATTGAAAAGTAGTGATTGTCTGTCTTTAATACCGATAGAAATGTTTATTTATTCTACCTTTTATGGAATTTCTAAAATAAGTACCTTTTGGGATTTAATATTAAGTGACCATTGATGTTTATATATAACTATTATAATTTTATAAACATTAATTATTTTATGTATTTAAAATTTTAATGTTGTAATGAATTATTTTTAGTGAAATAATAATATGGTTTTAATTAAAGAATAAATTTTAATATTTATATACTTAAATTATAAAATGGGTATTTATACATTTTTAGTTACAAATTGTGTTCTAATATATGAGTAATATAATTTTTTCAAAATTAAAATTAAATTTGTCATTTTTATGTTGTAAAATTAACTACATGAAATGTTACAATTATTAATTGGATAATATAACCTTATAAAATAATAATAATGAAAATAAATTTGATGTATTAAGACATATATACATATTCAAATATATATATGTTATACATATAAGAATATATATATTCTATATATTAAAATTATTTTATTTTGAAGAGTTATTTTAATAATTGTTTTCAAATAATTAGCCAAGTAACCACAACTAAGACCTGCTTTGTTGTCCATGCCCTCAAGGTATGGTGGGAATTTTGCATAAGTCCACTCGAGCTGCATAAGGATAGAACCATGCATATTCTAGGCTAGGTCACGAAAATTCCCATGTGTTGGGTCCCAGTCTAGCACATCTAGGTTTAGGCTAAGGTCTGGGTGTGATGGCCATGTATAATCCCTCCCATGTTGTGCGTGTTTGTGTCAACAAAGAAATGTAACATACATCGAGTCTTATAAGGATATAACGAAACTCAAATAGTTTTGATGTAAGACACATTTTTCTAAAATAATATATATTATCGACTACCCTTTCATGTCATGGGTGATCTTAGACATTCTCGTCCTTTCCTTGTTTGAAACCTTACCGCCTCAATTAAACACTGTGATTATATTTATCCATTCAATACGACTTCTCCTAATCCAGCATGTCCATCCCTTTTTCAAACACTCAACATATATGTGACCTCTAATGGGCATCTGATCATCTCAGGTTAATCAGAGTTGTCCCCCTATATAAACGTATGGACCCACACTCCTCTTAAAATCCTATGGTTAATTTTATCTCTTATATCGATCCAAATTAATCTTAATCATCATCCATTTTCTCCTTTATTAAACTCATTATCTCAACATAGTAGGACCCCATCATATTTATCTCCAATGCTTGGAGCAAACCTAGATAATCTAGGTTACCCCATACTTTCTCCTCTATTGAGCATACATGCACTACAATGGTTTGCATGAGTCTAACTGTTGATCCTTGTTCTCACTCACATTACCATGAATCACCCATTCCACCTCTTTCGCGACCCCTTTTTTTCCATTAAATATTTATGATTATGGAATTAAATATAATCTAAATCCATATCCATGTATCAGTTTTCCATAAATGATACAATTATATATATAAATTTGTATGAAATTTCGATTCAATTATTATTTATGTTCAATTATTAACATTGTTTATTTCTAATTTAGTCAATTCAGGTTTCAAATAGAAATTTAAACAATTGAAAATTGGGTTATATTATAAACCCATGTTTTTAAACAAGAAAATTAGACCCACAATTCTCCCACGTTCTCCGCTTATTCTGCTCGAATTTCCCGAAGGTCTCATCCCCCAATTCATAAAATTCACATAAGGGTATAATTGTTTTGATCAAATTATGCTGTTATTAAATGATATGAATGAATATATATATATATACATATTTGAAATAATATTAATCTATATAAATGATAATTTTCAGAATGCATATTTCATATGGGTTTTGGAATTTAATTGTTTATTTCTGAAGATTATGTATGTAAGGGTTCATCAAGTTATCTTTTTTGACCAGATTACATATATGTATATATATGAATTGATCCATAAAAAAATTATTTTCATAATTTATAATTTATGGGCTGTGTTTTAATTTTTTTGTAAGGGAATTTTTTATTTTCATTAATTGTTTTTTATTAACAAAATTAATATGTATATATGTACATATATACTTATATATATATATATATATATTATTGTTTTTTGAATTAATTGGATAAGTGAATTGTTTAAAATATAATCTCAAAGTACATGGATTAAAGGGGATATTTGATTTCATCAAAATCTATATGTTGTACAATATGTACAAATGTAAACACGTATATATGAAATTTATATCATTCTATATAACATAATATTTTCAGACATTATAAAACCAGATTTTTTGTTTTAATTTTAAATCTAAGTCAATAGACTATATTAATTTAGTATTATTATTGGTCATTTTGTGTTGATTATAATGAAATATATATATATATATATTTATGTATGTATCTATATTTCTATCTTTGAGATATTATAAAATAGAGTTTTTGTTTTAAACATTATCTCTTGGCTAATATTTTTAAAGATAAATTGTTTTTCAAAGGTTTTTCTTGTGTTTTAAAAAACATCAATTTATGGGTAGGATATATAAATATATATATTTATGTATCTACACATATAAAATAATATGTTTTAAGTATATGTTATATAAGGGTTTTTATTTAGATGAATTTTTCTAACAACTATGCTTTGAAAGGATTTAATTTTTTAAAATTTACATGACATTTAATATATTGAAATATGTATATGTATATATATATAGATCTATACACATTTATGTAGATGTCTTTTTTACTATCTAATTTATGAATTTATAAGAATTAAAAACAAATGGGGTTATGTTTTATCAAATAATTATGTTATGTAATTATTTACTTATATATATAAATATATGATTTTGGTATATATATATATATACATGTTAAACATTGAAACTAATGTTTTTAAAAAAAATATCGTTTTCATAAGTGAATAAAATTTATGATATATAATGGAAAACAATAAAAATACCCTCTTTTGTTACTGTGTGCCTTATGATTTTAAAAGGGTTAATTATTTTTAGATTTTAGTAAATATTTAATGTATATACATATTTGTATATATTTTTATTACTTAAAAAGGTTTAATCATTTATTTAGGATTAAATATATTAAGTTAGAATATATTGTTATTCTCTTCTTCCTTGGTTATAATTATGGGTAACCATAGTATTTAAATGATATTTTTTCCACATTAGGTGACAAGTTTAAATATGTTTTTATTTTATTTGTGCAAACTATCAATCCTTGTATTAAACTGCTTTAATGCCTCAGGTTATGTCATGTATAGGTAGTTATAGAATACAAATAACTTTTAAATTACATTCCAAGCATTTTAGAGAGAAATTATGAATTAATTTTATTATCCTTTTTTTTTGCATTTCAAATTAATATGGCTATGTACATAAATTATGTATGTATTGTTTATGTTTAGCCCCATTTATATATGTGGAATGAATTAGACTTATTATGTGATCGGTGGGGGCTCCTATAGCCTCTTAATGCATTGGTAGGTATCATGAGACAAATTATTGTCATTGAATAAACCCTTGATAGTGTTATTATGTATGGTCTTGGAACAAGGCCTTGATTGTGTAGTTATGATGTCTAGAATTATGAATCTTTTCATTATGATATCAATATTTGAACTTACATTTGTTTATTCAATTTTTAGAATATCAATGGTTAAGAATCATTCTATGGCATTAATTAATAAAATTAATAAGGTATAATGTTTTAAATTTATATATATATTTATATAGAAATTAAATTATAAATAAGAATTATTTTTTTTCCAAACAATGGTTATAAACACACCTATCATTTCCAAGGATTCATTTATTTGATAAATGATACTTTATTTTGATTTATGTGAAAATATGGGACATGTGTTATTTTGTGTGAAAATTTTTATCTATGTCCCTTACATGTCATATATAATCAGGTATGGCCATTATTTAACTTCTAAATGGTATTATTTTCATTTTTTCAATTTATTATATATTTTATAATGCATTTTATTTAAAACACTTAATTAATTTTAGAAAATTATAATGTCATGTTATCGAAAAAATTGTTTCATAATATCATTATAAAATAATTATGACATGTTATGTTAATGTTTAATTTATTTTTAAGAAAATGATTTAAAGTGTGTATTTTATTTCAAGGAAATGTTTTAAAATAATTTATTAATTTTTTAAAACCCCATTACTTGGCATTATAAATTACCAACATATGTTTCAAATTTAATTTTATTGGTATATTATTTTTATCATTGATGTACATTACATTGTAAAGGTAGCACACTAGAGTTTATTTTGTAGAATTTTGAGGAAATGTAAAATTTGTAACAAATTATCCAAAACCGAGACTGGTAAAGATCGTCAATTATGTAATGTGTTGTGTAATTACTCAGTTTCTTTTATAAAAAAATTACATTACATATTTTAGAATCTACTCTAGGAAACTAGGTTCAGGGCGTTATAGTTTTTATTAGTTGAACATTCAAGTTAATTTTAGAAAATTAGAACAATTCCAATAATTTTCATATAATTTCATGTAAAATTCATTCATTAAATTTTCAGATGGAATATAAGAGATCACCAAAAAATAAAATTTCTCTTTCTACTGAGTTACTGGATAATATAATTTTTCAACGATGTTTTGATGCACATGAGTCTTTATAAATCCTATGGTTATGTTGGAAACACCTTCATCGGATATTAAACACCTCAAATATCCTCTGGTTCTTCCATGGATCGAGCTATGTCAATTTCCTTATGGTGCATGCATTACTTGAATTCTATAACAATAAATGGAAATATTATAGAGGTATCATTGAATGTTTTACTCTATCTGAAAATTATATGGAATTTAGGAAATTATGTGAAGTTGTAGAGGAGGTTGACTTTCATGCACCCTATCTATTTCAATTATTATGCTTTATAATGTATGGGAAACCTTATGACATCCAACTGTTGGAAAACAAGGTAGTCTGACTGGTCTATAGGGACTGAGTCCATTCGGATATATATGATATTTACATATTTCATGACTCACTCTGGGAACTTGATTGATATATATATAAGTATTATTCAAGCTCTTATAGATGTATGTGGGCTAAATAAATTGAATAACATAAAACTACACAGGAATCATTTTGAGGGTATGGAAATCACTGAGTTTTTCATGGTGGTGGACCTGGTGAAGTTATAAAGTAATTGTTTCCATTAAAGGTTTTTAATTAATAATAATTATGATGTTTATGTTGGGATGTCAAGGATGATGTCATAAGTTATTCATTTGTGAAAATGTGTGACTAGAAACAAATTTCAATGGTAAAATTCTATTATGGGGGGATGTAATGTCCCAAAAAAAATGTTGCAATGCTGGAATTATTATTAATTATATTTTTTTACTTATTATTTATGTAAAAAATGAACATAGTTCAGACTAACCAACGTAATAATAAAATATAAGAAACATTTTTTTAAATAAAACACTGACACATTACAACATTAAACCGAAAAATACAACTAGTACTCTAAGAAACTCATAAAATGTCCATGAAAATAAAATGGTGCTCTACTATGTAACACAAGAAGAAATATTAAGTAAGACTCTTCCTTTGGGTCTTTCATAGTTATAATTATAATACTTTGATGAATAATAGAAATGATGAGAATAATAGGAATTTACAAAACCAATTTTGGAGTATGAAAAAAATGAAGATATTTTTGACTCAAAAACCCATAGACATGGGTATTTATAAAACATCTTAGGGGAATTGTAACGTAAGTATTTTTTTTGGATTTATTTTTATGTGGCCATTGATGGTTAAATATAACCATTTTAATTGTATAACCACTATTTAATTTATGTGTTTTAAATTCTAAGTGATATAAAGTATTATTTTCAGTCAAATAATAATATAGTTTAAATTCAAGAATACATGTAATGTTATAAATATTAAATGGATAATATAATCTCTTAAAATAATAAGAATGGAAGAGTAATTTTTATATATTAATATATATATATATAAATAATATATATGATACATAAAATAATATATATATTTTATATATTAATATTGTTTTATTTTGAAGAGTAATTTTAATAAATATTTACCAAAAAAAGTTGTTTTAGTACCCACAACTGAGAGAATCGTTTAAAAAAACCCTCAAGGACTAGTGGGAACATAGAATAGGTCCACTCGACAAGCACAAGGGGAGAACCATGGATAGGGGATAGGTCCTGCATGAACCTATTTGTATGATCATAGTCAAAAGGGTATAGTATTAGGATGAGTTCTAAGAAGGAAGGCAGTGTATAATCCATTCTATAGTAGGTGTGTTTCTGTGATCAAACTAAGGAACCAGTCATCAAGTCTTATAACACATTCAAAAAACCTTAATGGTTTCGATGTGGGATGCATTTTTCTAAACACATATCTAATCTCAACCACCCACTCCTATCATGCGTGATATCATCTATCCAAGAAATTTCTCCATTTGAACCCCTACAGACTCAATTAAAATATAGGATTATTTTCATCCCACTAATCTAGATTTACCTAATATAGATTATCAAACACTTTTTTAAACACTCATCCTATCCCCAATCACTCATGTACATCTGATCATATCAGATTACTTCTGGATGTCGTCCTATATAACATAATGAACACATAATACTATGAAAATTAGTTAGTTAATTATAACCCTTCCATAAATCCAAATAGATCCTAGTCATCCCCCATTTTCTCCCTCATCGACCTCAGTAGCTCCACACAGAAGGACCCCATCAGATTTACCCTGACACATGTATTGAACCCAACTAAATTAGGTTATCACTTCCTTTCTCTTTCATTGAGAACACCCATTATTTACCAGTCTTCTTGAATACAACTGCCAGTACCTTTTCCCCCACACATTCTCATGATTCACCCTTTAAAGCTCTGTCATGGTGCCTTTTTTTGGTCCCCATAAAATAATTCGGAGGATAGGATTAAATATAATCCTAATAAATTTCCATTCATCAATTTTCCATACAAGTATCCGTTACATATATATATTCCTCTTAATTATATTTTTTTATGATATTGGATAAATTATTAATGTTGTTTATTACTACCATAGTAAATTTTATTTTTCGTTATAAATTTTTCTAAATGAAATTTGGGTTTAATTATAACACCATATTTTCACCCAAGGGCAACTGACCCTATTTCTCCCATATCCTCCTCTTGTTCTGCTCAAATTTCCAGAAGGTATAATCCCCCAAATCATCTAATCCATGTAACTATTGATCTTATTGATCAAATTATGATGTTATTCAATGATATATATGTGCATATATATTTAGATATATTTATATATATGAAATCATATCTATCTATATAATTTAAAATTTTCAGATTGAATATATGTTAAGGGGTTTTTTAATTTATATATTTATTTGTAAAATATATGTATTTGTAGGTTCAACTGGATATATTTTTTGACTAAGTTATACATATATATATATAAATATGAAATCACCTATACAACTTATTATTTTTATAATTTACCTGTTATTGGTTGTGTTATAAATGTTATTTAGAAAGGGATTGTTTCATTGTCATTAATTTTTTTTGTTTCAAAATATTTATATGTATATATGGATATATGGACATATAAATATAAATATATACATGTATATTTATATTTATTATCAAAATTTATTGGATTAATGACATGTTTAAAATATAATATCTTTGTGGATTTATTGAAGGAGTTATTTCATTTAATCAAAATATTATTGTTATAAAATATGTACAATTTTATATATAGATATATGATTTCTATATCAATATATATATATATATATATATACATTTTCAGATCTTATAAAACATGATTTTGGGTTTCAAATTTTTATTCTATGTCAATGGCCTGCTTGAATGTAGTATTATTATTGGTCATATTATATGGATTATAATACAACACACACAGACACATATATATGTATATATATATGTATGTATATATATATCATTTGGAATTTATTAATTGGAGGTATTTTAAACTTTATCTCTAAGATAATATTTTGATTGATAAATTGGTTGTAATGGTGTTTTCTTGTGTTTTCAAAAACATCATTTATGGGTAGGGTACACACACACACACACGCACACACCACACACACACACAGATACTTATATCTTTATGTGTGTCTACTTGAAAATTTATCTATTTTTATTGTTTGATAGATAAAGGGTTTTTATTTAGATTAATGTTTCTAAAACATATTGTTTCAAAGGATTTAATTGTTTATAATTTAAAATAATTTTAAAATATAGATATAGGTATATTTATATAAATATATACACACACATAAATATACAAATATAGGTAATTGTAATCATTTCTATCTATTTTATGAGTTTATAAGAATTAAATACATAAGGTTTTATGTTTTATCAAATGATTAACTTCTAAAAATATTTATATATATAAATATGATTTTTATATATATATATATACATGTGAAACCATGAAATTAATGTTTTTAAATTAAAATATAGTTTACCTATGTGAATATAATTTCTAATTTTTAATGTAAAATAATGAATACCCTTTTTTTGTTTTTGGGTGCCTTAATATTTAAAATGGGTTAATTATTTTCACTTTTCAATTACTATTTAATGTATATATATGTGTATATCTGTTTATTAATTAAAAAGGGTTAATCATAAATTTACTGATCTATATAATAAGATAAATTTATTTCTAGTATATTATTTCATGGTTATGATTATATGTACCCATAGTATTTAAATGAATATAGATAAAATTTTATTTGAAAAGTCATAAAAAGTTTCTATTTTATGTGCACAAACATTCATTTCATGAGAGAATCTGCAGTATTACCACATGGTACGTCATAAATATTTATTTATGGAAAAAAATAACACTAAAATGAAATTCCATTCATTTTATAGAGAATTTATTCATTAATTTCTTTATCCTTTTTATTTTTTCCTTTCAAATAAATAAGGTTATTTATATGGGATATGAATATGTTTAAACCTAATAAATTGAAGAACGCATCAGTATTATTATGTGATTAGTGGGGCATACAATATCCTCTCCATGCATCAAATGGTTTAATGAGACAAACTAGTGTCTTGTCATAGGGCCTTGACACTATGATTATGTGTGGTCTTGTCATGAGGACATGATATTGTAGTTATTATGTCCCACATTATTCATTCCCTTATTTTGATATCGATATTTTTCCTTCCATGTGATTAATTGAGTAGTACCATATCTATGAGTAAGAATCATTCTATGGACTTAATTAATCAATTGAACATTGTATAATTGTTTATATTTATTTATATACTTATTTAGAAATTATATTATAAATAATGATATATATTTTGTTCCCAATCAATGTTTATGTTTCTGACGCTTTCGCCGGGGCGCGCGCGTCCGTCCGCCGGGGAGGGCGCGCTGCTTGTGGCCCCGCATTCCCGCTTTCCAAAGGTGGGCGGCATCCATCCCTTGTTCAGGGACGTCTTCTCCTTGATCGAAACTGGGATGATGGGATGTCGGTTCTTCCTTCCGTGGATTCCTCCTCAGAGCTCGTCACCTAGTCCGGGTCTCCCTCATAGATTTAAGACGGATTCGTGAAGCTCATTCCTGGTTCCATATCTACATGGACACCAATTAGTTACGCTGCTTCTGTTAAGATGCTCCAAGGGGTCTTGTTAGGATAGCAACCTGCGGTGAGGAGAATGGTCACGTTGGGGCATCGTCGGCATGTCTGTATTTGGTCCCTCATCACAGGGCTTCTCGAGGGCGCGGAAGCCCGAGGCATCCCACATCGAACACGGGGAATGTGTACCATCTGAGGATTTCCTCAGCTTCCCATGTTTAACACGGGGTATGTCGCGAGTTTAACGTCTTGCGGAGACAGATCAGGTTAAAGGATCCCTAGGGGGGAACACCAATGTTGGGGCCAACACATGGGGGGCCTCCCATGTAACATGGAGTGGGAAAGGGTGGCATGATCTCACCGGGATGTGGCGGCCCGGGTAAGGATCGGGATGGATGGTGTAGCGAAGCATAGGGCTTACGTTCTGAGACGGCCCAAGAGGGGGGATGCAGTTTAATGTCATGCGAGACGCGATACAGTTTAATGTCATGCAGGATGTGATACAGTTTAACGTCATTAGGGACGCGATACATTTTAACGTCATGCAGGACGCGATACAGTTTAATGTCATGCGGGACGCGATACAGTTTAACGTCATGCGGTATGCGATACAGTTTAACATCATGATGGATAGAAGATTTGGGCCTTACGCTCTGAGGCAGACCAAGCTGGTCAGGGAACCGACACAGAGAGGTCTGGATGACCGGGTGGTGGGCTTGAACCTCGTGGAGGCTTCCTACGTACCATGCGTTAGCATGGATCAAAGTCTACATAATTCGCTGGGCTGGGGCTTACGCTCTGAGGCGGCCCATAGGAGGATGTCATGGTCGATGTGCACTCTAATCCCACATGAGTCATTCTTGGTGTGGGAAACAAGAGGCACCATGGACCAGACGATCACGTCACGGAGGTTGCGTCCGTGAGAAGTGGAATGGGACTTACGCATTGAGCGACCCAAAGAGGAAATAGGGGCGTACGCGTGGTTAGCATCCCTTGGGGTCGGGGCATACTCTAGGGTGGAGGCCCATGGTGCGACAAAGCGCAGTGGGAAAAGGACTCCACTGGCCTTGGCAGGGGGGAAGTACGGAAATGCACGGATGCAATCATCCGCAAGAAAGGTTAGCGGCTTACGCTCTGAGGCAGCCATTCCCCAACGGAAAAACGCCACTCCGACAAGGAGGATCTCATTCCATGTGAGGAAGAGTCCATTCCCATGGAGACGAGTGGGGGTAAAAATTGTCTGAGCTGGGGGGACCCTACGTGCGAAGCACGGGGTCAGACCACAGTTTAATGTCTTGTGTTAAGGACGAGGTGCTTAGCAGTTTAACGTCCTGCAGCTTGGAGGAGGTGGGTTCAATCCACACCCCTAGGGCTTACATGCCCAACGCCCTCTACCCCTTGTGGAAGGGAAGGCATCGGCATGACCATTTTGAAGGGGGGTCGGAGGGCAAACCACCGTGGTGTCCACGTTATCATGGCTATGCGAAGAAGCAATAGCCGTTAGCGTGCCTATACGGAGAAGCATAAGGAAAAGAAATGCAATGAGAAACACGACCCAGTGGACCTTGAGGTTACTTCGCACGAGCCTGGAAGGCCGTGCGGAAAAACAACGCATGGAACGCATGCCCGGCAGGGGAGACATCAGGTGCTGGTGTAGGGGGCAGCCGAGGGGCGTCAAGGTGAGGGGTCTTCGGCCTTGCGCGCGCAAAAGGGACGATTTGCGCGCAAATAACCGGGACGGCGTGCAATAGGAGTAATGGAATTGCATGCGAAGAGGGAATTACGCGCAAAGTTTTGCTCGCGTGGTAGGGTATTGCGCGCAATTGGGGAAACCCGGGGAAGGGGCAAATTCACTGAAGCTGGTGGAGCTGTGTGCAAAGGAGAACTCCGGGGCAAGGTTGCGCGGAATTCGGGATTACCTGGATGTCATCTTTCACGCGGGGGGAGCCAAATTTCGCGCATGAGAGTCGCTTCGGATTCCTCAACCCCCAAACCATTCGGGGTCACCTTATATTTATAGGCGACCTCCAGCGTGGAATCCAGGCGGCGCGCGAAATTTTCCGCGCCGGGAACCGCTTGGGCGCAAAATCTCGCCCCGGAGAAACGGGGTGTGAAATTATTGCATGCCTCATCGGTCCAATTCCGTGAATCCGGGGATCACTTCGCACGCAGATCATTTTTGCGCGCGGATCCTCCTTTATTTTGCGCACCACTTCCCAGGCCTCCGGATCGGGCCTCTGATTACGAATATAACTTCGCTTCGTCATTCTGAAACATCCTCTGGGAGTTGCACCCTTTTTTATGCGTCAACAAATTCCCCCCCTGTAATTGGATCGGCGAGAGGTCACAACGATCGGATTACAAGGGAAACACCAAAACACCAAAGTGCAGAGCCTCTTGGTCAAGTTGTGCGCAAAATTTCGATGGGGCGCGCAAACTTTCGAACTCGCGCGGAATCCTCTATCCGCGTGTCGCGGAACCCTGGCCTCACCTATAAAAAGGGGCACTGGGTCCCAACTCTATACATCATCTTTTTTCCACGCGATAAGATGTTCGCTCTCGTGCGCGAAATTGATCCGCGACTGGGCGTAATAACGCACTGGCAGCGCAGAATTCCTTTCGAAATTTGGCTGTGATTTCGCACCAAACCGGGATCTTCTGTGATTCGCGTGCCGATTGCATGCTCATCTCCAGGATTTCGTGCAACTTCTTCAGATTTCGCGCTGAACTCTCCAATTCCGCGCACTGCATCCTGATTTCGTCCAACACCTGAAAAATTCAAGATGGTTGCAAACCGAGTCGATGAGGGGGAAGCCGCTGCCTGTAGGACAGAAATGGCGACGAACGAGGAGGTATATGGAGCCAAGGTGATCGTCTCCAACAATCTCACCTTGATCAATCTGCTTAATCCGGACCAAAAGGCATATCCCTTGTCAGACAACCTCCCGCTCTGGAATTTTGGCATCCTGGAGGAGGTACCAATGTCGGGCTTCGAGGTGGACACACCGTGGTCCTGGGTGACTCGGGAGGACGAACTTCCTTGCTACAACATCACCAACAATGGCCGTCCTGCCAGGGAAACTAGACACATGGATGTATATGTATTGAACCCGAGGACTAGGACCATTACCGGGGACGAGCATGTGGCGGAGGATTCTCCGGCCCTCTACGTGAGCATGTTCCGTCAGAGCATCACAGATGACACGAAGGGCTGGCTGAAGGATTGGGACCTGCGGTCCGGGGGTAACTTCACCAGTGATTGGGCATGGGCGTTCTGGGTTCGGCATACCTGCGACCAGTTCGGAGATGAACTGTGGTATATCGGCCTGTTCAAGGCTGTATGGACATCGCAGTTCCATTTCCACTGTCAGCCTGAACTCGGACCGGAGCTATTCACCCGGTGGTCTCATGACACCAACACGTTCCACCTTCATCATGGGGAAGTCGGCGTCAATCTATGGGACGTTCACTGCATCAACGGTATGCCACTAGAGGGTTACCAATACGATGACTTAGTTCCTCCAAATAACACCTGGGGAGACAGGTCGCGGACGCCTATGCTGACGTGGCACCTACTGTAGTAGGCCAAGGAGAGGCTGGGGGTCAAGGACTTCTAGAAAGACATTGCCTATAAGGGCTGGTTCAGCCTGTTCCTTGAGAAGGATCTCACCATCAAGATGTCGGGACGGGGAAAACGGTGCCCAACCGCGACTCAAAGGAGCAAGGATGGGTCATAATGGAAGACCCTAGAGTCAGGGCAATACCAATCATGGGGCTACCGCGTCATTGAGGCCCGGGACCCGAATGTCTGGTATGCCGGGTTCCTTGCCGCCTTCCTGAGCGGGTGGCTCCTGCCGGTGTGGGACGGGAGGATGGGCGTCCGTCTAGCGACTTTGGTGATGGCGGGCTCCATGGCCGCCAACAAACGGTTCAACTTGGGCATCCCCGTGTTGGCCAAGCTGTATACCATTCTGGGGTGCATCTCACGAGGGGGGTCGCCTCAGAGAGTTTGTGGTCCCTTCCAGATCTTCCATGGCTGGGTGGCGGCTCATCTCGGTGGGTATACTTTCCCAAACGTCGTCCGTCCTCTGGGAAATGGCTTGCGACCGTCCTTGATAAACATTGCAGGGGTGGCGCCATTGACGCTCAATGAGGAGGGTGTGAGGATCTGCATTGGTAACCATTCCAACTTCAACTCCATCCTGTTCCCCACCCCGGTTGGCCAGCTGGTGGACAACGGGAGAGGCTCTCTGGAACAGCAGGAATACTTCCAGAGCATTTGGGGTGGGGTGCTCATGGCTCGGATCGACGGGAAGGTGATCTATGAGCCGTACGTGCCATCCCGATTTGCCAGGAAGTTCAGGTGCCTACAGCGAATGCTGAAGAAGGTATTCACGGCTGTTTGGAAGGAGAAGAATCCATGCGTCCTGCGCCAGATGTGGTTGATGTTTACCACCTTCGGCTCTGGCGACGTCGTTACTCTCCCTCCCACCGGGGTCGATGCCGGCCTAGCAACCGAATATTCCGAAAACTGGACCACTGCGTACCCTAAGGGGCTACTACGCAAGCGCGTCCGGCAACTCGAGGTTACTCGCGCGGAAACCGGGCGACGAGAAAGAAGGGAAGGTGCCGTCGGAAGGGGAGAACCAAGGGCGCGTTAGGAAGCGAGGCTTGCGCAGGCCGGGACATCGGCACCGAGGACATCACATGGTGCCTCCACGCCCTCGTTACCTACAGGTGGGTCACATGAGGCAGCCAGGGAACTGCCTGGGATGTAGATAAGATATCTGCTCGAACCTTCTCAAGACGCAATTCTCCCGACACTATGGTCGGCCTGCATGACCATTCAGCAATCGTTGATCATCGAAGCCATCTGGCAGAAGATAACGCAGAATGGGATCAAACTACCATAGGTCGGGCTCGTTCGGATTACTGACCGAGTGAACATCCATCGGTGGAATTCTTATCTGACATTAATGGACGCATACACATGCCAAAGGGGGAAGCGTGTGGAGCCAACATTCCTAGTGAAAGTGATGCTCGGCCAGGAGCATGATCCGGAAGCGATGTCGCCGGGAGACGGTGATAGTGATGAAGAGCCGGAGGGGGAGGAGGAAACTGGAGAGGACAAAGGCGAGGGAGAAGACAAAGAAGAGGAGCCAGAAGGTGAGGATTCGCAAGGGGCGACCTACCAAGGGAGTCTCTGAGAGACCGGAGAGATTTCCAACTCTGATCTCGATATAACCGATATTCTCAAGGTTTGTCTCTATCTTCATTCATCTCCCTCATTCATACATTATACTTTTCCACTTCTAACTCACATCCACATCTTAATCAGGAGCAGCTGAGCGGTAGATGGGCGTCCCCACCAGAGGAAGGTAGAGAGGAACCAGTGGGACATGATGGGAATCTGACACCCATCATTGAATTAACCAGCGCAGAGGGGTCTCCCCTTATGGAGGCTCCTGCAGCGGCCGAAACACTGGGGACCGACGCTCTGGATTCCTGTAAGTCTCACGCTTCACTACTGGTGCTTGGTGTTAAGAGATCACGTCTTACCAGCGTATGCCCAGCGTAGTGATCTCAATACTGGAGGCACGTCAGGCTGCGGAGCCCAGGAGATCTGTGAGTGGACCAGCGGCGGACATACCACCTCGCTCGGAACATGCTCTCTGCACTGAGTCAGCCCCGGCAATAAATGAACAGAGGGCGGCAGACATAAGCGGCGCTGTTCCCGAAATTCGGCTGGAAGCTGGTGGAGGTATCATTGCTGCCGGGGTGAGGGAAGGTCGCCCGGACGTCGAGGATTCTATTCCTCATGAAGACATCCCTAGGGTGGAGCCTGATGCCGATCTGCTGGCGGCCTTCCCCATGTACCGACCTGCTGACCCTGACGAGATTGATGACTCAGACTCAGAGGCAGCCGAGGAGAGCCGGATGACACGACGCATGGGGTGGAAGTGTATCCAATGCTTTCTCGGGTATCCCCAGTCCGATTGGATGAGGCAGATGTGATCACTTCAGACCTGGCTGCGCTTCCTGTACGCCGGAGGGGCTGATGCTCAGCGCCTTCATCTAACGGTCCGTGATTACAAGGCCGAGAAGATGCGCGAGAGCAGCCGGCGCACTGAAATTTCCTAGTGCCAGGGAGGATCGACGAGTGCTCAAGCGCTGCTGAGGGCGGTGCAAGAAGTCTGACACCTCGAAGGGGAGGCAGCAGATAAAGAGGTCTTCATCGCAACATGATCTGAGCTCGTGGAGCAACTGACTGCCCAGCTGGCTGATGCCCATGAACAACTGGTGGAGGTGAGTCACCAGATGACCGTTCTTCAAAGCGAGCGGGTGCAGGCACAAGCTAGGGTTGATGAGCTACGCTCTGTGGTGGCTGATTAGGAGAGAGTCTTAAAAGAGTGGAAAGCGGCCCTGGAGGCTACCAGCCAGAGGGTAGCACCGCTGGAAAGATCGCATAAGCATGCTAAACCCTGAGGGCTTTGTTTTCGCCATCTCATGAACTTTTTGCTTGTACTGCTCATCGTCTCAATCCAATATATGTCCAAATCCACTCTTTTGTACCCTTGGTTTAATGCGATCAACCATATCATCGAAACAAATAACAACTCACCCCTAGGCTCCTGTGGGACATGCCCAATGCAAGAAGCAAGAGATGCTCGTACCATCATTTCGTTCAACTGTGGGGCATTGACCAAGCTTCAGGCGTCCAAAATCAGGCCTGGACTTTTGAAGAGACCCTGGGCCGATTGATGTGTCAACTTCTCAATGTGCCTTAACACATGAGCGGGTCAATGCCGGGGGCATTGAAATCCATCAGAACACAGGGGGATGGAGAGAAAGGGTGCATCACGCTGCCCAAATTCGGAACCCAATGGGGCGCAACCATGGAGGATAACTGTCAACCGTGGTGGAAACACAACATCCATATCATGTTGGCCCGGAATGGGAGTAAAATAAACAAGGGCTGACCGTTGACCATATTCGCAACACGAGGCCTAACTCAAATATCGTCGGTCAGTTTTCTGGAACATTGGCCCATGACAGAAGGCGGACCATAGGTCGAGCATCCATACTGTTAGGGGGTCCCTTCAAACATGACCAGTTCTCCGAAACGTTGTCCCATGACAGTAGGCGGACCATAGGTCGAGCATCCATACTGTAAGGGGGTCCCGTCAAACGCGAAAGGAAATGAGGGTCCGAATATGGGGGAACACAAAGCGCGGGAGGTGGAGTGGTGGCTTGTTCGAACAGAGTCCAACACTCTCGATATTGCGCCACCAGGGCAAGGGCGCATTAGACAGACGTACCAACCAGATCACGGGTCGTCCCAATTTCCAGGCAGGACCTCTGTGGCGAGAGAACTGTCACTTCCCATTATTACCATGGGGCATCCCGAACATGTTCGGGGTAGATATCCTGATTACACCATTTCTCATGAGGTCGGGCCGAGGGGCCGACAATAAAGAAGGATGGGGTTCAGCTTATCCCTGGGGCTGCACTTAAGACGAAACTTCCGGGAGGTCCTACGTATCTCATAAGGATGAGAATCAAGTCGCGCGTAGTTCTGAAAACACAGTTTAACGTCATGATGGACCAAATATAGTTTAACGTCATGCAGGACAGAATAATGTTTTACGTTATGCGGGGCGAAATACAGTTTAACTTCTTGTGAGACGAAATATGGATATTAGTTTTAGGTCTTAGAGCTCGGACCTGGAGAATCATAGTTTTAGGTCTTAGAGCTCGGACAATGAGGATCTTAGATTTAGGTCTTAGAGCTCGGACCATGAGGATCTTAGTTTTAGGTCTTAGATCTCAGACCATGAGGATCTTTGTTTTAGGTCTTAAAGCTCGGACCATGAGGATCATACTTTTAGGTCATAGAGCTCAGACCATGAGGATCTTAGTTTTAGGTCTTAGAGCTCGGACCATGAGGATCTTAGTTTTAGGTCATAGATCTCGGACCATGAGGATCTTAGTTTTAGGTCTTAGAGCTAGGACCATGACATCTTAGTTATAGGTCTTAGAGCTCAGACCATGAGGAAAGGGGAGAAACGGACACATGGCTAGGCAGTTACAAAAAACCTGACGTGAAGGGTGACCTAAGACCTACTTAACATGTGCTCTCCGGGGAAACACTCGAGTTGAGGGACCGAACACAGAGGTAGGCTGGACCCGTGGGGAAGTGCCCCAGGCGTTCCTACGTATCTCATAGGGATGATAATCAAGCCACACGTAGTTCTGAAAGTGACATGGTAAGATACCAGTGCCAAGGGAAAAGGGGAGTGCGGGCGTGGCCCTTGCACTAAAAGAAGCAGCATTTGAGAAATCATTTTTTTCCTTTATGGTGAGTGGGGTTTTTTTGATGTGAAGCGACATACCTAGAGTAGAAGGCCATGGTGTCACCACAAGCATCAATCCGTGATAGGTGTTGACAAATGGCATGGCATAAAACCAATACCCAACGTGATGTCCTCTACAACGAGGTCACCACAATGCAATGCCGTTTTTCGTCGTGCGGCCAGGACGATAATCTCACAGTTTAGGGTCATAAGGTTTGGACCAACAGCACAGTTTAAGGTCATATGGTTTGGACCAACAGCATAGTTTAAGGTCATATGTTTTGGACCAACAGCCAAGTTTAAGGTCATATGGTTTGGACCAAAAACACAGTTTAAGGTCGTATGGTTTGGACCAACAACATAGTTTAAGGTCCTATGGTTTGGACCAACGACACAGTTTAAGGTCATATGGTTTGGACCAACAGCAGAGTTTAAGGTCATATGGTTTGGACCAACAGCACAGTTTAAGGTCATATTGTTTGGACCAACAGCAGAGTTTAAAGTCATATGGTTTTGACCAACAGCATAGTTTAAGGTCATATGGTTTGGACCAACCGAGAGATGAGCCTCGGGTAAAGGATCCTACGAGGGTTCAACAATCAGGGAGGGGCGGCAGATGCTAACTCGCAGCTATGCTGGGCCCGAAACGCAATGTCTGGGTGACTCCTCACTCCCCTAATGGGATGAAGGTCAAGCTACACGCGACCTGCAAAGAAGAGACCCAAGCACATACTCTAGCGCTCAGATCGCGGGATCCTCGAGAGACACCGTGACGCAGCTCGATCTGTTTGATGTTCGGGGGTGTACTGAGGGTTAGTACAAGGACATTCAAGATTCCACCTTGGCACGGCGGGGCGGAAAATGACATGAACCATTCCACCAACATTCAGGGCCTGGGGAACCGGCGTGACGACTGAGGATTAATGTTGACCATGTTCGCAACACAGCATCTTGTCGTGTTAGCCATGGGGACAAACAAATGAGAATCAACCGCTGACCATGTTCGCAACACGGGATTTGTATCAATTTGTTGTCTGAAACCCTCGGTGGCGTTGGCCCATGACGGTAGGAGAGCCCTTGGTCATTGTATCTAGGCCATTCGTAGGGGTCCCACCAGGTATGAAAGATGACGGGGGCCCGAATGAAGGGGAACACGAAGCTTGGAAAGTGGATGGAACTTTCCTAAGTCGAATATGGTACTCCATGTTCTAGAACAGAGTGCTTTGAGCACATCATCAGACCACTGGAAAGGGTCATAGGGCTTAGTCCGAGAGTGGACAAGAGATGGCGGATCCCTGGGCAAAAGAGGGGGCGTAATTCCAAACACCCTGCGCATCGGGAGATCGTGGGATCTCCTAAGAGATGGGGCTGGACCTGACATCTAGGTGTTCAGGCGGTCCAACGTATCCCATAAGGATGTGAATCAAGCCACACGTAGTTCTTGATATGCATCTTTAAATGCCATTGGACAGAGGAGGGATAAAACCTGAGGACAGGGTGCGCGAGATGCATATATTGCATACCCGACATGAATGGGGACATAATCCCACACCATGCCACGCGACCCTGTGATTGAAGTCCCAAAGGAGAAATAGACGCGACAGCGGACCTCAAGCTGGACCCAAAGACGAAAGGTCTGGGCGTTCCTACGTATCCCATTAGGATGGGAATCAATCTAGACGTAGTTCTGGCAATACAGTTTAACGTCATGTTAGACGGAATATAGATCTTAGTTTTAGGTCTTAAAACTCGGACCAAGAAGGAAGAAAGGGCAGAATTTGGTAACTCTTAGGCTGGACCCGAGACGAAATGTCCATGCGGTCCTACATATCTCATGAGGATGAGAATCAAGACACACGTAGTTCTAGACAATACAGTTTAACGTCATGTTGGGCAAAATATGGATCTTAGTTTTAGGTCTTAGAACTCGGACCAAGAAGGAAGAAAGGGAGGAATTTGGTAACTCCTGGGATGCACCCAAGACGAAATGTCTGAGCGGTCCTATGTATCTCATGAGGATGAAAATCAAGCCACACGTAGTTCTTGACAATACAGTTTAACATCATGTTGGACGAAATATGGATCTTAGTTTTAGGCCTTAGAGCTCGGACCAAGAGGATCTTAGTTTTAGGTCTTAGAGCTCGGACCATGAGGATCATAGTTTTAGGTCTTAGATCTCGGACCATGGAGCCCAGATGTAGGGAAGAGTGTAGTTTAAGGTCGTGCTGGACCATATAGTTTAAGTTCATGCTAGACCGTACAGTTTAAGGTCATGTAGGACCATACAAGTTTAAGGTCATGCTAGAACGTACAGTTTAAGGTCATGTAGGACCATAACAGTTTAAGGTCATGATAGACCGAACAGTTTAAGGTTTTGTAGGACCATAACAGTTTAGTAAAAGTACTTCTTGAGGAACCTGGCATTGTTGGGAGGAGTGATATGCTCCCCATCCATAGTCACCAGGGAATACGCACTGTTGGGATAGACCTTGTGGACAATAAAAGGTCCCTCCCACTTGGGCTCTAACTTGGGTGGTTTCCTGTCGGGAATCATTGGCGCTCTGAGAGACAACACTAGGTCACCTTGAATGAAGGAGCGGAGGCAAACCTTCTTATCGAAAGCTCGAGCCATCCTTCTCTGATGCCATTCCAGGTTATGTAATGCGTGAAGCCTACTTTCGTCCAGCGCTTCCAATTCGGCTAGACGGATCTCGACAACTCTGTCTGGCGCTTGCTGGTCGTAGACCTCCATGTGCAATGAGGGTAGTTAGACCTTGATGGGACGGACGTCCTTAGCTCCGTACACCATGGAATACGGGGTCACCAGGGTGGAATTGCGAGTCGTCATCCTATAATCCCAGAGGACGTTGGGGGAACTTGTCCGGCAACTTTTCTTGTTCTGACCAACGATTTTTTGTAGAATGTTAGAGTGGGTTTTGTTAAACGACTCAATCTGTCCATTCGCATGCGCATGATAGCAGGAGGTGTGGATCGAGCGAATGTTGTACTTGGCGTACAATCTCTTCAGCTCGGCCGCTCGGAAGTTGGTTCCGTTATCCGTGAGGATAGCGTGACATATTCCAAACCGGTGAATGATATTGGAACTCACAAAGTCGCCGATAGAACCAGCCTTGACTTCCCAAAGCAGGGCTTCCTCTGCCCACTTTGAGAAGAAATTTGTGGCGGTTAAAATGAACAGGCACTGGCGGGCCGTCGCCGGCGGGTAGCGCCCTACGACATCCAAACCCCAGACTACAAAGGGCCAAGAATACTTAGTAGTATGGAGAGGCTCCGGTTGCCAATGCACAAAGTTAGCATGAACTTGGCATGCATGGCACCTCTTGGTGTAATCGATGCAGTCGTGGATCATTGAGGGCCAGAAGTATCCCAGTCTCCGAATCTGGTGGGACAACTTCAACCCGGCCTGGTGGGCGCCACAGGAGCCGGCGTGCACTTCCTGCATGACCTGTGGGATTTCAACTCCTCGAAGACAACGGAGGAGAACACCATCAAACCCACGCCTGTAAATGAGATTCTCATGTCTGGGACCGCTTTGAAGGGTGAACTGCGGTGTGCGGCGCCAGATTCGTTCCAGTTCCGCTCGGTCCATCAGAAGATTGACGTGCCAGAGATATTCAAACAGAGGTTTCCTCCAGTCAGGAACTGTCTCGATCACCATGCCTGGATCCCTGGGGGGTCCCGACGCGGGGAGAACAGCGGTGAGATGGTTCACTCGTGGGCCACGACCGCCCTCCGGGATAATAGGATAATGACTCTTCGGTGTGCCATGTGGATGATTAGGTCATCCTATTCGGGCTCCGCGAGTGATGCGGCCAGGCTGGCCAAAGCATTTTCTCAACTGTTCTGCCACCGGGGAACATGAATGATATCTAGTCGGTAGGGGAACTTAGCCATTAGATGGAGGGTGCACTCCAGCAACGGCACAAGTTCTGGCTTCCTGACAGCGTAGTCACCGTTAACCTGCTTGATGACTAGCTCAGAGTGCCCTTTTACATACTGGTGGGGTACGTTAACCTCCAGAGCCAACTCGAGGCCAGTGATGAGGGCATGATATTCTGCCTCATTGTTGGTGCATCCCTCTGATAATAAGAAAGAATATGGCAGCACGACATGCTCCGGGGTGATGAAGACGATACCCTGGCCCACTCTGTTAAGCCTAGGATCATTGAGCCTTCTACCGGTACAGCTTCAGGAGGCCCCATCAAAGTGCATCTTCCAGAATGGGGTGGCGTGATCGACTCAGAGGATTGACTCATCATGAAATCCCACATCCAGCGGCTGGTCCGCAGAGGTTGGATGAGCAGCAAAGAAGTCTGCCAACGCCTGTTCTTTGATGGCCTTCTGAGGTACGAACCTAATGTTGAACTGCTGGAGGATTACCACCCAGCGTTCCAATCGACCGGTCAACATAGGCCGACTCAGGATGTATTTCAACGGGTCTACCCAAGAGACCAACTGTACCTCATGGTGCTGCAAGTAGTGCCACAATTTTTGTACGACAAACACGAGTGCCATTCAGCTCTTCTCGATGAGAAAATATCTAATCTCTGTGTCAAGGAGCATTCGACTGAGGTAGTAGAGGCTATTCTCTTTTCCCTCGTTGTTTTTCTTGGCAAGAAGGGCACTGAGGGATCGCTCCAGGGCAGTCATGTAAAGGACCAGTGGCCTTCTGGGAATGGGTGGCATCAGGACTAGAGGTTGAAGCAGATACAACTTGATTTCCTCAAAATCGGTCTGGCACTCTTCATCCCACCCATAGGCGGGCGCCTTTCTTCATGATCCATGATAAGGGCTTACACTTGCCGGCCAGATTCGCAATGAATCGGCATATATAGGCTAAGTGGCCTTGGAGGCCTCGAAGCTCCCGAATATTACTCAGGGGAGGCATCTGACTGATGGCCTTTATCTTCTCGGGGTCGATCTCGATACCTTGATACCTGACGATGAAGCCAAGAAACTTTCCGGAGGTGACCCCGAAGGAACAATTCAACGGGTTCATCTTCAAGTGATGAGAATGGAGAAAACCGAACACTTTCTCAAGGTCTTTGAGATGGTCCTGGCGCTGACGAGATTTAACCAACAGGTCATCTACATAGCACTCCACCAGCGTCCTGAGGATCGTCTTGAATATGAGGTGAATAGCCCGTTGATAGGTGGCACCGGCGTTCTTCAGGCCGAAAGGCATAAACTGATAGAAAAAAGTGCCTTGGGGGGCCTTGAAGGAAGTTGTCTCTTCATCCTCGGGGGCCATCCAGATTTGGTTATACCCGGAGTACCCATACATGAAAGAGAGGGCCTGGAACCCGGCCGTTGCATCGATCAACAACTCTATCACGGGAAGGGGAAAGTCATCCTTCGGACAGTGGCGATTAAGATCGCGGAAGTCGATACAGAGCCTGATCTTCCCATTCTTCTTCCTGACGGGCACAATGTTGGCTAGCCACCTAGGGTACTAGAATTCCCTAACGAAGCTGGCCTTAATGATCTTATCAACCTCGGCCTCAACCATGGCACTGTGATAGGGGTGCATCTTAATGGGAGGCTTCTTGAACCCGCGATGGTTTGCTGGGAGGCCAAGGCGGTGGACAGCTACCTGGGGATCTAGTCTTGGAATCTCATCATAACTCTATGAAAACACATCATGATGATGTCTGAGGAAGTCTATGTACCGCCGCCCTTCCTCAGGAGGCATAGCGGCACTGACCAATGTGGGTCTCGGGTCCGCCTCACTACCGAGGTTCACCTGTACGAGCTCGTCGGCCGTGGCAGAGACTCCCTCCTCAAAGGCAGGAGGTGCATCTTCCATGTATTATTCTCCTCTTGGGGAATTATTGCCCACGGGGGGGGGGGAGCCGTTTCGAGGATGCTGGACCCTGATGGGGAGCTAGCACCGGCTTGGGTGGCAGAGGTCGTCACGATGGGAGGCTCATACACCGCAGAGACCATAACGACAAAGGCAGTTGATCCAATCCCATCCGGCCTGCGGCCCAAGGGGCCACGCTTTACGACATCGAAGAAGTGGTGTTGCGTTGGCCTGATCCGGTCGACCCCGGCTCGGCGAAACATGCACGTATGACGCGCCACCGTTGCCATAAGCCCGACGTCCCAATATCGTACGGGGGTAGGAGGCTCGGGGATCACCCGGGCCTGGTTGGTGTAAGAGTACGAGGTGATTTTCCACCGTCGCTTAGACCCGGAAATATGTGATCCTCTGGTACTTGAGACAACAAAGCACTCTCCCATATCTGGAGTTGTGGCCTCCAACCGATGGATTGGGAAGACATATGCGTCATCCAAACCTGCCCAGGGATCACTCGCGACAGCGGCATGCTCAACCTCACCTTCCAGGATCTGCTTGTCCTTGCTCTTGTAATAGTTTGTGTCCAGGTAACGAGCTTCACAAGAGGCAAACGGGGACGCATCTCCTTTGAGAACACCCAATCAACCCTTAATGGAGTATTTGAGGCACTGATGGTATGATGAGGGAACCGCTGCATGAAGATGGAGCCAGGGCCTACCCATCAATGCGTTATAGGCAGTGTCCTGAGAGACAACCATGAATTCATTATTGGCAATTAATCCACCGAACTGGGTCTTCAGACGAATCTTTCCAAGTGGAGTTTTCTCGGTCATGTCATACCCCTGGATTCTGAGGTCGGAGGGAGTTAAATCATCCTTGGACAACCCCAGTTTTCGCAGTGTCCGACTTGGAATCAGGTTAATCCCAGAACCCATGTCGACAAGATAGAGACATACCTCCACGCCATTGAACTGGCCGGTGATGTACAGCGGGCGGATGTACCCCTATATGGGAGGGTCTTCATCTTCACCGGAGAATGAGATAACCGCCTGACATTCATCGTCCTCAATCACCTCGGTGTGGAAGGTTTCTGCGGCCGCTACTTCCATTTCAAACTGGAGGGGGATCCTCAGAGCCTCGGCGAGCACCTCACGCATTTCAGATGACAGGCGGAGGGCCTCAAGGATGGAAAGCCTCACCGGAATTCCGGCCAGATGCTTCATGACATCATACTTTCGCGCCAAATGCGAGCTTCTTCTTACAGGAGGTCGCTCTGCGATTGGGGGCATAACGGGCCCTTCTGGCCGGACCGGTGACTGACTGGTACTAGGCACGTCCCACTGTTCACTAGCTAAAGCCTAGGAGGTGGCTGCCATGATAGGACCGGAAGGCCGTAGTGGGCCAGCGGCATGACTGGGATGGTTGCGACATGGGCAAGGCGATTCCGCCCGATCCAGCAACACAAACGGTGGTGGAAGCGAACCTGTTGTCACCGGATGAGGGAGCCGCGAGTGCTGGTCTCTACACCGGGCATGCTGCCTAGTCTCGGTGGTGTGCACAGCCTGACTGGAGGTGAAGACAGCCATGCCCCGGTGATTCACGTAGCCACGGCTCCGTCGACGTTGACGATGGCTGGGGATATTGGGGATGTTCACCCGGCGCTCCTCGTCGTCGGGAGCCAAAAAGTGATTTACCAACTCTACGGTATTAACCGAAGCGTACCCCGGGCTCTTGGGGAGGTTCACCCAACACTCCTTGTCTTCGGGAGCCACAAAGGGATTTACCAACTCTACGGTATTAACCGAAGCGTACCCCGGGCTCTCGGGGAGGTTCACTCGGCGCTCCTCGTCGTCGGGAGCCACAAAAGAATTTACCAACTCTACGGTATTAACCGAAGTGTACCCCGGGATCTCGGGGAGGTTCACCCGGTGCTCCTCGTCGTCGGGAGCCACAAAGGGATTTACCAACTCTACGGTATTAACCGAAGCGTAACCCGGGCACTCGGGGAGGTTCACCCAGCGCTCCTCGTCGTCGGGAGCCACAAAGGGATTTACCAACTCTACGGTATTAACCAAAGAATACCACGGGCTCTCGGGGAGGTTCACCCGGTGCTCCTCGTCATCGAGAGCCACAAAGGGATTTACCAACTCTACATTATTAACCGAAGCATACCTCGGGCTCTCGGGGAGGTTCACCCAGTGCTCCTCATCATCGAGAGCCACAAAGGGATTTACCAACTCTACGGTATTAACCGAAGCGTACCCTGGGCTCTCGGGGATTTTCACCCAGCGGTCCTCATCGTCGGGAGCCACAAAGGGATTTACCAACTCTACGGTATTAACCGAAGTGTACCCCGGGCTCTCGGGGAGGTTCACCCAGTGCTCCTCGTCGTCGGGAGCCACATAGGGATTTACCAACTCTACTATATTAACCGAAGCATACATCGGGCTCTCGGTCGAGGAGTCATCCATTACCGGACGGGGTATTGGAGGGATCCCCATTCTCGGGGGCATGAAATCGCCAAGCGTGCGAGAAGATGAAGATAATGGTAGGGTGTGTTCTTTCTTCCTGCATCGCCGCCTGCTCTTCTGGGAAGAAGTAGGCTGGGACGATGAGGCCGAAGCAGCGCTCGTGGATTTTGAGGGCTCTGCATGGTCCAGGCGGGCAAGGATGATGCCATGGGCACGGGTGAACGTCCTTCGGGCCATCCAGTCGTTATACTTCTGGGACCGACGGTCGGAAACCTGTTCCCACCCATCCCCATAATCACTACTTCTATCTGATCCCACGAAGACACATGCCACTTGTGCCGGGGATGGGCCAAACCTGACTATATTGTTGTCAATCTGTTCTTAGATCCAGTCCTTGAACACATAACATTGTTGGATGGTGTGTCCTAGGAACCGGTGATAAGGGAAGTAGTTTGGGCGATCCGTGAGACACGCCTCTTCTGGATTCCGTCACTCAGACATCTGCACGATCCTCTGCTCCAAGGCGCTACGGAAATAACCGGGGACCTGGGCCTCGCCAAACGAGTAAGATCGATTCCTTCTACATGGAAAGGGGACCCTTGGGTGCTTACCATGGCCTGGGACCAGAGGAGCAGGCCGAGGAGGCGGAGCCAGATTACCTCGCCTAGGTGGTGGTGGTGCGTTACGCGGAGGCGCCTGCCGATTTTGAGGCAGTCGCTACTGGGCAGGAGGCTGTGGGGGTGGACCCCTATGAGCCTGCTGAGATGGCCTCACCGGCAGCAACTCTAGATATCTGGGGTCCTCTACTTGTGCCACAGCAGCGAGCTAGGCTCTGGCGGCTCTCCTTGCGGAGATCATAGGAGGCAGCGGGCGTGCCTGACTGGACTGTTGCAAGGCTTCTTCGAGGCGCTGAGCCTTGTCCGAGAAGTCCCGGAACCCTCCAGTGTAATTCTGTGTGATCAGGGAGGGAACCAACTCCGCCTTGATGTTACCCACACACATCGTTAGTAATTTCTCCTGAGTCAGTGGCATGTCAAGGGAGTACGTGAGCCCCTTCCATCGGGCGAAGAAGTCCGCGACTCGCTCGTCAGGACTTTGATTGCATCTGAAGAGTTCTGCAATGTTCGTCTTCCGGGTTATGGAACTGAACTAGTAGAGGAATTGTCGACGAAGGTACTCCCATCCAGTCACTGATCCAACAGGGAGCTGGCTGTACCAAACGAACGTTGGTCCCTCCAGCGTCTGAACGAAGCACCAGAGCTTGGCAGCCTCCTGCTGCGCCGGAGTCCCCAACATAGGCCCGCACCTTGAGTTGAAGTGGGACAAGTGTTGTGGCGGGTCTCCGGTCCCGTTAAAGGGGAGAAATTGGGATTCCCAAATCTTGGCGGGGCCGGCATGTCATCCACCCATGCGGGGTACGGCTTGCCATCCGGTGGTATCGCCACCTACCGAGTTTCCAGGGCCTCCAAGCGAGCGATGAGTACCTCCATCAGATCATCCGGATATGGATTCATGTCCTGACAGGGATCTCTATCCACAAGAGCATTTCCAGGCTCTTCGATACGATAGTCGCGCTCAGCGGCTCGGGGGGGGGGGGGGGGGGGGGCAGTTGGTGGAGCGACTGTCGGAGCGGCGGGAGGAAACCGAGCAGGGTCTCCCAGGTTGCCTCGCTGCTCGGGAGGGTTCGGCGAATCATATCACGCCCTCTTTCCATGGGCTCCAGTGTCTCCCCTATCGGCAAACACGACATGGTCACGGTTGCCCGGGGGGATCTCAGTAAGGGGTGGATGCTCCTGCCCCTGCTGTCCTGGTCTAGGGTTGCCGTAGACAGGCTGCCGCTCGGCAATGCGTTCAGCCAGGAGCTCATCAACCAGCCTCTTTTGCTCGGCTATATGTTGGCGCATCGTGGCCTTCTCGCGATCTTCCTCTTCCTTCTTCACTGAGGCAGATGGGTCGGCGAGTTTGATAGACTCGACGGGCTCTTTACCCTTGCCGATGTTTCGGCCCAGCGCCAGTGCCTTCGTGGGTACAGGGAGGACTAGGAGGCTCCTCTGTTAGCGAGTAATCTTCCCAGATGGGTCCAACAACGGTCTCTCCTCGAGGGGTGAGTCCCCGTTCAGGGGCTCCACAATTTTTCCCTCACCTCAAAGGTCAGCCATGTTGTCCGTGACTGCCCTTGGTGTCGTTCCATCAGGGCCGCCTAGTGGATCGGGATGCCGGCGGATCACACAGAAGAGGAGAGCAGTGTACTGCCCCCACCCGCTGACGTGCACGTTGGGGGTGGCCACCTCAATAACTCTGTGGAGTACTTGAAAACTCTAGACGCATTGTTGCTGAAGGCCCTCGTGGAGGCCCAGCGATTCGGGGTGCCGGACCGCGGGGAGTGCTGCAAGGTCAACCCGGCGGCCCTGCTCACCAATCTCCTTGAGATGCGCTTGGCTCCCGGGAAAAGTCGCTAGATGGTGATGGAGGAAGGAGTGAGTCACCCGAAGGATCTCGCAGAAGCATTCAAACTCTCCCGGGGTGAGTGACTCTAGCACATCAAAACCCGATTTTGCGATTGGCCAAAACTTCTTAGGGAAGTGGCCCGTAGCAAGAACGGTCCCGAAGCTCCACAACTCCGGATCAGGGTCTGGAACTTTCCGCCCCTACTCTTCCACCGAGAAAAGTTGGGGAATTTGAAATGGCGCCGAGGCAGGCCGTCTGGGTGGTGGGATGGCCGGCGGGGAATACGACGAACAAGCCGATTGGCCACCGATCCCTGGGTCATCCTCCCGAGGGTGCAGTTCCCTGGCCGCAATGTCACGATAGTATGGGCCGGTGGATTGGCCTCCTATCGCAACGTCGGTGCTTGCCAAGGGTGTGTCGCCTCGCGATCCTTCCGTCAGTCCCCAGATGAGCTCCTCACCCTCACTAATAGGGGCAGGAGGTGCTTACGAGAAGACCAGCGGCAACTGCGGGCTTGATCCCTGGCGGTACGCCAAATCCTCATCCTCCTGGATATACCTTTGAAGGGAGGAGGGAATCATACAGACCTTGCATTCGGGGATTACGAGACTGACGCGCCCCGTCCCCATCACTGCCCTCAACTCGAAAGGTTGGGGGGGGGGGATGTTCTATCGTCGAGTCGTACTCTACCTCAGAATCCGAGAAACGGACTGGTCTGATTCCCGTCCGGACTCCCCTGACATTCCTCCGACGGTGACGAAGCCCGACCTTCCTGCCCCTGGGTAGCTCCTCAGGGCAAGGACGACTTCCGTCATAGGGTCCCCCAGCCACAATAGACCTGGGGCAGAGGGGACCGAAGGCCGGGGTGCGTGAAGCACCGGGACAGATGTCGAAAGAGACATGTGGAAGACCTCCATGTGGGTGAGTGAATGGATACCCAACGGCTCCATGCTCGCGACCGGCGGTAGGGGGAGTGACCTCATACCCCATGCAGTGGGTGCGGGAAGGAGTCATACCCGAAGCATAGTTGTCGCGAAGAAGATTTTGGCTTCCCAAATTGGTGGAATGGAACGAGCCTTCATGGTGAGCGGCACAACCTCGGATTGGTCCGTAGTGGCCATTGCCAGTGTCCGCGACCGGGAGATTCGACCCAACCTGCCTGCAGGGCGGTCGGGGTTTCGACCCCAGTCGGGCATGCGGCTGCCCCTGCTCAACATGCGCAGCGATCTGGGAACAGGAGTCAGCAGTGGCTAGGGCCACAATGGTTGCTGACACTGGTGCCCCAGGACGGGAATTCTCCCCCACTCGCGCCTGATGCTGGCGTCGAGTCAGATGGGCCGGAACCAGTGGTGCGGGCATGAAGATTGCATGATCCTCAGCTCGGGGAGTTGGGCGGCGGTGTCGATGCAGCCTGGCGGGGGTTCTTGCCGGTAAACCCTGTGATGGATCCCCGATCGGGTGGACCTGGACATCCCCCACCTAATTGGTGTAGTAGAGATATGTGTCAATGAGCTCCGGGGATAGGCTCCCGAAGCGGTTGAATGTCGGTGTGGGGAGCAGCGGCTCCCTGCGTGGCCCTCGCGGGCAGCGATGGTGGTGAGGCACGACCGCCTCTAGATCCAAGCGGGACTTACCCTTGGTGGGGATGATCCCTTCCTCGTCATACCTACGAACCAGGTTATTGAGCACCCTTTGTTGGATGATTTCTGATGGGGAGAGGGGGCGCAAGCGCCTGGCTGCTACGGATTTCAAAGTCGGAGAGACCGTGGGATAGGTGGGACGGTGCGGGGTAGCCGTGTCAGTACTGCCCCTGCCCCTGCACCGATGGGCAGGTGCCGATCGAGCTCTGAATGCAGTGATATGATTCCTAGAAACAGGGAGATGAACCCATTAGTATCAACATGAAAGGAGATCAACAACAAAGGCTCGACATCATTCCGTCTTCAGTGGTTGGCGAGAGGGAACCATGCTGACGACGTCACAGAACGGAGTAGTCAACGTCCTGACGGTCTTGACCCTTGGCGGGTTCACATCCCAGTGAGGGTTACCCGGATCTGGTGACATGCTATTATTCCGATGCTTCAACGGCTATCATTCCCTGTGTTGAGGAGAAGAGCTTCATGTCGGGTTCACCATTTTTTGTTTCCGACGCATTCGCCGGGGCGCGCGCGTCTGTCCGCCGGGGAGGGCGCGCTGCTTGTGGCCCCGCATTCCCGCTTTCCAAAGGCGGGCGACATCTGTTCCTTATTCAGGTATTTCTGCTCCTTGATCGAAACCGGGATGATGGGATGTCGGTTCTTCCTTCCGTGGATTTCTCCTCGGATCTCCTCACCTAGTCCGGGTCTCCCTCATATATTTAAGATAGATTCGTGAAGCTCATTCTCGGTGCCATATCTACATGGATGCCAGTTAATTACGCTGCTTCCGTCAAGAATCTCCAAGTGGTATTGTCGGTACAGCAACCTGCGGTGAGGATAATGGTCACGTTGGGGCATCGTCGGCATGTCTGTCTTTGGCCCCTCATCACAGGGCTTCTCGAGGGCCCAGAAGCCCGAGGCATCCCACATCGAACCCGGGGAATGTGTACCATCTGAGGTTTTCCTCAGCTTCCAATGTTTAACACGGGTTATGTCACGAGTTTAATGTCTTTCGGAGACGGATCAGGTTAATGGATCCCTTGGGGGAACACCAATGTTGGGGCCAACACGCGGGTGGCCTCCCATGTAACATGGAGTGGGAAAGGGTGGCATGATCTCACCGGGATGTGGCGGCCCGGGTAAGAATCAGGATGGATGGTGGAGTGAAGCATGGGGCTTACGTTCTGAGACGGCCCAAGAGGGGGGATGCAGTTTAACGTCACGCGAGATGTGATACAGTTTAACGTCATGCGGGACGCGATACAGTTTAACGTCATGCGGGAAGCGATACAGTTTAACGTCTTGCGGGACGCGATACAGTTTAGCGTCATGCGGGACGCGATACAGTTTAACGTCATGCGGGACGCGATACAGTTTAACGTCATGCGGGACCCGATACAGTTTAACGTCATGCGGGACGTGATACAGTTTAATGTCATGCAGGATGAGAGATTTGGGGCTTACGCTCTGAGGCAGCCCAAGGTGGTCAAGGAACCAGCACGGAGTGGTCGAGATGACCGGGTGGTGGGCTTGATCCTCGTGGAGGCTTCCTACGTACCATGCTTTAGCACAGATCAAAGTCAACGTAGTTCGCTGGGCTGGGGCTTACGCTCTAAGGCGGCCCATAGGAGGATGTCATGGTTGATGCACACTCGAAGCCCACGTGAGTCATGCTCAGTGTGGGAAACAGGAGGCACCAGGGACCAGACGATCACGTCGCGGAGGGTGAATCTGTGAGAAGTGGAATGGGGTTTATGCATTGAGCGGCCCAAAGAGGAAATAGGGGCTTATGTGTGGTTAGCGGCCCTTGGGGTCGGGGATTACTACAGGGTGGAGGCTCGTGGTGTGACAAAGCGCAGTAGGAAAAGGACTCCACTGGCCTTGGCAGGGGGGATGTACGGAGATGCACGGGTGTAATCATCCGCAAGAAAGGTTAGGGGCTTACGCTCTGAGGAAGCCCTTCCCCCATGGACAAACTCCACCCCGAAAAGGAGGATATCATTACATGTGAGTAAGAGTCCATTCCCGTTGAGACGAGTGGGCGTAAAAAATTTCCGAGCTGGGGGGACCCTGTGTGCGATGCACGGGGTCGGACCACAGTTTAACGTCTTGTGTTAAGGACGAGGTGCTTAGCAGTTTAACGTCCTGCAGCATGGACGAGGTGGGTTCGCACTACACCCCTAGGGCTTACATGCCCAACTCCCTCGACCCCTTGTGTAAGGGAAGGCATCAGCAAGGCCATGGTGAAGGGGGGCCGTAGGGAAAACCACCGGGGGGTCCACGTTAGCGTGGCTATGCGATGAAGCAATAGCCGTTAGCGTAGCTATGCAGAGAAGCATAAGGCAAAGCAACACAACGGGAAACACGGCCCAGGGGACCTTGAGGTTATTTCGCACGAGCCTGGAAGGCCGTGCGGGAAAACAACGCATGGTGCGCATGCTCGGCAGGTGAGACATCAGGTGCCGGTGCAGGGGGAAGCCAAGGGGCGTCAAGGTGAGGGGTCCTCGGGCTTGCGCGCGCAAAAGGGACGATTTGCACACAAAACAAAGGGACGGTGCACAATAGGAGTAATGGAATTACGCACGAAGAGGGAATTACGTGCAAAGTTTTGCGCTTGCGGTAGGGTATTGCGCGCAAGTGTGGAAACCGGGGGAAGTGTCAAATTCACTGAAGCCGGTGGATCTGCGCGCAAAGGCGAACTCCAGGGCAAGGATGCGCGGAATTCGGGATTACCTGGATGTCATCATTCGTGCGGGGGGATCCAAATTGCACGCACGAGAGTCTCTTCAGATTCCTCAAACCCCAAACCGTTCGGGGTCACCTTATATTTATAGGCGACCTCCGGCACGGAATCCAGGCGGCGCGCGAAATTTTTCGCACCGGGAACTACTTGCGCGCAAAATCTCGCCGCGGAGAAACGGGGCGCGCAATTATTGCGCGCCTCACCGGTCCAATTCTGCGAATCCCGGGAGAACTTCGCGCGCAGAACATTTTGTGCGTGGATCCTCCTTTATTTAGAGCACCACTTCCCGGGCCTCCGGATCGGGTCTCTGATTCTGAATATGACTTCGCTTCGTCATTCCGAAACTTCCTCCGGGAGTTGTGATCTTTTTTCGGCGTCAACAGTTTATAAAATAATCTTTCATTTCATCGATAGAATTAATGTGTTAATTGATAATTGAAGTTTATTTATGTACAAATTATGAACAAGTTTTATTTCAAATGAAGATTTGTAACTACACCATGGGCATGTCATACATAATCACGTATGGGCAGTATTTAACTTGTAAATGGTATTCTAGGAATTTTTGTTCAAGTGAGTGCATATTTCAAAATACATATAATTTTAACTCTTAAATAAGTTTAAAATTTTTGAGAATGAGGTTATCCTAAAAACTATTTCAGAATCTCTCAACCAATTTTTTATGGCATACCAAGTGAAAGGGTAATTACTTTTTTTAAGAAAATTAATTTAAGTGTGTATTTTATTTCATGTAAATCAATTTAAAATAATTTTTTAATTTTTTTAAAAACACCTTAAAATGATTTTCAAATTCTCACCATACCTTTTAAAATAAATTTTACATGTACATTATGTTTTTTGGGGACGTACATTACTTTGTGTGGGCATCAAAATGATGTTTATATTGTACAGTTTTGAGGAAATGTAATAGTTGTATTTAAATATTAAAAACCTAGACCGGTAAAGATCCTATGTTATGCAATTTTTTGTTTAATTAATCAGTTTATTATAAAATAATAAAAAACATATATTAGCACTAGATATAGGCAACTGGTCTCAGGGTGTTATAGTTGGTATTAGTGGATCATTCTAGTTCATTTTGGAAAAATAGAATAGAGCTATTAATTTAGGAAAGATTTCCAAAGTAAAATTCCTTCCTTAAATTTTCATATGGAAGATGAGAGATCACCGAAAAATATTTTGTATCTTTCGGGTGAGTTACATGAATCTATAATTATTAAATCGTGTTTGGGTACATATGAGCCTTTAAAACACCTACAGTTATCCTAAAAACACTTATATAAGATATCAAACACCTAAAATATCCTCCAATTCTTCCAAGGATTGAGTTATATCTATTTCATTATTGTGTATTCACAACATTAATTCTATACGTATGAAGAGAAATATTATGATTGTGTCTTATAATGTTTTAATTCATCCAAAAATTATATTGCCTTAGGGAAATTTCAAGAAACTGTGGAAGAGGATGAACTCTGTGAAATCTACCTATTTCATGTCTTGAGCATTATCATGTGTTGTAAACATTATGATATCGGAAATTTGGAAAGCCATGTTTTCCAACTTTTCTATAAGGATTGAGTCCATTTCGATATTCTTGAGCAATACAACATCCATGCATCTCTCTGGAAATATCATTTTTATATGCATGATTATTATCCTAGGTGCTTGAGATTTTTTTTCTAAATAAATTGACGAACCTAGAAATACCCTAAGATTCAATTTGAGGAGAATTACATCAGATAGTTGTTCAATTTGGTGGACCTCATGAAGGTATAAATTATTTTTTTCTATTAAATTATATTAATTAAAAATAATTATGATGTTTCTATAGGGACATCAAGGTTGATTTTAGATGCTCTTTGATGGTGGGAATGTGTGACTACAAGAGATTTTATGGGGAGAAATTCTATTAAGTGGTATAATGTAATGCCCTGAACCAATGATTCAATAGTTTAATTATTAATAATGTAATTTTTGTAGTTATTATTTCATAAAAATAAATGAAAATAATTTAGATGAACTAAGTGTGTAATAAAATATATGAAAAAAATTATTTAAAAAACACTCACACATTACAACATTACAAAGAAAATCATGTCTTACTACTCCCTGAAAATGATAAAAAGACCAAGAAAAACAAATAGGGAACCACCTAGTAACATAATAAGAAATATTCAGTATTCCTCTTCCTTTGTGTCTTCCATAGTTAAAATAATAACATCTAGAAGAATAACAAAAATGTTGAGAATAACAAGAATTTACAAAACCATTATTAAAGCAGGAGAACCCTGGTGATTTTGTGTCTTTAAAAACCAGAGATAGAGGAATTTATACTACATTTTATAGGAACTGTGAAATATGTGTCCATTGGGATTTATTTTTTAGTGGACAATTATTATTATATATAACTATTATAATTTTATAATCATTATTAATTTTATGCATTTTAATGTATTATTTTCAGTCAGATAATAATATTGAATTAATTGAAAAATAAGTATTAATATTTAGATTTTAAAATTATAACATGATTATTTATCCATTATTAGTAACCATTTGTGTTTTAATAATTGAGTATTATTATTTTTATAAATGAATTTAAATTTGTATTTGTATACAGTTAAATTAATTACATCCAATATTATAATAATTTAATTGATAATAAAAATTTAGTAATTAATAAGAATGAAAATATAATTTTTATGTAATAAAACATATATACATATAAGAATATTTATATGTTATAAATATAATAATATATATCGTATATAATAAAATGATTTTATATCGAAGAGTTATTTTAATATTTTTTTCCAAAAAATGGTCTATGTACCCACAGCTGAGAGCATCCTTATAAGCTATGCCCTCAAGATTTGGTGGGTACTTAGCACTGGTCCACTTGAGTAGTGCATGGAGAAAACAATACATAGGGGATATGTTCTACATGGACCCCTGTGTAGGGTCCTAGTAGAGCATGTGTACTGTTAGGCCAAGTCACGAGCGAGGAGGCTATGTATAATCCCTCACATAGTGTGTGTGTTTGGGTAATCAAACTAAGGCACCACACACTGAGTCTTATTCGGTGATCCTGAAACCGAATGCTTTTGATTTGGGATGTTTTTTTTCTAAACACCGATCTAATCTCACCCCCCACTCAAGTCGTGCATGATCTCATCTGTCCACAGTTTTTCCATGTTCTAATTCCAAACTCTTCAACTAACAACCAGATTATTTTCATCCATATGATACCACTTTATGTAATCCAGGCAGTCTGTCCCTTTTTAAAAATCTCATCCTAGTCATGAACACTCATGGCTGTTCGATAATCTCAGTTTTATCCTGGACATCCCCCTATATAACTGAATGGAACCCCACTCCTCATAAAATTATATAGAAAATTATAACACTTCAATCGATCCAAACTAATCCTAGTCATCCCCTATTTTCTCTCTTATTGAACTTAGTAGTGCATCAAAATAGGTCTCAATTGGAATTATCCCCAACCCTTTGATCGAAACCTAATAATCATGTTTGTTCATTCCATTATCCTTCATTGAGCAATCCCACACCTCACTTGTCGGCTTGAGGTCGACATACAATCCATTTTCTCCCTCAGTTTCCTATGATGCACCTTGTCCACCACCTGAATAGCCCCTTTTTGTTTCAACCCCATAAAATAATTATGAGGAATGAATTAAATTACATCCAAATACCCATCCATGTCTCTGTTTTCCTTAAAAGATTCAATTACACACACACAAAAATATATATATATTTGTCTCTCAATTTGATTCAATTGTGATTTTGGTTCAATTATTAAGGTTGTTTATTTCTACATTAATCAATTAGGTTTTGAATTAGTTATTTTTTCTAATTGAAAATTAGGTTATATTATAAAACCCTCCATGCACCCAGGAACACCTAAACCCCAATTATCTCAAGTCCTCCTATTGTTCTTCATGAATTTATATAAGGTATCATCCCTCAATTCATCTAATTTAGCTAAGGGATTAATTTTTTCCTCAAATTATGATGTTATTCAAAAATATATGTGCATATATATATGTATATATGAAATCATATCAATTTATATAATTTAAAACGTTAGAATGTATAAATGAATATGGGTTTTTAATTTAAATGTTTATTTCTAATTCTTATGTATATAAGGGTTCATCATGTTTTCTTGTTTGTATAATATATATATATATATATGAGTTTACCCATACTAATTATTATTTTTAAAATATAATAGTAATGTGTTTTGTTTTAAATTTTGTTTAGTAAGGGATTGTTTCATTTTCATTAATTGTGTTTTTTTTAAAACAAATTATATGTATATAGGTTCTTATATATATATATAGATATGTATATGTATACCTGTCTGTATTTTTGGAATTTATTGGATATGTGACATGTTTAAAATAAAATTTCTAAGATGTTGGATTAAAGGGGTTATTTCAAGGAATCAATATATCATATTTATACTATATGTATAAATATATACACATATAAGTGAATACTATATCATGCTATATAACATAACATTTTCAGATGTCATATAATACGATTTTTCGTTTTAAATTGTAATTCTATGTTAATGATCTGTGTGAATTTAGTATTATTATTAGTCATATTCTATTCATTATAATTAAATACATAGAAATATATGTATATATATATGTATGAATTAATATTTCTATTATTCAAATTTTAATAATTAGAGGTTTTGATTTAATCTTAACCTCTATGAAAATATTTTGAAAGATAAATCATTTGCCAAAGGGTTTGTTTATGTTTTCAAAAACATCATTTAATCTGTAAGATATATATATATATATATATATATATATTCATGCACACTTATACATTTACATATTTTCAACTTATGTGATATAATGGTTTTGATTTAGATGAATGTTTCTAAGAACTATGGCTTGAAAGGATTTAAATGTTTACAGTAAACTAGAAGTATAATATATATATATATATATGATTATTAATATATATACACATATTTTTATAAAAATATTAGTAAATGTAATTGTCTATATCTATAGTATGAGTATATCAGAATTAAAATTTTAAGAGTTTATGTTTTTTCAAATGATTATGGACTACAAATATATATATATATATATATGATTTACTTATATATATGTATACATGATATTCCTTGAAAATAAGGTTCAAAAAAATATTTTTATTATGTTAACATAATTTCATATTTTTAATGGAAAAAAATAAAAAACAAAGTTTTGTTATTTTCTGCTATATGATTTTAAAAGGGATTATTATTTTGACATCGTAGTTATTATTTCATGTTTATATATAAGTGTATATATTTTTATTAATTGAAATGGGTTAATATTTAATTTACAAATCTATATTCTGAGTTATAATTTATTATTATTCTATTATTTAATTATTATTTTTTATCTAACCATAGTATTTAAATAAAAATACTAATAATTTTATGTGAAAATTCTAAACAAATTGTTATTTTATATGTGCAAGCTATCATTTCTTGTGAGAAACTGAATTCACAACTCACAGTATGTCATGTCTAGTTTTTTATCACCAACATAAAACTTTTATATGATATTCGATGCTTTTTGGATAGAATTTATGTATTTATTTCATTATCATGTTTATTTGTGCATTTCAAATACCGAAGGTAATTTTCATAGAATATGTATACCATAGTTATTTTTAAACACATTCAGATTAGGAATGCATTGGACTCTTATGTGATGTGTGGGGCGCGAAATTGTCTCTTGGTGCAAAAGTAGTTCTCCTAAGACAAAATAGTGTCATGGAACAACACCTTGATGGTATGATTATGTATGTTCATGGCACAAGGGTATAATAGTGTAGTTATGATGTCCAAAATTATGAATTCCCTCATTATGATATCAATATCTATACATCCATGTAGTTATTCAATTAATAAAAACATTGTGGTTATAAATCATTATCTTCCATTAAATTATTATATTCACATGGTATAATATTTCATGTTTATGCATATACTTATATAGAAATTAAATTATTAGAAATGATTAATATTTTGTTTCCAGAAATTCTTATAAAATCATATATCATGTCATTGTTTTCATATATGTGTTAAATGATAAATGATGTGGATTTATGTAAAAATTATAAACATGTATTATTTCATGTTAAAATGTGTATCTTCACCCCTAGAATTTCATACATAATCGAGTATGGAAATTATCTAATTATAATTGGTATTTCAGGGTTTTTTTGTTCAAGTGTGTCATTATTTTACAATGCATTTTATTTGAAACTCTTAAATAAGGATAGAAATTTTGAGCAAGAGGTTATCATAAAAACTGGTTCAGAACCACTCATGTAATTTATGATGAAATGTTATGTGAAATGAGAGTTTATTTTTAAGAAAATGATTTAATGTGTGTATTTTATTTTAAGGAAATTATTTTTGATGAATTTATTGATTTTTTTGAAAAACCTTAACGGGAATTCTAAAATCTCACACTATTCTCTAAATTTAATTTCACAAGTATAGTAACTTTATCGGGGATTTACATTACTTTTTAGAAGTAGTGCACTGATGTTTATTTTGTTCAGTTTGGAGGAAATTTAACGATTGTATATAATTATCCCTAACCGAGTCTAGTAATGATCATATTTTATGTAATTTTTTGTGAAATTAATCATTTTATTTTATAAAAAAATTACCCATCATATTTTTGAGTTGGCTTCAAGAAACAGGGTTTGGGGTGTTACAATATTTCAGTTAGCCGATCAAGGTTTAAACAATGTGATAAAGGTTATATGTTGAGTGATAATTATTATTGTGAGTAAACCGTATACTACACATATAAGGGTCCATATACCATGTTTTTTTATGAATAACATGATTTATATGTCATGTTTTTATAGAAACTATGAATCCCACATGTGTCTTATCCTAAACCACAACCACCTCCAATTCATGCAGATAATCTTATATAGTTCTTACATATGTGGTTGTCCATGCCAGACCTATCACTGGTGGCCAATGTTTGGTCATCCTTTCACATTTGACCCACCTCCCACCATTCCACATCAATGAATCAGAAACAAATTGAACAAAAAATCTATATATATCCCTTAATATTCCATCATCATAATATCAACAGGATCATACCCTCAATCTAAAATAAAATACCATAGAAATGATTTATTCTTGCAAATAATTATTATGCCATGATAGATCATTGAGTGATACTAGAACCAACAATCACAAAAATCATTAATTATTAATGATCAAAGGAGGGGAAAATCACAAATAAAAAACATGAGAAAATAGACCTTGTGCATTATTTGGGTCATCATTTATCGATTGATATAAAAAATGATGGATTTTGATGAAGTCAATAAGGTTCAATAATCCTTTTATATATTCTAAATTCAAGGAATAAAATCATTAATGATAAATACTTAATTGATCAATGTATTAATATTATAAATTATTTAACTCAAATTCAATATAATATATTACAAAATAAGGATTAATACATTAAAATAGTATTCCATAAAAAAGATTTATTTTTTATTGAAGAATGGTCTTCACATCATTTTCATCAGTGAGATCTAGAAAATCCACTATTTATGATAAATTACTTGGAATACTGATTATTGATCCACGATCTCACTGTCTCATAATAATCTTTACTCAATGGTCCTCTAATATTTATTAATCCACGATATCATTGTCTCATAATAATCATTACTCAATGGTCCCCTAATATTTAAAGGGTTAGGTGGAGAAACCTATTATTTATACATAAAAATGGTTAAATGTGATATGAATTAGGTTTATAACACATAATACCCATTCAATTAATTAATTATATAATTTTTTATATATACCCTGACTAATCCTATGAAAAGAATCCAACTCAATCAAATATTATGTCTCTCTTAGGCCAAAACCTACATTCCATATTTAATAGAGGGATCAATTATATATCCATAAACACCATCAATGAGATATTATATTACTAAAAACAATGATAATATGATATAATATATTTATTTATATTATATTATATCAATATCTAGGATCCATGGGCTTTGAAACCTCATGTTGAATTTTTACCAAACTCCAAGAATATTTTAAATATTTTTCCAAACTGTTAAAGGAATAAAATAGAATTGTTACAATTTTAAATCATTTAAAAAATCACCCAAAATATCATTGAAATCTATACTAGGTGAAACCACCTTTATTCTTCATTATTCTATCATGATTCTCTATAATCATTGATATATCAGTCATTAGAATTGTATTATTTCATGTTAAACTCCATTCTGGCTTCACTAACCTCATTTATGGTAATGAAGTTATTCTTTTTTGGAAAATTCAGCATGCAAGAATTGGAAAAATTATTGATAATGAACAAAAGGCATTGTGATAAATATTCATTCATCTTAAGAAAATTTTAGAAATAATAAAAATGTGAAATTTTCCATAAAAAATTTATTTTTAGAATTTAATGGTATGAAAATATATTAGTTTACATGGAAAATACTAATGGAAAAACTAGGGAGCCTAGTAATTGGATCACATAAATTAGAATAAACTCTAATATGGGGAGAATGAATGTGAATATATATCTTAATTACCCTTTTACTCTAATTTGTATTCAATTCATCTATCATGCAACTCAACAATGAAAAAATTAAATGTACATATAACATTTTTTACTGAGATTCAACTATTTTATAGATGACTAAGGAAATTATGATTCATTTTCAGTAACCCAAACACACATCTTGATTCTTATTATCAAATATAAAAAAAAATTTACTGAATGAACTTTAATTCATACAACAACTTGAAATATAAAATCATGAATAATAAAACAAAAAAAATCCTTTGATGTAATGATCATAGATAAATGTATAATCCCCCACTTGAACTCCATAAATGAATAGTTTGAACCTCTTTTTTACATAGTAATATCCAATGGATTTTATATCTTCTTCTTCAATGAAAAGTTATTTTGTCTCTCCTCCCTCAAAATTATCAAATTTTATTTAATTTATATTTATTTTTATTCATTGAATAATATATATATATATATATTGTATCCATAATATATATGTAAATATGAAAAATTTTTTATGGAATGGATTTTATCATTAAAACATATAAATCCAGGACAAGGTCCTCCTTTAATTTCCCCTTTAGAATTGGTCAGTGATCCTCGAAATTGTATTTGAAATAATATATCGTCAATATCAACTCAAAATGCACAACTTATATTTCCAAAAGAATAAACAAGGATTTTTTTGTAGTGAGAATATAACCATTATAATCATTGGACAATATCATGACATTATCTTATCAAAATTGTAAAAAAATAACAATGATGCATTCCCCCACATTATATCTCAAATGTTTTTTTTATCTAAAATTCATAGTACAATGTTTTGGAGTTCATTATCATTACAATATTTTCCTACTTTAACACACCATTACTCAACCTATATAAAAATAAAAACATGGTGACTACAATAACATTAACATTTTTATATAGTTGTGTTGTGGATATGATGACTTAAATGTGTTTCACCAATTTTCACCTAGAAGTAACTCACATGAAATTATCAACACCACTACATGAATAAGTTATATATTATAAATTTTAATAATATTTCCTAAAAGGATCATCAATATGTCATCATATGAATCATTTACCTTTTTTAATAGTTATGGTCTTCTCCTCTTCTATGTGGTGTTTCTTTTCCTCAATGCACCATACTTATCTTCACTAAGTCCTTAAATCACAACTACAATCATGATGCATGAGTTATCCTGATATTTTAGCATTGTCGATTGACATGAAATCAACATATTAATTTTATTCTGAGCATTAAAAATTTAAAAATAATTCATCAATCTCCAAATAATCTCTGTAAATATGAAATATCATTCATATAGAGAAAGTATCCTCTATATATGATGGTTTCTTTTTTTAATTTTAAATTATATAAATTTACTACATTATTGACCCAATATCTTATAGGATATAATATTTCCTATATACTTTAGGAATGTTCCATTTCAACCAACTCGAATGTCACACATATAACAAAATTCACATAATTGAATATAAAATATCCTACATGTTTCTCAATTCACCTACATATAGATCAATCTTATTGGGAAGCCTAATAAATGTCATGTGTTGTATGAGCATTCAAATTACTAAATTTTAGCACACTCAAAGATTATATGTGATAGAAAAAATATAATCTAGGACACTCTTCTAGAAAAAAAATCTTACCTGGGAATAAAATAATTTATGTTTATGATAATTTCATATTTAAATTTTAATCATCTGATTTATACTGTCAGACGTCACTCAACATAGACCAATAATTCATAAAATGAATTATTGATAATCTCCACCACTTGAAGCTCATTAAAAAACAACATATAACATTAAAATACCATGAAATATATTATAGATTGGGACTATTTAATTTATACATCTTTCTTTATTTTATTATCAACTACAAAAAATCACACTTACATAAGTATTGAAAAAATACAACATCATTCTTTAGGGTTATATAAGCTATACATTTTCAGTTGTTGTTTATACATAATCATTTATATAACCCTGATTTATAATAAATCCATGGGGTATAAAATATAGGGTTAAACTCCATCCAACTCACAGAAACGTTTAATGAAATATGATCATGTAGGTCTATTTACGCATGATAGATATAGAAAAAAGATTTATTAAATAAATCATTTCATTTTCTATAAAATTAACCCATATTAACATAACCATACCTTCTTGTATACAGATAGAATATATTGTAATATATTTTTGAGATCCATTCATGAACAACGAATCAAAAAAATTAGAAATCATCATAAATATTTAAAGAAATATTCCCCCCTGTAGAAAATATCTCTTTTATATTTTAATAAATAATGAATAGAGTAGTTAACTTAATGAATTACATAACTCAAAGTGAGGTAGTGTGTTTCACTCCCATTTTGTTTTCTATTTTCTAAATGTTCAGTTCTTACAGTTTTGGTAAGAATATAACAAATTTATTCTTTAGACGGAAAAAAATCTAACCTCACAATACTCTATTAAACATTCTTCATTAGAAAATGTTAAATAATATCTATGAGTATTGACATGGTTAGTTGTAATATATTTTTTAGATTGATTTATGGATCTCTAATTGTAATATCTTGGATTTAGATGATATGTATCTTCAACATGCAGGTTTTTAAACTACATATTTATCCATGAAATTATTTTTGTTTGTTGTGAGGTATCAAAAAATTAATTATATTTTTATTTATGTTTTAATTCTATTTTATTCATTGAATTCCATGAAACAAAAATTCTTATAATAAAAAAACACCATATAAAGTTTATTTCATATCATAAACTTCCCTTTCTCTGTTAGTATTTGTAAATAATCTCAATTCTAGTTCACTTGAATTCTTATATACTAGACTATAATTTAATGTATTATAATTTTATCATAATATACACATTATATCAAGAATAAATTTTTCCTTTGGAATGGATTAATATCAAACAGAAATAATGATAACATATATAAATTAATGTCTTCATTTTGTAATTTACATAAGACTTAAAATAAATATTCTGAAACATATCACACTAAATTTTTTCCCTTTATCGTATATTTTTAGTTTTCTTATCAGCTGGATTGGAGTGTACACTCCTATAGTTTATATTGTATCAATATTCATCCAGATCTCTTTTTCATATCATTCTTCTGAGAAAAAACGAACTGATTTTTAAATGATTTTGATCCCCAAGAAAAATCACATTTATATAAGCATTGATATTTCAAAACATTATTTAATGTGTATTGAGAACTACTCACATATGTTTTCATTATTTCATGAATGTATTGTATAATTAACTTATAGAATCACAAAGAGTAAAGTGGGTTTAAATTTGTTCATTTATATATTATTTCCTATCTTCTTTCTGAAATTTCATTCTTTTTTATACTGATATATCATTAAGTACCGAACTCTTTCTGAATGATTCAACCTATAGAAGGATTTATTCTTTATAAGTTGATATTTTTATCCTAATTTTTCATAATTCCTTTTTTTCAATGTACAGTTATTAATCCCCCATTCTTCTTAGACTAGATGATTTAATTTCTATTTTGAAAATTGAAAACAACCCCATTATATAATAGATATAAAAAAACATATAAATTAAAGACTATCTATTAGGGGAAAATATCATCAATGTAGACTACATTAATGTTTAGTTTCCTTTTAAAAACTACTTTTTCTTTATTTCTATCAACTTTTCATTTCTCATCCATCTTTTATAGAAGGCCCCATTTTTCACCAATCAGATTATTTTCTTTGGATTTGGGGAAATATTATAATGGATTATTCATATTAATTAAGTCAGGATCTTTATTCATGGAATGATCAAATTATACGTGTTCAAATTTATCATCAACTATCTAAATTTTAACATTTTATAGATGGTTCGTATTTCTAGTTGATGGGATATGCCTTCTTTTTTATAAACCTTGATTTTAATATCTAATTATTATATTATAATCAAAATTTTTTCTAATCCACGTATTTACACAATTATGATGTAATGATTCATATTAATCAATATAAAATTAATGAACTACATCTTCAAAGTGAATGTGTGTGTTTTCTTCATTTTATTTAACAAGTTTTAAACATACAATACCATCCTGAACAACAGAAATGATTTTTTTTAATATTTTTTATAAAATTTGAACGATATTGAGATCGTCACTATCAATACATCATTCATATTTTTTAAAACATTTATAGTATTTCTAGTTTGGTGTTTGTTAAAAAATGATTGCAAACATGGATTGTTCATCAATGTTTTTTACCTAAATTATTCATCATTGTCTATCATTTATTTTTAAAAACGTATATATTTTTTTCATTTGAATTTATATTGATCCACATATCAAAAGGAGAAAAATGTATTATTTTCCCTATGAGGCATCTGTTTTAATTTATTTCAACACCTATAGATGGCTATAACTAGTAATAACATTCAGATTCATGCTATACCATTATAGTTCTATCCATATCAACTATTTTATTATTTTTACATTTTTCCACATCTTATTGAGGATGAGTATATGAAGCTCAAAAATGAAGTTTAATTTTATATTCATTAATATATTCATGGAACATTACTTTTAATTTTCACTCCCTTTATCATACCTTAGTATCTTCAAGTACATGCCTATTTTCATTTATGAATATCATCATAAACTCTTGAATTTTTCAATTGAATGTCTACCCTGAACATGATACATTTCATCCATGTGAAATAATCTATTATTTTGACTAAATATCTTCCATCATTTTTTATATTTTAATAAATACTAACTCATTCCTCATTTTAAACCAAATCATGAGGCTATGATGTTTGAACCTCAACTCGATTTTTTTTTTCTTTACCCTTTTTACCTTTATGAACATTTTAAAAGTAGTATTTGTATCATAATTTCAAATTCATATATTATTTTAGATTATTCTTTTATCTTCTTATTTATATTATTTTATCCAATGTTAAAAAATATTTTGTTCCATATATTCTTTTTTACTTATTTGCATAAATAATAGTCTTCACATACTTCCCCCTTTTGAAATAATTTTTTATGGTTCTAAGATAAATTATTAAAACATCACCCACATTTTCTGTTTTAACTATTGAACTATTTTTCTTGAAGAAAAAATAATTTATAGTATAATATAGTTGTTATAATCTGATTATGATTTACTTTAACCTATCAAAAAACAATACATTACGAACACTGTTTTAATTAATTGAAATTATTATTGATCTAATAATTATTAAATTTTGTGACCTTTCATTTATAAATTTTCAAACACCTCAATCATATATCTCTAAAATATTATTTTTTTTATTCACCTTTCATGTGAGCTAAGTTAACATTCTGTATAATGCAATGATTCTATAATTCGAAATCATTAAATGATACCTCAACAAAACATTCATATTTTCCTATCTAAATTTTATTTTAAATATTTCTATTACACTGAAATATATCCAACTAAGGTATGATAATAAAAATATTTATTATTTTTTACCATCTCAATCCTTTCATTAAATGGCTTCTTATATGATTCCAAATATATTCCTTACATTAACATTACACTCAAGATATTTAGGTCATTTATGGTTTATTATCTATGATTTTTCCCCCGAATAATTCATGAAATATTCTAAATCCTAGTAGAGACATACAATACCTATATTTATAAACCTTATTCACTCAAGAAAACAAAAATATCAATATCCCTCAAATATTCTGATATAATAATAATTATTATACTAAATCGGTATCACTCTTGATCATTTTCACACCTCAATCATTAACTCCCCAAATCCCCTATTTTCAAAATCAATATAAATCATTTATGAATGTGAAGACTCATTTGATAATTTTGTACATAAATATCTGATTATATTTGGAATTGTATTTCTACTACTAATATATTATAAGTCATAATGTATCATTTTATTCATTAGCATAATTTATCTTTATTTTTAATATAACTTCTAAAAAATTTCCTCTTTCATTTCTTACTTATTATAAAAATATATATATTATAGTTGTTTTCATAAATAATTAAGATTTCTACTAAAATGGATTTTACCTATTGTATTTATTTATTTCTCCAAGCATCTAAAATTATATATTAATTTTATCTATTTTATATAATTACTTATTTGAAAAGATAATGGTTGAATCTATGGCTCCAATTATATTTTCATTTTATAATATCTGGCACCAACAAAACAATTTATTTGATCAATATATCATTTTAAAAATATAGTACACTTTTTTTGTATAAAAAATATTTTAATCGAGTATTTTATTCTATCAACCTGCATATTTATTTTGAAAAATATTGACTTTAATGCCCATGGAATATTTTTCATAAGTCTCTAATTTCATTAAGAAATATTCACTATTGTATTATAATTCCACTTTATATTGGTTCATCTCTTCTTTTCCAATTCCCTGGGAACACATTCGAGAGATTTATATGATGTTTCTCATAATCACCAATTTATTCACTATAAGATATACCTTCATAATCTTATAGATAGCCTCTTTTAAAGGGAGTAGTGTAAATCATCATTTATATTCCTTTTAACAAATAAAATTTGAGATCTAACTAGTTTATTGTCTTCTTATTGGCCAAATAATTATAATTTTATAACAGAATTATCATAGGATATTTGGATATAAAAAAGAACAACCTTAAAAAAAAAATTTAAAGGCATTTTAAATTTATTTTACCTCTTTCTTGTCTTTTGTAATTTCTTAAAATTTGAGAAAGAGTTTTATCAAGATACTCAATATTTTCTTCTTCATTAGAGTAGTTCTACATCTCTTCTGTCTTTAGGCCGTTGAAATATTTAAAATTTATTTTCTTTCTATGATTTCATTTTTTATGAAAAATTACTCTTTCAATTTCATAATTATGATGGTTGATTTGATGTTCATCAATTTTATTTTTATCATGATCACTTTTTTTAAGATCAAAAATATTTTCAAAATATTTTATGGAAGGATTCTAATATTTTTTAGCCAATGTGGATTCATCATGAGTTTATATAAACCTTATAATAGTGTGGAAAATAATATTTACTTTGGTAATGAATATTTTATGAATTCCACCCTCATGTAAATAAACATCATCCTAACATTTTAACTGATTTTAAAAAATTTTTTCTATCACTTTTTTTATTTATACAATTTATTCTATTATGGATCCCGTAAATATAATTATTAGTATACAAATTATATATTTTATTAGATAATTTTCAAATAAAGATTATAATAAGTAATCTATGACCATTAAATATTTTCAAATTTCTATTTTATTGGTTATGCAACAAGATGAGGTTTAATCTATCATAGTGAATATATATTTATTAAAATTATGGAAAATGAACCTATAGAAATAAATTATTATACCATTAACGTTTTTTTCATGAATTAATATATTATTATCTATACAGTGTGATTATTTTTTTATTAAAATGTTTATGTTTATTCATATTGAGAACATGAGAGAAACAAGGTAGTTGGTGTAAGGACCCGACCCCAGTTGCCCAGAGCCGGTGCCTTATTTGATTATGTTGGCATACATACAAGGAAAACAAATCCCAAAGGACCGATTAGTATATTATTATTTGAAACAAGTTACATACAAAAGTTCAAATTTACATATGGAAAGGAAAAACTACACTAAATTATTCCACTAGAAACATCATGTCTCCTAGATTATGCTTGCATGTCATTCAAAATTTACTTCTTAATATCCTGATAAAAATGAAACATAAGAAAGGGTGAGCTGAAATGCTCATTAAGAGTAAGAAATACAACATAAGATAATACAAACATTAGACATGGTGAATTATTTAAAACACAAGCCTTGAATAAAAAACTTGAACATATTATTGTAGGAATATGAGCTGAGTAAGTATTAACATAATAAAACACAATAAAGGGTATTCTACTAGTTGAATATCCACATAAAGATTCAATTAATAGAATTATTATGAGGTATTTTCATATTATGGACATTCGGAATCATTTTTACATGGCCTCGGCCAAGACATCTTGTGATTAAGGCCTCGTCCAAAATCCATATCATATTGGCAATGGCCTCGACCAATTCCACGTCTATTTGTCTCATGAGTCCTACCGATACATCAAGGAGATATAGCGGGCCCCACCCATCACATAATAAGTCCAATGAATTCCTCATATGAGTGGGGATAAACATAAATAACATGTACATTCATAATGAAACTATCATATGAAATGTAACTATCTATCCCCTATCATTAAATATAAAACACTAACCATTCTGAGTAATATGGTGAATTTTATGAGGATAAATAATCTACAATAGAGTTAGTAATAATCCATTAAATATAATATGGTATATTAATTCATAAATTATTAAACATAATAATACCATGGAATAAAAAAGTGTGTTGAATTAGACGAAAACACAATTATATAATCATTATGCAATTCTAGAGATGAATACTCTTTTATTTTGAAAAGAATAGTTCTTTTAGAAAATTATTTGTATAAAACCAGAAGTTATGTATCATATTATTTTAATAAGAAACTAGTTTTCTTATAAGAATAATGGTTTCTAAAAACATATTATAGATTTCCCTTGAAAATAGATATGAATTTGAGAAATTCCCGTGTATCGGGCTTGTATTTTTGGAAGAAGTTTTGAGAGTTTCAAATAAAACATGTAACTATTCATAAGATAAGGAAGTATTCTGGTTTATAAACATATATATGATAATTAAACAGAATTTATGATGATTAAATAACAATACGTAAGAATTTCATTGAGGTATTTAGACAATGAAAGTATCCGGAATAAAAATGGAAGTTCGGGCGGAAAAACCCTTACCTTAACTAAAATTGTGTTCCGATCATGTAATTAAGATCCTGAAATATGAAATTATAATTTTTAATAACGTATTTAAGAACCTATTAGATATTTATTTAGTTTACCATAATTATGGTTATTTCATTTATGTCATTATTGACATTTTATTGTATCGAATTTCTTCGTTCTGGAGTGTTCGTTTCCTTTATTTTCATATTCGGTTCACTTTCTTTTATGTAATGAAGTGGAATGGATGTAATTATCCAAAATTAAAATCAAATATTATTTATTAAAATCAATAATTTTTAATTTCCATTTCTGTAATTTGTTTACATGGAATGAGGATGAATCATTAGATGACCACCACCTGGATTATTCGACAGTATTTGGAATATTATGAACTGGTTTTGTCATATAACTTAATTATATGTACATATTCTGGTTTCTAATTATTAATTAGGTTATATAACATATATTATAGTCTTGTTCAACAATGAATATGGTATCACGGCCAGTAATGAAGAATTAATTGAAGAACAAAAGTTCTTCATCCATGAACGTTATAAATCAGAACCTCATGGATGTAGATTTCGTTTATAAAATAAATGGGAGGGGTAAGAATATTTATGATGGTTTTCCATTAACATGATATAAATCCAGTATATAGATGTTACTAGAGTTATCATGATCACTTGGATAGATAAGGTGAGGAGAGGATAACAATAGAAGATAAATTGAGATGAAACCAAATAAAAAAGAAAGGTACTTTACCTCTTGAAATAACCTCCTTGAGAAACCCCATAAGGGAAGAGGTTTTGGTCTTTTGGAAAGATCAAAAGCATCATGGGCGTGGGGAGTGACTTGGGAAGGGTAATGGGACAGATCTTTGGGAATATTCTAGGCATAGAGGAGTGAACAGAAGAGGGAGTGGTGAAGAGGATTTTATAGTGGAGGAGAGGAGTAAATTTTGAATATTTAATTTATTATTTTATTATTTCCCTCAAGAAAACCAATAGTATTGTTTCATGTGACCCATAATAGTAATAATGTTATGTGAGTTCAAACGAAGTGGGTTTAAATCATCCTTGAATCACCTATGATGCATTACATCAAGTATTTAGAATTTATCATATTTTATCGTATTTTACCATTCACCAATAATTCTATAATTTCAGAAAAATCCCAAAAATTAATCCCTACCATTTTTTGACGTGAAAAATTAAAAAGTGAAGTCCATTTTTGAAAAATAATTTTATAAATATTATTAATTTATCATTTAAAATAAATCATACTTAATTAAAAAATTAATAGTTCTAATTGTACAACTACATCATTATGATAATGAAAAATTAACCAAGATGTTATTATCTTCTAGCCTTAAGAAAATAAAATAATAATATAAGTTACTATTCCATAGGGTCATATTACTATTCATATTACTATTCATAAGGGTTTGTTTCTATTCACTAAAAAAATCATGTTTGATCTATCGGACTCCAAATGACTTACTGAACACAACTCTATATGACAAATTTCTAAAATTCAAAACATAGAAGAAGAAAAGTTTTGTTTAAATGGCTATATTATAAAGATTCATTCTATATTAATTTTCAAAACCTTGGGGTGTTACATTGTGCCCTCCTTACAAAAATTTCTTCCTCAAAATTCACAGAATATTACCTAAAATGATTCAGGTATGTCTTTAACATAAGCTTCTCAGGATCCCATGTTGCTTCCACCATCTTATAGTTCCTCCATAGAACCATCACAAGACGAGTAGTCTGATTTCTCAATACTTGTTCTCCAGTATCAAGAATCCTGATAGGCTCCTCTCAATAAGATAGATCAGACTGAAGTTTTACTTCTTCATATTTTAGTACATGTGTTGGGTCTGGCATGTAATTTCTTAACATTGACACATGGAACACATTATGAACCTCAGAGAGACTTGGAGGCACTGCCATATGGTACGATACAGCTCCAATTCAGTCCAGAATTTCAAAAGGTCCTATGTACCTAGGACTTAACTTTCCTTTCTTACCGAATCATATAATACCCTTCCATGGAGATACCTTTATGAATACGTGATCACCTTCTTGGATCTCTATATCCTTCCTTCGGTTATCTGCATATCTCTTTTTCCTACTATGAGATATTTTGATATGGTTAGGGATAATGATCACCTTTTTCGTTGTTTCTTCAACATGTTCTAGGCCCACGAGCTTTATTTCACCAACATCATCCCAGAAAGTTGGTGTATGACACCGCCTCCCATATAATGGTTTATATGGTGCCATCTGTATACTTGAATGAAATCTATTGGTGCCGAAAAATTCAATGAGAGGTAAATATTGATCCCATATTCCTTGAAAAGCAAGTGAAGAAGACCTCAACATGTCTTCCAATGTTTGAATTGTCCATTCCGATTTTCCATCTGTTTGTGGGTTGTATGTAGTGCACAAACGAAGATCAGTATCTTGGGCCTTCAGATGACTTTTCTAGAATCTTGATGTGAAACGTGGATCACGATCATAAAATATCGATAGGGGAACTCCATGAATTATAAAAAATTCATTAATATATAGTCTTCCTAGATGTTCAAGTAGTAGATCTTGTCTTATAGCAAGAAAATGTGCTGACTTAGTAAGATGATCAACAATGACCCATATTGAATCATTCCTTCTAGGAGTCTTTGGTAGTACCATGACAAAGTCAATTGTAATATTATCCCATTTCCACTAAGGTATGGGAAGAGGTTGCAATAATCTTCCAGGCTGTTGCCTTCCAGGTTTCATTTGTTGATGAATCATCCATCTTGACACAAAATCAGAAATCTTCCTCATCATGTTTTCCAACCCAAAAAGTTCCTTCAAATCTCTATACATCTAGTGCTTCCTGGGTGTATAGAGAAATTGGAACTATGAGAATCATCCAACAATTCCCTTTATAGATCAGGTATATTGGGAACACAAAGTCTCTTCCCAAATTTCAAAATTCCATCTTCATATACGAAGTCACTCAATCTACCATCATTCAAAGATTTAATCTTCTTTTGAAACTCCCCATCATCAGACTGGGAAATTTTTATCATTTATAGTAATGATGATTTTTCAACCATTTGAAAAATCAATGATGTTTCACCTTCCATGGTTATTCCCATATCCATCTTTACTTGATCCATGAAAATGGGATCCCTTTGAACTGTCATCTTGCACAAAACTCCTTGATTCTTTCTGATCAATGCATCTGACACCTTATTTTCCTTCCCCGGGTCATAGTGTATCGTGTAATCATAATCCTTGAGTAGTTCAAGCCATCTAATTTTCCAAATGTTGAGTAATTTCTTTGTGAAAATACACTTCAAACTCTTGTGATCAGTATAAGTCTCACATTTTTTACCATAGAGATAATGTATCCATATCTTCGAAACAAATATTATAGTAGCTAAATCAGGATCATGAGTAGGATTGTCTTTTTTATGAATTTTTAGCTGTCGTGATGCATAATAAATAACCCTATCATTTTTCATAAAACACAACCACGTCATTTATTTGAAGCATCACTAAAAATAACAAACCCTTCATTCCCCAATGGTATAATCAATATATGATCATTGACTAATATTCGCTTCAGTTCATCGAAACATTCATCACAATCTTTTGTCAAAAAAATTTAACCCCTTTACATGTGAGCTTCGTTAGTGGGTTATCCAGTCGGGAAAAATTCTATACGAAATGACGATAATAAAATGCTAAGCCAATAAAACATTTAACCTCAATTATATTTGTTGGCTTGGGCTGATCTGGGATTGCCTTTGTCTTTGCAGGATCAACTAGGATTCTATCCTTAGAAACAATATGGCCAAGAAAAGAAATCTCCAGAAGAAATAATTCACACTTTCTAAACTTCCCATATAATTCATATCTTTTAAGAGTCTTAAGGATAATGTGTATGTGATTTTCATGGTCATCATAGCTTTTGGAGTATACCAAGATATCATCAACAAATACCACTACAAAATCATCGAGATATTTCTCGAAAACTCTGTTCATTAGATCCATGAAGATAGAAGGACCATTAGTCAATCCAAAAGGCATTAGTGTAATCTCATATTGCCCATACCTGGTTCGAAACACTTTTTTTTTGGAATGTCTTCCTTCTTCATACTCAACTGATGATATCCAGATCGAAGGTCAATCTTTGAAAAGTATTGAGCACCATGTAGTTGGTCAAATAAATCATCAATGCGAGGTAGATGATACTTTTTCTTTATTGTTATGATATTGATCTCCCTGTAGCCGATTCATAACCTCATAGATCTGTCTTTCTTCTTAACAAAAAGGATAGGAGCTCCCCATGGAGAAACACTAGGGTGAATATATCCTTTATTACACAATTCCTCTAGTTGTTTATTTAGTTCCAATAATTCAATAGTGGCCATTCTATAAGGGGTCTTCGATATGAGCCTTGAACCAGGAATTAAATCAATATAAAACTCAATTTCTCATTCTAGAGGATGTCCAGGTAAATCATCTGGAAACACATCAACATTTTTTACCTCACCTGTTTTGATAATCCCAATTATGCTTTCATATAATTTGATAATCTCAATCTACTATTTTTCTATATATTAATTATTTCAATATGTGATCATGATGATAATAATATTAAAATAATCCCTAATAGATGTTAATCTCTGTTTATCCATGTTTATATGAGTTATGATGTTCTTTTAACCCATTCAGATAAGTTTTACATAAGACAGACATGTGTTAAGCCACTAATCTGTGTATAACTACTTATATGGAGCAATCGGTACTCAGTCTACTGAATGACTTATTCTAACGAAAGACAATGTCACTGATAAGCCATGTCTACCGATGTGCATAAGTCCACCGGTATGTAAGCCTACATACAGTTTCAGTCTACCGATACAGAACACTAAGTGCTACCGATACGAGCTACCAATACGAGATACTGATCGACCTAATGATACACAGACACGACTGATATGAACATACACACCAGAGATACCGGTAAGTAGACACAATGTCTACCGACAGAACACAAGAGCTACCGATGTGCATGTCTAACAGTGGTTACCAATAGAGTAAGCCTACTGATATGAGTACTAAATAACAAACCAGAGCTTCTGATATAAGTCTACTAATAGTATAAGTCTACCAATACTGTAAAATAACTACTGATGCAAAGAGCTACTGATGGAGAGATAGCTATCGATGGATCAAAATCTTCCAATTACAAGAGCCACTGATGGAGCTAAAGTCACCTGTGTATGAGCTACCGATGCAAGTTCAAAAGAGCTACCGATGGAAGGTTCAACGACACAAAGTCCACCATGCACGTATACCAATAGAAGGATACTAATGATTGACCAACCAGTCAAACCCTATACTCTTCATACTATTTATTTATTTACATAATGGTTACATTTGATGGTTTTAATGCAGTTAATGTTATTTAATGATTTTTGTTGCATGTCAGGGAACCATACCTAGTACCCATGCAAAAGGATATTAATATTTTCTGTCGAAGCTGAAAGCTATAAAGGGATGGAAAGATAACACTGGATATAGACATGTATGTGACATGAAAGGAACTAAGAAGACACATGAAGGGTGAAAGAGCAAAGAGCTGAACAACATTCAAATGTGGATCATTTTTCTCTAGTCTACATCCATACTCCAAGAATCCTGGACATACGCGAAGAAACTTATTTTAGAGGGGAACACAAGATGCATCTTGAGTGATGAACTAAAAAAAACACTTCATGCACTCAGGCTGCTAAGCTCGACCAGGAATCAAAGAAGAAAACGACACTCTATTTTCTGAGAAAATCCAGAGAATGACTCAGAAGCATTTCTGATAAACCAAACGAGTCCAGAGTTGCACTGCTAATCACTAATGCATTTCTAAACTCAATCATTCTTCTCTTAGTGATTCTAACTTTATATTTTGAGCAGTGGGTGTACCCTGTTTATTTAACAAAGTCACGATCTTCTGTTCTAAACTGGAGGATTCTTAAATCCTCACTCAAACTTTATAAGCTTTTATTTCCCAACGTGGATGGTGGTGGAGGTCGAGTAAGACCTGAACAGCCTATATGCTATTGTTTGTTTTTCCCACGAAGAACTGTGGTAGAGTTATTTGTACCTAGATAGTAGTGTACTATAGTTTAACCCCGATCCAGTGTGTGGATTGATTTATATAAATTGTTGAGAGGACTAAGTCTTGGCTTGAGACTAAACCACTTGGTTAACATTGCTGTGAATTTTAATTTAAATCTATAAGTATACTATACATTTATTTCATATTCCGTTGCTATTACTTTGAAATACAAAAATATTTTAAAGCAACATCTATAGTTAAATTATCATGTGTTTATACTTATTGTAAACCAGTAAGTTAGTTTCAAAAGGATATTTAATCTACAAATTAATTTAACTGAGACCTAATCCATCATTGAGAAACTAAATGAACCTTTACACTCTGTATAGATTCACTACAGTTTATCATTGTTTTTAAATTGGGGGGTTTGTAAGAGAAATATTTTTAACAGAAATTTTAATTGAATCTCAATTCACCCCCCTCTTGAGTATCCACTCCGACCAACATTTGGTATCATAGGATTGTTTTTGTTCAAGGCTTTTTGAAATAATCTATTTATCAACTTTGACATTAGTTGCATCTTTAAAGATATTAAATTTCTGTTAGTTCAAAATATTACCTATTTAAAACTATTTTCTAAAATATAATTTTGGATAATAGACTTGGGGGTGCTTCTACTAATAGACCACCTTTCTTCAATGGTACAAAATATGCCCAGTGGAAACTGAAAATGAAAATTCATTTAGAAAGCATGGTTTTTGATATTTGGACTACTATAGAGTCTCAATATAAAATTCTAGAAATTGAAAGAACAACTTGGGATGAACCTACAAAGACTGATTACAATAATAATTGTAAAGGTATGATTTCCATGTACTGTTCTTTAGGAGATGAGAGTTTAATATAATTTCTGCTCGTAAAACTGCCTTTGAAATATGGGATACTTTGGGTGTTTCTCATGAATTAAAAACCAATGTTAAATAAATGAGATTGGATACTTAAACTATTAAATATGACATTTTTAAAATGAAAACTGATTAACCTATTACTGATATGTATCTCAGGATTAATGAGATAGTCAACACAATGAGTTCACTTGGGAAAGTTGTTCTAGCTAAGGAACAAATTATGAGGATATTGAGATGTCTTCCAGAATGATGGAGAGGGACCTCTGTCTCAATCAGAGAGTCATGTGACATTGGATCACTACTAGTAAAAGAGATTATTGTTAAATTAATGATGTATCAGGAAGAACTCAAGGTGAATAAGAAGGAAGATGATTAATCTAAGAGAAAATCTGTATCTTTCAAGTCTACTGCCTCTAAGAGTAAAGACAATGAGAAAATGAAAATACCTACTAGAGTTCAACTAGTAAAGATTATGATTCAGATAGTGATGTTGAGATGGATAAGATAGCCAGGAGATTCAAGAAGATTTATAGGAAGAATAAATTCATCAGTAAATCTATATACAAAGGAATGTATGAAAACAAGGGACACTAGAAGAAGGATTTGAAGAAAGCTAACAAGAATGATGAAATAGTCTGATATGATTGTAAAAGGAAGGGACACATCATTGTTGATTGTCCAAAGTTAAAAGTCAAAAATAAATATGATTATAAGGACAAGAAGTAAAAGAAAGCTATGAAAGCAACATGGAGTGATTCTGAGGATAGCAGAAGTGAAATAGAAGCTACTGATTCTGAGAAGAATCATGCCAACATGTCTTTCATGACCAACACATCTGAGGTAACTTTATATACTCCTGTTTTAAATTCCTATTATTCTAGAGATGATGCAGAATCTAATTATGATTCTGAAAACATGACTAGTGAGGAATTATTTGAATACTGTAATATGATGGAGGATACATGCAATGAACTTAAGGACACATATAAATCATTAAAGAAACATCATGATCTCACTACTAATGTTAAAATCGAAAATACTATCGAAAAAGAGAAGAATGCTCATATGTTAAAGGAAAATACAGAACTGAAAATGTCAAATGAGCAACTTAGAAATGACTTAGAGAAGTTTACAAATGTAAAGGATATACTAACTAAAATTCTAGGAAAGCGAGTGGAACCAAAATACACTACTGGAATAGGCTACAAACCTGGACAAAGACAGTTCAATAAAAATCGATTTATTCCTAAGTATGGACAGAATTTTGCTCATTCTAGTTCTGGAAATTCATATGATTCAACCAATTATTCATATGGTTATAGGTCAAATAAAGTTTATCTTCAAAAATATATTGATTCTTTAAATTATATGAGACTCATAAGACAAATATGGGTACCTAAATCTTTTATTGCTATCCTTTCTGCACCCAATAAGATCTGGGTACCAAAATAATTTCTTATCTAAATCTGTTTTATAGGAGAAATGTTTGAATAGTTCCTAAAAGAAGGTATGATACTTGGATAGTGGATGTTCAAGTCATATGTCTGGAGATTAACCATGTTTCAAGAGTTTAATAAAGGTTGGTTGAGGCTATGGAACCTTTGGTGATAATTCTAAAGGAATGATCATCGGCCTATTCCAAATTGGTAACACTGATTCAGTTTTAATTTCCCAATTTTTATTTGTTGATGGACTTAAGTATAACATGTTAACTATATCTCAATTATGTGATGATGTATTTAATGTGAAGTTTGAAAATGATTCTTGTAATGTTTTTAATTCAAAAATTGATTTAGTATTTTCTTCTTTAAGAAATGAAAATGTTTAGGTAGTTGATTTAAATTCGTTTGCTAAACAAAATGTTACTTGCCTAAATGCTTTTCACAAAGAGTCTTGGCTATGACACAAAATATTAGTACACTGAAATATCTATTCACTTAGAAAATTGACTAGGAAGAACTTGGTTAGAGACCTACCTAAACTTGAATTCCCAATTGAAAAAGTTTGTAATCCCTGTCAAAAGGGAAATCAACATAATGTTTCTTTTAAATAAAAGAAATAAGTTTCAACTTCTCAACCTCTCGAGTTTGTTCACATAGACTTTTTTGGACCTTCAAGAGTTTTTAGTTTAAATGGGAAGCACTATTTCTATCTTTTAGTAGATGACTTTTCTATATATACTTTTTTATAATTCTTAGCTCACAAAAGTAAATCTTGTTCTTATTTTGTTAAATACTCCAAATCTGTAGAAAATCTTAGTGGACTTAAGATTAAAACATTAAGAAGTGATCATGGCCGTGAGTTTGAAAATGATAAGTTTGGACCTTATTTCTCACACAATGGCTATAGTCACAGCTTTTATGCTCCTAGAACACCTCAGAAGAATGGTTTAGTAGAAAGAAAGAATAGAACCCTTCAAGAAATAGCTAGATCCATGATTAATGAATATAACCTGCCAATTTACTTTTGGGATGAAGCTATGAATACAACTTGTTATATTATTAGTAGATTATTAATTAGACCAGTTCTTAAGATGACCCATTATGAGTTGTGGAATAATAGAAAACCTAATGTTAGTTACTTTAGAGTCTTTGACTGCAATATTTTTATTCTTAATATAAAGGATAATCTGGACATTTTTTCTTTTAAGAGTGATGAAGGAATTTTTCATGGTTATTCATTAACAAGTAAAGCCTATAGAGTCTTTAATAAAATAACCAAATGTGTGGAAGAATCTGTTCACATCAAGTTTGATGAAACTGATCTGCATGAGCCTGAAACCTCTCTTGAAAATCATGAAGAAGATTTAAGTGTTCAGAACCTTAATGATAAATCTAAAGAACATGCTGTAAAAACATCTAGTGTTGGACATATTCCAGAATCTCCTGCTATGGAACCTGAACATATAGATAACCTGAAATTTCTAGTTATACCTTTACTATATCAACAAGGATTCTAAATAATCATCATTTGGATGCTGTTGTTGGTAATCGTGATAGAGGGACAGAGACTAGAGCTTCTCTAAGAAACCAAGTTGAACATGAAGCCTTTCATTCACAGCTAGAACCTAAAAATATCAATGATGCTATCAATGATGAATTTTGGGCAATTGCTATGCAAGAAGAGTTAAATAAATTTGAAAGTAACAAAGTCTGGGAATTAGTTGACAGACCTAAGGACACTTTAACAATAGGCACAACATGGTATTTTAGAAACAAAGTTTATTAGTCTGGAAACAAAGTTAGAAAGAAAGCTAGACTAGTAGCACAAGGATATAGTCAAGAAGAAGGTATAGACTATGAGGTAACCTTTGCACATGTAGCCATATTAGAATCCATTAAGATCTTACTTGCATATACTCCTCATATGAATTTCATGTTATATTAAATGGATGTTAAAGAGCTTTTCTAAATGGTTTTATTGTTAAAGATTTTTTTGTTGAACAACCACCTGGATTTAATAATCCTCATTCTCTAAAAAAAATTTAAAAATTTCTAAAGCATTAAATGGATTAAAACAGGCTCCAAGATCTTGGAATGATATACTTAGTAATTTTCTTATTTAAAAAATTTTTACTAAAGGGATTTTTGATCCAACTATTTTTATTAAAAGAATTTCTAAAGATGTATTAATAGTTCAAATCTATTTTGATGATATTATTTTTCGATCTTCTAAACATTAATTATGTACTGATTTTTCAAAGAGTATGCAAAATGAATTTGAAATGAGTCTAGTGGGAGAACATAAATATTTTCATGGATTTAAACTGTTTCAAAAGGAAAATGGTAGTGTTTTGAATCAAAGTAAATATAAAAAGGATATTTTAAAACATTTTGGTTTGAATAGTATTAAAGAATGAGAAACTCCTATGAGTACTATTTGTAAATTTGATGCAGATGAAACTGGGAAACCAGTGGATCAAACCAATTACAAAGGTATGATTGGAAGCTTACTTTACCATACTGCTAGTCGACTAGATGTTATGTTTAGTGTGTGTATGTTTTCAAGATTTCAAGCTAATCCAAAATAATCTCATTTACTTTCTGTTAAACAAATTTTTAAGTATCTTAAACGTACTATACACTTTGGTTTGTTTTACCCAAAACGACAACACATTGAGTTAATGAGTTATTCATATCCTAATTTTACTGGATGCAAGTTGGATAGAAAAATTACTTCCGGAACATGTCATTTATTGGGAAAGTCCTTAGTATCTTGGTGTAGTCAGAAGCATAATTCTGTAGCATTATCCACTACTGAAGCAGAGTACGTTACTGCTGGTAGTTTCTATGAACAAATTCTGTGGATGAAACACACTGTTTTGGACTATGGATATGACTATAGGCACATGTCAATTAACTGTGACCATACTAGTGCAATAAATATCTATAATAACCCTGTGTCTCACTCAAGGACGTAACACATTGATGTAAGGCACCATTTCTTGAGAGATCATTACCAAAAGTGTGATATTACTCTTGAGTTTATAGGCACTGAACATAAATTAGCCGACATTTTCACTAGTCCTTTGAGTTCGGATAGGTTAATTTACATTAGACATGAGTTAGGAATGTTTAACCTCAATCGGTAGAAATTCTCACCGATGTAAAATTATCACGGATGAGAAATCCTCACCGATGTGAAATTCTCATCGATGAAAAATTCAATCCGATGTTAAACCTCACCGATGTAACCTCACTGATAGAAATTCTCACCGATGTGCACTGTTTTAAAACATCTGTCTGCCACCATAATCTGAATCGTTTTTACTTTATTTCATTTTGTTTATTTATTTTATGATTCCTAAATGATAAAACTAAAGTCTGAGCTACTTATAAATCCACCGAGCCTCAAACCTTAACCCTCGAACATTAGCTCCTGAATCCTTAGAGAACCCTAAATCCTTCGAACCAGTGATGGAAAAAACCAAAATTCCTACCATCATAGATGACTCAATTGAGCTGAAAACAAAGAAGAAGAGGACCGAGCAAGAAGCATGTGGTAGTGGAAGAGTTGCTAGAACTAGGTCGGGGAGACGACCAGTGAATCCCCATCTACAAAATTGAGTTATTGTGATTGAAAAGGAACTGTGTGTAGAATGGCTGCTGCCTATTAGATCTATAGTGCTATAAGTTCTTGAAGATAAAAAATGGGTAGAGTGTTTTTCGAACAACAATGGACCTTACTTTAAAATATTAGTGAAACAGTTTTACGATTTTGTATCCTTTGAAGAATCGGAGAATGAAAATCAAGTAACCTATTTTGTGAATGGAAAGGAGATGTCATTTTCATCTGTTGAATGGGATGAGTGCTTGAAAGTTCCACATGTAGGAGTATCTGGATATGTCGTGAGAGACATGCCACCAACTAGTGATATTTTCGATTATGAGACTACTTTGGAAGAGCTGACTAGTGATGGAAGTCAAAGACAAGTAGTTTCTGCAGAAATTGGGGGAGAGAACATATTGCTATTCAAATTTGTTCAACATTTCTTGATACCGAGGAGAGGAGACTTTTCCAATTTGAGATATCAAGTTATCTATCTTCTTCAATTCTTAAGACATTGTGGAATGGTTAATTTGTTCATATTGCTGATGCTCTAGATGGAAGATATGACAATGCTGAAATCAAAGACAAATGCCCTATTCTTTTCTAAGATAATCTCTGTGATGATCAAGGTAAAAGGGGTTGCTGAGTCTCAAGATGAGAAAGTGGTTGTAAAGAATAACTTCTGTATCACAACTATAGTTTGTAAGTACATGATAATAAATTGGATCCCTTGGATAGGAGAATGGTTCAATGATGACCAGAGGGTGTATGACAAGTTTAATCCGGTGAATCATCCTTCAAGACCAAAAAATGTGAGGGATCCAGGTCTGGGACCTAATGAAGAGGAGCCAGAATACAGTGATGATTCAGAAGTGGAAGAGTCCTCTACGGATGAAGGAGGAGACCCTAACATTCCTCCTACCCAGCTCAGGAAGATCTAGATCAACATAAATCAGATAAGGATGAAGCTTCTTTTGAGGCTGTTGATGTGTCTATTGTAGAAAATTAAGAAGATTTTCATGAGAGTGAAGCATCTCTATCAGCTGATTTGAGCATGAGTATAGTGATTGAACAATCTTTAGTACCTAATGAGGAATAAAATGAAGTTGACATATCATTACCTAATCCAGAAGACCCTCATACTGCTGCAATGATGGAATTGATAGTAGAAGATTCTCCTCATGATGAAAGACCTGCTAAGAATGCTGCTGAGAATGCTGTTATCCTAATTGATGATGCACCCATTGATGGGGATCATCAATCTATGTTTGGAAGTGTTACAATGGATATTGGTTTTAATGATTGAGAATAAGACCCTGGTTTTGTAATCTGTGGTTTAGACTATCTAGATTCAGATAATGAAGAATCTATAAATAGACCAAAAACTTTTTATGATGCTGAATCATAATTATTTCCTGAATATGTGGTTAGAATACATGACCTGAATACACTGACGAAAAACCCTAAGGAATGTTTTGTGGAAGAGGTAAAGAAAATGGAAGTTTCTACGGTATCTTTAATTAAATTAGTTATGACAGACTCTATGGTAAGTTTATCCTCTGAAATAGAATCTATAGCAGTTTCACCTACTAATTTGGTTACCAAGGCTGATATGGATATCATAATAGATTAGCTGAAAATATATTTTAGTGCCTCAATTGGTGAGATGAAGCATAGTTTTTCTGAATAAATGATTATGTTGGAATGATCTTTTAAACTATCTCTTGCATGTAATTTATCATCATTTATGGGTGAAATAGTTGAAGAAGTTAAAGACTGACAGGCTCAATTTTCTAGACTTGAAGCAGATCTTGAAGCTCTAAAGGAATCTGTTGTTTCTTTAGACTATTACATGAGCTCAAAATCCCAAGTAGATAAGGAATTAGCTTATTTGAAGAGTGTTGTAAGCTAGATGGTTTCAGTATTTGAAGGATTCAAAACATGAATGAAAGATCATATTATAATCCAGGATTCCCAAGTTCAGAATCTTTTCAGTGGACTAACCAAAAGCTTCAAAGGGACTATATCATTCTTTGTTGGATCTCTTACATCTAAACATTCGATGGATTTGAATCAGTTTCGAGCTATGATGAAATAAGAGCTTGGTTCTCCCTCAACCAGTGGCTCTGCGGACTCATCTGAGCTGAGAAGATTTGTTCTTTGTACCATATATTTAGCCAGTGAAATTATGAAGATAGTCCAAGACTACCTGAGAGAAGCCTCTTCCTCTCACAAATAATTTAAAGAAAATGTGGAATCCTAGTTCTCCGAAATTTACAAAAAGACCCAAATGACCAGTCATTTCATGCTTCTAATTGAGAATATGAAACTGCCTCCTATCAATCAAGCCTTCATATATCAAGTTAGCAATCTAAGAGAATTGACTCCAGCGTTGGAAAAGTTTATGGAGAACAAGGATGACTTCATATCTTCTATGGAGATAGGATGATGAATAATGATGGATTTTATAAATCTGTTGCTGCCTTTTCTGCATGTTGATGCTAGGCCAGAAATTGTCCCTCCTGCTTCGCCTGCCTCGACCTCCACTGCTTCTCCAATTTAGATGACTAATGTTCAAGCCATTTGAAGCCTCACACCTATGATCACACAATGGACTACTCAATATTGGCCAGACACAGTGTATGTTTCTCAGCCTCCTGTGGTCATTTCCGGACTTCCTAAGCCTTCACCAGAATCCTCACCACCTAAATCCTCTTCTTACCCCAAGGGAAAATCTCACGTTGAGGATGTGGATTGATTAAGTTTCTGGACTATTTGATGGGAATCATATTTTTTTTCTGTCTTTGTACATTTTTTTCACATTTAATAAAAGTGATTTGCTTCTATTACTATTGTTCCACTTCTCTTTTTAATTTCCCACATTTTAATTTTCACAAAGGGGAGATATATTTTACAATGGGGGAGAAATACTCTCTATGTATCAAAAGAGGAAGTCATATTCACCCAGAGGGAGAGATATTAATGAATGCGAGATAAATTTTATATAAGAGCTATCATTCGTTTCCCCTTTGATACCTACGAATTTCTTCTTCTAGTGCCAGTGCCTTTACTCTCATCCTCTAATATCATTTAATTTAGTTATCTGGTACCACTAAATTTTACCTCTGATATCATGGGATTTTCTTTTATATTTGATAAATTTAATTCTATCTCTGATAAATTATGTTTTATACCATACTATTTCCTATGAGAAAAATGTGGTTATTTATATATCCTCTGATACAATTTTTTTAAATGATAATATCATAAGTTGTAGTTATCAAAAAGGGGGAGATTGTTGACCTCACCTGTTTTGATAATCCGAATTATGCTTTCATATAATTTGACAATCTCAATCTACTATTTTTATATATATTAATTCTTTCAATCTGTGATCAAGATGATAATAATATTAAAATAATCACTAAGATATGTTTATCTTTGTTTATCCTTATTTATTTGAGTTATGAAGTTATTCTAAACCATTCAGATTAGTTTTTCATAGGACAGACAAGTGTTAAGCCACTAATCTGGGTATAGCTACTGATATAGAGCTACCGGTACTCAGTCTACTGATAGACATAGTTACAGATAGACAGAGTCACCGATAAGCCATGTCTACCGATATGAATAAGTCCACCGGTATGTAAGTCTACCGACATTTTCAGTATACTGAAACAGAACACTAAGAGATACCGATACGAGCTACTGATACGAGCTACCAACCGACCTAATGATACACAGACATGACTGATATGAACAGACACACCAGAGTTACCCGTAATCAGACATAAAGTCTAACGACAGAACGGATGAGCTATCGATGTGCATGTCTACCAGTAGTTACTGATAAAGTAAGCCGACTGATATGAGTACTGAATCACAAACCAGAGCTACTGATAGAAGTCCGCTGATAGTGTAAGTATACCGATACGTGAAAAAAACTACTGATGCAAAGAGAAACCGATGGGGAGAAAACTACTGATGGATCAAAATCTACTAATAACAAGTGCTACCGATGGAACTAAAGTCACCGGTATATGAGCTACCGATGGAAGGTTCTGTGACACAAAGTCCACCATGCACGTATACCAATAGAAGGCTACTAATGATTTACCAACCAGTCAAACCCTATAGTCTTCATACTATTTATTTATTTAGCTAACGGTTACATTTGGTGGTTTTAATGCAGTTAATGTTATTTAATGATTTCTGTTGCATGTCTGGGAACCGTACCAAGTACCCATGAAAAAGGAGATTATTCTTTTCTGCCGAAGCTGAAAGCAATAAAGGGATTGAAAGAGAACACTGTATATACACATGTATGTGACACGAAAGTCACTAAGAAAACACACGAAGGGTGGAAGAGCCAAGAACTGAACAACATTCAAATTTAGAGCATTTTTATCTAGTATACATCCATACTCCAAGAATCCTGGACATACACGATGAAACTTATTTTAGAGAAGAACACAAGCTGCATCTTGAGTGAAGAACTACAACAAAAACTTCATGCACATAGTCATCTAACCTATACCAAGAATCAAATAAGAAAATGACACTCTGTTTTCTGAGAAAAAACAGAGGACTCATAAGCTTTTCTGATAAAGCAAACGAGTCCAGAGCTGCACTGCTAATCACTAAATCATTTCTAAACTCAATCATACTTCTCTTAGTTATTCTATCTTAACATTTTGAGCAGTGTGTGTAACCAGTTTATTTTACACATGCAATGTATCTTGTGCTAAACTGGAGGATTCTTAAATCCTCACTCAAACTCCATAACTCTTTTATTTCCCACTGTGGATGGTGGTAGAGGTTAAGTAAGACCTGAACAGCCTTTGGGCTGTTGTTTGTTTTCCCCATGAAGAACTGTGGTAGAGGACTTTGTACCTGGACAATAGTTCATTGTTGTTCAACCCCAATCCATGGTGTGGATCAATCTATATAAATTGGTGAGAGGACTAATTCTCGGCTTGAGACAGAACCTCTTGGTTAACTTTGCAGTGCATTTTAATTTAAGTCTATAATTATACTATACATTTATTTCATATTCTGTTGCTATTACATTGAAATACCAAACTATTTTAAAGATAAATTGATAGTTAAATTAGAAATTTCTTATAATTAATGTAAACTCGTAAGTTAGTTTCAAAAGTTAATTGAATCTTCAAACTAAGTTAACTGAGACCTAATAAATCTTTGAGAAACTAATTGAACCTTTACACTCGGTATATATTCACTATAGTTTAACATTGTTTTTAAATTGGGGGATTTTATGATAAATATTTTTAACAGAAATTTTAATTGGAACTCAATTCACCTACCACTTGAGTATCAACTTCGACCAATGGACATATTCTCTCACAATAGGTACATCCTCTATTTGAACATTCCTTTCCTCACCGACAGTTGTTTCATTCTATTCCTCCCCAATAACTGAATCTTGATGAGATACTGGAGGTGGATCTAGATAAGAATCAGGTGGTGACGATTATGCTCTAAAGATAAGGTGTTCTTTATCATCGATATAAAATATCGTGGCCTTCTTATTTTTACCAAAAAAAAATTGCATCATTGTCCGAAAGCCAATCCATACCGAAGATTATATCAAATTAAATCATGCGTATGATGATAATATCTGTAGATAAAGAACATTTATATGCCTTAATGGGAACTAATTCATAGAAAATTGAAGCAATGATACTTCCCTTAGGAGTTTTGACTAAAAAATTCCTTGTTAAATCAAATTGAAAGTATCTAATTTTATTAGCAAACTGGGAAGATATAAAACAATGTGATGATCCAGAATCAAATAAAGCATTGGATAAACTTGAGGAAACAATTAAGTTACCTATCACCATGTCATTATGAACCTCAACCTTTGTAGTTGTGATTTCACAAGCTTGTCCCTGTTCCCTTTCACTTTTTTTGTTGCATATTTCCTTGTCATTTTGGACAATCATTAGAATATTGTCCCATCTCCTGAAAACTATATCATTGAACATCACTAGCTTCCTTCTTCCCTTTGCAATCACCAGCAAGATGGCCTTTCAGACCACATTTGTAACATACTCCTTTTTCATTTTAAGCATGCACCAGGGTGTTTCCTTCCACAATTGTCACATGGTGGAAATTCAACTCTTCCCTTCTTCCCCATTTCCTTATTTCCTTTCCCAGGGTTTTCAATAGTCCTATTCATTTCTTACTTTCCCATAAAGTCATAAGACTTGGAGAATTATTTTTATGTTTTGATGGCACATGAAACTATATCCTCATATGATGAAAAACTTTGGGAGACCAGTGCCCACCAGAGGAATGTCTTGAGGATATCAATGAATCTATCAATTTTTTTCCTTGTATTTCGTATATAGTCCACAAAATGTCTTTCTAACCTTGTGAAGTTGGATTCATAATTGGAAACATTTTCTTCCTCCTTCTTCCTCCAATTCAAGAATTGTCTCTCCATATATGCTCGCTTTGGACGAGGAAAATATTTTTCTAAGAAGATTTCATTAAAATCCCCCCATTCCATTTCTTATATCTCTTTATCCTCCTTTTTGTTTTGGATTAATGACCACCAATGATCCACATCTCCCAATAGCCGATATACTGCCATGACAAACATCTCTCTTTCATTACATCCCAATTTGAGAAATATCTTCTCAAGGGAACATATCCACTGCTCTGCTAAAAATGGGTTTGTAGTCCCGTTGAACAATGGAGGCTGTTGTCCCAAAAAGAGATCCAACATGGCTCCTCCATGTGGTGGATTTGGATGCTCTATTCCGGTAAGGTTATTATTCATAACCTGAGTATGTTGTCCCAATATATTTATGAGTTACTCAACGCTATTCACTGCACCCGATCCAACATAATTATCACACGTCAGAGGAAAATCCCTACAGGGGACACATGAATTCGTGCAATTTCTATTCTGTCTACAAGGCACCATATCTAGATAACGATATGCACTAGATTAGGTTATGAATCATAATGTATAATCTTAACTTAAAAATTATTAGAAAAATTGATATCCTACGCATGGATAATCCCGTATTCACAAATATGGTCTCATTGAGGAATATTTTACATTTCAATCATTAACAATGGATTTTAATGAAAATGTGAATTATCCTAACCATATCCCCTAGGAGTGTCGTAACAAAGAGTACAACAAGGCTCATTTTCATGCGCCATTTCACGGTCGAGTCTAGCTCAAAGTAGTGTTTTCAGGTTTTACCCCTAGATATATCTGTGCCAAAGCTACCTCTACCTTCTCGTATCTAGACAGGGATGCATTTCTTGAAAGATAAACATAATCTATTCCTTACCAAAATACCAGGATGTTATTGATTTTATATCCTAAAAGACTAACTTATGGACTCTTCCCTAATTTTACGTTTTCTAAATCTAGATTCCATGTATTCTACAAAACATCCTCTGATACCAATTGTAAAGACCCAAACCCAGTTTCCCAGAGCCAGTGCCTTATTTGATTATATTGGAATACATACAAGGAAAACGAATCCCGAAGGACCAAGTATTTTAGTATTATTGGACACAAGTTACATAAATAAGTTAAAATTTACATATGGAAAGGAAAATCAACACCAAATTATTCCACTGGCAATATCATGTCTCCTTGATTATGCTTTCATGTCATTCATAATTAATTTATTCATATCCTGAGAGAAATGAAACATAAGAAAGGGTGAGCTCAAACAATCAGTAAAATTAATAAATATAGTGGATGATAATATAATCATTTGACATGGTGATTTATTGAAAACACATGCCTTTAATAATAAACTTGAACATATTATGGTAGGAATAAGAGCTGCGTAAATATTAACATAATAAAACACAATCAAGGGTATTCTACCAGTTGAATATCGACATGATCTTTCAATTCCTAGCTTCATAATGAGAGAGGTGCATATATCAGACATTCTGAATCATTTTGTCATGGCCTCGGCCAATATATATATTGATTAAGGCCTCATCCAAAATCCATATCACCTTGGGAAAGGCCTCGGCCAATTACACGTCCATTTGTCTCATGAGACCTACCGATGCATCGAGGGGCTATAGTGGGCCCCACATTTCACATAATAAGTCCAATTCATTAATCATATGAGCAGGGATAAACAGAAATAACATATACATTCATAATTAAACTATTATATGAAAGGTAACTATCGTTCCCCAATCATTAAACATAATACACTAACCATTCTGAGTAATATGGTGAACGGTTTTTCGATAAATCCTCAAAAATATAGTTAGTCATAAAAATTAAATAAAATATGATAGATGACTTCATAAATTATTAAACCAACTAATACCTTGGAATCAAAAAGAATGATGAAATAGACTAAAACACCCTTATAAAATCATTAAGCAATTCTATAGATGAATACTCTTTAATTTTGAAAAGAAGAGATCTTTCGGAAAATTACTTGTATAAAAGAAGAGGTGAAGTAAGATAGTATTTTCATAATAAAACATTTCTTTAGAAGAATAATGATTTCAAATAACAGATTATAGATTTACCTTGAAAATATATATGAATTTGAGAAATTCTCTTGTACCAGGCTCGTATTTTTGGAAACTGTTTCGAGAGATTCTTATAAAACATGGAAATATCCATAAAATAAGGAAGGATTCTAGTTTATAAACACATATATGGTAATCACACATAATATATTATTTATACATAACAATACATAATAATTTCATTGAGCTATTTAGACAATGAATGTATCCCGAATGAATATGGAAGTTCGGGTGAAAAACCCTTACCTTAACTCCAAACATGTTATACTCTTGTAATTAACCTCTTGGAATAAGAATTTATACTTGTTAGTAACTAATTTATGAACATATTAGTCATGTATTTTGTTTACCATAATTCTATTTAGTTTATTTATGTCTTTGTTGACAGGTTTTTGTATTGAATTTTGTTGTTCCTGAGTGTTCGTTTCCTTTATTTTCATATTCAGTTCACTTGATTTTAAGTAATGTAGTGGAATGGACATAAATCTCCAGAATTTAAATTAAATATTATTTATGAACATCCATAACTGTTAATGTCCATTTCTATCATTTGGATACATGGAATGAGGATGAATCATTAGATGACCAACACTTCGATTATTCGGTGGTATTTTAAATATTATGAACTAGTTTTTGTCATATAACTTAATTATATGTACATATTCTGGTTCCAAAATATTATTTGGATATAACACATAAATTTTAGTCAGGTTAAACCATGAATATGGTTTCATGACCCGTAATGAAGAATAAATTGAAGAATAAAACTTCATCTTCCACGATGTTTATAAATCAGAACGTGATGGATGTCGATTTCGTTTATAAAATAAAAGGGAGGGAGTAAGAATATTTATGATGGATCTTCCATTCACATGACATTAATATAGTATATATATGTTTCTTGATTTATCATGATCATTTTGATAGTGAAGGTTAAGAGAGGATAACAATAGAAGCTAAATTGAAATGAAACCAAATTAAAAAGAAGTGTACTATACCTCTTGAAATAACCTCCACGAGAAACTTTTTACGGGAAGCGGTTTTGGTCTTTTTGAAAGAACAAAAGCTTCATTGATGTGGGGAGAGGCTAGGGAAGGGTAATTGGGTAGAACATTGAGGATCTTCTTAGAATATAGGATTGATGAGTAGAGGGAGTAGTGAGGGGTTTTCATAGTGGAGGAGAGATATAAATTTTGAATATTTAATTCATTATTTTATTATTTCCCTCAAGACAACCAATAGTATTGTTTCATGTGACCCCTAATAGTAATAATGTCATGTGAGTAAAAACAAAGTGGTCTTACTTTATCCTTGCATCACATATGATTCAGTAAATCACGTATTTTTCATTTATCATATTTTATCGAATTTTTCTATTAATAAATAATTCTAGAATTTCAAAAAAATCCCAAAAATTCTCCCCATCCATTTTTCAATAGGTAGGATTCAAAAGTGAAGTCCATTTTTGAAATAAAAAATTTCTAAATATTATTAATTTAACATTCAAATAAAATCATACATTATTCAAAAATTAATAGTTCTAATTCTACAATTACTTCATTATCACAATGAAAAATTAACCAAGATGTTGTTATCTATTATCCTTAAGACAATAAAATAATAATAAAATTTAAAATTAATTAGGGTCATATTAATATTCAAATTACTATTCATAAGGGTTTGTTACTACTCAATAAAAAATCATGATTGTTCTTTTGGACTGCAAATGTCTTACTACACATAACTCTATATGACAATTTTTTGAAATTCAGAACACAAAAGAGGAAAAGTTTTGTTTTAATGGATATATTATAAAGATTCATTCTATATTTATTTTCAAAACCTTGGGGTGTTATAGAATTAGTTTTATCTGATTCCAATTTATTGTTCATACAAATGGGTTATAGGAATTAAGAGGGATTGGTGAATCAGTTTATATATATATTTTATTTTTTATACTATTTTTATTATTCAAAACCTCTCTCAAGATAAACACAGGTGATAAATGTAAAGGGATATAATACATTTTTTTTAATGATTTTCTCAACCATTAAGGACAATTATGTTCCAGTGTAATGTGGAATTTATCACAATCCCAATGATCCATTATTATTATCAAAAGGAGGATGATCAATTGTATGAATTTAAACTCATAATACTATTAGAATCATCCAATTACAAAATTTCATCAATTTAAAAACAACAACGTTTAATAAATGTCCACTGATTAATGTATGATCCTTTACATGTACCCCACATAAAATTATCTTCTTCATATTTCTTTCATAGTAATCTCCAATATATTTTCTCAGTTCTTCTTATTCGTTGCAACATTTTATTAGTTTTCATTTATAAAAAATTGAAAATTAATTCAGTTTCATCATTTCGGGGTATTTATTTTCACTAAATGTTGGGTGAAACTTATTTTTATAATAGTTATATATGTCTCCCTAATTTTCAATGGTATTGATATACTCATTGAAAATCATAAAATATTAATCATGTTCTTCCATAAATTTATACATATTACATTATTTTTGATACTCATTGATGTTTTTAAATATCTCTTCTTCAACAAATATAAAAAACCCATAGATCTTAAATTGTCATGAATCAATCAGAAATATGAAATTTGTTGCAACATGGATCCCTATAAGATATTATTTGAATATTAACATATGAAAAGATTCTCAAAATACCCAAAAAAACCTTATCGTGTTCCACATAATCATTTCAAATAGGTTATGTTTTTTTATAAATCATATATCACTATGGTTAGTTGTTCATTTTTATTACATTTATTTATTTTATAAAATATTTTTTACAGAACATGCTTTGAAATATCCCAACTATAACTACTATGTTGTGTTCATTTTTTCCCTATTTTATATATATGATGACTTTCATGACTCTTTACATTTTTTTATCAATAATTAACTAAAATGAAAGTATCGATTCTATGATATTATTGAGTTAAAATATATTTCATGTAATAAACATTCCAAAAATTATAATTAATATGGTGGGATGATCATCTTATTCCCATTTTCACATTCATGTCTTTATCCTCATTAGCATAGTTTATCAGATTCTCAATGTACTCAAAATATCACTAGTGGATCTATAATTCACAACAAGAATCTTGATATATGTGAGATCATTATTTTTTAAACTCTAAATCTAAACATAAAAAATTTATAAGAATTTAATCATAATATTTCCATATTCACTATCATTTTTAAATCATAGAATTTTCTACATCTGTATAAAAATATCATATGAGTATTGAATATGTATCATTCATTTTATATGTCTATTTCTAAACTATGTAATTATAATAATTTCATACTCAATGTCCCAAATATAATATGGGATCTAAAATTCCCCATTTTGTGCATTACTTTTCCATTTCTCCCAACACAAATGACTTATGCATAACTGATTTCTCCTATTCGGATCTAAAATATCATATACGTAATTCAATCCAAATACATATATATAAAACGTCCTACATAACATAAGAAATATCACACAACATATGAAATTAGATGTTGATAAACATCATCACACGTTAATTCCATATGGTATCATAATAAATGACTTACGAATGACTCAAAAATCTCAAATCTACTATTCTTAGTATATTTTACCATGTATAGTGGAATAGAGATTTACACGGCATTAGTAACACATTATAATTTATATAATGTCTTTTACAACTATTATAAATGTTTTTAAACATCTTATGGAACTGTAAATCATTGATATATTAGCATAGATATGGAATTAAAATATTAATTATTTAATAATTGACATTAATAAAATATATCATATACTACTAAATGATTTCATCGATCCATAACAGTTTATAATTTCAAATTCAAGTTTATTTTATTTGTTTTTGTCCATTTTATATTGTCTTGAACAATGATCCCTTTTCTCCCCCACTCAATTTATCGTATATATAATGGATCTTACTAGGTATATATGGTACATTTCTTAGATATTTATGGTATATGTGACTGGGTTATTGGACACTATTGGATTACATATAAATCACAATACATCATTGGGTATTTTTTTAGTAAACAATGAGTCATTTACTATAGAACTGGCCCCGTATAAATACGATATAAAATGAAAAAATATCTATTATGATAAGACTCACCATATCTATTCATCCAGTGGTGTTTGGTGAATATATTTTTAAACATATCATAAATGTGTTAATACCAAAAAGATAAAATAATTTGAATACCATGATAAAATTAAAATGATATAAACAACTATGACCCAATCACTTGTCATCAACTTGATTTCCAATCTCTTGTCATCAAATTTATTTGAGTCACATTGTGTCCTGTGTTTTTTTAATCCAACCAAAATAAAATACAAATTTTTCCTAATTTAAAGTGGAAAATATTTTTTTAAAACCCCAATTTGAAGAAAACTATATTTTTCCTCAACATTAAATTTATCTGAGGAACTAATTATCATTTTTCATAGATACAGATGTATTATAAAAAAACATATCATCATTATCGGGGAGGTTCTTAAAAAATTACTACCTCATTACTTGAATTATCTCTTTTAATACATAATCATTACATAATTTTAGTAATAGTTTTATATGTCATTGATTAACAATTATTTTAACTATAAAACCTATAAACTACAATTAAAATGGTAAATATAGATAAAATATCTAATTATTAGTTCGTGTGACTAAAACAGTTTTTAAAAAATAAAAAGAAATTTTGGTGTAATTGAAAAAATGAAAAGTTAAATGAAAAAGTGATATAAGTGATGGAGTTATAAACACAAAAAAATAAAATAAAACAATAGTTTGGATAAAAACTAATGGAAATTAGTAAAAATCAATGATATTGGAATTGTAAAAAACAAAATATCATTAAATTTATTTATAGTAGGATGCTTCATCAACCCCAAACATGGTATGATACATATTAAACCCCTCCCATTATTGATTATGTGGTATATTTTTACTACATTTTATAAAATATATTTTTGATATTTATAGATATTTTAATGTAGAATCAATTCATTAAATGTGAAAATAGTAAATATTTTTAAAATAGTGATATAATTTGAATCTTGCAATATTCGTTTGGAAATCTGGGTTTTGGTGATTTTGTGATTAAATTTTTTATTTCAATTTTGAATATTTTTTTAAATTATTCACATTTGTATTAATAAATTTTTACAATTCATTAACTATAATGGTTTCTCTATTTAAATTGATTTCATCTTATAGAATTCTCAAAATTGGATATTGTTCACAAAGTTGGTGTTGATGCCAATCATGGATGAATCTATAATTTTAGTGAAATTTATAAAATTTGAACTCAGTTTGTGACTCTTCCATGATCAATCACACTTTAGGTAGATCACATTTCACATGGGGTAGGATGAAAAATTGGAATATTCTTCTCCAATATCCCACATTTTTAGATGGAATAATATACTCAGAATTTGTGACTTAATAAAAAATGATAGGATTCAAAGAAAAATTATTCCATTATATGGTCTAACAACATTGTGAAAGCCTTCATTATTCATTATACCATTTTTACATTAGTTGAGTTCTCCAACTGATAATAATCACACACATGAATCATTCTCTATCTCAAGTGCGTTAAATATTGGTATGTTTCTAGCTCCATTCAATATTCATGAATTTTTGGATTTTACAAAATCATCCCAACTCGATCTCATGTCCCACTCTATCAATAATTCTTAATTTAAAATTTATTCTATACTAAATGAATTAAAAATAAGAAATAAACATAATAATTAATTAATTTAATTTTTTTTAATAAAAACGAAAATAAGATAAAAAAATAATATTAAAAATAAAAATATATAAATTTTTATTATTTAGGAACCATATAATCCATTTCAAAATGAATATTAAATGAATAAAAATTTCAACCTGTTTTTCAAATATTATATAATTTATCATTTAAATTAATGTTTACATAGTAAAATCTCCAATAATATCTAAATTGTGTGTCAATAAATGTCATTAAAATTGGCCTCATTATGATTCCATAATTACTAACTCATTAATTTAATAATCTATTTTGATACTTTGTATCTTTTTCCTCTTAACCCTATGATATTAATAAATTTACTATATACTATGAGATATATAAAGCTAAAGCGTGAATATAAATATTATATAATAAAGACATTTGGAACCTCAAAATTTCTTTTTGAGCTCACAATTATGGTAGGAAATCTCAGTCAACAGTTGATATACCTTGGTGTCCGTAGTTCATCAATCTAAATAATAATATGTGCATGTCTATTTTACCTAATTATTTTGAATTTAAACAAGGTTTAACTAAAATATTTTCTATGTTTCATTGTCAGGAATAGAAAGATCCCGATAAGAACATCAAATATTTCATTGAAGTATTGTCCACACTTAAATCACTAGAAGTTGTTGAAGGACAAGTCAGGTGAAGAAAATTACCTTTATCATATGAAAGAGCATCTATAGAGTGGTCGAATAAATTAATACAAGGATGAGTAAATTATTTTTATGATTTATAAAAAAACATTATTTAAATATTTTTCCCTAAATCCATAATAATATCTATCAATAGAGAGATTTATGGCATCAAACAAGCTTCTCGAGATACAATATATGAGTATTATGATCGATTTAAAAATGATTATTCTGCTTTTCCAACTGCATTCCATATAAAAGATAATTTATTGTTTTATTTATTCCATGGTTTACATGGTAGTGACAACATCGTACAATAGGTATAATTGATAGTTGATTTTATAGTTGTATCAATAGGATACGGTGAAGGACTCATTGGGAGGATATACTAGAATTCCCAAAATGTTGGAGTGTGAGGTATGTTTACTAAATATCTATTTAAAATACTATTTTCATTATCAAATCCATTTTTTGAATTAAAAAATGTAGAACAATCAAGTATTGTGAAAAAATTAACACTAAATCCATCTAAAAGTTGTAAAAACCTGTGTATTTATATTGATTGAGTTCTTATTTTATTCATTATAATGAATATTTTATGGAAATATAAAGAACATAAAGATGTGTTAAATCCTAAAACACAATATTAGTTTCTAATTGAATTATAGGAGGAAAATTAACAAGTTAAACTTGGATTTATAAATCAATAACCTCATACAATTGTACCTTACATCCATCATTTCTAGTCAGCCCCACTTTTTCAACAGCCATAAAAATGACTTTTTGTCAGCCATCTTGACCAAAACCATTATTCTTGTAAAGTTAATATTTTAAACATTTATCATCTACTAAAAAAATGGTGTATCAGTAGGGATTATCATAATTTATGGAACATGAAAATCTGTTCAAGGAACTAAATAGTCATCTTAGAAGGATTCGATAAATTATATCAACAAAAGAGGAAGTCTACACTCCAAACCATTATTAAATTAATAGGGTAGTCTTTTAAATATGAAGATAATTACTGATAAATAAATTTATTGTGTATTCAAACATAACATTGAACACGACAAACCCAACATTAATGAAAATTAATCAGAAAAATCGACATATATTTCAATATTATAGTCCATGTTATTGTAGGATAATGTTTGTAATATAATGTCATTCCATGTGAAATTTTATTAGAAAAATCTCTAAAATAGAAATTTGGAAAAAATTATCATCCATTTCCATTCCCATCAATTATAATCCAATCCTAGAAGATATAAGAACATGTACATAAAATAGAAATTCTACAGAAATTTATGAATGTTAAGATCAAAATTCTCCTTATATAATATCTAAATAATATATCATAGTATTATAAGTTACATAAGTAATTTTTTACAAAGTTGAGGTGAATTAAATATAATTGTAGGACATATTTTGGTAGTAGTTTCCAGCCATTATCACCGAATTTTTTCTCAAAAATTCTCACAATAATAGAACATTTTCCATTCCATATACAAGTAGTATTATTCATTTGTTTGAATATTTATTTTATATAAGTAAATTTATTAACTGTATGACCCATATACTTTTTATTTATTTTTATACAGAATATTTAAATCCTATAAAAATGGTTATGAAACTTATAAATAGAATCACTACTTTTTAGAAGTATTCTTGGAAGATTTCATGTTTAGAGTTCCTATAATGATCTTCCCAACTATTTTTAATGTTCAATACATTGAATGTTATATTAACCTAACTCTTTCACCCAATATATTGAGGATAAACTACTTTAAAATTATTAAAAACCATTATATACTTACTTAATGAAACTCGCACTTTAGAGTTTGGGAACATTAGAGTAAACATCATCCTCTTTGGATCCATGAGATATGATAAATATGGTCATTAACTTATTACATAATAAATAATTGAAGTTATTGATCCTATTTAAAATAAAATTAATTTTTGTTCAATTTTATCATTGGGTAAACAACTAATGATCAAAAAATCATTAAAAGAATCTGTTCTTAGGATATTTAAAAATACATGTTTATGGTTTAGAAGATCATGTAAATTCTAAATTTTCTTATGGATATGATTTTTTATTCAATGAATAATAATCATATGTGATTTATTTTCAATTGGAAATAAAAACAATATATATAACCAAAATATAATTTCATCTTTATAGAAACCAATAATCTAGAATGAAAAACATTTCCAATTAAACATCAATATGTGTACAACATGGAATGGAAAAACATTCCCATAATTATTACTAGAAAATTATCCTAAACATCAAGATCCCATAATAAAATAACTTTTAATGGAAAATCTGTATTACGTAGATTTGATTTTTTAGGAAATTTCTTGAATAGGTCCTAAAATTTTCATGCTTAAAATTCCTCTTAAATATTATTATAAAATTATTAGAAATATATATAGAGGTCAATAATCAACTATTATGAAGGTAATTAAATGGAGATAAATAATTTATTATAATAAGGAATAATCTAGCCCATATCTTGATTAAATTGGTTATCCCGAATTATATATTTCAAAAAAACTAGATTTATTATTTTGAGAAATGAACAAAATGAATTAATACTTGATAAAATTTATAATTTCTAGAATGTGTGTATCAATTTTTTTAAATTGATTTATGAAACTAAAAAGGATAATATATTCATTCAAATTTTTTACTAGATGGTACAATAATATAAATCAATAACTCATTATAATTTATTGAAAGTATTTTCATGTCACATTTAGATGTTTGTTTAACTTGAGGATCAAGAGAAGACAACATTGACATTTCCCTTTGGTTCTTTTGGAGAAAAGAATGATTCAATATTTGATTTAAAATTCCTCAAGTTAATTTAATAGACAATTTTTTGTTTATATTTATAATTTCCAAGAAGTATTTTAGGGTGAATTTAATGTTTTTTTTTGAATTTAATTTGATCATACTTAAAAATTTCTAGAGAATGTTTTGAAATCACACATTTTCCTAAAAGTTTTGCTAAATTTTTAAAAGTTTTATTTCATGTTTTCAAGAGAAATATAACTTTGATTAGTATTTCCAAATAATTAATTTAGGGTTACAATTCTAAAATATATGTGTCAAATTCATTTTTATCCAACTTGTCTTAATAATTTTATATTATTATTTGGATAAGCTATATTAAATTAGAGGTTCATCAAGAATTTTTAACGTATTTATCTTCACATTTCATTATTATGTATGAATGATATTGATTTTTCTTTACAAAAACTATATTTAATTATTTATTTATAAAAATCATAAGATGATCACTCCCCCATTAATATAGACACAAAACTATAAACAACCTTTTCACTACATATTGATCATTCTAATCAACATGTTTGATCCATATATTCCAAAATGGTTAATGGACATCCTAAAGTCATTTATTATTATTCAAGAACATTGGATATTTTAAAAACCACACATAACCACTTAGAAATAATTCTTATAAATTTTACCATTTAGATTAATTCATATATTACGTAATAAAAAATGATATCACCATATATTTTTATCACCTAGACCTTAGGTACTTATTTACGAATTTAGAATAAAGTCATTGGATTTTGGGATGGACACTAATTTTTTTAGAGATTAATAATAGGATAGAGTATATGAATTGACTTATGAACTGGGTCTGAGATCACCTTTTTGGCAACAAAATACTTCTAATGTGGACAATATAAATGAATAAATTGTGAATGGCATTATTCTAATAGAGAAGATTTATTGAAAGATGTTTAGCTAATAATGAGACATAATAATTTCTTTAAGTTTTCAACACATTATATTATAGAAGATGATTTGGACATAAGAAGACTTCATTAATAGTTTTATAATCATAAATATATTATTCTATAATGTTTAAAAATTATAATTTGTTTTGTAAATAATATGATAAATGTTACTTCACCATAAAAACCTCAAGGATACATGAAATACCTTAAAAATAGATTTTTTTGAAATATTTTAATAATGGGGAATATATTTCATGGGACCTCTCTCTATGTCCAATTTAACTTATTACATTATACTAGAAGTTTATTTTGTGAAAAAATCTTTAGAATAAAAATCCACTATAGTTAATGATTCTATTTTTGTGTGTGATACTTTTAAGACTATTTTCGTTTATAGGATTTAATTCCAATGAGTGTTTTTTAGTGATAAAGAAAAACATTTTTGTAATAATATTTTATATGATTTGATGAAGAATAAGAGGGTAAATATAAAGTCATTAAAATACTATCACCCTAAAAATTCCCATAATGATTTTTTGAAATTTTTAAATCATGAAGATATTATTGACAACTATCAATCCCTATATGAAATACAATATCCAAATGTTGAAAGAAACATTAGGGGAATACAAGAAAACTTATATAACACCAAAAATAATGTTCCCATACAGGATGATTTATGGGAAGAACTACAACTTATATGTGTAATAGTAACATAAGTAATAATCATCAATGAGGGAAATGAATCATGATCTAAAAAATGATTGAAAATAAAAAAATAACTAGAGTTTATAATGAAAATGTGATTCAATAAAAAAAATTCCATCATATGGACCATTTTATCCATTACAATTTTATATTAAGACAAAATATTTCTTAGCATAATTATAGATGGTATGTTCATTTTAGAAATATATGTATATCTTTTTGGTGATTTCAATTTTATTAAACAAGGATGAAAGATGTCATTTAGTATTAATGGACATTGGTTAAATAAAGTTTATGGAAACCCCCCAATCACTATTGGAGTATTTCACAATCCAAAAAATAGTCTATCAATGTAAATATTTATGTAATATGACTTCTTAATATATAATTAGGTGTTGTTTTTGAAATCAAATCTTCTTCAAAAAAATACAATTTAATGTTTGTCGGTGGGAACCCTTTTTGTTTTATTTTTATACATACAGATTTTTTTTAAAACATTCTATTAATTTCAAATAATTTATGTTTTTCTTTATTAAATTTAGTGTTAATTGAGGGATTATGAGCATACATAAAGGACCCATCACAATTTTAAATTTATTCAAATGTTGGGAAACTAAATTTCCCCATTTAATAATAATAATTGAATTTTAAAGTAAAAATATATTAAAATGAATATATTTTAAATTAAAGGTAAAGTGAATTCCTAGAAAGGCCACTAATTTCTTAATATAATATTGATTTGTCCTTTTTGTATATATTTTTCACGTTTTTAAAGATTCATTATTGTTGTTTCTAATTCATCAGAAATTATGAACTAAGATATAATTTAGTATTTGTTTATTTTTTCTGTAAACTAATATTATTTTAATATTTCAATGATAATTAGTGTTTTTCTTCTCTAATGATAAAAAGTTCATTGGTTTAATTATAAATTTATTTTAGGAGATATATACATGGTGTATTTGTGTGATATTGCATTGAAAATAAAATTTTCAGTCCGTTTAATTTAATTTATTAATTATTTAACATTTTAATTTTATGTTTCTAATTATTGTATCATATATTAAGTTAGAATTTTTCATCAAAATTATCATTTTGGATTGAAAATTTTAAATTAAATTAATTTATATGTGTGTTTAGTAGCTATACAAGGGTTTAATCTCTCTAAAATGACATACATAAGGGTAATATAACGTTTTCATCAGTTGTGTGAAGGTACCACACATGAATACTACTTGTGTGAGGGTAAATCCACTAGTGAAAGGCCTATATAAGGGTCAAGACGAATTATTAGGTTCACTAGAAGGATACAAAAGTTCTATAGATTAGTTATTGTAAGGAATTTTAGACTGTGTATAGGTCTCCCTATATCTCAATAGATTTGGATAGGGGTATAAATTCTTTTCAAAGGCTTGATAGGGGATCTTCCACCATGTTTAAAGATATAAAAAGGTCCCATGAATCCAAATTGAATTATTAGAACCCTAAAATAGAAAAACACAAATATATTATAGTGGATCCATATATTATAAAGTTATTTTCATATGAATATTTTATTGATTTTTATTTTTTCTCTAAGGAATCATCTAACACCATGTGAATATGGTGATATAGAATTATGATAAAAGGGAACAACTACCACTACTAAAGAATGAACTGGATACTAATAATGAAAACCTGATAGGGTTTCACATTGATGTCTCTTCCTAGTAGTTAGTTTTTCACATATTACATGATTAATTTTTCAATTGGAGGAGGGGTTTAACTCTACTTTTACATTGGGAATATGGATATCATATAGACCAGAAAACTTATTCAATGGAATTGTGGGTATGATTTCATAATATTCCATTACCCTTTCAAAATCCTTATACTTTTCATGTGCATTGAAACTTTGTAGGAATATTTTTTTTGTAAAAATAGTATCCCAAAATCAGTCTCTCATCAAATTTCTCCCCACATATGTGTTGAGGATGATGCATCAAAACTTCCAGTGGAGTGGATTTGGATCAACATTGTAGAAGTGTTCAGATGCAAACACCATGTATTGACTGAATCATTTTAGGATTACAATATTTCCTATAGGAGTATGGGTCACCATCCATCAACTTAATGTTGAGGCCGCAAAGAATGGTTTTAGATATTTATTTTATGAACCAAAAATTACTCATCAAGGATAAGGTCATTTATTCACCAATTCACAAGGTGGGTAATTACAATTATGTTCTGGAAAATTCTAATCTAAATGATCCAAGACCCATAAATAATGAACTTATTTTTGATAAAATACTTATTTGTTTGAGTAATGATCTAGTCGTTCATATTAAATGTGTGCATGATCATTCATTGATAGTGGATACAATGGTGGTGATTTCTTCTATTCCCTAGGATTCCATCCCCAATAAATTTAATTCTAGCTCAAATATAGAGTTTCTGAGGTTCAGAAGTGGATATTTTTCTGAAGTTTTGTATAAAGTTTTATGTGAGGTTGGTTCAATGGGATTTAAGGGCCATGATTACTCAATGTAAGGTACTGATTTTTGGGTAATATTTTTGAATGGTTCAAGACTATGAATTTTGTTTCCTTGTTTAAATCTAACTAACCATTTTGATAGACTATGAAATCATGATAAAGATTGGGTCCAAGGTTATCATAATGAAAACATTACATATGGGTAGTGTCTCACTAGTGTAGAATCAAGTTATAGCGATTCTGACCATTTCACTAGAGATAGATTAGAGGATTGCATTGGTAAAGGGATTCATAGTTGGAGAAGGATGATGGGGAGGAAAGAAATATGGGACACGGGGTGATGTAATTTGGATATGGGATCAAAGTCAAAGGGTGGATGTATTATTATTATCTTACAAGAACCACCGAGATAAGATTCTTTTTGAGTTCAGGGACAAAAGTGTTCATATTTATCTCTATTTATAATGGTCATGAACCTAAAGATAGAGTTCTTAATAAACAAGATAATGAAAAGTGTGTGATGGAAGATCCCAACCGAATGTAGGGTGACTCTATGGTGGTGATTCTTTCCAATGGTGTTGTTTTTTCTTGCTGGATATCCAACAAAAAGAGGTAGTAAAAGTGGATTAACAAGAAGAAAAACATGGGAGGTTATCAAACTATCCAAGGCAGAAATGTTAGATACGTCCTTTTTAATTAAGACCCTTAAAATGGTGGATGTCTGGATATATGAGAGAGTAAATATCATGAATAGAAATAAGGAGTCATTATATTGGATCAACAAGGAAGACACTATTTGACACAGGGTTTCAATTAAAGGAAGATAAATGCATAAGAATTTATACAAACATGGAAAAAGATGGCTTATTGGTTAGACATCTTGATCAACGATGAATAAGAAAAAAATATTATTGATCTTAAATAGAAATTATATTGGTAATATTATTCCAATAGAATAAAAATTTACAGTAATTTTTTTTATATTTCTTTTAGTACATGATGTTTTGTGGGTTGGCATTGTGAGATTTCTCAATTTTTCATTAATAGTTTGTGATAATAATAAATTGAAAATTTTATCCATTATTATTGTGTGTCATGATATTGTTTCATTAGTGGTTGATATCTAATATGAGTGTCTATATTTGGGGATTAAACCATAAGGATTCCTAGCGATTTGAATATCAAATTGAATATCATCATCTTCTTCTCCCTTAGTTAGAAATGATGATGATATGGAAGGATGATTAATTCCTTTCACTCAAAGGATATGTAGTATACTCTTTCAAACATGTTTTTCCCTTTATTATTTTGTATCACTCAACTAGGTGTTTGGGATAGATTGTGTGATTGATCTCCTCATCGGGAAATGTTTTTACATAAATAAATTCTTTATAGATGTGGGATGATTGTCTGATTGTTTCACTATTGGGATAGTCCTGTTATAGATAAAGTCATTCCATAAATAATTAATTAATTTTTCTATGATTGATATGTGTGTGTGTGTAATGAGGTATATACCCTAAAATGAGGTAGGAAATAAATTTATTAGTTATTTATTTGTAAGATCAATGTTAGTTAGCAAAGGACTGAATCAACCAAGAACAAAATTAATTTCTCACTTACTATCAACTTCTAATTATAAATATATTTCATTTGTTACTCATGTTATATCTATATTTTATATAATATATTTTTTCCACAATATATTTTGTATTTTTTGTTTTAACTAATTTTAAAAAATAAAACTTAAAAATAGGTTATAAGAATCTCCAAAATAGACACACCACCTCCATCAGAACAGCCTCGATTTTATGAAATGTGTTATATATTTTTAAATTATTAATTTATCTATGTTAGTTTGAAAGATAAGGATATCAAAAAACTTAATCATTGTAGAGATTAAAATATTTTTATAGATTCTAGTTTTTTTAATTATTTTAATTAGTAATGATGGACTCGTATATAGTGAAATAATTTCCATTGCTAGAAACATATTTTAGGCACTCACTAAATCATATCTCGTTACTAATAAGATTTTAATTCCTTTTTTATGAATCTTAATACTCACATGAATATGAAATCATGATATAGACAGAACTGCAGAAACTAGTTGAGTATGACTCTAAAAAGAAGATGACAAAAAAATTAAAAATTAGTAAGAGAGGAATGAAAAACATGGAGCTTTCCATATTTTATCAAGATATTCACATGTATTCAGAGATGTAATTTCAAGATCCACATATTATGATATTTATTAAGTGTTGGTCAGAAATTGTTCAAGAAGACTTTCATGGAGCTATATACCTTTTGGAGAATCTATTTTTTTATTAATGTTCATTATAAATATTTAAATTATTTTAATAGATCTAATGGAATTCTATGAATCAATACATTAATCTCGATAATAGAACCCTATAATTTTCCTTGGGACACAGATATTTTTAGGTGATCTATTTTTATTAGAGGCTAGAATAGGATGACTACCTCTCTCCTATAATTGATTCAAACCTATGATAGATTTTCCATCATTAAATTACTTATGAAAAGTCATGGAGAATCTATTTTCATTGAAGAATCAGTCATTTTATTTAATTTGACCTTATTTAATATGATTTAATTTTTAATTTCATTTTTTTAGGTATTAAATTGAACGATAATCTTTGTGGATTCCTGTACGGAAATGATGGAAATAGAACTAAACTAATTGGTGAAATTTTGGATCGAAAATATCTGATAGTAAATCGATGTGTGGTGGTAGCTGACGATTCCAAAATTAAGGCTACAATTGAGTTGTTACTAATTAAAGATGATGTATCCAATCATATTGGTTTAAATTCTATATTTACATTTTATTTAATTGATCATTATGAGTTTATTTTCTAAAATTGCTAAATTAATTTTAATATTTTATATTATTTTGATATTTTCGATATGGATGAGGATATACAACCAAAAACAATTTCACTACCAATCTTGGACCACATAAATAGAACAATACCTATATATGGGGTGGTAAAATATTTTAGATTTACTAATGTGTATTTCTATGAAAAATAGTATAACATTGGTTTTTTGAATCTGTGTGAAATGAAATATAATGTCATGAATAAATGATGGTGGTTCCTAAGAAAGAATAATGAAAACATTTTAGATTAGGGTTGAAAAAAATATTTTCTAGTTGGGGATATTATAAGTAAAAACACAATGGTAGATTTTCCCAATATTTACATAATTTTATTTTTATTTTATTTATTTTATTTGATTATAATTTTTCTTATTTTTTAATGTATTATTTATTAGAAATAATGATAATTTTTTTTCCTAAGGGGAATGGTTGTGAAAAATGTAATGATTATAGCTCCTATAATATAGAGATGGTGCCCAATTTATTAAATATTCGCAGCTTCAAAGGGTAAAGTCCAAATAGAACGATTAGTATAGATGTTTCATAGAACTAGATACATACATGATATACATTTTACATTGGGAATTGAGAAAAAAAAACAGAATAAAATAAATTTTCTTGTATCCATTAGAATAATTCAAATTATAAATATTCCTAACATGGGGAAGGGAAACAAAAAAATATGTGATAAATTTAAAATTACTGGTTACATAAAGTGGAAGGTATAATTAATCAACATAGAATAATAAATATGGAAAAATATATAACTCAAATATAATTTCATTGAATTATCAACATAAAAAACATAATTGGATAAGGAATATTTAATTTTGAAAAGTAAATAATTGAAAACACATTCCATTTATCAATAAACATTGAATTAAATGCATCCGAAGAAAATATCATTGTAAAAATCACATGGATTATTAAAATAACTAAGTTATAAATGATTTATATGGTTAATTATTGGACGTTAAAATCTCAATAATAGTTATACCACAACTATTATTACCCTTTCAGAAGAATTTTAAATGTATATGTACAAAATCATCTGTTTTAGCCATCTTATTTTTCCTATGAGATCTATCAATGAATTAGCGGGGTTATATACAAACGTTAACCACCTTTAAATGCATATAAAAATCATTCCCCATATAAGAAATAATTTATTTAATTATCTATGAAATATTCTTTATCAAAAAATATCTTTATTGACTGAAGAATACATATTTATCAATATTTTACTAGTCAATCAAAAAACATCAACGTTAATCATCATATGTAGAAATTTTATAAAATTTAGAAAATAATAATATCAATGATATAGATAATATGTATATATAAGATAAATGTATTTTCTAATAAAAAAATGATCATTATAATGTAATTATTTCAAGATAATTTTAACAATAAAAAAATAATGTTTGATTATAAAATACATTTGACCTCATTGGAAACTATGAATTTGTAACCCCACGAAGAATAAACATGAAAGAAAAAATTACTAATAATTAATAAATATTTATTCATTTTAAATACATAAAATGGGTAGTATATATACCGCATAAAGTTGAATTGATTCATTTTAATAAATATGTCTTCATGAAAAAGAAATAGAGATAAAAACCCATATCTTATTCGTTCTATTAGATAAATGTGATAAATCCTTGTGTATAATGGTTTTATGTATGTTATTAATTTTTTAAATAACAGTAATAATATTTATAATATCATATATTATTCTATAATAATATTTAACCAATATTTTGTTAATAATATTTCATTGTATTAATTGTTTTGGGGAATAATGGTCATGTTTTACCATCCATGTTTTGTCACGAATGCTCCATTAAATCAATAAAAGAAGTAAATTCATAATATTTATAATGATGAAAATGGTGGAGATAACATATTTACTCATTACATAAATCATTAAGACCGTTTTTAAATGCTAGGATTGTAAAATAAAAAGCATTCCTTCATGGATATAATAGGTCGTTCAAATGCACAGGCAATGATATCATTCTCTTAATGGTGAAAGGGTAATGAATAAAATGATAGATTAAATTTAAATAATTGATAAATTTTCATACATATATATATATCAATTATATTCATTAAATTTATCCTTAATATCTTCCTTGTAAATTGTAAGTGAAAAATGAATCGCATCGCTTCGTGAAGGAGTACTTTGTCGTACAAATAATCAATGTTATCGTAATTGAAATGGAAGGTATAGTAAAAATATTATATGTTAAATTATAATCAAAAAATATAATTATAACAGAAATATTATTTATACATATTAATTCCATAATTATATCAAAACATGAGATGTACTGAAATAAAATAAGATACACAGTTTCGCGAATCAGTAGCACATTGTACACTCTATTGACAATTTTTTTCCCATGTAATGGAAGAGGAGCTAGATATAGGTTAAAACATTAAAATAATAACATATAATTATATTTCAGATAATATTATTTTGTTGTGATCAATATTTAATAATATTTGAAGTTGGTAGATGGAGAATTAAATTAAGAACTATCATTTAACAACAAAGCCTCTTCTTCAAACAACAACCTTAGGTTTGCACAGCAATTTTGTGGAAGATTATTTTATAATAAAACAAAGAAATTTGGGATTATATTTGGGGTGTTTTATTTATTTATACTTTCTTGTCAAGGCCAAAACAAATGGATTTGTATTTTTGAATATGGGGATAGAGTGGGATTTTATAAGTGAGGGATAAGACACAAACAGATATTTTGGAGAAGAATCAATTACCCTGGATATTTTTAACATTTATAAACCTAAAAAGGTTAATTATTGACCATTAGAGGTTATATGGTCAAAATATTTCTATAAAATTGGGTCTTAACAATTTTTAGGTCATTTTAACCCTTAAATTTTCAGTTTAACCCCTTATGTTTTCACCATAGCTGCGATAATTAATTTTTACTTATTTTAATGTTAATAATGGTAAAATATTACGTAAATATTTGATGATAATATATTGAATTATTAATATAAATATGGAAACAAAATTTACAAATTCAATTCTCATGAGTTATTAAATTTAATTTATAATTTTATCTAAAAATATGACAAAAGAGCGGGTTTCCAAAAAAATATCCAAAGTATAAATAGTTCTAGTATTAAAATAATTTATAAAATGTATTAAAATAACCAAAATTATATTTATTGTGATATATATTATCTATTTTTTCTTAAAATATTTTTAAAATATAATTTATCTTTTAAATTTTTTTTATGAAATGATGTTTTTCAAAAAAACTCAACATTTTTCACTATTCATCGAAAAAAATAAAAAAAATCATAAAACTCGAATAAATTAACACATAGATAATTTTCATGTGTTTAATTGATAAAATATATTTATTTTATCATTTATAGTTAATAAATTATAAAATGGTTTAATTTTGAAATTATTTCAACAGAAGAAACGAAACTATTTTATTTGAAAAAAAGTTAAAAAATTCAGAACCCATTTGTTTTACATTCAAATGATTATTATTCTTATTATTAATAAATACATAAATAATGAACATGTGTAACAAATTTCTATTTCATAATATATTTTTTACTATTCTTTCACTCTGATTTAAGAGCTAACCTATAATGTTTATGTTTAAATAGTATTTTAATGAAGTATCTATGTCCGTTTAAAACTGATGATACATTCATCACAATATTTCTAAGAGATTGAATTTTATTAAATGGAATTAAATCATAAATTCTCATTGTGTCTCATTATTTCATATTTAAAAAATTTCATCCTTAAAATTTCATTAATATTTCTTTCTAAACAGATTAACATAATACTTATTCATTACATCCTTTGGTTCCCATATTTCTTCCTCTATTTTCTAATATCCTCAAAGTACCTTTATATGTTGATTAGTCTGATTCCATAGTACAATATCTCTAGTATAAAGAATATGAATGGGTTATTAATAGTAATATAGACAAGGTTACAATTTTATTTCCTCAGTGGTGATCACATGAATTTGTTTTAGTATGTACTTCTTTAATAGTTATGTATAGACAGAATCATTTAAATTTGAGAGAAAAGGATAAATTTTCAAATAGAAATAAAAAATTCCAATTATTTAAAGTATTTAAATTTTATGATGTTATGGTTTTATTTTCCCAATATTATCAAACCATAAGACACCTTTCCTTGTAGATACTCATAAATATCATCATCACCGACTTGGAATTCCAAATCCTTCCTCTAATTATTAGTACAACTATTTTTCTTACATCAAGATTATTTAATATTCACATGAATATTCATTACCTTTGTTAATTTTTTAACCAAATTTTAAGCCTACATGTTTCCTTTCACCATCATCATCTGAAGAAGTTGCAGTGAAAAATATATTTCCATAAAATTATTCATATGGAACTATTTAAGTACGTGAATTTAAATGGTTATTATATATATACTCTATCAATCATAAATTATTATAATAAGTAGACTCTACCAAAGATAGATATTGGTCCCACATACCTTGAAATTTATGTTTTCATCACCTCAATATGCCATTAATTGTTTGAAGGGTCCATTAAGACTACACCATAGTTTGAGGAAGGTAGATAGGGCATAAATTAATCTCAATATCAAGATCCATATTAAGACCCTTCTATAATTTTAATGAAAGGGGATCATGATCAAACATGATGAAAATAGGTGTGCGATGATGTATTAAAACTCTATTAATATAGAAACATACAAGTAACTGAACAAGTAAATATTATATTATTGTTTGTTATTTTCTATATTTGGTTAGTTGATCAACAATGACCAATATTTCATCAATCATCATAGGACTCTTTGCTATTCCATAGAAAAGTTCCATATTAATTTCATCCCTTTTCCACATTGTAAAATGAAGTGTTTTTTTCATTCATGTTGGATTACTTCTAAATGATTTCAAATGTTGAAAAACTGAATATGTGGACCATTAATCATTAATTTTACGTTTTATGATATCCCAGAAAAAATGCTCCCTAAAATACCACAACAACTTGGGGATACCATAGGGAATTACTAAATTTTAGCTATAATATTTATCATGAAATTACTTTTTTTGCTCAGTTGTATATGGAACGCATACTATTTATCCCAATTTCAAAACACCATAATAAAAAATGAAGTATGTTAATATCCAATCAATCAATGCTTTAATTTTCATCTAAATACTACAATAATCATATTAATATCATTTCATATTTTATAAAAAAAAATTGTATCATAGTCATTTAAAAAAATATGGGATGTATATACTTGTTTAATAATTCCAATATCCATCATTACTACATCCATGAACAAAATATCCCTTTCAAACCTCATTTGAGTTGTAAATCTATGATCCATCCATGTCAAACAATCATCAACCTTATTTTTTTACTAGATGACAGTGTTGTAAGAACCCGGATCATATCTTTAGGTATGTTTTCCTTTTTCTAGTGTTTTTGGGAAAATAATAGTTTCTAGAAATTTCTTATGTACACTTCGTGTACTTTATATGTACATGTAGAGTACTCGGAATCCGCGGGTAGCCATGTTCAGGTCGGGTAGTGGTCGTGCACATGGCTGTGTAGCAGCCGTGCACAAGTCCATGTGTGTTGACTTAGAGATTGCCTAATGTGGAGGTTGGTAAGGTCAAGTACACGCTGTGTACTTATAATGTACATGTCGTGTACTTTTTTTCATTAAATGGACACGGGTCACATCTAATTGGAAGAAGAATCTTTTTATCCACCATATTCGATAGAGAGTGTTCGTAAGAGGCCAAAACTTCCCTGATCCCCCTTTCGATCATTTGTTCTCTTATTCAACCACTATATATTGTGTTGGGATCACCACGGTAAGACCTTCCTTCTCCTATAGCATTATTTCTGGATTCTTCCTCTTTAAAGAGTTATCATCGGTTGAACATTTTTAACTCTTTTGTAGATATATAGTGGTCTTCAGAGATTAAAGGCTTCAAGATAACGTATAATGATCCTACAACATTGTGGTTGGTGGTTGGTACCTTTTTGTAGATAGTCTTATAGTTTTATGTACAAAAGTGCCTAATACCCTTGAACGTGGTATTGCGTGTTTATGTATTTAACGATATTATTTGCCTGATTTTCCTTCTGTGATTTTTTATAGGTTTTGTTGATTTTAAATAGGGTTATTTACCTGGAAATGGATTTGTATTCCCATGTTTGTGTGTTTTTTACTGTTTGGTCTAGCTTTTCCTGATAGGCTGTTGTTTCCGTTCCATGCCTAGTGTTGTAGGATAGAGTGATTATTTATCTGACATGTTGTTATGCCGTAGACTATTTATCCAAGTATTTATTAAGTTTTACATTAGTATATATGAACTCATGTACTCGATTAACTTAGAAAGGGCCATGAGAAGCTAGTGTAGTATACCATAGGGAGAATGGATGTTGAGGGATTCTCTAGAGTGTTTGTTAACTACTACGTTGCGAGACCATAGGGGTAATAGATTTATGTTCTTCCCCAGTGTGTCAGTAGTTCCACGACATGGGCCACATGGAGGAAGGGAACGTTGAGTGCCTCCACAGAGCACTGTTTAGTTACTGATACAAGACTATAGGGTGAATTGACAGTGGCTGATTCCTCAGAGAGTTTATGCTTATGCTGATTTATAGGGGTTGAACTGTGTATACTTCCCAGAGGGTTTCATGTTCTTGTTTGGTGTAACTAGAGGGCATAGTCTTTGAGTACTCCCATAGGGTAAACTTATTTATATTATATTCTTTCTTGAGATGTGAAATTGAATGCATTGAAACAGTAGGAATGTTTTCTTCTGAGTAATTCCTTTTCTACATCTTCTTTTGGCATATTTCCTGCCATATATGTTCACTGACTATTACGTATAGATCTCTTGGTTGTTTCCAATTGGGATTCATCTCACACCTTGAATGGCACGTTCTTTTGGGCCCAAACAGATTATATTATAATAGATATAGATAATGTAAAGTGTTCTTCTACGTCAGGTACTTGACTTCCTTGGAGCTGCAAAGCATGGGACCAAGCTGAGGATTGCTATGCAGAGGAGTTGTCTATCTATTTTTCATTTTTGTTGTTTAGTAATTTATTTAAGCATTGTGATGTGTTGGATGTTTTCTTATATGTATTTATAATTCATCATCATTTTATATATGAGCTCTATTTCATTATTTCAGTCCTCTGTTGGTTACTGTTGTATGGTATGATTATTATTTCTTCTATTGTATATATGTTTTACTTCCACTGTGTTACTCTTCCAATGAGGGCAAAGCATCCCCACTATCACACCTGAGGCCGTTGCTGCAAGTTAGTAGCCTCTAGCATTTGGGGAAATAGTCTTGAGGCCATGTGACCAACCGGGTAAGGGGCTCCTCTGGGCGGCTTCTAGAACTGTGATGTTACAAAGTGGAATCAAAGGGATAATTTTCTTCTTGATTTACTTTTTTGAGCCTATATCTAGGGATATGAAGAGATAGGTATTTGGTAATAAATTGTGACTGCGAGTAGCTAACATGTGTATAGGGAAAATCCAATTTTCCTCGTTATTTTGATTTTTCAGGTTTTTCAATTATTACAGTTGATTTTATTTTCTTTGTTGTGCGATTCACATGTTTTTTGTTGTTATCGTTGAAGTTATTGAGGTTATATATATGTTGCAACCCGATGAGATGATGGTATTCCATATCATGCATCATATGTGCACTTTCTAGAAATAACATGTAATTTATTATTGCCTTGCCATTTTGGTTGCATTATCAATGACATGTTTTTGTGATAGATGTTGTATTAGATATGAATGTTATTGTGATAGATGCCTTGATAGAATACAATCTATTTTATAAGGTTTTGGATTGTGTGTGGTTTTATAGAATGAATGACACAGTTTTTTTCTTGAGGGGTTATGGTCCCTCATGGACTGGAATTTGGTGGATCATTTCACTATTAGCCTTATTTATGAAATTTATGTGATTCCAAGATTTGATTCATGGTGAGTATGGGTCCCCAAGGATTATAATTTGGCACTTAAATGTTTGTTTCAGTGTTTTTCTGGTTTCCGGAGTAGTTTCTGAGGCCTACTGTCTGGAAAACCACAAAATACATGGCCTGTAATTATGAATACACACCATATATTCTTCTGTTATGAAAGGAAATGATTTTCATATGTACACATCATGTACTGTATATACATTCCCTATAATCCCTAACTATGTAACATGATTTGTGAGCAGAGACACGGGGTTGGGTGATCTCTAGTGGCACACTTCATATACCAGATGTACACGCTGTGTTGTGTAGACCTTCTACCCAGTCGTGTGAATAATGACATGAATGTATAAAACATAAGTTATACACGTCGTGTCAAGTTTGAACATTCCATGTATTGTAAACCATGTATCTAGCCGTGTAAAAAAACACGGGTTGGGGAAATCATTCTTATACATGTTGTGTCTGGGATAAACATGCCATGTATATGCAGTTGTGTGTTCACTCGTGGGACTAATAACACGGGCTGTTGAAACCTAAGTAGTACACGTTGTGTCCATTTGGAACACACCGTCTAGAGTGAGTTGTGTAACTATCCATGTGACTAACATAACGGGTCAATGAAGCTCATCTAGTACACACCATGTTTGGAGCTAACCCACCATGTACACTTATCGTATGGGAAATTTGTGTCTTAGTCATGAAGAAGAACTCGGGAAGGGAAAAAGGATTCAAGTAGACATCATGTTTTAGGAAAATACACCATCTGTATGGGGTGTTACACGACCTGGGTTGCCAGGATTAGACGTCCATGTCAAGGGTTAAGGTAACACGTCGGGAGGAATTATACACGCAATGTATCCATGTTTAAAAAACATGAATGCTTTATTTATCTTGTTCCCTTCTTACACATATAGTTTTATGTCCCTATTAATCTTGATCTAAGGTGTGTGCATGACCTTGTAGAGTCATGCCGCCGAGATGTCCTTCTGTTTTCCGCCAGTTATAGGGCAGTGATCAGACACCGGACATGGCTGATCAGGGACTCCCATCTGATACTTCAGTTGTTCCAGACATTGTACCATCCATCATTTCATCCATAGGTGTGTATGCACTATTCCAAGAGGTCTTTATGAGGTTATGGAAACCTTCCGAGGAGTACCACATCTTTCCCCGTCTATGGTAGTGTTCACACGGGTTTTACTGTAGCTCAACCCTCCCACCTTCACAGATAAAGGAGGACCTTAGGATACAATTCCATGGTGAGAATCTATTCTAACTATATTCAATCATCTGAATATGTCTCCAGAAAGGGGGGTGATTCTCGCTCAGTATATTATTTAGGATTCCGCTAAGATATGTTGGGATGTGATCTCACAAGTGGGACACCTGTAGGTTATGATTTGGGAGGATTTACAGTGTTCCTTCTATAAATACTTTTATCCTATGACATTGAGGGCCGACAGAGCCTGAGAGTTCACGAGTCTGGAGAAGGATACTCTTTCTGTTATGGAGTATTCTTCTCACTTTATAGAGCTTCATTGATTCACGCCCATACGAGGAGGTGATGAGTTATTCCTATCAAGGAAGATTGAGGATGGTCTCGTGCAAGACATTCATTCTCAGGTGAACATATTTAGGTTGAATTCCTTCACTTCTATCATCAACTAGGTTCTGATCAAAGAGCTCAATCTGACAGATTCTAGAGTTGCGAGCCAGGGTGGCTCAACATCCTGAGTTGGTATCCATCCTACTGACAGTAGAAAGTTCTGCTGGGAGTCTTCGTGTAGAGATCTGAGGAGGGAATACACATCTTCTGGTAGTCAGGTGGTGTGCAACCAGTGTGGGAAGGGCATGCATATGAGGCCACATTTCATGAGAGACCTAGTGGAGTGTCGACCATGCGGCAAGATGGGTCATCATCAGTCATTCTGTCAAAACATTTCTCCAGCAGATAGTGACAGTGGTTCTTCTAGGATTCCTCATTCTAGATAAGCAACACCGGTTTCTCACCAGTCTGGGAACTAGAGTTCATCCAGCCGTTTAGGCCGATGTAAATATTGTGGCCGTGGATGTCAGTCACCAGGTTGTCAGCGAGAACAGGATAGATCAGCTCAAGGTGGTCAGGCAGGGTCATAGGGTCACGGTAAAGGTCATACTTTTACAGTGGAGCATAACAATTAGGGGAAGGATCTCATATCCTCTACAGTTCGAGGTACGATTATAGTTGCATCATTTTTAACTTATTCAATTTTCGATACATAAGTTTCCCATAGCATTATATTTTTTGATGTTGTGGAGATCCATGGCCTCTGTATATTTTCTTTTGTCAGGATATTGAAGCTAGGCAGTCTATTTGGGACAAGAACGTCTACTGTTCGTCAGTTCAAGGAGATTCCTCTTTAGTTTTGTGGGTGTCAGTTTAATTGGGACCTATGAGTCTTAGAGATGATATGATATGATTCCATTCTCGGAATTGAGTAGTTAGTACCACTCGAGGTATTTGTCGATTGCTATCATCGTAAGATGAGTTTCCCATCACCATAGGGAAGATTGTTTTCTCATAAGGGCGAATGGGATGTCCATGTAAGAAGAGTGGGACCTGAGCATCAGAAGTTGGGAGGAGTTACAATGGAGTTTTCTAGTCCATATATGGATGACCAGGATACTTCAAAGAATGACTTTCCTCCAATGGTGGATCATATCATGGATATATTTACAGAGGTATTTTCTAGTATGAATATAGAGCTAGAGATCCACTTTTCTATTTATTTTGTTATAGGAGTGGCACCAGTGTACATTCATCCTTATAGGATGGCTACGCTAGAGCTACAAGAGAAAACGAAGCTGTTGGAGGAGTTGCAGGTAAAGTGTTTCATCCAACCCAGTAACTCTTCTTGGGGTTCTACCATCCTATTTGAAATGAAGGGAGATGTTACTCTTAGTATATTTGTGGATTATCGGATGAAGAACCAGTTGATGATCAAGAACTTATATCCCTTACCAATGATTGATGATCTCTTTGATCAGCTTCGAGGAGCTCGGGTGTTCGGGAAGATTAAATTGAGATTCGGTAACCATCAGTTGCATGATAAGCCATCAGATATACCTATTAATGTCTTCCAGAGCTGGTATGGTCTATACGAGTTTGTGGTTATGTTGTTTAGTCTCATGAACATGCTTGTAGTTTTCATTGAACTGATGTACCGAGTGTTCCATACATACTTGGATTCTTTTGTGGTAGTCTTCATGGATGAAATCTTGGTGTACTCTCACACTCGAGAAGACCATTCCACTCATATTGATATCATTTTGGGTACACAGAGAGAACATCAGTTATATGATAAACTCTCAAAATGACACTTTGGGATGGTCCAAATCAGCTTCTTCTACTTCTTCGGTCATGTTATATCAGAGATAGGTGTATCAGTGGACCAAGAGAATGTGAGAGCAGTAGTTTCATGGGAGTAGCCAAAGAACATATTTTTAGGTGCGAAAATTTATATTCCTAGATAGTTTATTCAGACATTTCATATAGAAATTTTCACACATACCAGCACCACTGACGGGCCTGACTAAGAAGGGTGAAAAGTTCTTGTGGTCAGATTTTTGTGTGTCATCCTTTCATGTGCTGAAAGGGAGGTTGAATTCAGCACATATACTAGTTTTTCCATTGACGAGAAAGAGTTACACTATGTACAGCGATGCATCATGAATTGGGATAGAAGCAGTGCTTATGCCGTAGAAAGGAGTCGTTGCATACGGGTCTCGGTAGTTGAGGCTGGATGAGAGAAACTACCTGACGCACTATCAAAAGTTAGCTAAGGATTTCCATACATTACGATGTTGGAGAAATTATCTTCTGGGAGAAAATTTTGTTGTTTTCACTAATCACAAAAGTCACAAGTACAACTTCACTCAGTGTGACCTGAATTTGAGATAGAGAAGGCGGGTTGTGTATCTTTTGTCCTTTGACATTGAGCATGCCTACATGCCAGGGAAAAACAATGCAATTGCTGATGCTCCAAGTAGGATAACTCAGATATAGGCAGTTAAAGAAGGACAATGGTGAGTGGATGCTTATGTATATTTTCTCTCAGATGCATTTAGTAGTGCATGGAAGATAGGGACGTACATTTCTTTCTTCTATATATGTTACTTCTACTCTTCTTGATCAAGTGAAAGTGAGGAAGCTCTAAGATTCATAATTCCTAGTCCTATGAAAAAGTGTGTTAGGAGAGGACCCTATTCCGGGATAGACTGTAGGAAAGGACGAGTCCTTGTGTTCCCAGAGGTGCGTGTGGATGCCAGCATACATATACAAGGAACTGATGTGGGAATTTTATTCCCCAGTTTGTGCAGTTCATCCAGGAATCACCAAGATGTATCTCGATCTACAATGTTAGTATTGGTGGACATGTATGAAGAGATATGTTACTGGTTTTTTCATGAGGTGTTACATCTGTAAGTAGGTTACAGTGGAGCATTACTGACCAGCAGGGATTTTACAAAATTTACACATTCCGGAGTAGAAGTGGAAGAATGTCACAATTGATTTCATAACAGGGTTTCCATGATCACATCGAGGGAATGATGAAGTTTGGGTTGTCATTGAAAAACTCACGAAGGTTTCTCACTTCCTGCTGATCAAGGATACCATCAAGGTTGATGTGAAGTGAAGGTTGGACATTTGAGATATTTTACATCTATTTGGGGATCCAGACTCCATTTTTTTAGATAGGGATGTCCGTTTTACTTCTCAGGTTTGGAAGGGATTACAGAAGGCTTTGGGAACACAGGTACTTTTCAGTACAAAATACCATCCCCAGACAGATGGCCAGTCTGAGCGTACGATTCAGGTGCTTGAGGACATGCTTCAAACATGAATCCTAGATTTTAGTGGTTATTTGGAGAAGTACATATCTTTTGTGGAGTTTTCCTAAAATAATAGATTTCATGAAACTATTCAGATGAAACATTATGATTCATTGTATGGTAGGCCATGCCAATCAACCTTATCTTGGATGGAGGTAGAAGAGGTAGCTATGTTGGGACCTCGTCTTGTCCAGGTGACCATACAACAGATGGAGTTTATTAGGAAGAGGATGGATACTGCACTTTCACGTCAGAAGTCTTATGCTGATCAATGGAGACGACCTCTAGAGTTTGAGATTAGAGATCAGGTATTCCTGCATGTCACACTGATGTTGGTAAACATGAGGATTATGAGATAGGATAAGATTTCACCGAGATACTTCGACCCATTTGAGGTGTTGGAGAGGGTTGGGTCAGTTTCTTATAGGTTGTATTTACCTTTGAGGAACCGGGATATGAACAATGTCTTTCATGTTTATCAGCTTTGACATTACTTCTCAGACATGTCTCATATTTTTCATCCCATAGAGGCTGAGTTTGAGGTGGACTCCTCATTTGAGAATCATCCTATTTGGATTGTTGATCAAAGTATGATGATTCTCTATGGACAGTCTATTCCTCTGGTATGCATGCTATGGAAGCATAGGAGAATACAAGACGGGACCTGGGAGAGGGTAGACGATGTACGATCACAGTGGTCAGAGATGTTTGAGGACTCTTCTTCCACACTACCTTGGTAGAGAAATTCGGGGACAAATTTCTGTAGGGAGGAAGTTTGTAAGAACCCGAATCTTATTTTTAGGAATGTTTTGCATTTTCTGATGTTTTTGAAAAAAATAGGCGTTTTTGGAAATTTCATAAGTACACACCATGTACTTTATAAGTACACGATGTGTACTCAGTTACTATGGGTAGTCATTCCCATGGCCATGGGTGGTGACCTGGATACCGCCTATTGTGTTGGCAAGTAAGGGCAATAAAATTCCATGTACTTCTTATGTACACGCCGTGTACTTTATTTTTTCATTAAACTGACCGGGGCCACGACTAATTAGTCGAAGAGTATACTTATTCCCCTTCTTCGATCGAGATCGTTCTTACGACGCCGTTCTTCCCCCGATCCCCCAATTAAGAATCTGTTCTCTAATTCAACTATCGTCTATTGTGTTGGGTTCTCCACGGTAATCTCATCCTTCTTCTAGAGCTCTATTTCCGGATTCCTCCTCTTTCAGGAGATATCATTGGTTGATCATTTTTGACATTTTTGTAGATCTACATAGTTCTTGTTATATTCAAGGCTTGAGGTTCATATATAATGGCTCTACAACACCGAGGTAGGTGGTTTGTGCCTTTTCATACATCGTCTTTTAGTTAAATGTGCGAAATTGAAAAATAGCCTTGAACAATGTGTTGGGTTTTTACGGTTTTACCCATGTAATTTTCCTTCTATGCCTTTTGTGCTTGAATAAAGTTTTTTTTTATTGTAAATAGGGTTATTTTCCTTGCAATGGACAAATTTGTCAATGTTTGCGTGCTTTTGACCGTTTGTTCTTGCTTTGCCTGATAGGCTACTATTTTCTTTCCCATGCATAGTATTGTAGGATGGAGTGATTATTTATATGACTTAAAATTATACTTTTTAATATTTATCAAATTAGTTCTTGAGGTTTACATTGCATTATATTCATTTTTTAACTTGATTGATTACATAGGTCCATTAGAACCTTGTGTAGTAGTATATAGAGAGAATGGACATTGATGGTTTTTTCTAGAGTGTTTGTTTACTGTTCCGTTTTCAGAAAATATGGGAAATTGACATGTATACTTCCTATTAGTGTCTTTAGTTCCTCAACATGGTCCACAAGGGAATGGGACGTTGAGTGCTTCCCCAGATGATCTTTTAGTTACTGATACGAATCTATAGGGGGAATTGACACTGAGTGATTCCTCAGAGAGTCTACTCTTTAGCTGAACCAGATGGGTTAGACTCTGTGTAATTCGTAGAGGATTTTTTGTTCTTATTTGGTTCAACCATAGGGGTTAGGCGATGAGTACTCCCTGAGGGTTACCTACTCGTGATTAGCTGATTTCTTGATATACATAATTTAATTCATTGAAACTATAGGAATGATTTATTTTGAGTACTTCCTTGTTTACTGCTTCTTTTTTCTTATTTCTTACCATATATATTCACTGGCTGTTAGGCACATATATTTTGGTATTTGGAAACTGGGATTCGTCTCACACCCTATTTGGGTCATTATTTTTGTCCCAAACATATTATATTGTTGCATGTATAGATAAGGGCAAGCACCCTTCTACTTCAGGTACTTGATTTATTTGGAGACGGAGATCATGGGGCTATGATGAGTCTTCCAAAGATGAGGATTTGTTTATCTTATTTTCTTTTGTACTTGTTTCGTACTGTATTTCAGCATTGTGGTGTGTTTGGATGCTTTCATAGACGTATTTATCATGCATCATCATTATATATTCGTGATCCAGTTTATTCTTTCTGTCTTCTGTTGTTTATGGTTGTATGGTATGTTTACCGGTTCCTTTTTTGTATATCTGTTTTACTTCCTCTATGTTACTCTTCCAATGAGGGAATATTTTTCCCACTATCACACACATGTTCCTCGGTATTAGTCGACAGCCTCTGGCGTTTGGGGAAATATGCTTGAGGCCATGTGACCAACCGGGTACGAGGCACCTCTAGGAAGCTTCTAGATCTGGGGCGATAGAAGTGTATTAATAAATCATAATTTTTGAGTAAATAGAGAAATTTTAGATTCTTGATGTCAATATATTTCTATGATAAATATTTATTTTAGGATTTTATAATCCATATATATCCCACATATTTCACTATAGATATAATGACATTATATCTCCAAAGAAAAGTCATTGCCCAGAAACTCAATATCACTGTTCCAATAGTTATTTTCATTAGTATTCAATTTAGTTGATGAAAATAAAATAAAATATTATTTTTCTTTAGTAAAGAACTAATTAACTTATTTAATACATTTTTATTTATAAAAAACTCATCATTTTCAGATGGAGGAGTCAAAATCAAATCATTGACCAATAACTTCTTTAGTTCATCAAAATATCCTTCACATTCAAATATATAAACAAAATTTACCCATTAATATATAATATTTGTTAATTTGTTAGATAATATAGAAAAATAATGAATGAATTATTGATAGTAATCTTTTAATCCAATGTAACATCACAGATTAGTTAAGTTCATTGCTGTGCGATATTCTCTAACTGCATTTGTCATTGATGGAACAATTGAGACATCATCCTTAGGGTCAATATAGAAAAAAACATATTTATTCCCTAAATCACACTAATTATATTTCATATATATTTACTTCCTTTTAATAGTCTCAATAATAATTTGTATTTGATTATCATGGTCTTCATTATTAGTACACAACCTTACAAAATAAATATTTAAGTAATTGTAATCTGTAATTGTATTTCTTTCCTTCAAAAAAATATTTTAGGTTAATAATATAATATAATTAGTAAATATCTTAAAAATTAATCCCCTAATGTACATGTGAAATATTATAATCATCATCCAATATTTTTACCAAGAGAACCATTTTAAAATTAAACATATTTTCTTCTTATGAATAATCTTCACAGTTTTCCTATATTTCTCATCCTTATCTCAATTATCCATAAAATGTGGAGAAAACGGTTAGAAAGTTGGGAGGAGAACAAAAAGCACAATATTGGACATAATGAATGGGAAAACATTAATATGGTCAAAATCCAAAAAACAATTTTTAAAAAGCATAACTTTTTATTCAGAAAAAGGAACAATTCTTTCAAAAACATGTATATCATGCATTTTGAAAATAAAGGTTTTTTTGTGAAAACACATTTGAATGAAACAAAAACATTTGTAGGTAACATAGTGAATAATTTTACATATCACACATAGAAAATATATTATGGTCTAAAAATAATGACTCCATATTTTTATACATGGATATTTAATATTTTTAAATGATTATTCATTTCATTATAGAAACACAAGGACAAGGAATATATTATTTTAGTTTCATTGGAAACATGGATAAAATTAATTTAATTTGGTGAAATATCTTCATATTATTCCATAAAAATCTTCCAATTTCGTACTCCTATTGAAAAAATTCCTTTATAAACGTGGGAATTGAAATATAAGAAAAAGTGAGCTCATATTCACAGTAAGTCTATGAAAGGGAGATACGTAAGCATATTAATGAACATATGGTTATGAGATCTTGAGTTTAACATTATAAATTCATACAATTCAATCAAACATCATATACAATAGTCATGGAATAAGTAATCGATGTTATTATTAGAAGACTCGTGTAGATTTCATGATCATAAGCCATGAAATCATAACAACATAACAAAAGATAGAATTTTTGGAAGACAAATAAACATGTAATATTATTCCAAATAAATAAATTTGATTTTACAAAACAGAACAATGAACTTTCTAGGAACTACACTTACTAGGCGGGATGTAAAACCATCCATGGTCAGAAAATATTCCTTGTAATGGATCATGTTTCCTCAAATTCCTATACTGGATTGGGTTTCCCTATATTCCTTTTGTTGATCAGGTTTCCCCCTATTCCGATAGTAGATAATGTTTCCCCTTCCTCTATAGTGAATTAATCCCATATACATGTTTCAATAAGTATCTAATGACACATAAATTATTACCCAATTATTTGGAGGGATTTATGGGTCCCAACCTTTATATAATGAAAACCAAAATTTTTTGTTCCGTAAAAAAACAAATCATCTCAGAACCCTTAAAGAGCCGGTTTCTTATACATTTCATAATAACATAGATCATGGAAAAAATATTAATCCATCATAAACATAAGCCTTTTAATAAATTAATAAGAACGACATTCTTATGTAATATCTCTTGTAAACAGAGTAACATTAAATAATGATGTATTAGATGACAAGTTATTTTGAAAAACAACATGAAATAAATTTTGAGTGGAATATCCATTCTATTTTGATTTTTTTTAAAATAATTCAATTCATAGAAAATAATTTTCATTAAAAAAACACTCAAACATATAAAATAATCCTAGAAAAAAAATTTATACATCATTGAAATCCTTTTTCCGTTAAATTATTAAAAGATCATTTAAACCACTATAAATTAATATTAAGAAAACATAGTTTTGAAGGAACAAAGACTTCCAACAAAAGAGATAATAACATTACATGAGGCTTAAAATATCATGAAACATAGTATATTCACGATATAAAAGGTCAAAGGTCATTATATATACCTCGTAAAATAATATAGGTTCGTAACATGACATGTGTCTTAAAGAATGAAAATTGAGACAAAATTACCATACAAATTTGTTAATTTTTGAACTATACTATTCATTAATGAGAGATCATCCAATGGGTACATAAATACTCATAAATATAAGGATATTTGACAGAGAATAAATTCCTAGGAAATATGTACAATATAAAAAATTAATATTTGTGAACATGGATTATATCTTATATAAAATAAACGTGAGATGGAAATACCTTAACGTATATCATGACTATCATCATACTCATGGAAACACAAAATAAATATAAATATATTATTATTATACATATTATAAAGAAAAATATTCTTGTATATAAGAATATATATTATTTACATATGTCTTTATATACCCCTCTTTTTGACAAGTCCATTATTATATTATTTTTTAGGTAATAACAGCTTTGTTTCTCGTACATGTTTGACTTTTTATTCTTGGTCCTCAAACTTAGATCATGATTTAGTTTTCAAAATAATGATTAAAAATATAAAATATTATATATATTTATTATAATTTTTTTATTAGTATCTGTAAAATATAATAATAAAAATTTAAGTACACCATTAATTGAAACGATAGGTTGTATGTACACATGAACACCGATGAAATTTCATGCCATATTGAATGAATATAAGTAAGTAACATTATGTGTGTATATATGTATAATATAATTCTAGTATAATTATTATTTCATACATATCATATAATTTCATTTTTCTAATCCTAAAAATATTCAATATAATGTTTGAACAAATAACATCACATTGAGGAGGCGGCAGTCCACACATCTTCAAATAAAGATATAATATTTCCACAAAATAGAAAGTAGAAAGGTATGTGATATTTAATAATTAAATAGAAAAAATATATTACTAATTTTATATAAATCTTATAATAAAATAAATTAATTTTTTCAATATTTAATGGTGGAAATGGATGAACGAACAATATCGGTTCGTGAGGTTAGAGTCTTCTATAGAAGAATGATGATTGTATATCCTGTTTGAAGGAAGTGTTTGTGGGTGTAGGATTAAACATTATTATAAAAACATATAATTATATTTAGTATAATTATGTTATTATATAAACATTAAATAAAAATAATTTAATGGGTTTAAGGAAGAAATAATACAAAAACGTTTGTTAATGAACATTAACTATTCCTTGGGTATCTCCATTGGATTTTTAGAAATAGACTCCATTTTATGGATTTCATCAAAAAGTAATGTTTATAGTATTAAGGTAGGTATATTGGGAGGATATTTTGGTTGTTTTTTTTCAAAAAAAATGTTATTATTTTTAAAAAAAATCTCAATAATAGGTTCCCTTTTATAAGAGAGGGGAGGCGAATTTTTGGAATTTCCAATAATATTAATTTATAATAAAATTAAATCAAATTTTAAATTCCCCCAAATGTCCATATATTTAAATATTACTTATAATATTATTTTTATATAATTTAAAAATAAATTATAATTTTTTTTATTTTAATTTTTATCATTATGAATAACACTTAGTTAACCCTTTTTAATTTTATTTATGGTAACATGGTTTTCAATAATAAGAAGATGAAATATTTTCTTATAAAGTCTCAATTAAATAATAAATAGAAAATAGATGATATTTTATAACATATAAATTACCATATGTCCCTCTTTTATATATTTATAATTTCTAAATAATTTAACAAACTATTATCTTTCTAAAAGAGAATAAGGGTCAATTTTGACATTGTTCACCACTTTGAGTTTATGAAAATCAATATAGTAATATAACATGAAAATTACCTGTAACATCCCAAGTAAGTAATGAATAATATATATTTTTATCTATGTCTATTAATAATTAAGATAGTGTTATAGAGGCTTAAAATGAAAATAAATACAATCTTATGCATGGAATACACTAATATTCTTAACAGATTGTTTTACTGCCTTTTGATGGCAAACCATTTTTGAATCTATATTTTTACAATTTTATAAACTATTTTTGTCAAAATAAACTTATCGTATATGATTGGGACATCAAAATTTACCTTGTGTGAATTTTTGGTATTTTTCTGACAATGTTCATTTTTTAATGAATAGTGAAAAATACTGCATTTTACATCAAAACTGTTTTTTAACCTAATTTATTTATATGATTAGATTATGTTTTGAATTGGTTTTGAAGTGAAATTAAAATATATTTTTACCATTTTATCCAATGGTGGTCATTGGAATCAATTTCACTTTGAAATTAGACTTAAACTGGTGTCAATCTTTTGATACTTATTGTTTTGTAAAAACACGCTATTTGCTCTGGCAGCGGGAATTAATTATTAAATTAATTAATTTGACTTATATGATTTGAATTTTGTAAAATAGACTTCATTTTTTAATTCAGAATATCAAATATAGCTTAGTGTGAATTTTTTGTAATAATCTGAAAAACTTCAATTTTTGATGAATAGTGAAACCACTAAGTGGTAATCAAGCAAACTGATTTTTCAATTAAATGAAAGTTTACCACTAATGTGTATTGAATTTTGAAAATCCGACATACATGGTTGTCATTAAGAAGTAAAATGTGGTTAAATGAGATTAAAATAATTTTTTGATGAATAGTAACTTATTAAGTTTTTAATCGCGATTAGTGGTAATTAGGGTAGTTTAAGGTATAAATAATGCTTTAATAATATGAAATTACCTAGACACATGTTCCAACCTTATTGGTTGTGTCATGGACGACCAATAAAAGCCATGGGTCAACTTGGGGACCCCATGGAGACATTTTGGTTGGGAAATGACATAAATAACTTTTTATTTAATGTAAAAGTAAAAATGACACAAACATAATATGTTTTACGAAAAAAAAATTTAGATGGGGTTATAAATATTAGATATTTGATTATAAATAGTCATTGGAAAGCTAAAAAGATTTCCTACATCATAGTAGTTTTTTTATGATTTTTAGACATTAAATAAATTAAATTATTTATGACATAATAATGATGTAGCGATGACATCATTATTTGACTATTTAAATAAAATGGAAAGACAATGTAAAATATATGAACTACACATAGCCAAAACCAATTGGATGAGTGGATTTAGAACCCTTATCACCTTATACACAAATTATATCAATGTGGGACCTTTTGAAACCGAAACACATTTTCAAATAAAGTAATATTTCTTTACTTTCCAAAAGTGCCCCTCCTCTCCTCTTATAAAAGGCCCCCACCTCTACCTCATTTCACACACTACTCAAGCCTTTGGATCGGGAAACCCCTGCCCATTTACTCTCTCCACATCCCTCTCCTCATCCTAGAGGATTCCCTTTGGGCAGAATCCTTTCAAAGGAAGCCTTTAGACTCAAATCAAAAGGAGTTACACTTTTAAAGAAATTCATTCTCTCATGTTCATTTGTTTTATTTTGCTTCTCCAAAAACCTAAACTCTTTTTATTTACTTATTTTGTAACAAAACCAGTATCTTAAATATACTAGGATGTTTTTATAATATTTATTTGAGATACACTCTCACACAACTGCATCAAATGGTTAAAGAACATACGGTTTCCGTGGATGGCGAAATTCTGCCTCCCGAAACGATGATTGTTCAATACTCATTTAACACCTTCAAAGGTGGACATTATGATGTCACTATTTTTATATATGATATATAATATGTTTATGTTTTCCTTAAGCTTCTGTTTTTTTCATTTTGGGCATACCTTTATGGTTTCCATTATGGGTAAACACGATATCTTCATTTTAGGAAGTGCGGACTACCGCCCCTTCAAAGTGATTTGATTCGTTAAATACCATATTTGGGACATATAAAGGATGGAACTATGATAATATATATGATATTATACTGGAATTATAATATACCTTTATATCATTATGATTCCATTCTATAAAATACGAAATAGAAATGAAAGTAGCGTTTATGCGTACGTACGGCTTACCGTCTCCATGAACGGTGCATTTCATTTCTTACCTCTAAATGATTATGTATTATTATAAATGCATGTATGTACTGAATATATATGACATATATGATATCTACATCATGAATACCATTCTGGATATAATGAACCTTTGACCAAATTAACAACATGTAAGTGTAAGAAGTCTATTTTTGACTTAAGAACGAAATACCGACAAAATGAACATTATTAACTTAGCTGATTACATGATGTTCATAACATGGTATAAAAGGAATAATGAACTTGAAAAATATTCATAAGCATGTAGAGATTAACTCACGTTTATTATTCAAGAGATTAAATAACGGTCGGGTCAAGTCGGATACGAGGTATGGTACTTCGTCTCAATCTCCTTTCATTGAGGCATATTTTATTTTATACACAACTTTCTTTTATACAGTGTATAAACCCCTTTGACTTTTATGTTTATTCAAAAGGAATATTTTTTATACGAAACCTTTACTAAACGACAAAAGGGAATGTTTTTGTCGTACGTATGCGGCGACAACGACTTCTCTACCGTCGTGACCGTTATTTGAGTTTCGGCTTCCTCTACAAGACATTCCTTCTTTTTAAAAGAAAAATAAATACCATGTTTTACTTTTCTATTATTTTGGTATTGAAAATGGTTTTCATAATGTTTTTATACCAATGTGTTGTATTGATATCTCGTGATTGAAATGTGGAAATTTTATGTTTCCTTTATGCATGTTTTATGTGATATGATTATGTTATGGTTCTTGGGCATTATTATGAAGACGGGTGGTTCTGTGATAAACTAAGGGAGGGTGAGCCCGTTATAGCTCTCCAATGCATTGCGTAACGCGAAGGAGTGAAACGATAAGGTTTCTCCGAAGAGATTTTAGGGAATATACTGTGATGGGTATTCCAAACGTAACCAAGAGGGTTACTCCCTACGTAAGAATGTTATGAATGCCTCAAGTTACCTTTTATGTCTTATGATTTTTATGATTTATTCATGATTTTATGAGGTATGTTAAAGTGCATATGTTTTATGGGTACAATATGATTTCATTCTTATGTAAATATGAACTCATGTTTCCTTTCCAAGTTTGTTTTATAACCCATACTGAGTTTTTATGCTCATCCCAAGTTTTGGAAATGTTTTTCACAGGTCAAGGGAAAGGTACATGATAAGATGATAGAGTCAAGGATGTGTTAATAAATAATCCATGTTTTATTTTAAATGTGTTTCCATTGATGGGAATGAAGTATACTGTCTTTATGTAACCACTTTGTTTATATGTGGAATGTAATGCAGGTTTTATGATCTAATTCTCTAAAACTCTAAACCCGAAAAGATCCTCAATGTGTAATCTTGTAATAACTCAAGATTAAGTAAGGTTTAAGGCTAGGGCCTTATAGTTGGTATCAAAGGTAAGTTTAGATAACTTTAGGAGTTAGAATTCTATTAAATGATTATCCAAAAATATTTTTTTTTCGAAATGATATAGCATTTAAAGATTACCATGTTGCTTCAACTAAGACATGTTTGTTCAGAATGGTTTTCCGCAGAGGAAACAGGGAAGCAGTGCTAGGAAGGCATACAGAAGGAAATAACCTTCCGAATCAGCATCCAGAAATGGTCGGAATTGGAACTGAACAGTTTTTTGCAGTAATGGCGCAGTTGACTCAAGCGATAAACGGCGGTGGTATCCATGCACGAGATCAGCCAGAACAACCGTAGAGGAACATCTCAGTGGTGGAACATTTCATGAGGCAACATCCACCATCATTCAGAGGATCATCTGACCATGTGCTAGCTGAAAGGTGGATTAAAGCACTGGAGAAGATTTTTGATGTCATGGGGTGTTCAGAAAATCAAAAGGTTAGTCTTGCTATTTTCCGTTTGGAGGGTGAAACATATCAGTGGTGGTCTATGGTTAAAAATATCAGGGACGCCGATGAGATTGATGCTCTTGACTGGGATGAATTCAAAGGTATGTTTCTTGAGAAGTATTTTCCTAAGGCTGTTCGACTTAGGATGGAAAGCAATTCTTGTAATTGAGGCAAGAGGAAGACTCAGTGGCTGCCTATGAAGAAAGGTTCACTCGATTGGAAAGGTATGCTCCAAATTTTATCCGGGACCTTGATAGTAAAATCAATCGTTTCTACTCAGGATTAAAGCCAAAGTATCGAAGGGCATTAGCTTCTCGTGAGTTTAAAAGTTATGAAAAGCTTGTTCGATGTGCTGAGAAGGTTGAAATGGAGTTTTCCGATGACCAAGTTTTCTATAACAACCAGCAGAAGAAGAGACCGAGGTGGCAGGAGAAAGGTAAGAATTCTTTAAAAAAGTCTGATGGTAAGAGAACTATGTTTCCAGTTTGTGATAAATGTGGCAAAAGGCATGCTGGGGAATGTAATCTGAATTCTAGGAAGTGCTACCGATGTGGTAAGATGGGACATAAGGCTCGTGATTGCACTGAAAAGGATCAACGTGAAGGTAAGAACAAATTTGATTTACAGTTAGTGAAATGTTATAAGTGCAATGAGATGGGTCACTATGCAAACGAGTGTCCGACAAGGAGCTTGAGTGATGGGAAGCAGTTAGACTACAAGCAGAAAGGGGTGGTGAAATCCTTTGCAACTACTTCAGCAGATGTCAGGCCATCAAATGAAGTTGTATCAGGTACTTTTTTTGTTTTTTCAGATTATGCCAGTGTGTTGTTTGATTCGGGGTCTACACATTTTTTCATCTCTGAAACCTTTTCTAGTAAAATGGGAATACCATCTCAAGAAATGACTCCTAAACTTTTGGTAAAAACACCTGGGGGAAATGTTGAGGCAAAAAGAATTTATAAGAATCTTCATATCCTTATCTGTGGAAAGAACCTACTTGCAGACCTTATTGTTCTACCTCTAGTAGAGTTTGATGTTATCCTGGGTATGGATTGGCTCTCTATTTACCATGCTAAGATTGACTGTAGAGCTAAAGAAGTTTCTTTTCAGAAATACTTTCAGTTTGTTTACAAGAATTAACCCTTACTTTTGATAACATATCAAGAGGCCGAGAAACTTGTAAAAGATGGAAATGAATTTTACCTTGCACACGTCGTTGAAAATAAAGGAACTGTTCAGATTAAATATGTGCCAGTGGTAAATGAGTATCCTGATGTTTTTCCTGATGAGTTTCCTGGAATAATACCAGATCGGGAAGTTGAGTTTACTGTTGACTTAGTTCCTGATGCTAAGCCAATTTCAAAACCCCCTTATCGAATGGCACAAATTGAACTTTTAGAGTTGAAGGAGCAATTACAAGATTTATTAGAGAAAGGTTTCATTAGACCTAGCACATCAGCATGGGGTGCTCCTGTTTTATTTGTTAAAAATAAAGATGGTTCTATGAGACTTTTCATTGATTATAGTGCCTTGAATAATATCACTGTTAAGAACAAATAACCTTTGCCTCATATCGGTGATTTGTTTGATCAGCTCCAGGGAGCTCAGTTTTTTTCAATGATTGTCTTGAGATCGGGGTACCATCAGCTGAAGGTAAAGGAGGCAGATATTCTGATGACCGCATTCTGTATGAGATATGGCCATTATGAATTTGTAGTAATGCCTTTTGGGCTAACCAATGCACCTGCTGTATTCATGGACTTAATGAAGAGAATTTTCCATGAGTTCTTGGATACGTTTGTGGTGGTTTTCATTGATGATATTTTGGTGTTTTCTAAAAGTAAATAGGAGCATGAAAAACATTTAAGGGTAATCTTTCAAACCTTAGCAGAAAAGAAATTGTATGGGAAATTCAGCAAGTGTGAGTTTTGGTTGCAACAAATTTCTTTCCTTGGTCACATTGTTTCTAAAGATGGAATAACTGTTGAACCTGCAAAAACAAAAGTTGTGGAAGAATGGCCAAGACCCACAAATGTAACTGAGATTCGTAGCTTCCTTGGTTTGGCGGGCTATTACCTAAGGTTTGTTAAAAAAAATTCACTGTTATCTAGTCCAATGACTAAGCTAACTCGGAAGGGTGTTATGTTTATCTGGAGAAGAGAATGTGATGATTATTTTCAGGAATTTAAAAGAAGATTGGTGAATGCTCCAGTTTTGGCACTACCTTCCAGGAATGGTGAGTTTGTTATATAAAGTGATGCTTCATTGAAAGGACTTGGTTGCGTCCTAATGAAGAATGATCAGGTAATTGCTTATGCTTCATGATAGTTGAAAACTCATGAGGTAAATTACCCTACACATGATTTGGAACTAGATGCTGTTGTTTTTGCTTTAAAAATTTGGAGGAATCATTTGTTTGGAGTAAAGTGTGAAATATATACCGATCACAAAAGTTTAAAGTATATATTCACTCAGAAAGAATTGAACATGAGACAAAGGAGATGGCTAGAATTAATCAAGGATTATAATTGTACAATTCATTACCATATGGGAAAAGCAAATAAAGTGGTTGATGCTTTGAGTCGAAAAAGTAATGCTTCATTAGCAATGTTGCGGTTGGAACGTGATCCTTTGGTTAACGATTTGATGAACTTTGGCATATAAGCTATTGGTGTAGGAAGTCCTTCTGTTTTGTTTCAGGTATCAGTGAGATCTTCTCTTTCAGATAGAATCAAGCAAGCACAGAAGCAAGACAGTGAGTTGCAGAAAAAGGTAGAGCTGGTTCAGAAAGGTAAGTTGCCTGAATTCAACATTGATAATGATTGCGTTTTAAGATTTGGGAAGAGTTTGTGTGTGCCTTGTGATTCACAGTTGAAGAGATATTTGTTATGTGAAGCTCATAGTTCTCCGTTTTCAGTTCATCCGGGAAGTACTAAGATGTATAGAGATCTGCGGGAGTATTACTGGTGGGATGGAATGAAAAGAGATATTGCTGATTTTACTGTGAAGTGTTTGACTTGTCAGCAGGTTAAAGCAGAGAGACAGTTACCGAAAGGGATGGTTCATCCTTTACCAGTGTCAGAGTGGAAATGGGAGAATATATCCATGGACTTTGTTGTTGGATTACCGAAGACATCTCGAGGTAATAATGCAATCTGGGTTATTGTTGATCGCTTGACCAAATCTGCTCATTTCCTTGCTATACGAGATACTTTCTCTCTTGATAAACTTTCCCGTTTGTATCTTAAAGAGATAGTCAGGTTACATGGATTTCCTCTCTCCATTGTATCGGATCGTGATCCCAGGTTTACTTCTAACTTTTGGAAAGGCCTTCAGAAGTCGTTGGGTACTGAATTAAATTTTAGTACAGCTTTTCATCCTCAATCAGATGGGCAGTCAGAACGAAAAATTCAAACATTAGAGTATATGCTACGAGCTTGTTCTATGGATTATCAGGGAATTTGGGACCAACATCGTTCTTTGGTTGAGTTTTCATATAATAACAGTTTTCTTTCCAGTATACAGATGGCACCATTTCAGGCATTATATGGGAAGCGGTGTCGAACTCCAGCTTTCTGGGATGAAGTGGGTGAAAGAAAGTTGATGGGACCAGAATTGGTAGAAGAGATGGAAGAAAAAGTTCAGTTGATTCAGAAACACATGAGAACAGCTCAGAGTAGGCAGAAGAGTTATGCGGATAACCGGAGGAAGGATCTATCTTTCGAGGTAGGTGATCATGTTTTTCTCAAGGTTCTCCTTGGAGAAGTGTGATGAGATTTGGTAAGAAAGGAAAGTTGAGTCCAAGGTTCATTGGACCATACGAAATTCTGGAGAGAGTTGGATCAGTTTCATACCGAGTGGCTTTACCTCCGAGTTTATCTCAGGTACACAATGTTTTTCACGTTTCGATGTTGAGAAAGTATATGTCAGATCCATCTCATGTTTTGAGTCCAAAGGTAGTTCAGCTGGAAGAGAACCTATCTTATGAGGAACAACCGGTCCAGATTCTTGACCACAGGGAGCAAGTGTTACGGAATAAGGTGATTAAGCAGGTAAAGGTTTTGTGGAAAAACCACATGATTTAAGAGGCAACATGGGAATCTGAAAATGCAATGAGGGATAAGTACCCACATTTATTCGATAAGTAAATAAATTGCGGGGACGCAATTTTCTAAAGGGGGGAAGGATGTAACATCCCAAGTAAGTAATGAATAATATATATTTTTATCTATGTCTATTAATGATTAAGATTGTGTTATAGAGGCTTAAAATGAAAATAAATACAATCTTATGCATGGAATACACTAATATTCTTAAAAGATTGTTTTACTGCCTTTTGATGGCAAACCATTTTTGAATCTATATTTTGAAAATTTTATAAACTATTTTTGTCAAAATAAACTTATCCTTTATGATTGGGACATCAAAATTTACCTTGTGTGAATTTTTGGTATTTTTCTGACAATGTTCATTTTTTTAATGAATAGTGAAAAATACTGCATTTTACATCAAAACTGTTTTTTAACCTAATTTATTTATATGATTAGATTATGCTTTGAATTGGTTTTGAAGTGAAATTAGAATATATTTTTACCATTTTATCCAATGGTGGTCATTGGAATCAATTTCATTTTGAAATTAGACTTAAACTGGTGTCAATCTTTTGACACTTATTGTTTTGTAAAAACACGCTATTTGCTCTGGCAGCGGGAATTAATTATCAAATTAATTAATGTGACTTATATGATTTGAATTTTGTAAAATAGACTTCATTTTTGAATTCATAATATCAAATATATCTTAGGGTGAATTTTTGGTAATTTTCTGAAAAACTTCAATTTTTGATGAATAGTGAAACCACTAAGTGGTAATCAAGCAAACTTATTTTTCAGTTAAATGAAAGTTTACCACTAATGTGTTTTGAATTTTGAAAATCCGACATACATGGTTGTCATTAAGAAGTAAAATGTGGTTCAATGAGATTAAAATAATTTTTTGGTGAATAGTAACTTATTAAGTTTTTAATCCCGATTAGTGGTAATTGGTGTAGTTTAAGGTATAAATAATGCGTTAATAATATGAAATGACCTAGAAACATGTCCCAACCTTATTGTTTGTGTCATGGCCGACCAAGACAAGCCATGGGTTAACTTGGGGACCCCATGGAGACATTTTGGTTGGGAAATGACATAAATAACTTTTTATTTAATGTAAAAGTAAAAATGACACAAACATAATATGTTTTATGAAAAAAAAATTTACATGGGGTTATAAAGATCATATATTTGATTATAAATAGTCATTGTAAAGATAAAAATATTTCCTACATCATAGTATTTTTTTATGATTTTTAGACATTAAATAAATTAAATTATTTATGACATAATAATGATGCAGCGATGACATCATTATTTGACGATTTAAATAAAATGGAATGACAATGTAAAATCTATGAACTACACATGGCCAAAACCAATTGGATGAGTGGATTTAGAACCCTTATCACCTTATCCACGAATTATTTCAATGTGCAACCTTTTGAAACCGAAACACATTTTCAAATAAAGTAATATTTCTTTACTTTCCAAAAGTTCCCCTCCTCTTCTCTTATAAAAGGCCCCCACCTCTACCTCATTTCACACACTACTCAAGCCTTTGGCTCGGCCAACCCCTGCCCATTTACTCTCTCCACATCACTCTCCTCATCCTAGAGGATTCTCGTTGGGCAGAATCCTTTCAAAGGAGGCCTTTAGACTCAAATCAAAAGGAGTTACACTTTTAAAGGTAATTCATTCTCTCATGTTCATTTGTTTTATTTTGCTTCTCCAACCCCCTAAACTCTTTTTATTTAATTCTTTTGTAACAACACCAGTATCTTCAATATACTAGGATGTTTTTATAAGATTTATTTTAGATACACTCTCACACAACTGCATCAAATGGTTAAAGAACATACGGTTTCCGTGGATGGCGAAATTCTGCCTCCCGAAACGATGATTGTTCAATACTCATTTAACACCTTCAAAGATGGACATTATGATGTCACTATTTTTATATATGATATATAATATTTTTATGTTTTCCTTAAGCTTATGTTTTTTTCATTTTGGGCATACCTTTATGGTTTCCATTATGGGTAAACACGATATCTTTATTTTAGGAAGTGCGGACTACCGCCCCCTCAAAGTGATTTGATTCGTTAAATACCATATTTGGGACATATAAAGGATGGAACTATGATATTATATATGATATTATACTGTAATTATAATATATCTATATATCATTATGATTCCATTCTATAAAATACGAAATAGAAATGAAAGTAGCGTTCATGCGTACGCACGGCTTACCGTCTCCATGAACGGTGTATTTCATATCTTACCTCTAAATGATTATGTAATATTATAAATGCATGTATGTACTGGATATATATGACATATATGATATCTACATCATGAATACCATTCTGGATATAATGAACCTTTGACCAAATTAACAACATGTATGTGTAAGAAGTCTATTTTTGACTTATGAACCAAATACCGACAAAATGAACATTATTAACTTAGATGATTACATGATGTTCATAACATGGTATAAAAGGAATAATGAACTTGAATAAGATTCATAAGAAATTAGAGATTAACTCAAGTTTATTATTCAGGATATTAAAGAATGGTCGGGTCAAGTCAGATACGAGGTATGGGACTTCGTCTCAATCTCCTTTCATTGAGGCATATTTTATTTTATACACAACATTCTTTTATACAGTGTATAAACCCCTTTGACTTTTATGTTTATTCAAAAGGAATCTTTTTTATACGAAGCGTTTACTAAATGACAAGAGGGAATGTTTTTGTCGTACGTATGCGGCGACAACGACTTCTCCGCTGTCGTGACCGTTATTTGAGTTTCGACTTCCTCTACAAGCCATACCTTATTTTTAAAAGAAAAATAAATACCATGTTTTACATTTCTGTTATTTTGGTATTGAAAATGGTTTTCATAATGTTTTTATACCAATGTGTTGTATTGATATCTCGTGATTGAAATGTAGAAATTTTATGTTTCCTTTATGCATGTTTTATGTGATGTGATTATGTTATGGTTCTTGGGCATTATTATGAAGAAGGGTGGTTCTGTGATAAACTAAGGGCGGGTGAGCCCGTTATAGCTCTCCAATGCATTGGGTAACGCGATGGAGTGAAACGTTAAGGTTTCTCCGAAGATATTTTATGGAATATACTATGATGGGTATTCCAAACGTAACCAAGAGGGTTACTCCCTACGTAAGAATGTTATGAATGCCTCAAGTTACCTTTTATGTCTTATGATTTCTATGATTTATTCATGATTTTATGAGGTATGTTAAAGTGCCTATGTTTTATGGGTAAAGTATGATTTCATTCTTATGTAAATATGAACTCATGTTTCCTTTCAAAGATTTTTTTATAACCCATACTGAGTTTTTATGCTCATCCCATGTTTTTGAAATGTTTTTCACAGGTCAAGGGAAAGGTACATGATAAGATGATAGAGTCAAGGATGTGTCAAGAAATAATCCATGTTTTATTTTAAATGTGTTTCCATTGATGCGAATGAAGAATACTGTCTTTATGTAACCACTTTGTTTATATGTGGAATGTAATGCAAGTTTTATGATCTAATTCTCTAAAACACTAAACCCAAAAAGATCCTCAATGTGTAATCTTGTAATAACTCAAGATTAAGTAAGGTTTAAGGCTGGGGCCTTATATTATCATTTAATACACTCCTAATATATCATATTCCCTTATAAAATTCGAATAATACCTTAATTAATTAAAATTATATTTATTTTAGTATTTCTAATATCATTTAATTGATTGTTTCATTAATTGAATAATTATTCCATCATAATTTTCGAAATTAATTATGATAATTATTTCTTTACAAAAAATTGAAAATAAATTTCTAGAATGTAGATAAACGTTTTATATTTCATCATAATATATAAATTCTATAATATCATCTATTTTACCACCTATTTAAAATATTATACTTATTTAAAGTAAGTGTTTTTTTATTCTTTTTAATTTTAATATTATAAAAGTCACCTTTATGTAAAATTGACCATTAAATAATTCAATTTAGTTCCTTATATGTTATGGGATGAAAAAAATTCATCCCAAAATTGTTGTTCAAGTGTTAGGCCCATTTTATATTCCTTATCATGGTATTTTCAACATAATATAAACAATTTTAAATATACTGTGGTAAAAAAAGATTACTGAAGTTAACATACAAATTTGTAAAAAATAAAAGGTAATTATTTAAAAAAATTCGAAATTATGATTTAAAATATGGAATAAAATTTTCATAATTCAATGAAATTTTTTTTTTCGAAAATTAAATTAAAATTAATATCATTGATGGAATAATGTCATGAGTTCTTAAATTGAATATGTCCAAAAGACTGAAATCCTTTTATATCCAAATCCATTTTGAAATTTATTCTATTGTACTAAATAGGATTAGATGATAACAATTCTACCTACTTATAATTTATATACAATTATATATATAATTTATCACTATAAATTATACGGATGAAAGTCATTTCTCAATAATAATTCAATTTTTTTCATTATTCATCTAAAAGTGAAACTTATCAAAGAAATAACAAAAGTTCTATCAATGTTGTGTGAAAGGAATGATAAACCATTATTGTTTGTAATGAAATATAGAAATGTTATAGCATAAAACACAAGAAAAAAATAATTAATTTATTCTAAATGAAAAAAATAAATGTTCATAAAAACTCAAGGTGTTTCAGTTTATCACCCTTAAATTGAATTTCACCCTCTAAATCCTTCATTCAAATGAATAACCAGGATACTTGTACAACATAATATCATTAAGTTACCACAACACTTATTCAAAATAGTGGTTATCTCCACAAAACATTAGTCAGGGTTGTGGCCTTGTTTTATATAACCTTATCTCTATGGTAAAAAATTTCTACATGGTAATCCTCAAAAGAATAAGCTTTTTCTAGCATTATGATCTTTGATTTTAGTACATGTAAACTATTAGGTATGTACATCGTTATAAGATATACATGGAACAGATCATGAATATAATAGATATTAGGTAGAGTTTCCAATGTATAGGCTACCATTCCAATATGATCAATAATTACATTTCAACATTGAAATTTCAAATTTCACATTGAGAATCCGAGGTGGATGTGTGAGAATTTGTTTTTCAGAAAACCACTCCAAAAAAATGGACAATAAAACAATCTCTAAAATAGAGGTATAGTAAAAGGTGATGATCCCCAACATAATGAGGATTATAAAAAATTTAAAACCTATACATGGAAGATAATTCAAAATATAATGTTATGATTGATATTGATAGATAACATGGTTATTAAAAATATAATCATCATAGAATGATAAATATATGATTATATAAGGGGCAATTTTATTAATTGAAAGTATTTTTAATAGTAAAAATATTGGTCTCAATATACTTTCCTAAGGTTGAGGTGTTTTTATAAGAAGATATACTTAATTGATGTAATTACATTTTCTATGTACGTTGTTATCCATTAGTTGTGACATGATATATTTTGGCGTCAAATAATACACTAAAAATGAGGATAAAATAATAATTCCTCAAAAATAGCTAGTTTAAAATATGTTTAATAATATAACAAGTCATTCTCTATAACTTTAGTGTTATTAATAACAAAAAAGTAAGCGCATGTTTTCCAATATTCATAAATCAAAATAGTAATCTCTAAAAACACATCAAAATTTCAATATAAAAAATTTCATACATAGTTACCCTAATGAACAATTAAAACAATTAAATTACCCACATTATAAAGAAGTAAAATAAAAATATCATTTATCCATAAATATTATTTAGATCATAACTATCAAAATCATAACTTATGTGACCATTATAATCTTCTCCCTTACAACCTAATTAAAAAATTATAATAACCCAAATTACCTTACTACATAATTAAAAACATGAATTAATTTAAAATGTTAATATTTACTCACCATAAATAAAAAAATTCTATATAATCAATCCACGATATCATAAGTCACCGTTTAATATTATCAACCATAAGGTCATCAATACTATCCAATTTATTTTATCACAATCAAACATCTTCATATTTCATTATGCTGACATCATGTACATATTCAGAGTTAACCTCCCATTAATCATGTTTTTTTCTAAATATATCATCATACGACCTCACTAAATTTTCATGGTCACCAGTACCATTCAAGAAATGAACAAAAATACATATGGAAAAAACTAAATAGGACTAATACATTAATGGTTCATTATTCTATAATACCATAAATATAATTCTACATCATAATTCTTGAATTCCATTACATAAATTATTAATCATTCCACCACATGATTTTCATAATCCACATCTCTAATAGTGACAATTTTATATTTCACTTTTTCATTGGCTTTAAGTTCATTTTGATTTTTATCTTCATCATTATCCCTTGGATTTGGGAATCAATTTGTATAATGACCATTTTCCTTAAATATATTGAATTGAATTATATGGGTTTTATTATGTGTATTCTTCTCCCTTTTAATTTTTTTAGCTATCTTCTTCGGATACTTCACCATTTGTTTTACAAATTTCCAGCCTTTCCATTCATAAAACTTTTATTAGTCCCATTTAGATAATCTCAATCATTATTCATCTGACACTTTCACTATAATGAAAGCAACATCTTATTTTCTCTATGGTTTTATATTTTTCATTAATACCCATATTATTTTTCATGAAAAAAAATGATATTGATATGTAACACCAACCTATATTTACACATTTATGGAACATTATATTATTTCTTGATAACAACTATAGTCCCTTATGGATAACACACATCAAATACATTTTTCTAAACATCTAAAAATTTGATCAACCTTACTTTAAAGTTGGATGATAATACCAAATTTATACCTTGAATGTATTGTAAAATTTTATTCATGGGTTACAATATGTATATTCTTTTTCAATAAATCATTTAATTGATTTCCATTTTGTATGAAGAATATTAGGAACGTACTTATTGAAAAATATGTTATTAAACTTCTCATATTCAATGGAGTCATATTTCATTATGTTTCCTTTTATTTTATATAAGCTTCCACCATTTATGCACCTCACATTCCTACCAATAGAAAACCAAAATTATGTTATCAAGGTCTAAATATTGGAAAAATAAAAATAACATTTCATTTGTAAAACTTCATTTCTCAACCACTAGTTTATTAATAGTCCCAAAAAAATAAAGTGTAAACTACCTCATGAAGTACAAAAATTAATTTTCCCCACTAATTTTCCATTTGGTTGTTCAGCATGATTTATAGCATTATATAGTAAAATTAGTTTATCAACATTATTTTTTCATCTTACCCCCATAACAATAAGTTTTTCAGAAAAAAAAAATCATTGTATTTCTTATCGTATTAATCATTAAGGTGGTTCCCTCAGGTTTTATCCATTGACTAAAACCATACTTCATAGTATTAGAGAAACTAATCATAGATTTAGAACCATGAAATCAGTGGAAATTATGTATAGTGTATCAATATATTAAATAATAGGTTTAATAATACTTCTTTAATTATTACTAAGAAAAATATAGGATTAAAACATATACATAAATATATCCTTTTAGGAATCCCTATACATATCCATAAAAATATCTCTAAGGATATCACTCATGTTTTCTCATCCTAGTTTTAAAAGATTTAAGAATCCATTTCTTTTATACCAACTATAATGAACTTGGATTTAAATACATGGATATTATATCGTTGTAGATGAATATTCAATTCATTACAAAAACTCATGCATAAGGACCATAATAGTTTAGCGAACACATAACACATTCTTATAATATTATGAAATACATTCAACATACCCCAATAAATATATTCCCCATTAGTTCGAATACATGTATTATTTATTTATAACCTTTTGAAATGAAACCTATGAAATGGTGATATCAAATAATTAGCATGCGATATAAAGGGAGATACATAAGAATAATCATGAACATATGTATAGGAGAACACTAGAATAAAATTATAAAATTATAACCTTCATATCAAATATCATATAAGTTGGATGTGGAACAAATAATAGTTGTTTAGAAGTCATGAATCATGTTAAAATCATGTACATAATTCATTAAATCATTCCATAATAATAAGACATATAATTTTTGATAGATGCATAAATATGTAATATCATTCACTATAAATCAAGGAACATTTTAAAAACATACTAGGGAATGTTATGCCGAATACACATATGGGATGGACACACCACCATCCCAAGTATTAGTAATTTCATTGTATGGGATTGGGTTTCCCAACTTCCTATAGTGGTTTGGGTTTCCCCATCTTTCCACCGTGGAACAGGTTTCCCCATCGTAGAAACTGGAAGAATCCCATTGACTTATTTCCATTAGTATCTAATTAGATTTAAATATTTACCAAATGAAATAGATGGGGATACAGGTCCCACCCATAACATAATTAAAACCATAAATTTTTGTTCCACATGAATATAAACCATATCAAAACCCCTAAAAAGATGGTTTCATAAACATTTCATCATAATATAAATCATTGAAAAGAAACTAAATTCATAAATATCAATCCATAATTAAAATATATCTTTTATTGAAGTTATAATAACAGTATACATGGGTTATATTCCTAGTAAAAAAGTTACATAAAATAATTGTTTCTTATATAGAAAGTTATTTTTCAAGATCACCATAAATTTTTATTGAAGAAAATATCCATTTTATTTTAAAAAGTTTATTTTTTATCACAAAACATTAATAAAATCATTTTCATTGAAAATATACAAGAATAAATAAAAAAAATCTTTTAAAAAAATTAACCTTACTAAAATCATTTTCCCGAAAAATAATTAAAACATCTTTTAAAGTACTTTTGAAACATTTTTTGATATAATTGTTTTAAATGAATACAGATTTCTAATTAAAGAGATAATAAATTTTAACAAAGCAATAAATATCTTGAAAATAATTATATTCATTTTTAAAAATTTATAAGGTAATTATATAAACCATGTAGAGTAATTTACATGCATAACATAACATGTGTCTCAAAGAGGTCAATTTATGACAAAAATACCTTGTTAATTTTGTAATTATTGAATCGTAAATCATATGAAAGATAGTTCATTCAATATATATTTAAAAAATATTATCTTCAGTATAATTATCATAGAATAAATAAATGGGTAGTATGTACTCCACCGAAAATAAATAGGTGGTGAACATGGTGTATATCTCATGAAAAATAAAAGTGAGATGAAAATCCCTTACCATATATTTTTTCTCTCTTCGTACTCATGAAAAAAATAATTTATAATAAATATAAGTTTATTATACATATATTAAATAATAATAACAATGTACACAACACCATATATTATTTACTGATGAATTTATGATACCATTTTATTATGAAATCAATTTTTATGTTATGTTTCATGTAATAATTGTTCTGTTTCTCATACTTGTTTTGAATTGTTATTCTTGGTCCTCATACTTATATCCTAATTTAAATTTCTCTAGAATGATAACCATGGTAAAAATGGAATATATTTTCATTATATATTTATTTATATTTATCTATAAAATATATAAATATTAAATGAAATACACTGTTCATGGAGACGTTATGTCTTATAGAGACAAAAAGCTGCTTCCATTTAATTTTGTATTAAAAGAAAGAAAGTAAATGACACACAAATATATATATATATATATATATAATCATTCCAAAATAATATTTATGTCATATATATCATATAATTTTACTAAACTCATCCTTAATTCATTCCATGTAATGTGTGAATGAATCACATCACATTAAGGGGTGGAAGTCCACACATCAACTAATGAAGTTATCATATTTTCCCAAAAAAATATAATGTATGAAGTTAGATGATAAATGATAATTATAGATTAATAATTAAATAATAAATATAATTTTTATAATATATATCATAAAGAACGTAAATTACATCATTATTTCCATCCTTTAAAGGCATCAATGGAATATGAGCAACATCAGTTTGTGAGGTGGTAGTCTTTCGTGTACACGAATAATGATTCTGTATCCCATTTGATGGATGTGTCAATGAATATAGGTATAAAATTTAAAATAAAAAAATTAAAATTATATTTTAGATAATTAATTTACTATATAATAATTAAATTAAATTAAATTAATGTGTTTAAAGAGTAAATAAAAAAATACATTCGTTGAGGAAATTTTCCTCTTCTTTGGGTATCTATTTTACATTTACAAATAAATGACTACATTGGTTAGATTTATTCCCAAAAAGGATTCCATGATTAATGTTTTGGTATTGATAGGATAAATGGATATAAGATTTCTGAACCAAGTATATTTTGAATTGTGAATTACAGTGGTGAATATAGTCCCATTTATAAGAGAGGGAGGGGATCTTTTAGAATTTCATAAAATATTAATTTATAATAAATTTAATCTAAATTAAAATCCATCAAAATTTATATTCAATAAATGAAAATATATTATAAGGTTTTAATCTCCTAAAAAAATATATTGTATACATATTTTTGTGTTATTTGAAACCTTATCATTTTGATTAACCCATCGTTTAGACATTTTAATTTTGACACTAGTAACAAGTTTTTCAATATTAAGAGAATGATGTTTTTATATATAAAGTTTCAATTATACAATAAATGCAAATTTTATGATATTTTTTACCATATCTCTTCCCATTTTACTTATTTAATATTTATCTGATTTCTAAATAATTTAATAATATATTATTTTCACAAAATATCATAACTGTCAATTTTGGAACTATAAATTACATTCATTTTAAGAAAATAATTATAGAAAGATAACAACAACAAAATTCATTTAATAAATATTTAATATTAATTTTAACCTATAAATTTACTTTTACACTTTAATTAAATCAAATTATATTTATTTTAAGATTTAAGATATCATTTAATTGATTTTTAATTACATTGAATAATTATAAAGTCATTAATTTTTTATTATTTATAATAATAAGTATTCCATAAAAACTAAAAATAAATTTCCATGATGTAGATAAATTTTTTATATTTTATAATAACATACATAGTTGACCATATATTCAATAGAACCCCATAATAAAAATATAATACTTATTAAAATAAAGAGTGTGAAATTTTCTCTCCCTCTTTAATTTTAATTATATCCATGTCTTTTCAGGGATCATTTTCCATTAAATTTTTAAATTTATATTATTATGTGTTCATGGTTGAATTAATTTCATAAAATAATTGTTTTGTAAATATATGAGGTCTTTTAATATTACATATGACATTATTTTTCACATAAATTACCTAGTTTTATCTTTACCATGGTAAAAAAAATTGCGAACTTACTATTCATATTATCCATAAATAAAAGGGACCTTTTTACAAAATTTGGAACTTTTTATTTAAAATATGTAATCTATTTTTCTTAATTCAAATAAAAAAAATCTAAAATTTATTTAAATTTTTTCACATTGATGGAATATAGAAAAAATTATTTGAATTAAAAACATCCAATTTTTTGACATGTTTTTATACAAATATTTAACTTCAAAATTATTTTAATGAGATAAATTATATTAAATTATAAAAAATTGATCTAATTATACATTTAAAAATAAAATAAATAGTTTAACACTATAAATTGTTTTATGAAAAAAAAATTTATCAAGTAAAATTCGGTATTGTTTACCGTACATCAAAATATGAAACTTATCAGAAAAATAATTGAAGTAAGACAATGAAAATTATGATATTACATATTCAAATAATAAATTTATTTTTTAAAATATAATTAATAACAATTTCAATAATTATAATTAAATCACGAGTGTCGTAATGAGGTTGGAAAACTTATTTTTAAACAAATACTTCATTCATGCGTAAAATTATATTTATAAATATTTGATGTCCAGAAAAAAATAAGATTAATTTTAAACATTAGATTCAAAAATATATATATATCATTAATATAATTCAAAAATATTTTTTTTTTATTTCTATAAAACACACATCGTTACATTTAAATAATTTTTTAGAGAAAAATTTCCTTTTATTTTAAATTCGGTATTACATTAATTTATAATTAATTAGTGAAAGAATTATGTGTAAAACATAATTTCATAATTTATATATTTATATTAAAACCATCCATTATAATTGATGGGCTATAATTTTTATGTTTAAATAAGAAAAATTATATATAATGGTTCAATGAAACTCAGTTTTTCATGTTAAGAATACTAAGACGACGTTACATGTAGCATAAACATAAATTGGTGTAGTGTATAACAGAATACATCAATATAAATTAATTTACTAAAAAAATGTTTCAAAATAGCCTAGGGTGTTACACAAACTCTTGCGCTATCTAGGCCACCCCATGTTAAGTTTTAACTAGTTTACCCGATGCTATATGGGACTCCCAATGTTAATATATAGCAGCCTTTCACTCTGATATCTAGTCACCCTATTCTTTGATATAACATGATTTTAAATTTATATCCGGGCCACCCCAAAATAAAATATAATGTACCATATAATTATTAACAATATTTATTCTTTTAATCATAAATAATATAAAAATTCATTTAAATTACTAGAGATATCATCTTTGGATGTCAAATCACACTTTATTTTAAAATGAATATTTAAAAAATAAAAAAACTGAACATAAAAATTATTTCATTTCTTTTTAAAATAACCATCAAAATTTTTAAATGTGGAATCAAATTATTAAAGGATCATGATGGTTTTAAAAATACACGCTACTATAAAAGTAAAAAAATAACCCTTCAGTATTATTGTTAGAAAATTATAAAAGAACCACTTTTAGAAAAAATATATAGAATAATATCAAATCATTTTGTAAAAAATATAATATGATCAAAAATTTAATAAAACAAATAATATACTGTAATTTTTTTTTGAATCATTATGAGATAACATGAACATATAATAAAGGTTTTTTTCATCTAAAATTTAAAAGATAATTTTTTCAAAAAATAATGTCACAAATAAATAATATCTGAATGAAAATTTAATTAATAAAATTAATTGAATATGTGTTTCCTATAAAAATATGGATAAAAATTTGTAAATAAAACATAATATATTTAATTTTCATTTCACACATATTATTATCATGAAATAATCAAGAAGTATAATTTTAACACTAACATTGAAATTGGGTAATGAAATCCCTTACATCGCATTTCACTTACATAAAAATTTTCAAAAATCATTTATAATTGTTTTAATAATTATATTAACTCATTACAGAACAATATTTATATTTATATTGTCTTTTTTGATGATTTGAAAACATATTATGACCCATCAATTAATAATATTTCCTTATTGTCATGGTTTCACATGAGTTTGTTTCATGGTTTCATGATTAGTTGATTTGTGTATAATTGTAGATGTCCATGAAATATGGGATTAGGACTATAGAATTTGAAGGAATTGGTATAAATGAATTTCCATTAATATGAATAATTTATTATATCATCTTTATTTCTATTATGAGGATGATTCATTAGGGAAAATATTAATGATTATTGTTTTGATTATTATGGTAGTTATTCCGATCACCAAAAACAATTATCATATTATTAAATATTATAAATTTATATTAGTTAAATAAAATTAAATAGGTTGAAATATACATATTTCAATATTATTTTACAATAATTTCACTTTTATGACTAGCCATGAAGGCGATATTAGAAAATGAAAAATCATTATTCACGGAGATGGTACACTGATATATTTTAGACAATAGTTTTGTTTCATTGAATAAGATGAGATGATAAATAAAATGGATCTGATATATTTCATTATGGACATAATAATCTAGTATATACCTGATTCTAGAGTTATCACTAAATGACAGATGAAGTAGGGGGAGAAAATAAAATCAAAATTGAAATTAAAAGTGGTACACGGAGAAAATTACCTCTTCCAATTATATTTCTGAAGAATCAATTCTTTTTTAGTCAAAATGTGGAGGTGATGGTGGAATTTATACATTAGGAGTTGTGGGTTTTAAGTTATTAAATAATAATAATTTTATATTTCAATCCATGCCCATTATAGTGGAATTGAAATCCATGACATTGGAAGAATATTAATATTTCATACACTATAATGGTTTGATAAATTTATCAAAAAACTAGTAATTTTTATTGGTATATTAAGGTTTTACACTTATAATCTTTAAACTATTACATTGTTTCACCAAGTCCTCGGTAAAGTAATTTTTTAACAAATGTAAATTTTTACACCTAAAAAATAATTTGACCTTAAGAACTGATTTTTTACTTTATTATTACAAATATATAATCCATTTTACATAATTAAATTCATATAATTTGTAAAATTAGATTTAAAATTAATCATGTAGACAAAATGAAAAGATATGTTTAAAAAGATAAAAGATTGAAAAATTGTAATGTTTTTATAACAAGATTCAATGCTTAAATAATTATAATTTGAAAAATTGATTTTATTGATTTATAATTGAACTAATTTTAATTTTAAACAAATTTAAAATATTATTTAACTATATAATTAATTTAGACAAAAAATAAGTTATAAAATAAAATTTAGCATTTCAAACTATTAATAATAAAATGAAACATATCAGAAATATATCAAAAACTCAACCTAAATATATTTTGATTTTCGATCTCAAAAAATAAAATTTATTTTGTTAAAATAAATTTTGAAAATTTAGAAAATTTAGATTTAAAACATGTGTTTCATCAAAAGGTGGCAAAATTACATTTTATAAAAAAGTATCTTTTATGCTTAAAATATGATTAATTCATATCTTACGCCAATTAAAAATATTGGAATAATATCAAAAACATATTATTGATTATATAATTTATAAATATCATTAATATAATTTTAGTAATAGTGATTAATTAAATTTATGAAGATAAAATTTCATTATCAGTATAAAATAGTTTATTTGAAACACAACATTTTTATTATGTGGGATTTTATTTTCCTTAATAATTAATTGGTAATAGGTTAATACATTTTATAAACACGAGTAAACTGTATTTTCATAATTTATTTATTAATGTAATTCCCTCTTTCACAATACCTAGGTAAAACTACACAATTTAAATAATAATATATTGTCATTTTTTATGCACAATGTGGTGTATCTTGTTTGAAATTTTACATAGTTTTTATTTTTTAAAATCATAGGATGTTACATTCTGTCCAATATTAAAAAAATACCTTCAATTGGATCCTATGATATAAAAAGGAAGGTTTTTCTATTTTTTAAAAATACCTTTATTAACATCCCACATCACAGAAAAGGCTCAATAATTAATCATTAGAAAAGAGAGAAATGAAAGTATAAAGGTCACTTGAGATAACACATACTAGGATAACATGTTGTAAAACATGTAAATGGAAGAGAAAACAGCTCTCAAGGAAAAAAATAGACACTGATAGAGAACATTATCATGGGAATTTCAACCATAATAAAACCAAAAATAGGTGATGGGTAAAAATGCCAATGTTATATGTAAAATAGTAAGGTTTTTAATTTTAAAACAATTTTCCTAAAATTTAGGAATTGTTTTACTAGCATGACTATGAAAATAAGGAATCATACTTACATAAAAATAATAATTTCATCATTTATCAGTTTCCACCACAATCGCATCATTTTTCATAATAATGAGTATACAAGATGAATTTTCACAATTGAAATATCCAAATCAAATATTATGGATCATAGAATCTAAAAACAATAAAAATATATTCCTTTGATAATTTGGAATTAACTGAATCCAAAATGGTTATTTCAGGATAAGATAATTACCCAAAAATAAAAACAATTATATATTTAAAAACTACATTAATCCCCAAAATTGAACAATAATATCCAATGTTGAACAATGACCATTTAATAAATACCTTTACATAATTTTCATCAAAATAGAACAAAATATTATTGGAATGCAAAAATTAGAAAAATTTGATCACGTAGACATTAATTATAAATTTATCCTTTTTTTGCTGAAATAAAATCAATCACTCATAATGTATCATTCCAAAATATCAATTTTTAGAAATCGTATATTTTCTAAGTAATATTACTATTTCAGCAATAACTATATTTCAACAATAATATTTTATTTTATTCCAAAATATAATTCAACCTTTATACCTAAAATAAAAATCCCATAGTATTCTATTTACCTTTATTATATAGGGTTCTATTACTACTAAACATCTTCTAAAATAACATTAATCAATAAATCACCAAATCATATTCCAATTCTATAGAAATATGTCTGATGATAGATATGATACCCACATAAAATTTTTTAATCATCAATACTTTCATTTTACTAGAATGAATACTTTATACTAACCAAGACATCATTTAGGCCAGTGATATGTGATGCACTCTTATTACCCTTCAGTCATGGGTTTGATCCCCACTTCCTTGCAGGACGTGAAATGTTTTCACCCATCCTATAGGTTGTCCTTTTTTAAAAAACAATAACAATATAATACTTCAAAAATTTTATAATTTTGATATATATCTTCAATAATAACCTTCATGTATTCTCACTTGAAATTTTATCTCATGATTTTTATTTTTCATCTTAAAATGTATAAACCCATAATTACCTCAAAATCAGATATCTTACATTCAAAACATACTACCAATGTTTTCAAAATTATGTCCAAAAAAAGTAAATGAATTTTACATGAAATAAAATTTTTATATCATAAAATTATGGGTTAGATATACATTAAAAAATATCTTCATTTTAAAATTTTTATGGCATCTATTACATCTACCATATATTTCCAAATTTAGGAAAAAATGTATTTTGTAAAAATCCTTAGGCATTACATGTTTCACATAATATTTATAAAATACCATTATATAATAATTTTTTTAGAGTCAATACATAAAAACATCCCTGATCCAAATTCCATATTAAACCATTAATAATGCTTCATCACAATTTCCTTCAAATATTATTCCTACAATAAAATATTTGAATTATATCATAATTATTCATCAATATCAACCCAATATGTTGTACACATAGAACATAATAAAAAATTTATTACCTTATTTAAAAACATTAATAATTCTATGATATCCCCTTTATAATAAACATGAATAAATTAAATGTTCATTTACTTTATGAAATCACCCTTTTTGTTAATGTTAGTAAAGAAGAAACATTGAAATTGAATGAAAAAGATACAATGAGAAGTAAACTTTTAGTACAAATGAAAAGTTATTAGACATGCCAAAACATTTCATATTAGTGATTTGAATACTAATAAATATGTAGAAATAAATTGAACATTATTTTTCAATAATATTAATAATCATATCCTCTGTAAGGGGTAAGTATGTTTTGAAAGATATCTTCTCTTACATCTGGATAAATGATCCTTAATATATAGAAATGAACATCATTAAAACAAGAAATTAATTATTACAGTTAAAAATGAAAATAATCCTTTTAAATATAATAGCTATAGAAACTATATAAAATTTAAATAATCAAATATTATCTAAATCCAATCTCTAAACATATCATTAATATCCTATATATACATTTTTTTATCCACTAATGGTGATTATAAAACTTCGAACAATTTTTTATAATTAAATACTTAAACACATGATTATAATTATATCTCTTAAGAAACATATACGACTAAACATCACTATCTCTAAAGTTGTATAAACCATTATATGATACACAATGTAATGATCTGGCCTTAAATTATATATATTCTAGTTATATTGATCTATGATTATATTTCATCAATTTTCAAATTAATTTTAGGTATATATTTTTAGATAATTAGTAAATCTAGAAAAAAAAAACACCTAAATTAAAAGTGGATTCTTATAATGAGTATTAATTGATTTCACCAAGTAAACCCTTTTAAAATTAATCATGTTACCTCATTATGTGAAATATTTCTTGTTTTCCCATTATTACCATCCTTGTATCTATTCTTTCTTAAATACGGTGAAAAAACATTAATGACATGTTATGGGAACCAAACATCACTGAGGTACATGATGAAATTTAATACAACAGTGTAGTGAAAATCCAAAAAACATTTTCTAAAAACCTACATTTTTATTTAGAAAAAATAATAATCTATTAAAAAATATGAATATATTTCCTTTTTAATTTTTTTTATTTTCATCATAACCCATTAGAAATAATATGTTACATTTTTATGTAACATGAGACATAATTTTAAATTTTACACTAACAAGATGTTTTCTGAGCTTACACGGTGTGATATGAACCACCCAATGTGAAGCGATAATGGTCTTATCTAGAACTATATGGCCAACCCCATGTTAATCTATAAGGGGTTTTCTAGGTGATATGTGGTACACCCCATGTTATTCCATAATGGTTGTTCCTAAAACTATATATTCCACCCCATGTTTAATCGTAATATATCAAATAATTGATAAAATATTTTTATGATTTTTATCATAAATCATTTCAAAAACTCATTTAAATTCATAGGAAAATATCATTTTCAAATAAAATTACCCTTTATTAAAAAAATGAATTTTAAAATCAAAAGACTTCAAACATCATAAAAAATCATTAACATTGAATATTACCAAGAACATTTATAAAATAATCATCAATGTGTTTAATCATCATTTTGTAGGGAAAAATTTAGACATTCCATATAAGTTTAAAAAAAATTCCTTCCGAATTTTTATCGGATCAGTCTCAAATAACAACTTTTACAAAAGGAAAAATATTAATAATTTCAATTAATTTTTTATAAAATAAAAAATTACTGAAATTTAATTAAAACAATGATATAATAATATTACGAAAACTTAATCAATTTTATAAAACAAAAAAATTAATGAAAAAAAAAGTTTTAGGTAAACATTAAAATATTTTTTTTTAGAAATGTTCTTCTAAATATTGTCTCAAAGAAATTGTAATTAATTAAATTAATTGAATATGTGTTTGAAATATAAATACAGTAAACATTACTTTAAAAAAATAATGTATTCCGAATAAGTTTAATTTTAACCCAATGATTGGAAGTTGGGTTATGAAATCCCATACGTCACATTTGAATTCCTTAAATCGTGAACAAAAATCCACTATAACGGTTTAAATAATGATTTTAAATAATTATAGAATAGTATTAATATTTATAATACCTTATTTTTTTATCTTATAACATATTATGGCCCATTAAATAATAATATTTCATTATTTTCATGGTTTCTCGTGCGTTTTTTCGTTGTTTCATGATTGGTTCATTTGTTCATATTGATGGATGTTCTTGTAAAACTAACTTATAACTACATATGTGAAATGAAATTGTATTAATTAACATTCAGTATTATTAATTATCCCATATAAAATTTTTCATTCATATATGTGGTTGATTCATTAGTTAAAATGCTAAATGATAAATTTTTAGATTATTTTGGTTGTTTTTTCAACCATCATAAACTAATTTAGTACTAATTATGATTATGTCTGTTGGTTAGTTATGAAACATAAAATATGTTAAAATATACCAATTTCAATATTATTTAACTGTAATAAAACTTTTATTACAATCTAGTTATTTAGTAATGGAAAAAAAAATATTCACAGAGGTGGTAAACCAAAATAATTTCGACAAGAGGTTTGTTCCATTGAATAAAGGGAGAATATAAATGAATTATATATGATATATTCCATTATTTATAATAATATATTATATAAATTATTATATATTTATAATTAATTTATGGATGAGGAATTTTTGGATAAAATGGAAAAAAAATTAAATTAAGAGAGGTAATTTGAGAGAACTTCCTCTTTAATATCACCTACTTTTGAAACTCTTGAGGACCATATATTTGGTATTTTTGCTAGACCAGTAGCACATGGAAGTTTTTATATTGGGGAGGATATGTTTTGGAAGATATTTTAGAATATTAAATGCTTTATGATTCAATATAGGGGGATGAGGGGTTGTATTTATACTTGAGTAGAGTTTGGTTTTGAGGGATTAAATAATGATTGTTTTATAATTAAATCCAACCACCTTGAGATGGAATTAAATTTCATTAATTTGGATGAAAATTAATATTTATTTTACCTTTATGGTCTTGAAATACTTCAAATATCCATAAACATTTGTAGATTTTTTGTGTTTTAAGCCTTTATCCTTTTAAAATTTAACCCATTTCATGTTTTACCAGAATCGTTGTAAATATTTTTTTCCCACGTAAAATTTTTTATACATAAAAATCGTTTTTAAAATAAAACAAAATTATTTATTATTATATAAATTTATTTAATTTTATCTATATGTGATCACATAATTGGAAAATTTTCATTCAAAATTAATCCAAGAGACATAATCAAAAAGCATGTTTTTTAAGTGTCGAGTAAAAAATAATTATAAGTTTTTATATCTAATTTCAATGTGAAAATGATAAAAACGAAAAAAAAAATTAGATTTATTGATATATTATATAAAAAATTATACAATAAAACTATGTTTAAATATAATTTTGTTATATTATTAAATCATAAAAAAGTTGTATTAAATAAAATGCAGCATTTTCCCTATTCATCAAAATATAGAAAATATCAAAAAAAAAACAAAAACTCACTATGGTAATTTTCATATTATGATATCAAAAATGAAGTTTAGTTTGTCAAATTTCTCTAAAATAGTGAGAAAATTTAGATTTAATACCAATGCGTCATCAAAATATGGAAAAATGGGCTTTTTAAAAAAATATAGCATTTATACTTAAAATAAGATTAATTATTATCTTAAGAATATCCCACCTATTGAATGTTTTAAAGAAAATAAAAATTATTGAATATAAAAAATATAAATTTTGTTAATTTAATTTTATTAATAGTTATTAATTAAATTTATTAAGATTAAATATCATTATGGGCATAAAACGGTTTTTTATAAAAACACATTCTTTTTAATCAAATGTTCTTTTTAATTTTTAATTAATTGGAAACTGATGAATTCATTTCATAAAAATGAGAAAACTGGATTTTATTATTTTAATTAATATAATTGATTCCCTCCACTACAATTTCTTGCTGATTACTATCACATATAAATAATAATATTTAGTCGCTTTATTAAGATCGATGTATTGTATCTTATTGGAAATTGAAAATATTTTTTCCATTTTCATGACTTGGGATGTTACAATCATATATTATAAATTATATAAAAATAATATCAATTAATATCCCAACAAAATAATTAAAATATTCTAGGAATATTATGTTGAATTAGATCAATAAAAATAGGTGGTTCATTAGTCAATCCAAATGGAATTACTACAAACTCATAATGACCATACAGTAGTTGGGAAGATTTATTTTGTATATATTCCTTTGTTAATAATAATTTATTATACCCATAATGAAGGTAAATATTTTAAAAATTATGGATTTTATGAATTTGATGTAATAAGTCATCCATACAAGGAAGAGGAAAATTGTTCTTTATTGTAAAAATATTTGTTTTCCTATAATTGATTCATAGGCTCAGGGGTCCATATTTCATCGAAAGAAATATAACAAGGGATAACCTGGGTAAAAAAGTAGGGAATATAAATCCATTATCATAAAAATAATCAATGACACAACTTCAATATTTAGGGAATTTCTAGGTAATTAATCATTAAATACATTAATGTATTCATAAAAAATAGTTACTTAGTCAATTTGATTATTACATTCTCTATCCATATATTGTGTTTGGTATTCCACCACAAGAATCTCAATCAGTGGATGTATGGTGGGTGGATCATGTTATGCCTCATATGATGACATCTCTACTTGAAAGATACAGAATTCTATATCTTCATCATGAATAATAATTTTCATCTACTTTTATTACATTTGTGCATCACTTTTCAGATAACATTTCAAACCACTGATTATTTCGAACTCCACCAAAGGTATAATAAAAAGGATTCTGAACAAGGAACATTTATGTGTTATACTGAGGAATTCAGAAACATCCTTGTTGCAATGAGACATCCAATACTATTTTTGACTCAAAACTCCCTTCATATACTACTTGGTAAATATATAATTTTTATCAACACCTTTGAAGATAAAAATTATAATGAGGATCCATAATCAAATAAATAATTAGCGAAATTATAAATTATTATTATATTTTCTACAAGAACATAATTTTTTATTTGTACCATTGATGTAGTGATCACTTGACCTAGTCCTTCTATCTTTTGCCTCAGTAGTGGTAGTTTCATTTAATGCTTCAGGAATTCGTTTGAATCGTAAAAAATCTCCCTATAGTTGAAACACTAAATATTTTTTTTTATTTCCTCCCTTTTCATTATTCTTCTTAATGAGCCTTATCATCACAAATATAAAAACCACAAAAGGCTATAATTTTTTTCCACGGATGATTCTATAAATTATTATCATATGAGAGAAATTTCATTGTTATATTTTTCTTATTTTATGCATTCCCTTCATCATAGAGAACATTAGAGCACATATTTCCTTGATTCACCTTTAATATATTCTAAATACATAATTATTTCCCTATTTTTATGGATGATAAAAATATTTTAATCATTTGATTAAAATATTTCAGGGACCAACGTGATTTGGAGACGTGGTTTAATCTGTTCAAATAATTGGCCAATCATTCATTTTTTGTAGTTTGCATAATCAGTAGCATACCTAGCCAGCCATGTAAAAGTATCATACTAATGTAAAATAATTTCATCTTCATTTTCAACTGAGATAAGTAAATGTATACTAATTTCATTTTGTATCTCAATAGGTAAATAGTTTTCAATGAATGCATCTTTAAATGTTTTACCACCCCTGTCTTCTATTTTTCCAACATCCCTAGGATTCTAGATTAACAACTACAATTGATTGGTATCACATGGGAAAAAATACACAAAAAAATTAACCTTTTAATTTTAATCAAATTCCATGGCCATAAATATATTCTATAATGACCTAATTTATTTTTCAGCTACCATTGGATTAGTAGAAAATGAAAATGATCGGTACTTATGTCATATGAGTTGATCTAACAAAAGAGATTCATATGGTGGAACAATTTAATGATCTATCTACGAAATGCTATTTTTCATAATCGGATTAGGCTACCCTAATAGATCCATGATATTATTAGTTCCAATACCATCTATATTTTCTTTCCCAGCATAGAAATCTCTACATTTTCCATATTTATTAATAAAATTATACGCCATTTTTATACAATTGAAAATACTAGATCAACTTATAAAATTATATATTTTAAATAATAATATATAATTATATTCATGGTGTAAATATTAAAATAATATTTTTATAAAAAATACGCATTCTAAATCTCAGAATCATAACACATGCTTCCATTGGGGTAATTATTAATTTAGAATCTATTATTAGGGTTTTTAAATAATATCCGAATTATGTGAAGAATATCCATTATTACGGTCGAACCAATTGGGTAATAAGGCTTGTTATCCTGCAATACATGACAATCAGTTGAAGCCTAATTTTTCCTTTCGGAGTTATTACCCCATGGTAAATCTGTACCAGAACCATATCAACCTATAATATCCAGAAAGGGATGTATTGTTAGGATAAACCATATAATCACTTCATTATCATCATTTTATTATGTTATTTATATATGTTCTCAATTTATATCATAGGGTTATATTTCCAAATTTATTTTTCCTTAATTTAGTTCCCAATGTTGCTACTAAAATTTCTCTAATTCCAACATTAATTACGACAACATTAGTATTATAATTCCATTACATACTTTATTACAATGAAATATATATAATTGTTCAAATACCAACAGACCATTCAGTTTAGCAGTTTTGGAGAACTGGATAAAAACATGATACCTTTTTAAACATTATAATGTCAAATAAATAATAATAAAAATTATATTCTAAACATCCCTAAAATTCATTCAAAGTATTCATCTTCAAAACATGTGGAAATGAAACAAAATAATGGTGAAATTAATTACTTCATAGTGGTAACATAAAGTATACTCTATCATAAATCAATATAAAATAATCATTATTCAATGGTAAAGAACTAATCAAAAATTTCATTTAATTAATAATATAAATAACACAATTGGATTGGGCATTATTGATATAAAACGGTATATTACAAAAAGCTCCTTGCATTTAATCTATAAACAAATAAATATATTCGCACAAATATTATATCATTAATAAAACATCATTGATTATAAAAATAACTGACTTAATAATAATGTAAATTAATAATTATTGAATTTCATGATCTCATGAATCATGATACCTCTACTGTCAAGTCCTTTTATAACACAATTTAAAATTACAAGTAAAAACCCATATCATTAGTCCAATTGATCAATTTCCTGAGACCTATCCATGAATTTCTTGAAAATCAATAACCAGGAACCACCTGTAAAAATTTGTAAAAATAATTTTTTAGATTTATAATAAAAATTTTAATTTATGAATCAATATGCATTGTCAACAACTATCGATACTGAGTAATGAATAAGAATTTATCAATATTTCCTTAGTTTATCAAATAAAATTCATTGTAATCATGTGATATAAAATTTTAATATTTATTAGGATGTAATAATATATATGATAAAAATAATATTTATAATTAAGATAAATGTATCAAAAATTTAAATAATATCCCAATAAGGTTATTATTTCATGAGAATGGTAACAATCACCGAAGAATGTGAGATCTATGAAATGTTTTTCCTAATTTGTAACATTAAATTTTTTAAACATGAAGAATAAAAATGAAATAAACAATTAATAATCCTTAATAAAGAGTTATTAATGTTAAATACATATATGTTTCAGTATATACACCATATAAATGTGAATAGGTGCTTCTTAAAAATTAATTTTCAATGAAATAAATATTAAGACGAAATTCATTATCTCATGATTTCTTTTATCTCAACACGATTTAACCACATTTATAATGATATTAATAATTTTATTAATTTATTATATAATAAAAATAATTTTTATAATTTCATATGTGATCATATTATTACGTTATACCACCTATTTGTCAATAATATTTCATTTTTTCATTATTTTGGGGGTGATTCCCATTCATTCCCTTGAATTTATTGACATTAATGTTTTGGTTCATGTGAATTTTATATAAAGAAACCATATATAGAATTATAATATTGTTATAAATATGATTTTAATAATGTACATACATTATTATGATCATCCCCAAAAACTACATTGGGAAAACAGACCACATTTCTTCGTAGAGAAGGTAGGTCATACGTACGCGAGAGAGATTATATCATTCCCTTGATGTGTGAAAGCGCAAGTGTGTATAATATATATTAATTTTTATATTTTAGATAATTTTTTAAATATCACAAATATTCACTAAATTTACCCGTCTTGCTTCTTTGAATGAATAAGTGAAAAACAAATCACTTCACTTCGTAATGTGTTATTCCTTCGTACACACTAGCAATGCGATTGTATTTTAAATAGAATGAAATGTATGATGTGATATGTGATAATATAATTAATTAATTATTAATATTTAATAAATATTTTTTAAAAAATTAATTTAATAATTATATCCATCTGTGAGAGTTTTTTATTTGAAATGGATTATATTGGATTGTGAGGCAATAGACCTCCATACACATGATTGGCCATTTTTTTACCATTAGATAGAATATGATATGTATATAGTTTATTACATTATAATAATAAGAAATAAGTATAAATTAGATACCTATTATATTATACTAGTACGTTGTAATAACATTTTATGGAGGTTGATGAAAAAAATAAAATAAAAATGATTTTTTAAGAACAATTTCTATTCTTCATATGATATCTTTAGGTTTTTAATAAAATCATTCATGGGATGGATTTATGATAAAAACCTGATCTTGGATGTTATTAAAGGTATAATTATGTTATTTTTGTAAGTAATTTCTAAAAAAATTCAAATGGAAGTGTGGTGAGGGGAGGAGAGGGGGAGGCTTTTTATAACAGGAGTCGATGACACACAAAGAATAAAAGGAAGTAATCAATTAGATAAATTTTTTTAATCATTATGAATGACTCCAAAATGATTTATTATATTCCATTGAATTCCAAAACTTTTATATATGTTCATAAAATAGGGTTTTGACAAGTTTGAAGGTCATTATATCCATGATTCTTTTAGTTTAACACATGGAAAATCAGTTCTTACCTTAACCATCATATTTAATTTCTACAACTTTTACTATTTATAATGCTCTAAAAATATGTTGATTATATCATAAAATATAATATATAATGATTTTAAATATTTTAAATATTTTTTCTTATTCAAATCACCTAATTTTCATAAATTTAATTTAAAATTATACCTATAAATGTGATGAAAAGGTGGGTGGTAAAGAAAAATTTATAATATGTATTGAAGGTTTTAATATCAATATTGCAGATGAAATTTATTACACCAACCTAAATTTTAATCATAATAATATAATTGATCTTATTTTATTTTTAAAAAATTTAATATATAATTTATATTTTCATGTAAATTAAATTAAAAGTCAGTTTTTATTAAAAAGGAATTTTTCACCAATCATTGAAAAACTAAACCATTTCAAAAAAATACAAAAAATTTACCCTATGATAATTTTGATATGATGATTTCAAAAATTATTTTCATTTATAAAATATTTTTTCTAAACGTTTCAAAAAATAATTTTATTTCTAGTTTTCTAGAATCGATGAACTTGTTTTCTTTGAAAAAAAAATGTTTTTAAAAAAAATCGTTTACATTAAGATAACTATTATTTTTCTTTATTGTAAATAGATTATCAATGAACATGTGTAAAATATATTTTATAAAATTTTACATTTTATTATTCAAACCAACCAACTTAATGTCTAGGTTATAATTTTCATGTTTAAATTTTATTTTAATAGTTTATCAAGATTCGTTTAAACTCAATTTTATGTGAATCTCAAGATATCAAAAAGACTGAATTTATTTAAAATATTATAAATATTAAATTCTAAATATTTCACAAAAAACATGACGTGTGGTAGAAGGAACGACCTTATGCCACACCTATAACAAGATAAAGGAATCAATTTCGTGTTGTAAGTATGAAAATTTATTAGAATGACTACATGAAGGAATGAAGTCACCACGAATAATGTTTATCTACCATATGATGAATGTGTAGTTATTCTATAATGATATAAAACATTAATTATTTCAATTGAATTTTTTTTCACTCAACTTATTATGATTAAGATACCATAAGATGGGTCAATTGGTCATGCATCCGATTTGCAAAATAATTTTCACATTGTCTTCAAATCCAATAGGATTTGTGATTTCCACCTAAAAAGTTCAATCTACGTCATAGAAACATTGGTTGAAAATTTATATATTAGTACAATGTTTAATCCTATTTTTTATCTTTTTAAATTTATTAATATTTTTAATTGGCTAACCAAAGATCATTATTAATGAAAAAAGGGAGTGCATTACATTAATTAAATTGTTTCATTCTTCTATATGGTGGATTACTATTTTAATTAATTTGTAATTAATATTTAATATATATTATTTAGTTAGTAATGTGGGTTTTTTTAATTTGGTAATTAATTTTTTTGTTGAATAGTGCATTATGTATGTTGAAATACACGTCTTAATTTTCATATTTCCTTCTATAGTTTTGACTAACTTTTTGTGTTAAAATTTTCCAATTTCATTCTACTCATTTTTTTACCATTTTGAAAATCATTTGTGAACTAAATGTTTCAGAAATCATCTTATATTAAAAAATTAATATAAATTTTAAATTAGTATAATGTAATTATCTTGTGTGTGCTCTGAGTTATATGATTAAATTACTTTTAGTTAACCTACTACCCTTCAAACATTAATTTTCACTAATGCATTCTAAAAAGTTTTTTTAATTATATTGTAGTTTACATTTCGCATATTTATATTTAACATTGGGATAAATTACAGGTTTTATATGTGTGGGGGATTTATTCTTCGTGTATTTAAAAATACTAAAACTATGTACACATCAAAAACTCCAATTTTTTTCAAAATTTTATTTTTCAAGGTTCCTTTATAAAATTCATCGGGTGGTATATTTTATGAAAAATGAAAGGTGTTTTTTAAATATTGAGGATGTTAACCCCACCATCTTTTAGGACTTATTTATGATCATCATGTTATTTTCATCGTGAAAAAACATTATTTTGATAAATATTTTTAAGTGTAATTTACAATTATAATTGAATTTCATCTTGTATAGTTGATTGAAACTCTTATTATAACATCCAAATGGTTTAAATAATTTTTTATTAATTATTTACAATTTCTAAGTGTAAATTTTCATTTTTAAATTAATACAATTTCATCCAAGGGTGTGTTTGATTAATGTTTTGTTCCAAATTTCTCTATGTCTATCTAATTAGAGGTAAATAAAAGCATAATATTTTTAGCTATATTAAAATGTAATTTTGTTTAATTATTTTAATAAAAATTAAATTTCATTCATTTTTACAAAATAGAAAACCAAATTTACACTAACAAAATTTATATTTGAAATCACAATAACATTGACTATTTTGTTAATCTATGAGGTGAAATTATATTTACAACCAATTAATTCTGGAAGATTTATTTTTCAACTATGAGACTAACATTCATCCACTGAATTTGAATAATGTTTTATCTGATGAAAATATATATATTAAATGTGGGGTAATTTTATGTTTCCTTGTTTTATATAATTTTCTGTGTATTGGTTATGTTTTAATTGGTGTTTTAATGAAATTTTTTTCATTAAACGAGTAATGACTAAATACTTATTTATTTTTTGTGACAAATTTTATTCGTTTAATATTTTGATGAATACCAGTTTTTTGGTACTCTTATTATAAATAATTAATTAGTCTCATTTTTCATTTAATTTATTAAAAAAATCATTTTGATATTGTAGTTATTATTCATTGAAAATATAATTTTCATGATTTTGGACTTAATTCTATATTTATTCGATGTTGTAATTTTTATTTTCTCATTATTTTTATTTATTTTAATCTTAAATTATATTTATAAATTAACATCTTGAATTTATTTTTTAACTAAGGGTTGTTGTATTTGTGTTTTTAGAAACATTATAAGGATATAATCCCTTTTTGATGTCTTTGTATTGGTAATCTAGAATTCTGATAGGCTATGTGTACCTCCCACGAAGGAATCCAACTTGTGTGAGGGTAACTCTACTGGTCATTGACCAATATAAGGTTCTAATGGAGTTATTATGTTTTTTCAAAAGGAAAAAATGTTATTTGAATTGGTAATCTGAATCATTTTATGAATATGTAAACGTCATCGTGTATCATTATAGATTTATGAAATTGTACCATCACTTATTAAAGGCTACCTAAGGTTACTTCCATCGATTTTTGTTCTACATAAATGTAACTCAAATAAAAATAAAATTACGGGAGACCTAGAATTTGAAACACACATCATAGAAAATATTTAATGATCTATTAGTGATTTATTCATGAGAATATTCTAAGGATATATAGAAGTGATCTAGGGAATCATCAGAATACAAGTTCAAGTGGAGGTATCACGTTATATAATAGGTTCCTAGTTGTCATCATAAGAAAATTAACATGAATATTATGAAGTTCACCTATTTCAATTTCATGTCAATGTCACTATTGGATAGATATATTATCACTAGCTATCTAATTAAATTATTATTTAAAGGATGGATTTTGTTCTAATTTCTATTCTATTTTTCCTGGAAACTAATTTTGAAACCTCTTCTCCAATTAATATATCATTCTATATTTCAAGACTTTGACTATCAATACAAAGGGATGGTCATTATCGTTCAAGTGGGTTATGATCTCGAACCTTTGGTGATGAAGGGAAAATCCTTGAGTCCACCACTAATGAGGGAATCTCATGGTCTCCTGGAAATATGAGTATCATGATGATTATCACATTCAAATTTACTATAAAATTGTAGTAGTAGGGATGTGGAGATATATGAAATATCCTTCAATCAATGTGAGTTTTTATTATCTATCTTCCATGATTTATTTCCCCCTTTTTTCTTTTGGTTTTCATGAATATTTGTCTAACCTTGGTTTAAGAAATTACTGTCCTCATGAATATCACCTCAGCTAATAATAAATTTGTGAATGTGGTTATTTTTTTGATAGATTTCTTCACTGTGGGGAGAGTATTCGTACACATTAATCCAATACATGATTGAGTGATTGACGTTTTATATGAGATATGTGTGTGCATCATGGAAACAACCATGTTCTGGGTGAGGTTGGGAATTGATGATTTATTTCATCAGATGATATATCATTAGTTGTTTCCGAGTGAATAATAAATATATTTTTTTATTATCATTGACTTTATTAAAATTATATTTTTTTATAACATTTTTATTCTTATCGAGTTTCCATTAACTATAATTTAGTTAATAGATAACTAATTATTCATTATATTTTTCTTCAACTTTCAAAATATATATAAACAAGATAACAATTTTGTAGAATCACTATAATATATATTATGCCTCTTATGACCAACACTGAGGTTAGCCAATATGTTATATTTTTATAGATTATAAATGTATCTATGATAGTTTGAATGAAAAAGTTATCATGTTTCATAAAATATTGTCTAAAATTTCAATCACTTAGCTAATATGATTTTAAAACTATATTTTTATATTTTTAAAATTACCTCATTATTTAGATAACTAAGTTATTATTTATAAATATAATTATTAGAGTAATCTATTAAAAAAATCATATTAGTAAATACCTTGATCATAATAAGAATGGGGATTATTTTGATTTTAAACATCATTTTCATGATTATCCAGTAATGACTTGGAAATCCTGTGGCAATTTTCTTCTTAAATGCATGGGAATTTTACGAGTCCACCAAAACTGACGACACATGATTCCGAGGCTCGGTGTGCCCCTAATCAATTTCTAAAGCTTTTTTTCAAGTATGTTCAGTAAATATACCAGCATGATTTTATAACTTTTGAAACGGTGCTCAGAATCGAAATCTGAGGGCACCATTGAACTCGAATTGCCTTATTCGCATAAGGATACATTCAATTCGACAGAAGTGGGTCAAGAATAAAAGTAATATTTTCAGTTTTCATGGAAAATAATAAAATAAAATTTGTTTTGCATTATTTTTATTTGAGCCTCCATGAGGGTGTTTGGAGGTGCATGCCACTGGATCTACAACCTCTTTATGAAGGTTAGAAGTGGGGACTAGCAGGCCTTAACCTCCAATCAATTTTTATAGTGGTGGGGATCACCACGCCTCAACCTCCCATGTAGGGTTAATGTGGTGGGGACCACCCAAGACAAAATAACCTCCAAATTTAAATAATTGGGGTGGGGACCAACCAACCACTATTAATGGGAGGAGAGAAAAATCTTTCAAATCCACTCATTAATGAGGGGGAGCCCCTTGACCTCCTCTACCATTTATGGTGCCACCACCTCCCCTTTAATTCTTTGAGCCAATACATAATTTATTATGACAAATCCTTAAAATTTATTTAGGTGATTCCAATTAAATTAATTCCTCCATTTTGAAAATTGTGCCAATGCATTTATAAGATATCCCAATCTCTTAATATTTTGGATGGAATTTATATTTTGTGTAACTTGGGAGAAGATAGAAAAGTTTCCAACGAAGAATGAAGAATACATTCTTCCAACAAAGAATGTCGGCAACGATCTCCTTCGATCCTCTTACTCATACTCCTACTGATGTGGAGATTCTTCCATGACCGATGTGCAAACTCGGAATTGGAATTGTGAGGTCGACGCGATGATCAGAGATCTCCTTCTTCTTCCGTCTGTGACTTCATCGTTGACCAACGATCAAGGGTAGGGATTATTTTCTTTTTATTCCATGTAATACATTTCTTTCAAAATGAAGAACGTGGTTATGCTTCATTATGTGGGGTGAGTTGTTGACAATCATTCTCTTACCTTGATGAGCCATGTGTTACAACCCTGAACGCGGAGGGTGTGGGCCAAATCACCGTGGCTTGACCCCTTAATCGTTCTTGTTTGTGACGATCATCGGCATAGTGATGTAACAACGAAGAAGCATTGATGGCGACGAAGGGAATAAGAAAAGGCCACACTTCCTGCAGTCTCTGAAAACCGCATCGCCCCTACAACATTCTGGTGCGACGAAAAAACCCTGTCGACCCACGCCGGCCTGAGCAGAACCTAACCGCGCCGGCCAGACCTCCTGGCATCCCGGACTGCCCAACCGCCTCTCTGACACCCACTGGCCTGCCCAGCTGGCCGCCTACCCACCCGACCTCCCGCTGGACCACCCAGTTCCCTGCCCCGACTGCTCGCCGGCCTGGCCGCACCCAACCCGGCCACCCGCCAGCCTGCATAACGCTCTTCCCAGCGGCCTGCTGGCCTGCCTGGCGCCCTGATCGGCAGTCTGTCGGCTAGGCCGTGCCATGCCTGGTCACTCGCTGACCCGCATGCCCCCCCTGCCTGGCAGCCTCTAGGCTAGCCCGGCCGCATCCCATGTGCCTGGCCGAAACGCGCCGGCCCATGCGCCCCGCGCACCCCCTGCAGCCCGAGCTGCACCCTCGCAACACTCTGGGCCGAACCGGCCCCAAGTTTGGGTCGTGCCGCCCACGCAACCCGCTCAGCCGAGCAAATCGGGCCAGGACGAACCTCACAGTCTGGCCCTCCCAATGGGCTGGGCCAGACCCATCAATTCGTACCGGTTCGACCTATACAGTGTCGGCCTAGACCGGTTCGGTCAGACCGGATCCGGGCCCACTACCGACCTTTTTCTTTCCATGGCCATAACATTGGAACCGGAAGACAGTTTGAAGAAAAGTCAGTGGCCGTGGTTTTTTTGTAGCGTGATGGTCCCTTGGAGTTTACCCCACTAGATTTCTGGGTATATTTGAGATACAGTCAGGTTGGATCATTCACGAATCCAATTGGGCCCCGGTACTAAAAGGATAATAACTCACAGACCGTGCATCCAATAGACTCATCGTTTGTTGCGTTGAGAGCTCTATGACGTGGCCGAACTTTGCGATACTTCTACATGGGAATTCTTGATAGTTGAAGTATCGAACCATAGCTCGTGGAGCGGAACCTCTCAGAGACAAGCGATCATAGTGCAGAGAACTAGTAGCTGGATGAGACCTGACGACTGCTGACTCATTCAACTTCAAGTGACTCAACTAGCCCAGTGGGGAGTTCCTTGATGTCACAGCAGATCCATAGTGGAAATCGCCATGGTATCATAGTAGACCCACGATACTTGACAAGATGAGTACCTCAGCAGGATAAGAGGGGGAGCGCCTTGGTGACGCGGTATACCCGCGGTAGGAAGTGCCCTGTTGACACAACAGACCCACGATACTCGACACGAGGAGTACCTTAGCAGTCCATTTTTATTGGGAATCACCTTGGTGTCACGGAAGGCACACTATACTCGATAGAGGAGAAGTTCACCACTTGTTAAGGTTTCGACATTGTGACTGGTGATGTTACTTGATACTACCCCTAAAATAAAATCCCAGTTTGAGGTGAGTCAGTAACATTTATGTTTACCTCATGATTGAGATGTATTACTCGATAACATAGGTATATGTATGGGCATATAAATAATTGAGGATATTAGTTGAATTAATACTTTGTGGTTTATCTTATTGGATCTTGTGAAACATTGAGGTTCTCAGGGTCCCTACTGAGTTTTGTTATACTTACACATGCATGGGTTAAGCATGCACCTCGTTGTGTTGGATGCAGATGATAAACAGTGTTGACCAAGGCTGAGAGCACCAAGACTGGATGCTACCTGGATTTGGACCACACAGTTTGACGGTGCATGGAGGAGACGGAAAAACGTGGATTGTTGTGGAGGCAATCTGTACCTACCCTTTAGAAAGGATTTCCCGGGGGATGATCCCGGAGCTATTTTCTCTTCCTCCAGTGCTTGTACTTTCAGTTTTCTTGTACCTTGCAATTGGGCTTGTATTTACGTCCCTCTTTTACTTTTCAGCACTCCTTTTGTATACAGTTTTATTTAGTGTTCTGTTTCCCACTCATACTCTGTTGTGTGAATTTTCATGTTATAAAGGCAATTCATTCTCAGTTTAGGGATTGCCTACTTTGGTTATAGTCTCCAGCCCCTGGCCTATGGAAGGAGGTCTTGGGTAGTCAAGGAATGGGCCCCTGGGGACATGTTGTGAAAAAATAGTCTCAGATGGAGGTTCTACTACAGAAAATAGGACTATGATCTTTTCTTTGAAGAAACAATGTTAAGGGTACTGAGTATTGTTTTCGGTTCGGGAATTCCATTCATGGTGAAGCTACCGATGTATCAATACACAAGGACCCTGATTACGGATTTTCGACTAAGTGCATGAAAACACTGATTGTGTGTGTGTTTTCAAAGGTTTTTTTTAAGTCAGCTCAACCAGGTCAGCTCACCATGTATAATATTTTGACTGTGTCACATATGATTCTTTTAGGATGCCTCCCCGAAAATGCCCTACTAGAGCCCCGATATTTGTATGCATAAAAATCCCACCGAGCGAGGAGGCCTTAGTGTATGGCCCTTTTCCAGCGGTGGCACCAGCGGTACTACTTTCCCTTGGTCCACTGATGCCACCAGCCCTAGAAACAGACAATGCATGCCGCTTGAGAGTGTTACATGAGTTCCAGCTATAGATGCCACCTAGGATCAAGAGAGAGATGACCTGCATGTAGTTGAGGATTGGCTAGAGGATTTGGTGAGAGTCTTTAGAATGGTAGGGACAACAACAAGCCTTATGGTGATTCTTGATTCCAGCCTTCTATAGGAATTACTGGGAAGACGGTGGACACTGATGCTCCAGGTGCACGATTAGATGACCCTACTATGGGCAGACTTTGAGAGCCTGTTTCAGGTAGAGTTTGTCTCAGCCACCCTATGTGTATTGTAGATATAGGAGTTACTTCACCTAGAGAAAGGCAGTATGACTGTGGAATAGTACTCAACGAGGTACACATAACACCCACTCTAATCCACCGATATGGTATGGGACCCATTATTCTGGGCCCCGACCTTCTAGCAGTGGCCTAGGCAAGAGATTAGGACTTCAATGATCTCCCCCATCTTCCCGATGCAGAAAGCGGTGTTGGAGCGAGCCCTCTTAGTGGAGAGTTTCCTTAATGAGCTGTCTCCAGCAGTGAGACCAACCACTAGTCGACTTTCAGTGGAGTCATAAACAGTTGGAAGTAGACAAATGTCATAGATATCTAAGAAGACCAGACCCATGGGTGGATGATCACATGACTCATAATCAGTTGCGTGGGGCACCCAGGGCAGATACATAAATGTAAGGAGTGGGCTATATTTCTCATGTGGCGGCTAGGGTGACAGGGCTCGTGACTATATGACCCTCCGTTCAGATGATCAACAGATGGTCGAAAAACCGCCCAGGCAAAGACATAGATTCGATCACAGTAGTCTGCAGGGAGCAGGCAGAAGGGGCAGAGGGGTTGGTCGTACAGCTCTCGGTGAGCGATGTTTCGAGGTGTTACCATCACGACCACAAAGAGGTCTACCCCGACCATAGGGAGTAGGTGGACATGGGAGAGAACAGCTCCAGGTAGCTGAGGTTTATGATCACAACACTCAGGAGATGATTCGAGGTACGATCTGTGTCTACTCCACTATAGTTCCAGTTTTTATAGACACAGGTGACATTCAATCGTTCATTGCCACTGCCCTCGTTCGGAACATGGCGATTCTGACAGAGCCATTGGCATGATCCCAACAGACATAGAATCCTACATAATCATACTCGATGATTACACACTGGTGTCGACAGTTTGAGCTTAATATAGGCGGTGAGAGATTCAGTTGGGAACTCCTCATAGCATCCTCGAGGCCTTAGGATGTCATCTTGGGTATGGACTGGTTATCTACAGTCAAAGGCCCAAATCGATTGTATTAGGCGTAATGTACATTGTGTTCACACAGATGGGACCTGGTTGACCTTCACCGATGAGAAGGGAGACTTCGCAGCATAGGATAGACATTCCTAGAGGAGAGTACAACCGATCACTCATCATGTGTCTTGCCTTACCCTCAGAGCAGTTGAAGTGGAATGTCCAACTTATCCTATAGTGGTGGACCAGTACGCAGATGTTTTACCTAATTATGTCTTAGGTCTACCACCTTGTAGATAGGTGGACTGCTACATTTACTTTTACATCAGGAAAACACTGATATCTACACCAACATATCGGATGGCTCCCACTGAGCTTCACGAGATGCGGGTACAGTAAGTGGACTTGTAGGATAAGGGATCCGTCCAGCCCATTGTTTTTCCCTGGGAATCTCCGATTCTATTTTCCATGAAGGCAGATGGGAACATGAGGCTTTGTGTTGAATACTGTTTCCTTAATCATGTGACCATGATGATCAAGTACCCACATCCGAGGATGGAAGACCTCTTTGATTAGATAAAGGGAGAACGGTGGTTCTCAAATATAGACCTTAGATTAATCAATCACCATCTCAGAGTTCAAGACGAGGATGTACAGAAGACAACCTTCAGATGTCGGTATAGAAACTATGAGTTCTTTGTTATGCCATTCGGCATAACAACAACTCTAGTAGTGTTTATGGGACTCATGAACATGATCTTTTAGCCATACCTTGATCGCATTGTCATAGTCCTCATTGACAACATTCTTATCTACTCGACTACTTAGGAGGAGAAAGCCTACCATTTATAGGTAGTACTGGACACAATTTGAGAGCACCATCTTTTTGGTAAGCTCTCAAATTTCTAGTTTTGGATCCGAGAGGTACACTTTTTGGGGCATGTCATCTTGGAGTCTCGTGTTGAAATAGATCCAGCGAAGATTTAGGTGGTACTTGAATGGAAGCCACCCAAGAGTGTGATGGAGGTACAGAGTTTCCTGGGATTTGCTGGGTACTACCGGAGGTTTGTGTTAGATTTCTCCATATTTGTAGCACCACTATCATCCTTGAAGAAGAAGGGGAAACCCTTCGTTTGGTCAGAGAGATGCTAGTAGATCATTTAGGAGATGAGGCAGAAGATGACTAGTTCCCCCATCTTGAGGCTTCCAGAGGAAGTTGTAGGGTACATAGTCTACTACGACGGGTCAGGGACCAGACTCGGGTGTATACTGATACATGAGAAAGAAGTAATCACGTATGGTTCTTAGTAGCTGAGACAACATGAGCTGAACTATTCTACCCATGAACTAGAGTTAGCAGTAATGGTCTTTCCCTTGAAGATGTGGTGACACTATGTAATGGGTGATCATTTTTTCGTGTACTCTGATCACAAGAGTCTCATGTATATCTTCTCTAAGAACTACATGAACTTGAGATAGTGGTAATGGCTTGACTTCATCCAGGACTATGACTTTGAGATATTCTATAATCCTAGAAGGGGGAGCATTGTAGCAGATGAACTCAGTGGGAGATATGGTATACAACGTCTAGGAGAGGCATCAGAGCAGCTAGCTTATTTACAGATATCCATTATACAGAGAGATTGAGAAACTTTCCTTCAGTCCCTAACAGTCACTCCCCTACTTCTTCAACGATTCAGGGAGGCACAACATGGTGATGTTGACTATGAGACACGACACACTCAGATATCCATAGGGCAGCCACCTGATGGATTTTCTGAAGGTGGGGAGCATGTAATCCTTTTCAGTTGACGTACAAGGGTGCCATTGTCAATTCAGGAGGAATTGTTGAAGGATTTCCACACATCCCCTTTAGCAGTACATCCAAAAGTGGCGAAGCTGTACTAGGACATTCGAATAAGGTAGTGGTGTCCATGTATGAAAAAGAAAGTAGTAGAGTTTGTATCTCAATGCCTCACCTGACAGCAAGTTAAGGCAAAGCACCAGGTACCAACAGGATTGGTTCATCCTTTGGTGGACCCAGAGTGGAAGTGGGATGGGATATCCATGGACTTTGTGACAGGACTTCCATGTACATCCAAGGGTCACGACTCGATTTGGGTGGTCGTAGACCGACACACCAAGTCACCCCACATCTTACAAATCAGAGATCAGGGATCAGTAGAGATTTTGGGACGCCTCTATGTGCAGAAGATTGTGCGGATACATGGAGTAACTACTTCTATTGACTCTGATCGTGATGCACTGTTTACTTCTCGGCTATAGAAGGGGTTTCAAGAGGCTTTTGTGATGCAACTTCATCTGAGCACCGACATCCATCCTCAGATGGATGGTCAGACTAAGCACACCATTCTGACCCTTGAGGAAATGCTTCGTGCATGTGTTCATGAATTTGGTTATGGCTGGGAGGACCAGTTACCATTGGTGAGTTTTCATATAATAATAGCTATCACTCCACCATAGGGATGAAACCTATTGAGGTGTTATATAGGCAGCCTTTCAGATCACCCACGTGCTATACTAGCCATGGGGAGTTAGCACTAGTGGGATAAGAGATGGTACAAGATACCACAGAAAAGGTGTAGATCATCCAAGAGTGGATGAAGACTACACAGAAAAGACAGAAGTCATATGTTGATCGGAGACGGAGACATATGGAGTTCGAGGATGGCGACCATGTCTTTCTACGACTCACACCTCGATGAGGTCTATGAATATTTTTCCGAGGCGAAATTTTATCTACGAGATTCATTAATTGTTTCTAGGTCCGCAGCAGAGTAGGCGAGGTGCCTTACTGCCTATCTCTTCCACCTCAGTTGCACTGGGTGCACGCCATCTTCCACGTATCTCAGCTGAGGAGATAAATGCCTATCCCTTCTTACATCATTGACCATGGAGATCTGGATTTTGACTATTGGGTGACTTTTATGGAGGTCCTAGTGGATATTGAGGATCGACAACTATGGGTCCTATGTGTACAGTCGATATCTCTGTTGCTCGTTCGCTGGGACCACGAGAACCTCCAAGAGAGAACATGGGAGCCGGAGGCTCAGATGCGTGCTCAGTACCCACACTTTTTCCCTTAGTTCTAGTTGTAGCTTATGGGGACATAAATCTATGAGGTGGGGAGAATGTAAATACATGGAAATTCTGTCATTTTTTTTCATAAATACATGGGAATTTTATGAGTCTACGAAGACTAATTGTCCGTGATTCTGAGGCTTAGTGTGCCTGGAATCAACTTCTGAAGTTTTTTTGGTACATTTAGTAAATGTACGAGAGGGTTTTTATAACTTTTTAACCAGTGATCAGAATCGAAATTCGAGGGCCCTGTTGAACTCGCAACACCATTATTCGCTTAAGGATACTTTCAGTTCGACGGTAGTGGGTCGAGAATAAATGATAGTTTTTGTCTTTTCATGGAAAATAAAAAAATAAAGAGAGATTCAATTTATATTTATTTGAGTCGCCATGTGGGTGTTTGGAGGTGGGTCCCACTGGATCTATAACCTCTATGTGGAGGTTGGAAGTGGGGACCACCAAGACATAACATCTAATGAGAGGTTATTGTGGTGCGGACAACCATGCCTCAACATCCCTTGTGGGGTTAATGTGGTGGGGACCACCCAAGACCACATAACCTCCCAATTAGAATAATAGTGGTGGGGACCACCCAACCCCTATTAATGGGAGGAGAGTAAAATCTCTCAACTCCCCTCATTAATGAGGGGGATCCCCTGGACATCCTCTACCATTTATAGTGCCACCACATACCCTTTAATTCTATGAGCCAACTCGTAATTTATTATTCCAAATCCTTCACATTTAATTAGGTAGAGCCAATTAAATTAATTCCTCCATTTTGAATATTATGCCAACGAATTAATAAGATATCACAATCCCTTATTATTTTGGTTGGCATTGATATTTTTTCAAACATGGAAAAAGAGAGAAATGATCCCAAAGAAGAACGACGAATGCATTCTTCCAATGAAGAATGCCAGAAATGTTCTCCATAAATCCTCTTTCCCGGACTCCTACCATCGTGTAGCATCTTCCACGAATGACATGCGAACTCGTAATTGGATGTGTACGGAAGATGCGACGAACGATGATCTCCTTCATCTTCCTTCCGCGACTTCATCGTCGACCAATGATCAATGGTAGGGGTTGTTTTCTTTTTTGTTCCAGGTTCTTTATTCCTTTCAAAATGAAGAATGAGGTTATTCATAATTTTGAGGGTGAGTTTTTGTTCATAGTTCTATTACCTTGATGAGCCATGTGTTACAACCCTAATGTGGAGGGTGTGGGCCAAACTAACTTGTCCTGAACCCTCCACCGTTCTTGTTTGGGATGATCTTTGGCATGGTGATGTAACAACGAAGAGGCATTGAAGTCGACAAAGGAAATAGGAAAAGGCCACGCTTCCGGCAGCCACCACATACCATGCCCCCCCCCTGTGGAATTCAGGTGCCCTGACCGAACCCCACTGGCCCACACTGGCCTGAGCAGTGCCGAACTGCGCTGGCCCAGCCTCCCCTCCTGCGTGGCCCTGCCCAGCCGCCCGCTGGCCTGCCTGCTTGCCCACATGTCCGCCCGCCGGCTTGGCCTCCCCCCACCCCCCCCCCCCCCCCCGACAACCCGTCATCCCTCTTACCGCCCTACCCGATCACCTCTCGGCCTATCCGGCCGCTTCCTATGCACCAGTCCTAACGGTGCTGGCCCGCGCACCCCGCACGCCCCATGCTGCCTGAGCCGCACCCTCACGGTTCTCCAGGATGAACTTCCCACGCGGCCTGCTGGGATAGGCTCAGCGGCCTGGGCTGAACCTAACAGGCTAGCCCATCCTATGAGTATGGCCAGACCAATCCGGTCTCAATGGGTTGAGAAAGACGGGGTCATCCCAGATGAGGTCCGACCAGGTCGCTCCGACAGGGTCTGACCGGAACCGGGCCGACTACCGACCCTTTACATTCGTTGGCCATATCTTTGGCACCGGATGATCGTGTGATAAACCATCAGCAGCACTGGTTTTCTTGGAGTGAAACGGTCCCTTTTATTTTACCCATCTAGAGTTAGGGGTATATTTGAGATATAGTCAGGTTGGATCGTGCAGGAATCCAACTGGCCCCCCTGTACTAAATGGCTAAGAACTCACAGATCACGCGACCAATTGACGCACCATCTATTGCGTTGAGACCTCTATGACATGGAGGACCTTTGAGATACATATTTTTGGGAGTTCGTGATTGTTTTAGTATCAACCATTAGATCTTGGATCGGGTCCTCCTGGAGACGAGTGAGTATAGCACAGAGACCTAGCAGATGGCTGATACTTGATGACTACTGACCGATTCGACATGGAGTTACTCGACTAGCCATGTGGGGAACGCCTTTGTGTCTCGACAGACCCACTGTGGGGAGCACCTTGGTGTCACTGTAGACCCACAGTACTCGACTGGAGGAGTACCTCAATAGTATACGAGGGGGAGTGCCTTGGTGATGTGGCAGACCCACGATGGGGGCACCTTGGTAACACAACAGACCCATGGTACTCGATAGGAGTAGTACCTCAGTAGTCAATGGTTATTGGGAAGCACTATGGTGTCGCGACAGGCCCGCTGTACTCAATATAGGTGGAGTTCTCCAGTAGCCGAGGGTTCAACAGTGTGACTAGGTATGTTACATGATACAACCCCTAGAATAAAATCATGGTTTGAGCTGAGTTATTAACTTTTATATTTACCTCATTATTGAGAAGTATTACTCGATAACTTAGGTATATTTTTGGGCATATATCTAAGTGAGGTTATCCATCGAATTCATTATTTGTGGTTTATCCTTGTTGGATTTTGTGATACCATGATGGTCTTAGGGTTCATACTCAGTATCGTTATACTCACCCCTACCCAGGCTATGAACGCACCTCGTTGTGTTGGATGATTACGGCGGATAGCGTTGACCGAGGCTTAGAGCACCAGGACTGGACGACACCTGGAGGTAAACTACATGGGCTGACAGTGCACTGAGGAGACAGATGGATGTGGAGTGCTGGGGAGGGTATCTATAACTACCCTTTATGTATAATTTCTCAGTGGATGATCTAGAAGTTATTTTCCCCTTTTCCAATGATTGTACTTTTATTTTCCTTGTAACTTGCAGTTGGGCTTTTATTTCTATCCCCCTTTTACGTTTCAGCAATCATTTTGTATATATTTTTATTTAGTGTTTTATTTTCATCTTGTACTCTATTATGTGAATTTTCAAGTTAGAAAAGAAATTCCTTCCTAGTTTATGGATTTACGCCTTTGGTGCTAGTTGCTAGCACCTGGCCTATGGATGGTGGGCTTGGGGTAGTCACGACATTGGCCATGGGGGACGGGTCGTGACAAAGCATATATACTATTCTACATTGAAATTTAAACCATATATCCATAAGAAGTTATGAATGATTTTTTTTGTAGAAATATTACAATATAAAAGTATCTATCTACATTTATCTAGATGTTAACTAATTAATTAAAATATAATTTATGTAATGCCCCGACCCCAGCTACCCAAAGTCGGTGCATTACTTCGTAACAGTGGCATGATCACAAAAGATCAAGTCTCGAAAGACCGATTAGTTTAGTAGCCTTGAAAACACTAGATACATTCATAATTCTTACATTACATCATAAAGTGAAAAACTAAAACAAAGTCTTCATAGTCCACACTAATATTCTCTTCTGACTATCCCTCCAGGTCATTCATAAAATACTTCTTCACATCCTGTAAAATATTAAAACATTGAAAGGGGTGAGCTCAGATGCTCAGTAAGGATAAAAATATTGCGAAAGATTTCATAAATAAACATAAACATTTAATGAAATATATAACTAAAACAAAAGCCTTTTAAATTTGAACATCAACATAATATGGAAAAAGTATAATTAGATAATTCCATTTACTTCTTCACATGGATATTCTACTGGTCGAATAATCACATGAAATATCATTAACCACTTTCATAATAATGGAATGCATAAAGCCAGACTATCATAACCACGTAGTCAAGGCCTCGTGCCTAGACCACAAATAAGATTTTGTCAAGGCCTCGTGCCAAGACACTAGTTTGTCTCATGAGACCTGCCGATGCTTCGAGGAGCTATAGCGGGCTCCACCCGTCACTTATTAAGTCCATGCATTCCTCATATGAATAGGTTTAAACATATCATACACCATAACATAATCGTATCACATAAAACATGGATAAAGGAAACATAACATTTCCACATTTCAATCATAAGATATCAATACAACACATTGATATAATTAAAATGCTTTCAAAACCATTTTCAATACCAAAATAAATGAAAATTAAAACTTTGTATTTATTTTTTCATTTAAAAAAAGTTATGGCTTATAGAGGAAGTCGAAATTCAAATAATGGTCACGGCGGCAGAGAAGTCGTTGTCGCTGCATACGAATGTAATGAAACATTCCCTTTTGTCATTTATAAAATGATTCGTATAAAAAATATTCCTTTTGAATAAATGTAAAAGTCAAAGGGGTTTATACACCGTATAAAAGAAATTTGTGTATAAAAAAAATATGCCTCAATGAATAGAGATTGAGACGAAGTCCTTTACAAAGATCATTTTTTTTAATAAAATAGATCTATTATGTGTACTCACTGTAAGTTCACATAAAGAAATTATAAATACAAGATATGACATAATAATATCATGACATAGTTTGAAGGTAGAAGATTAACCCAAAGAACGGAAATTGGGTTAAGAAGTTCCCTTACCTCGTGTCTGACTTGACTCAACCATTCTTTAACCTCCTGAATAATAAACTAGAGTTAATATATACCTTATTAAGAACCATTTTCAATTTCATTATCCTTTCTATATCACTTATTACATTGATAAGAACATTATGTAATTATTTAAGTTAATAACGGTCGTTTTGTCGATCTTTGGTACTTGAGTCAACAATAAAATTCTTATAATTAAAAGTTGTTTATGTGGTAGAATATCCATTATCTCCAGAATTATATTCATGATTTTGATGTCATATATATCATATATATCCAGTGTATACATTCATTTATAATATTACGTAACATTTAGAGGTAAGAAATGAAATGCACCGTTCATGGAGACGGTAAGCCGTACGTACGCATGAACGCAACTTTCATTTCTATTTCGTATTTAATGGAATGAAATCATAATTATATAAATGTATAATATAATTCCAGAATAATATAGTGTATAATACCATTTACTCCATCCTTTATATATCCCAGATATGACATTAACGATTCAAATCACTTTGAGGGGGCGGTAGTCCGCACTTCCTAAAATGAAATTATCGCGTTTACCCATAATGAAAATCATAAAGTATGCCATAAATGAGAAATACAGAAGCATAAGTAAAACATAAACATATTATATACCATATATAAATATATTTACATCTTAATGGACACCTTTTAAGGTGTTATATGAGTGTTGAACAATCATCGTTTCGTGAGGCAGAAATTCGCCATCCAGAGAAACCGTATGTTCTTTAACCATTAGATGTAGGAGTGTGTAATTGTAGCTCGAATAATTCTTATAACAACATCCTAGTATATTTAGGATACTGTTTTTGTTACAAAAAAATGAATAAAAAGAGTTTAGGGGGTTGGAGAAGAAAAATAAAACAAAACAACAATAGAGAAGACATTACCTCAAAATCGGGTAACTCTTTTTGATTTGAGACAAAGGCTTCCTTGGAAAGGGTTCTGCCCAAAATGAGGCTTCTAGGAGTAATAGGGGGAAGTTGGGAGAGTATTTGGGCAGATTTGGGCCGAGCCAAATGGATTTAAAGTGTGAATGAGGTGGTAGAGGTGGGGGCCTTTTATAAGTGGAGAGGAGGGGCACTCTTGGAAAGTACGGAATGTTTACATTATAATACAATGATTTTCGGATTCTAAAGGTCCCACACTTATATAATTAGAGACTAAGGTGATACGGGTTCAAAATATACCCATCCAATAGTCTTTGGACAAGTAAAAGACTTTGATTTTACATTGTCTTTTCATTTTATTAAAATCGTTAAATAATGAGGTCATCGCTGCATCATAATGATGTCATAAATAATTTAATTTATTTAATGTCTAAGAATTATAAAAAAAATACTATGATGTAGGAAATATTTTTATATTTCCAATGACTATTTATAGTCAAAAATATGACTTGTATGAACCCATGTAAAAATTGTTTTAGTAAAACATTTCATGTTTGTGTCATTTTTTACTTTAACATTAAATAAAATGTATTTATGTCATTTTACAACTAAAGTGGCTCCATGGGGTCCCCAAGTTGACCCGTGGATTGTCTTGGTCGGTCATGGCACATCCAATGAGGGTAGGACATGTGTCAAGCTCATCTCATCTTATTAAAACATTATTTTTACCTTAAACTACACTAATTACCTCTAATCGCGATTAAGAACTTAAAAGTTACTATTCACCAAAAATTATTTTAATCTCATTGAACCACATTTTACTTATTAATGACAACCATGTATGTCGGATTTTTGAAAATCAAATCACAGAAGTGGGAATATTTCATTTAAACGAAAAATCAGTTATTTAACTACCACTTAGTGGTTTCACTATTCATCAAAAATTGATGTTTTTCAGAACAATGCCAAAATTTCACCCTAAGCTATAATTGATATTCTGAATTCAAAAATGATGTCTATTTTACAAAATTCCAAACATATAAGTTGCATTAATTAATTTTATAATTAATTCCCGCTGTCACGACAGATAGCGTGTTTATAAGAAACAATTTATATCAAAAGATTGGCAATTGTTTATGTCCAATTTCAATGTTAAATTAATTATAACGACCACCATTGGATAAAATGGTAAAAATATATTCTAATTATACATTAAAACCACTAAATAGTATAATTTATCACTATAAATTATTTTGATTAAAAAAGTTGTTTTTAAGTATTTTTCACTATTCATAAAAAATTAGAAGTTCTCAGAAAAATACCCAAAATTCAACATAGGCTAATTTCGATATTCCGAATCCAAAAATGAATTCCATTTTTAAATATAAAATTTCTATAATTTTAAAAAGTGGTTATTACTATTCATAACGGCTACTTTGATTAGTCACATTGTTTTAGAACTCGAAGTTGCGTACAATGCAAGCTATTGCATTATTGAATGAGAAGTGTATCATGGAAGCTCGGGGTGTTACATTCTCCCCTCCTTCAATAAATTGCGTCCTCGCAATTTGATATTTTTTCTTTGAAAATAAAAGGTTGAAAATAGAAAATACCTTTGTGGAAAACCCACATCGGAAATAAGGTTAATAAAATTTAGCCTTAATAAGAGGGAAATGGAAATAAGAAAGTCGCCACCAAATTATGATCTCGATAAAGAGAACATTGGTGGCAATTAGAGACGTATAATTGGGGGAAAACGTAAATATATGTAGGGAGTGATTGTGGTCATCAATCACAATCAACTGTCAAATTGAGGGCCTCAAAGCCTACAATATATGTTGATTTAAAATATAATCAGTTCAACAAGACATAAGGTACTAGGATAACACATTTTTTTGTTTTAATATCCCTTCAATAAAGTTTAAGAATAAATTTATTCATTGATTAAGAGATAGGTATATATATATTTATGCTTGACAATTAGAGTTTCAACCATCAACTCAATTTTCACTCAAAAAGATAGTAGAACTCAAAAATATTATACTTATCCTAATTGTATAAGGTTCCAAATGTTAACACATACCATTTAGTGTAGTAAAATTATATTGTAATAACCAAGGACTTCATGTAGGCTAGTGGTAGGAAATAAAGGCCTGTCGTACTATGGTTGTGGGTTCGATTCCTGCAGCTTTGTCCGACGCGACGGGTTATGCCCCACCCTGCAGGTTGTCCTTTTCCTAAAACTATAGTATTATAATATTCCAAAAATAAATTTCAGAAATGTTTTTACCTTAAACAATACTATCCAAAGATCAACTTAATCCATCCCAACCTTTATAGTTATCCAAAATACCTATGTCCAAACTTTCTCTTAAAGGTCTCTTAATTCCAAAATCAATTTATCAGATTCCCCAAACAAAGAAAAGTTTCCCTTATTGTCACATAATAAAAATATAATTACCTTCATCATATTAAAACCTTACTGAAACAACAAGTACTGCAGTAAAATCCTTATATATATATCACATTATTCGAATAACCAGAATATAGTCCATGAGTCCAAAAGCTCCAATACATTAGTTATTCTGCTTCAACTGTAGTAACATCATAAGATTGTCCTTGATCCCTTGGCCTTTTCTGAGGTAAGTTTCCCTGACGCTTAGGAAATTCATTTTCATAATGCCCCATTTCCCTACAATTTTAGAATTCAACATTGATAGCCTCTTTCTTTCCATTGCAATCACGCGCCTGGTGACCTTTTTCCCCACATTTATAACAAACTCACATTCCTTTTAGGCAAGTACCAGGGTGATTCTTCCCACACTTATCGCATAATGGAAAATCCTTATTTCCCTTTCCCCCTTTATCTATCTCTTGTTCCACCACTCTCTTCTTCTCTTGCTTTACTTTGTTGTCATAAGACTTAGAGAATTCCTTTTCTGTCTTAATAGAACATGGGAAAATATCTTCGTATGATGAGAAGGTTTGTGAGACTAATGCTCGACAGAGAAATGGGTTTAACCCATCAAAGAAACGATCAATATTATTTTTTGGGTTACGTATATAATCTGCAGCATGCCTCACTATCCTTGTAATGTTGGCCTCATACTTTGTGACATTCTCATCCTCCTTTTCTCTCAGACTCAAAAATTGTCTTTCCATATCTGCTCGATGGTCACGAGGATATTATTTTTCTAGGAAAAGCTCATTTAACTCCCTCCATTCCATATTCGATACGTCATCATCTTCCTTTGTGTTTTGAATCAATGACCACCATTGATCAGCATCTCCAGTGAGGCGGTAAAATGCCATGATAACCTTCCCCCTTTCGCTACTCCCCAAGGAGTGGAATATCTTTTCTAAGGTGTTTATCCATTGCTCAGCTACTAATGGATTTGTGCTCCCATTAAATGTTGGTGGTTGTTGCCTCATGAAGCTGTCTAACATTGATCCTCCACGTTGTGGATCAAGGTGATCCATACGAGTAAGGTTATTATTCATAACATGAGTGAGTTGTCCCAGTAGGGTAATAAGTTGATCAGCACCAGTTTTATATCCAGATCCACAATAATTATCTTGATCAGGAAGGAAATCCCTACACGAAGTTCGTGCATTGATACGGTTTCCATTCCTTCCACTAGGCGCAATTTCTATACAATGGAATAAACTAGATTAGTTTATGAATCACAATACATAATTCCATACTTATAAAATACATAACATAAATTGAACTATTTATGGATATAATCCATAATCATAAAAAGGTTTTCTTTGAAGAAGTATATACTCATAACCTTTCATAGTGGTTTTTAATGAAAACGACAATTATCCTAAGCATATCCCACGGGAGTGTCGTAACCAAGAGTTCAGCAAGGCCCGTTTTCGTGCACCAGTTCCCGTTCGAGTCTAGCTCAAAGAGGTGTTTTCTGATTTTACCCCTAGGTACATCTGTGCCAGAGCCACCTCTACCTGCTCGTATCTAGACAGGGATGTATTTCTCGGAAAACTCACAAAATCTCTATAATATCAAAATTCGAGAATGTTCTTCTATACTAATCCGAAATGTCTATCTTCGGGCTATGTGCTCTAATCAGAGTTTATCTAAATCTATCTTCCAAGGTTAGTATTAAACTGCCTCTAATACCAACTGTAACGCCCCGACCCCAGCTACCCAGAGTCGGTGAATTACTTCGTAACATTGGCATGATCACAAAAGATCAAGTCTCGAAAGACCGATTAGTTTAGTAGCCTTGGAAACACTAGATACATACATAATTCTTACATTACATCATAAAGTGAAAAAATAAAACAATGTATTCATAGTCCACACTCATATCCTCTTCTAACTATCCCTGCAGGTCATTCATAAAATACTTCATCACATCCTGGAAAATATTAAACCATTGAAAGGGGTGAGCTCAGATGCTCAGTAAGGATAACAATATTGCGAAAGCTTTCATAAATAAACATAAACATTTAAGGCAATGTATAACTAAAACAAAAGCCTTTTAAACTTGAACATCAACATAATATGGCAAAAGTAAAATGAGATAATGCCATTTACTTCTTTATATTGATATTCTACTGGTCGAATAATCACATGAAATATCATTAAACACTTTCATAATGATGGAATGCATAATACCAGACTATCATAACCACGTAGTCAAGGCCTCATGCCAAGACCACAAAAAAAAATTTTCAAGTCCTCGTGCCAAGACACTAGTTTGTCTAATGAGACATGCCGATGCATCGAGGAGCTATAGCGGGCTCCACCCGTCACTTATTAAGTCCAATGCATTCCTCATATAAATAGGTTTACACATATCATAAACCATAACATAATCGTATCACATAAAACATGGATAAAGGAAACATAAAATTTCCACATTTCAATCACAAGATATCAATACAACACATTGATATAATGAAAATTCTTTCAAAACTATTTTCAATATCAAAATAAAAGAAAATTAAAACTTTGTATTTATTTTTTCATTTAAAAAAAGTTATGGCTTATAGAGGAAACTGAAATTCAAATAATGGTCACAACAGCAGAGAAGTCGTTGTCACCGCATACGTATGAAAATAAACCTTCCCTTTTTTCATTTAGTAAAATGCTTCGGATAAAAAAGATTCCTTTTGAATAAATGTAAAAGTCAAAGGGGTTTATACACCGTATAAAAGAAATTTTTGTATAAAACAAAATATGCCTCAACGAATGGAGATTGAGACGAGGTCCTTTACAAAGATCATTTTTTCATAAAATAGATCTATTATGTGTATTCACTGTAAGTTCACAAAAAGAAAGTATAAATACAAGATATGACATAATAATATCATGACATAGTTTGAAGGTAGGTGATTAACCCAAAGAACGGAAATTGGGTTAAGAAGTTCCCTTACCTTGTGTCTGACTTGACTCAACCGTTCTTTAACCTCATGAATAATAAACTAGAGTTAATATGTACCTTATTAAGAACAATTTTCAATTAAATTATCCTTTTTATATCACTTATTTAAATGATATGAACATTATGTAATTATTTAAGTTAATAACGGTCGTTTTGTCGATCTTTGGTACTTGAGTCAATAAAAAACTTCTTATAATTACAAGTTGTTTATGTGGTAGAATATCCATTATCTCCAGAATTATATTCATGATTTAGATGTCATCTATATCATATATATCCAGTATATACATTCATTTATAATATTACGTAACATTTAGAGGTAAGAAATGAAATGCACGGTTCATGGAGACGGTAAGCCGTACGTTCGCATGAACGCTACTTTCATTTCTATTTCGTATTTAATGGAATGAAATCATAATGATATAAATGTATAATATAATTCCAATATAATATAGTGTATAATACCATTTACCCCATCCTTTATATATCCCACATATGGCATTAATGATTCAAATCACTTTGAGGGGGTGGTAGTCCGCACTTCCTAAAATGAAATTATCGCGTTTACCCATAATGGAAATCATAAAGTATTCCATAAATGAGAAATAAAGAAGCATAAGTAAAACATAAACATATTATATATCATATATAAATATAGTGTCATATTAATTTCCACCTTTGAAGGTGTTATATGAGTGTTGAACAATCATCGTTTCGTGAGGCAGAAATTCGCCATCCACAGAAATCGTATGTTCTTTAACCATTAGATGTTGGTGTGTGTAAGTGAAGCTCGAATCCTTCTTATAACAACATCCTAGTATATTGATGATACTAGTGTTGTTACAAATGAAATGAATAAAAACATTTTAGGGGGATGGTGAAGAAAAATAAAACAAAACAACATTAGAGAAGACATTACCTCAAAATCGGGTAACTCTTTTTGATTTGAGCCAAAGGCTTCCTTGGGAAGAGTTCTGCCCAAAGTGAGGCTTCTAGGAGTAAGAGGGGGAAGTTGGGAGAGTATTTAGTCAGAGGTTTTCCGAGCCAAATGGCTTTAAAGTGTGAATGAGGTGGTAGAGGTGGGGGCCTTTTATAAGTGGAGAGGAGGGGCACTCTTGGAAAGTAAGGAAAGTTTACATTATTATACAATGCTTTTCGGATTCTAAAGGTCCCAAACTTATATAATTCAAGGATATGGTGATAAGGGTTCGAAATCAACCCATACAATAGTCTTTGGACAACTGTAAGCCTTGGAGTTTACATTATATTTTCAATTTATTAAAATCATTAAATAATGAGGTCATCGCTGCATCATAATGATGTCATAAATAATTTAATTTATTTAATGTCTAAAAATTATAAAAAAATACTATGATGTAGGAAATCGTTATATATTTCCAATGACTTTTTATAGTCAAAAATATGACTTGTATAACCCCATGTAAAAATTGTTTTAGTAAAACATTTCATGTTTGTGTCATTTTTTACTTTCACATTAAATAAAAGGTATTTATGTCATTTTCCAACTAAAGTAGCTCCATGGGGTCCCCAAGTTGTCCCATGGATTGTCTTGGTCGTCCATGGCACATCCAATGAGGGTAGGACATGTTTCAAGCTCATCTCATATTATTAAAACATTATTTTTACCTTAAACTACACTAATTACCTCTAATCACGATTAAGAACATAAAAGTTACTATTCACCAAAAATTATTTTAATCTCATTGAACCACATTTAACTTCTTAATGACAACCATGTATATTGGATTTTTGAAAATCAAATCACAGAAGTGGTAATATTTCATTTAAACGAAAAATCAGTTATTTAACTACCACTTAGTGGTTTCACTATTCATCAAAAATTGAAGTTTTTCAGAACAATGCCAAAATTTCACCCTAAGCTATAATAGATATTCTTAATTAAAAAATGATGTCTACTTTACAAAATTACAAACATATAAGTTTCATTAATTAATTTTATTATTAATTCCCGTTGTCACGACAGATAGCGTGTTTTTAAGAAACAATTTATATCAAAAGATTGGCAATTGTTTATGTCCAATTTCAATGTTAAATTAATTCTAATGACCACCATTGGATAAAATGGTAAAAATATATTCTAATTATACTTTAAAACTGCTAAATAGTATAATTTATCACTATAAATTATTTTGATTAAACAAGTTGTTTTTAAGTATTTTTCACTATTCATAAAAAATTAGAAGTTCTCAGAAAAATACCCAAAATTCAACATAGGCTAATTTCCATATTTCGAATCCAAAAATGAAGTCCATTTTGAAATATAAAATTTCTATAATTTTAAAAAGTGGTTATTACTATTCATAACGGCTACTTTGATTAGTCACGGTGTTTTAGAACTCGAAGTTGAGTACAATGCAAGCTATTGCATTATTGAATGAGAAGCGTATCATGGAAGCTCGAGGTGTTACATTCTCCCCTCCTTCAATAAATTGCGTCCTTGAAATTTGATATTTTTCTTTGAAAAGAAAAGGTTGAAAATAGAAAATACCTTTCTGGAAAACCCACATCGGAAATAAGGTTAATAAAATTTAGCCATAATAAGAGGGAAATGGAAATAAGAAAGTCGCCACCAAATTATGATCTCGATAAGGAGATAATTGGTGGCAATTAGAGACGTATAATTGGGGGAAACATAAATATATGTAGGGAGTGATTGTGGTCATCAATCACAATCAACTGTCAAATTGAGGGCCTCAAAGCCTTCAATCTATGTTGATTTAAAATATCATCAGTTCAATAAGACATAAGGTATTAGGATAACACATTTTTATGTTTTAATATCCCTTTACTAAATTTTAAGAATTAATTTATTCATTGATTAAGAGATAGGTATATATATATTTGTGCTTGACAATTAGAGTTTCGACCTTCAACTCATCTTTCACTCTAAAAGATAATAGAACTCAAAAATATTATACTTATCCTAATTGTATGAGGTTACAAATGTTAACACATACCATTTAGAGTGGTAAAATTATATTGTAATAACAAGGGACTTCCTGTAGGCTAGTGGTAGGAAATAATGGCCTGTCATACTATGGTTGTGTGTTCGATTCCTGCAGCTTTGTCCGACGCGACGGGTTATGCCCCACCCTGCAGGTTGTCCTTTTCCTAAAACTATAGTATTTTAATATTCGAAAAATAATCTTCAGAAATGTTTTTACCTTAAACAATACTATCCAAAGATCAACTTAATCCATCCCAACCTTTATAGTTATCCAAAATACCTCTGTCCAAACTTTCTCTAAAAGGTCTCTTAATTCCAAAATCAATTTATCAGATTCCCCAAACAAAGTAAAGTTTCTCTTATTGTCACATACTAAAAATATAATTACCTTCATCATATTAAAACCTTACTGAAACAACAATTACTGGAGTACAATCCTTATTTATATATCACATTATTCTAATAACCAGAATATAGTCCATGAGTCCAAAAGCACCAATACATTAGTTATTCTGCTTCAACTGTAGTAACGACATAAGATTGTCCTTGATCTCTTGGCCTTTTCTGAGGTACGTTTCCCTGATTCTTAGGACATTCATTTGCATAATTCCCCATTTCCCTAAAATTGTAGCATTCAACATTGATAGCCTCTTTCTTTCCTTTGCAATCACGCGCCTGGTGACCTTTTTCCCCACATTTATAACAAACTCTCATTCCATTTAGGCAAGTACCAGGGTGATTCTTCCCACACTTATCGCATAATGGAAAATCCTTCTTTCCCTTTTTCCCTTTATCTGAATCTTGTTCCACCGTTCTCTTCTTCTCTTGCTTTACTTTGTTTTCATAATACTTAGAGAAATCCTTTTCTATCTTGATAGAACACAGGAAAATATCTTCGTATGACGAGAAGTTTTGCGAGGCGAATGCTCGACAGTGAAATGGTTTTAACACATCAAAGAAACGATCAATCTTACTTCTTGGGTTACGTATATAATCTGCAACATGCCTCGCTAACCTTGTAAAGCTGGACTCATACTTTGTGACATTCTCATCCTCCTTTTGTCTCAGACTCAAAAATTGTCTTTCCATATCTGCTCGATGGTCAGGAGGATAGTATTTTTCTAGGAAAATCTCTTTGAACTCCCTCCATTCCATATTCGATACGTCACCATCTTCCTTTGTGTATTGAATCAATGACCACCATTGATCAGCATCTCCAGTGAGGCGGTAAACTTCCATGATAACCTTCTCCCTTTCACTACTCCCCAAGGCGTGGAATATCTTCTCTAAGGTGTTTATCCATTGCTAAGATACTAATGGATTTGTACCCCCATTAAATGTTGGTGGTTGTTGCCTCATGAAGCAGCCTAACATTGATCCTCCACATTGTGGATCAGAGTGATCCATACGAATAAGGTAAGTATTCATAACATGAGTGAGTTTTCCCAGTATGGTAATAAGTTGATCAGCACCAGTTGTATCTCCAGATCCACAATATTTATCTTGAGCAGGAGGGAAATCCCAACACGGAGTTCGTGCATTGATATGGTTTTCATTCCTTCCACTAGGCGCCATTTCTATACAATGGCATAAACTAGATTAGTTTATGAATCACAATACATAATTCCATACTTATAAAATACTTAACATAAATTGAACTATTTATGGATATAATCCATAATCATAAAAATGTTTTCTTTGAGGAATTATATACTCATAACCGTTCATAGTGGTTTGTAAAGAAAACGAGAATTATCCTAAGCATATTCCCCGGGAGTGTCGTAACCAAGAGTGTAGAAAGGCCCGTTGTCGTGCACCAGTTCCCGTTCGAGTCTATCTCAAAGCGGTGTTTTCAGGTTTTACCCCCAGGTACATCTGTGACAGAGCCGCCTCTACCTGCTCATATCCAGACAGGGATGTATAGCTCGGAAAACTCACAAAATCTCTATAATACCAAGATTTTAGGAAGTTCTTCTATACTAATCCTTAAAGTATATCTTCGGGCTATGTGCTCTAATCAGAGTTTATCTAAATCTAGCTTCCAAGGTTAGTACTAAACTGCCTCTGATACCAACTATAACGCCACGACCCCAGCTACCCAGAGTCGGTGAATTACTTCGTAACATTGTCATGATAACAAAAGATCAAGTCTCGAAAGACCGATTAGTTTAGTAGCCTTGGAAACACTAGATACATTCATAATTCTTACATTACATCATAAAGTGAAAAAATAAAACAATGTCTTCATAGTCCACACTCATATCCTCTTCTGACTATCCCTGCAGGTCATTCATAAAATACTTCTTCACATCCTAGAAAATATTAAAACATTGAAAGGGGTGAGCTCAGATGCTCAGTAAGGATAACAATATTGCGAAAGCTTTCATAAATAAACATAAACAATTAAGGAAATGTATAACTAAAAAAAGCCTTTTAAACTTGAACATCAACATAATATGGAAAAAGTAAAATGAGATAATGCCATTTACTTCTTTACATTGATATTCTACTGGTCGAATAATCACATGAAATATCATTAACCACTTTCATAATGATGGAATGCATAATGCCAGACAATCATAACCACGTAGTCAAGGCCTCATGCCAAGACCACAAATAAGATTTTGTCAAGTCCTCGTGCCAAGACACTAGTTTGTCTCATGAGACATGCCGATGCATCGAGGAGGTATAGCGGGCTCCACCCGTCACTTATTACGTCCAATTCATTCCTCATATGAATAGGTTTAAACATATCATAAACTATAACATAATAGTATCACATAAAACATGGATAAAGGAAACATAACATTTCCACATTTAAATCACAAGATATCAATACAAAACATTGATATAATGAAAATGCTTTCAAAACCATTTTCAATACCAAAATAAAAGAAAATTAAAACTTTGTATTTATTTTTTCATTTAAAAAAATTTACTGCTTATAGAGGAAGCCGAAATTCAAATAATGGTCACGGCGGCAGAGAAGTAGTTGTCGCCACATACGTATGAAAAGAAACATCCCCTTTTGTCATTTAGTAAAATGCTTCGTATAAAAAAGATTCCTTTTGAAAAAATGTAAAAGTCAAAGGGGTTTATACACTGTATAAAAGAAATTTGTGTATAAAACAAAATATGCCTCAATGAATGAAGATTGAGATGAGGTCCTTTACAAAGATCATTTTTTTAATAAAATAGATCTATTATGTGTATTCACTGTAAGTTCACATAAAGAATGTATAAATACAAGATATGAAATAATAATATCATGACATAGTTTGAAGGTAGGAGATTAACCCAAAGAACAGAAATTGGGTTAAGAAGTTCCCTTACCTCGTGTCTGACTTGACTCAACCGTTCTTTAACCCCATAAATAATAAAATACAGTTAATATATGCCTTATTAAGAACCATTTTCAATTTCATTATCCTTTTTATTTCAGTTATTACAATGATATGAACATTATTTAATTATTTAAGTTAATAACGGTCGTTTTGTCGATCTTTGGTACTTGAGTCAACAATAAAATACTTATAATTACAAATTGTTTATGTGGTAGAATATCCATTATCTCTAGAATTATATTAATGATTTATATGTAATATATATCATATATATCCTGTATATACATTCATTTATAATATTACGTAACGTTTAGAGGTAAGAAATGAAATGCACCGTTCATGGAGACGGTAAGACGTACGTACGCATGAACACTACTTTCATTTCTATTTCGTATTTAATGGAATGAAATCATAATGATATAAATGTATAATATAATTACAGTATAATATAGTTTATATTACCATTTACTCCATCCTTTATACATCCCACATATGGCATTAACGATTCAAATCACTTCGAGGGGGTGGTAGTCCGCATTTCATAAAATGAAATTATCGCGTTTACCCATAATGGAAATCATAAAGTATGCCATAAATGAGAAATACATAAGCATAAGTAAAACATAAACATATTATATATCATATATAAATATAGTGATATCTTAATGGCCCCCTTTGAAGGCGTTATGTGAGTGTTGAACAATCATCGTTTCGTGAGGCAGAAATTCGCCATCCACAGAAACCGTATGTTCTTTAACCATTAGATGTAGGTGTGTGTAAGTTTAGCGCGAATAAATTTTATAAAAACATCCTAGTATATTTATGATATGGTTGTTTTTACAAAAGAAATGAATAAAAAGAGATTAGGGGGTTGGAGAAGACAAATAAAACAAAACAACATTAGAGAAGACATTACCTCAAAATCAGGTAACTTTTTTTGATTTGATCCAAAGGCTTCCTTGGGAAGAGTTCTGCCCAAATTGAGGATTCTAGGAGTAATAGGGGGAAGTTGGGAGAGTATTTGGGAAGAGGTTGGCCGAGCCAAATGGCATTAATGTGTGAATGAGGTTGTAGAGAAGGGGGCCTTTTATAAGTGGAGAGGAGGGGCACTCTTGGAAAGTAAGGAAAGTTTACATTATTATACAATGATTTTCGGATTATAAAGGTCCCACACATATATAGTTCGAGGATAAGGTGATAAGGGTTTGAAATATACCCATAAAATAGTCTTTGGACAAGTGTAAGCCTTGGATTTTACATTATATTTTCATTTTATTAAAATCGTTAAATAATGAGGTCATCGCTGCATCATAATGATGTCATAAATAATTTAATTTATTTAATGTCTAAAAATTATAAAAATATACTATGATGTAGGAAATCTTTTTAGCTTTCCAATTAATATTTATAGTAAAAAATATGACTTGTATAACCCCATGTAAAAATTGTTTTAGTAAAACATTTCATGTTTGTGTCATTTTTTACTTTAACATTAAATAAAAGGTATTTATGTCATCTTCCAACTAAAGTGGCTCCATGGGGTTCCCATGTTGACCCATGGATTGTCTTGGTCGGCCATGGCACATCCAATGAGGGTATTACATGTGTCAAGCTCATCTCATATTATTAAAACATTATTTTTACCTAAAACTACACTAATTACCTCTAATCGCGATTAAGAACTTAAAAGTTACTATTCACCAAAAATTATTTTAATATCATTGAACCACATTTTACTTCTTAATGACAACCATGTATGTCGGATTTTTGAAAATGAAATCACAGAAGTGGTAATATTTCATTTAAACGAAAAATCATTTATTTAACTACCACTTAGTGGTTTCACTATTCATAAAAAAATTGATGTTTTTCAGAACAATGCCAAAATTTTACCCTAATCTATAATTGATATTCCGAATTCAAAAATGATGTATATTTTATAAAATTCCAAACATATAAGTTGAATTAATTAATTTTATAATTAATTCCCGCTGTCACGAAAGAAAGCGTGTTTTTAAGAAACAATTTACATCAAAAGATTGGCAATTGTTTATTTCCAATTTCAATGTTAAATTAATTATAATGACCACCATTGGATAAAATTGTAAAAATATATTCTAATTATACTTTAAAACCACTAAATAGTATAATTTATCACTATAAATTATTTTGATTAAAAATGTTGTTTTTAAGTATTTTTCACTATTCATAAAAAATTAGAAGTTCACAGAAAAATACCCAAAATTCAACATAGGATAATTTCGATATTACGAATCCAAAAATGAAGTCCATTTTGAAATATAAAATTTCTATAATTTAAAAAGTGGTTATTACTATTTATAATGGCTACTTTGATTATTCGCGGTGTTTTAGAACTCGAAGTTGCGTACAATGGAAGCTATTGCATTATTGAATGAGAAGCGTATCATGGAAGCTCGGGGTGTTACAATTTACGTACGAGTGAAAGAGATGGACAGACGCAATAATATATGTTGTATAATAATATTTATCTATTGTTATGAATGTATATTCATATGTGTTTTTGTATTGGGAGGAAAATAATACTAATAAGAATGTTTCGATATGTAATACTTCATTCAAATCGGAAAATGTATGTCTACCACTTTTTTAAGGGAATTTCACCACCTTTTCTCTCAAGAAATACAATCTACATTGAATTCCTTATTTAAAAACTTGTATAAACCTTTATCAATACATACAATATGGGAAAAAATTATTTATACTATTGATGTTATAAAAGTGTTGACTGCCCAACAAAATTACATGAATATGGGATAAAAAATTATGAAAAATGGGAAATTAAGTAATTAGCTCTTCTAAATGAAGGTGTATGTATTGTAAAAATTATAATTTTATCTAGAAGGTTCTTTTATGAATAAATTCTAATTTTGTTTAAAAAATTGATAGAAAACTTCATAATTGGGTGAAATATATTCTATTTTTGGGGATAATAAGATTTCACACCTATTCATGAATAAAAAGTAAATATCTTATTTAATAGTTTGGCACAAGTTAAAAAATTAGAATCATAAAATTTATACAATATAAAGAGAATTTTGATTCTATTTTATTTCCAATAGAGTATAATTTTCTATAAAACATTAAATGAATGGAGGAAAATTATTGAAAGAAAAAGATATGAAGGATTCCATTCATAAAAGAAGATGAAAATCTAACAATATAATTTATCATAGATCAAGACCTCATAATGAATCATAGAATTTTCTCAATATAATGCACTAATCCCAAATCAATAAAACAACAAAAAAATCATCATGATATGAAAAAAATAGATAATACTTTTTTAGATATGAATAAATTAATCAAACTTGTGGTGAACATTACATTAAAATGTAATGAGAACAAAATTTCTTAAAATTTATACTTTATATTTGAATAAATTAATTTCAGAAGGGTAGATCTAAATGGTCAGGGAATGATGAATGAAGTTTTAATGAATATAATAAACATAAATAATGAAATGAAAACCCTAAAATAGAGAGAAGTTATATGACTGAAAAACATGCTGTTAAAAATTGAAAGTCCCATTTTATAGTCTTTGAAATTATTATTTGGTAATATTATTAATTTTAGAGTCTATGGTATAAGTGTAGGGATATTGATGAAGTTAAAAAATTAAATAAATGTTTTAATATTATTTAATTTTATTCCCTCATATTGACTAATTTATTTACTTATAGGATTTTTTTTAATTAAAATATAAAAACAATGGATTTTATAAATATTTTTTAAAATGGAAAAATTATAAATTACACTGTTTTATTTGTGTTTTAGAATAAAATTGATAGAATCATTTTTATTATCATTTCTTAAATATTTTTGGAATACTGTCACAAATGAGTGAATGTTGTATATTTATTACTTTCTAAGAGTCATTGGTGACATTGAATGAGTTAAAAGGATATTTGGGTGAGTCATTAGTAACATTGGATGGTATTGAAGGTAGTTCAGATGAGTTTTTGGTGACTATAGATGATATGGAAGGAAGTCTATATGAGTTTCAATGATGTTTAAATATGTAGAATTTCCCTTCATATGACTCAATACAACTATTGATGAGTCAATTCCTTTGAAAATTAATCTATTAATAGGAAGCACATGGATAAATAAAAATAGTGAATTTTTAGAATTCGTGTGGTAAATATACATTATTACCATTTTCCTTGAGGAAACACATCATCATACAAGGAATAAAATCATATGAGTCCAAGTCGACTATATTTAATAACAACAATAAAAAATATGAAAAAACAATACATGTTATTAAATTACTGATTTTCTTGAGATTTATATGTTGTGAAACCTAAGGAGGTTTCAAGAGAAAAGGATTGTCCTTAGAATTTAAATCATAAATAATCTATGCGAATTTGATTAAACTGATGATGGAAATAAAAAATATATATCTAAATCGAGGGGGATACATAATGTACAAATTAATGAAAAGAAACATCATTTCTATTTTTTCTTGTTTTCATTATTTTTTTCTATATTAGCCTTTTATATAAATCAATTTCTACTCTCCCAGAATTATTAAAATTTAAATTGAGGATTAAGTGTTTTTGGGATTAAATAAGGGCATGGAATCTAGTTGTTATTTTTAATCCATGTACTTAAATAGGTAAAATATTTATTCTTCTGTTAAATGATGCAAGCGTGTCCTCATAGTTTATAATTTTGTATGTGGATATGATTCATGTTTTTTATAGTATTTTTTTCAATGATCCAACATATCATTGTACTCAATTTAGTACCTAAAGGAATAATAAATGTTTATTAGTTGAATATTTTGAGATTGGTGGATTATGTTAAAGGTGTAATAGAAAATCTTGTATATCATAGGTAGTTAAACAACCAATTTAGTATTTTAGATGTAAACTATTATTGAATTAATGTATCACATTCACACATAAGAAAGATGATATACCAATAATACATATCTTTTATGCTAAGCCTCTGAAAATCCACTGAACTAGGGATGGGAGATGAAGCTACTATGAAATCTCTCTCTCATTAATTAATAAAAAGAAGTGAAAACAATTTTATGTAAATTATAATATATCCACAAGATTTTTAAATGTGTGTAACATAAATTAACTGGTAAAACATCATTCAATCTATTTAAATATTTTTTCAAAACCAACGAAACTTGAACACTCCTTTATTTTAATGTGACAGCTAAATTTTTTTAGCACCCCTCATTACTGACTATCAAAGGTTTACTATATAATATATTTATCCATTGAATTAATTTCCATTTTGACACATATGGTAATTTTTTAACTCTCCAATGTAATATATGAAAATTTGATATAAAATGTTATACAACATTACTTACATGATCTGTATGTGGTCAAGAATATTCCATCATGTGTGGAAAATATCTAAAAACAAATTAATAAGTTATGTGTTTTATCTCATCTATATAATTATATGTATAAGGAAACTATCTAAAAATACCCAAACAAATATAGAGTAATATGAGAACTAACAAATTTTTATATATAAATGGGAATTATATAAAGAAAATTCTCATGGTATCTCTTATAGTATAAATAAAATTTAAATATTTTTATGTCCTTTGATATTGTCATAAAATGTGTAACACACTGGATTAATGTATTTCATCATAAAGACTGAAAAATAATATTTATCAATCCATCAATTCTAGAAGAATCATAGAAAATAAAAAAATTCAATCAAAAATATGAAAAAATATAAGAAATTCTTCATTATAAAAACTATGAACAAAAACACAATGATAAGAATTGTAATTTTTAAATCCCTGATGATAAATGATAGACACAAAAACATTTATCCCTACCCATAAGAATCCTTATAACATTATGAATTTGTATTTATATTCTATACATAATACTCTTTTTAAGTTCAACTAAAACACTTTAGATTCTCTATATAAATATATTTCATTAAATCACCAAAGAGGGTGGTTTTCTTCATAGTTATCAGCTAAGTTTGTAGATCTAAACTAGAAACCATACTAATAAAAAATATTAACTAAATTGTTTCGAAATTATTTTATATAATATCATCAAAATCAATTCCAGACTTCTTATATAAATTTTTAATAAATAACTATTATTTATACCATGGGAAAAACATGAATCTTTATTTTTAATCTGATAAATCCAATGATTTTATAAAGATCTCTTACCTATAGGTTATTTCAAAAATTAAATGTATTGGTGGTAATGAAATTATATCATATCAGTATCCAATATAGCAATCCATTTTTCCCTAATTACATTCCATCACATCACCAAAATATTTTGGTTTTCCCTGCTAACAAAGATAACATAGTTATTAGATGAATTCCTATTTTAATTTGTATGATTTCTAAGATAATCACTAGAGTAAAGGGTCATGTTTTCAAAAAACCTATGGATCTAAATCCACTAATATAAGAGTTATATTGAATGTATAAACACCAACTTGTTTTCTATGAACATCATTCTACATATAATCATGATCATTAAAATCATAAATATATGGTAAACATAAATCAAAAATAGACTCAATAACAACAAAACCATCAATATTTAGAGAGTTTTATTTTTATTGCATATTGATTTTTTATATTGTCTAATCATCCACAAAATAAGTTACCATGATTTTTTATATGTTTCATTAAAATAGGATTATAAAAATATGCCCAAAAATTCCTTGTTTATAATTCATAAAAATACTCTAATACATGTCATTAAACATCTTAGATCTATTATATCATGGAATATAATCAAATTCATTGGAAATAAAAGTGAACAATTCATAATATATGATATATTTTCACCTGAAAATATATCATCAGTATCTTCCTACAATAGAACTTCATGTTATAAATAGACAATATTTTCAATTTTAAATAAATAATCACCAAAAATTGATCCAAAAACATTTATTTAGATGGAATGAAATGACCTATTTACATTAATTTATTTTCATTCACATAGCTACTCCATTTATCTCAGGTGTATTAGGATGTTTATTCTAATGTTGAATACCATTCTTTCTATAATTCTCAGAAAAATGACCATATTACTCAACACCTTTATCATTGAATACACATTCCAATTTCATACAATTTACCATCTCAATAAAACATGAAATGTAGAGACCCTAAGCCTGAAGTACATGGACATTACATTACATTTGCGGAATACTTAGTATATAACAAAAACATACACACAAGGATCGTAATAGTTTAGTGTCTTTGGAAACTCAGAATATAATCTTCTAATCCTGGTGAAAGATATTCAATATCTCCCATAAAGATCTTATTTTTTTTATATCTAAAACCTTTATTTATATCCTGGGGAAAAGAAAACATACAAAAGGGTGAGCTCAAATGCTCAGTAAGGGTAAACAAAAGAAATATCAATCACATCGTATACACAAGCACATATCTTTTGGAAATCTTAACCTGCAAAAGAGATCATAATTTCATAACATGGGATAAATCATGGCAGTGAAATGTAATCACAATATTCGTAACATAAAACATGAAACTTTGTGGTATACACACATAGTCATAGAGAATCATTTCTTGTTAGTCAAGACTCATCTCCAAGACTATCTTAGTGGACAAAGTCCATTTCTAAACCGAGTAACCCTCGTTTCACTCCTGTTTCACTGAACCGGTATAACCTACCATTCTAGCCATGTCTATCTCATGAGATATAAAATCTTTACCCAATGCATTTGAGGGAGATATATGTCCCACCCATCTCATAATGATACCATTCTCATGTGTGCCACAAAATCATAAATCATACATCATTGCATAACCCATGTAATAAAAATGGGAATCTTAAACATCGTGACATCATCAAACAATTCATATAAGATAAAAGAATTCACAAAAATAATTCCATCACAACATAACCAAATCAATGTAATAATAGGGATAGAAACAGAACCCTATGTTATCTTATATGGAAAATAATTTTGATAAAACACTTGAAATGAATTCTTGAGGAAAATATCCTTTCTTCTTCAAAATCAATTTCATTTCACAAAACATCATGCAATTTTATAGAGATTTTATTGAAAATAGTCATGAAATCTTTTGGAGGAAGCTTCATGAAAATAAGGCTTTATAAAACTGTAAAAATATGTTCGTGCCGTATAAGTTAAAAAAAATTCTTCGTACTTTTGTCGAAAAAGTCAAAAAGTACCTCGTACGAAAAACGACAAAAGATTCCTTTCATATCATTTACTAAAAACTCACCAAAGGGTAAAATTGGATTTAAAAAATTGTATGTGGATGGAAATAACATTACATATTGAGGAAACATAGATGTGGATGATAAAATACACCCCTGTAAATACCAATGTATAAACAATCTCAGATAAAAATGAGATTGTGATATTTCCCTTACCTTAGGTCCGATTTGCTTCGTAAGTGTCCAAACCTCCTGTATAATGATTTAAATAATGTCATTGACTTATTACAGAATCGTATTCATTGTCATTATATCATATATGGTTCACTTATGACTTTATATTACCCGTTCTTTTGTAAATTCAGGTTAAAGTAGTGTTTTGGGTAAAATCGTCTCATTTGTCGTTCGTGTTTTAACTTGTAATTATTCATATGATTACTTAGATCCTGATTACTTATATCCAGAATGTAAAACATGGTTTATATATAATATATATTCAGAATACATATATATATATATAATATATCGATAAATGGAATGAAATACACCGTTCAGGGAGACGGTAGTCTGTACGTACGCATGAACGCTGTTTTCATTTCCTTATTGAAGTGAATGGAATTAAGTAGATGACATACATATAAATTTACATAAATCCAGTATCATTATTATGTCATATATTTCATTAGTACTTATTATATATACTTTATAATCATTCATGAATGGTTAATCATTGATAATGAATCTCATCGCGTCGTGGAGACGGTAGTACGTACGTACGCACGAGCGATGATATCGTTCCCATGGTCGTGGAATTGTGTTGAAGTGTATGCAGACTATTTCAGTATCAATATCACTTTATAATAATCATATATAGTTACTCATTACACCATTATACCCATCCTATTAAGGTGGTGGTGGAAAATAGATTACACCACGGCGTGGAGACGGTATTCCGTACGTACGCACGCGCGGTGATTTCATTTTTCCGTAGGATGGATAGAAGGTGAATTAGGGTTGTTTCATATTTATAATAACATATTAGTATGTAAGTAATACTGATGTTATTACTTTTTCATGAATAATCTAAAGAAGAAGAAGTTGAAGAAGAATGAAATGGAAAAGATCGGTAATGGATATTACCTCTTCTTTGAAACGCCTCTTTGAATCCTCCACTTAGGGAACTAAGATTGGTCTTTGAAGAAGACCAGGACCTCTAGGATTATTCTAGGGAAGTGGACAAGGAATTTTGACAGGGTTTGGCCGAGATTGAGTGCTCAAATTGGTGTGAGGAGGAGGGGGAGGAGGTGTCCTTTTATAAGGGAGGAGAGGGGCACCTTAGGAATATCTCAAAATATTATTTTATATTAAAGTCAAAATCGGTTTATAATGGTTCCAAAGGGTCTTATTTCGAAGCCAAAGTGGGGATGGGTCTAAATCCTATCAACCAATAGGATTTAGACAAGTTTAGGTTATTATTTTAACCATATCAATTAGATTTAACTCTAAGTTAAATAATTTAACTTTTACCGTTTCTTTTTGTTTTCTTACACTATATGGTTATTAATCTTACTATAACATGCCAAAAGAACCCCAAATTGTTTATTATTAATATATATATCTTAATCTAAGTCATTTGGCCGAACGTTAGATTTTGAGAATAAAATAACAATTAATAATATAATATTTTATTTAAAAACTATTTTGTGTCAATTTTGACACTATTTGATATATAATTTTTTTGAAAGTCATAACAGAATTATATGTCCAAAACAAGTTGATTAAATCAACACTAATATATCATAGTATCCTAGAAAATTTTTTGAATTCATAAAAAGTCTCAAATTACATTTATTTTGGTGTTTATAACATCAATTATGTCAGTGTTTTATTAATTAGATAATTACTGCATCATCATTGTGTCATAAATAAATTAAATTATCTAATGTCTAAAAATTACAAATAAAATACCATTATGTCGGAAATCTTTTTATATTTCTAATGAATATTTATAGTCGAATATATCGTCTGTATAACCCCATATTAAAAATGATTTACTTATTAAACTTTGATTTTAACTATTTTAACTATTCATTAAATAAAATAATATTAAATGTCATAATCTAATCCAAGTGGACCTAAATGGTCATATTATATTCATAAGGTTGTTTTTGGTCGAATTACACTTATCAAATAGAATTAGTACATGTGTTAGGGTAATAGTAATATCATATTTACCCTTAGTTACCCTATTTACTATTAACCGCGATAAAAAAAGTAAAAAGTTACTATTCACCAAAAAATTATTTTTATCTCATTGAACCACATTTTACTTACTGATATCAACCGTGTCTATCGGATTTTCGAAATTTCATTCACAGAAGCGGTAAAATTATGTTTTATGCAAAATTCAGTTTTTAACCTACCACTTAGTGGTTTCACTATTCATCAAAAATTGAAGTTTTTCAGAAAAATGCCAAAATTTCACCCTAAGCTATAATTGATATTCCGAATTCAAAAATTATTTCTATTTTACAAAATTCCGAACATATAAGTTTCATTAATTAAGTTTATAATTAATTTCCGATGTCACAACAAATAGCGTGTTTTTAAGAGATAATAACTATCAAAAGATTAACACTTGTTTATGTCTGGTGTAAATGTGAAATTACATCAAATGACCAACATTGTATTGAATTTTAAAAATATATTCTAAATATACTTTAAAACCACTCAAATTAATAATTTATCACTATTAATTATTTCGATTAAAAAAGTTGTTTTTAATTAAAATTTAGTAATTTTCACTATTCATCAGAAAATGAAAGTTATCCGAAAAGTACCAAAATTTCACCATAAGCTAATTTCAATATTCTGAATCCCTAAATGATGTCCATTTTGAAAAATAAAATTTACAAAATTTCAAAAAGTAGTTATTACTATTCATAATGACTAGTTTTAATAATATCTTAATAACATATCGTTGTTTAGCAAAACTTGGTGTTGCGTACAACACATGCTATCGTGGAAGGTCGCGATTGCGTGTAATTCAAGCCAGGTCAGAGATGTGTGTTGTGAAATCTCCTTTTGGTGTAGCGTATAACACAAGACATTAATGAAATTAAAAAGAATATTTTTCATAAAATCTCGGGGTGTTACATTCTACCCCCCTTAAAATGAATTTCGCCCTCGATATTCGTCGGGGTTATAAATGGTTTACTATTCGAAAGTTTCTTTAATCGAAACCCACATCGTAAAAAGAAATATCAAAACAATTCTTTAAAAACAAAAGTATGAAACGTAACGGTTACCCAAATAAACTAATCAATGGGTTTCCACATAGGTGAAAATATGGATATAGATGAGAAATCTAACCATCATGTTCTGATGGAGAGTGGTAGAGAACATAGCTATGGAAAAGCTAGCCGTCACAAATCCATAAATTTGTGACGATATAAGGTACCATATGATTAATCAGATATAAGAGCACTAGGACAACATTTTTGGTTTTCAAGATCATTTCCCTAAAGTTGATGAAATTGGAATTAGAAGAAATACTTTCGAGATTTTGGTATAGTCTCATCGTTTTTCTTTCTTTGGACAATTTCCACTTCATTTCTTAAAGAAATGAAGTTGAATTTGTCATTTGTGATGTGTTAGCAGATCATGTGATAGAATGATGGGTCATTCCATCTCTTTCAAACAAAATGTTAGCAAAAGTTATAAGTCCATCTTATGGTTAATAGTATATGGTTCCAAAAATGAACTTATACTTCATATATCATACCGCTTAATAAATTAAAATTAGTTTCTACTAACCAGGGACTTCCTGTAGGTCAGTGGTAGGCGATAAAGGTCAGTCGCACTTTGGTTGTGGGTTCGATTCCCATAGCCTTGTCCGACGCGATGGGTTGTCGCCCGTCCTGCAGGTTGTCCTTTTTCTAAAACTACATTACTATAAAATCCCATCAGTAATATCAAAAAAAGATCTATCCTTAAACAATACTAACTTATGTCCAACATAATCCATTCCAATATTTAGGCTTATCCATAATACTTCAGTCCACTTTCATAATATAGTGAAAACGATTACCAGAGATTTAATACCATCATTGATCCCCATATATCATAAGATATGTCTTGTTGGTCACATTCTAAACATTAAAAAGCCTTAATCATGTATTCTCTTGAATACCCATTGAACCTTATTGAAAACATGAATGCAGTTAAACGTTAACACTTTCCACATACCAAAATTCCTCAAAATTCTATACACTCAATCCATGATATCACTTAATCCTTATATCAATCATGAGCTCATGAATACTGTTAAACATTTAATTTTCTCTTTATCCCTTCATTATGCGCATATCATCTACATTCCAAAAATATCTGAATAACCTTTCATGGATAGTGGTACCATTAATCATACACTTTCAAAGCTCAAGGAAAGACAACAGTGTAACAATCCTTAGATGTCTCTTTATTCCATAGTACCATGAGATTTCTTATATAACATTACACATGATAAACATGTAATCATTCCACTACATTCTTAAACCATTGACCGAGCTTCAACAATTCTTTCAACTCACATATCATTTGTAGTCTCTTCATCATCATCAACATAAATACTACTCATACGGCCGTACTGATTCTCTTAATGAGACTTTCTCTTAGGGAATTGGTTTTCATAATGCCCGTACATTCCACATTTAAAACATTTAACCATTGTTAATGTCGTAGAAATACCATTATCCTCATTCATGGTGTTAACTGAAACTTTTCCTTTGCACTTACTGGCATTGTGTCCTTATTTTCCACACCCAAAGCATCTTCCTGTTCCCTTGAATCATTCTCCTCGATGCCTCTTCCCACATGATTTACATAGGGGAAATTGAACGTTCTTTCCTCTATGATCATCATGAAACTCCATCTTTCTCTTATTAGCCGAGTCAGGAAACTTACCAAATTTTACATTATTGATCATATTATGAGATTGCTGATTCGGCATAATAATGATTTTTAGATTTCCAAATCCCATTTCATTTGGTTGCTCATGAAGAATATCATTCCATTGTCCTTTATATCCTCCATTATCATGAATCATCTTGTTTCCAGCCATTTTCTAAAACCCAAAAAGAATAGTGTGAGAGACAAAAATCATAATAAAGGGGGAGTATCTTCAATATGTAACATCTTTAGTTTAATCTAATATTGTTACCATATTTCTAAGACTATATCATATATGTATACTTATCCATAGGGACATCCCTATACATACCTTAGAAATATCTCTAGGGATCTCACTAACGTTTTCGCATCCTAGTTTCCAAAGGTTGACTAAACCTCCCTCAGATACCAACTGTAGAGACCCGAAGCCTGACGTACATGGACATTACATTACTTTTGCGGAATACTTAGTATATAACAAAAACACACACACACAAGGATCGTAGTAGTTTACTGTCTTTGGAAACTCGGAATATAATCTTCTAATCCTGGTGAAAGATCTTCAACATCTCCCATAAAGATCTTCTTTTTTTATACTTAAAACCTTTCTTTATATCCTGGGGAAAAGAAAACATACAAAAGGGTGAGCTCAAATGCTCATTAAAGGTAAACAAATGAAATATCAATCACATCGTATACACAAGCACATAACTTTTGGATATCTTAACCTGCAAAAGAGATCATAATTTCATAACATGGGATAAATCATGGCAGTGAAATGTAATCACAATAATCATAACATAAAACATGAAACATTGTGGCATACACACATAGTCATAGAGAATCATTTCTTGTTAGTCAAGACTCATTTCCAAGACTATCTTAGTGGACAAAGTCCATTTCTGAACCGAGTAACCCTCGTTTCAGTCCAGTTTCACTAAACCGGTATAACCTACCATTCCAGCTATTTCTATCTCATGAGATATAAAATCTTTACCCAATTCATTGGAGGGAGATATAGGTCTCACCCATCTCATAATGATACCATTCTTATGTGTGCCACAAAATCATAAATCATACATCATTGCATAACCCATGTAATAAAAATGGGAATCTTAAACATCGTGACATCATCAAACAATTCATATAAGATAAAGGAATTCATAAAAATAATTCAATCACAACATGAACAAATAAATTTAATAATAGGGTTAGAAACATAACCCTATGTTATCTTATATGGAAAAATAATTTTGATAAAACACTTGAAATGAATTCTTGAGGAAAATATCCTTTCTTCTTCAAAATCAATTTCTTTTCACAAAACGTCATGCAATTTTAAAGAAAGAGATTTTATTGAAAATAGTCATGAAATCTTTTGGAGGAAGATTCATGAAAATAAGGCTTTATAAAACCGTAAAAATCCGTTTGTGCCATATAAGTTAAAAAAACATTCTTCGTACTTTTGTCGAAAAAGTCAAAAAGTACCTCGTATGAAAAACGACAAAAGATTCCTTTCATATCATTTACTAAAAACTCACCAAAGGGTAATATTGGATTTAAAAAATTGTAGGTGGATGGAAATAACATTACATATTGAGGAAACATAGTTGTGGATGATAAAATACACCCTAGTAAATACCAATGTATAAACAATCTTGGATAAAAATTAGATTGTGATATTTCCCTAACCTTAGGTCTGATTTGATTCGTAAGTGTCCGAACCTCCTGTATAATGATTTAAATAATGTCATTGACTTATTAAAGAATCATATTCATTGTTATTATATCATATATGGTTCACTTATGACTTTATATTACCTGTTCTTTTGTAAATTCATGATAAAGTAGCGTTTTGGGTAAAATCGTCTCATTTATCATTCGTGTTTTAAATTGTAATTATTCATATGATTACTTATATCATGATTACTTATATCCAGAATGTAAAACATGATTTATATATAATATATATTCAGAATATATATATATATATATAATATATCGATAAAAGGAATGAAATACACCGTTCATGGAGACGGTAGTCCGTACGTATGCATGAACGCTGTTTTCGTTTCCTTATTAAAGTGAATGGAATTAAGTAGATGACATACATATAAATTTAAATAAATCTAGTATCATTATTATGTCATATATTTCATTAGTACTTATTATATATACTTTATAATCATTCATGAATGGTTAATCATTGAGAATGAATCTCATCGCGTCGTGAAGACGGTAGTCCGTACGTACGCACGAGCGATTATATCGTTCCCATGGTCGTGGAATTGTGTTTAAGTGTATGTAGACTATTTAAGTATCAATATCAATTTATAATAATCATATATAGTTACTCATTACACCAGTATACCCATCCTATTAAGGTGGTGGTGGAAAATAGATTACACCACGACGTGGAGACGGTATTCCGTACGTACGCACACACGGTGATTTCATTTTTCTGTAGGATGGATAGAAGGTGAATTAGGGTTGTTTCATATTTATAATAGCATATCAGTATGTAAGTAATACTTATGTTATTACTTTGTCATGAAACAACTAAAGAAGAAGAAGTTGAAGAAGAAAGAAATTGAAACGATCGGTTATGGATATTACCTATTCTTTGAAACGCCTCTTTGAATCCTCCACTTAGGGAACTAAGATTGGTCTTTATAGAAGACCAGTACCTATAGGATTATTCTAGGGAAGTGGAGAAGGGATTTTGGAATGGGTTGGACGAGCTTGAGTGCTCAAATTGGTGTGAGGAGGAGGGGGAGGAGGTGTCCTTTTATAAGGGAGGAGAGGGGCACCGTAGGAATATCTCAAAATATTATTTTATATTAAAGTCAAAATAGGTTTATAATGGTTCAAAAGGGTCTTATTTCGAAGCTAATGTGGGGATGGGTCTAAATACTATCAACCAATAGGATTTAGACAAGTTTAGGTTATTATTTTAACCTTATCAATTAGATTTAACTCTAAGTTAAATAATTTAACTTTTACCGTGTCTTTTTGTTTTCTTACACTATATGGTTAATAAACTTACTATAAAATTTCAAAAGAACCCCAAATTGTTAATTATTAATATATATATCCTTATATAAGTCATTTGGACGAACCATTTAATTTTAGAAATAAAATAACAATTAATAATATAATATTTGATTTAAAAACTATTTTAAGAAAATTTTGATACTATTTGATATATGATTTTTGTGAAAGTCATAACAGAATTATATGTTCGAACCAAGTTGATTAAATCAACACTAATATATCATAGTAACCTAGAAAATCAGTTTAATTCATAAAAAGTCTCAAATTACATTTATTATACTGTTTATAACATCAATTATGTCAATATTTTATTAATAAGATAATTACTGCATCATCATTGTGTCATAAATAAATTAAATTATTTAATGTCTAAAAATTTCAAATAAAATACCATTATGTAGGAAATATTTTTAGATTTCTAATGAATATTTATAGTCAAATTTATCTTATGCATAACCCCATATTAAAATTGATTTACTTATTAAACTTTGATTTTAATTATTTTAACTATTCATTAAATAAAATAATATTAAATGTCATAATCTAATCCAAGAGGACCTAAATGGTCATATTATATTCATAAGGTTGTTTTTGGTTGAATTAAATTTATCCAATAGAATTAGAACATGTGTTAGGGTAATAGTAATATCATATTTACCCTTAGTTACCCTATTTACTATTAATCGCGGTAAAAAAAGTAAAAAGTTACTATTCACCAAAAAATTATTTTTATCTCATTGAACCACATTTTACTTACTGATATCAACCTTGTCTGTCGGATTTTTGAAATTCCATTCACAGAAGCAGTAATATTATTTTTTATGCAAAATTCAGTTTTTAACCTACCACTTAGTGGTTTCACTATTCCTCAAAAATTGAATTTTTTCAGAAAAATGCCAAAATTTCACCCTAAGTTATAATTGATATTCCGAATTCAAAAATGATTTCTATTTTACAAAATTCCCAAAATATAAGTTTCATTAATTAATTTTATAATTAATTTCCGATGTCCAAACAAATAGCGTGTTTTTAAGAGATAATAACTATCAAAAGATTAACACTTGTTTATGTCTGGTGTAAATGTGAAATTACATCCAATGACAAACATTGTATTGAATTGTAAAAATATATTCTAAATATACTTTAAAACCACTCAAATTAATAATTTATCACTATTAATTATTTCGATTAAAAAAGTTATTTTTAATTAAAATTTAGTAATTTTCACTATTCATCAGAAATTGAAAGTTATCCGAAAAGTACCAAAATTTCACCGTAAGCTAATTTCGATATTCTGAATCCATAAATGAAGTCCATTTTGAAAAATAAAATTTACAAAATTTCAAAAAGTGGTTATTACTATTCATAATGGCTAGTTTTAAAAATATCTTAATAGCATATCGTTGATTACTGAAACATGGTGTTGCGTACAACACACGCTATCGTGGAAGGTCGCGATTGCATGTAATTCAAGCCAGGTCAGAGATGTGTGTTGTGAAAGCTCCTTTTGGTGTATCCTATAACACAAGACATTAATGAAATTAAAAAGAATATTTTTCATAAAATCTCGCGGTGTTACATGAAATATCTCAAAATCACTAAGAACATAAATTTTAACAATAAAAACATAAACCCAAATCTTACATGGGTAGGAATTAATAAAATTAAATAAATGAAGTATATAGTTGAAATTATTACACTTCAATAGATTATAAACATCAGAATGTCCCAACTCAAGTACCTATGTATTTTAATGTGGATGATAAATGTTAAAACTAACCATATTCTATTTTCTAGAAATACATTTATCATAGGTGTCCAATTTTAGTCCCTTTAAACATGGAGGAAAAATTTTCTTCTTTAGACAACAAAGTCCCGTGTCACTAATATAGTTGAACATCTTGTTCCATAATTTGGAAGGAACGTTTCACTCAACAACATAAGATGTATCATAAGAAATGGAAGTTATTCACCAACAAAAACCTAATTGTATATTTCATAACACCATTACCAAGGAACCATTCAAAGGATTCTAATTTCCTTCTCCAAAATCATTAAAAACATTACTAAAAATTATCTGACATTATTTTTTGATATAAAAAAACATTTATTATACCTATAAAATCAACATGTCAATTGTTTACCGAATTTAATATCCAAAAATTAACTCCACTATATGATTAAAAATAAAATTTCATAATATCATGTTAATGTGGGATTGACTACCATCAATAAAAAAGGATTTATTAGATGAAATATTTGAGGAATAATACAAAATAATAATATCACTATTGAAGAAAAAAAAGACAAGATCATCTCCATCAACATTTTTATTATCATTATTTTTAATTATTCTATTTTTCTTTCATTAAACATTGATATTATATATCACGAAATGTGGAGACCAAAAATAAAAAAAAACTGAAAATTGAAAACTCATAGTTTAATAAATCATATTTCCCCTTGAATAATCATAAAAACCAGATCTAATTCACAATAAACCAAGAAAAATATATGCTCCAAATTTAATGTATTGAAACAAAAAATATTTAACATAGAAACCATATAAGAAAATGTCCTTTCCGAGAAATATTATCCTATAAACATTAAGAGTATATTATAGAGCTACCCATACAATAACATGATATCAAAATTACGAGTTTATAAAATTTATCAATGGAATAAATTGTATCTAATGAAAATATATCAAAAAGATATGAATACATTTGGGAAAATAAATTCAATTAAATATCCAATCCATACAGATGATGGGTTTTCCATATGATGAGAAGGTGTATATAAATCACTAGTATTGAAAAAATATACCACATTATATAAAATTCAATCATATTAAAATATTATTATATATGTTAATATAAAAAATTTATCCTAACCCTGTCCGCATAGATATATAGAAAAGGAAACAATGACAATAACATCACAGACCTCCAAAATCAAGAACCATTTTTTCATTTTAATAGGTAATGTGAGGGACACTAGTGAGGATGACCCCAAAAAGATGTTCACTACATGATATCACTTTATAAATAAAAATTCATATTCATTTGAATTCATTGGTTGGTATTAATTTTATGTAATTACTTGAGAGAAATGGGAATTTGACAGCCATAATTTAATTTTTTGTGATTTTATTTAATTAGTGGGTGGGTCATGGTCAATTTTTAATATACAAAATATTTTATACATTATCCAATTAACTTCATAATCAGAGACCCAATGATAGTGTTTTACACAATCCACTATCAATTTCTATCACAACTACTTGAATTGTATTCTACGTTAGACAAAAATACATTCAACTCAACATACACCCCTTTCAACAGAGTTTTGATTTGAATATATATCCACCAATATTATATAATTATATAACATATATTTAAACATGTCAGATGTTCAAAATCAACCCAAACCATAATAGTCTATAAACCTCTAATACATTTAATCATGAACCATTTTGGTACACTGATTCTCTCTCTATTTTGAGTTCACCTGGAAAACATTATCAATCACACATCAAACCTATAGTTGTTGAAAACCAATAGAAAAATATTATAATAATAAATTAAATCGTCAATGTTATTTCATTTTAATATAGAATTATAGTGTCATTAAAACGTGGAGATTGTAAACATTTGATACAAAAAATGAGATGGATAACATTTTAGGATTACCCTATTTTTATTTTTCGGGTACGTCAAGAATAGCCCCAACGATCAAAAAAATCACAAACTACCACTAGTGAAATTTCCATTTTTTTGAATATGTACTTGAAAAAATGATCATAGATTTGGGATTCACCTCATGTGGGGTCCTAAAGGGATATTTTGAAAACATAAATGAAAACAAATAACTAGGAGGGTGTTTTAATTTTTTGGGATGATTTGTTATGGTGTGTACATATATCTATATTAATTTTTTGATTTTAATGAAACTAGTATTTAAAACCAGTTTTATATATCATAATTATATGATATTCTTTCTAACATCTCTATAATGAAAGAAATTGTTCTCTTTAATTATTTTGGTGACTTTTCTACATATTTCGGTTTAGAAGATGAATATATGAATTACATGGTTATAAATTTTATTTTCTTCCTTTATCATCCTATATTCTTCATTTTTAAATAGTTTTCAATTAAATGTTTTTTTATAAAACCTTTTTATCATTGTAATGTTATTGATATCTCACACACATCTAAGATTATCTACTATATAAAATTGATTATTAGTGGAATATATACTATAGAATAGGTTTTATAGATTTTACATTGTTGGATTTACATATTTAAAATAACTAATTTGAAACATTAATTTTTTAAAACAATTTTTTTTGTATAATTGTACGTTTGATTTCAATTTTGTAATTTCCAAATGGAATACAAATTTTTAATCAATTATTCATTTTTTTCATTCAATTTTAAGTTTTCACATACCACCATTCCCAAAAAATTATCATTGTTGTTCATTGGGATCTATGGATTAGTATAATTGAAATCATTTCCCATTACCATCAGGTAAATTAATTCACCATGGAGATAATTAGTTTTCAACATATAATGAAAAATAACATATGCCCATGATGAAAAAATTAGGAAACTATTTCATAACATAATCATGATTTGTTGTATAAGAGAGCTTATTGTCATCAATCAGACCATTTGAAAAACATTTTTGAAGATGGTTCTTTCTGTGAAAATTACTTCTTTGAATATTCATTAAATAATTCATTGTCATATTCAATGCCTTCTTTAAAAAATAATGTTATGGAACTTTAAAAGACAATGTATTCCCTTATATTTATTTATAAATTTTTGTATGTATATAGATACGCTCAAAAATAATAAAATAAAATAGTTTGTAACTATATTTATATTATTCATTAGTTTACTTAATGTATTATGAAAATGTTAAATAAAATATAATAGAATCCAACTATTATAATGATGTGACTCTTCACATGTTTCCTAGATTTCTGATATCAGATTTAGAATATTATATTTTAGCATTAAATGAATAATATATTATTTATAATAACACATTGATGATAATAAATAAATAATCATAAAAAGTTATTAAAAATTATTTTTTATTTAATAATTAAAAAAATATTCATTAATAATGTTATATTAATGATTATGAATAATGTCATAAATATAATTAGAAATATAATTGATAATGAAAAAAATATATAATAGAATTAATAGAATAATTAATAATAATAAAATAATTACTTTTACCTAATAATAATAAATATTTATAATGTAATTAAAAATACAATTATTTTGATATTTATAAAATAATATGTAATAACTAATGATCTTACTAATATTAAAAATAAAAAGTCATATTGTAATTGAAAATTTTATAAATAATAATTAATGTTATCAACAATGGATTCTTATATATTTTGAAAGCTAAGAATGAAATCATATTTTATAGGCATCCTGTGAATATTTAGGTGATGTTAACTCTCATTTACATAGACATCCAAAGAGATTAAAAAGTAAAAATAGGGTTTATGGATTATTCCACCAATGATTTAATTAATTAATTATTTCTTATTGTGTCTTGAATTCCTATAAAATATGTGTTACCCAATTCTTTCAGGTAGATTCCACCTATTTTTTGTTACATCAAAGTGATTGTTGATGGAACCGTGTTGGTATCTTCTAGTCCTGTAATATTTAGGGGATTTTTTAAGAAGTACATGAGATTTATCAATGTTATCTTATTCTTATTCATTGGATATCACATTTATTTTAATGTGAATTTCAGTGTGGTTATTAATTAGATAATGTGGGATTGGAAATAAAAATTTCATTATCTCTTGATCGAGAGTGACTTGGTGGTGGAGGTCAACTTGGTGAAGCACAAATCCTTCTTTACTCCATGGAAATTTTAATCATCCTCAAAGGACTTATTGGATTAGATTTTTGTGTTTCATGTCATTTTTTCAGACATCCTTATAAAACGTAATATGGTTTCTAATTTTTTGTTGAAGAATGTTGTGTAGATTCAAGAGTTTGTGTGAACTAGTAATATTTGTGGTGATCTCATGCCCCTACATCTGTCAAATGTTAATGTCGATATTTAAAAGTGAATCATCTAATAATCCCAGGTCTCTAATACATTTTTTATTTATAAAATTCGGAATGGTCTCATGTTTATATCCAAGAGAATTTAATTAGTTACATATTATTAAACAAACAATATTTAAGTTATATATTTTTTTGTTAATTAAATTTATTATTAATAATATAATTATTAATAAATCAATACTATTATATATTCAAGAAGATACAATGATTGTACACATATATGTGTACTTGAGAAGAGATAATAAATTAATCATAATAAATTCATGATAATAAGAAAGTAATGATAATAATGTCATTATAATAAATTTATGATAATAATGTCTTGGTAAAAATATTATTATTATCGATTTGATAACCAAAAAATCTGATGATCCCAAAATAAAAAATAATAAAGATATGATATTTATTAAAAAATAATAAATTCATGATATTATTATTATTAATGACATTGTATGACCTAAAGTATCATGGTAATTGGTTGTTGTATCACATATAATGGGGAAAAGTTTCAACTCTTATCCCCATTGATTAATGATCCCTCAATATGGTTTGTTATTTTACTGGTATCCCACATATATAGAATTCGTTTTTATAAATGGAATAAGCAAGGCCCCATCTTGAAGAAGGCATGATATTGAAACATGGTGGTGTTGATGACCACTTCCTGATTTTGGGGTGTGTCAAAGAAATAGGATGGAATAAATAGGATGCTAGTATGAGTGGATCTTGTGTGGGATATGAAATATGGTCACTCAAGTGATGAAAATATGAATTCGTCTGGTGTAGTGATAATGTGGGTTGTGATATGAAGAGGGAAACCAGAGGTTATGCTACTATTATATACTCTTTGTTTTTAATATTAGATTTGAGTGGTAGTAGACCTTTGATATTTTAGGAAGAATAGGATTGAGGGATTCTTGGTCTTACAACGATGGCCATGACTCGAAGAGTATGTGTAGCATGGGACAAGGTATAAGTGTAGTACCCCCAGTTTGAGGTATGTAGCATTTTAATGCATTTTTATGTGTTTAACATGCATTGGATGAGTTGGTAAGAGGTTAGGAGTGTTTGTAATGGTTTTGGATGAGTTTGGAGGCTTTTAAAGGTGTGCATGGTTTGAGCACAATTAGTGGAAACCACGTGGGTTCTCTAGGAAACTGTGAAAGGGAGAATGTAGTAATTGCATGGACTGTGCATGGTTTTCCAAACTGTGTGAGGAAACCATGTTGACTGTAGCTCTCGAGGTAGTAGAGTGCGAACAGTTTGCGTACGGTTTACCAAACCATGTAGGCTAACTGTGCGGCGACTTAAAAATAGGGTTATAAGTTCCAGGCTCACATGGGCTTAACCAATTTCACCCCAAACATCCTCCCACTCGTGGATAACTCAGGTTCTTCGATTCTCAGGGGATGGAGGAGAGTTACCACTCATTATGGAAGCAGTTGGAAGAGGGTTTTAGGTGTTTTGAATGTGATTGCTTCCTGATAAGTCTTCTCTCCTGGGTTCTTTGAGTTTTCCTCTATATATTATCTTCCCTCTTTCTTGGTTTTCTAGATCTACACTTTTTGTGTGTATATATAGGGTTGTTTTTTCCTTGTATGATGATTTTAAGGCTTGTGGTGGTTAGGGAAGGGGATCTAGAGAGGTTTTGGTGGTGTGTTTTCTAGATTTGAGGTGTGGTTTCTTGTCGGTCGTTTTCTCAAGAACCCTAAAGGTAGGTGGATTCTCTCTAGACTCCACTTGGTTAGAGCTAATGGTTTTGGTTACAATTATTTTTTTTCTTGAAATAAATTTTGTTTTTATGTCCGAAATTGAATAGAAATACCTTTGGTGATGTTTTGGAGATTTTTGGAGAAAATATGGTTTTGTGGTGGAATTCTATTGTTGTGGATTTTAAAATAGAGATTTTAAAATTTTATGATATGGTTGATTTGTGAAAATGATTTATGGAAATGGTTTTCAATAAATGGGTGATTTATTGAAGTGGATTTATATGAAATGTGTTTGCTTGATTGCATGTGGTTGTGTCCTTGGGGGGTTATATGCATGGCATTGGCTTGTTTTGAATGTTGTGTGAAATTGGAGAGAAGTACCACTATAAAAAGTGGATGGATAGTAGAAGGAATGTCCACCATCAAGGATAAGTGGGCGGGAAGTTCTGCTTGGTTTGAATGGGTGAATGTGTTATACGGAAGCTCCATCATTTGGTTGTTATGGTTGTTTTGTTGTGAATTTGTTTGCAAGATGTAATTGTTGTGCTCTGTGTAAATTTTGTAATGGGTTTTTTCATGTTTTTTTGGATTTCCCCTGGTGGTTTGGTTTGGGTGAAGTGGATTGGTAGGGGTTTGGTTGGCTTATGCTAATGCTATCACTTGGGATTATTTTATATAAACGGTTTTACATAATTGTGCTAACTGTTTTATCCTAGTGGCATTTGTAGAGAAGTCATTTGGGGGAAACCTACTGAGTTTTAGTACTCGCCCCTTGATTTTTCACATTGGTGTCTTTGCAGATGTAATGTATCGTGACGTGGGGAATGGTAAGGAATCTCCATCCTTTAGTGGTGCATTGTGGGGTCTTGGTGGAGCTTGGTGCTTAGAGCTTGGTGTGGAGTTGTGGTGGTGTCATGGCTCGTAGAGTGGGTTGATTATTTTCCACTAGTACTCTAATGTGATGTAGACATGTCTGGTTGGTTTGGTTTTGGGATGTACTGTTGGAAAACATGGTTGTCTTTTGGGAATCATTTTGGAATGCTTTATTGAAATGCATCATATAGTGTTTGTTAATGGATTGTTTGTTTGTTTTTGTCTTAAGGGAAAATCATTCCCCTATTTGATCTTGAAGCCCTCGACATTTATTACCATCCTTTGGAATCTTTGGAATGTTGATTAATTCCATTTATCCCTCACCGCCCCTCAAGCCAATGAGGCAGGGTAGGGGTGTTACAATTGGTGTCATTTTGTTCAGTCCTTTGGAGTTGATTCCCGGATATGGTGTTGACATTTGTTGTGGTGCATTCCTTGAGTCGGGATGGTAGCAAGTTGTAGGAATATCGGAACTTGGAATGTATAGTATAAAAGGACGTAGCTAAACCTTTTATGCTGAAATAAATGTTTCTAGGGAGTTGGGTACATAAGTGTTTTGGAGACATTTACAGGCTTTGGAAATCTCATTGTCAAGGGTGTAGCCAATGAGATGAGCATGGAATGCATGGTAGAAATGACTTCCCTCTAGGATGAATATTTCATTGGGGTATAATTATTTATGATGTGATATGAATATGTGAAACTATAATGTGAATGAATTGGTATTTTGAAAATGGTTTGGTTTTCAAAATGGTGAAACATGGAAAACATGAACTGGTGGAAAGCCTTATTGTGAAAGTGTTGTGTAATGTCATTTGAAATGGGATTTCATGATGTCTACGGAAGTGAGACTAATGGTTGTTTGTTTTCTGTTGATAGAAATGGCACCGGTAGGTGTCATAGAGACAAATCGGAGGAGGCTACTGAGAATGTGGTATCACCTGATCCTCAGGTGAACCAACAGCTAGTGCAAAGCATAGTTCAAGCCTTCCAAGATATTGAAAGTGGAAATAAAATGGATGAACCAAGGCATGTGGATCTTACTGTTCAGTTCCAAAAGTAGAATCCACCCATCGTCAGGGGTGATTTAGACCTAGCGAGGGCAGAAGAATGGTTGAATAGAATGGATAAAATTTTTGAGTTCATGAGAACACCTGTAGAGTTAAAAGTGAAGTTGTCGATTTATATGTTGGAAGATCATGCACTTCAGTGGTGGGTGTTGGTAGTCCAAGCGGGGAAAAACCAGGGTATGATGTTGGAAGGATTTTAAAAATTGTATAATAAAAAACTCTACCCACATACATTCAGAATTCAGCATACAACTGATTTCTTCAGTTTGAAGCAAGATTTTATGTCTGTGACAGAGTATGAAGCTATGTTTATGAACATAGTGTGGTTTTCACTCGAGGTCGCGGGTAGCACGTTGTTGAAGGAAAGGATCTTTGATGTGGGGTAAAGGAATGAAATCAATTCAAAGATAGAAGTACTGTGTGTATATGATTACACAGAGATGGTGAATAGAGACTTAGTGGATGAGCAGGATCTGTTGGGCACTCCGAGCGGAGAAAACATGGTGGTGACCATGGGGAATAGTGGAAACTCTATCATTGGGTTCAAGCGGAGGAGGGACACTTATTCCCATGGCGGGAGTATGGAATATAATCTGACGGTAGGATCAGTAAATCTTCCTCCAAAGCCCCAGAGCAAGCCGAGATGTTTTCAGTGTGGTTCTATGAGCCACATCAAGCATGATTGTATGACAAAACCTCAAGCATTTCATAATTTTAAGCAGATGGGGCATCTGCAGCGTTATTGTCAGATGGTTTCGAGGTTGGATGCACATGATACTACTCAGGGATCGCAGACGTCGTATGCTTCGACGGGACGTGGGATACAACGTACCCATCTGCTGTAGGGTAAAGTGTGTCATGGTGACTCTCGGAACACCACGATGCCACATCATGGAAATAATGAATAGAGTGTGGTATGAAAACAAGTGTTTGGATCTGAGCAGGTTGTGGTGGATGATCAGTCGGGACCGTCCACGATACGAGGTACTATTCTTTTGATTTCTACCTTGATGCAAGTGATTTTTGATATGGGTTCTTCACACTCTTTTATTTATGCATGTGTGGTTGATTTGTTGGATTTAATAGTATAAATGATGCCCTCGATTTGAAATCATCAAACTCCTCTGGGTCGAATAGAGTTTCAAGCCTTCCGGTGTAGAGCATGTGGTATTGTTCTGGGTGAGGTGGAGCTATTGTGGAATTTATCAATGCTTTATATGGATGTGTATGATGTAATCCTAGGAATGGATGGGCTTGTTGGTTTTAAGGTCCACATCGACTACAATGTGCGGATAATGGATTTTACTACACACGATAGTGTTAGACATATCTTTGGAGGAGAGGAGCCTGAAAGGCAGGGTGCAACGAGTTTGTTGGCACTAGCAGTGGGCACGTTATCGTATCAGTTGGTAGTGTTGTCGTTAGAATAAGTAATGGGTGTTGAGAGAAGTGTTCTTCTAGAAGTATTAGATCTGTTAATGGATGTTTTTCTTGAATAATTATCTTGGTTACCTCCCGTAAGATAAGTGGAGTTTACGATTGATCTTCTTTCAGGGACCAATCCAATCTAACTTTTATCTTATAGGGTGGCACTAGATGAATTGCAAGAATTGAAGGTCTAGTTGAAAGAGTTCGAAAAAAATGGTTTCTCCAGCCTAGGAGGTCTCCGTGGGTAGCACCAGTGTTGTATGTAGAAAATGTGTATGGAACATTGAGGATACTTGTTGATTATCATATACTTAACCATGTTACAATAAATAATAGACATCCACTCCCACAAATTGATGATATTTTTGACCAGTTGAGGGGATCCCAATGGTTCTACAAGATCGACCTGAGGTCGGGATATCATCAATTTCAGGTGAGGAAGGACGATATTGTCAAAACAACATTCAGAAGTAGATACTGTTATTATTAATATGTGATAATTCCCTTTGGCCTAATAAATGTGCCAGTAGAGTTTATGGGATTGATGAATCAGGTATTTCAGAGATATTTGGATTCAATTACGGTGGTTTTTGTAGACGATATCATGGTGTATTCAAAGGCAAGGTTGGATCATGAGCAGCACTTGGAGATAGTTCTAGTGATCTTGAGGGATCATCGGTTGTATGCCAAATTTTTAAATTGTGACTTTTGGATACAAGAACATTGTTTTCCTAGCCATGTAATTTTGGAAAGAGGTGTTTCAGTGGATATGTAAATCATAGAGGCTGTTATCTCGTGGAAACCGCCAGATAATGTGTTTGATATATAGAGTGTTATTGTTCTAGCTGGGTATTATCATCGTTTTCTTCGTTTTTTTTCACGTTTTTCCTCGCCAATGACATCTTTGACAAGAAATAATGTTCCATTTTAGTGTAATTAATAGTTTCAATAGTGTTTCGAAGGGCTAAAGGGTCTCCTTACATCAGCACCAATCGTGGTTTTTCCAGAACTAAGAAAAGGGTATATGGTGTATTGTGATGCATTGGGATCAAGGTTGGTGTACATTCTCATGCAAGGGAATCATGTGGTTGTGTATGGCTCACGATAGTTGAGGGTGAATGAAGGAACTCCCCAACTCATGCTTTGGAGTTGGCAGTAGTTTTCCATGCCATGAAAGTGTGGCATCATTATATATTCGGTGATAAATTCTCGTTATGTAATGATCATAAGATCTTGAAGCATAATTTCTCACAAAGGGATTTGAACTTGATTCAAAGGAGATGGATGGAATATCTCCAAATGATTTATTTTGACTTGATATACACACCGAGTAAGGGAAATACAGTGGAAGATGCATTAAGTAGAAAATCATATACTTAGGTGGTAAAACAGGCATCAGAACAGTGGCAGTTGATGTTGGTTATAGCTGATATGCGGTTCGAATGTGAGGAGCATGGCGATAGAGTGGTCTTATTTCCATTTTTGTTGATTCCGGACTCAGTTGGCCTGGTTAGAAAGGCACAAATATCTGATTCCGAGTGGGTGACCATGGGGTCGAGACTCAATGGTGGGGATACCATTAAGGGTTGGAAATTGATGGGAGATTCAGTTTTGTGTTTTCTGAATTGTATGGTTGTACCAGTTTCTTTTCAGGGGGATCTTATAAGGTCGTATCGTTATTCCAGGTGGGTTGTTCATCTTGGAATTCAGAAAATGTATAATGCAATGAAGGCATAGTTCTGGTGGGATGGTATGAAAAGAAGGGTGGATGAGTTTGTTTCGAGATGGTTGACTTGTCAGCCGGTCAAGGAAAAGAATAATAGGAAAGAATGAATGTTTTTGTCTTTACCAATCCCTATTTGGACGTGGGAGCTCATATCGACGGATTTTGTCACAGTTCTCCCAAGAACTGTCAGAAAGCACGATTCCATTTGGGTGATATTGGATCAGCTAACGAAGTCGACCCATTTAACAATGATTCAGGAATCTCATACAATGGAGGATCTATCCAAAATCTATATCCGGGAGGTGGTAAAGAGGCATGGTGTCCCAGTTTCGATTATATCAGGTAGAGATCCGAGGTTTATATCTCGTTTCAGGAAATCCTTAAAGCAATCCCTTAGAACTATGTTGACCATGAGTACGACATATCACCCTCAAACGGATGGTCAATCCAATATGACAACACAAACTCTGGAGGATATGTTGTGGGCTTGTGTCATGGATTTTGGTGGCTCATGAGAGGATTACTTTCCATTGGTTGAGTTCTTTTAAAATAATAGTTATCAAAAATCCATACAGATGGCTCCGTTTGAAGAGTGGTATGGGTGGCCTTGTCGTTCCCCACTATGTTGGGTGGAAAGGGGCGAGTACTCAATGGTTGGACCAAGACCTATCCATGAGACTATGGAGAAGATCAAGATGATCAAATAGAGAATGGGGATGGATCAGATTCTTCAGAAATTGTAAGCGGATCATCATCAATGACTGTTGTCGCCCGAGGTGAGTGATCTTGTTTTCTCAAGGATCTCTTCTAGGATGGGTCATCGTCGGTTTGGAATGCAGTGAAAGTTATCTTCAAGGTATATTGGTCCTTTTGAGATTCTTGATCAGGTTGGTGAGGTGGCTTATTGTTTGGCTTTTCCACCAAGGTTCAGTGTGGATCACAATGTGTATCATGTGTCGCAGTTGAAAAATTTCCAACTGGATCGTGACCATGTGATTCAATGAGATCATGTTGAGATAGAAATGGATACTTCGTTGGAGCATGTGCCCATGCGGGTTATGGATTGGAAAGAGAGAGTCCCGCATGGTAACAAAATCAATTTTTTTTCGTGTTTTGTGGATGCATGGTCAGATTCAATAGGAGACATGGGAGTGGGAGAAAGAGATGATCGAGCAGTGGCCCGAGCTCTTTTGGAAAAGGGCGTGTTCACTACATTTTAAGGATGGAATGTCCAATGGTGGGGAGAATTTAGTACCCACAGTTTGAGTTATGAAGCCTTTTTATGCCTTTTTATGTTTTTAAAGTGCATGGTATGAGTTGGTAAGAGGTTGGGAGAGTTTGGAATGGTTTTGGATGAGTTTGGAGGCCTTAAAAGGGATACACGGTTTGAGCACAGTTAGAGGAAACCATGCAGGTTCTCCAGGAAACCGTGCAAGGGAGATAATATGTTTCACATAGTTTGCACACGGTTTTCCATACCTTTCTAGGAAACCATGTGGACCCTAGCTCTCCAGGAAGTAGCGTGCGGACGGTCAGTTCACGTTTTTCCAAACCGTGCGGGCTAATCATGCGGCCACATAAAAATAGGGTTATAAGTTCCAGGATCCCACAGGATTAACCAATTTCACCACAAACATCCTCCCACATGTGGCTCAATCGAGTTATTCAGATCTCATCGGGTTGGAGGATATGTCCCACTCATTTTGGAAGCATTTTGAAGAGGTTTCTTGGTGTTTTGAAGGTGATTGCTTCTGGGTAAGTCTTCTCTCTTGGGTTCTTTGTTATTTACTCTAGATATGCTCTTCCCACTTTCTTTGTTTTCTAGATCTACACATGTTGTGTGTAGATCTAGAGTTTTTTTCCTTGGATGATGATTTTAAGGCTTGTGATGGTTAGGTAAGGGAATCTAGAGAGGTTTTGGTGGTTCATTCTCTGAATTTGAGGTGCGGTCTCTTGTGGGTCAATTTCTCAGGAACACATCATAGAAACCTCTCTAGATCCCCTTGCATGACCATCAAGAGCATTAAAATCATCATCCAATGAAAAAAACCCAAGATATACACACAAAAAGTGTCTATATAGAAAACCAAGGAGGTGTGAAGAGCATATCTGGAGGAAAAGACAAAGAACCCAAGATAGAAGACTTACTCGGAAGAAATCACTTTCAAAACACTAAGAAACCACTTAAAAATGGTTCCAAAATGAGTGGGAATTCTCTTACACCCCTGAGAACTAAAGAAACCAAGTTATCCATAAGTGGGAGTATGCTTGGGGTGAAATAGGTTAAGCCTGAGGTAGCTCGTAACTTATAACCCTATTTTTAAGTGGTCATGGATCCTAGAGATGGATGATTAGTTTCCACTTGTACTCTAATGTGATGTAGACATGTCTAGTTGAATTGTTATTGGGTTTTATTGTGGTGCAACTTGGTTATCTTTTGGGAAGTCATGTTGGAATGTTTTATTGACATGAATCATATAGTGGTGGTTAATGGGGGGTTTTATTGGTTTTGTCTTAAGGGTTAATCGTTCCCCTTTTTGATCTAGAAGCCCTCAGCATTTATTTCCAGCCTTTGTCATCATGGGAATGTCTCTTAAGGCCAAGTATCCCTCACTGCCACCACAATCCAATGAGGTAGGGGCAGGGTGTTACAATATGTTTGGTCTAATGATTCATTGGCTGACTAGGGGGTATTAGGGGATGGGTTAACGTCAACCTTGACCACATCATAAAAGATAACGGAATTTATAATTATGTAATACAGGAAGTGAACATGGGGTTTCACCCTTATGTAGTTGAGGTTTCCAGTCCTCTAATTTGAATGAAAATCAACAACAGGCCAGGATTTGATGGGCCATCATCAACCATGGTATTCCAAGAGCTAGAAAATTTACTATACATAATATTTTTTTATAAAATACCCTTGGGGGATTTTGGGATCATATGATCCCCATAGGCGTTTTTTGAGTGTTTGGTTTGGTATGATTATACCCCAAAAAGTAGTATAAATAATTAATAATGTCATGATATTTATTAAATATAATAACTTCCATATAATAATAAGATCATGATAAATATTAATAAAATAGTTATAATATATTCATGATATTAGAAGATTGTGAATAAATTAATAATTATATTTTAATGATAATAAAGTCATGACACAATTAATGATGCTGTAATAATAAAATCTTGATAATATATTCATGAAAAGTTTATTTTATTTATGTTTATAAAAATAAAAATAATTTTATTTTTTATCAATATTATTTTTATTATTATTATTACTTGTGAATAATAATAATAATAATAATAATAATAATAATATTTTTAACATTGATATAAATAATCATATAATTATTAATAAGTATTAATTATTAATATAATATTAATAATTATTAATTTCATAATAGTTATAATATATTTAATAATTATTTTTACTATTATTATTATTTAAAAGAAAAATAATAATTTTTTATAATTAATTATTTTATTATATTAATATTATTAAATAAAATGTTTTTGTCAATACATAATATTTTCTACTTTTATTTAACAAATTGGATTAAATTTTTATTATTATATATTTATTAATGGGATGTATTAAATTTCATTTAGCATCTGATTATAATTTATATTTGTTAATGACTTTAAATTTATCTAATTCTTTGAATGTTTGAAAATTTTGTTTTGAAATAACAATGTATTTTATGATCTATAATATACACCTTTTATAACTTGATGAAAATCTTTTCATTTATAAATATTTTTTTTATGTTTTTAGCATATATTTTCAATTTAATTTTTATTGTATCTATAGTTTATACATTATTATCTTTTAATGCTAGCAAATTGAAATATAAAAAATCATAATTCATTTTAGATATGGTTGTTTTGGAAGATTATATATTATAATCTATAAATACAATCTAAATAAAATATAAAACATAGACTAAACATGTGAAAAATAGTTTTTAATAATTTTTTATCATAAATATAATTTACATGACAGAAACATTATTCCTTAAAAACATAACATTACATATTTTAAAAAATTATGAGTATAAGTATTTTAAATAATATCATTATTAAAAAGATTATTATTGTAATCATTATAAATATTTAGGAACCTAATGAATATTTATTGAGGATATAATAAATAATATTTACTAAAAATAACATAGTAAATAAATATTAATATCCCAATTAAATTTCAATTATTAATCTGATTGATAATATTTTATAATATAATAGATTATAAGTAAAAATGATAAAGATAATAATTTTTAATAACATTATGAATTTTTAATTGATAATGTATATAATTAATATTTAATAAATAATTATTAGTAATGAAATAAATGATTAAAAAGTAATAAATGTTGGCATACAACTCATATAAATTAAGAAAATACACCCATGCTTATGTTTGATCCAAGGATGTAAACACAAACCACACCCAACCCAACCAACATACACTGACACATGTTACAAACAATTACCAAATTATAATTTAACTAGTATTAAATGAAATGTATTGAATCAAAAAAAATTTGGCTTATTAAATTTTTTATGTTTTTTGTAACGCCTTGACCCGAGTTACCCAGATTCATTGCGTTATTACATTACATTGTCATGATCACAAAAGATCATGTCTCGAAAGATTGATTAGTTTAGTATCCTTGGAAATACTAGATACATTCAAAAGTTTTACATTACATTATAAAATGAAAAACTACAACAACATTGTTTCCATAGACCAAACTCATATCTCCTCAGACTATACCTGCAGGTCAGTCATAAAATACTTCTTCGCATCCTGGAAAAAAATAAAACATATAAAGGGGTGTGCTCAGATGATAAGTAAGGAGAAAAATATAGCGGAAACATTTAATAAATAAGATTAAACATTTAAGGTAATGTATAAGAATAAACAAAATCCTTCTAAACTTGAACTATATCATAATATGGAAAATATAAAATCATATAATTACATTTACTTATTCTCATGGATATTCTACTAGTCAAATAATCAAATGAAATATCGATAGCCAATTTCAGAATTATGTAATGCATAATTCCAGACATCATAATCACATAGTCAAAGCCTTGTGCCAAGACTACATATATGATTTTTTCAAAGACTTCTGCCAAGACACTAGTTTGACTCATAACATAAACATTCGTACTAAAACTAGCATATGAAATGTCGATAATTTATCCATAAACCATAAGTGGGGTAAAAAAAATACATCCATAGTAAAAAATATTACAAAACATTCAATACAATATGGATGTTTTGTATCATAATAAATCAACTTCAAACAAGCTTAAAATCAATCAAAGGATGTTGACCTAGATAAAATCTAAACCTTATTAGAGAAATATCTCTTTCTATTTTGAAATCATTTAGAAGAAATGTAATTATATAAGAAACCATATATTTGTTAAAATATTATTATAATATTATAATGAAAGCTTCAAAGGATTAATAATGGTGGGGAATAACGGCACCCTCCGTATAAGTTAAAAAAGACATTCTTACCTTAATTTTGTCAAAAATTCCATAAAGTACACTGTTTGGAAAATGACGAAATGAATCCTTTCAGAACATATAGGGTAAAATAAGGGTATAAATTACATTAACACATTGTCTAGTAAATATTAAAAATGTTTTGAAATACATTTTTATGAAACATGGATGTGGACGATTAAGAGGTCCCAGTAGATAATTTCCTAAAAACAATTTCCGATAATAATGATATTTTGAAATTAACCCTTACCTTATACATTTCTTTGGTCGATGGTAGGTTTAACTCATGTATAATGGTGAAATAATTGTTATTAAATAATACAAGAACCATATACATTAATATTATATCATATATGATCTTCTAATATTAGATTGTTTGTGATATTTTAGTAGTATCAACGTTTTGAGGGCTAACTGATTCCTTTATCTTTATAAGAATTATTACGTAAGTATTGTTTGTTATGGATAGGATTTATCTTATTCATATTAAAAATGATATTAATCCTTTAAGCATTATTTTTAATCAACAAATTAAAATTATTCTTGAATTGATATGATGGGGAATGAATGTCATCGCGTTCGTGGAGACGGTATTCCATACGTACACACGAGTGACAATATCATTATTTTGATATTATTATCACATATAATTGGATGGTATATAATATATAAAGAATAATTATCATGTTATATTTATTATTTACATAAATTATATGTCATTATTATAACCATCCGGATAATAATGTTTTGAATAACAACTACACCACGACATAGAGATGGTAATCCGTACATATACACTTATTGTGACATGTCATTCCTTGGATGATTAGAGTAGTGAATATTTTTGTTCAATTATTATAATAACATCAAAATATATAGACAATACTATACTTATTATTTTATTATGGAAACAATAAATAAAGGAGACACGGATGAAGAAAATAACTTGAAAGATGTGATGAAATATTTACCTCTTCATCAGGTTCTTCCCTTTGATTTGATCAAAGGGGATCTTTAGGATGACTTTATGAGTAAATGAAGGCCTATAGGATTAAGATAGAACATTGGAGAGGATATTTGGTTAGTTTTTGGAAGAGAAAAATGAGTTTGAAGGTGTGACTCTGAGAGACAGGGAAGTTCCCTTTTATAAAAGGGGTGAGGGGCACCTTAGGAAATGATTAAAATGTTATTTTATAATAAAATATTTCGGGTTATAATGGATAAAAAATGAATTATTTAAAGGAAGAGGTGGGTATGGGTCTAATAACACATAGAAAATAGGTTTTAGACATGTTTGGGTCACCATATTAACCTTATGTTTTCGATTTAATTCTTAGTTAATTAGTTTGACATTTACCTTGTGTCTTCGTTCTTTTATATTATATGGTTAACAAAACATACTATAAACTTCATAGATAAACTATAATGGATTATTAATGAAATATATAATATTATTTCAGACATTTGGTCTAAATGTAGATTTTTATGAATTTAATATCAATTAATAATATAATATTTGTTTTATAAACTATTTTATGTCAATTTTGACACTATTTGCAATTTTGTTTTTGTTAAATTCATAACATCATTTTTTTCTTCACAAAAAATTTATTTAATCAACCATAACATGTCATAGAAACCTAGAAAATTTGTTTTATTTATAAAAAGTCTAAAATTACATTTATTTGGGTATTTATAATGTCAATTATTTTAATATTTCATTAATAAGGTAATTACAACATCATTATTTTGTCAAAAATAAATTAACATATTTAATTTATAGAAATTATAAATAAAATACCATTATTTAGAATATATTTTTATATTTATAATCAATATATATAGTCAAAATGATCTATTGTGTAACCCTATATTAAAAATGTTTTATTTATTAAATGTTGAATTTAACACTTTTAACACTTCTTTGAATTAAATAATAATAAATGTCCTAATCTAATCAAGTGTACCTAAATGATAATAGTTTATTCCAAATGTTGTTTTGGACGAATTAAACTTAACCAATTCAATTTGGACATGTTTTAGAGTTATAATAATATCATTATTACATTTAATTACCCTATTTACTTTTAGTCATGGTAATTAAAGTCAAAAGTTAATATTCACTGAAAATTATTTTCATCTCATTGAACCAAATTTATTTATTGATATCAACCATGTATCTTGGTTTTTCAAATCTCAACTCACATAAGAGGTAAAATTATGTTTTATGTAAATTTTCAAATGTTCCTAGGAGGTGGGTAAAAGACTGTAAAAAGTCCAATAAAATTTTTATACATCTAAAATTATTATTAACTGATTCCAATGAATTACAGTGAACATATATAGGTATTATGTATCTATTTTGACATAAAATAAATTAAAATAAAATAAATAATTATTTAAATAAAAACTCGGTTTTAAACTATAACTCAGAGGTTTTCACTATTCATCAAATATTTATAGTTTTCTGAAAAATATCAAAAAATCACCCTAAGCTAATTTCGATATTCTGAATCAAAAAATAAAGTCCATTATGAAAGAAAAAATTTATAAAATTATAAAAACTGGGTATTAGTATTCATAACGGCTAGTTTGATTGGTTGTGGTGTGTTTGAACTCGAAGCTGTATACAACACAAGCTAATGTATTATTCAAAGGGAAACATACCATGGAATATTAGGATGTTACATTATCCCCTACTTAAAATAATTGCACCCTCGAATTATATAAAATATTACTGCAAAAAAAGATTCATGTTGTTCTTAATCAAAAGTTCCTCGGGTTCCCACGTTTCCCCTTCCATCTTATGGTTTCTCCATAGAAATTTTACCAGACGAGTCATCTGATTTCTCAACACTTTATCTCTTGTATCAAGAATCATGATAGGATCTTCATAACAAGATAGATCAGGTTCTTGTTCTAATTCCTCATTGGTGAGTACATGTGTTTGGTCTGACATTTTTTTTCTCAACAGTGATACATGGAATACATCATGAAATTTGGAGAAACTTGGTAGCACTGCCAAACGGTATGCTACATCCCCAATTCATTCTAGGATTTCGAAAGGTCTGATGTACCTGGGACACAATTTACCCTTCTAACCAAATCATATAATTCCCTTCCATTGATAGACCTTCAATAAAACATGATATCCTAGATGAAATTACAAATACTTCCTTCAGTTATAGGCATAGATCTTTTACATACATTGAGATGTTTTGATGTGGGTTTTGACAACTTTCACCTTCTCCATCATTTCCTCCACACGTTCTTGGCGTATGTGTTTTCCTTTACCAAAATCTTCCCAATAGGTTGTTTTGTGACATCTCATTCTGTATAATGCTTCATATGGTGCCATATGAATACTTTAATGGATGTTATTGTAATATGAAAATTATACCATAGGTAAATATTGATCCCATATACCTTGAGGGTCAAGTGAGCAATATCTCAAAATGCCTTATATGGTTTGAATAATCTATTCTGATTGTCCATCAGTTTGAGGTTGGTAGGTAGTGCTCAAACGAATTTCAGTATCCATGTTTTTCTGAAGACTTCTAGAATCATTATGTAAATCATGGATCATGATCATAAACAATCGATATGGGCACTCTATATATTATTACAAATTCATTAATATATAGTCTTATATAACAAAAATGTAATGACTTGGTAAGAAAATAAACAATGACCCTTATTGAATCGTTCCTTCTAGGATACATCTGTAATCTCATGACAATGTCCATCGTAATATTATCCCATTTCTACTCATGTATGGGAAAAGGTTCCATGACTCCACTAGGTTGTTTCCTTACAACTTTTACTTGGTGAAAAACTATACATCATGACACAAAATCAGAAATCTTCCTCTTTATGTTGTCCCACTATATATGTTCCTTCAAATCTCAACACATCTTGGTGCTCCCAGGGCATATACGGAAATTGAAGCTATGAGCATCATCTAACAATTCTTTTTTCAGATCTGGTATATCGGGAAAACAGTGTCTCTTCCCAAATTTCAAAATACCATATTCATATATTAAGTCAATCAATCTCCCATAATTCACAGATTTAATATTTTTTTGAAATTCCTCATCATCATCCTAAGAAATTTATTTCATGTCTTGTAATGTTGGTTTGGCAACCATTTGAAAAGGAATTGATGTTTCAATTCCCATGGTTATTCCCATATCCGGCTTTACAAGATCCATGTATATAAGATCCTTTTAAACACTCATCTTGTTCAAAACTCCTTGATCATTTTAACTCAAAGCATCTGCTACATTATTTTTTTCCCTAGGTGGTAGAGTATAGTGAAATAATAATACTTGAGTAGTTCAATCCATCGCATTTCCCTCATGCTGAGTTCCTTCTGAGAAAACAATATATTGAAGACTCTTGTCATCTGTATAAATCTCACATTTTTCCACATAAGGATAGTGTCTAAAATTAATCAAACCAAAGATTAAAACTGTTAACTCAAGATCATGAGTTGGATTGTTTTTATCATAAATTTTCAGTTGTCGTGATTCATAGGCAATAACTCTATCATTCTTCATAAGGACACAGCCAAGTCCTTTCTTTGAGGCGTCACTATAAATAACGAACCCATCATTCCCTGATGGTAGATAAAATATAAGAGAATTGACTAATATTATCTTCAATTTTTCAAAACCTTCTTCAGAATATTTTGTCCAAAAAAATTTAATCCATTTACGTGTGAGCTTGGTTAATAGGATTTCCAATCTGGCAAAATTATGGAAAAAACATCGATAATAAGCAACTAAACCAATAAAACTGCATACCTATGTTATACTCGTCGGTGCTGGCCATTCATGGATTGTCGTGGTCTTTGAAGGATCAATATATATTCCATCCATAGAGACAAAATGGCCAAGAAAAGAAATATATTGAAGCTAGAATTCACACTTCCCATATAATTCATTCCTTCTAAGAGTATTCAGGATAATGCACAAGTTATTTTCAAGATCTTCATAGCTTTGAGAGTATACCAAGATATAATCAATAAATACCACTAAAAATTCATCAACATATTCATTAAAAACCCTATTCCTTAGATCAGTGAAGACAGAGGATTCATTAGTCAATCCAAAAGAAATTACTATAAACTTGTAATGCTCATACCTGGATTGAAATGTTTTCTTCAGAATGTCTTCCTTCTTCATGCACAACTGATGGTATCCATATCGAAGGTCAATCTTTGAAAAATATTGTGCTCCTTGAATTTGGTCAAATAAACTATCAATGTGAGATAGGGGTACTTGGTCTTTTTTGTTATAGCATTGATCTCCATGTAGTCAATGCACTACCTCATTGATCCATCTTTATTCGTAACAAGAAGGACATGGGATCCCCATAGAGAAACACTAGTGTGAATAAATACCATGTTACTTAGTTCCTCTTGTTGTATCATTCGTTCCACCAATTCCATAGTGGCCATTCTATAAAGGGTCTTCAATATGGACCTTAAACCAGGAATTAAATCAATGGAAAACTCAATTTCTCATTCTGGAGGATATCTAGGTAAATATTTTGGAAAAACATCAATGAATTATTTCACAATAGGTACATCCTCTATTTGAACATTCCTTTAATCACCCATAGTTATTGCATTATCTGCATCCCCAATAATTGAATTTAGTTGTTCTACTAGGGGTGGATCTAGTTAAGAATCAGGTGGTGACGTTTCTGCTCTAAAGATAAGGAGTTCTTTATCATCGTCATCGAAAATCGTAACATCCCTCTTCTTGGAATAAATTATTGTATCATGGTCCGAAATCCCATACATACTGATGATTATATCAAATACACTCATGGGTTTGATGATTAGATCAGTAGATAAAGAACATTTATATACCCCAATGGGGACTGATTGAAAAAACATTTTTGCAATGATACTTCCCTTAAGTGTTTGAACATACAACTCTGTTTTTAAATCAAATTGTAAATATCTAATTTTCTAAGAAAACTGGGAAGATGTGAAACAATGTGATGATTCATAATCAAATAACAAATCTTCTAATCTTTAGGAAACCATAAAATTACTTGCCACCATGTCTTTTAGAGATTCAACCTCAGTATTAGTGATAACATAAGCTTGGACTTGATCACTTGGCCTTTTCTAAGGTAAGTTTCCATGAATCTTGGGACATTCATTTGCATAATTACCCATTTCTCTAAAATTGTATCATTCAACATTGAAAACCAGTTTCATCCCCTTTCAATCACGTGCTTGGTGGCCATTTTCACCACACTTGTAACAGACTCTCATTCCCTTCATACAAGTACCAGGGTGTTTCTTACCACAATTACTATAGGATAGATATTCAGCTCTTCCCTTCTTCCCCTTATTTCCATTTCTAGAGTGTTAAGAAGGTCTCTTCTTCTCTTTCTTTTCTTTAAAGTCATAAGACATAGATAATTCCTCTTATTTCATGATAGAACATGTGAAAATATATTCGTATGAAGATAAGTATTGTGAGACTAATTCTTGAAATAGAAATGGTTTTAACCCATCAAAGAAACGATCAATATTACTTCTTGGGTTACGTATATAATCGGATGCATTCCGTGATATCCTTGTAAAGTTATCTTCATACTTTGGGACATTATCATCCTTTTATGCCTTAGACTGATAAATTGCCTTTCCATATCTGCTTGATGGTCACAAAGAAACTATTTTTCTAAGAAAATCTCTTAAAACTCCCCCCATTACATATTATATACTTCAACATCTTCCATTTTGTTTTGAATAAATGACCACCATTGATCAACATCACCAGTGAGGCGGTCAACTACAATGACAACTTTTTCCCTTTAGTTACACCCCAAGGTGTTGAATATATTCTCTTAGAAACTTACTCATTACTTAGATACAAAAGGATTCTTATTCGCATTAAATTTTTGTGGTTGTTTCCTCATGAAGTGATCTAACATTGATCCTCCACAATGTGGATCAGGGTGCTCCATATGGGTATGGTTATAATTCATATCCTTAGTAAGTTGTCCCAGTATGGTGATAAGCTGATCAGACCAATTGCATCACTGTCTCCACAATAATTATCGTTAGTTGGAGGGAAATAACTACATGGATTACATGAATTGATATGGTTTCCATTCCTTCCACTAGGTTCTATTTCTAAATAATGGCATAAAGTAGATTAGTTTATGAATCATAATACATAATTGAAAAAATGTAAAACCCTTAACATAAAGATAAAAGTTTATGGAAATAATCCATAATCATAAAAATGTTTTCTTTTAGGAATTATATACTCATAAACCCTTCATAATGGTTTGTAATGAAAATGAGAATTATCCTAAGAATATCCCACGGGACAGTTGTAACCAAGAGTGCTGCAAGGCCCATTGTCTTTCACCTATTCCTATTCGAATCTAGCTCAAAATGGTGTTTTCAGGATTTAACCATAGGTACATATGTTCCAGAGCCACCTCTACCCACATGTATCTAGATAGGAATGTATTTCTTGGAAAACTCTCAAAATCTCTACAATACCAAAATTTTAGTAATTTCTTCAATACTTATCCTCAAAGTCTATCTTAGGATAATTTTCTCTAAAAATAGTTTATCTAAATATTGTTTCCAAGGTTTCTACTAATCTTCCTCTGATACCAACCATAATTCCCCGACCCCAGTTTCCTAGAGTCGGTGCATTATTACATAACATTTGCATGATAACAAAAGATCATGTCTCGAAATACTGATTAGTTTAGTAGCCTTGGAAATACTAGATACATTCATATGTTTTACATTACAATATAAAATGAAAAAAATACAACAATATTGTTTCCATAGATCACACTCATATCCCCTAATACTATCCCTACAGGTCAGTCATAAAATACCTCTTCGCATCCTGGGAAAAATAAAACATTGAAAGGGGTGAGCTTAGATGCTCAGTAAGGATAAAAATATAGCGGAAACCATCATCATAAAGAATAAACATTTAAGGAAATATATAACACTAAAACAAAATCTTTTTAAACATGAAATTCAGCATAATTTGGAAAATATAAAATCAAATAATTCTATTTACTTATTCACATGGATATTCTACTAGATGAATAATCACATGCAATATCAACAGACACTTTCATAACGATATAATGCATTATGCCAGACTTTATAACCTCATTGGTAAGGCCTTGTGCGAAGACTACAAATAAGAATTTTCCAAGGCTTTGTCCCAAGAAACTTGTTTGTCTCATGAGACCTACTGATGCATCGAGGAGCTATAGCAGGCTCCACCCATCACTTACTAAGTCCAATGAATTCTTCATATGAAAATATTTAAGCATAATATAAAAATTCGTATTAAAAGTAGGATATGAAATGTCAATACATTATCCATTAACCTTGAATGGTATAAAAATAATACATCCATAGTCAAGAATACCACAAAACCTTCAATAAAATATTGATGTTTTGTATCATAATAAATCAACTTCAAATGAGCTTAAAATCTATAAAACGATGTCGACAAATATGAAATCAAAACCATTTTAGAGAAATATCTATTTCTATTTTGAAATCATTTGAAAGTAATGTAATTATTAAAGAAAACATTTATTTTGAAAAAAAATTTATAATCTTGTAAGGAACATTTAAAAGGTTTAATAATGGCGGAGAATAACCACAGCTGTCATATAAGTTAAAAAATTACATTCTTACCTTAATTTTGTCAAAAAGGACATAAAGTACCTTGTTTGGAAAACGACAGATAGATTCCTTTCAACACATATAAGGTAAAATAAGGGTATAAATGACTTTCACCCATTGTCTAGTAAATATTGAAATTTTTTTGAAATTCATTTTTAAGACACATGGATGTGGATGATAATGAGGTCCCAGTTGATAATTACGTAAAAAAACCTCGGATAATAAAGAGATTGTGAAATTAACCCTTACCTTGGAATTTTCTTTGGTTAAGGGTTGGTTAACCTCCTATATAATTATGAAATAAGTGTTATTAAACTATAAAGTAACCATATATATTAATATGATATCATATATTATCTTCTAATATTTCTTTGTTAATGATATTTTAGTAGTATCATCATTTTGGGTGTTAATTGATTCGTTTTCCATTATATTATTTGTTACATAAGTAATGTTTGTTATGGATTGGATGTATATTATTCAGATTCATAATGATATTATGTCTTTAAACATTACTATTAATCATCAAATGAAAATTATTCTGGAATTGATATGATGGGAAATGAATCTCATCACGTTCGTGGAGATGGTAATCCGTACGTACACACGAAGGACAATATCATTCTGTTGATATTAATATTTTATATAATTGGATGTTATATCATATATACAGAATCATTATCATGTTATATTTATTCATTACATCAATTATATGTCATTATTATACACATCTAGATAATAATGTGTTGAATAACAACTATACCACGACATGGAGACCGTAAGTGTTACGTACACACGTATGGTGGCAAGTCATTCAAAGGATGATTAGAGTAATGAATATTGTTGTACCATTTATATAATAACATCATAGTATATATAATATAATGGACTTATTATTTTAGAATGGAAACAACAAAGAATGAAGAAGTGGAAGAAGGAAAGAACTTAAAAGAGGTGATGACATATTTACCTCTTCTTCGGGATCTTCCTTTTGATTTGAACAAAAGGTCTCATTAGGTTGGATTTAGGACTTAATTAAGGCCTCTAGGAGGAAGGAAGGATAGTTGAGAAGATATTTGGATAGGTTTTTTCTGAGCGAGAAGGATTTGAAGTTGTGAATTCAAGAGAAGGGGATGTTCCCTTTTATAAGAGGGGTGAGGGGAACCTTAGGAAAAGATTAAAATATTATTTTATAATAATATCATGTTAGATTTATAATTGATCAAAATGAAATATTTATAGGATAAGGTGGGGATGGGTTGAAATAAAATTAACAAAAATGTTTTAGACCATTTTGGGTCACTAGATTAACATTTTGTTTTAGATTTAACTCTTAGTTAATTAGTTTTACATTTAGCATGTGTCATTGAATTTTTATATTATATGGTTAATAAAGATACAACAAACATTCAAGAGAAGCTCAAGTGGTAAATTAATGACATATATAACATTATATAATAATTTTTTCCGAAATTTATTTTTTTACAAATAGAATATCAATTAACAATATAATTTTTGTATAAAATACGCTTTTATGTCAATTTTGACACTATTTTCAATTTTTTTTTTGTTAAATTTATAACAGCATTATTACTTCGAACGAATTCATTTAATCAAATACTACATGTCATATTAACCTATTAAATAATTTAAATTCAAAAAAATTCTCAAATTACATTTATTTGGGTATTTATAATATCAATTAGTTAAATATTTCATTAATAAGGTAATTACTGCATCATCATTGTGTCAGAAATAAATTAAATTATATAATGTATAAAAATTATAAATATAATAAAATTATGTATGAAAAAATTTTATATTTATAAATAATATTTCTATTCGAATTTATCTTAGGTCTAACCCTATATTAAATATGGTTTAGTTATGAAGCATTGAATTTGACACTTTTAACTCTTCTTTGAATTAAATAATAATAAATGTCCTATTATAATCCATGTGAACCTAATGAATCATATTTTATTTCTAAGGTTGTTTTTGGTAAAATAAAACTTATCTAATAGAATTAGGACATGTGTAAGTGTAATAATAATATCATTTTTACCATTAATTACACTATTTACTTTTAACAGTTGTAAATAAAAGTCAAAATTTACTATTCACCCAAAATTATTTTCATCTCATTGAATGAAATTTTTCTTACGGTTATCAACCGTGTCTCTAAATTTTTTTAAATTAAACTCATAGAAGTAGTAAAATTATGTTTCATGTAAATTTTCAAATGCTCCTAGGAGGAGGGTAAAAGACGGTAAAAAGTTCGATAAATTTTTTTATATATCTAAAATTAATATAATCTGACTCCAATGATTTACATTGAACATATATAGGTATTATGTATCTATTTTGACATAAAATAAATTTAAAAAAATAAATAGTTATTTAAATAATAATTCGGTTTTAAACTATAACTCAGTGTTTTTCGATATTCAACAAAAATAGAAATTTTTCAGAAAAATGCCAATAATTCACCATAAGATAATTGTGATATTTTGAATCAAAAAATGATGTCCATTTTGAAATATAAAATTTGTAAAATTTCATATGGTGGGTATTACTATTTATAAAGGCTAGTTTGATTGGTTGTGGTGTGTTTGAACTTGAAGATGCGTATAACACAATCCACTGTATTATTCAACAGAAAATTTATCGTGGAAGCTTGGGGTGTAAAATTTATTATTTTTATGTAACTATTTTTCATTTAAATTATTTTTGGGAATGATAAGGGTTTGAAATTATATGTAAATATGATTTTTAATTCTTAATTTATATGGTTTCAATGTCACCAGAATGAAAATTTATTATCAATTTAAAAAGTTGACTTGAACTGCTATTAAAATTGAACTATAAAAAGAACATAAATGAAATTTTAAACATTGACTAAACACAAAAACAATAATTGAATCCAAAATAAATTACATAAAAAGTTAAAATATTTATCATAATTAAAAATAAGAAATTATTGGAGCATGAGAATTGGAAGACAAAACCTTTTCCCCTTTATTAGGAATGTAAATGTCGAAAAGAAGAAATATTAAAGGTTTAGAAAAAATGAAATTCCCTCAAGAAAGATAATAGGAAAATGCATGATTTATGATTTTTAATACATAAACTCATAGTCATAATTATTCTCAATGTTATCTTTCTCCCATAAAAATTGTGTGCACCCTAGAAGAAATATCCTCTAAAACTAAACCATTTCCCTCTACTCTTATGTAGTGATATTAGTTTTTGAGTATCTCTTAAAAGATTTAATATACATATTCCTTGGAGGATTGTAATAATAATTTCATGGTCACATTTTTTATGTATCGTTGTGAAGCCTTCACTTTCAACCACGTTTCCTCTACATTATATTTGATATCCTTATGTTATGGTCCCACATATCTAGTGGGCTTGTGATCATGAATACATTTATCAATTGTAATGTCCTCAATTATTAATGAAATAATGTGTAACACCCATGTGACAATCTTGACAATATTGGGTTCCCTCCAAATAGGCTATGTAGAATTCTGGGGTAATAGGTTTGACTTCTATGAAAACCCATATGATTTATTGTCAACTGCCACAAAAATTCATTCTTAGAGCATATGAGTTCCTTATACCAAACATGGAGAATCTCTAAAAAAATTTATTGGTATATGTGGTCCATGTTTTTTGGTGGTATCCCAAAAAAACATGGCAGTGTTCCCTCATTAATGTCATCTTATGTGGAACCTATAGGATTGAAATATGAATTTACATGATCAATTATTAGAGGGGTAAATTATATGTTTAAAAACATTCATTTTTAACCTTAATGAAAACTATGTTTAACAATGTTAAACAAGATAAATTCATAAGAACTCATTTATTTATACTAATAACACAGTCTAGTTTCCATAAATCTGATTCTAGAAATGAAAATTAACGAAATATTACAAGGAAATGATTCTACATTAAATTGTATAGAATCTTCTTCATCAGAGTAGATAAAAGAATATGAATGTAAATGAAGGTTATACTTTCTTCCTATATCAAAATAAATAAGAAATAAACTTTTAACAAAACAAGAAATAAGTATTAAATGTTTTAACCCAAAGTGTAGGGTATTCAAAAATGATGGATAAATGTCCCATGATTTATGATTTCAAGAAAGTATTTCTTAACCACACCAGGGTAAAACCTCGATAGGAATATCAGAACCTATATTGTTATCCCCACAATCCATTGATCATTATGATATTTGGAACATCTATCTTTTTATCCCCGGAAGTACTCAAACAGTAAGATATTTTGAGCCTCTATCTACCAATACCCAACATCCCTTGATTTTACTCAGAAAAAAATATAGTCACCTGAAGAAAGTAGTACATTATTTTCAGTACGCCCAAATACGGAAAGTCTCTATGTCTAGAAATCAGATTACAACATGGAATATCTAGAGTGATCAGTAGATAATTCTGGATCTTGATCTCCTTCAAATGAGCTCCTATTTATAGGAACTTCTCCAATGGTATGATCCATCCTCCAATGGTCATATTTTCCCTTGAATCGTGGGGGGACCTATACACGTGTCACTCAAAAAATGGCTAGTTAGAAACAGATAGTACGAAATTGTTTCATAAAAAGTTTAAGAAAAATTAAGTTAATTAAACAAATATATTTTTTGTATTCTGAATTTCAATGAATTTGAAATCAGAATTCTGAGTAATTATATGTCTAAATTCTAAGGACTTATAACTCTGAATTATGAGGAATTCAGAGTCTGAATGCTAAGGAATTTTGAATCTGAATTTTATAGAATTAGGAGTCTTAATTTTAGGGAATATGGAATCTGATTTTCAAAGAATTCGGAGTCTGAAATTTAAATGATTTAGAATAATAATTTCACAGAAATAAGAATCTATAAATTAGAGAATTTGGAATAAAAAACTCAGATAATTCTGAGTCTTAATTTCAAATAATTCAGAATATGAATTTCAAATAATTCAGAATCTGAATTTCATAGAATTTCGAATCTAAATTTAAAAAAATTAGGAATCCGAATTTCAATGGATTCAGAGTCTGAATTTCATAGAATTCATAACCTAAAAATATAATACTCTATATCCAAGGATTTATATTATTCCTAGATATAATATTTTAAACCGGTTTTTATACATACAAATATAATTAGTTAGATTTAAAGAGATTATGAAATGAATAATTAAAATAAAGATAAAGATAAAATATTTCTTGGAGAATGGAAAATTTACTTATGAATATAATCCTTATAGAAAAAAATTATCCTTAAGATAAAGTATTTATGATTTTCAAAACACAGAGGATTGGAAAATTCATAAGGATGCCTTATTAACTCAATAATCTCCCCATTTTTTTCAAATCACATTCATCCTTACTAAAAAGAGTATAACGACTTAGAATTTTTATTAAAAGTAATACCTATCACCCTTTACTTATGAATCATAGTGAATACAACTATCATACCCCACCACCCATGGATTTTAAATCCCTAAGGATCGTATTCTTGAATTCTATAAAGAAATTTTTCTTTTTTTTCAATAGGAAATATTATTCGATAAAACCCACACATTGATAAACTCTTTGTTTCTTAGGGAATTATCTAATTTACATAGTATTATTTTTACCGCTACTTTAACCCCCATTGTTATTTTAAGAAATGAATTGAGGGAATAGAAAAAATATATGGTAACTAAAATATTAGTACTATACATCAAAACACATGAAGAAAAACCAATATTTTCATTATGATTGAAATAATTTGTACAAGAAAGGTAATACTACAAAAGTTCAAAGTTAAGGAGAAAAATTATCCTTCTTTTTCCTTCTTTGTAAGATTTGTTAAAATGGCCTTCAAATTTTTAGGTTCCTTATGATCCTCTTCAAAATAATTTGTGCAGTTGATCCTGATATTAATTTCTCTTCTCTAGAGATTTGATCTTTTCTTCCGGAGCCTTAATAATTATTGTCTAAGTTTCAAAAGGTTATTATTGATTACTGATATTTTCATCGAACATGCTTTTTATATCGCTTTACCTTTTCAGATTTAAAAAAACTAAATTTAATTTCCCATTTAGATCCTTGTCTTCTTACTTCCGAGCTCTTTGGTCAAGATATTACATCTCATTGAAACATGAAGTAAGATCATTGATCTTGATATCTTCGGTGTCAAAATCATATTTCACATCATCTTGAAAGTCATCAATGATTCTCATTTAATAAATTTTTTGCTTAGAACACTTAGTGTTTTAATTTCTTGATATCTTGTGATCATCTTACCCTATGAAGAATGATTTAAAATCTATCTCAATACTGACGAAATTGTCTCTAAGAATGGAAAAATAATTCAATTTCTGACAAAAAGTGTGATGAATCATCTAACATCTCAAGCCAATTGTTTGAATCAAATTAATTATATCAGCCAATTACATCTGGGATTGTTCTAAAAAACCATGACCCATAAAAGAATACTCTAGATAAGATTCCCTTTTTTGTGGGGATTTTTTCCCTATCTCGTCATTCATTATTTTACAACACCCACCAACATCATTCTTAGCCTCCACTACCTTCTTAGGTGAAACATATAACACATTTTTTCCTTTATCAAATCTCGGTATGATATGATCATCATTTTGTGATTCATGTTCACTATCTAATAGTTAGAATATCTTATCATCCCCAACATTTTACTTCTTTGAAACAACCATGAGAACCTCTAGTTGATCCAATTCATGTTTTTTCACTCTTATTCTAATGGTTTGTTTACATCCTATGGACCCTCTTCTTCTTTTCCAATGGAATCATGTTTGGAAGATCTAACATGGGATGTCTGGATAAGTAATTTCACATAAGGATTCTCCTTTTCAATATATTCATCCAATTTCCTTAACATATCATTAGTATCATCACTTATTTCTTATACTTCTACTTCTACTTCCTCTTCTTGCACAATCTCTTCATTTTAAATTTGTTCATGAATGTACATTCTCTCTCATTAAGTCACTGGAAGTGAATCTTGTAGAATGGATTCTGGTAGCTTGTCACGAATAGAATCTTGTCGTAACTAAACCTGGCACCAATACTGACCCGTGGCAGGACTGGAAGGGTGTTCCCGATCACCATGGGTTGGTTCATGTTCCCGAGTATCATAAAATGAGTTTTTGGAAATATTTATCTCATTTTATAAACACTAAATAACAAATGAACTCAATAAAACAAATCTAGATATTTCAACTAAAACAATCTTTTAAAAAATTTCACAACTTAATTACATGATTTGAAACAATGTAAAAAGGCCATTAAAAAGCTACAAAACCAAAAAATGAATATACAAGAATCTTCATGGCAAGGTTCACTTGCCTCAAACCATCTCGACAAGAGTTCTCCACTAAGGACCCGCTTGAAACCCCGACCACTGGAACTAAAAAATGTACCCAACATGTGGAAACAAAACTAACCAAGTCTACTTACACCCATTGGTGTAATTAGGGTGTGATCCAATGCCCAATAGGATACCACCATTAAGATATTGGATGCGATAAACATTCAATGATGAAAAGCATGCATGTTTTCAAAAACATGTAAAATCTAGTTACAATTTCTATAAGACGCAATTTAAAAAAAAGGAGTTTTCAAGTGTGCTATTTTATTTAATCAACACTTTTAAAATAAATTCCAAATCTACTAAATTTTCTAGATTAATATATCGTATGTTGATGGTTATTATAACGGATTTAATGAGCACAAGTAATAAGAAAGTAACCCCTAGGCACTATCTTGTTGTGGATCCCAGGTACCACATATCTCGGTGAGAGTAACCATCAAAAATATATGTTCTGATGCACGAGCCACTTGTAGGGAACATACCCATAACCTAGTGGTCTCCAATCACCTTAATCATAGTTTAGTTAGAGTTGTAAGCGTCAATCTTGCTAAGTGAAACTGAGGTAAAACCCCATGGATTCACTAGCATGCCAGTACCCGCCCACCCACCTAGATACCCGAGTTTTCCCATTGTGATAAAACAAGTTTAACATGTCAAGAAATATAATCTACACATGAAAATGAAATTTCCAGATCACATATTCACCAAACAGAACATATGTACATCACACAAGTCACAAAATCTACTTTTTCTTTCAAATGCATTTTGAAATCATACACACACCAAAATAGCCCACATCACTTTTCACATCACATCAACACTTCAACAAATCCTTAAATTTTTTTAAAAAAATTACAAGGTTATACACATCACATAAAATCCCACACAAACATTCCACATAATAACATTTTTACCATCAATATCATTTTATCATCAAACTTACATGAAACAGCCCACAATCAAGTTTCACTCCAACATCACAATTTAATAAAACAATTCAAAAATTTACAAAACATTATAAGAAAGTTTGACAACATTAATCATCACTTAACCTATCAAAAACCAATGATAGGTGAACAGACACACTAAATAGTACATATGCACCCTATTCCCACTTTGTTAAACCAACTAAAACATTTAAAATTTTTCATAAAAAGAACTCAAGTGGTGTAAATATGTCTTGCACACAAAACCCATTTCAAAACAACCATTTAAGACTAAAACCATACCAAATCCTATCCAAAATAGGATTTAATCCCTATATACATTTATAAAACAACCTTCAAGTGTTAAAAATCACCTTGAATAATACCACAAAACATACATATGAAAACACACATTTTCATAAAATGTTCTCAAAAGTATAACAATGTTGTACGCATCAAAACAATTCAAAAACCCTCTTTTTAGGTCCACATGACACTAATACATTTACAAACCAAAATTCTTAGGCCAAACATTATTGTGTAAACCAATTCCATAAGTTATAAAATACACCAAAATAATACCACATGAGTTACGCCTGAAAACACCGAATTTCATGTTAAAATACAACTATAAAAGTAAACTCATAATCAAATCAATCATAAACAGTTTTATCACCACACCCAACATATGAAGAATATTAAAAATTCGTAAAAATAGAATGATAACTCATCACTAATTTTTTACACAAGGAACCACCTACCTTTTATTTCGAAACCCACAAAACATGGTGCGAAACATAAACCGTACCACCACTGCACCTCAAGGAAGAGAAATCCAACCTAAAACCAGAATATTTCACCCAAATGACAAGAAATAAAACACTATGTTCTAACCCTAACTTATGGACATTGGGAACTTGAAGGATAAAGGATGAATCCCTAATCACATTTAATATGACCCTAAGCAAGTATAATGAAGAATGAAAAAGACCAACTTACTTGAGGGATCTTGTAAAAATCACCCCAATTACCCCAATATCTGAATTTTCAAACATCCAATTATTCAAGGGAGGATCGTAGAAGGATAATAAGACCATTCAAGAATTTTAATGGTGTATAAAGAGTGATAAATGAATGATTTATGAAGGAAAAAAAGTACCTCTATAAATCAACTCTAATTGAGGAATTATACGATGTTTTGACTTATTCTATGAAGAAAAGGAGCTCCAAAATGGTAAAAAAGAGAGTGGGAGCGTGCCTAGTATAAGGACCCAGCCTTAAACCTTACTTAAACATGAGTTATTACAAGATTACACATTGAGGATCTTTTCAGGTTTAGAGTTTTAGAGAATTAGATCCTGAAACTTGCATTACATTCCACATTTAAACAAGGTGGTTACATAAAAGACAATATTCATTCTTCCCATCAACGGAAACCTATTTAAAATAAAACACAGATTATTTCTTGACACATCCTTGACACTATAGTCACATCATGTACCTTTCCCTTGACCTGTGAAAAGCATTTCAAAAACATCGGATGAGCATAAAAAGCTCAGTAAGGGTTATAAAAATATGGAAAAGAAACATGAGTTCATATATACATAAGAATGAAATCATACTTTACCCATAAAACATAGGCATATCAAATCATGAATAAATCATAGAAGACATAAGACATAAAGGTAACTTGAGGCATTCATAACATTCTTACGTAGGGAGTAACCCTCTTGGTTACGTTTGGAATACCCATCACAGTATATTCCCTAAATCTCTTCGGAGAAACCTTAACGTTTCACTCCTTCGCGTTACCCAATGCATTGGAGAGCTATATCGGGCCCACTCACCCTTAGTTTATCACGGAACCACCCGTTCTTCATAACAATGCCCAAGAACCATAACATAATCGTATCACATAAACATGAATAAGGGAAACATGACATTTCCACATTTCAATCACAATATAACATTTTCGGATATTGAAATAATGAATCCATTCAAAAAGAAACCATTTCCAAAACCATTTAAAACATTTAATAAAGATATTTTTGAATCAAAGTGTCCCATACCACCTTGAAGATTTTAACATTTTAAACCATTAATATCCATATAAATAAATCCTTAAAACCATTTTGAAAACATGGATATTAATAAGAACAAATAATTAAAACATTTAAAACGATATTTTGGTTAAAGGGGTTTTACCAAAATTAGAGACACTTGAATACAATAATTGAGGAATAACATTTAGTCAGAACATTATAATATCATGAGAATAAAAGGATTCATGATATAATACTCCAAAGGACAGTATATACACCATATAAGAGTGAATTGGTGCATAACAACAATGAACCCTCAATAGAAATGTCAAATGTGATGAAATCCCTTATAAAGAAGGTATCCTTAAATTAAGGACAAATAAATCTCAAAAATATGTGTGACAAATATATATACACCGAATATAAGTGGATATTAAGTGTAAAACAATAAAAGGTCATTCACACATATTCAATGGATGACATATTCAATGACTACAAGTTTAACCCAAAGAAATCGAAATTGGGTTAAAAAGTTCCCTTGACAGCCTAACGGCATCACATCAAAATGAGTTGATGAGAGATAAAAAGTGTATCTCATCATTTGGACATAAATTTTACATCAATAAGGATTTATGAGAACATATCCCAACATAAAAATATGTAAATTAAAAGACCCAATAATATAAGTCTTTTAAAAAAGAGGAGGGTGAAAGGTTCCCTTACCGACTTGGGTATCTTTCAAAACATACACCCCATGAAAGAAAGACAATTAGTCATTGATTTAAATACTCATAAATGAAAGTATATTACACAAATAGTAGAATAATGGGAAGTACATACACCACTCAATGTAATTTGTTGCAAATGTAGCTTAAATCTCACGGGAATAAAAGTGAGATGAAAAATCCCTTACGAAAACTCGGCAGCCTAACGGCGCCACATAAAACATCCGAATATGGATTGATGAGATCAAATAGAGTATCCCATCATATTACAATAGAATTTACAGCAAGTGGAATAAAAGGAAATCCCCCAACATTTCAATGAGGAGTTTAAAAGAAGTGACATAAAGGAGAGTAATTAAAAAGAAAGAGAGAGGTTAGATCTCTTACGAAAGTTCGGCAGCCTAACGGCGCCACTCAAAACTTCCAAAATGGATTGATGAGAGAGAATAGCGTCTCTCATCAGATGAACATAAAAATTACAGTAAATTTAATATAAAATAACATCCCAATCATAAGAAATATGAGCTTAAAATAAATGACATAAAAGAGTGTACTTAAAAAGAAAGAGAGTTGTAGGATCCCTTACCTCGGGTCCGACTTGACTCGATCGTTCTTTAATCTCCTGAATAATAAACTTGAGTTAATTTATAATTCCTTAAGAACCTTTTTCAAGTTAATTATTACTTTTATACCACTTATTACCATGTCATAAACATTATGTAATCATTTAAGTTAATAATATTTGTTTTGCCGATATTTGGTTCTTAAGTCGAAAGTGGACTTCTTACAATTACATGTTGTTCGTGTGGCCAAATGTTTATTATATCCAGAATTGTATTCATTATGTAGATATCATATATTTCATATATATCTAGTACATGCATGAATTTATAACATTACATAATCATTTAGAGGTAAGAAATGAAATGCACCGTTCATGGAGACGGTAAGCCGTACGTACGCATGAACGCTACTTTCATTTCTATTTCGTATTTTATAGAATGGAATAATAATGATATAAAGGTATATTATAATTCCAGTATAACGTCAAATATAATATCATATTTCCATCCTTTATACATCCCACATATGGTATTTAACAAATCAAATCACTTTGAGGGGGCGGTAGTCCACACTTCCTTAAATGAAGATATCGTGTATACCCATAATGGAAGCCATAAATGTAAGACAAAAATGAAAAATACAGAAGCATAAATAAAAGATAAACATATTATATATCATATATAAAAATAGTGACATCATAATGGCCACCTTTGAAGGTGTTAAATGAGTATTGAACAATCATCGTTTCGGGAGGCAGAATTTCACCATCCACGGAAACCGTATGTTCTTTAACCATTTGATGTAGTTTTGTGAGAGTGTAGCTCGAATAAATCTTATAACAAAATCATAGTATATTTAAGATACTGGTGTTGTTACAAAATAAGTAAATAAAAAGAGTTTAGGGGGTTGGAGAAGCAAAATAAAACAAATGTACATGAGAGAATGAATTACCTTTAAAAGTGTAACTCCTTTTGATTTGAGCCTAAAGGCTTCCTTTGAAAGGATTATGCCCAAATGGAATACTCTAGGATGAGTAGAGGGATGTGGAGAGAGTAAATGGGCAGGGTTTGGCCGAGCCAAAGGCTTTAGGAGTGTGTTAAATGAGGTAGAGGTGGGGGCCTTTTATAAGAGGAGAGGAGGGGCACTTTTGGAAAGTAAAGAAATATTACTTTATTTGAAAATGTTTTTCGTTTTCAAAAGATCCCACATTGATATAATAAGTGGATAAGGTGATAAGGCTTCTAAATCCACTCATCCAATAAGTTTTGGACATATGTAGTTCATAGATTTTACATTATCTTTCCATTTTATTTAAATCGTCAAATAATGATGTCATCGCTGCAACATTATTATGTCAAAAATAATTTAATTTATTTAATGTCTAAAAATTATAAAAAAAATACTATGATGTAGGAAATCTTTTTATATTTCCAATGAATATTTATAATCAAAAATATGACTTGTATAACCCCACTAAAAAATTGTTTTAGTAAAACAGATCATGTTTGTGTCAATTTTACTTTTACATTAAATAAAATGTTATTTATGTCATTTCCCAACCAAAGTGGATCCATGGGGTCCCCAAGTTGACCCATGGCTTGTCTTGGTCGGCCATGATACAACCAATGACGGTAAGACATGTTTCAAGCTCATCTAATTTTATTAAAGCATTATTTTTACCTTAAACTACACTAATTACCACTAATCGTGATTAAAAACTTAATAAGTTACTATTCACCAAAAAATTATTTTAATCTCATTGAACCACATTTTATTTCTTAATGACAACCATGTATGTCGGATTTTTGAAAATCAAAACACAATGATGGTGAAATTTCATTTAAACGGAAAATCAGTTTTTATAAGTACAACTTAGTGGTTTCACTATTCATCAAAAATTGAAGTTTTTCAGAAAAATCCCAAAAATTCACCCTAAGCTATATTTGATATTCTGAATTCAAAAATGAAGTCCGTTTTACAAAATTCAAAAAATATAAGTCACATTAATTAATTTAATAATTAATTCCCGCTATCATGATAAATAGCGTGTTTTATGAAACAATAAGTATCAAAAGATTGACACTAGTTTAAGTCTGATTTCAAAGTGAAATTGATTCCAACGACCACTATTGGATTTAATGGTAAAGATATTTTCTAATTTCACTTTAAAAACAATTCAAAATATAATCTAGTCGTATAAATAAATTATATTAAAAATTGGATTTGAATTAAAAGACAACATTTTACACTATTCATTAAAAAAAATGAACTTTATCGGAAAGATACCAAAAATTTACACAAAGTAAATTTTGATGTCCCAATACTTAATAAGAGTTTTATTTGTTCCAAAATAATGTTTAATAGTGAACAAAACTATATTTAATGACGGTTCTCCATCAAAAGGTGATAAGTGAACCTTTAGTGAAAACTAGGGCATATACGCCTAAAATTGAATTCTTTCCGTATTTTAAGACTTTATCTTTTATTGTATAAATGTAAAAATATTTAAGAACATATATAATCATATTTTAGTTATTTCTATCCATTCCCGCCATTACAACGGCTACATGTTAACTACCATTTAAAATAATATTATTTTATTATTAGAGTGCAACGTAAGATTCCCAAGAAACTCGTTGTTGCGTGTTGGGTACGCCATCGAGCATAGCGTCCACTTTAAAGTCATATTAATATTTTATTCACAAATATGGATAAATATGAAAATGTCATATTCCTTATTTACCTGGGGTGTTACATCCTTCCCCCCTTTTGGGAATTGCGTCCTCACAATTTTAAAATTGCGCTTGGAAACATCCTTGAACGTCCCACATCGGAACAAGAGTCGGTAAAACAATCACTTTAAAATAAAGAATGATAAGCACAGAGGTCACCCGAGTTAACCCAGACTAGGATTCTAAGTATGAAAATATGGACATGGAGGAGAAAACATAGGGTCATGTTCCGATGGAGAGTGATAGAAAACATGTTTAGGAGAAAGTTAACAATAAAAAATCACAAACTTGTGATGGGTTAAACAGTGTTGGGTTCCCCAGTACGAAAAGTTAATAGACAACATTTTTGTTTTAAGTTACTTTTTATTGAGGAATTTATTCATAAGGAAGCATAATCACTTATCATGTTGACTTTCAACTTTTACTAGATTCCTTAGTCAAACTCGTATTTTTTCCAAAAGACGAGTATTTAGGGAGACTTGTTCGCATTAAGAGTACTATAATCAACTTCTAGAGAATCACCTAATACCCAAAAGAGAACTATATAAATCCCATGTATTTAGGCTTTAACCAAAACCAAAACCAAAAACAAAATGGTTAGTACACGATCAGATAATCCAGAAAAGGATAACCCCTTATAAAAAGAAAATCTATTCTTAATCTCCAAAATTTGTCCAACAAAACCCAAGGTTCAACGAGGACCATCCGATAAAAAATTTGTCCATAAAATTCATCAAAGTAAAACAATATAAGATTGAAACCCAAATATTTGAAGGATTTAGTCACATAGTCTTCCAAGTTAAATCGTAACATTTATCTCCAAACAACATCAGTTGCTCCTAAAGTATCACATTGAAAAGTAATTATCCTAATCACATATCCTCCAAAATCAACTTACTCTTAATTCATAAAATCATATAACTAAAAAGAATCAGTCAATCTAACCAGGGACTTCACGTATTCCAGTGGTAGGCGATAAATACCAGTCGCACTTTGGTTGTGGGTTCGATTCCCGCAGCATTATCCGACGCGACGGGTTGTCACACGGTCTGCGTGTTGTCCTTTTTCCAAAACTATATAATTCTCAAATCATTACCCAAAAAGGGATAAAATCATCAAAAATAACCATAACATAATTTAACCACAATTTTATCTCATGCCTTTCACTTCAATAATAACATATGGTAACCCATAATTACCTCAAAAGTAAGGATCATATAAACCCAAATGGTTCTTTATAACTATGTCCACAAAAGAAAAGATAACTATTACTTGAATAAAATTTGCCTATATTAAACATTAGGGTTGCACATAATATAAAAAGTCTTCTAATGTAACCCCATCATCAAAAGAGACTTAATACTCTTAAGAATTTCACCCTAACTCTTGAAGCCCTTATATGTTGACATCTTACTCATTCACCATTCTTCATGATCCATTATCCATTCCTTTCCAACTTATTCCAAAATACCTCTTTCCTACAAACAAAATCATGAATCATATCCTAAGATTCCAAAATAGGAAAACAATAGTCATGAAATAGTACGTAACATTGATTGGTCATTGTTAGTTTCTTCATCCTCAATCGGAATGGCATTAGGTATTGGTAAACGAATATTGGTACGCTCTTGGTGACCCCATTCATGAAACTTCTTCATAGGACATTTGTTTGCATAATGACCATGCACACCACATTTAAAACATTCAATTGATCCCTCAGAAAGAACTTATTTCCCTTTCCTTGAGTCAACTGGATGCTTCCTTTTTCCATGGCAGGTTCTTGCTTTATGACCTTCATTTCCACATCTATAGCATATTTCTGTCCCTTTGAAACATTTTCCTAGGTGTTTCTTTCCACATCTTTGATACATAGGTTTTTGAACACACTTACCTTTATGATTATTACCTGTACTTCCGTAGGGATTTGTTTCTTGCATATATGATGCCTTAGAGAAATATCCAAGGTTTAGGTGGTAAATCATGACTCCAGATAGTTGGTTGAGGATAATCAAATGAGTTCTCATTGCAGCTCCCATATCATTTAGTTGCTTGCTCAAAAAAACTGTCACAGTTTCCTTCACATTCACTGTTACTTTGGTGCCTGCTAGATCCAGCCATTTACTAAAACCTAAAAGGTCAGTGTGAGTATATCAACAAAACCATCATGTACTAATGAGTAAGATAGACAATAAGATATACTTACTCATTCACTTTATCTAAAACTAAGACTCTTTCTGAAATCCTAACCATTATGGTAATTGTCAATTATGCTTAAAGAATACCCTAACCTCTAAAGTTATCTAAACCGACCTTTGATACCAACTATAAGGCCCCAGCATTAAACCTTACTTAAACTTGAGTTATTACAATATTACACATTGAGGATCTTTTCAGGTTTAGAGTTTTAAAGAATTAGATCCTGAAACTTGCATTACATTCCACATTTAAACAAGGTGGTTACATAAAAGACAATATTCATTCTTCCCATCAATGGAAACATATTTAAAATAAAACACGGATTATTTCTTGACACATCCTTGACACTATCGTCACATCATGTACCTTTCCCTTGACCTGTGAAAAGCATTTCAAAAACTTGGGATGAGCATAAAAACCTCAGTAAGGGTTATAAAAATATGGAAAGGAAACATGAGTTCATATATACATACGAATGAAATCATACTTTACCCATAAAACATAGGCATATAAAATCATGAATAAATCATAGAAGACATAATACATAAAGGTAACTTGAGGCATTCATAACATTCTTACGTAGCGAGTAACCCTCTTGGTTACGTTTGGAATACCCATCACAGTATATTCCCTAAATCTCTTCGGAGAAACCTTAACGTTTCACTCCTTCGCGTTACCCAATGCATTGGAGAGCTATATCGGTCTCACCCGCCCTTAGTTTATCACGGAACCACCCGTTCTTCATAACAATTCCCAAGAACCATAACATAATCGTATCAGAGAAACATGAATAAAGGAAACATGACATTTCCACATTTAAATCACAATATAACATTTTAGGATATTGAAATAATGAATCCATTCAAAAAGAAACCATTTCCAAATCCATTTAAAACATTTAATAAAGATATTTTTGAATCAAAGTGTCTCATACCACCTTGAAGCTTTTAACATTTTAAACCCTTAATATCCATATAAATAAATCCTTAAAACTATTTTGAAAACATGGGTATTAATAAGAACAAATAATTAAAACATTTAAAACGATATTTTGGTTAAAGGGGTTTTACCAAAATTAGAGACACTTGAATACAATAATCGAGGAATAACATTTAGTCAGAACTTTATAATATCATGATAATAAAAGGATTCCTGATATAATACTCCAAAGGACAGTATATACACCATATAAGAGTGCATTGGTGAATAACAACAATGAACCCTCAATAAAAATGTCAAATGTGATGAAATCCCTTATAAAGAAGGTATCCTTAAATTAAGGACAAATAAATCTCAAAAATATGTGTGACAAATATATATACACCCAATATAAGTGGATATTAAGTGTAAAACAATAAAAGGTGATTCACACATATTCAATGGATGACATATTCAATGACTACAATTTGAACCCAAAGAAATCGAAATTGGGTTAAAAAGTTCCCTTGACAGCCTAACGGCATCACATCAAAATGAGTTGATGAGAGATAAAAAGTGTATCTCATCACTTGGAAATAAATTTACATCAATAAGGATGTATGAGAACATATCCCAACATAAAAATATGTAAATTAAAAGACCCAATAAAATAAGTCTTTTAAAAAAGAGGAGGGTGAAAGGTTCCCTTACCGACTTGGGTATCGTTCAAAACATACACCCCATGAAAGAAAGACAATAGGTCATTGATGTAAATACTCATAAATGAAAGTATATTACACAAAGAGTAGAATAATGGGCAGTACATACACCACTCAATGGAATTTGTGGAAAATGTAGCATAAATCTCACGGGAATAAAAGTGAGATGAAAAATCCCTTACGAAAACTCGGCAGCCTAACAACGCCACATAAAAAATCCGAATATAGATTGATGAGATCAAATAGAGTATCCCGTCATATTAAAATAGAATTTACAGCAAGTGGAATAAAAGGAAATCCCCCAACATTTCAAGGAGGAGTTTAAAAGAAGTGACATAAAGGAGAGTACTTAAAAAGAAAGAGAGAGGTTAGATCTCTTACGAAAGTTCGGCAGCCTAACTGCGCCACTCAAAACTTCCAAAATGGATTGATGAGAGAGAATAGGGTCTCTCATCACATGAACATAAAAATTACAGTAAATTTAATATAAAATAACATCCCAATCATAAGAAATATGAGCTTAAAATAACTGACATAAAAGAGTGTACTTAAAAAGAAAGAGAGTTGTAGGATCCCTTACCTCGGGTCCGACTTGACTCGATCGTTCTTTAATCTCCTGAATAATAAACTTGAGTTAATTTATAATTCCTTAAGAACCTTTTTCAAGTTCATTATTACTTTTATACCACTTATTACCATGTCATAAACATTATGTAATCATTTAAGTTAATAATATTTGTTTTGCCGATATTTGGTTCTTAAGTCGAAAGTGGACTTCTTACAATTACATGTTGTTCGTGTGGCCAAATTTTTATTATATATAGAATTTTATTCATTATATAGATATCATATATTTCATATATATCCACTACATGCATGAATTTATAACATTACATAATCATTTAGAGGTATGTATTGAAATGCACCGTTCATGGAAACTGTAAGCCGTATGTACGCATGAACGCTACTTTCATTTCTATTTCATATTTTATAGAATGGAATAATAATTATATAAAGGTATATTATAATTGCCGTATAATTTCATATATAATATCATATTTCCATCCTTTATACATCCCAAATATGGTATTTAACGAATCAAATCACTTTGAGGGGGCGGTAGTCCGCACTTCCTTAAATGAAGATATCGCGTATACCCATAATGGAATCCATAAAGGTAAGACAAAAATGAAAAATAAAGAAGCATAAATAAAACATAAACATATTATATACCATATATAAAAATAGTGACATCATAATGGCCACCTTTGAAGGTGTTAAATGAGTATTGAACAATCATCGTTTCGGGAGGCAGAATTTCACCATCCACGGAAACCGTATGTTCTTTAACCATTTGATGTAGTTGTGTGAGAGTGTAGCTCGAATAAATCTTATAAAAACATCCTAGTATATTGAACATACTGTTGTTGTTACAAATGAAGTAAATAAAAAGAGTTTAGGGGGTTGGAGAAGCAAAATAAAACAAATGAACATGAGAGAATGAATTACCTTTAAAAGTGTAACTCCTTTTGATTTGAGCCTAAAGGCTTCCTTTGAAAGGATTCTCCCCAAAGGGAATCCACTAGGATGAGGAGAGGGATGAGGAGAGAATAAATGGGCAGGTTTTGGCCGAGCCAAATGCTTTAGGAGTGTGTTAAATGAGGTAGAGGTGGGAGCCTTTTATAAGAGGAGAGGAGGGGCACTTTTGGAAAGTAAAGAAATATTACTTTATTTGAAAATGTTTTTCGGTTTAAAAAGGTCCCACATTGATATAATAAGTGGATAAGGTGCTAAGGCTTCGAAATACACTCATCCAATAAGTTTTGGACATGTTTAGTTCATAGAGATTACATTATCTTTCCATTTTATTTAAATCGTCAAATAATGATGTCATCGCTGCATCATTATTATGTCATAAATAATTTAATTTATTTAATGTCTAAAAATTATAAAAAAAACACTATGATGTAGGAAATATTTTTATATTTCCAATTAATATTTATAATCAAAATGATGACTTGTATAATCCCACTTAAAAATTGTTTTAGTAAAACATATCATGTTTGTGACAATTTTACTTTTACATTAAATAAAATGTTATTTATGTCATTTCCCAACCAAAGTGGATCCATGGGGTACCCAAGTTGACCCATGGCTTGTCTTGGTCGGCCATGGTACAACCAATGAGGGTAAGACATGTGTCAAGCTCATCTCATTTTATTAAAGCATTATTTTTACCTTAAACTACACTAATTACCACTAATCGTGATTAAAAACTTAATAAGTTACTATTCACCAAAAAATTATTTTAATCTCATTGAACCACATTTTACTTCTTAATGAAAACCATGTATGTCGGATTTTTGAAAATCAAAACACAATGATGGCGAAATTTCATTTAAACGGAAAATCAGTTTTTATAAGTACCACTTAGTGGTTTCACTATTCATCAAAAATTGAAGTTTTTCAGAAAAATCCCAAAAATTCACCCTAAGATATATTTGATATTCTGAATTCAAAAATGAAGTCCGTTTTACAAAATTCAAAACATATAAGTCACATTAATTAATTTAATAATTAATTCCCGCTGTCATGAAAAATAGCGTGTTTTATGAAACAATAAGTATCAAAAGATTGACACTAGTTTAAGTCTGATTTCAAAGTGAAATTGATTCCAACGACCACTATTGGATTTAATGGTAAAAATATTTTCGAATTTCACTTTAAAACCAATTCAAAATATAATCTAATCATATAAATAAATTAGATTAAAAAGTGGTTTTGAATTAAAATACAACATTTTACACTATTCATTAAAAAAATGAACTTTATCGGAAAGATACCAAAAATTTACAAAAATTAAATTTAGATGTCCCGATTCTTAATAAGAGTTTTATTTGGTCCAAAAGAATGTTTAATAGTGAACAAAACTATATTTAATGACGGTTCTCCATCAAAAGGTGATAAGTGAACCTTTAGTGAAAACTAGGGCATATACGCCTAAAATTGAATTCTTTCCGTATTTTAAGACTTTATCTTTTATTGTATAAATGTAAAAATATTTAAGAACATATATAATCATATTTTAGTTATTTATATCCATTCCCGCCATTACAACAGCTACATGTTAACTACCATTTAAAATAATATTATTTTATTATTAGAGTGCAACGTAAGATTCCCAAGAAACTCGTTGTTGCGTGTTGGGTACGCCATCGAGCATAGCATCCCCATTAAAGTCATATTAATATTTTATTCACTAATATAGATAAATATGAAAATGTCATATTCCTTATTTACCTGGGGTGTTACACCTAGGTTCGGTGGGATCGGGTTAGAGGTAAAATCACAGAACAATATTTAAAATTAAATATGTTATTAAGTAAATAAAATATTTTTTGAAACCTGGAAATGAGCTTTCAAGGTAGCCCAACTACTGAAATAAAAACCCAAATCCTCAATGATTATGGATTTATAAGGGCTCCAAATTTCAATTTTGGTGTTAATAGGTAAGGGGAGCCCATGTAATAATTTCAATGGTTAAAAAATGTTGAATAATGAATTAGTTATAAAAGAAACAAACAATTTTTTAAATCTAGAATTGGGCTGACGGTTTGGCCCAATTCATGAAAACTCACCCATTCCTCCATAATTTTATGGGAAACCTCCAAAACAAAGAATTAATTGAAAATGAATTAAAAAAAGCTTTAAAATATGTTATTTATTTGTCAATTATCTCCACATTGAAATCATTTCGCCCCGAAAAGTCACATAATGGTCAAAGAAACAACTAAACCCAATTGAGAAACTATTAGGTACTCCCTTTCCAGGTTTTGCCCCAACGGCCGAAACACCTCCAGTGATCAATTAAGGAAGGATTACTCTCACAACCAAAACATACACCATTTTTGTGAAATGATAAATCAAATTCATACTTTATCTCAAAATTAAACTCCTTATGCACTATTCGAACAAGACACAAGAAATTCACCCAAATAAACCACAACTTTGAACAAGGTTACACCTAACATACTTTAACTAAACCATTGGTCACTCTCCAATCCCATCATTTACTCAAGGAAGATGTTGGTAGTAAGATAGCTCTGAATGAGACTATCTACGCCAATCCAAGAACATGGTTAAATCTAAGTTACTGGTAAGGGGAGACACAAATACACTCCCCACAGTAAGAGAAATCCAAATTTTTTTCCAAGATAGAATGAGAACACTAATAGTGGGAGTCCTGAACGGACTCCCTGGTACATTGGGTAGATTTCCGTTCAAAATTTCTGAAGGAACATACATGAGAATCATAGTGGGTCTACCCACCATAAGAACCATCCATCTTAACCGACCAGCATGGGCCGAAAAGGAAAATCCCAAATATTTCATGATTTGGGAAGGTCTCAAGGTTAGTCTGAGACATATGGCTGGAGCTCAAACGACTGAGGAATATTCGGCATCGCAGTTAGTCTTTGGAAACCTACTGAATGCGAATTCTTCTATCGGTGACACTAACAACTACATCGCAATCCCAGATACATTTTTATACATAATACATTCCAAAATCACTTTACCTTGTCCGGATATATCATTGAAAAAAGGGATTAGAAGATTCACAAACATCACACCTTGTTTCTTCAGGTGAGAAACCTTAGAAGTAAAGAACACCTACACCCACCTTCCTATAAAATGGATGATTTTGATGTTTTTCCTAGGGATACATTCTCCAAAGATAATAGGGACTCACAGAGTATTGCACAACTTTCACCATTATTGTCAATCGAGCACATGACATCTCAAGGCTTCACTGAATAGGATAATGGCGACTGATATAAACAATTCATGGGGAAGGACCTAATATAACATCCCAAAAAAACACACAATTATTAAAAGTGGCCACAATATCCTATCGTGACCAGATTTCCCACACTGGATGATTAACATGAACTCCTTATTCTAAGAGACCACGAAGGACTGAGAGGACCTCTTAGACAACATCCGGATACTCATCCATGCTAACAACCCCAGACCACTTCCACCTTCGGCAAATCCGAAAACTTAAGAAGCTAAGGTCTCTATCGAACTTCCATGATCACTCTCCCGCTACAATAGGTTACAAAAAACCCCAGAAAGGAAAGGGTGTAGACTCAATATAAAAAGTTCAAGAAAAATATTACTTGCATTGATCAACTGAAGGATCTTCCAACAAAAAAACAACCTCGGATTCACTTCAGTTGAGCACAAAACCATAATGGAGCATACCTAATCCAATGAGAGAACCCCAGGACCCAACCAACCTGGTCCATTTTCCAAGACATACCACAACCAGATCTATAAAGATGAGGGTAAACAACATAATTTCATCCCAAAATATTCTCAGAGGAGACCACTAATCAGCAATTCAACCTAGCTTACCAACCAAACACAAAACCAAATGACTGTTAAAACAAGAGGGGTTCTTGGACTCAAAATATTCCACAACATCAACATTTCAATAAACACATAATACAAACCATCCCAAACCACTCATCAATACATAATGTTTTTTTAAAACTTATCTTTGAAAACAAACGGTTCAGCGGTTAGCGTATCCCCCAATGCTATCCCATGGGCCCCACACATGCATGTTTCTGTGTCACGCTGGTCACCCTCTTTATATCCATCCCGTCACTCATCCAGTCATTCCATTAACAATACATCATCTCATATAACCCCATGCATGTGGTCATTCATGAAAATAAAAAAGTTTAATACAAAAACTCCTTCAACTTTTCAAAACCAAAACAATCAACCAATACTTCCTTTTTCTCAAGACTGTTAACCACGAAATCAAACAAAAATTACCGCATTAAAAACCTTTCAGAAAGGAATAATAATTTCAATGAAAACTCACTTTCAAGTTATTCACATTAATTTCTAAACATTTCATCCCATTAAATCACCTTTCAATAGTTTAAAAAACTCTATTGGAAACACTTTTTCAAAACGAACCTTGACATAGTTCATGCTTTCAAAAGAGATGAAGACACTAAATTTTCAATTCCAATAAAATTATGAAAATTCAGTTCTCCATTTTCAAAAATAAAACTATTACCTCTTTATTAAGTAATAATTTCACAAAAACTTTACACTTCTTAAAACCATGTCACTTTTAAACAAAATTTCAAATATTTCAAAACTAAAGAACAGAAGACAATGTGAGAGGAAACTAGTTTCATGGGGTGACATGGACATATGGTTGGAATCCATATTACAATCACTTTACCATAACAGAGAGTGTTATAGTAAATATACCTAGCCTCACATGGTTTTCCAGGCCCTGCGAGCTCACTGAGACCATTAACCCAACTCTCTTTTCATTTCCCCATATCATTATCAATCCCAAACATCCAAAGAACTCATATAAATCCAGACTTCCCCTGGAGACACGAATCCAGTCATGAGGTGTGGTGATCAGGCACACTTCCCATAACTAAACTACCATGTCCCAACAATCCTAACTCTAGACTATCCCGACTGATCCCAAAATAATGTGACCCAAAGAGTTAACCAGATCATCCTTTGATACCATTTTGTCACAAATCTAATATGGTCACCACTGAACCCGGCACCAAACCTGACCCGTGACAAGACCAGAACGGCATTACCTATCCCCATTGGTAGTCAGATGTTCCCAGGTATCATATAACAAAGTTTGGGAATGATTTACCCAATTTTATAAGCACTAAACAACAAATGAACTCAATAAAACAAATCTGGATTTTTCAACTAAAACCATCTTTTAAAAAAAAAATTAACTGAATTACATTATTTTAAACAATGAAAAAAAGACATTATTAAGGTAAAAAACCAAAAAAGGATATCCAATAACCCTCATGGAAAGGGGTACCACCCTCAAGCCATCTCAACAAGACTTCACCACCAAGGACCACCTAAAACCTGAACCAATGGAACTAAAAACTGTACCCAAACTGCGACAAAAAAATCCTAGTCGACTTATACACATGGGTGTATGTAAGGTGTGATACAATTCCCCTTAGGATACCACCACTAAGATATTCTAGGCGATAAACAAACAAATACAAAAAGCATGCAAGTTTTTAAAAACATGTAATTTCCAGTTACAATTTCTAAAAGATGCAATAAAAAAAGCGGTTTTCAAGTGGGATAATTTAATGGATCAACACTTTTAAAATAAATTCCAAAGCTATTTAATTTTACAGAAAAATATACCATATTATGATGGTAATTATAAAGGATTTAATGAGCACAAGCAATTGAAAATAACCCCTGGGCACTAGCTCGTTGTGGGTCGAAGGTACCTCGTATCTCGATTAGAGTAACCATCACAAATAACTTTTCTCATGCATGAGACACTAGTATGGAACATATCCATTACATAGTGGTCCCCAATAGTCATCATCATTGTTTAGTTAGATTAGAAAGTGACAATCATGCTTAGTGAAACTGAGTCCAAACCCCACAAATTCACTAGCATACTATTACAAATCCACCCACCTAGATACCTGGGTTTTCCCTTTGTCATCAAACAAGTTCAACAGGTCATGAAATATAATTTTCACATGAAAATATTATTTACACATCAAATATTCACCAAACAGAACATATGTACATCATAAAAGTCAGAAAATCCAGTTTTTCATTCAAATGCATTTTGAAATCATTCAAACACAAAAATACCCCACAACACTTTGCACATCACGTCAACACTTCAAAACAACCTTACTTTTTTATAAAACCTTCTCAAGGATATACACATCACATAACATCCCACACAAACATTCCACATAATACCCTTTTTACCTTCAAAATGATTTTATCATCAATCTTACACGAAATAGCCCACATACAAGTTTCGCTCCAACGTCACAATTTAATAAAACATTTTAAAAATTTACAAAACATTAAAAAATGTTTGACAACTTAAAACATCAGTTATAATTTCAAAAACCCATGATATGTGAACACACACACCAAACAGTACATATGCACCCTTTTTGCACTTTGTTAAACCAACTAAACCGTTTATAAATTTTCATAAAAAGAACTGAAGTGGTGTAAATATGTCTTTAACACCAAACCCATTTCAAAACAACCATTTAAGATCCAAACCATTCCAATTACTATTAAAAATAGAAGTCTAAGCCCTATATACATTTATAAAACAAACTTCAAGTGTTTTAAAATCACCTTTAATAATACCACAAAACATACAAATGAAAAAAGACATTTTCATAAAATGATCTAATAATTAATAACGACGTTTTACACCTCAAAACTATTCAAAAACCCTATTTTTGGGCCCACATGACACTAATACATTACCGAACAAGAATTGGCAGGCCAAAAACGATTTAGTAAACCAATTACATATGTTTTAAAATACAAAAATCTAATACACCATGAGTTACACATGAAAACACCCAATTTCAAGTTAAAATTCAACTATAAAAGAAAACACATTACCAAATAAATCATAAATAGTTTTCGCCCCACACCCACCATATGATAAATCTGAAAAATAAGTAAATACATCAATATAACTCATCAATAATAGTTTATACATGGAACCACCAACCTTTTAAGTCAAAACCCTCAAAATATGGTGTGAAACATAAATCGCACCACCACTGCACCTCAATGAAATGAAATCCAACCTAAAACCACCATATTTCAGCCAAAATACAAGAAATCAAACCCTAGGTTAGAACCCTATCTTCTAGAAATTAGGATCCTCAAGGATAGAGGATGAAACCCTAATCAAATTGAATGTAACCATAATAAAATAGAAAGAAGAATGAAAAAGGCAAACTTATTTGAGGGATCTTGTAGAAATCGCCTCAAATACACCAGTAGATGAATTTTCAAACAACCAAATATTCAAAGTATATTTTAATAAGGATAATAATACCATGTAGGAATTTTAATGGGGTAAAAAGAGAGAGAAAAGAAAGAGTTATGATGGAAACAAAGTACCTTTATAAATCAGCTCGAATAGAGGAATCCTAAGAAAGTTTGACTTATTCTGCAAAGAACACGAGCTCTGAAGAGGGAGAAAAGAGATTGTCAGCGCGATTAGGTTCAGTGGGCTTGGGTTAGAGGTGTTATCACTGAAAAATAGTTAAAATTATATATTTTATTAAAAAAAATATTTAAACTGGACATGAGCTTTTGGGGTGGCCCAACTACTTAAATAAAAACACAAATCCCCCTTGATTATGTAGTTTTAAAGGCTCAAAATATAAATTTTGGTGTCACCAGGTTAAGGGAGGCCACTTAAGAATTTGAATGGATAATAAATATTGAAAAATTAATTAGTTATAAAAGAAACAGAATATTTTTTAAATCTGGAATGGGGCTCACTTTTTGGCCCAATTCATGAAAACTCACTAATTCCTCCAAAAATTCGTTGGAAACCCCCAAAAAAAGAATTATTGGAAAATAAATTAGTAATATATTTAAAATAAGATATTTAAATGAAAATTATCTCTAACTTCAAAACTTTCCACCCCCGAAAGTCACAACAATGTCAAAGAAACAACCAAACCCAACTGAGAAACCAAAAGGTTCTCCCTTGCCATGTTTCGCCCCCAAAGGCTAAAACACCTTCATTGATCAATTAAAGAAGGATTAATCTCACTACCAAAACATACACCACATTCTTTAAATGATAAATCACATTCATACATAATCCAAAAAGAAAAATCGGAAAGCACTATCCAAACAAGACTCAAGAAATTCAACCAAACGAACAACAACTTTGAATAAGGTTACACTTATATTTCTTTAACTAAACCATTGGGAGATATCCAATCCATCATTTACTCAAGGAAGATGTTGGTAGATAGATAGACTTGAATGAGAATATCTACTCCAATCCAAGTCCATGTATAAAAATATGTTACTAGTATAGTGGGACACAAATATGCTCCCCATAATAAGAGACAACCAATTTTTTTTCTGAGACAAAATTAGGACACTAATAGGGGGTGGCCTGAACAGACTCTCTGGTACATAGGGTAGACTTCCATGAAAAATTTCCAAAGTAACATACATTAGATTCATAGTGGGTCTAACTAAATCAAGAACCAACCATTTTAACCGACCGAGATGTGCCGACACATAAAAACCCAACAAATTTCAATATTTGGGAAGGTCGCATGGTTAGTTCATACAGTTTGTGAAACCATGAACTAAATTTTCTGATCAATCTACCCGCATGGCTTCTAGGAACATGGTCACTCTTAATTGTTCACAAACCATGTGCTCATCCTGTCTAGCCAAATTTCCATACATTCTCGAAAACTCAATGGAAACCAAAGGGGGATAGAATGACATTGGGCTATGACATGGGTACAAGGCTCTCCACCTACTTCCACCAAACGTGAAAAAAAAGAAGAAATATGATGATGCAAAATGTTTAAACTCTTCTTATCATTCATATTTTGGATTGGAAAATATAATAGGGTTTAAATGACCCTCATATTTCCCCTGACTACGATCCAGCTTCTCTCTGAGACCTATGGCTGGATCACAAATGATTGATGCATCTTCGGCCTCACAGTTAGTCTTTGGAAACCCATTGAATGATAATCATTCTTTCGGTACCACCAAAAATTACACCGCAATCCCAAATAAGTTTTTTAGACATAACACATTCAAAATTCACTTTTCCCTATCCGGATATTTCACTAAAATAAGGGATTAGAAGAAGCACACACATCAAACCTTGTTTCTTCGGGTGAGAAACAATAGTAGTAAAGGGATTGTATGACATACAACATTATGGCCAATCGAGCACATGAAATCACAAGGCGTGACCGAACATGACCACGGAGACTGATAAAAACAATTCGATGAGAGGGACCTTGTACAACATCCCAAAACAAAACACAATACTGGAAAGTGGACACAATATTCTCTCATGACCAGATTTCCCACACTGGTAGTTTAATATGAAATCATTATTCTAAGAGACTAAAAATGACTTAGAGGACCTCTTAGACACCATCCAGATACGTATACATGCTAAGAACCCTAGACCACATCCACCATTGGAAAATCTGGAAAATTAAGAAGTTAAGGTCTCTTTCAACCATCCACGATCACTCTCCCACAAAAAGAGGATACAAAAAAACTAGAAAGGAAAGGGTGTAGACACAATCAAAAATGCTCCAGAAAATGATTACATACATTGATCAACTAGGGGATCATCCAAAGGAAAACAACCTGGGATTCACTTCAGTTGTGCACATACCCTTAATGGGGTGTACCTAATCCAACGAGAGAACCCAAGGACCCCGCCAACCTGGTCCATTGGTCAAGAAATACCTCAACCAGATCCAAGAAGATGAGGGGAAACATGATAAATTTTTCACAAAATATTCTCATAGGTGACAACTAGTCATCCCTTCAACCCAGCTTACTGACCAAACACAAAACCAAAACACTGGTCAAGCAAGAGTGGTTCTTGGACTCAAGACAATCCAAATCATAAAAATATCCAAAAACACATAATACACACCATCCCAAACCAGTCATCAATATATCATGATTTCATTTTAAAAACACATCTATGAAATGAAATGGGTCAGTGGTTAGTGTATCCACCAGTGGTACACCATGGGCCCCACACATGCATGTTTCTATGCCACACCGGGCACACTCCTCATATTTATCCTAGCATTAATCCAGTAATTGCATTAACCATCCATCATCTCACATAACCCCATGAATTTGGTCACTCATGAAAATAAAAAATGTTAATACAAACACTCATAGTAGTTTTGAAAACCAAAATAATCAACCAATACTTACTTTTTCTCAAGACCGTTAACCATGAAATTGACCAAAAATTTCCACATAAAAAACATTTCAAAAAGGAATAATCATTACAATAAAAACTCACGTTCAATTTATTCACATCAATTTCAAAACATCTTATCCCATTAAATAACCTTTCAATAGTTTACAAAACTCTATTGTAAACACTTTTTCAAAATCAACCATGTCATAGTTCATGCTTTCAAAATAGGGGCAAACACACCATTTTCAATTCCAATACAATTATGAAAATTCTAATCTCTATTTTCAAAAACTAACCATTTCTTATTTATTAGATAATCATTCTTCGAAAAAATTACACTTCATAAAACCAAGTCACTTTTAATCCAAAGTTCTAAGATTTCTAATCTAATGAAAACAAGACAATGCGAGAGGAAACTAGTTTTAGTGGGTGAAGTGGAAATATGGTTGGCAGATATATTCCAATCACTTCACCATCACAGAGAGTGTTCTAGTGAATATACCTGGATCCACATGGATTGTCAGGCCCCACAAGCTCACTGAGACTACTGACCCAACTCTCTTTTCATTTCCCATGATCATCATCAATCCAAGACATCTGAAAAACTCATTAAAATACCGACATCCTCTGGAGACTCGAATCGTATCATGAGGTGTGGTGATTAGGAACACTACCCATAACCGAACTTCCAATTCCCAAAAATCATAACACTAGACTATCCTGATTGTTCCCTAAATAACATGACCCAAAGAGTTAACCAGAACATCCTTTCATACCATTTTCTCACGAACCGAATATGGTCACCACCTAACCTAGCCCCAATCCCAACCCGTGACAAGAACCAAAGGGAATTACCAATCCCCATGGACAGACACAAGTTCATGGGTATCATAAAATGAAGTTTGGGAATGATTTACCCTATTTTATAAACACTAAACAACATATGAACTCAATAAAACAAATCTGGGTTTTTCAACTAAAATCATATTTTACAAAATTTTAGAAATGAATTACATGATTTGAAATAATTTAAAAAGAAAATTAATAAGGAAAAAAAACAAAAATTTATCGACAAGAACCCTCATGGCAATGGGCACCGCACTTTACCCATCTCCACAAGAGTTCACCACCAAAGAACTGCTAGAAACCCGAACCACTGCAACTAAAATTTGTACCCAACCTGTGACAAAAAAAACCAAGTCTACTTACACACAACGGTGTTAGTAGGTTGTGAGACAATGTCCATTATGATACCACCACTAAGAGATTCAATGTGATAAACATTCAAAGACAAAAATCATGCAAGTTTTAAAAAACATGTAATTTCTATTTTCAATTTATAAAAGATAAAATAAAAAAAATAGTTTTGAAGTGGGATAATTTAAACAAATAAACAATTTTAAAATAAATTACAAAGATAATGAATTTTACAGACAAATATAACATATTCCTATATTAATTATAAAGGTTTTAATGAGGAAAATAATAGGAAAATAACCTCTAGGCACTAGCTCGTTGTGGGTCCCAGGTACCTCAAATCATGGTGAGAGTAACCATCACATATATATTTTCTCATGCATGAGACACTAGTGGGGAACATATCCATAACCTAGTGTTCCCCAATAATCATTGTCATAGTTTAGTTGGAGTTGTAAGTATCAATCTTGCTAAGTGAAACTGAGGCCAAACCCCACCGATTCACTAGCATACTAGTACACGTCCCCCACCTAGATATCAGGTTTTTCCCATTATGATTAAACAAGTTCAAAAAGTCATTAAATATAATTTCCACATGTAAATATCATTTACACATAACATATTAACCAAAAATAACATATTTACATCACACAAGTCTCAAAATCTACTTTTTCATTCAAATGCATTTTGAAATCATACACACACCAAAATAGCCCACAAGACTATTCACATTACTTCAACACTTCAAAAGATCCTTAAATTTTTATAAATCATTTACAATGTTATAACCATCACATAAAATCCCACATACACATTCCACATAATACCCTTTTAACATCAAAATCATTTTATCATCAAACTTATACGAAATAGCCCTCAAAAAAGTTTCGCTCCAACATAACAATTTAATAAAACATTTCAAAAATTTATAAAAAACATTATAAAAATGTTTTACAACATAAAAAACCACTTAAACTTTCAAAAACACATAATAGGTGAACATAATCACCAAACTGTACATATGCACCATTTTCCCACTTTGTTAAACCAACTAAAACATATATAATTTTTCATAAAAAGAACTTATGTGGTGTATATTTGTCTTGCACAGAAAACCCATTTCAAAACAACCATTTAAGTCCAAAACCAAACCAATTAATATCCAAAATAAAATTTTCAGTACTAGATACATTTATAAAAACACCTTCAAGTGTTATAAAATCACCTTGAATAATACCAGAAATCATACAAATGAAAACACACATTTTCATAAAATGCTCTCAAAAGTATAACAATGTTTTATACATCAAACTATTAAAACCCCTCTTTTTAGGCCCATATGACTCTAATAAATTACCAAACCATAATTTTCAGTCCAAAACGGTTTATTAATCCAATACAATATGTTATGAAATACACCTAAATAATACCCCATGAGTTACAAATGAAAACACCCAATTTCAAGGTAAAATTAAACTATAAAAGTAAACATATAACCAAATCCATCATAAACAATTTTCACACCCCACCCAACATATTAAGAATATTAAAAATGAGTAAATACAACAAACTAACACATCAATAATTGTTTACACAAGGAACCACATACCTTTTATGTCGAAAAACTCAAAACATGGTGTGAAACATAAACTGCACCAACACTGTATATCAAGGAAGTGAAACCCAATCTAAAACAACAAGATTTCAACCAAAAAGGCACGAAATCAAACCTTAGTTTCCAAACCTATGTTCTAGATAATAGGAACCTCAAGGATAAGGGATGAAACCCTAATCACATTGAATGCAACCCTAAGTAAATTGAATAAATAATGGAAAAGACCAACTTACATGAGAGATCTTGTAGAAATATCCCATAATACACCATAATATGAATTTGAAAACAGCCAAATATTAAAGGGAAATTCTAAGAAGGACAATACGACCATGTTAAAATTTGGATGGGGTAAAAAGAGTGGAAAATTAATGAGTTATGAAGTAAACAAATTACCTTTATAAATCTGCTCGAATTGAGGAAGCCTAAGATGTTTCGACTTATTCTGTGGAGAAAACGAGCTCCCAAGAGGGAGAAAATTTATTGGGGGTTCACCTAGGTTCAGTGGTCTCGGGTTAGAGGTGGAATCACCGAAAAGTAGTTAAAATTAAATATGTCATTAAATAAACAAAATATTTTTTTTAAAACTAGAAATGGGCTTTCGGGGTGCAACGACTACTTAAATAAAAACCCAAATCCTCAATGATTATGTATTTATAATGCCTCCAAATATAAATATTGGCATTTCTAATTTAGGGGAGGCCAAGATGGAATTTTAATGGATAAATTTTTTTGAAAAATGAATTATTTATAAAAGAAAAAAATTATTGTTTATATCTAAAATTGGGCTCACGATTTGGCCCAATTCAGGAAAACTCACCCATTCCTCCACAAATGCTTGTGAAACCCCCAAAACAAATAAATAAAGGAAAATAAATTAAAAATAGCATCAAAATATTTTATTTATGTGACATACCCAGACTTTCTTATAAGCTTTCTCAATATCATTGAGAAGAGCTTGAACTATATCAGCCTCATTCATCTTCTTATTTTTCTTTTCATGGTTATCATATTCCTCATCAGCCATAATCATCAACTATTTTTCCTTAGTATGGTCCAAAAAAATATAGACTCTTATTACTTCATATTCATTTTATCTTCTATCTACTTTTAAAAAACTTAATCTGGATAAATCTTTTTCTTCTATGATTTTAAATGTGATTATTTGGTTTCTTGAACTACATAAGTTTTTTCTTTGACTTCGGGTTATTTCTACATTCTGTTTCTCTAACTTTTCATGGAAGTTTCTACTTCTTCCAAATTCCTGGATAACGCTTCGATTTCACTTTCAGAAAAGTCATAAAATTCTCTATACTTCCTGTTAAAATAAACATTCATCCTTTTGTGTGCATCATCACTCAGCAATATAACCTTGAAATTCCTTGGATTATAACTTCATGAGATTTTGAAGGATTCTAGATAAAAGACTATGATTTTGGAATGAATATCCAGATACATAATGATTTTTAGTTTAAGGATCACATTCATTATATTCATAGTTGTATGAAAGACATAATTCACAAGAGTAATCTTCATGAGGTTAACCAAAGAATTTAGAATGTTGATATCACTTTTCATCAAGGCATCCTTATCACTCATTCTAAGAATATGAAATTGCTAAACTCATAACTCAAGATTCTGGAAATTTTTAAAAAGATGAATAATATTCAGTTTCTTTATCCATGATAAAACTAGGAACACTATAGATTTATATTTATCTAAACACCATGATATATACAGTAGATTCTGGGTTTAGAAAGCAGCTTCTACCACATAAGGAATTCCAATTATGTGTTCTTCAATACAATAGGAAACAAATTAATTTTTCTCATAAATCTTAAAAGAAAACTTATCTCTCCCTAATTCATTAAATAAACATACAGTCTCAATGAATTATATCACCAACTCCAGATAAACCAGATCTTTTACCTTTGGTTTGGATACACACGGACTCTCCTAGTGATTGAACTGGATATTATACTAAATAAGAGAGTCATACTTAGAAAAAAAATACCAGGTCTACTAACTTATCTTTTTAGAACTTCCATTTATAAATTTTATTACCTCAAGACACTTCCCTCTAAGGGGATTCTTAGAAATACATTCAAATTTGAGAAGACCAGAAAATTCATAATGACCCTTAAGTAGAACAGTAGAGCTTCGACATGCAAGAGCTTGGAAAACAATCTATGAAAACCATTAGAGGACCTTATATAGGCTTTAAGGAAAAGATTCATATACTCGGATTGATCAAACGGTTTAATGATGCTTGACATGATCTGACTTTATAGATGAAAACCAAATAAGGAATTTTATAGGGTTTGATCTTTTTAGTTGTTTATAGTAATAAATTTGTATTTAAGGAAAGTTATTCCAAAAAATTTTCTTCAATAAAGATTCAAAAATACCAACAAGAACAAAAATACCAAAACATATTTAATGAAAAATAACATCGGTGTAGCTAGGAAAATTATAAATAATAAGGAAATTTATTCTTGAAAAAGATTAGATTCCTGAAAATTTTATTATGGAAGAAAAAATGTTATTTAAAAAAATGATTAAAAAAATTTTGATTACGAAAAATTTAATTAAAAAAATATATTTCTAAAAAAATGATTATGAGATATTTTTGATTAAAAATATTTTATTTTGAAATTTTGATTATAAAAAAATTTGATTATGGAATATTTTTATTATGAGAAATATTGATTATGAGAAATGTTGATTACGAAAAATTATGATTAACAAAAAATTTCCTCCCCCTATAAAAATGAGTTTCATAATGTAAGGAGATAGGTTTGAAAATAATTAATATGGAAGATTACCTTAGGATGATCTTTACTAACCTTTGTTTAATGTATTCAAATCTATCAGGGGGCAATGATTTTGTGAAATTATCAGCAAGTTGATGTTGTTTTTCGATAAATAAATGAATTATATCTTCTTTTTGAGTTTGATCCCTAAGAAAGTGATGCCTAATATCTAGGTGTTTTGAACTGGAGGGATGTGAGATGTTTTTTCTTAGGTCAATAGGACCATTATTTTCACACAATATCTATATTTTGGTAAAAAATCATACCATATTCCTTGAGTGTCTATTGCATCCACAAAACATGAGCACAACAACTTCCAGATGCTATATATTCAGCTTAAGTAGTGGAATGTTCTATTAAGTGGTTCTTTTTTTCATGTCTAAGAAACTTATGAATCTCCTAAGAAATGAAATGTTCCAGATTAATTTTCCTATCCATTATACACCAACCAAAATCACTATCCGAGAACCTTTTAAAACAAAATCATATCCAGAAGTATAAAAGAGTGCTAAATTCATAGTTCCCTTTAATTAAAGAAAAATTATTTTCACTAATTTTTAATTAGAATACTTAGGATATGATTTATATCTTTCTTATATGCATAATAAAAATATTATGTCTGGATGACTAGTTCTCTTGTATAATAAACTTATTATCATACCTCTTAATGATGTTTGGCCTACTGTTTTGTTAAACTTCATCATGATCTCGATAATTTGATGTACCAATGTGAATACGTATACTCTAGGTGTTGTTAAACACATACTCTTTAATAATATCTTTAATATAATTACGTTGTGATATATAAGTACCTTATAACTTATTAAAAATTTGAAAACCATGAGAAAATATTAACTCTCCCATCATACTCATTTCAAACTCAGCTTACATTATATTCTCAAACGAATAAGTTAATTATTTCTAAGTTGAACCAAATAAAATGTCATCAACATAAATATGAACAATTAAAACATTATTATTATCTTTATTTATAAAAATGGTTGTATCATCAGTTCTCTTAACAGAATTGTTTTGTAACAAAAATCATGCAAGTCTATCATAATAGGGTTTAGGGGCATGTCTAAGTCAATATAAAGATTTGGTATTTTTTGAAACATGGTCATGATGTTTTCTATATTCAAAACCAGAAGTTTGTTTAAAAAAACATCCTCATATATATATTCAATATGGAAATCACATTTTACATCCATTTGAAAAAGTTGTAAATTAATGAATTCTGTAAAAAAAGTAAAATACGAATAGATTTATTTCAAGATACTGTAGAAATGCCTTCTTCACCATCTATTCCTCCTATTTATTATATCTTTTAGTATTTAGTCTATGATTTATTTGATAAAATTATTCTATTTTCATCACACTTATTTATGAAGTCCCATTTTTCTCAAGTAACTGAGGATTCATTAGGTATTTAAACCAAGGTACATACATTATTCCATTAAAATTATTTTATCTCATATTTCATGTATATTATCCAATAATCACCACATAATGCTTCATCAATGCTTTTTGGTACTAATTTTGAACCGAACACAAGATATTCAATTTCATTTCGTAATGAACTTATAGAGCTTACATGTTTATTTACATCACCAATGATACTATCACTGTGATTATTCATAAGAAATAAATGATTTGGGATTTGTACAACATGATCATCAACAAATGGTAGGAAATCATATGGGATAAATGATTCAAAAAGTTATTCTTGAACATTTTCTTTATTAGAAGGATCATCCATCATGGGTTTAAAATCAGTCTTTGAAAACAGATATGAAGATGTTTTTTTGGGTTTGTTTAAAAAATGGACCAGTTATATCAAATTTAACATGTTCTATTTATTTTATAGTAGAATTATTTTTATTAAAATAATTATAAGCCTTTGAAGTTGTGGATTAGGCTAGGAAAATTCATTTATTATATTTGTGTGAGATTTTTTGTAAAATATATATAGTATTCTAAATCAATACCTGTAAACCAAATAACATGACTAAGTAAAGTCTAGGTTTTCTACCATTCAAATATTCAAAATGGGTTTTGTTACTAAAAGGTCTAATCAAAACATGATTTATATTAGAAAAAGCCATACATACAGCTTCAGGCCAAATGTGTCAAGATATTGAATATTCACTCAACATGGTTATAGTTATCTCATGAAAAATTCAATTTATTATTTCAACAACACCATTGTATTGAGGAGTTCGTGGAGCTGAAATGTTATGACTAATTCCTTTTTTGCAATATACTGTTTCAAAATCAGATTTTTTAAATACTCCTCTACAATCACATTGAAAAATTATCAAATGAATATTCTTATAATTTTTTACATGGGATCTAAAAATTTTTAAATAAGAAAAAGCTTTAGATTTTTTTTCTAGAAAATAGACGCACATTAGTCTAGTGTAATCATCAACTGAGACAAATAAATAATATTTTCCTCCAATACTTCCAATTTGTGTGAGACCAAAAATATCCAAATGCACTAACTGTAATGTGTCTGATGTTTTGAATTCAGCGATTGATTTAAAACATGATTTTATTTTCCTTCCATGTTGACAAGGATCACAGAATTTTGAATAATTAAATTTAATCTTCGGTAAATCCTTAACAGGTCTTTTAATAGATAGTTTACATTGGTTCCTATGGTTACATTTCCTTAACCATCAATGAAAAAACCAATATTTATCTTGCATTGCACTAAGGAAAGGTAGATCTTGGATCCTATGGTCTTTTAAGTTTAGAGTGTAAACATTCTGTTACCAATGGTCATAAAGAATAAACTCATCCATGGAACTTTGTAATAATCACTAATCACTCCAAAATTTCACAAGGTAATATTCAACAGAGAATTGACTTATTATAATGAGGTTGTTCTTAACACTATTAACAAATAAGACATTTTAAATTTAAGTTATTCTAAGAAGAACATTATTACCTATACCAACAATTTGTCCCAGAGCATTATATCTGAAAGTTACTTTTCCTCCTTTCATTTGGAAATATTTTCAAATAAGTTTTTGTTACCATCCATATGCTGAGAAAATCTAATATCCATGTACATTGTATTGTTTTTGGTAAATTCATTGTTTTCATGAAAATAAAAGAGTTATACTTTCAAGATCCAAACATTCATGGATCCAGATATATTAGAAAGAAAAATGTTAGTGATCCACATTTTCATAAAAAAGTATGCTTTATGAAAACCTATGTAGTGGGTTTTATTTAAAGAATAATATTTCTCCCAATATCCACCATACGTACATTTATTAAAAAATGTCGCACTGTGGGGATCAAAATAGTTATTACTAAAAACTAGTTTAGAAAAGGAATAAGCAAAACTAGAATGACACCTAATAGGATAAATTTGAGAATATATATTATCAATAATATCCTTACGAGAGGTATAATTGGAAAGAATTTTTAAGGAAAATATTTCTGACATTACATTAATAACCAAAATTATTTCCTGAAGAACATTAATTTTAGAACTATAGTTGTCATATAAAATATTTTTCATCAAAATTACAATTTCATGATATTTATAATGTTTATCCTTCTCAATCTTAACTTCATCATGGTTTTCAAAAACACTCTAAAAATAATTTTATTTTTATTAATATCATTAGAAAAATTTGATACTTCTTTAGTTAAAATATAAATTATAGAATTTGACATATCCTGATATTTTTTTAGTTTGGGTTTTTTTATTATCAAGATATTTCGGAAATCTGGATTCTTTTTCAAATAAAGGTAATGTGTTATCTTCTGATGAGGATGAATTATCATTTAAGATTCATAATAATCTTCATTATAAATATTTTCATTTAAATTCATATTGGTTAGTGATTAAGAATTGTGCACCATATCTGTTATAAAATTATTTTTAATTGGTACTCTGGCTATATGACCACGATTCTTCGGACTAGAAGATTCATAGTCCGGGGATTCATCAGATGAGTCACCACCACTGGAACTCCATGTTTCATTAGCCTTCAAATCATTCATAGCCTTAAAAATGTAATACATCTTTATTTTTTTCTCTAGATTCATTTACTTCCTGTATAATATTTTATGCATTGGAATATCTATCCTTATATTCCCTTCTCTTTTTCATTCATAGTAGGTGACTTCCGATCCATTATTATATTGTCTTTATTTCTTCTTATATCTTTACTAAATTTATTTTTTTCTAACTATATTGTTCATCCTTCGAGAATGATTAGCATTCACATTAACAGAATGATCACTTTCTCTAGATTCAAATAAAATAGTGACTTTCTTAGACTTAGATATTGTACCCCTTTCTGGAATCGTTACATTAGTTGTAATAATGGCTAGATTCTCATTGACATTACACTTTTTATTCATATATGAATGTCTTTACATTTTTATATCATTTTGATGAAGAGTTAAAAAAAGCTCATCAAGAGAAATTTGAAAAACATTTCTATTCTCATTAATAGATTTTCTTTTGGATTCCCATTCATTAGGAATAATATCATTAATATATTCTATAAGAACTTCATAATCTAAAAATTTCTCTCCCATAGAGTTTAAACTGTTGAAAATAGTCATAAATCATTTTTTCACATTAAAAACCGGTTCCCCATATGGAAATTCAAATCCATGATATTGTTCTCTAAGAATAGATCTTCTAGTTTCTATAACAAAGGAAGTACCAAAATGATAAACCCCAAGTTTCTTCCATATACATTTAGCAACTTCACAAGAATAATTTTGACAATATATAGTCATAGAAAATAAAACAATATTATGTATATTATAATTTAGTTGATATTCTGGATTTTTTTGGTTTGTAATGGTTTTTACTTCTTTTTCAATAATTTTTTATCATCTAATAAGAATTACAAAATTTCCTACTTTAGTATTAATAAAAATTGTATTAATTTGATCTCTATAATACTCATAATCATTACCATAGAAAATAGGTAGTCTAGTAAGATTTAAATTGCCAATTGAACTGACATTCATTCCTTCCATTCTATAAGGAAAACAATTTCTACATAAAAATGTTAATAGAAAAGGATTTCAAATAATGATAAAAATACTCAATGAAAAAATTAATTAAGAAAAGATAATATAAAAAATTTATTACATGGAAAAAGTGAGTAAGAAAACTTATATGTGAATATATGTATTTCATAGACCTAACTATGATACTAATTGTAGGATTAAATAATTAATGTAGATTCCCATTTACAAGAGGTAGGGGTGAAATTATTTTTAAAAAATTAATTTCTCACATAGAGGAAAACTATGTTTAACAATGTTAAACAATGTAAATTCAGAAGACCTCATTTAGTTCTACTAAAAATACATGCTAGGTTCTCAAAATATGATTCCAGAAATGAAACATAAGGAATGTTTACAAGGAAAATATTTTAACTTAAAATGTATAGAAAATTACTTATGAGAGTACATAAAATAATATTAAAGTATAAGAAGGTTATAATTTCTTCCTTTATGAAAATACAATGGAAATAATCATGAAACAAAACATGTAACAGGTATGAAATATTTTAACCCAAACAATATGGTATGTAACAACCTCGGATAAAGATCCAATGATTTATACATTTAAGAATGTATAACATACCAACAATAGGGTAAGACTTTGATAGGAATATCAAAATATATTTTGTTATCCCCAGAAGACCTTGATATATAAGGTAGTCAGTACCACTACATTTCTATCACTAGTAGTCCTTGAACTTTAAGGGAGTCGACACCTCTCTCTTTCGATTCCCGGAAACACTTAATTAAACACAACAACAATCAAATCGCATGAAGAAAGCTAAAAAATATGTTCTGTATGAAAAAATCAGGAGAGTATCTCTTTTTAGAAATCACTTCACAACATGCAATCTCTAGAGTGATCAGCTGACAACTCTAGGTCCTGATCTCATTCAAATGAGCTCCAATTTATAGTAAATTCTCCAAAGGTTGGATCCCTCCTCCAATGGTCATATTTTATCTTCAATCTTGGAGTGTCCTATACATGTTTCACTTAGGAAACATTTATTTAGAAAAATATTGTACAACATCGTTTCATATCATGTGTATGGAAAATGAAGTTACTTAAAAAATATATGTTTTCAGAGTGTGAATATCAATGAATTATGCATCTGAATTCGGAGGAATACAGAGTTTAAATTTTGAAGAATTCGGAGTTTGAATTCAAATGAATTTGGAGTTTGAATTATGGGGAATTTGGAGTCCAAATTTTAGAGAATTCAGAGTCTGTATTTCAGAGAATTCAGATTCTGAATTTCAGAGAATTCAGAATATAAATGTCAGATCATACAGAGTCTGAATTTTAGATAAATCATATCTAAATTTAAACGAATTCAGAGTCTGATGTTCAGATAATTTAGAATATGAATTTCATTGAATTAAAAACCTGAATTTTATAGAATTCCTAATCAAAATTTCAGAGAATTCGAAATCTGAATTTTGGAGAATTGGGAGTCTAAATTTCACGGAATTCGGAACATGAAAATAGAATACTCTATATCCAAGGAATTATAGGATTCAAAAATTTTATATTTGAATTCTATTTTTAGACATAGGAATAAATTGAGTTAGATTAATGAATATTATGTAATGAACAATGAAAACAAATATAATGATAAAAATTTCCTAAGAGAAGGGAAAATAAACCTTAATGACAAAAAATTTGCATTAAGATAATGTTTTTTTGATTTTCAAAACATAGTGGAATAGGTAGGTAATAAGGAAACTGTATTGACTCAAAATCATCTCCAGATGTTGCATCCCATAAAAGCCATATACTAAAGCAAATCAAGGGAGTCTAAAACCATCCTTCCCAACTGAGCATGAAACATCGACCAAAGAAACCACATGCCTTCCTAATACATTTGGGTTTAATACCTACACAATTACATCCTTCTGGGACCCTACATATGAAACCACACCCTCCAGGTTCTTCCCATAAGTAGTTGTATGAAAAAATCTATAATGAACACTAGTTACACCAATAACGTTTTGCATATATAAGTTTTCATTATGAACATCCAATGTGAGGTGACCATTATTGAGAGCATGTTGTACAACAGTGTCCCACAATCCAGAGCATCCAATCCATAACACTCTATCTAATCTCATTGGACATTAGATGTTGAAGTCTACACACATATAGAGAAAAACAATTTTTGATACACTTATAATCCATCTGTAGGTTGAAAAATCAATGTAGTATTTCAATTTAAATTCTTTGAAGCCATCCGTAGGGAGAATTATTATATTTCATGTTGGTACCATTGAAATCATGTAAATTATGATGTAAAAATATAGTATGAATAAAATCATAAACATTATCTAAACAAAAAAAACTAAGTGAAAAAATTTTAAATTTAACTTGTGAAAATTAATTTCACTGACATAGTGCATTTTCCTTCCAAAACATGAAAATTTGTATTATAAATATAACTTTAATACAGTTTTTGTCAACTATTTTATTCTCTATTATTATTTTAATGAAAATATGTTCATTTATTATTTATTTTATGAGTTTAGTATATTTATTTAGTATATTATATTTTATAAATAATCAAATTACCCTATATGAAATATATAAAAACTTTAAAATTTTGAAATATGTATCAATGAAGGATTATAAAATAGAATATATATGTATATATATATAATTAATATTAAAACATAGGATAAACATATAAGCATAGTTTAATATAAAAATACAAAATATATAATAAACAATAATAATATATATTAATTTTGTTTTCTAAAAACAATAATATTTTTAATTGAATAATATATACACGTAATAATTTTTTGTACTTATATCATCTATTAAATGAAGATATAAAATCGAACATTAATTGAATATATACTAATTTTATTGAATTAGGGTTTCTAGATATTGAAAATTCATTAATTCCAACACTTTTTAAAATAATGTGGTTAAAGTTTCACTTTTCTATGTAAATATAGATTGAAATATTAGTATAGAGGGCTTCACTAAAAAACAATTTGTTCATTATTGGAATTTTATTGAAGAATATATATTTTAGGCTATTAGGGAATTTATTACTTATAAATTTTTATCACTGTGTTTCAACTCCCAATTTATCTATTTAATTCCCATGAATCAGCTCATACTTGTTGACCTATATTTCAGGCCACTTATCATGGAAAAACTACTCATAAAATTATTTGTAAAAATTTTACCACATTGAGGGAATTTTTGAATATAATTTAATTCCATATAATAAAATTTTCCTTATTTTTAGTAGGAATATTTAAGAATGTATATATATAGCCTCAAAGTGAGTTAACCACATGAATTTTTTTCAAAACCATTCAATCAGGAACATAATATAGTCATATTAAAAGCATTTGACACACACATATGGTAAAATAATATAAAAATCCTCTAAAGGAATTGATTTTGTTAAAGACACCCTTGAATCAATATCTCTCTACACTAAAATAGTATAGTTTCTATTTTAGTAAATGGATACCCTCAAGGGTACATTAAAGGTTCACGAGGAAGGGTGCATGGTGATCTTCTCACAATCACTTTATATGGTCTGGTAGAAGGTCACATTAGTAAATTTTTAGTTAAATAATTGATTTATGGCCTCCAATCACTCATTATGGTAGTTAGGAATCAGAAGGATTCAATACATGTCATCATAATAGATGAACATTTCCTTATCAATGAATGGGATAATTCCACTCAATAATAATTAACTGAAACCATCAGGAATTATGATAATGATTTTGGATGAATCATTTATAGGGTAAAATCATCTACATTACTTTACAAGGGTATCAATCAAGCCAGAAAAAATCACATTACAGTGATTCCTCAAGTCAGAAATATATGAATTCTATTTATCTAATTTGGGGTACGTCTTTTAATTAATACAATTATGGATATTTATCTCGAATATGACTGCTTTTAAGATATCATCAAAGCATAATTTTCAGAAGATTTAATTTATATCTCATGATGGTAGAATCTTCCTATTTAATTGTATCATTATTTATATATTTTCTTATATATTTATCATTTACAAATGGACCTGTTATATTTTCTGGTGGATTGAAAAAAAATCAATAAATTCAATATGTACAGTTTCATATAATAAAGGAATCTTATAACTATTCCTTAAGGGGTTATTCCTTCTTCCCTAAGGGTCCATCATTTTGATAAGCTCATCAACATTATTTTTGGTCATATTCTCAACTGGAAGAATATGTTTTTATCCTTTGGAGGATGTATAACACTTGTTAATAGCATTCTGGTTTCCATTAAAATGCATATTCTTTCCACCATGAAGGTTCCCAAGTGTGTAACCTCCAAATTGGATAAGATTTTGATATCGTTTGTATGGGATGGTCATATGAAATGAAAGCACCATTGGGCTTCAGGGAAATGTCTTTCAAGGCCTCTTGCAGAAGGGGGTATTAATCTGTGGAGTGATTTCTCAAACATGAAGGGACTTCATGCCAAGATATCATGGGAGGCTATGAAAGTTAGATCCTTATGGAGGTAGGACTATGCAGGATATTTATGGGCAGGATCTCTGTGCACATAAATAGAGACCCTCAAGGATCTGGATGGTGATTCAGCCCTACATTGAGATTCTACAACATCATTCCAGGTGGCTAGTGGGTAAAGAGAATGTCAATTTCTGCCAACAAGATTGGGGGGCAGGGAGACTATTCTTCTGTGGTTTCCCCACTCCGAACATTTCCTTCAGAGAGGCATGTGGGCATCCCAGATTTATTCAGGCTATTCTTGATGTGTATCAAATTTCCATCTACAATAGCATTGTCTCCAGTGATGTCCCAGATAAACTTATTTTCACAGCTTCAATGTCAGGTATCTTCTACATTAAATATTTTATGAACATAACGAGAGATATCTCAGGTGAAGATTAGTGGGGGGGCTCAGCTGTGGTTCAAGGAGATTTTATCTAAATAAAACATCCTTTTTTGGCTAGTGAGGAACAAGGCTCTTCCAACGGACTAAAATATAAAGAGGATGGGCTTGAATCTGGAATCGAGGTGCTGGTGCTGCAGGCTCCCAAACCAAGACACATTAGAGCATATTTTTTATAAGAGTGAATGGGATATAGGACTCTGGACTTATTTTGGGGCTTCCTTTGGCTGGGTTCCATCTAGAGTGGAGAATGGAGATTTCATGGTGTCATGGTTTTGAGGAGCGGGTTCACACGGTGCAGAGAGGAAGACCCATACTATTTTTCTGATTGCAGGCTGATGGACGCTCTGGAAGGCCAGGAATGAGGTGCAACACAATGATTCACATGGATCGCAAGTCAGAATTCACTTCAAGTTGAAGAATACCCTGCTCGATCTGCTTCTCCTCTGTCCTGACTATCACCATGCACCGTCTGCGAGTCTAGTTGATCATTTTATTCCAACTGCTCCTCGGCCTGGATGTGCAGAACATGGCACATGGGTAATCTGGATTCCCCCTCGACATGGTCTAAAACTCAACACAGACTAGTCTCTAATTGGGGGGGGGGAGATGTGCGGGGGTTGGGTTATAAAAGATCATATTGGATCTGTTGTTGCAGCGTTCACTACGTTCTTTGGGTAGGGTGCTGTGCTGCAGGCAGAGGCTCTGGCCATGTCCACGGAGTTGGAAATGTGTACTCAAAGACAACATGAGGTTCATATGGTGGAGTCTGACTCTCGGCTGCTCTGTAATGCAATTCTCGAAAAGGGTAATATTCCTTGGAATGTCTCATACACCATTAGAAAATGCAACGCGTTCATGGTCAAAAATATGATGGTGTCTCACACATGGTAGGAGGGGAATATGGTGGTAGATTATTTGGATTTGATGGCTTCCTCAGATCAGAGGGTAATTTATTTCTTTTGCTTGGGTGTGTTTCCTAAGGAGGGGATGAAATTTGTGGCCAATGATGCTATGTGTTTGCGCTACTTTCGACACCATGATGAGTTATTGTGGTTCCTTTGTACTTCAGATTTTATTTCAATTAAAATGGTAGGTTTCAATCAGTAAATATTCCTTAGAGGATATATATTGAATATATATACGATGGTTATCGTTGAATCAAACTATTGAGAAATATTAATGAGGAAATCATTTATAGTATCCTTTGGCACCTTAGTAGTAACATTCAAAAAGTAAAAACAATTATTAGTATTATTCTTATAGATAAACATACAATTTGTAAGAGTATCCACCTTGTATCATCAGTTTCTATAGCTATATGTGATACTTTCAATGAAATTAACTAACCTAAATAGTGGTGTCCCTCAAGGATCTACAATATTAACTTCTTGATTGAGAAATGGATGGACATTTACATATTTGATCAATTAAATATTTCCCAACTTATGGATAATATCATTATTTCGTGTGCACAAAAAAACATGGATATGGTGTCTCACAAGAATCATGAAGATATATATCATTAAATTTAGATAATTCAGTAATTTAAAAAATATATGAATATATGGTTTCATGCGCACATGATATGACTTAATATGAGATTTTTATTGATATAGAAGAGGTGTGACCAACTCTCCTCGAATGCGTATCACGAACTTATGGAATATACTTATTCAACCAATTTTAAGAATCCCCAATTTAAAAATATTCTCTAACTATTTTTCTATAGATGATTGAATTCCAGATATAGGAATATCTCTATTCTTAGTTTACTCTTTCTATATTTCCAACATGAAAAATAATTAATCATCTCTTTTAATAATGTATGTATGCTTCACAAATCTAGGAATTAGTGGTTTTCTATCCCCAGACGGTGCATCCGATTTCCAATAATCTATATACCTTCATTAATTACCATATATAAATATATATTAGTAGTAAGATTCATAACCTACTCATGGATGCATTATTTGGAGGATTCAAATTTATAGGGACTACTCAAAACAAATTTATATTCAAAAGAAAATGTTTATCCTATTAAAATAATTATTTCATGTATTATGAATGATATTAAATTGGATAGAAAATTCCAGGTAGGGACAATAAATAATACATATATAGACTTGATTATTTCCAAAAAAATAGAGTTATTGGAATTCCATGTTAACCTACCTAGATCCTATATGTGAAATTGATTCCACCATGGCTGAACTGAATCATGGTCATCATTGATGGTGAGACCATGGGAACACCTGGACCAAAGACATATGATGTTATCTTTAATAATATTTAGGTCTTCATTAAAGGATCCTTCACACAATATAGAGTAATTTGACTTTCATATAATTCTATGATTCATATAATTACATATGTGATTAAAAATTTTAAGATTATTCATTGGAGCTGTATCTAGATAAGGAGTGATTATATAGTTATTGATTAGACACTCGAAGACAATTCCATATTCATCCAATAGAAAATTATTACAGATTGGATCAAATGTTTAAATCCTCTTGAGGGAATGTATGTTAAGGTCTCACAAATCTATTCATAAGGTAACATCATTCTCAACCCTATAGTAATGAAAGTATTGGAGCTTCAAGTGTTTTTTTATTCCTACACTCTGGGTGCTAATTTTATGTTATTATATGAGTAGAATATTTTTGGTGATGTGTTTTAACATCTAAATCAATCTCTATTATAGATTAATTATATATTTTATATAACATTTTTTAGGGATGGTATTTCGGGCCAAAATCCGTAATGTTTCTGATTGTAAATATTATTATTATTATTTAAAATTTCTAATTAAATTATTATTAAATATAAATTATACAGTTGAATATTTATATTAATTCCAATAATTTTTATTAATATCGAGGTAAATGATATAATTTTTTATAAAATTAATAATTTAGTTAATAATATAATCAAAAATAAATATTAATTGAATTAAATTATAAAAATATAATTTATTCTAATAATGTTATTGTTAAAAATTATCAGAATCGTTTGGGTATCGAGTGTACTCATCCATAAAAAATTATTAATGAAGTGAAATTCATGGTGTTACAATTAGGGTCTAGATAATCGAGTTTGAACTTCACTATAGGCAGTAGAATAATCCATAGGTGAGCAAAAATAAAGTAGAAAAAAACGATATCGATCTTGTATACAATTACGCATAATATTATCTATATAATTTCCCATCTTATAATAATGTTATGTAGTATAAAACATATACATAACATATAAAACTCTGTAAAACCCATATTCTCATAAGTGAATAATTAAATGAGTGTTATTTATAAAAATAATGGAATATATATTAATAGAATATTAACCTGACTGTTGTAATAGTAACATGCCAACTAGGAATAATATTACAAAAAACAAAATTTTAGCTTCACATATGATAGTATAAATATAATTTCAATACCATATAAATGAAAATATTATATAATTATATCATAGTATAAATATATGAATGTTTTAAAATTTATAATTATAAGGTTTTACTTTTTTAGAACGTAAATTCTTATTTATAATTTTATAATTAATATAATAAATTTAAATTTTCATTTTATAGTATGTGTTCATAAAATAAAATTTCATTTTTTGTAATTATAATATAAATTATGATTTTATTCAAAAATTAAATTTCTAATATTAGGAAAAATATTTCCATAAATTGGATTCCATTTTTGATATATAAATTTCAAAAAATTGTTTGGGTAATGTTTTGGAATTTTTTAAAATATTTGAATTTTCACGGAATAGTGAAATATAATAATTTATTGTATTTACCATTTTAAGACAAATACATGAATTATTGTGTCATTAATGATGTAAGAACCATTAACATGAACAATAAATACCTATTTTTTGTATTTATTCATTGGAATACACACTATTGATATCCATGAGATAAAATAAAAAATGCAGTGAACAGAATAATCAAAAAACACATGTCTCCTTCCGGTAAAATAAAATCTCTCACCACCTCTTCTCCTCAAAACTAATAAATTATGGTAGAATTTATAAATTATACCCAATTAATTTACAAATCATCTTCTTTATGTCCAATATCTTTTGGTCTCAATAAAATACTAAATCTATGTGCCATAATGCGGCTTTCATTTAGAATATATACAATAGGTATAATACACCTTCTATCTCTTTTATTTTTATCTATATTACTTTCATGTTCTCACCTCTAATATCCAAAGAGGAATGATATATCAATTATTAAATATATAATGGTATTTTATTTTTTAATTTAATAATCATCCTTAAATCTATTTATTCTATATTTATTCAAAAAATGAAAGAATCATCTTTGATGTTCCAATTCACCACCTTCGTGGACGACAATTTTTAATTTTCCATTACCACTTCCTTGGCTAGTAAAAACCCATTATATTAGTTAAACAAATTTCATATTTTATCTTTTATCTTTTTTTACGTTTTTTAACTAATATATATAAAAGATATTGAATAATTAAAAAAACTACACTATAATGATTGAAAAACTGCAAAAAATCTAAACGTTGATCTTAAATGTTTTATCTAATGAATAATACTCATATAAAAAATTATATTTTAGATGATTTAAAATCATGTAAGGTTATTATAAACATATAATTTTAATTCTAGATATTTATTCCCATTTTACACTAGTTTTTATAATTCTATTCAAGTGAAATGAACATTAATACGCCAAAATATAACACTCCCAGAACAATGAAATTAAACAAAAAACTCATCAAAATTGCCATAAATGAACAAAAAAGTATAATAAATTAGTTTAATTTATAATAGTTTCATATATATATATGAAATTAAAGAATCTAATTTTATTATATTGTTTATTAAGTACAAGTGCATAACAAATTCATAAATAAAGTAAGGGGCTTGTCAAACCCAACTATATTTCTATGGGTTTTCCCTCCCTCCCATCAATTTTATGCAAGGATTTCAATTTAATATTACTTATATATCATTTCATCATAATTAAAATTTAATTTTATGGATATTCATGTTTCAATGCATTATTTTATGACAAATATAATGATTTTTCAATAGAACATTTCATTCCAAAACAAATCATGATTCCTCTTGTGTTATATCTTATTTCCTCAAGAGTGATGAATAATTATAAAAAAATGATCATTATTTAATTTTTTGTAACCCAAAATTCTTTTAATTAATTTCTTCATAATGATATTTGTACGAAGTCCATTCATTTCAATGGTTTATTGCATGGTTATGATTATTATATGTTTTATGTGGCATGCATGATTCTGTAAATTTTATGATTTGATTAGTGATTCTAAAAGTAAATATTCCTCCAATAAATTGGTTAATGTAATGTTTCTCATGAGATAAAGTGTATTATTTTTGAAAATGATGATATATTTGTTCAAAATTATGATTTTATTATTATGAACATATGTTATGCGTGAAGCTGATGACAAAAATTATGTATGGTTTTTTACCACATAGACATGATGTTTAATATTTATACATTTCCATATTTAATTAATTTATCTAAAGTATTATATCATGGTTATGATGATAACAATATGATTATGCTTTTATGAAGATGATTGTGATCACCCATGATTTTTGATTCATGTCTATATTCATCCTCTTAATGGTGTTTTAGCTCACCCCTTTCTTTGATATATACCCTCCTTTTACTATATGTAATTAGGAGAATGTGATATTTTAAAAGATAACAAAGAATATTTTAAATAAATATATTTTATTTATTATTCAAAAGTTCTGTATGTTCCTAATTTTCCCACAACAGTAAAGATTTTTATCCTAGATTTGTATCTCTATTATGTTCTTTTTCATAAAATTATGTTATAGTAATGTAAGAAAAAGAAGCGTATCATTATTTTAACACCCTGAGTTTTTATAATTTTTTTTGAATAAATTAAATTTATTTTACATCTTATGATACTTGAAACAACGAGTTAAAAATGTGTATCATGGAACACTATGTTAGCAAGAAACAAACATGATATCATGTTTTTACAAAACAACGATATATTATTAATATTATTCAAACATTACTCTTATAACCTAGTCATTAAATGTAGAGGTATTACTAATAATAAAAGATATTTAAATATTATTTATATTGTATTTATATAAATAAAACAAATAGACAAAAAATCCATAAATTTTCAGTAAATTCATTATATGTCTCGAAAACACTATGTTCTCAAACTAGAAATTTAAATAATTTTTCTGTACATTAATAAAATAAATCTGTGAACATTTTAAGCTATTATTTTATAAAAAAATAATTTCAAAATCATGATTTAAAATGTATCTTTGGATGAGTTGTTAAGATTTTTCAAAAAAATACATTTTTCCAGGAATAATGAAAAATAAATAATTTAAATTAAAAGCCTCATTTTAATTTAATTTTTCTAAAATGAAATATTATATTTTATATTTAGTTTAAATTTAAAATAATTAAATAATAAAAATAGTAATCCAATTTATTTCTTTTCAATCATTTTAATATTGAAATTGGATATCAAAACATTGTAAACTTATGAACATTCTCTCTTCCAAAAACCTCTTTTTTATCACATCTACATTATTCATTTTAATATATAATTTTCTAATTTTATAAATCATAATTTCAAAAAAAGAATTCCATATTGAGAATAACATTAATTTATATTATCTAAAATGTTATGCTTAATTTTTTACCTAAATTAATATTGAATGTAGTAAAAATTATTTATTTTGTTTAAGTTAAAAATAGTTTTACAATGGAATAAGCTAAAATGGTATGGGTAAAAATGACCGAAAAAATTTTCCAACAACAATTTATTTAATGTATTTCATACATATATATTATAGGTTCTATATTTTACAATATTATATTCATTTATCACAATAAAAAACATTATAATTGAAACATTTCAAAAAATAACAAGTGTTAAACTCACTTTTCTTATAATCCCCCTTCCCACTACTCTCTTCTTAACACATTAAAAAAATTGGATTATAAAATAAAATACAAAAAATACAAAAAAATAATTCTCCTAATCATTTAATCTTTATTTTTGGTAATAAATATTCTCTCTGAAGGATTTTACTGCAAGCAGAAGATGGATTCCGGAAAAAAAATGTAATCTTCATTCATGTGCGTTTTTTTTATTTCTTACTCCATCCCATTTAAAAAATATTATAACATTATTATATAATATCATCATTATTTATCATATATTTATATGGCTATATTTTATGTTCATAACCCAAAACCATCTCCACTACCATCAAATGGGTTCTGAAAAAAGTGTCCATGTGTACAGTAGTCTACAGCCTCTCCAACTGATGTCAATCAATTTTTCATTACCACCTATCATGTTTGGAATTAATGATGGATTAATTGTTCATATATGATCTTTATGATATTTTTAAATTTCTTTAGTTGTTATTTTACACATATATTCATTCATTTAATTTTTTGGGAATGCGATAATGCCACTTGTGTGAACGGTAGACTAACACCTCACGAATCAATGTACTTCGTTTAGGTTTTACATGAGATGTATCAATGATAGGTTCAACAACCATTTTTTATATATAATCAATAAATATGTCTCTGAAATTATAATATATATCATTTAGTTTTATTTTTTTTCAATCTAACATGATGATGGAAACATCGTTCATGCTTACGTAATGCCTACAATCTCCATGGAAAGTGTATTTCATTTTCTATCAATAAATTTTTTTGATTACAAAAAATACATATATAATGAATTTATGTTAGATTTATATCATGTTTATAATTCACGATATATTAATACCATGATCAAATTAATATGAACAAAAACATAACAAATCAAATCTTATTTGAAAAATATAGTAGTTTTTACCAAAACATTACTTTAACATGGTATAGTAAATAAACAGGTAATAAAAGTTCATACGAAAGTAATATATGGTATCATATATATCAATATTATTCTATAATATATGTAAAATTAATATACATTTATTATACATATTTTTTTAATGAGTACTATGGATTCCAATACTTTAGATGAGGGATTGTTGTCTCAATTTTCATTCCTTAATTCATATATTGTGTTATGAAACTCTATAGTTATTCGAGGGTTGTATAGAAAAACATTGAAATTTAAAATCATTAATTTAATTCTCATAATTATATTTTGAATTTCTATTTTATTTTTAACCATTTCTATTAATTTTGAGTCAAGGATACCAAAGTGGTAATGGTTTTATGTTACAATCTCTTGGTTTTTCGGGATTGTTTATGATTAAGTATCCAATATTTATATATCAGGATATACCTCTCATTAATTTTCATTAATTTTTTTGCTATAATTTTATTCATGATATATTAATGTAAAAATTACATTTTTTTACTCTTTGGTAACAAAAATAAATAAAAAAATATTTTTAAGAATGCTGTACATTATTTCTCCCTTTGATCAGAAATCCATTTTTTCTGAAATAATGTTTTATAAAAAAATAAATTAACTTTTATTCTCTAAATGGTTTATTAAATAAATTTCTACACATGTTTGAATTTTTAGGAATTTTTTTAAGGAAATATTCATATCATTTTACAAACAATATCTTTCTGGATTTTATCAAATATGTGAAATGTAAGTTTGATTTTGGATGAATGGGATGAATGGAATTTTATAAAATACTACCCAATAAATTCGTTAAATATTACATTATATGACTTCATGGTTTTATTAAAGGTAATTATTTTCATAATTATATATATATTAAAATGTGTTTTTGAAAGACGAAATGATATTTTCCTCAATAAATATTTTAAATTATCGATCAAAATAATTTTCCATCAATGATTTAATAATTTATTTTTACATATACTTTTATAGGAATACAATACATGGATTTCATTCATATTATTTCACTTAATGATTAATTTTTATTATAGAGTGATGTTTATGAAACCCATTTCTCTTCCATGGGTTATACCATGAGGAAATTCTTATTAAACCTGAGTCATTTCGCTAGTTATTCTATAATGAAATGATAATGAAACATATCTCTATTCCACATGATTTTATATGATGAAATTTTTTATAATAACCATTTCATGTCATGGGTAATTATTGGCGAATTATTATGATCCTATGGTATATATTAATATGGTTTTCATTATGTGAAGGGTGAGACATATATAACCTTCTAATGAATTGGGTAAATATTTATATCTGATGAGATATAATTGAATTAAATGAGGTGTGAACATGGTTTAGTAGAGGAATTTGTACACCATCATGGTATAGGATTTAAACATGATGAATATTACAATTTTTCATTGAAACCATTCATGTTTGATAGCTATTGTAGTGAGCATCAAATAAAATGGAAATAATTTTCTCTGATTATATGGATTCAAAAAAACGATATCTTACGCCAATGTTATTCCCTCATGGAAATTTTCATTGATTATCTTTTGATCAAAGTCTTTTAACCTACTAATACATTTTACATGATTAAATTTATTGATAGATGATATGCAAGGTACGATTTTTTATTGTTATGATCATGTTCTTATAACCATATTTTCATGGTTGGATAACTTATCACCCTAGTTTACCCCAATTGAGCATCTGAGATCTATCTTTCTTATGTTTCCATCAACTAGGATATGAATTATTATATTATTTTTTATTTTTTATGATCTATTATAGGTAATAAGTATGTAGTGAGAGATTAAATATCTCACTTCTGTAGAACAGTTTATGTTTTAGAGTTTCCAAATTAACAAAACTAATATGATCCATTGGCATGTGTTTATATAATGTAATGAATATTATTCAAGAATACTTTAAAATATATGTATAATAATCCTATCTTTCTATAGTTCACACCATATGATATTTTTTTTTACCCTTTTGAATCTAGGATGATAAAATCATAGTGAGATCCATATGTACATCTCCAAGAATGAGTCTTAGGGTGAGTCAATGTACATGAAATGACCATTAATTTTGGTGAAGGACAAAGCAAGAAGTTTATAAAAAAAATTACATCCCTATCAAGATACTAAAAGTATATGTTGATCAATATTATATGTAACTATGTTAAATAACCATGAAAACACAATAATGATCCAGACTCCTTCGGGGATTCTTCCATGACCATGATTGTTTTTTCACAACTGGTTTGACACTCACATGGGATATGCTTTGTAAATTCAGTAACACTTTATGAATAATTATGAATTATTTAAATATAATACCACTATAAATAACCTAGGAATATCATCATATTTCAAATATTAAATAATAATTAGATCTTATTTAGGCCACATAAAACTGAATTTTCATGATTACGTAGTTCCCCAAACGATTATTATTTCTTGAGATTTTTGGTTTTAGTCAACAACTAGAGAATGAAGGAACTATTTTAATTCTGTATGAAATGTATAATGAGATTATTTTCCTCCAATGGGTCTAATTGAAATAGAAACATAAATGAAAAATATCATTATTACTTTAACACAACTATATCAAGGTATGAATCATACTGGAATTCCATATAAACAAAGGAGGTAACAAAATTATTTTGATTCATTATAAGGAAACATCTACCTTATTTCAATGGGTCTTTTGATACATAATTTTCTATACAATGGATCATCACCAATGAAATGATATTCTCAATTATCTATGGTTTAGAATATGAAAACGTCACTTTGGCTCTCTACCTTTAGGAAAGTGAAGTATTTCAATAGTGGATTCCTATAAATAATGTGAGGAAATAGGATAAAATTAAATCCATGTATTTAAAGTGGGGTTCTAATGGGGAACATTTTTGAATAATGGTGATATACACTAATTGTATTATAATCCATCTTGGATGAAGGATCACTTATCCATTAGTGGATTAAAATCAATTCTCTGGATAGTTTTATCCATAATAGTATTGAGTATATATAAAGAGATTTTTTGATATGAAATCAAGATGTAAATGGAAGTTGGAGATACATATCCATCACATGGATATGATAATATGAAAAATGAAAAATAAACAAAAATCTAAGAATCAGGGAGACAAGAATACGAGCATTACATTCTGAAAAAATGTTGAGAAGAAACATGGTGTAAATTTTATTTAGGGGCTAGTAAATATTTTATGTTTGGATGGGAAGGTCATCAAGGAATTAATTTCTGAAATGATGGGAGGAAGTTAGATAATGATGTGAATGAATATAAAGTAAAAAAAATTCCCCACCCACAATCCAATATTTCAAATATAATGAGTAATGTCGTTATTCGAATAAGTTCCAAAATATGTAGGTTTAATATGATTAACAATATTTATAAACACTTAGGTATAGAAATATTTGGAAATATAATGTTATTAATGATTCTAATGAGATGTTTGAAAAATATGTGGTGAAAGGTGAACATACCATATACTCTAGAACTACTATTGTATTATTTAACTCTATATCTACCCAATCATTCATATTTAAATAATTTTATATTAATATAATGATATAACACCAATAATTAGAAGTAGAATTTTTAGTGAAAACCCATTATTATATGATATTCATATCTCATTTGTATGATTCCTATTTGGTGGAAATTTGTGGGAATGTTCATCTTGTAAAATATTTTTTGTCTTTCTGTAGATTGATTTAATATTATCTTAGTAATTGATTGGATTTATCTACATAAATACAAAATCAATTATTGAGGAAGGTAAATATCATTTTATATTCCAAAATTACCTTTCATAATCTACCAATGTAATGATAATTACAGAAAACTAATAGAGATAAAATCCATTTTATGGGTCTTAATTCCAATTCAAAAAGAGTATTTATCTCATATGGTTGGGTTTAATCTTACATAGATGATATGCTCATTTTTTTGAATTTTCTGATGTATTTCCGATGTAATTGGATAGTATTCCCCTAAAACATGAAGTTGTATTCTGAATAGAAATCATACCTAGTTCCATAAAAATTTCAATGAATCCCCATATAATGTTTCTGATTGAGTTCCCCTAATTAATGAATGACTCTACGAAAACCAAGATAATGGATTCGTTCAACCAAGTGTGTCACCATAGGGTGAAAATAATCTATTTATTAAAAATAATGATGTAATTAATTGAATATTCATTTATTATCGTGAGTTTTACAAGATCATAATTAAGAAAAATTATCCACTTATATGTATTAATTACTTGTTTGATATACTATGTCGAGATCAATACTTTTATAGGTTTTTCCTATGCTCTGTCTTATATTAGTTGAGGGTTATGGAGGATGATATAACAATGAATACATTATAAACCAGGTATGATAATTATAAATATAGAGTGAGTCCATTTGGTCATACTAATTATCCCATTAACATCATGGATTTAATGAATAGAGTCTTTAGATATTAACATAATTAGGTTGTGGTAGTCTTAATAGCTGATATTTTTATCTGGTCAAAGAAAAATTAAGAGCATGAAGATCACATGATAATTGTAATAATGTCTCTATGAATAGAGATTTTATATTTAAAAGTAATAATGTGCAATTTTCTTTTTAAAAAATGTGCAGTTATTGGTCGTTTAATCTCAAGAGAGGGTATATGAGTAGATCCATCAAAGAACATGGAAACTAAATGTTTGCACAAACCAACAATTGTGACTTTGATCCATATTTTTCATTGATTGGATATATATTATCAATGGTTTTCGGTATATGTTTCTCAATAATATAATCATAGGAAAAAGTTAACTCAGAAGGAAGCCAATTTCTTATGGGCAGAAGAATGTGAAGAAAGCATTATAGTACTAAAGTGATGATTATTCAAAGTAAATATGATTTCATTAAACTGAAGTGGTGAATGATTTATAATCCATAGTTATTCATTTAAAAAGGTATTGTGATGTTTTTCTCACATAGGATAATATTATTATATATTTTACGTCACAAAAATTGAAGATTCATGGGAAAAATTACCCAACTCATGATTTGGAGTTATCCACATTAATTTTTTCATTAATGAATTCCAGTTATTATATTTATATATAAAAGTGTTATATATATTAATAAAAAAAATTAAATATATATATTCATTACAAAGGAGTGGATCATGAAACATAGAATATAGTTTGATCTGATTATAGATTGAGAATTCTCAATAGGACAACTCCTAGTGATGTAAAACAATGTTTTTGATACTTTCAATCGAAAGGAAAATGATTTATTATGCATGATATAGACCAAAAAATATATAATATTGCTATATTTTCAATGGATGGATCTAAAAATCCTAAAAAGAAGAAGAAAAACATTATCTTTATAAACTAAATTTTCAACCATCTATATATATGAAAATTAATGAGTACTAGAATGAGATATAGAGTTAAAAAAGAAGGCTAGAAATACTCCTGAGATTAACGTTGATAATGACTTAATGAGAATTTTTTAGAACCATGTATGCATTCCATTGATTCCATACATGGAGAATGATTTTTTATTTCACGATCATAGTTCATCATTCTCTATTAATCTTAATTGTATGAATATGTAATGATATTTAAAATAATACTTCTGGTGGGAAGGAATAAAGAGATATATCGCCGAGTTTGTATCTCAATTCCTAGTATTTCAACAATTAATAGCTAAAATATAAAAATCTAAGGGGATGTTACATCAATAACCCATCGAAACAATTATATTTCATGCATGTTTAAAAAAAAATCATATTATTTTTTTTATTATTAATGGGAATTCCCATAAAAATCACTATTCAATTAAATAGCAGGTTTCTATAAATTGATAATTAAACATGGTTTATATGAATAAAAGAATGTTTAATTTTATATTGGTGTTGACAAAATTATTTTGTATTGTTATTTTTTAAAAATTGGATTGAATTTTCTATGTCATTTTTTCTAGTGTTGAAAGAAATATACAAACACATATCGAAGGACCGCAAAAAGAGGCATGTATCCACGCACCCATCCTATAAAGGGTCGGTTAGCCAATATTTCCATCATAAAATCCCATATGGGTTTATGATTGGTGTATAAACCATGATATGAATTCAGGGAATATGTAGGTCAAAGGACCACATGGGCCATGTGGTGATTCTTGGCCCATTTATGTATGTGTGTGTGTCTATTGGATCTCACCATGGTCGAAGATTTTGTGTATTGGAAGTGTCACATAGGAATTTATAAAATTGAGCTTCCATTGTTTTATTATATTGTGGGAAAAGTTCCATGTATTTACTATTCAAATATTAAATTGAATGATTTCATCCCATGCCCTATAGTGCTCCCTCTCTCAAACTCAATTCGGCAATTGCATCTACCTCTACCGCTTCTCAACACCACCTTCCACAAATTCTCTAGGATTATTGGCAACTGATTCTTCTATATATTTCCATGATCAAGGGGAAGAGAAGTTTGATCTTGAGATACACACCAATGTTGTAGGACGAGTTCTGCAAGGAACACAACTTAGGCCTCGATCAACTCCCATGACGAACATTTTAAGCACCCTTAGACCACTATGATGTATGAAGGGGTATATGGGGTAACATTCTATTCTTCAATTTATACCTTGAACTATGCATGATTAATTCAAAAAAATAATGACCATAATTTCCCTGCTAGATTGCTTCACACCACAGTTGCTACAATGTATTTATCAAATGTAAGAAATGACCTGATACACTCAGGTGTATATTTATGGATACATATAGAATATGTTTTTTATCCTATAAATAATATCTTAATATATTTTAACTGATAAAAATTAAGTATATATCATCTTTAATAAATTGTGGTTTGCTTCCAATGGAAAGTGATTCTGAAAACCTACAGAGGAGATCCTCATTCTGTGAGGTCATCTAATACATTTCTGTGTTTTATCATCTTCTATATTTATTTTCAGTTTGTAATTTTTTAATGTGATTTATTTATAATCATTTAAATTGTGATTCATTCATTAATTTTTCTTAACAATGTGTTTCCACCCTATTTTATTCTTATTCATATAATTATATTCTTCTCTGCATTCTTATACAAATTTCACTTTACATTATATTTTCTATTCTAGGTTCTCTATATTTTACATTATTTTATTTTATTTTCATCCCTTTTCACTATATTTTCTTTTTTTATATTTTTTTTGTATTTTTCCATTCATCTTATCCCATGATAATTATTGTTAAAATATTTTCTTCTTCAATTTTTCATTCTCTCCACCATGACCTCTTACCCAAAAAATGTAGGACAGACCCACGTAATAACAAACTAGAAATTTCAAACATTAAAATAACATCATTTTGAGGAAAAATTAATACATTACACAAACACACACACAAACAACGTATTAGTATAGTGCCTTTAGAATCCTAGAAAACCAACATATATTCTGGTGGAAGATCGTAATTTTTTCCATCAATGATCATTCCATTTACTAATACTTCTTATAAAACATTTATACCATGGGGAAAGGAAATATAAAAAGTTATAAACTCATATTATTAGTAAGGGTATTAAATTGATACCTGTAAACCTAACAATGATCAAAAGGATATGATAATGTGATCATAATATTTCAATATCATACCCCTCATATAAATTATCAAATATATGAATCGTGGCATAAATAGTTGTAGTTTATATGACAAAAATCATAATGTAAATGTATAACATAATCCATTAGGTAATAACATTGACATTTGACATGAAATTGTGGCACACATATAAACATGTAACTTTATGAACATGTATAAATAGTAACTGGTTCACTCATTAAAGTATGGAAATCAAATTAGGACAAATAATAAACATATAAATATGAAATCCCAAACCATGCATAAAATTATGAACATTAAAACAAGATACATGCATAGAAATGATAACATAAAATATGGTTCAAGCCTAATTTATATACCTCATGAGTTATCCATCCTTACCCAAATCATTTGAGGGAGATATAGGTCCCACCCATCATATAATAATAATCGTACATTTGTGTTCTATGTGAACATAAATATTAATTATATAATAACTCATGAAATTAAATGGGTTTCATAATGATAATTATATTATATATATATCATGTAAAAAAATTCATATGTATCGATTCATCATTAACAAATACCATTTATTGAAACAAAAATAATGATATCATTGGAACATATTCGTAGTAAATCATAAGTTAAATTCAATAATGTTAACTTATATGGAGAATTATTTAAAATTAAAAATTGAAATAATTAAAGATGAAAATATTATTTCTACTTGAAAAAAATTTCATTTAGTAAGATTTTGTGACAAAAATTCATGTATTGAAAATTTCTTTGTTAGAATATAGTCAACATGATTCCATTAAAACTATTTAGAAAAAATAAATAATTGGTATTAAGGACATTTTAAATCTATAAGAAAATAATAATAAAAATTTACAAAAATGTTTAGAAGACATTGATGTAAAAGAAAGATTATTCCTAATGGATACATAAAATAAATATTCCAAAATATTTATTAGATCATGATGTAAATACTTATCACATTATAATCAATAGAATCGTATTCCATATAAATATATTAAAGTTATATGGATTTAAAAATAGCATATTTTTATCTATAAAACTAAAAAAATACATTCATGGGAAATATATAAACCACATATAAGTAATAAGTAGTGTATAAGAAAAGTGTCCAATAGAAATAATGGTGTGACATAAATCCCTTACCTTATGTCTGGGATTATCTTCCACATGTTAAAAACTCCAGTATAATAAATATAAGTTTATTATATATTTACTACAATATATTAATCATATATATATCACATATTATTTTCATCTTACTTTATATAATTCACTTTTTATCAATTCCATGTTAATGTTATGCTTCATGTAATAACCAGTTTGATTTTCGTTTATGCATTGAATTTATATATTTTGTTCCCTTACACAGATATGATTTAATAATCTAAAGAATGATAAAAAAGATATAATTACCATATATATATATATATTTATTCAATATAATTATATTCAAAATGATACATAAAATATTGAGATATAAATAAAATACTTTGTTCCTGGAGATGCTAGTAAGTACATAAACAGGTCGTTGTTTTCATTTTACTGTCATTTTAAAATATTGAATATAATATGGTATATTATCATTAAGGAATGATTATTTTATATTATATATCATATATATTTATAAAATTTATCCTTCTTACCATCCATGTGAAATATAGGGGATTAATGTATCACATGAAATCATGGAGATGATAAGCCATACGTTTGAATGAGAAACATTACCATTTTCCAAAAAACACTAGATGGTAAACATTATACTTGATATAATCATTGACATGGTATAATTATAACATAAATATCCTATATAAAAATCGAACCCATCATATTACCCTGCCGTCGAAGGCGATGACGTAAAATTAATTGTATCTGTACATGTATATGGTAAAACATACTTATGCACCAGTGATGATTACATTTTTCTTATTTGATGGGAAATGGTATGTATAATATAGTTTTAATAATTATAATAACATTTAAGAATATAAAGGAATCATTTTTTTATAACATATATCATTGATTTATCAGTGTTATAGAGTATTGGAAAAAGATAATGACTAGTTACACCGATTACATCTTTTTCAAAGTGGCTCCTTTTGATGTCCACTAATAAAATGTAGAGTTGGTCAAATGGGAAAAGTCATACCTCTATAATATTACTAGGGAAGTAAGGTATATAATTCTATAGAGTTCTTTCCAGATACCCAAATCAATGTAATGAAATGTTGTGAGTGAGAAGGTGTCCTTTTAGAATGTATGTGAGGGGCACTTATAGAATCTTTTAAAATCTTAAATTATAATAAATTAAAAATCAATAAAAATACCAAAATAATGACATGGAATCAAATATAATAATTGATAATGTTTTAATCACGTCATCTTAATGATATTATATAGGTTTTGATTTAATGTTATACAATACATTTTTTATTAACCCTTAGTTAACATATATTAATTTTAACCATTCTTAAAACGTATTAAATGTTAATAGAATGTAATTTTAACATATATAGTGTAAATTAGACAAAAAATGGTCCATTTATGATATTTTAGACCATATAAATTTCAATTTTCTTTATTTATTATTTTTCTTATTTTTCAATAATTTAACAAAATATTATTTTGAAAAAATATTATGAGTGTCAATTTTGACAGAACTAATTATTTGACACTTTAAAAATATATTAACAACATTATATCTTCTATCAAACTATATTAAACCATACCTAACATGTAATTGTAATCTATAAAATTCATATATGACATTAATTATAAAAAAGTATATATATATATTAATATTTTTTATTTAATTTATTCTGTATTTCCAATAATTAAACTATTACTACTTCTTCATTATAGAAGCCTTTTATGTATTTATTTATTTCTTCAAAAAATTAAAAATATTTGTTCATGATAAATTAAATCATTTTTTATTATATAATAATATTTTTTGTAGAACTTTTTTTCTTTATAACCAAAGATTAATTGTAGTATAGTTAATAAAATATGGGTATGATATATTATAAACTCCTATAAATAAAATATAATAAATATCATTTTCTCACCCAAGTGGAATCAAAAATGAATTTTTTTTGTGAAAATATTTGTGTTGTTGAAAACACTCATAAAATGAAATTAGTAAAAATGTTAGTTTATTTTTATTGTCTTTATTATTTCATTTTTTCCATAATTAACTGATTTACCCATTACTGTGGTTGTTAAAATATTAATAAATGTGTTATTCATTTGTCCAAATATAAAATAATCCTATTTATATAATTCAAAGCCACATATTCAAAATAATAATGATATTTTTTAAAATTCAAAGCATAGAATTTTTTTTAATTAATTTGAAGAAAATTCCTTTAACATGGTGAGAAAAAGTGTTATTAAACTTAAAACATATAAATGATTGAACGTTTTTTTATATTCATATGTAATGAATAAATTATCCCAATGAAATAAATTATATTAAATTGTTAAATTTTTTATCTAATTATACATTTAAACAAATAAAACATATAAATTTATAACATAAATTATTTCCATGGAAAATGAATGTTTTCAATTAAAATATATTTGTTTTTAATTTTCATCAAATCATAAAACATATAAGAAAAATAAAAATATTTAAAACAATGTAAATATTAATATTCGTATTTCAATTAATAAGTTTATTTTATGAAATATAATATATTAAATTATTAGAAATTTTATTTTAAATGGTTCTTCCATAAAAAGGTGATTAAATTACACAATTAAAAAATATAGGTTTTTATGCATGAAATTGGTTTGGTTCTTATCATATGCATAAAAAATCTATAGGAGAAATATAAAAAATATTTGATTTAATATATTACAAATATACTTCATTAATATCACTCACTAAAGGAAATTAATTTCATTTATAGAGACAAAATGTATTTGGGAGTATAAAGATAATATTATTCCATTTATATTAAATATGTTTATATTTTCATTATTAATTAATTAGTAATAAATTATTTCATATTATATAAATTATATTTTTAAATGTTTTTGAAAATAATCCTTATATTATGATTAAATGTATTGTTTATATATTATTTTATTGACTTATAATACTTTAATCACATATTATTCTTTTGTAAAACTCTGTATTACCTTAAATTCATGTTATCAAATGATTTTATCATTGTATAACATAATACCAAGATTTGTGTTGTATATACTGAAATCAAACATAAGTTTTGTGTGTAGTGAAATATCAACTTGGTTTCTCGTTTAACAGAATCCCAACCTAGTTTTTTTCACATATCAAAACCAAAATTTTGTATTATATGAAATGAGAAAATCAAAATAAAAAAAATAATTCAAAAATATTTATTTCAAAAAATCTAGAGGTATTACATTCTACACCCCATAAATAGAATTTTCCTTCGAAATTCATCTGGGTTTTCAATGGTTTAATTCTTGAATTTTTTTTCATCGAAATCCATATTATAAAAATGAATTCTAAAACATAAATTTAAGAAGTGAAAGTTTCAAGATTAATTGTTACCTAGAGTATCCAAAAACTAGGATTCAATGTAGGAGAAATTTTTGTAAAGTGATACAATAGACATGGAATAAAAATATACCCATCATGTTTCGTTGGATACTGATAGATAATAATATTAGGAGAAATCTAATAATCCCAAATACCTAAATATGTGATGATATATGGAAACATTTGATTCCACAACATAAAAATTTCTGGGACAATTTTTTTGTTTCAAGGTCATTTACTAAGAGGTTTATATTTTCCTTGAGAAGAAATACTTACTTAATTTTAGGATAGCCTCACCCTATGATCGGTCTAGATCAAATTTTACATAATCAATTATTCCAAAAAAAGAAGGGGAATTTTTTATTCTGGAAGAATTAATATATCATGAGATCAATAAATTTAATTATTGGTTTTTCCATATGTATGTATCACAAAAATGGATAGCATATGTTACAAAATATGTATAAATTATCATATAATGAGATAATGAATTAATATATAAAACCATATCTAAATTTTAACTTAAACCATTCCATAAATGAATAATCCTCTACTACATCCAAAATATGAAAATCAAAAAATTCAGAAATAATTTCACAAAATTGGATTAACATTTATTCCCCATAAATCATAAGGCATTTCATTGTTGTCACATTCCAAACATTTGAATACCTTCAAAACCTATTCTCGTAAATCATTTTAAAATCTAAATAACCATATATCCTTATTGAAAACATAGATGTTTCATTATTCAAATGATTTTTGGACACTTTTCTTAAATCCATTTTTTTGTAAAGATCATCCATATTATTTTTTTCAACAAATCCTTTATCATCTCTAATTTCATAAATACTCTCCAATTTAGTTTTCAAAATAAATAATCTCTTTATCTAAGATAAAAACCATTATCTAAAACACTTTTACAAATTGACGATTACCACCCATTATTAAAAAATTACCATTACATTAAATTACTTTTTATAAGTCATCATCACCTTTCAAGATATATCCTTTTAAATTATTAATGGAAAACATATACTAAAAAATATTTTATATTGCATGATTCGTATAATGTAATCCTTGAATTAAAAAACATATAGAGTTCAATCATCTAACATTATTATTAAATAATTTACCCTGAATTATCATCTTATCCCTTGGTACACATTTCCTATGAAATAAGAATCCTGTATTATGTATCTCCATCCTCAATATAATCATTATTCTTAGATTAAATGTAAATATAATTGGATGAAAATCTCATATTTTTCACATGTCATTTGAGGTCCTTTTATATTCATTAGTATATCAAATTCATTAGGACCTTCCTGATTCAAATTATTTTATTTAATCTTAGGAAATTGATTCTCATTATTACCAAGTATTCCACAAATGAAAAATAAAATGTTAACCCAGTTTCTTCAAATTACCTCCATTTAATATAACTAGAAATCATATGGTGATAAACAATTATCATAAAATAAAACCACATAATTATAAATAATTTCTTATACGATATCTAAATAATGGAATAAACTTCTATAATCTATGAAAACTTAGTTTTATCCATTATTATTCATAATTGTCAAAAATTTAAATCATTTGTGATGGATCAAAAAGAGTTTTTGAATTTAGAAATCCTATCCCTCTGGAGTGTCAAACTAAATTTGTATCAAGGTATGTTGTCTTGTACCATTTAATGCTCGAGTCAGGATAGATGGACCTTGTCATAGTTAATACCCCTATGTACATATGTGCCAGATCCACATCCACTTACAATGTCTAGATGGGGATGCAGTGCTTGGAAACCACCCACTCTATCCTTTACCCAAATTCCATTACATTTTCCTAAACATTATCTCATCTCCATAATTATCCATAGAGACACCCCTAGAAATATCATTACAAATATCACTAGGTATATCACTAAATTTTTATCATTCTATATTCCAATGGTTGACTAAACGTTTTCTCTAATACAAACTATAAAGACCCTTTGATTTCATACATTGACATTAAATAATATTTGTCAATGGTTTCACATATTACACAAACAGATTCCCAAATAACATATTAGTTTAGATACTTTGGAAACATTGAACACAAACGTTTATTCTTTTGGATGATCTTCAATGTTTAAAGGAAAGATAAGTACCTTTAGTACTCCAATATAAATCCTTTAATTAAAACATGGGAAAAGGAATAAAAAAAATGGATGAGCTCACATGCTCAGTAAGGTTATTCATGGGAGACATGTTAACACAATCACGAGCATAATATTATCAGGATATGATCATAACAATAAAATATCATAACCATCATATCAGTGATCATAAAGATAAATTGTGGAATAAATATTAGTATTTTATTAGATATTAATCATAATGGAATAAAAGAACATAATCAATTAAGTCATAACATTGACATAAGTCATGAAATTGTCGCATACACATAATAATGTAAATTTGTGGACATGTTTAAATAGTTATAGGTTTAATAATTAAATTAAAAAAATTCAATATTGACCATGTATAAAAATTTGTACATGAAAACCAAGTCCACATATAAAAATATGGAAACAAAAAAAAGTATGTGCATAAAATTGGAATCATGAAATCAGGTTAATGCATATCTTATATAACTCATGAGTTTTCAATTGTTATCTAATCAACTAGAATGATATATATATTATAACCTTCACATAATTAAAACCATGAATATGTGTTTCATGAGACCATAAATTAATAATCATATCATAACACATGGAGTGAAATGGGTTTCATAAACATCATTCGGTCCCGACACAACTCATTGAAAAGAAACAAAATTCATTAGTGTTAGTGCATCATAAAAAAATATTCAGAGAAATAGTAAGAATGGTATGATTGTATCATATTTATATTTAAACATATCATATATAAAATAGACTTTTATTTTATGGAAATTACTTTTAAATATCAATTGAAATAATTTTTGAGTAAAATATACATTCTTCTTGAAATTAACATTCAATATTTTTATTGTCATAAAAATACATATTCTTTGATAATTAACTTATTTGTAAAATGTCTGAAATACTTAGTTCAAAATGTTTATCTAATTATATAGATTTGGTTAAAAATGAATTTAAACATACATAAGATAATATTAAAATAATTTTTGTATAGAAAATCTAGAAAACATAGTTGTGGAAGATAAATATTCAACATTAGAGACTTAAAATAATAAAATCCTAAAATATTGATGAGATCATGAAATAAACTATTATCTATTTATAAAAAATAGAATTTTATTCCCAATAAATTTAGAAAAAATATATTTATTTGAAAATAAAAACCTATTATTGATAATACTCAAGTAATACATCCATGGGTAGTATATACAGCACATATTAGAAACATATAGTGTATAAAGAATATGTCCCAATGATATAAAAGTGAGACGGAAATAACATAACATATGTCGTGAATTCTTTCGCACATGATAAAGCATAATATTTAATAAATATAAGATTATTATATATATAACTCAGAATAAATGTCACATATATATAGAATATATGGTATACCTATTACTTTATATTACACAATTAATATGAATTCCTTGTTACTGTAATTTTTCATGTAATAACTACTTTGTTTTTCATTCATGATTTGACTTTTAATATTCAGTCTTATTTAGGAGTTCATGATTTAATATTCTCTAGAATGATAAAAAATATATAATTATCATATATATATACACATTCATTAAATATGTATTCATAGTGAATCATAAAAGACTGATATAGAAAATAAAATATATCGTTCCTGGAGACTGTAGGTCATACAAACACATGAACATTGTTTTAATTTTATTTATTTTAAATAAATTAAAATATATGATATATAATAGTTATAGAATCATTTTTCTATTATAAATATATCATATATATTCATGAAAATCAATCATAATACTATACATTAGATATATCGGTGAATAACGAAATAAATCGTATCATTGAGATGGTTATCCATATGTACGCATGTGTGACATTATCATTTTTCAAAAACTAATACATGGTAAAATGGTATATATAATATTATCATTACAAATGTATAATTCTATCCAATATATCATATATAAACATTAACCCAATCATAATTTCCTTTCATTAATGATGATGATTGAATATGAATTGTATCGCTATGTGGTTATAATATGTTGTACAAATACACAAGTGATTATTTCCTTTTTTTATATGAATGGGGTTGTATAGTAGTTTTTCATAGTTATAATAAAAAAATCGATATTAAGTAAGATTAATATATTATTTTATTACATATATAATATAATTATATGATGTATTAAAGACTAAAAAAAATAGATTTCAGTTAGAGAAATTATCTCTTCTTTGAAATGGTTTTTTAGATCAACTATTAAGGAATATAGAGTTGGTATTTTAGGAATAGAATAACCTCTATAATTTGGATAGGTATGTGGAGAAGAAAATTGGGTATATTTTTTTCGATCTAGAAGGATCGATTTGATGAAATAAGGTGAGGGCTGATGCATCCTTTTATAATGAAGGTGATGGGTACATTTGGAATCTATAAACATATTATTGTAAAATAAGTTCAAAATCAATCCAAACACATTTAAAATTGCATATATTCAATGATAATAGAATATACGTTGGTAACCAAATAAACAAATAAATTTTATATATCTTTTTATCTAATTTTAATCTTTATCTTTTTAATTATCCATTAGTGAACATATTTTAATTTTTATTATACTAACATTGTTTTCAATGACAATAGTATGTAATTATTATATATAAAGTAATATTTAGACTATAAATAGTAAATAAATTATATATTAGAGCATATTTAATCTACTTTTCCTTATTTTTTATGATTTATAAATAATAAAAGAAAATATTAATTTCATATAATATCATTACTGTCAATTTTGACAATATTAATTATTTGACTTTACTAAAAAACACATAACAACATGGTATGTTTGAACAAAATTAATTAACTCATCCTCAATCTATTAAATTAATCCGTAAAATTTGTGGATGATAATAATTTTACTAAATTAATTTTTAATAAATATTTTTAAAATCATGTATTTCATATTTCTATTAATTTAACAACTACTACATCATCAATATAGAAGACATTAAAATAGTTTTTTATTTAGTAAAAATTAAAAATAAATTCCCATGACAGAGAGAAAAGTATTTTTCAGATAATTATTTATAGTCGAATTTATCTTCATTATAAATATATATTAAAATTATATATTTAACAAAATATGATTTTGAAATCGTTAACTATTCTTTAAATAAAATATAATTAATGTCATAATCTCACAAATGTTTCTTTGAAATGGTTATAATTTTAGTCTAAAATTTATTTTTATTGAAAAAACACTTATCTAATGATAATATGACATGTTTTAGAGTAATTTTATAGTCATTATAATTTTATTTTTACTCATAATTTCCTAATTTACCTTAATCATGGTAATAATTCACAAAACAAAAATAAATATTTTTTCAAATCCACTTTACGGGAGACGTAGGGAACTATGCAGAACAATATAATGTTCATTACGTACTAAAGGAACTCACATATTTTCCAAATACCACACTAAAATTGCAAGAGTTAGCCACCTCGTATAGTTTTAATTGAAGAGAAATTACCTAGACATTCATGTCATTATTTATAAGTTCATTAAAATTCTTAGCCATTCTGTCGCATGTCTGAATGAATTCCTCCAAGATAATTTTACATTCGTTGAATCCTCTAGTAACATTTTAGACTTGCTTATGGATCCACTTCCTTTTCTTCTCATTGATATCAACTCTATGACTACTCTCATAAATTAAATAAACCATCCCTCTTAATGCTTTGATCCAGATAACCCCATATCACATTTATTCTTTGGAATGATTAATGATCATCAGACTCTCCTATTTTTCTTCTTCCAATACTCCAGATCTAACACTTTGTTCTCCCACATAATCCTAAACTTCATCAAGATAATTGTTGTTTGTGGTTGGAAAATGCTTTCTCATCTTTTCAGAGACCATCATGACCCCTTCAACTTTTGAGGGATCCTGATTTTTGACTTCTGCCTTATTCCTCATTACCATACATGATAATATTGTAACTATAGTTTTTGGAGTTTTCAAATAATAATTGAATGACCATTCATTCCCCCCCCCCATTATGGACCAAAATGTTCATGGGAAGTGTAATCCCATGTTTCTCATTCCTTCATCCATACCCTACCATGTTGTACCCTAGAGAGTCCTTCTCATGATTCGTTTCTGGCTGTGATTCCACTTATTTATCATAGATCTCATTATCTTATGATGACCCCATCCTAAGTTATTTACACTTCCATCATTTAATGTACATTTTCCATCATTCAGAATCTATATTATCCTTACCATCATCACTCAAAGAGGAGAAATGATTTTTTTGATCTTGATTTCCATTGATTATTTGATATGATCAGCCACCACTCTATTCATAGACCAAACAATATTCAGATAAAGAAGAACTATGTTTCTTCCCCAGAGTCATTGCAATAAAAATGGTACCATAACCATTATTATGATATGATTTATTATTCATCATTCCATTACATAGTCCATCATTCCTAATTGTATCAGTAAAGGGGGGTATTGTGATAGTGTTCACCTTTCTTGAAGCACCACATTTTCCATTAGTTGTCGCTATTACCATCTCCTCATGTTCTTGGACCTTTCTCAAATAAAGTTCCTATGAATGGGGTGGATTAAACTTAATGTCGTGGGATCTATGGCCCAACACCCCTTAAGCTTCCCTATATCAAGAGAGACCTACTCAAACACCATGTTCTTCTCTATGGCTCCCTTCAATTGAGAAAAAATATCCACAACTTTCGGTTCATTTGAAGCTATAGTCTCTTTCTGAAAGTAAATATAAGGGGATGCAACATTAAACCTCGATGGGATAGTAAGATACTTTTCACTCAACTCTAATTCATCCCCCTATGCCAACAACCCTGGTAGCAATAAGAGGACTTTTTCCCCAAGCACCTACACAAAGTGCAATATGCAACCCAAATCTCAAAAACCACTGCATTCTTCCACCTAAGTTCTTCATTAGCCACAATCCAAACCCATTACAGTGGTGGTCTGGATACATAAACATCCACACATATCCATGGATTAATCAGGTGACTCACTGATCATGTCCTGCCATCAGAACATAGATATCGTCTTACTATATTTATCATAATCTGTAAAATTGAATGATTTTGAAATGGAAATGGGAGTTCAAGAAAACATTCCCAAATTGAGAGAGAGGAAGAAATGCTGTATAATTTGAAAATTATAATAACATCAGAATAGGTAGATTTTTCATCAATTTTATTTTTGGGGGAACTAGACAATATGCAAATTAAATCTCCTTCCCACAAATCCAGACCATCATACAACATTTTTTGAGGAGGCCAACAGTCGTGCGGTCTTGAAACCCATAGGAACTGAAAATGAATCTTTCAAAGTCATCAACCAATGTTTTGAAAGACTTGTATCAAGACACTAGGGTATGATCCAAATAACCTGATTCCTCCATGAACTCCAATGTTTATAATGAAAGATGAGTCCCACCTTTTAGTGAAACAAAAACATTCATGGCTTAACGATATTGATGAATATTGGGTGTGAAAATTAGGGTTTGATTGGGGGAGAAAAGAGATATGTCTCAGTGATAAAGAGGGTAGGGTTAGAATGACCTCCCTTCTTCCAATGGCTGGAAGGGGGGACCGTTCATCTCTATCGACGTTAGGGCATCGTGGCCGAGTTATCGGAACATAAGGAAACAATATCGTGGTAATTAAAATAGCTCTTAAGATACTATTCATATACCAAAATATTAAAGAAAACTATTTAAATAATTTGGATCAAATGATTAAAAATATAGAATAGATTTATTAAATTTCAATGTACAAATGTTGTAGTAATAAAATTAAATTTATTCTCATTGATGGATTCAGAAATCATGTTATTAATGTTAAAACATGGAAAAGATTAAAACAATTTTATATCTAAATTCAATGTAAAATTGATTCTAATGACCTAAATTATATTAAATGATAAAAATTTAATCTAATTATTCATTAATACCTATAAAAAATATAATTTAACACTATGTATTATTTCTATGAAAAAAATTCAAATTAAAATGTCGTATTTATTTACAAATCATCAAAACATGAAACATATCATTAAAATAACAACATTTCATCCATTGTAATTTTTTATGTCTCTATCCCAAATAAGAAGTTTATTTTTTCAAATAGAATATAAAAAAGAGTCAAAATTGTATCTAAAATGGGTTCACCATTAAATGTAGATAAAATTACACATTTAAAAACTATATGATTTTATGCATGAAATTGGGTTGGTACTCATATTATGTCTATGAAATAAACTAGATAAAAAATCATTTCTTGAATATATAAAATATATATTTCATTAATATAATTCACTAATTTTAATAAATTTTATTTATTAATAGATAGTGACATTAAAAGTATAGAAATTATAATATTCCTTTTATATTCAATTGGTGTATATTTTAATTTCAAATTAATTCATAAAAAATTATTTTAAATTATAAAATATCTATTCTCAATATATAATTAATAATATCCAAAAATTATAATTTAATAGATATTTTATATCTTATTACATTAAATTATCAAATTTTTATTATATAATATTGGTTGGTAAAACATGGTATGCATGTAATGATTTCTATCACTTGAAATTTGAATTATGTCACACAAGCCAATCATATTTTTTTATACTAAATGATAATCTATGTGTGTCTTATAGAACAATATTGACATATTGTAGCATATTAACAAATAAAAATTTTTTTTTTATAATGACAGCTATTTTTAGTATTGTGTGATATGTAAAATATATAAAAGAATAAATTAATTCGAAAAGAAATATTTTAAAAAATATCAGGTTGTTACATATACCAGGAACTGTAAGTGGTGTTTTCCATTAAATCTATTCAAAAATTAATATTATATATTAACTTGATGGTGAGAATGACTTAAATGTATGAGTTTGATGACTTCTGATGATGACATTGAACTCAAATTTAATTTTTTTCTTTTGTTAATTTCATTCCTCCCTTCTACTAAACAAATGATATTCATGTGAAGAAGTATAGCCATTTATTGGATTAAATGACATAAATAAGATTTGGGTACTACAAGGTGTCACGTTCTTTATTGAGGTGTGGCATCATCCTCAATTATAGTAGGTGGTGGAATTTAGTTTCCTACTGGTGTTCATTATTTTACAATCTATAGATTATTTAATATATGTTTAAGAGTGATAATTCATGATTAAAATATAAAACTAAATTTAAACTCTAACATAGAGAACAATGGGAAATTTAAATAAAACTAAAAATTTCAAGTTCATTATTTATTAATCATGTTAGATTAATTTTTACACAATTTTCATTCATTTAAATTAAATTTCTAGCAGTCAAAAAATATAAAATACAAAAAACAAGTTTCTTAGTGGAAGTAGATTAAGTAGGTATGGAACTATGTAGCTCCTCATGCAAGTAGACCATTGTTAACTTTTCTACTACATTAGGAAAATATATTTTCTTTTTACACAGCCAATCATAGGTGTGTGTCTCTATGAAACATTATCTCTACACTAGATTTCAAATATACCCAATATATCATTAGAATAAACGTTGAATATTTTCTATAATATTTATTCAATGTTTCAAAATAATTGGAAGGATTTATCAATGTAATATTAATACGCTACCCCATCTACAAAAGCATGGTGGATATGCCAGAGGAATGGATTAGAGGATCATAGAGAAAACACTTGTGAAAACCAATATCTCTTCTAATATGGGAAAAATTTCATGGGTTTTTGTTCATATTTTTAAAGAATAGAAACACCACCTTAGCCTAATGTATGATTTAGCATAGATATATCCCACCACTATCCTCCATAGATGGACAATACACCTTAATGTACACGATTACAACTGCATCACCGGGATCTACAATAGAAACCACTAAAGAGATCAATTTAGAGCTCCACACCCACTGAGACAATCATAGATTTCCTACAAATACTTGACCAATCACCATATGAAAATTTTAGTATCCCTAATACCACTATAAAAATCAAATGGGTTGAGGAAGAATTTATCACTACTACATATCCTCACCACATTCTTTACCACATAAACCATGTATGAGAAAATTAAACTGCCAATCTAGATTTTTCTACACACAAGCTCAGTCCACGTTGAAAACCATGAGTTCTCTATATTTTTGGATGATTAAACATTAGAATATTCAAAATATATTTATTCAGATAATAAATTTGATTTTAATCCTTGACCATAAGGATAAAATATAGGTAACCTTGTGTTATTTTAAAACGGTGTGTTGTTTCACAACAATGTACATGTTGTACATCCACAACCAAGAAGAGTTTATATGGATGAAATCCATTTATTCTTCTGTTTTCATCAATTTTTTGTTTCAACTTTTTAAATTATTCTAATGAATTTTTATTTTTATTTATTTTTCTAATTTAAATATTATTACTAATTCAAGGATTTTATTAAATTGATTCACCAACAAAAATCGCTTCATGTTTATCTTGTTTATCTTCCCATATTCTTTTATTTATTCTTCTCCTTTTAACATTATATTTATTATTTTATTTTATTAGAATATTTATATTATATTATATTATTTTATTCTTCTTTCTCTCTTCTATTATTTATATTTTATTTTCGTATTTTCTTACCCTCTTCTTTTTTTCCATGGTGACCACATACACATAAAAATGTGGGGATAACCTAAGGATTATCCTAGGGAAGGTAATATGTGTTTTATATTTTATTTTTTATTAAATTAATAAATTATATTAAGATTACGCCGAGCAAGTGGGAAGTGTATGAGGGTAGAGATTGGTCAACATGACACTGAACACAAACTCACATATATTTTTTGATAAAATTGTTTCCCTCCCTTTTACAGAGCATAAACATTTCATATGATAAATTTGTTTTATTATTGGATGAAATAAAATATGATGGAGTATGGTCCTAGAAGGTGTCACATTCTCGATTGAGGTTTGTTATTAACCTTAAATACAGGAGGAGGAGTAATTTAGTTTCATATAGGAACCCAATATTTAACAATAACTGAATAAAATAATAATATTTCAAGAATGATATTTTATTTTTCGATAATCAAACTAAATTAAAAAAACAATATGAATGATGTAACACATAAAAAATAAAAAAAATTGAATTTGTTTGAATTCTAAAGAAAATTCAATCATTTCATGATAGTTTAATTTTTTTAACTCAATTATTTAACTTAAATTACATTTCATTCATATAAAAAATAAAAACTAAATAAAAAGTAGTTTCTGTCAATTTTATTATGTGAATAACTATGATGCTCTTCATGTGAGATGACCTTGGTCAGCCTCTGTGTTATGGTAGGTAAATAAATTTATATTTTTCCCCATCCTAAAATAGGCATGTATGAAAATTGGAATCATTTTTGGGGATCTAAATAATATATTTCCTTACATTAAATTTATCACCCATTAGATAGGTTTCATTACATTAATAATAGAAAAACCCTAAAAACACTTTTATACATGATGTTTTCATATGATCATTTTTTCAATACATTTGATAGTAACTCAGTGGTAGAAGATCAAAAAATGTGCTAAACAATACTGATAACGATCAATTATAGTGGCTGGATGAACTCAATATAATTTCATTGAAAAATACTACTTAGTAAGACACCATACATTGCCATTATCAACTAGAAGATATGATTAATGAAGTAAATGTGGATTATCAAAGACTGATGGCTATAGAGGAAGTGAAAATTGAGATGACCAGTTTTACTAAAGACATATATGATATTGAGATCCATAACAAAAACCATAATATCCCCACTATCTGAGAATCAAAATTCAAGATTAACATGATATTCTAGAGTGGATTCATGATGAGGAATACTTTATTATAGAGATATATGTTGGAAATAAAAAAGGTCTAGAAAATTTCTAGAATGATTAGGAGGTACAAAATGATCCCTATATTCCTTAAGAAGGCTAATAGCCAATAATACTCATTGTTTCACTAGAAACCAAAGTGGAAGAAGCCACACAATTTGTGTTATATGAGGAAAATTAAATTAATCCCAAATACCATTGTGCAGTTTAATCCATCCAACATAATGAGGCTCCTACCATTGAATAAGGGATTAAATGCAAACAAATTATGGTATTTGATTTTATAAGAACATTATTTAATTTGTTTTTATTCACCAAAAATTGAGTATTAATTTCCACTTATTTCAATTTTCAGATTCATAAATTCACTACAATGTCTTATAGGAAGATGAAGAAAAAAATCCGCCTATTGGGGAACACTTGTTCTCCCTTTATATTAATGAACATAAATTTGATGTATCCTAAGAAAAAATATTATTGGTTAATCTTAAAGACAATATGATAGATGCTTATAATTTTTAAGGGTATACTATTTCTAATAATTCATATTAAAATTTTATTCATGTAAATATACTTGATTACATTCATTTTATTATTCAATTTAGAAATATAAAATTTGATAGGCACTAGACAACCAATATAGGGTTTTAAAAGTAGAAACAAAAAAGAATGATGATACATACTTCATCATACTCTCGCTATTTATGATATACTAATTCCTAAAGGGGACGGATCTAGTATACTATATCCACAAATTGTATAACACCAAGAAGGAAGATGTGATGGTTGCGAAAAGATTCTTATGTTGGTTAAAACCCAAGAAGATCTATCCACCATAAAATTATGTATAAATTATAGGGATTCCCTTATATAGGAAAAAATATATGTCCTCCTTCAGGGATCATACCAATACATATGCTTTTATTTTCATTATATTAATTTATATTTTTATTTATTAATTAGGATTAATCTATAATGAATTCCCGCACTATCAATGTTTTAGATCATAGTTGCATGATCCTATTTTTATTGAGGGTTTCATTTTATTTTTTCATGAAGGAAGAAAAGAAACATGAAAACAATGGAATAATAATACTAGATCTTTATAACAACACAGAGTTCATTCTTACATTATTTATGTTAAAACTATATTAATTTATTATATGAAAATTATTTTGTGCTTAAATTGGAATTTCATGCCCCATCATAAATCATATAATTACTGGACTTATGTTGAATAAATGCGAATATTTGGAATCATGTGATTCCATAATTTATATTTCAATAGCAAAGAGATTGAATGGGTAAAATGAAAAATTGAATATTTAATGTTAATCATTGATATTAAATTGACTGCTCAGGATTTGAATGAATTATATGATTTATGTAAATGAAATTTACAATTAATTTTTTATGATTTTAATTTCTAAAATTCTTTTCATTGGATTTTTTATTATTACACATGTATTGATTGATTTTACTAAATCAAATTTCCGTTTACATAGACTATTTCTCGACAAAATTATTCCAATCTATTTTGAGCATATTTCATGAGTGATATTGGGACATACCACATACTAGAACATTCATTTCAACTTTTCAATGATATGAATGTTTAAATAAACATTTAAAATGATTGAGGTATCTTTTGAGAAAACCTTATCCTTTATACCAACATTAGAAAAACCCTTTTATTGGATAGATACCACAAATTACATTGTTAAGGTTGGGCCATGTTTCAATCCATTTTAATCCATTCCTACCCTAATCTTAGTATTTATATGATACTTGAAGGATTAACTATGGGGGTTTGGTATGTGATGGTAAATTTGAATAAAATAATTATAAGGGAAAAAATTTCCTTGATATGTTAGCAAATGAGATTTTTTTTAAAAAAAATTAATCATTTTACTTTATAATTTTCGACTCTCAAAAAAATTTATAAAATATGAGTTGTAACATGAAATAATAGAAAAAACACCATTACTAGACTTATTATTTTTTCATATGTCTTTAGGTGGTCAATGTATGGTTTATTCCAAGCATTATTATTTTGAAAAACTAAAAAATAAATATAAAAAATGTACATTGAAAAACAAAAAATATAAAATTAGAGAAAATTTTATGATAGTTCACACCAATCGTTATGATATATTTTGATTATGACCTTACATTGAGCATGGGAGGATTTGGAGTTTCTACTCTGAAGAATATAATATCATTACACTTTTACTATTAATATCATGAACATTAATTATATATATAAGCCTACTCTTTGTAGCATAATTTTTAAAAAATCATAAAATCATATCAATCTAAAGGATCAGAATCATATGAACAATGATTAAAATGTAATAATTATTTTATATATTTTTTTTATTATAAAATATATGAAATGTGTTCTATATGAATCCTATGGATAATGAGTATTTTCTCTTGATATGATCATAAATCCAGTTGAATTTTATTGTAAGTGATGAGAGAAAAGATTAAAACGAGGGTACATTGGGATTTGTAATGATTAATTATGAAAAATTAAAGAATTTGAATTAATAATACAATAGGCTCAATAATTTTCATAAAATATAAAATTTAAATACTTTACTTAATTATTTCACTTAAAATTGAAAAAATAAAATGATATTTTACATGGATTTTGTAAAATATTATTTCCCATTGATAACAATTTTCGTGTAATACATTTAAATTTGAATAATAATTACATTAATGCACTCTGTTTTTTTATGTTGAGTTATTCTGATTGAATTCAAACATATTTTAAGTGTGTGGGTATTTGAAAAACTCAATTTTCATGCATATTATTAAATAAAATAAATGGTTTTAACTAGATTTTTTATTTAACTACTTATGAAGGTAATTGTTTTCTTAAATTATGGGAATTTTTAATAATTTTATGTTAAAATCTTATTTAGATATATTGTTGAGAATTTATTATGATTTTCACATTTTCTTGTAAAACAATAGGTCAATACAGATTAACAGTTAATCACAAGTGGCACGATGCCACCTATTTAGCCCGAGTGGGTTGGCTGGAAAACATTGGCATGAGGGAGAGTTAGTCGAGTGTCATGAGTGAGACCGTAGAGGACCATATTCATGAGTGTGACTAATCTTACATTGTCTATGGAACTATGGCTCATCCCATTTCAGTGTGTGTGACTATTTCTAGGATCCCACCCTAGTGTAGAATTCTGACCTGGTTCGTTCCCTCCTTATATAATATACCATCACAACAATCTATCTCTATTTCTTATATGGGACAAAAGACATAGATTAGTATAAGTATTTTAAAAGAATGAAATCTACCCGATCATCCTCACACAATCCCTCCATTGGATATATCCTTCCATAATCGTCTATCATAGATTTATTCCCTTCGACATCACTGATCACCACATATTTTCTGGGAACCTCTATCTATACCACTAAAGAGCTCAGTTCCAGGATTTACACCTACAACCACAATCATAGAGCACATCCAAAGTCTGAAATGATCACTATGTCAAAATTTTGAGCACCCTTTGGCCACATTGAACTCTAAGCGTTTAGTAATACTCAGTCACCAATTCTTCCCCTCAACACTTCCATTTACATATAGAAAATTCCCCATGCACGTGAAATGTATACTACCACTATAGATTTTCCTATGGCCAATGGTTATCCACATTATAAACAAGGATAAGCCCAGATTATTATAGGTTTAAAGATTCAGATATTAAAAACCTACATATTCAAATCCTAAATCTAATTTTAATCTTTAACCAAAAGCATAATAACTATGGATCATTATTCTCTGATAACAGGAGATAGGATATTATTTCAAGGGGGAGTTGGATATCCCCACTAAGGGGAGTTTGGGCTGGAGAAGACCATTTCAGATTCCATTTTCATTATTTTTATATTACCGATTTATTTTCATATATACTGAAATATTAATATTTTTTATTTTATAACTATAATTTTAATTCCATTTATAGGGTGTAGAAAAATAAATTAATTTTACTAATTCAGCATAGAGGCTGACCAATCTTATCTCGTATAAAGAGATTAATTGTTATTCACCTACTTAAAATAATATACAAACACTAATTTTTTTTTGTTTTTTTAATTTATAATAATCGAATTTAAACTAGTGAAGAGAGTAAAAAAATTAAACCAGCATTAAATGAAATGACCTGATTAGTAAATAAAAAAAATTTCCTTTATAGTTTGTTTTAAGGGTTTAATTATTATCTATACTGTTTTTAAATTATGTTTTTTAGTTTAATTAAGAAGTCTCACCCTTAAAATATTATTAATTTATTTACTTATTTGGAAATCATGAATTCCTAGTGATAACTAAATTCCCCCTCTTATAAATAGGGTTGATGGAGCACCTTAGTTGAGAAAGTGACATCTTCAAGATTTGTACACGTGTATTTGACGTTTCATCCAATAAGTGGCTCAATTTCATAAAAAAAATATTATATTTATTAAATTGAAGTGAAGTATTTTTAATAAAATAATAGAATTGAGTTTGAGTTCATTTTATGGTGGTAAATTTCAACACTCGTACACATCGATATTTCTAACCAAAAACATAATAAAACATTGAGATTTATTTGTATAAATAATATAAAACACAAAATACTTCCATCGAAAGAAGACTCATGTTATACCTTAATTTTTTGGGTAATAGATTATGGTGGTGATAATGAGAAAGATAATTAGAAGAAAAAATAAAAAAATGAGGATGGGACAATAATAAGAACGAAATCACAAAATGAAAAAATAGAATATTAATATGAGATAAAGAGATGGGGAGAAAGAAAATAAAATAATTTTAAATGAAAGAATAATATTTAAGAATATAAAATATAATTTAAAATGAATATATTAGAATAATACATAGAAAAAAAAATAAAGTGATAAAGAAGAATATAATTGGGGGGAAACACATGGTTAATATGAATGCATGAATTAATTTCAATTTAAAAAAATAAAAAAATTAAATAAAAATATATATGAAATATAAAAAATTACAGACAAATTAAAAACAAAAATACATCGTAGCCGACCTCCTAACGCGACGTTATCCTCAATGGGGCTTTGGACTCCATCACATTTGACAACAAGACCCCATAATTATCTAGGGGATATATCATTTTTTATTCATGGTTATAATCTCATCAAATTTTATTCAAAATACACCCAATATATGTTTGGTGTATCCTCAATTATACACCTGAGAGTGTTCAATGTCTCCTTTCATTAGTGAGGATATATGGAAGTGGATTCGGTATGAAAAGATATTGGGGAGCTTCTATAGTTATCATTTTTGTTTATTTCTCGTGAATAGTCCTCGGTAGATAGGGAAATGTAGATCGGTTCTCCCTTAACCACTCAAACATTTAAAGTGGCTAGAGGGTGCTAAAAAGGTTCTTCATGGGAGTCGGTAAAGGACTATGAGTTGTTACATGGTGATCCCAGCCTTTCGTAGTGTTTTACAGATATGGATCAGGCATCTTAGGTTTTTATCCATGAATATCTTTATTAGATAGAGATTATGATTATTGATGACTGGTTTCAGAAGGCTTTGTGAGGCAATGGTAGTGGTGGAGGTGGTGTCCAGCTTGTGTTTGAGGGTGGGAGTAATGAGGAATTATGGATTTTGTCTCTCAATTTAACAGTGAACATTAAATTTGTTCAAATTTCCCACCATCTGAATATATCCTAGAGAGAAGTTTTGTTTAAATGATGGTGAATCTTCTTCTACTAAGAATCCCACAACATAGTGGGAACATACATAGAAACTCAAAAAATAAAATGGGCCAGACCACACCACCTGTCATGTATGAGACATCATCCTATATATGGTCGTGGTTCATGCCATGAATTCTCCTCCATTACTCATCCCATGTGGGATTTCTGGATGGATTACTTGATCGGACATCCCTTCACATTCAATAAATGGTTCTTCAATGCATTGGTTGAGTAATTGTTATGCATCTTAGCATATTTTATTGTAACACCTCAAAAAATAAGATTGAAAAATGTAATCAAATTATGTAAATTAAAAATCCAAAATACATAAATATACACTAACATAAAATTAAAAATTAATTCATTAATACACTATCTAAAAATTTTTTAAAATAAAAAACTAATAAATATATGAATATATCCATTAAAAAGACACCAGTTTTGACGCACAATTTTCATTGGTCATAGAAAAAAATTATTTTAAATGCATAGTATAATGGATTACTAGTGTTGTCTCTCATGTGGAGCTTTGTTGATTTTCAAATACAAAATATAAATCACCTGAACTAAATAATTATTTTTTATATATTCAATTATCATAATGTAATTTTATTGAAATAATATAGTGTAAAAGGTAATGAAATATTCACTGATAGGGTGTGATTAGTAATGAAATTACATGTTATTTTGGGGTTTTTTGGGGTTGAATTATTATCCTTATCAGTATTTACATTTATTTTGATTGTCTAGTCATGAAATATCACCCTTAAACTATTATTATTATAGTTTTTATTGTAAAATATTCAATTTATAGAGAAAAATAAATTCTACCTCCTCATATAATCAAGGTTTATGGCACCCCATAATTATGGATATGACACCGTCCATGAAATGGCTTCATTGTATTTAATTTCTTCCACTAAATGGCTCGACTTCATCTCATGAAGAGCATATATTTAGTAGAAATGGCGGAAATGTTTTTAATAGATAAATAGATGTGATTTTGTGTTCATTGTAATAGAAGGAAATATCCACCCTCTTAGACTTAATGATTACTCACCAAAAACATAATAAATATTATGAATATATAAAAAATAAATGTAAAACACCAATTATCTCCTCCATGTCAAGACTCATGATAGACCCTAATTTTTTTAGTATAATCTTATAGTGGTGACAATGAGAAAAATAATACGAGGAAGAAAAAATATTGTGGACGGGATAATTAGATGAAAAAAATGATAAAAATAATGAATAAGGGAGGGAGAGAGTGGGGTAATAGAAAATGAAATAAAATACAGCTAATACAATTAATAAAATAAAATATATATCATATTTAATAAATTAGAATAATAATGATAATATAAGAATGAGAAGAAAAATTAAATTTTGTAGAAACAATTGGTTAAGAAAAAATCATGAATGAATTACAATTAAAAAAGTAATTAAATAAATGTCACTAAATGAAAAAAATATATAAGAAATATTAAAAAATAATAAATAAAAAAATTCATAATTCATCCTCACAACATGAGAATTTTTTTAGTGGGTGTTCAAACTCTGTCTAAGTTTCTAGCAAGCCCCTCGATTTATAGAGGGACTATTTCATTCCTTATTCTAAGTGAAAATATATTCACATATTTTTCAACATATATAACTGATACGCTCTGTGTATCCTCAAAGATACACCTGATCATACTAACTGTTCCTATTCTTTGGAAAGGACATATGGAAACGTGTTTATCGTGAAAAGATCAATAAAGCTGTGATGGTCTTCATTTTTTTCATGGCTTATGTATGGTGAATGGTAGAAATTGTAGTATAGAATAGTTCTCCCCCAACCCAACTTTCATTCATAGTAGATGAGGGTTCTAAAAATATTCTTCTTGGGAAATGACTGAGGCCCAAGAGGCATTGAATAGTAATACCCACATTCAGTATTGGTGTGTGTCTCTTGAACAAGCCTCCCATATTTCCATCCATGGCCAACTCTATTTTATGTAGATGACGGCGGTAGATGTACGATTGTGGTATGATCCTTGGGAGGAGGTAGTGGTAGAGGTAGTGGCCAACTTCTTTCCAAGGGTTAGAGTTATGAGGGGCCAAAAAAGATGTCCTTCAATTTAATGTATGAACATTAAATTCATTAAACATTCCCCATATCAGATAGAAAAAGAGGGAGTACAATTGAATAAATTAGAAGGAGTGAATTATTCTGCTCATAATCCTACAATAGAGTGGTATCTCAATTACACACCCACACTTGAAAATGGACCATGCCAAACTTCATATCCCTCATGGGCATTTTATCTACCAATGAAAATGATTCATACCATGGGTTCTATTCCACTTGTTGAACCATACAAGCATTCCCACTCACCTTCAGGGGCAGATGAAAATGATTAGGCCGACTATGTTGATATAATCCTTTGGGTGAGGGGCCCTTATGTGGCTTTGAATAATATTATTACTAGCACCTAAAAAAAATAAGATAAAAAATAAAATAAACCTCACAAAAATACGAATCCAAACAAATTTAATCAATAAGAAATTCAAATTCAACAATCATTCATTCAAGTAGACGAGTTTATACTCATTATTTATAAAAACATACAATTTAATAAAACATTCAATTATATGAAAATTTTCATTACAAATAATTTATTATTATTGGAAACTATTTAATAAATATTCCTAAAATTTTAGTGTTTCAAAAACCCCCACACATAAATCATGATTTTCATCAATTGTTAAATCTAATCACAGAATTATAGAGGTCAATAATACTACTATTACTCAAATAGTAAAGAAATAAAATAACATAATTTTCAATAATAAAATATTCAAAAATACATATAAAATATCAATTCAATTACAATTTTTCAAAGAATAAATCTATTTATTAATTTTACTTTATCCATATTGGAATTGGTGGAAATTCATCTTTCCTTCATTAATGTTTATCAATTCATTATTATTAACATTCTAAATCCTGACTTACCTTTCCATTGTTTTATTTATCTCCCCACTCATGATATAATTCAATTAAATGTATTCTCATATACTAAGAACATGATCTTTTTCAATAAGAATGTAATGGAAAAACTTTCTCTAATATGTGGAGAAAAAAGGCATATAAAATCTTGAGGGATTTTAAATAATGTTTCATATGACTTTGATGATTTATTTTTGCTGGATAATTATCTCTAAAAAAGCTGAAGGAGGAGGTTTATACCTAAAGTAAAATGTTTTTTTCATAAATTAATTATTAATGACATTATCCCTTCATATTGTGATAACTCCATCTTTCTAAGAACTCTGAGTAATGGTCATGATAAAAGAAAATATATTGAATGATGTGCAATTTCTTCAATTTTTCTCTAATTTTATAGATTGTTTTCAATGTTCATGGAGTAATATTTTCTTCTTATAATGTTAGTCATAGAATAAACCCCCATCAACCACGTAACTACATTTGAAAACAACTCATCAGTCCAGTGATGTTGATTTTTTATTCCTCTTTGTCAGAACCCATTCTAATTTTTCATTTTTCTCATAAAGGGTAAAAATGAATGTACTATTTATAAATCAAAAAAAAACATTCTCATTACCAAAATTAAAACCTCGAAAAATTTATCTTACAATGTATTACATCCATTTTACAAAGACATAACAATCCAAAAAAAATTGAAATTTAATATATCATGCATATACTTTGAGGAGAGTAGAAATGGATGCAAATTGCTGAAAATATGGCTCATACCTAACCATATAATTTATTGTCTTTATGGGTAAATAAGGATTAATGTAATTGTGTTCTCCATGATAACATACTTCCAAAAGATGTCAAAATAATTTTAATTATGATTTAGAACACAAATATATTTGAAAAGTATAAATGCCAGTTATAGCGGGTGGTATGTCCCAAGATAACTCAAAAACTTCTATAAAGGTATAAATATGAAGTACATATTCTATATATAATCATAGGAATGACACATTTGAATTGGGAAAATAACTCATGTAATGAATAATAATTAAACACAAATTCACATAAATAACATAAATTATATAAATTTTAATTGTGGAAAATTTTTGGGATATTTTATTTACATGATCAACTAATTTCCAAAAATCATGTGTCCTAATTTTAATATTTATTGTTAAATTTAATAATTAAATTATCCATTTTACTCATTTAATTTACTTTAAATTTAAATAATAAACATGGTACCAATGGATTATAAAAAAACTATTTTCTCCTTGAGAAGTCATGTAATGCATAAAATCAAATCTTGGGAATGGAATTATATTTTATGATAAACCTAAGATTCAAAGAAAAGTAGTGAGTTTTAACATAAATAATGTGTGAATGAACACACTGTAACAATGAATCCTTTTTCCACTTCCATAAATATTCAATGGTCTTCCTTCTACTATCATGAACCAACAAATGCTTATTAATCACTTTAATACACAAGGATCATGTCCTTAAAGATAAAAAATTATATATGGATTGGGAATCATGGTAGACTAATTCTAATAATTAAGATAAAATATTAATTCATTCAAAAAAGTTAAAGGATATATTTTGGTATGATCGCTGATATGGGAAATGAATTTGTAATTCCTCCATAGGGAAGCACTATCAATTAAACATAATCTCTTTGTGGGAGGATCTTCTTGGATTTGAGTCACCACTTATGGATTTTTCGAGCGTACACTTATTCCATATTGGTGATAAACCATCCATGGGTAATGAATAATATATATTCCCTTCAAAATTAGGTATAACATGAATTGTGGGGTACAATAATTTATAGATCATAATTTTCCGTGGTTTCTACTTATTCAAATCATATTTATTATCAGTTATATACTAAATGTGGGCTACATGAATTGAATTATCAATGGGAAACTAAGAAGGTATTTTCCCTAGAATAAAATTTAAATTTAAATAATAAATAATATTAAATTTTCATAATGAGAAACCTTTTCCTTGATTTACATAGGTTCAGATACATGAAATTCCTCATGGGACTCCTTAAATTCATTGTTATAAAAATTAGGGACCTCTATGAAATCCACTAAAGGTGAATATTCCTCTTTATTATCTTCTTATAAAGAACAACATAGATTTCATGAATCGGAAATTTCAGTATAGCGTGAATTAATAATAAATTAATATTATTAAAATAAAATGATATTGAATTTTAAATAATATCAACTCCCTTATTTGGATCAACTTCAATATTATCTTCAATATATAGTTCCTCTTAGAGTTGGATGTAAACCAGTGGAGGTATGAAATTTGGATCCTCCATATTTTCATCAAATTACAACACTTCTGTGGTGTCTTCATGTGTGTCTAGAGAGATGTCTAATGTATTTAGATCTTCTATATTTTATGAAAGAGGGATATAATTTTTCTTCCTCACACACAATATAGATTTCATCAATATCCTTTTGATTTCTCTTAGGTAGATCAGTAGGAAAGTCCTCATAATAATTAATCCACTCTAGATCATTGTTGTTATCTTTAATATAGTTCATTAAATGATTAGTTTGTTGGTATTCATTTGGTATTATCTCAACCAGTATGGCTATATTCACATATGAGGTTAACTAGTGTCACTACCACATTATTCTCTTATGTTTCTTATTCAAGCTATCGTTTCTCCATCAATGTAATAACATATTCAAAATATAGTTCTACTTTCACATCATTTGTTCTATGTTTTTCTATGTTATTGCACCTATAATCTATCATTACTATTTACGTAGTCTTATTTATTAATAACTTATGAGTATCCAACCCATTGAAAATGAACTAAATTTAAATACATTATAAGAAAAAAAATTATATTATGGGAAATAAAAAAAATTCATACTGAGTTAGAAAAACTAATAAAATAAGAAAACATTGATTACCTATGAATCACTGAAACCATGCATCCAGATTTAGTACATGAGAATTAAGTGTATTTTTTTAGAATGAAAAGTAAAAAATAAACATATAAATTTACATACGATATGCTTTTCTAGTCTATCTTATAGATATTTAGATATATACATTATAAATTTAAAATTCTCTACTAAAATAAAATAAAATAACTTATTTACTTCTTGTGTGATTCCATTATAAGTGAAGTGCAGACTACCAAAATATTCTACTAATCCTAAAGAAAATAATTTTAAACAATGGGTGAGAATTAATTTGCCTTGTTTGAAGTATTGAATTTTTTTTCTCAAATGACTTTCTTGAAAAATATAGTTTTCAATGAAAAAAAACATATCAAATAAATCATTTGATAATAAAATTACATAGAAAAGGGTTTTATATACATTTTTTACATTTTATAAATATCATTAAATTTTTTAAATGACTTTGAAAAACTAAATATTTTCAAAAAAATTAATTATTTTGAAATACTACATCCCATTTCTCCATTTTGAAAATAATAATTTTTATTAATTATTTATGATTCCTAGCAGTCCATATGAACAAAATAAGGTCACTTAGCCTGTTACATATAGTAAAATGTACTCATGAGCTCATGGTTTCACTCCCTATACCATAACATATATTTCTATATTTTAATTCCAATTTATAATAAAAAAATTTATTGGTAATGCCTTTCCCACTCATAATGAAAACAAATTTCAAAAGCATACTTACATTATTTATTTAGAGTAAAATAATTTTAGATATTTATTTCCATAAATATATAATATTTTGAACAATTTTGAATATTAATATTTATATATCCTTATTCATAAATAATTTTTATTATTTAGAATACATAATTATATATACTTAAATAATTAAAAAAATGTTCTACTAAAGTGCATGGAATATCATTAATAAATTTGATGATGGTCATATCTGATGTCAGGTATGTAAGTCATGGACATGTTAATGCAATTCACACATAAAATTATAGTATTATCTTTTAAAATAATATGTAAATTAATGGTACACATAAAATTAAATTGTATATATAAAATATTAAATTTTATCATTTAAATTTTAAAACGATCAATATAATAAAATCAATAAAAAACAATGTTTTGTTACTATATTGAGACAAAATATTTAAAATAAATGATTAATTATTTATATTATGTATTATTATACTTATAAAAAATAAATATATATATATAGATAGATATTTGAAAATAAATAGATGATTGAATTTCATATAATAGTAATAATTTAAATCAAAATTTTAAAACAATGTAGAGACATTGTTTTTTTGATAACATAGACATTAAAAAATATACTAACACCTGTATTGTATTGTTTTTTAAAAATATAAATATATTTTTTTATTCATATATATATATATATACATGAAATTGAAATACATCCCATAATATTATATATACATATGATAATCAATATATCACAATAGAATATAATACTAATGGACTAAAACTATTCTGAGTATATAAAATTTAATTTAAATAACTATCTTAAATATTTAAACCATTTTCAATTAATTGATTTGCAGAAATTCAGAAAACCATCTTCTGTTTCTGCTTCAGACCCCAACACACATCAAAATATAACATATATTCATTTCTGAGCAGCTAAATAAGGTCCAATTTAGTATGCACTAATTATATTACACAATTATATATATATATATATAAATAAATTACAACTATATAATTTCTATAAAATATTCATAATTACACATTTCCGAGCAAGCACATTTGGTTTGATTTTATACATATTTTTTTGTAATTATTTCAATATTACATTTATATTCTTTTTTTATTATACATAATAAATATATATAATATATTATTCTTATATCAATTACTGATTACATCCCAAAAGTGGGGATCCCCCTTATTTTGAGGCATTTTACACATTTCCAATTTTCTACATTTTTTTTCTTTTTATCTATTTTTATTTAGTATATCATATTTTTTTAAACATATAATATCTCATTTTATTCTTTATTCAACTTTTTTGTATTTTTTATAACACATTTTTGACTTTTTATTGTATTTCATGTTTTATTTGTTCTTCATTAATTTATTAAATTTTTGTATGAAAAATATTATCTTCTTTTTTATATGATTTTATAATATTAATAATTGTTTTCTATTTAAAATATTTATTTCATAATTTCATAAAAATATACTTATTTTCATAATTCATTAAAATTTAAAAAAATTATAGTTAAAAATTTATTTATGTAATCTATTTAATAAAATATTTATTGAATTTATGTATTAATATTTATTTATTAATAAACATCTTATTTCATGATTAAAATAGATTTTTAATTCATATTTTTTAATAAAATTATTCATTTCAAACTTATTATTCATCATAGTTATTTAGATTTTTTTTATAATCCCTTAAAATAAATATTTTATTTATAAAAAACACATTAAAAAATATAAAAAATAATAATAATTTCTTTAATCAAAATAATACCACATATAAAAAAATATATTTATAATGAATTTAAAAGGCATATATTTTATTTTATTAAAAAAAACAAATCATTTATTTAATTATTTTTTAAAAAGTTTCTTATATATATAATATAATAAGTCATTCAATAAGAACTAAATATTTTTAATTTTATGAGATGGTACATTAGAACCATAGTTACAGTTCCAGTATTGAAACAAACCTATCATATGGCATGGAAAAAACGAAATTTATTTCTACTGATGGAGACCTAATAATGGAATTCAATTTGGAAACCAACACCCTGTATTTTTTTGTTAGTCTCTCCAAAAAATCTAATGGCAATAACAGTATATGGGTTCAAAACAACCGCCTTACAAAGATATTACACATTGTAGTTATTAGAGAAGGTTTTTCTCTATATCATAATTCCAGGATAAACATTAATACAGTGTTAAGCTTTCATGGAGTACTGCATTCTATAGTGTCTTATCAAGATATGAGGTTTACCTCAATGTCTTGGCGAATTCTTCTATATTTTCTTGACCCAGAGTTGAGTATCACCATTGTGTATCGTCATTTGAAATATGGTAAGTATTAAAGAAAAATTTTAATACTAGTGTTTATGATCATATATTCGACTATAGATTTCTAATTTGGTTTGGATCAACTACATATTGGTTTTAATTTTTCTTACAATAACAACATTTATTCTAGCATTCAGATGGATATTTATGATGTCTTCTCTAGTATGAAATATAAAGCTCCAATGTTCTATAATGATGTTGGTGAAAAAAAGGTATTTGGATCTAAGGTAGCTTATTTAAAGGAAGAGATGGTTAGATCCATTCAGTAGCACTTCATTGATGATCAAAGTCAGAAGAAATGTAATTTTGTTAATCAACGACATAGTCTAGAATTGATATTGGTGATAAGGTGTATATAATAATATATTCATAGAAGAAGGTTATGTGATTAATGATTAGATGGGAACTGATCCCTGTGTATATTAGTCCCTTTGAAATTATTGATCATATTAGGATAGTAGCCCTGCAATTGAAAATCCCATTGAACATATCCCAAGTCCATGATAAGTTTTATGTATATCCCTTGAGAATGTAAATACCTAACACAAACATGTTTTGAATACAAAAATAATACCACTAGTGAAGGAGATTTATTATTCATAATAACTCATGGATATTCTAGTTCATGCCTAGATTTCCTAAAAAACACTACCACTTACCTAGTCAACATTTTTATGGTGAAACATCCAGTTTTAGGAATTGAAATGTGAACATATGAAAAGTGTTATTCTTAATTATAATTATTTATTTATATTATAGTGAATAATTTGGATGGTGGTATTCATTTTTAGGGGTTCATAATGTTACTACCTATGTTTTTATGAGTTTTTTTAATAACTAAAAATACTTCGAGAGAATTCACCACCCTCAACAAAAATTCAATCATTATTTATACACAACACTAAGTAATCTTCTGTTACACAATATAATAAGTTATTAAGAAACCCAATATATTATTAATATCATTAAAATGAGATAATTATAACCTAGAAAATGAACATATTAGTATGAATAGTAATAAATACTTTTATTTATTTTATGGTTTTATAAAAAGAAATAAAATTTATAAAATTAGTCAATTTTTTGTAAAGTCCTTATATGATTCAAAATTATTTTTCCCCTAAAACATTATTGTATTTCCCTTTATATAAAATAATAAAATAACATTTTGAAGCTTTATGAAGATTAATTTATCAATAAAGAACATTACTTTAGATATAATATTTTTAAAATTATCTTATGGTGATGTTTTTGTGGTTATATAAAAATACTCATTTTTTGATTAAGATTGAAAAATACTGAATTTTAATTCAAAACATTGAATTTGTTTAATTTAATAATAAAGATAATTATGTTTTAAATTTATTATAAAGTAAATTAGTTCAATTATATATCCATTATTTCAATTTAGTTAATTTGAATAATTTTTATACTTAAATTGGTTATAAAAACATTGTAAACTTTGTAAACTTTTTATCATTTTCTATTTAAAACCCTACATTCTCGTCACTTCTATGGGATTAATATTAAAAACTCATTCCAACTATGTGAATTAAATATAGAAAAAAATGGATTTCAAATTTACATTAAATATAATTTATATTGTCTAATAATTGAATCTTAATTTTTATCCAAAATTAAATATAAATGAAGTAAAAATTAATTACATTTGTTAAGGTAAAAATGGTTTTACCAGGGATAAAATAAAATGATATGGGTCAAGAATGAAAAAACATGTCAAACAACCATTGTATTTTTATGTTTGTAACTTATAACTTATATGGCTGTTAAAATACAATTTTTGATGCTTTTAGAATGATAAAAATGTGTTTATTGTTGAAATAATTTAAAATATTACAAGTGTTCCACTCACCTCAATTAAAAAAGGCCACTATATATCCTATATTTTTAACACATTAAAACACTTTTAGTTTTCTTAAAAACTAAACCAATAACTTTAACAATTACATAGACTTATCCTAGAAACCATAGTTCTTGAATAAAATAATTATAGTAAGGTTTTTATTGGAAACCTACCATGGATACTTGAATAAGAGAAAATGTTCATCAAACAGGGTATTTGTTTTCTTTTTTCCTCCACCCAATTACATTATTTTTATATAATATTATAAAATAAAATCAGTCAATTACATATACTTGTATTTTTTTATTTTTTTATAATTATATACAAACACCTCCACTTCCATCAAATGGGTTACCAAATCGTCATTCATGAGTATAGTAGTTTACCACCTCACGAGTTGATGTCCTTCATTTTTTCACTACCAGTTCTCATAGTTGAAAATAATTATATATTTATTCTTTATATACTATAATAGTTATACTATTATTCTTTTATAATTTTTATATCATACATACCTTCATGATATCAATTTTTTGGGAATACGATAATGTCACTTCTATGTACGACAAACCATTGTCTCGCAAAGAGATGTGATTCATTCATGCATTACATGGAATGTATTAAGGATGGGTTTAATAAACCTATGTGATATATATAAAATAAATATTATTATTTAAATATAATATATATAATTTAATAGTGTCTATTTCATCCTGAAAAGAAAATTTAGGCAATGTTCATGCATACATGGGACATACTGTCTCAAAGATCGGTGTTTTCCATTTTATATCACTAAATTTTATAAATTAATACAAATACCTATAGACTAAATATATATGAAAATTATATCATGGTTATAAATTTAGAGGTAATTATATCATTATCAAATTAAAAGGACAACAATTATAACAAATCATATCATATATGAAAAAATTAGTTATTATCTAAAACATATATGTAATATGGAATTGTTAATAAACCTATAATAAAGGGTTCAAAAAATGAAAAATAGGGATTGAGATATATGATTTTGGTTCATTGATAGATTTATAGTAAGCATATATTTATTATAAATATATTTTGAAATATTGTAATATAACTAAAAAATAATGTGATAGATTTTAGTCTCGATTATCATTAATTGTGACATATATTATGTTATGCACTAATATTCATTTATGTGGGGTGTATAAATCTTATTTTTTATGTAATATAATGAATTTATTTATAATAAATTTAATTGAACTCTTCATTGTATTCTATCCTTTTCATGGGACTTATGATTCAATGTTACCAAAGTGGTATGGGGTTTATGTCATAATCTCATCATTTATTGGGGTTGTTTATGATTAAGTTTCACATGTTGATTTCTCATGATATACCTATCAATATTAATCATATATTTTATTATCCTATATTAATATATGATATTTCAAATAATAGTACCATTTTCATATTTTTGGTACTTAAAATAATTTAGAAAATAATTTTATGAAAATATGACATTATATTTCTCTTCGGTCAAAAATATGTTTTCTTCCAAAAACATTATATCTAAAAATGTTTTCAAAATTGTTTCATTATTTTCACAATGATTTATTTTTTTATTTTTTACATGTTTTTGAAATTTATTATGAAATTTTATTGAAAACAATCTTCATATTCATTCCTAATCAATTCTTTTTTGGCTTTGAATGAAAATGTGAAAGGAATTTCTATTTTAATAATTACGACATAAAAATAATTCTCTAACATCATTCCTAGTCATTTCATCAATTATTCCCTTATATTATTTGATGGATATTTTTAAATAAAATTATTTTTTAAATGTGTTAGGTTTTAAAATGATTATTATCAAAATATTAAATGATATTCTTCTTAATAAATGTTTTAAATGATCAATCAAAATCACTTTCCTTCTAAGATGTCATCTGACGATGTTACTTATTCCTTACTAGGGATATGATCTAAGGATATTATTTTAACTAATTTATTATGTATATAGTTATTAAAAAAATTACTTTTGTTATAAATAAAATAATTAAATAAAATAATTTTTAATAACATTAATCATTATAATATATATTTTATTACTACTTTTTTTTATTTATTTTTTTTATGTTTATTTTAAAAACATTATTATTAATTACAATTAATATTTACAAATTCAATTAATAATTATAATAATAATGTTATAATTAAGTAATCCATAGTGATAAATATATTGTTTTTATAGAGTCATACTAAATACTCTATAATGTTACTAACTTATTAAATATGAAAAAATAAATTCATAATTTAAAAATTATTTCTAAAATTAATAATTAAGACAATGACTAAACACAAAAACATTTAAAAAATACATGAAAATAAAGTGTTATTAAAATAAAAAATATTGATTATTTCAAAATAAAAAAATATAAAAAAAGTTGTGTAGAATTACTATATAATAATAATAATAATAATATTTCATAATAAGAATATTTCATAATAATAATAATAATATTTAGTTATAAATAATAAGAAAATATTAATTATTTTACAAAATAAATAAACACATATTTAATATATATTAACAATATTTTTGATAATATATATATACAATATTTTTATTTATTCATAATATTTAATAATAATACAACTATTTAAATTATCATCACGATCCTTAATATTAATATTATTATTCCTAAATACAATAATAAAAAATTAATATACATACCACAAAAAATATTATTTATTAATATTTCATAATAATAATATTACTATTATTCACTAGGAAATAATAATAATATTAATAATAAATAAATTATTAAATCCTAATAATTATTTATAAATATAAAATAAATAATATTAAAAATAAAATTATTTATATCTAGTATTATAAATTATTAATAATTATATTTTTATTATTTATTATATTATTAAATTAATCGAAAATATATTTTTTGATAATTAATTTTAATTTAGAGACATTATTGACATTATTCATAGTAATTCCTAATACATTATTTGTTATTATTTATTTCATTATTAGATTATAATTGTTTATAAAATTAATGTTACGAATAGACATTTATTATAATCAACGTGTCCCTAAAAATAATATATTATTCGTTAAATTTTAGAATGTTTGTTTCTAATTCCCACATTAAAACTCAAAAAACAATACTCATTACCAAACCCTGTTAAAATGGGAGTTTTGGTGGGATCCTTTTCTATATATGTGAAATTTGTTACATAAAGTAATAATAAATATAAAAGTAGTTACATATTGTTTGATTTTTCATTTTTTGTGATAAGGTGATATCTAGGATGGTTCTTTATAGAAAAAGATCATAAAGAAAAAATTTTATGAAACAAAACCAACCCTTCTATCAAAAAACCCACCACCTTTATTAGTAGTGTGGAGAATAATTTCTCAATCCACCTAATTTGGTATATTTCTATTTATTTTTTTAATGAGAAATATTTCTCAAAGATAAACGCCTAACATAATCTAGTAAAATAAAATATTGGTGATTATTGTTATACTCGTGTTAACTAAATCATAGTGATGTAAGGGAAATACTATGTTCTCTAATGTGAAGGGATTATCAGCCTAATTATTTCTTGTGATGAGGGTTTCTATGGAGTTGAACAACAAGAATCATCATTATGATGCTCATTATAAAAGAATACATCATTGATGTTCATGGTGGGGATCATCCATAGCCTAACATAACATTCCAAATTTACTTTTATGTTTTCCTTAGGGAATATTCTGTATAAGTAATCTATCTATATTAAATATTTATTAACCATCTTATTTTAAAAATATGTTACACATCCTTGAATAAATTTCTGTTTACCCGGTGAAAATATTTCATATAATTTTATTTTAATATAGAATATATCTTCAGAATGTATTATATATATTTTACATTAGATAACACAAAACACCAGGAATTGTAAATTTTATATTACATACCACCCCTACTATGAATTATAAACCATTGAACATTCTAAAATTACTCATACATATCAATATTACGATGTTATATATCAACCCCATAAAATATAAAACTACTTATCTAAGGCTTGGATATTTCTTTATCACATGTATTTCTAATTTTATTTTCCATAACAGTACCTATAAGACTAGTGAAAAACATTATGAAAAATACATAGAAAAAAAAATATAATTAAAATTTGTGAGACATGAATAATAATATACATTCCCATTTCCCATTTAATATTAAAAATTCAATACATAGTCAGATTTATAATGACATATAAATATTCAAAATTAATTTTCAACAATTATAAAATCATGAATGTAAATTTACTAGTTACGTTCAGTTTCATAAAAAATATTAAATTGAAAAATAATCATTCAAAAATATTTTTGATGAATACATAAAATAACACAATCAATAAGAACAAGAATTTATTTAAAAATATATACAATTTTATATTTCAAAATAATGAACAGTTAACAATATAATAAAAAAATTATCATTCATTAAGATGATTAATAATAATTAAGAGTCTAAACATTAATATCATACTATAATTTTCAATTAACTCCTCCAAATTCATAGAACGTAACATATTTGATAAAATATTATTTAAAAAAAGAGAATAATATTACCACATCAAAATGACCAACAATTTTGTCATTAATATTCATTGATAAATGAATCAAAAAATGATAATAATTTATTATTTTATACTCATATGTGGTGAGGAGGCGATCTGTACCTACACTTTTGGTAGGAACTGTGGTGGACGATATTGGATGTTCTTTTCACCTATCTGTCGTCTTGTACTTTCTATTTTTCCTTGTACATTATAGTTGAGCTGGTATTCTAGAACCTTTTACTTAATGTCCTCACTCTGTTTACTATTTAGTTTATTTTAGTTCATATCTTTTTGTGTGCTTATTTGTGTGTTGAATGGTTATAATGTCAATGCCTTCCTAGTTATAGGGAATTACACCTTCGGTGCTAGTCGCCAGCCCCTGGCCTATGGAAGGCAGGCTTGGGGTAGTCACGACACATGCCCCAGGAGATGGGTCATGACATACATGTTAGATATTGATGAAGTAGGGAATTAAATGGATCATTAAAATTATAGTGTTATGTTTTCAAATGTTCTCCACATCACTAATATGCATCCTAACATTATGTTAAGTGGGTGTCTGAGTTCTAATTTTCATGAAACCCCAACATAGTCCCATTTAATTAATGATAATAGTATTTTCAAATACATCAAATAAAAAACCTATCTATGTTTATTATACAATAGAGGAATATAATTTGACACATTGAGTTATTCAAATGCTAATCATAGTGGTTGTAATAAAGATATAAAATTAACATGTAGAATATATTATCTTCTGGGAAAGTCTCTTGTTTCTCGGTGTAATATGAATCAAAAAAATGTTTCACTCTTTTCTAATGAAGCTTAATGCATAGATACAAGTATATATTCCGATAAAAAATATTTATATGAATTACACATTACTATATTAAGAATTAAAATTCTAGAATTTCCATAAGAATTATGACTATTAAATTTTTGTAAACATCTTTAAAATTCATTTCAATCTTTTTATAAAAAACACATTGATGTAAGATGTCACTTTGTGAATGATCATTTTTATATGGGGGGCATTACTCATAAATTCATTAGTATAGAACATTAACTGGAAAACATTTGTACAATGTCACTAAATTATTTGAGAATAAACTTCACAAATCATGAATTAGGAATGATTAATTTGGGATAATTATTTTTGTAGTTTACCCACCATTTGAGGTTACCCACCATTAGAGTTTACTCACTATTAGAGATTACCCAACATTGGTGTTTACCCACCGTTTAAAGTAACCCTACATTATAAATGAACCACTATTAGAATTTAATTATCCATTAATAATTTTAATTTAATGATTATATTTTTATTTACTAATGAGTTAATTTTTTTCATATTTTCAAATCCCTAAATGATGTAAATTATACATTTTTTCAATATTCAACACTCTCTACCGCACGTATTACATTAGAACTTCACCCGAACCTTTCCTTTACTGAATGATAATATTCACCTGACCACATCTAAACCATCCATCATGTTCTAAATGGTTAGTGTGAAGGGAGAAGAAGTTCGGTATCATGAAGGGTTTTTGTATTTAATGAATCGTAGAGGAGAATCATGTCGACCTGCTGTATAGAAGAAAAACATAGATATTACAAATCGAATAATTGTACAATGGATAGATGTGAATGTTGGATGTTTGATATCGATAAGTTATTTTCTACTTAGAGTAAATTAGGATCACAGATTTATATATTAGTCCCAAATAAAGAAATTCCATTTAATCCTAGGTCAATGCATTAGTTTTAACAGAATGAGAAGATAGGGTTTTGGGATGATAAAGACTATGTTTAAAATATAATGAAAATGAAGATAATTCTTTATAATTATATTAATGGTCCTGATGTATTCTATTTTATCATGAAGGAGTCTCAACGTTTTATCAAGTAATGATAACCATGGATTCGGAAACATTTATATATGTGTATGCCTTAGTCGAGCTGTCTGGAGATGGGACCCTAAGTATACCTCATACAACAGAACATTATGATGATTTTCATTTGATGTTGAAGTTTTTTCATTACATGTTATTCATAATAAATTTATAATTTTTTACAATTATTTATAAATAATTTTATCTTCTATAACTTATGAAAATGTGAGATACAATAATTTTTTGTAGACATTTTATGGATCATATTATAGGAATGAGAAAAAAACATCTATATAAAAATCCATAATTTATCAAAAGATAATTTCTTCAAATCACGAGTAAAATGGTTTCGTTGATGGAGAAAATAAATTGATTTTAAATATTGTGGTTTTTTTGACAATTTTCATTTGAAAAAGAATGAAAATAAATTAGAACCCCTGAAAATGGCAATAAATTGAAAATGTTTTCATGATTTATGAGGATGTCAGTCATATTGATCACCCTTCATGTTTGAGGAATATTGTAGATCCTAGATTATATCCACATGAATTGGATGTGTACTCATATATGGAAGAAATTTTGGTTTGTAAGGCATGATGAGTATTATTTCTCAGTTGAGGAGGGTAGTGACCATGACTTACCTAAGATCCATCCTGCTATCACATGCGGTCTGGCTAATCTTCGTAGATCTCTCCCTATTAGAGATACCATTGTAATAGAAAGAAGATAAGAGTAACAAACTGAGTTTTATAGATGATTAAATTATAGGATCTGTTTAAAATAATCTTATTAAAATAGTGATGAATATATATAGGGTAATTGTTGTGATAACGAAAAAGAAGATAATGGTGATGAAGAAGAAAACGCAGATAATTATGGAATAATAAGAGATGGAAAAAATGAGAAGGAAAAGATATCAATGATTGAGATTATAAAGATGAGGGAAATATTGATGGAGATTGTAGTGATAGTTGTTCAGAAAATTATTTTCTTGATGGCCATAGAGGTTATAGGGATTTTGAGAAGCCTTAGAAAGTTATTTCTTCTCGTGGATGGTCAGTTGTTTCTAGTTCCACATAGAGAATGATCATTGATGAAGATTTTGATATTGATGTTATTCCTTTTATTATTGATTCCCTATGAATTTTTATTCACCATGATTACCTAGTTAATAGAGATTTTTAACCATGTCGACCATTAATCAATTGATAAAATAGATGATCTACATATTTTTGAAGAACATATAGATATTGAGCTTAAAATTTATGATCCTTATTTTTTGATACTTATGGTTTATATTATATTAGGTTTTGGAATTTATCTCATGATTAAAGGTATAGGTATCCATATTATGTGAGTCACGTCTTGGACTACAGTGATATGGATGATTATACTAATAAACCAAATCATGGTGGACCTTCTAGTCTAGGTTGAGTATAGATGCATCCTAAGGGATCAATTCTAGAACTTATTGATGTTGCTGGTGTGGAACAATGATTATAATCTGATATTCGTATCATAACTGAGCCAACACAGGCTATTTTTCCACATTGTATTTCTTCTATGTTCATTTACAGTGTATCCTTAGCCGACATGGAGTCCCTTAGAAAGAGGATTTATTTTTAATTTTGAGTGTTTTGGAAATATCAAGATCCTTCAAACACTATTCATAGCAAGAATTATGCATTATAATTTTTTTATCTTATGATACACCAAATCCTGCCAAAGAAGATGCAGCAAATCCCAGGAGTGGATATATAAAACAAAATACTTCCCAGTGAGTTAAAATCTTTTATATAATTGATGGAGGAGATGTAGAAATATTTTTATACTATAATGGATTCCTAACTATATTGGATGGATTCATTTCATTCTTTTCCTTTTACATCCAGTGCTCAACTATCCACTAATTCCTTATATGTTGAGATGATCCAATCTATTGTTAAGGAGGAGCTTCGAGCATTGTCAGGAGTTTTTCTTGATATTCCTAATAAGATTATGATGCAGATTAGGTATAATAGTGATCATATATATAAAATAGTTAGTAACTTCCACAATCAAGTAATAATTTCTTAAGAGACTATAAAATAGTAAATAATGAATTATCTATTGGGGATCTACAGTATGAATGATCTCACATATAAATTCATGTTCCATTATGAGAACATTAGGTTGCGTCTAGTTTCAAAATAATTCATGGAATATTCCAATCAGATTCAAGTGATGACCTATGTGATCATGTTGTTTATAGAGGAGAAAAAGGAATTTTTCTGTTCCTTGTAAGGGAAACGAAATATAACAATGGACATAATCAATATGATGAAACCGTTTATCCATGTTTATAGAACCAATGTAGTGAATATGGATTCCCTTATAAGAATTATCATATCACTCCTCTAGCCAATGATTTAGTTATTTTTAGATATGTTGTCACTCAATATTCAAATGAACCTTTACTTGCCAGTCTCATCCATTTAGTTTGTATCCTAGAGAAACTATGTAGTATATTTGTAATATAAATAATAATGATCCTTATTCTCTATATAGGGTCTATATGGCCTTATCCACGACAACATCTACCAATGCTACAGTTTTAGCTGCTTCTAAAATAGAAAAATAACCTCTTGTTCCTACCACTCATGCTGAGAAATGTTGAGATTTAAAATTAATATTTTATAGAGGATTACTTGTGAAGTTTGTATAATATACTTTTTAATTAACAATGATTAATTTAATCCATTTTATAATATCAATTCTCATTTACCTTTTATCTCTTTTTATTTATAATTTTTTTTCTCATTTTGATATTTCCAAATAGGGAACGATGAACATTGAAATTATTGATTTTTTTACATTTATGGTATCATTCAATAACATCCACAATTTTTTTATTGATACCATACCATAGATTCCATATATATTTAATTTATTCCAATTATAACACCCCTATCATTTATGGGTATATACTTTTATGTATATGATATTTTCTCGTACCATACCTTTAACAAGTATTTGATATTTTTTTATTTAATGTAATCCATTTTAATTACTTTATTATATTTATTAAAAGTGTTATCTGTTATGATCAAACACTCACATTATCCTTTTAATTGATTATGATTATATAATTTAAGGAAATTCATATTCTATATATTGTTTAAAAAATTCCATGATATTTGATCATGAAGAAGTTAGATATTGTTAGAACCGTTGTTTCAACAATCAAAAAAATATTTTCAATTATGTTTTTAATGATTTTATTGATTTAGGAAATCATTTTATAAAATAATTTAGTTTGGAGAGAATTTTTCTATTTATGGAAACGACTCACTATTGAATATGAGTCTTCTCTAAAAAAGACACATAGGTGGAAACGAGTCTTCATGAGAGTTTAACTACTATTATGGAGTATTCACCAATATGAATGTATCACTCCTAGAAAAGTGTCACCCCAAAAATTTACCTACTATAAAGGTGATGTCACCATCAAACATCACCTTCAAATGAATATGACTTATCATTAGACTAGTCACTATTAAACCTACTAAAAAACACGAATTTAGAGATGTTATTGGAAATCGTTGTAATTTTTTATTAAGCAATGTTATCAAGAAATGTGGAAATATTAAACATGGTTCCAGAAAACAACACTAAATTATAGAAACTTCATGAACAAGTCACAAATTTAGTGATGATTCCTTGACGATCTCTCAAATTTAGGGAAGATTCATGAAAAACATCCTTAATTTAGCGATGTTTCTAGAAAAACTTTTCTAATTTAGTGAGAAATTGTGGAAAAAATCACTAAATTAAAGGTTCTTTGGGAAAAATGTTCCTAAATTAGTGACACTTCCTAAAAATCATCATAAAATTAGCAACACATCGTGGAAAACGTTTCTAAATTAGGGACTCATCCTAAAATATGTCACTAAATTAGCAATTATTCATGAATAATGTCATTATATTAGTGACACGTCTGGAAAAATATTGGTAAATTATAATCAGATAGTGGAAAACCTTGCTAAATTAGTGATGCTTCTTGGCAAACGTCACAAGATTCTTGACATTTTCCAGAAATGCCTCTAAGAATATATTTATATATATATATTTGTCATTTACCTGTATTGATGTAATATATATATATATATATATATATATATATTAATATATATAAACATAAACACATATATATAAACATATTATATTAATTAATATATATATATATAGAAACAAACAAATAGAAATTTAAAATATATTAATATATATATTAATATATATATATAAACACACACACACATATATATATATATATATTAATTTATGTAACGTTTTTAAGAAAAAATTTCAAATTTGGTGACATTATTACTATTATTTTAAAACATGGTAAATTATATATATACATATTTAAAATTAAAATTGTAATTATATAAAAACACAAATAAAGTCACACACACACACACACATATATATATTATAAACACACTCATATATATAATATAAACATAAAATATAGACATATATTTATATAATATAACATATAAATATATATAAACATATTTTTACAAAAAACAGAAAATATAAACATACTTATACATTTATATTAAAATATGTATATTAATAAATATATATATTATAATTTTTTTATTAACTATTTATTTATATATAGAGAGCATTACATAATTAAATAATTTTAAATTAGTCACATTTTTAAGAACAGATTCATATTTTAATGACATTTTTACCAGAATTTTAAAACATCACATAATATATATATATATATATATTTATAGTTATAATTATATATAGGTTCAAATTCATATATAATTATATATATATTTATACACAAACACACACACATATACAAACATAATATATATATATATATATATAATATATAACCATAAAATATAAACATATATAAATATTATAATATAAACATATATATGCATATATGAACATAAAATATATAAATATATAAACAAATAAATAAAATACTAATTTATTAAATATTTAAGAATACCTATCTATATATTAATAAAATAATACAATAACTAATGTAATCTAAATGAGTTTGGTTGGCAATTTTGACAGTTCGTAGGATAGAGGTCAGTGATTATTATCCTATTAGGTGAGGTGTTTGTTCTTTTAATGCATGGTGGGGAGTGAGTTGGGTGTGGTAGGGAATATGATGGGAAGGTGTGCACATGGTATGAGGAATAAGATAGAGGGACCATGGTTTGAATAAGAGGGGAAGGCATCGGGCATGGGCCATGGGTGGGTAGGGAAGAACTCAGTATGAGGAACAATATTGAGATTTTATAGGCTTGGTAGAAGTGGGATGAGATCCAGATTATGAGAGGTCATGGTAGTATGGGAGTAAAAATAGAAGTGTGTGGTTGGTAAGTAGGGTTTGGGATTTATTTTTTCATCATTTTAAAAAAAATATAAAATAAATTTAAAAATAAATAGAAATATATGAAATTCAAAAAAAGAGTTTACCATAATTTTAAAAAAGGTCTGTAAAGGGTGACTTATTTATAGATTTTTATTATGGAAATCCAAAAATTTGGTGTCTCTTAATACAAACACTTATAAGTATCACTAATTTTTCAACGGTTATTTTCATACTTTTCTAAATAATGTTGTAAAATGAGGTATCACTAAATAGAGACGTTTAGAAATGTCACCAAATTAGCAACCCCTATTCTAGATAACTTTCTGATAAATGATGTAAAATGAATTAGTGATGTTTATAAAAGTCACAAATTGATTTTTTTTGTGTCAGACGATTCATCATTGAGAGAAGTTACCATTGATATGAGTAACCACTTAATAGGAGTCACCACCAGTTGTGACCTACTCTCATATAACACACCACCATCTAAACTCGCTATTGGCCTAACTCACATTCAGATATGAATCTTCATCAGAAATTTCTAATTTATTTATTCTATGACATTTAAATTAAATTATTATAACATATATATTATCAAATATAATTTAAACTATTACTTTAATAATACTTCTTAATTAATTGTATGATACTTTAAATATCATGTAAGATCTAAGTATGGGGACACAAGATACCCATATGATTGTTTCTCAAATGGTCTCTCAATTCTACAGTGTTATATATTAAATAATGTAACCCTCATTTTTATGATGCATGCATGTTCATATAATGTGAACACGTGATCATGCATGACACTAATAAAAAATATTTACATGAAGCATTCTTTCCTACATACTACTATGAATGAGTGGATATTTCAGAACAAATGAATCCATTTAATCTGTCTGCACAAAAAGGGATTATGATATGCTATTTTAATTTTTTTAGAGAAATAACATGATCTCATCTCCAATATACATATGAGTAGTCTTAAAATTCAGAGAAAATCATACACATAATCTTCATCTTTTGTACATATTTAAAACATCTATTTCTATTTTTTTCAATTACATTTGAGAATTTTGTGGTTTACCTATATTATTGAATTCACAATCTCTTATTCCCAATAACTAAAATATACAATATATATTCTTAAATATATTTAAATTTTTTACCCATGTTGTTATGGAAGTGTTCCTTGTGTACCCTATTTTGTTTTACTTCCATTATTACCATGGATGATTCCAATAAGTAGTCTGGATTCATGGTATGTTGTTGTATTTACCCAATATAGATTTTGAAGAAATTTTATATTCTACCATATTGTTAGAGGATAGTGATATTCATGTCGTGTGGATTAGGTCTTCACATGAGGAATGATACCTTGTTTTATTTTCACTATGTGTTTTTTCATTTTAATGAATAAAATATATATTTTTTAATTTTTACAAAAAACCATTAATTTTAATATTAATCTTAACTTCAATTTATATGAGTATTTGATTATTTAAAATTATTTCTAATTTTATAATAGTTTTCATGTTATTTTTACTAAACACTTTTCATGATTTGATGAACCTATTAAAGGAGAAGAAAAGATATTGATTAGAATTTTTTTGTTAAATGAGATCTTTTATTTTTGAATTTAGAGATTTAATTTATACATGATCTTTAAATAAATTTTTATTGGGTTCTAAATTCACCCCCTTCAAAAGATACTAACTCTAACAACCAATTTTTTTAAACAAAACATATTACACTTTTTTTTAAATATAAATTCACTCAACTATAATTTTTTTCTCGACCTTTTTATTATATAACCATGGATGGAATATTGATATTCATACCCTATATATTTTTTTAGAACACCACATTATTAGGTTTTCCTTTCCCCATGTTTTAAGGATTAGTAAAATTTATAGGATATCAAGAAGAGAGTTTCAGGGAGTTGAATTATGGAAGAAATATTATGGATTATGTAGGCTATGATGTTATTATTCAATATAATAATGCATTCAGTTTAATGGTTATTGGAATATTTGTAAGCTATATTAAAATATTCATTTTATTAATGTATTATTTCATTTATGTTTTTCTTTAGTTTGTATATTTTGTATTATAGGAAGTTTGGTTATCTTATTTATTTATTTAGAAAACCATATTGAAATACCTATGGAAAATAATAAGGTACAATCCAATTAAAAAAACGACATAAAAATATGGTATGGTATAGATTATATGGTTTTATATGTATTATATTCATATCTGGTTACAAAAAGTGGATTTGGTTGTGGCATAGATGCATCATGGTGTAATATTTCTTAAAATAGTTTGTCCACTATATCTCATAAATCATTCTACAACATGGTGAATGATCCCTTAACGTGTATCTATATTGAAACATCCATTAGATAATATTTTCTTAATTAGATTTTCTTTACAATCTGAAATGAAATATTATTTATATTAAGATAATTAGTTTATGTTGAATTAGAAAATCAACCCTAATGGATAATTGATTGATCCAAGAATTAATTATGATGAACATTATGATAATTTATGTTTTTGAAAGTGTAATACATTTTGAGGATGAGGTTTCATAATTCCATTATAATTTAAATATTGGTCAAACTTTATTAAATTTTTTATAAAAATGGATAGAGAATTGTAAATTCTTTTTAACATTTTATATAATTGAAAATGAAATTATTTTTTCAAAAATAAACCTAATATGATATAAAATTTACTGCATACCATTATATATATTATAAACTATTTTATATGTAATTAGCTTAACTTTTACATGATAAAAAATGAACTATGGAATGATAAAAAATCAATCAATTATTTCCTAGTATAACATTTATCATTCATTTGGGGCTTTTTTTATCATCATACTACTAAATAAAGTATTAATGTGATGGAAATTTTTTTTCCAAATATCATGTGCTTGGAAGAAGATACATTTCTATTAAATTTATTTATTTGGAAATCGAGGCAGACCAATGATGGTATGTCATTAATAATTGACTAAAAATATATGAATTTTACTATAAGCGATGGGATGTTTTCAATAAAGTGTTTATTTTAATGTATTTTTCTCATAATATTTTCATGAAGATGAATATAGAATTCATGGAGATAAAAAATGGGGATGAATCTATAGGCACATAAAATGAAATATTCACAATGATTTCATGGTATTTATCACATTTATCTATGATCATGAGAGTATAATAAATAATTTCCATACTGTCATAAATATGATTCATTTAATTGAATTGGACATAAGATCCTTTGGAAGTGATGGAGTTGTTTTTTAGTGTGCACTATAAGTGGAAAAAAAATCCAACACAGATATTTATATATATTAAGAAAATAAATTTAGAATATCATGGATTCTCTAATGGAAATTCCCCAGGGAAGGAAAATACCACTTTAAATTTGATGAAATTTTTTGAGGAATCACCCTGGTAATTTCCATTAATGAATAAGGACGTGTTTCAAGTGTGGTAGTACATTCTATAAATATTGTTATTATAATAAGTATATGAATATACAATGAAATATAAATTTGGAATAGAATTTCCACCTAATTCAACTCTCTTAATTAAATACATTCAATTCATATAATTCATGTATTATTCGAATAAATTCTATAACCACTGTGTTAATGAACAGAATATGATCCATCATCCTCTTATATTAATGGAGTGTGGATGGTTGAATAATTTAACAAAAAATAGAGATGTATCATGATACCTATGTGTTTTTGGTATATATATAATTAATTAAATGTATGTGGATATTTTAATTCATGTATAATACTAACAAATCATTGATATTAAAATTAGAAAAAAACACTTATTTTATAATAAATCAATCTATTGAATTGGTGTCCATTTCAATATTTCAGGGATTTTAGTTATTTTAAGTCACATTATAATCCTTATAGATAAATTTCCCGGGATTTTAAAAATATATTAATTACCCTTACATAGAAACAAATTAATTTATATAAGAAATGACACTATATATATATTTTACATATAACATTTTATCAATGAGAAGATAACATTTATATTTCATAGACTAATAATTATAATATAATATTATTGATACCCAATCATGGTGGATGATTATCTCAAATGATTTGATAACCCCCTATGTAATGATATGTCAATTATGATGGAATTAATTCAGTATCCCGCACATACACATGACACTATGGTTGAAAATTATTTATAAATAATCAATAAAGTTATGACTACAGTTAGAGAATATTTATGTTTTTCACGTTGGTAGGGGATAATTAAATTTCAAGGATGAAATTTATTTATGGGTTATAATGAAATGAGATAATTTTTGGGTCCCTAAATATTTTGTAAATTATGTCACATGCTACATCGAATATAAAAAAATTGTAAAAGGAAATTATTAATAATCCTATAAATTTAACAAAAAAGGTAAAACAACAATAGGTATAACATTTAGAATGTAAATAATATATATTATTTAATATTTAAATTGTTATTTTCAATATATAATGTTTTGATTATATTATATATTTTAATTTGAGATTTTATTTACAAAAATTACAATTTGAATTTGATAATTTAATTTTTTTCACTTGATTAAACCAAAAATAACATAATATCTATATCGAGAATTTTATAAATTTATTGGTTTAATGTGACTAGTTTAATTTGTAATTTAAATAATATGACCACATTAATATGAGTAAAAATATTTTAGAACCTTTTTCTTATATGATTACATATTATAATTTAAAATAAACTATATTAAAATACTATATCAAATATATAAAATCACTCTCAATATTTTGAAAATTAATCTTCGATTTTGTGAAATCCATTTTTGGAATATTTTAAATTAATCATTATAACATGATTTTTTTAAATTATAATTATTTATATAAAAATTGAATGAAAATAACTAGTTAAAATCCATCAAAAAAGTGAATTTCATAATTTAATTTTTATAGTAAATCAATTTTCATAAAAATACACTTTTTCAAAATAAATGACACATATGCCAATATGAAAATAATTTATCAAACTATATAATGAAGATTTGATTAAAAAATCATATATTGAAGGTAACAATTTCAATAATATTAAAAAAAAATTAATTTCATTATTAGGAAAAAAATTTATATTACTATGTTGAATCATAATTGTAATGATAATAATGGTAGATTTACTTTAAAATTAATATTTAATTTTTTCATGAAATCCAAATAAATTTAATTAAACATAAATAATTTAAATAATTAATCTAATATGACATATAGATAATGGAATAAACATTTTAACTCTCATTTTTTTGGTAATCAAAGAAAAATAATATTAAGAATCCACAATGGTTAAAATGCATATTTTTATTAATTTTTTATACGCATTATCTAGTTTAATTTTTATATTAAATTTATAGTATTCAAAAATTTAATTGGAATAAATTATTTTCATATTTATTTATAAGATATTTAAATTTTCTTTATATGGTTTGTGTTATTTATTTAAAAATTTATAAAATCTCTTTTTATAACTAGTTACCTGGATTAGAAGTAAATGGGTAACATATAAAATAATAATTGAAGAATCCCATTTAATATTTATAATAATGGTGAAAAAAATTGGTTGATACATTCATGACCTAAAAATTAACCAAAATCAATTATTTTTAATTATTAGATATAATTACTCAGGATTAGTGAAATGGGATTTTTAAAATATAATTTGTCTTTCCGAAGGTAACATTTTCCTCCCTCAAAAAGGGGATCACATAAAACCTTTCAAAAAACACACATCTATCAAATTAACACTTCAAATTAGGAAATTATAATCTCACTATTACCAGATAAGTTAATCATAATCCCCTTATCAATCATTCTTTTACTATTCCCTTAAATTTCAATGGAACACCAGAGAACAACTCCATAATATAATGAAAGTATAATCACATCCATATGTTTTTCATCTTTATCATACAATCCCTAAAAACCTATCTCCACAATTATATTAAAAATTCAATTTATAAGTATATAAAAATTTGTTTATAATAATTTTACATCCCTTGGTTGTATATTTACATCCAATTTAAGAAACAACTGAATTATAATCATCTATGTTTTAGAACTACCGCCTTCACCGAGAATAGTTTTTTCTTCTAATTTTATATCATTATCAGAAAACAATAATATACATCTAAAAAATATATTAATAAAATAATATCATTATTTTATGATAATATGTCAATAGAAACACCTACTTAACTATAACCACTAATTGAGATAAACTTTGTCCATTTTTTGGTCGGTTTAACCACCTATATCATTTTGGGTCAGTTTAACCACTTACAAGAATGATGATATAAAAAATTATTATGGAGGAAACTAGGAAGATGAAAACTAACATTATTTTAATATAATAATAAATTTATTTTTTAATATGGTTTTGAAAAATTAAATTAATAATTTTAAATATTATTAAAGTACTGTTTCTATTCCCAAAAAGTCGTTTAAATAGGTCAACACTAATACCATGTTAATAATGTGAACTAAAAAACATATGGAAAGATAAAATAACTTTAAAAATCAATATCTGATTTCTATTATTGAGTATCAAAATATATTTTTCTGAGTAATATTTTGTTAAATTATTATTAATGACATCATCATTTTAAAACACGTACAAAAATATATAGTTATTAACACTCTATTGTCACAACACACTATAACTTATTAACTCACTCATGATAAAAAAATTTAATAAGGATTATAAAAATGAAATATTTATGACTAATGTTTTGAAATATTATATAATGTTATTTATTATTGTTTTATAGGCTGCAAGTGTGTTATCTATTATGTTGGAAAATAATAAAGGGATGTTCATCTAAATTATAATTTAGTATATATATACTAATTTTATTTATGTTGTGTGTGAACTAACTATATGATATATTATACCATTCATTAGTTCATTATTCTTAATATTATATATTAAATTTCATAGGAATTAACCTTTATTTTTATGATTTAATGGTTAATCAATCCATAATTAATTATTTAAAACATCCATAAAATAATATAGATCACTAAAATGTGATATGAAATATTTTAAATTTTTACAATAATTAATTATAAAGACTCTATAATTTAATATATTATGGGGTAAATTTTTAAAACATCAAAATTTATTTACATATTTTTCAATTTAATGTTTTAAAAATAGATATTCAGTTTTTCTTCATCGATGTTATATGAAAATATTTTAAAGGGATTTATATCATTTCACAATAAATTTATTTATCATCCACCATACAATTTATTTTGATAAAAAATATTTCTTTTTTTGGTTTCCATTAAAAATGATTCTTATAAAATTGATTGCTTTAATATTATTTGGCTTCTCTTTTGACATTTATTTTTTCATTTTACAATATTCTATTATTATATATAAATTTAAATAACTTTTTTCAATGTATTATAAAAAAATATTAGCCATTATTTATTTTGATGTATTTTTTATTTGGAAAATTTTATAATAAGGTTCTCAAAAATTTCCACATTCTCTTCATATAAATTTTTATCTGAATGTAATTTTCACTTCTATTCAATATTTTGTCTTATAAAAACTAATTTTTATTTAGCTATCTTTACAGTGAGATGTTTCCCTTTTATGATGTGTTGTTTTAATCCACCATTATATAATAATATCATATGGTATATTTTAAAAAAATTTGTTTTTTATATTTTATGATTTCTGGAATTCATGTTTCATGAAGATTTTAATGTTTTAAGAAAACCCAATCCTTTTACATGGATTCTTCATGGGATTATATTCTTCTCCTATAGAACACATATACATGAATAATAATGTTAGTGGTAAATTATTACCCACTATTGCATTGGGTATGGATTTAAATTTATTTAGTAGTGGATGTTATGAAATATAATTTTATGCTTCTACATTATGAAGCATTAAGGATCTTTTGTTTATAATATTATTATTGGTATTTTTTCAAAACATGATGTGTGTTATTTTTAGTTGTCACATTAATATTGGTCTTCTTGTAGGTTCTCAACATGAAGGGAAGTAATTTTATTTGTTCACAATTCAATAATATCCATATGAATGTGTATTTTTTATAATTATATAATGTCATGGAATGTGAGGCACATGTCAGTGCCCTAATCTAGATAGTAACATGATGAAAGGAGCTCCTCCCCATATTCTAGAGGATGTTGACTAACACCAATCATCGAATATATATATATATATATATATATATACAAACATAAATATATATATATATCATGGGGAGACGACACCTTCCTTATCCAAGTATCACAATAGTAGATATCAATAAATTATAGACATGAAATAATAAAAAAATAACCAGTATAATACCATAATAAATAATTTCCAACATCACATGATAATTTGAAATTATAAAAACAATATGCAAACCAATTTAGTAAAAATTCAATGTCATATCAATGTTAGGTGTCAAATGAAATCCCAAAATAATGAAACTGATAAATCCAAAGAGGGTACTTAAATCTTTTCTAGTTCCATTATTCATGCATCATCCAATATCCAAACTCAACCATCTAAAATAGGGCTCATACTATTATCTGGTACAGAAAACATAAAGTCTATTCAACTACCTATTAGGAAACCCAATTAGGGTGGGAGTACAACACAATAGGCCACTTCCTATAGAGTCTAAAACAATATAATGTCTATAATAGTGTATTAGATATATACTGAATAATGTACAAAAGATTAAGTGAATAGTTTTTACATTAAATAATAATTTAATTAACAATATCAATTTATTGGTTCATGATGAGACATGAACAATCTTTTCCTACTTCAATATGTGATAGTGTCCAAACCATCCACAAGGGACATCAAATTAAATTCAATCACGGGGTTCCATTAACCGTATAATTCCTATATAACATTTATACAACAGAGAACTAGAGTTGTAGTCTAGAGTCTCATGGCTATTTGGGACAAGATTCCATGTCCCACAACTATGTGATCAAATGAAATTCATCTATATATCGGGGTCTAATGGTGGATTTCGGACACCTCATGAGTAATTGGAGTAACAGTCCTTATCCCCAAATTCATTCAAAATTATCACATATCATGGTTCCATGTTAAAAAACCATTTATCATCAATTACCATAATTCATTAATAAAAAATCATGAATTCAATTATCAACCAATTTCATAAATTCAATTATCAACTAAATTAATAACACCATTAATCACCAGTATTCTGAATCACCACAAAACAAAATTTGTTGTGGAATGATTGAAATCAAAACCACAAATAATATCATGTAATAATATATATAATTAAGTCCAATGTAACTATATCTATCAAAACAAGAATATAAACCATCCCTAATAGAGGAAAAAAATACATTCTCAAGAGGAACGATTTATAGGGTAGAGAGGGAAAAACATGAATTAAATATCATACTATAGAAGAGATAAATCTTTATTTGGATAATCAATTCATAATGGAATGTTTTGGAGAATCATTATAATCCTCCTTGGAGCCTACACAAATAATTGAACTAATTTTAGGTCGATCAAAGGTGAATACTGATAAAACCTGGGGGTTTGCGAATTATAAATAAAATTTTGAGGGATATAAAACCAATATGAATTGATTCATGTGATGAGGCACACCATTCTCCAAACAATGATCTTTGACAATGTAAATCTACCTAAGGCATCAATTGTTACACCATGGTGGGTATAAATTTTGAAAAAACGTGCACCAACCATGAAAACCCACACTATGAGATGGTGCATGGTTCGTGGAGGGTTGGAACATTATTTTTCCAACCTGTGTGCCAAACAAGTGCCACTTCTTGTTCCCTAAAAATAAGGCAGAAACGTTCTGGGGAATGCTACAAGGTTATCCCTAAACATACACCAATTGTAAAAAACCACATAAGAAATATATATTCTATAATTTCATATGAAAGAACCTAAAAAACAACCAATATATACCATATAATCATATAAATGTAACTGAAAAATATCATGTTACATCTCCATAAAGGTAACTATCTTACAATCCCCCAACCTTATAATTGATCATCCATGATATGTACTCCCAAAAATCACTAACATAATGAGGAAAAAAGGTTAGGCCACTATGACTATATATCTACTTCTATCTCACATTTTTTCTCTTGAACTCTTCCATACTTCCACAGTTTTGGAAATATAATCATGGTATTTCCCCCATAGAAATAAAGCAATGCGATCCATTACATGAATCAAATTCTCCTTGGTGGACACATCCTCCTCAAGAACAATGTCATCAATATTGATCACATGAGAATGGTTCGACTAATAATGGCGATGACATGACACATGAAAAAAAACATTCATGTTATTAGAACTATATGGAAGAGAACAACTATAAGCCACTAGCCTGATTCAATCCACAATCAAAAAAATTACACACACTTGGGTGCTAAATTTCCCTGCATTTAACTCACATGGGTACCCAATCTGTTAAACTCCCGAATAAACATACGATTTCACACTATGAACTCAACTTGTTTAGAATGTCGATGTCAATATTAAATATTATTATTCTGAGATACATATAAAAATTTATAAATTATTTAAAAAAGTTATGATATATCATACATGAGACTCAGTCTAAACTAATCAGTATCACCTTCTCAAATCAAGAATATGGTTGATGAGAATAGCCTATAATAATGTTCCTTTTATGGATCCATAGGAATGTTCACCTGATAAATATTGAAACAAGTGAACTCAATGAGCTCTAATTTCATATCCCGTGACCCACCAATGTCTAAGGTGAATTTCCATATAATTTTCTCACATAAATGTGTTGTAAATTAATAATTCCCATATGTTTGTTAGTGGAAATCCATATTCAAAAGTAACTACATACTCAAGACATTCAACTAAAATTTCTAGAAAAATAAACTGAAAATTCTGTCCTGGAATGAAAATATACTTCACTGCAATACGTGTAGATGGGTTATCTCTTGAATTTACATGTCTTGTAACTAATCCACTGTTTATATCTTCATGATAGTAAATAAACATTCTATTTTCCTCAATCATTCTACAATCACCAATATATATTGATAATTATATGGTTTCCTAATAATACCCACCACAATGTCCACGGTAATGTAATCCCACTTCAATTCGAAAATTGCCAATTAAATTAGAATAACAATAGTTCATAGAATCTTAGCCTTCACATTTAGACACATGTTAAATCATGTCATATATCCTACTATTTACTTATTCATTCTTAGAAACTAATAATATCAACATAGTTCATGGTACCGTACGTTAAAACTAGGATCAACCCCCACATCAAGTCATGAATCTCAAACATCAAATCTTCTCCCATTCCATAGTCAAAAAAACATTGTTCCAGAAATCAATTATCTCAAACTATTCTATTGTGGAATTAGAAGGTGAATCCAAACCTTTATGGATCTCCCTCAAGTACAAATACTTCATATCATCAAATTGAATATCTGTATTCTAGTTTAAATGGGTTAAATCCACTATAAATGATTTAGGGTTCATCTTCCCATGGCCTTATAAAATAAAAAAATGAATCTAATTCAGAAATATCAGCATTTTCTACTTAGTAATAGACTAATAAACATCCCGAGTCTATGTTTTTTTGCTTAAAAATTCAGAAACAATTTTTCCCATTCCATGTGTCTATGCTATCTCAAAATCAAAAGACATCAAATAATCAACCTACCCCAACTACAAATGATTCAAATCCAACTATGAAATTATATAAATTAGTATTTTATAGTAAATTTACACATTTATTTACCTCCAATTTGATAATCCCACTAATAAATTGAGGCACAATCTAGCACAACTAACTCGAAATCATTCGCATGTTACTTATGTTCATTTGGCCTTAACATTCGTGCACCGTGTAGCCTAAATAGATCTATCTTCATCAACACTACAATATTTCCAATCTATGTTGCATTTCTAAAATGGAATATTCTTAAATTGTCTCATGTACGATTAAAATTGGTATAAATTTCATTTGATTCTACAACTTCTTTAAAGAAAACTCCCATGCTCCAAACCATTCAATATTGATTCTATTCTTAGTGAATCCTCAAATTGGTTATTTAGTGGGGGGAAAATGTAATGGTTAAAACTCTAATAATAACCCTCAAAACACATAAATATTTGGATTTGGAAAACATTATTTGGATGCTATAAATAAACCACTACGGAAACATTCTTTTTGACACCTACGCACCATCATGTAAGATGGTGTGACCAATGAAATTTTCCTGGTCGATCAAAAATTATATCATAAAAAAAACTGTGTATAGTTTTTTCTCTCTATGTTTACTATGTATAATTTCAATATGTTGAACATCATCATCATGATTTTCAGAGTGAACAATGATGTAATTCAGAAAACAACCACAAATTAAGCCATGTACATGTGGGTTATTCAGTTCATTATGTACATAAAAATACCATGTGTGTTCATAATCTTAAATTGAATCATTATGAAATCATATAGGAAATACCATATTATAAAATTTATCCAATGGTATATCATAATGGATAAATCAAAACCCATGATACATTAATCTTAAGTCAATATTTAAAACAAAAAAGCTCCTCTCAAGTGGTCAATGAGATCGTCAATATACAGAAGAGGATACCCATTCTTCACTATAATCTAATAAAAATTCTTTTAACCAGTATATAAATGCATGATACTATAATCCTTCATTGAAAAAATTAATAAAAACACCAATTTTATGTTCATGTATAGATAAATCCCTTATCTGTAAAATCTTTCAGTTGATTTTTATGTTCTTGAATCTTTATTCATGCCATAAAATATGGTGTAATTGAGACCATATCAACTTCTGAACTTAGATCAATTGTAAACTCAATATCCCTCTCATTTGGTAGCCCCGAGATTTCCTCTAAACGCACATAATTGGAAGAATTTTCCACTAGTGGAAAAAAATAATTCTTCACAACCCCATAATCCATCAAAAGACATGAAACTTGGGTGATTAACACCCCTAGTTGATGGCGTACTAGCCCTACACTACCTTCCATTATATTTCACTCGCCATGGTGAAAATAAAAATTACCCTTAGGAGATCAAAACATAAATCTCTTATGGTAACAATAATTATTGTCATGGTGCTCTACAAAACAATACATTCCAATAATCTAGTCAAAGACCAAAAAATAAATAATTTAAAGATCCCAATGTATATAATATTATTCAACCTTGGGATATAAACCCTTACACCCTTGACTGTTACCCCAACTATGTGATGATCAACAAAAATCCACTCAAAAACTTATCTATAAGAATCAAACTATTCGAAAATATTAAATATATAAAATCATTATTGAATACAATATAAAATAAGGAACAAGAAATTATTGAATCTAAATGAATAGTCACTTTAACTATCGATGGTCCAGTCTCGCAATCCTCCAATGGTGGTAAAACTAAAATTAAATGTCCTCTACCTCTTCATCGTGTTATAGTTTTAGTACCTTGTGCTAACCTATTTTCTGGTATGGGAGATCATTATGTGAAGTACCACATCCATAGCACTGTCTTCAATATCTAAAAGAACACTAGCTTCCCAAATCATATGCGGTATAAGTCCACCATCCAATACTCTAAATCTTAATGGAACAACATTCATTAACCATTAGTCGAGGGTTTCTACAATACCTCTATATTTGACCCATCCTATCACAACCTCAACACTCTACTGGTAATTGGGGACACTAGATATTAATGTTTCAAATCCTACCACAATGTTTCAATATATTGGGTTCTACTCTATGTGGCCGACACATCTTCCTGGACACTTTGTTTTTCATCTCCCTAGTTGATGTTATCAGAGAAAAACTCCCTTCTCGTGTAAGATACACCTTTTATATATATAGATGAATAAAATTTTATTACAATAGATGCCTCCTTCAGGTACACATTTGAAATGAGATACAGATTATCCTATTTAGAAAACATATCCAAGGAAAAAAATTAGGATGGGACATAATAACACATTTTTGTCAATATTGAAAATATTTTCCAATATAAGACTTCTCTCTTACAAAAAATCGAAACTAGAACTAAAAATTAGTTAAATATAAATTATAATTCATAATGTACATTATCCCCTAGTTCAACCACATAAACTCATCTTCCCTCTACTTCATCAATGTCTCTACTTAAATGTCTTCCAGGAACTTATAAGGAAAGTCTTAAAATTTAATATCCTTTAGTATCTCATTCCGAGTTAGGATTCCCTGCTAATGATTCTCTTGACCATGTAACATATAATGAACTATATTAACTATCTTATCAATAGGAGTTCTAAATGGTCAATGTTCCCCAGGATGAAATAAATCCACAAATCTACTACCTCTAGGCCAGCCTCTTTAGTGAGTGTTGGAGTGTTCGTCAATTGGAATACTCATGTCTGGAAAAACATATTTGGAACATATTTCCATAGGTTAAATTCCATGAAATATATATAGTGAGAAATTTTCTATAGAAACTTATATTTATATGCTTCATCGAGAAAAATTTTTCTTCTAGCTCCACAACAGGAGGAACATTTCTCAGAATGTCTTACAGTCTACCTATCAACGAGCATCTTCATGGGTGAAAATCTCTACAATTCATCACACTCACCCTACCACATGAAACATCATTATAACATATGAATCTATAACAATTCATATGTTTGGAAAAATGAAACATCATTACATATGTTTGAAAAAATGAAACATCATTATAACATTTTAAATAGTGTTACACACATGAATCCATAACAATTCATCACACTCACCCTACCACGTGGTCATAACCGATGAATTATCTCTACCCTCAACCATAACTTCATTGGATCAAAACTAACTAGAACAAAAACATTCATATTCCATTGTTTTCAAATATAAACCCATTTATTAATTTCAATTATCAAATTTAGAAATACTTCCATTTTTTAATGTCCCTATTATGAACATATTCATCTTAAATTACTCAAAAAATATAACAAATTAATTTTTATAACTCACAAAAAAACCTATTATTCCATGCATTCTGAAAATGGTGGTTGTGGGAAATATCCTTACTATCTATAATGATGCATGTATACCGCACTACTATTTTATACTAGGAAATGAGGAAAAAGATGAGAAAATTTCAGCAGTATAGAAAAAGTTCATCACCTGAGTTTAATTAACATTCTACTATGATAGCAAACTACAAGAACATCAATCCCACCATGGGTACATGGGTTTCCCCCCCAAAAATGGGAAATCTACTCACAATCATGATTCAATAACAAAGTCCCAACTCATCAATATATCATATGTACCTTTCAAAAAAAGGAATATGACATAAAATAAATGAAAAATAATCTGATAATAAGTTGTAACACCCCAACCTGGGTGCAATGTGATGCATCACAATTCTGTTGGTTGTGTTACTTAATGAACAAATACTTGTATACTAGAGTCTATCAACTAGTAGTGAGTGTCTAAAATATATAAATATTTATAATTGGGAGACTATACCATCATAATCAAAGAATCATTACTATAGAAATAAATAAAAAACCAATTGGTAATAAATAATTTCTTGATTAAAACCAAAACAAAAGTAGAACAATATCACATGATAATCCCAAAATAATAAATCAATATCAAAACAAATGTATTAAATATTAAATATATATATATATATCAAATGTCAAATTAAAATTAGAAATAAAAACATTGAAAATATCAAAAATGGAATTTTTTTTCTTTGATAGTTCCCTCATCCATGCTCTATCTCATATATCAAATGAACGGCCAATCATTGGTCTCTTTCCCTTATCTAATCCCACAAGCATGAGGAAAATTATGGTACCTATCAGGTATCCTGAGTTGGGTGTTAGTAAAACCCAATAGGCCACTGCCTATGGCGTCTAAAATAATATCCTCTCTATAACAGTGTATTTAGTTGTATAAGGAATAAATTCGAAAGATAACTTATTTTTTCTCACATTGTATTACTCTTTAATTAACAACATAAATTTTTATGTTCGTTATTACACACAAACCATCAATACCTACTTCATCTCGTATCTGAGAATGAACCATCCACAAGGGATACCTTATTTCATTCCATCATGAGTTTCCAATAATCAATTAAAACTAGCTTCACATTCAAATATTGGATTCCTATTGTAGCATTATAGAACCTCATTGGTATTTTGAGATGCAGTCCATATACCACATCTCAATGATCAGATGAAATAGGTATATATACTGTTGGAATATAATGATACTTTATCACCCCAAGGGTATTTTTTGTTGAATCCATTATACCATAACACACTCACAATTATCAAATCTTATGGTTCCATATTCACAACCAATTTATCAAACATTTTCATAATTCATTAATCATCTAATTTCATTTATTTAATAATCAACCAATTTCATAAATTCAATTATCAATCAATTTTATTTTCCCATTATTATCAAACTTTCATTATCACATTATGATCCCATTTCATAATGACATGGGATATAAATTAACCAATTGATAATAGACTTAAATTTCTTAATGTGTAAATATAAAATTCACAATTACAAAAAATATAATATCATTAAGACTATTGTATTTGAAAATCAGTCCACCCAACTCATAGTTAATGATGAGAATTATGAAAACCATAATCTGAAATTTTATGTGGAAGGATCTACATCAATATGGCATGGAATATCATGGACCAATTACCAATATAATGTTCTAATGGGACAAGATTAATTAAATACAAGATATAAACTATATATAATGTAGTAAATATCACCCCTATTCAAGAGGAAAAGAGATATGAGAGATATAGGAAACCAAACACAAAATAAATATCATAATCTAGAGGATATTATCCTTCTACATGATCTTTTATACATTAGATATTTTGTTTGAGGATCCATGGAATTCTACATGGAGGCTCCATTAATGAAGTAAATATTTTTTGGTTTAGCAGAAGAAAATGTGGATGAAAACTCTAGGTTTGAGAATTTTAAATAAAATTTCTGGTGAATAAAAATATGTGTGCATCGATTCCAATGATGAGGGGCATAGTTTTTTAAATAATAAAACATAATCATGGAACTCAATCAAATGAGTTCCTGATTTCTACTAGGGGTGGGAACTATTTGAAAAATTGTGTGCCAACCATGAAATCCCACTATGTTTTTGGTTGAAAGGATTAGGGATAGAGATTCCAAGGTTTTTACAATATATGTTACAACTATAGTCCACATCTGGTTCCTCCAAAATGGGGCACACAATTCCCTAGGTAAACCAGATGGTTTTTCCTAACCATGGTACAACAATGAGTATCCCCAATGGCTTCTTAATTTCACTAATTTCACCTTAAAAAACCTTAAATCAAAACCCAACCATGATATACCCAAACAAGTTTAAAATAATAATTGATAATGAGAATGATACATATCCAAAATCTTTGGTTTCATTCAAGTTCATTGTTTTATAACATAAAAAATTTCTATAATCCTAGGATTTAAATTATTGACAATAGTTTACAATCACAATATTCTACCATCATTTTTCATCAAATATGATTTTTTAAATTTTAGATCACATATACTTGAATTCTATTATATGATCAAATAAAATCATTCCATGTTTTTTTAATAATATATTACACCACATCCCATTTTTTATCATAATATTATGATTTTCCCTTGGTGAAATGTTCATATGTTATCCCATACTAAGTATTTGAGCTCTCTATGTTATTTTTATTTCTATTAAATAGGATATAAAAATATTTATAATTTTTTATATGTCTAAAATTGAGTATATAGGTGTCAAATAATGGATAATATACTATATATTAAGTTGTTTCTATAGCTAATTCCCAAGAATCTATGAAATTCATTCTTTTGATTATGTGACTTTTTCACGTTTTTTATCTTTAAATCATATGATTATGGTATTAGTTATGATATGTTTAACATTTATGAATATAAAAATCATCTGAAAATTGATTAAAATTATAATGTAAGATTATTAAAATTCGCAATATAACACATGGTTTAATCCTCAAATAAGGCATGCAACACATTATTTCCCTATGACAGTATCGATTAATACACCTCTGAAAGGTCTACGTTAATTATCATTAATGGTTCTAATATTTATAAATAACTAATAGGAATAAATCTATAAATACACAAGTTATATTATTTTCATGGTTTAAAAAATCTGTAGGAGTTACAATTATGTTATATAATATCTTTCACTTGTCCATTCCTAGAAGGTTTTGTTTGATCCAAGAAAGTTACAAAGTCTTATCTTCATATTAAAAATCCACTAAATATCCTCATTCGCGTTAAAAATTATATTGTTTTTAATTTAAAAATATTTATTTATATACATTATACATGATTATGCTTATCACTAGAAATCATGTGATCTAATTATGAATATTTTATTGTATATCGTTCACTGCCAAATTTCCTTATGTATAATTATTCACATAATATATATATAATAATACATTTTTACATAATCTAAAATTATAAATATACATTAATTTTTAATATATCATAAATAGAATAAAAAACTAATCAAAATGATATATAGTATTCATTTTTCTCAAAAACTAGTATATCCATCGATCACATTTTGTTTGTTAAGGATGTTGGACTTATTGGCAGCCATGTGTTGAGAACTATTATCCTGGTTCTATGTATACCTGTAACTAGAATATAGTATCCATTTATGAAAAAAAATTAATTTTTTGCATAACCATTAATGGTTCACGAAATAATAGAAAAAATTTATTTTATGGCCATCATTTATTCAAAAATATTATATTAAAAAACAAAAGTTATATATAAATAAATTCAAAATGACTTATTAATATTTAAACATTCTAAAAATAAAAATTAGTCTTCTGATTACCTCCGCTTTTACATTTATTATAAAATTTTATGCTCTTCATCTTAGAATTTTATGACTAAAAATATTTCTTTTTTAGTGTAAAACAAAATATAAAATATGTTCTAATGTAATTAAAGCATCATAAAATATTGTAAAAATCACTATTATGAATGAAAATTGAGAAATAATCTTTTTTATTCTGCTAAAATTATAGTTAATATTTATCAATTTATTATTTTCATTATTATTAAAAAAAGATAAAAATATAATTTCTTTCGCTGAATTATTTTTATAGATTTTTTAATCATCATTACAAATAACTTCCTTTCTCTAAATATAGTCTTTCTACGTAGATTTATAACTTTTTTCCAAGATGATGAAAAATTCACCGATTTATTGAAATGATATTGTATCATATTCATCATACAATAAAATTGAATAATAATATTATAATGATAAATTTATATGATATTTAAAAGAGACATTTTCAATAAAGTGAAAATTATAAGAAAGAACCTTTTTAAGAAGAAATTATATTCATATTGTCATCCATTTTCAAATTAATATGGATAAAATATAGATCATCATCTACAATGTGAGTGTCATTAGCCACTATCAAATCCTTATTCCCTTTTTCATTTCATGTTTCATTGATACAATATACATCATATTCATCTTATGAATTCAAGGAATGAGATTTCATCATTACATCAGTTCATAATATATAACATATAATGTATATTTTATTCATCTATTATTTTCATTTGATTCCATCCTATCATTTAGATGATTATTTTCAAAATTCACCTTTTTTATAATTCAAAAAATATTCATTACTAGTAACGACTAATTTATTTAAATATTTTTTTTATTACCATGTTATTTTTTTAATTTCATCATAAATGTAGAACTTAGTGAATAATTATCCCTTGTAACTAAAAATATATATTTTATAGAATAATATACATCATTACTCAAATTATACTTATTAGTATATATTTTCAATCTATTATTATTTTATTTTATTGTTTTGGTATAGGATTTAAAGAAATGTTTTTATGACGTTTTGGGTTATAAATATAATTCTTATTTGATTCCCATTCAATTTGAATTATATATATGAACCTCTTTAATTGATTATATAAATGATATCCCTCTCACAAGGTGATCATAGTCCATTTAAAATGGAAGTTTAATATTGATCCTTAACTACTAATTATTTTCCTTATATAAAATAAAAATATTGAGAGTCATCATGGAATATAAATCCTTTGTTATCAAAAAAATATATGTACTAAAGTGTTTAATATATTATTTTCATCATATTTTTCAGAATCTCACTAGTTTAAAATTGATTATAAATATTCAACATAAATTAATAGAAATGGTTCTGTGAATCTTACATATAGTATGTTAATAGAAATTCACCCCATTATTTAAAATTCAAATATCCATAAATGAATTATTATAAATTTTAACCATTATTTGATAATGATCCACATTTTTATCATTCACAAAAGTCTTCATCTAGAATGACTATTTTTTATTATATTCCCTATAGAAATTAATTCAATGACATAGATACAAATATTAAAAATATTGAAATAGTAAAAATCCATAAATGACCAAAATAAGTTACATCCACTAATATTTTAATATAATTTAAAAATTTAGAAGATATCATAGATATGGAAAAAAATTATTTTAGATGCATAAAGATATGGTTTTAATTAAACACTAACCTAAACATCTAATTTTTCTAATACTGTTGAATGAAAAAAATTTAGGAACTACAAAATAAAAACATATTAATGTATAAACCAATATATGAAATATAGATAGAATGATTTAATTTCTCATAATTTATAAACAAAAAACAAGATAAAAACATCCAGTATAAATAATATATATATTGTAAAAATTCAATTACATCTAGGAAAATAATCCTCAAAATCCATTAATGTAAATTAACATTTAAATATTCTTGATACACTATAAAACTCATTTATTTTCCTCCAAAGGGAAATGATATTCAATAATCATACGTATGGGAGAAAATTTCCCAACTAGAATATCCTTAATATACCAGATAATAAAATTCATGTTTGAAATCATGGATGTTATATAAAAGTCATTTTTACATGAAATCATTATTCCTAATATCCAATTCGATTAATATTATTTGAATTAGGTCATTAGATAGACTTTTGAACTCATAATTCATAATTCTCATATTCACCGAATGAAAAAAATATATTATTATCAAAAAATTAGCATAAACTATTATAATATAAAACCTAGAGAATTCATTGTATACACCTTGCACAAAGAATCATTATGTTTAAAATTTATAATTATAAAAATATATATCAAAACTATTAGGCTGTATAGGATGATGTAAGGGGTTTCATTATATTATTGTCCGTGAATTTCACTGTTAATTAATAAATGTAATTCTAATAGAATTCTCTTTGATAATTATGATTTTTATAAAAAATATATAAACAATAGATATATTCATATTGATAAAAGTTTTATTGAAATCATAATGTAATGATAAATATATACACCAAATCCTCTCAACTAAACAAGTGATTATGATGATTCAGTTATATAAAACATTTAACAAAACAACAAGAATGATCATCTAAATGTAGTACTATTTTGTGACTAAAGAAAAAATGGATACAAAAAATATCATTTTACAAAAATGAATTATCAATTTAAATTTAAATTGGAATTGTTTTTAGCTATATGAATCATGCATAGGTAAATATATATTAGAAACTATTCCACTGTATTAATCATATAATATATAATAAGCAAAACTATGGGTTGGAAGAATAATATTATAGATATACCCAAAAAACGACGGGGAAACAATCACAACAGACATAAATTATCTATATTAGAAAGAGAGAAGGAGAAATAGATGGAGATATATTGTCACATAAATCAAATCCAAATTAATATAATAGAGTATTAAATAAACCTTATAAAAACATTAATGTTTGATCATTGAATAAAACATATAGGTGATGATAAATTTTTTTATAAAAAAATAAATAGAAATGATTATGTTTGGCTATCAGTATTTAGATGATAATTCAATTAATATTATATAAAAAATACTGAAACATTACTTTAAATGAATGATACATTATATCATTATGACCATATATACCATGAAAAATAGCCATACTTATTATCCACATACTGTATCCATGATTATCTATCTATAAATTAGCTGATATTGAAGTTCCCGGATTAGTGTGATCACTGAGAGGGGGAGGGGGTGAATCAGTGATCCTTTAAAACTTTTTACTAATTGATTCTTTATCAATAAAACCTTTATGGATTTTTAAGGCCTCGATCCAATTTTCTTGTATCTCTCAGCCTTTCCTCGAGTGATGTAGTAAATGTAAAGGCACAGGACACAAGGATTTACAAGGTTCGGCACAAAAGGCCTACGTCCTTGCCATGTTGGTTATACGCCCCAACATGGTTTCTCCATTATAATCTGTTAGTATTACAATGGTCGATACAGAGTCCCACTTTATCTCTCTTGAGTCCCACAGGAGGGTCTTTATACTGCGTCCCACAATGTTACCAGACTCCCACTGGCCTGCTCCAGAATCCCACTGAAGACTTCTTCCGCCCTGAGTCTCACAGGGGCTTCTCCTGGCTCCTCGAGTCACACGAGTAGCTCTTCTTCACTTTAAGCTTCTTTAAGTATCTTCAGCAGTCTGGGATAAAGACTGTTAGCCTTTCTCTATACCACTGCTCACTTGTGATGAACAGGTCTTCTCGTCTTGCTCGGGCTTTATCACCTTCATCTAAGGATAACCCGGCCTCTCTCTTCAACTACTGAATACTCATACAACTGATATCTTTAACATCAGTCTGGTCCAGTCTCACTTCATCACAACTTCATGCACTGAGTGCATGGAATCTCTGCTTCCTCATGCACTGACTGCATGGCCTCTCAATTCTCTTCAAGAACTCTTAGTCTTGGACAACTCAAATGCACACAAGCTGGTTTGGCTTTGTTCACGTGCCCATGTGCATGCATGCAAGCATGCACTCCACTTCTTCTCTTCCTTGGTGTGATAAACACTCAAAGAGTGTAATTACTCCTTAAGCACACACACCTTCTTCACTCACACACTTTGTCCAATTTGTTCACACACTTAAAAGTGTGTTATACTTTAGTGTGGATGTCCTCTTCTTTCTTCTTCTAAATGTGTACACTTTGCACACACCTAGGTTCGGCCTCTTCACTTTGCACACACAACTTCTTAACTTTGCACACACTTGATTTGGCCACTCTCCTCTTCTTAAGGGTGTTCTTGAAATTGAATACACAAGGTGAAAGCCTTCCTCATTTTTCACACACCCAAGGATACGGCCTTCTCCAATTCTTAAACACACAAAATGTGAGGTCTTCACTTTGCACACAATCCTCCTCTTTGCACACCCAGTGCCTGTAGGGTGTTCCCCCACTTTGCACACAAACCGGGTGTGTTGTGGCCTTCTTCTTCTTCCACACACACTTGTTTCTTTAAGCATGAACGCACAAAAATGTCTCGACCTTCCTCCTTCACATTTCACACACACTGCCAATATGAAGGTGCGCAAGTGCTTGGTACGGCCTCTCCTCTACTCCATTGTCGCGCAGGTGCACAAGGCACAAGAGCCGTTCAAGGCCTCGGGTGCAAGGCAGCCGTGCAAGGCTCAACTAACCGCGGGGTGCGCAAGTGATGCGGCCTCGTGTCGTGCAAGCCTCAAGAGTGCGAGAGCACCTTGGGTGCGCAAGCTTCTCCTACCGCGCAAGTATGCGGGTAGGGAGAGCTCTTCCTTTCGTGCAAGTGATGCGCTCAGGGGACCTTCGGGCCTCGGGTGGCACCGGGACTTTAGTCGCGCAAGTGTGCGCGGGGCTTTTACTTCGCGAGGCACAAAGGCACTCACGGGTCTTCCAAGTTTTTCAGCAAAGGATCAGCAAGAAAATTCTGTGCCTCGGGCTCTTCTTATGTAGGCAGAGGAGGTGCAGTTCATCCACGAAGATATTACTTGATCTCCCGACGTTTTCGGGTTTTCATGCTTTTTCTCAAATATTGATTTCTTCTCTGTTTCAATGCGGGTTCTTTATTTTTTATCTTCTTCACGTGCATGTGACTTAGAACACATGCATGGCTTTATTAAAATCCAAACCATGCAAAACACGAACACATGAAGCCTCAGAAACATCATTTGCCTCGGCATTCTTCGAAATCTTCCAAACTTTGCATGCATGCCCATTTTCTTGCATGATCATGTTCGTTACGTAGGGACGAACCCAATGGATCCTTCAGCTCAAACAACAGTGTTCGGGAACTCGAGATTCATCTTCGGAGGTCCACTGGTTCAGGCGGCGTCGCGGGAGGAGCCTCGGCCGAGCTCGAGGGAGAGGATAACTTGCGGGCCGTTGGATCGGGCGAATGAAAGACATCGGACGGCCGCAATCAGAAGATCTCGCGCGGGATCGATCGTGCGGTCGAGATCTGGCGCGCGATCGATCGAGCGGCCAGGATTCGCTCCGCGGCAAAATCCCACGTCCCACATCAAAACGGCTACCAGTTTTTCCGCGGTTTATCAACCAGCTGCGCCCTGCCACTCTCCAATTGAACTTCCCCCTCCACGGTGCCACCCCGCACCGTGTTCTCTCTGCGGGCGCGCTCTGCGCCCACCCCTGCCACTCGGCGGGCGTGCTCTAGCGCCCACCATGCACTCCGGGCGCGCTCCATTCGCCCCTTCCGCGCGGGCGTGACACCCCTGCATGGCCCTGCCGCCTTGGGCTTGCCCCACAGGTTCCCCCATGGGCGTGGTGCCTAGTGCCCACATGCCTTGGGATTGAACCCTCAAGGTGCCCATGGTTGGCCTAATTTTTCTCAAAAACAAAGTCCTCCATGAAATCAATCCATATCAAGAGAGCCACTTCAAGCCTTCTTCCTCATTTCTTCTTCTTAAGAATTCATCTATTCTCTTTTCATATTATTTTCACTTAGGATATGGAATTCTTATTTTCTTCAATAGAATGCCTCCAATTCTTCTTCAACATGAATTCAATTCTTAGGAATGGAATTATTCTTCAACAGAGCTCCTGAATCACATAAATTCTTCAACGAACTTCATTTATCTAATCAGATATCAAGTTAGATCTTCATCATATTCAAATGCACTATGTGATAGTGCATGGAATTCTTTTGCTCACTTCATCCACTTAGAACTTGTGGATGGATAATCTTTAACTCCTCATGCATTGTCAATACAATGCATGGTCTTCAAACATTGGTGTGACATTATATCCTCTTGATACAAGTATTGAAACATTAAGATCAGTTCTACAATCGTCTGATATTCATAGAGAATGTTTCAACCACAACATCCTATGTCACTTAGTAAATCTCCTAATTGACATGCATATTAGTACCATGGCCATTCTCCTTTCCTCACCAACACCATCACATCCTTTGTCATTCACATCTTGACATTCCTTGACATCCATTCATCTTATGACAACATCATGCCTCATTGACAACAAATGAAACACAGTGCATTTCAATCTCCCCCTTTGTATTTTTTGTCAATACACTTCTTCAGCGCATATGAATGGGTCAATATGTGTGCCAATATTTTCTCCCCCTTATTTGCAATCAAATGCAAAGGTGTGGTGTGGTTCTCTTCAAAAATATCAATTCCTCCCTTTCAAAAGTATTTTCTTGAAAAACACTAAGAGAGGGATGATGACACATGTTCTCTTGAGCAATGAACATTTAGTAGATCAACTCTAAGTCTACTTGGGCTAACCCGGTGTAGAAAACAAGAGTGATGTCACCAAGGAACTCAATGCTGTCCAAAATTCACTGTACATGTGAGATCATGATTCAAGGGGTTTGAAATTTTTCAGATATATCAATGAATTGCTAAATCCTGCACAAACTTCACAAAATTCATTAGAAAGTTCAGGTCCAAAGATAATGCTCCCCTTTTCAACCATTTGTCTTCAATCAATACTCCCCCTTAATTGTCATGATGAATACAATTAAGAAACAATGGATGAAAGTATGATTGGAATACCTTCAGTTTTTTTCTCAAGATGGTATTAAATCTCAGAATCCCATCTTCTACAGATTGGCTCCCCCTCAAGGGGTGCTCTCCATTATATCCAAACCACTCTCTAATTGAGAATGATCATCATCTTCAATTCTCTGCAATGTTAGAACATGTAAATACCAGAAGTATAAGGGAATAAGATGGAAACTCCTTGGTTCATCAATGTGAACAACAAGGTTGAGAAGATTCTCTCAACCGAGATGACCCATTTTCACCATTCTTCACACTTCCACATTTGATCTTCAATGATGTTTGTGCTGGTGTGGATCTCAACACCTCATTAACTTCTTTGTGTGTGACTCCTCTATTTCTAGGTGCCTTCTGAACACTAGAGTCTCTTGGTGAAATCTTCATTCTTTTGAAGAATCCCTTCTGAGCTGGAATAAATATCATGCATTTATCACTAGTATGTCCAGCTTGATTGCACCTCACACACAGAACATGATCTTCATGTGAAATCTTCTTCTTCCCTTTTGCCTTAGCAATTTCCAAAACTTTATCCGCAACTCTTTTTAGTTCTCTGGCAAGTTGCAACTGATTTGGCCATATGACAAGTAAGTCACTTGGACGTGTGGCCTCAGTTATGGAAGTTCCACATGGTTCTTTTGATGCTTTCATGCTACCTTTCTTAGGCAACTTGTTTTCAATCAATCCCTTCTGCTTCTTCTGGATTGATTGTCTTTTTGAGTCCAGTCTGCTTCTATTCAATTCCATGGCTTGTTCACAAAGATCCATGGTGTGTCCTTTCCTTCCACAGTAGAAGCATGTTTTCTTGGTGGTCCTTTTGGATGCATCACCCTTCATGGATTTATACTCCAAGGACTTCTTTTCCTTTTTTAAAAACCTTCTTGGGAGCATCTTCAACTTTCTTCTTGCTTCCCAAGGATTCCATTTTAGCCAGGTTCTGTGATCTTCTCTTATTTTTAGATTTGGATACAGTTGCATATTTACATGCATCATTTTGACCACTTTCGCAAACATCCCAGATGTTATCAAGCAATCCAAATCGGTTAGTAGTAAACAGATGTTTCTGGACCTGTGGATGTTGCTTCTTTTCTTTTGGCTTGCTCCCCCTTGGCATGGTCTTCCTTTGTGCTTTATCATTCAGAGGATTGTACCAACAATCTTTTCCACAATGCCCATGCTTGCTACAACACCAACACTGACCCACAAATCTTGACCTCTTGAGTCCTTCTGATTGTAGGGTACTTTTCTTGAACTGTTGTGTTGTTTCAGGAGAGCATTCATTCTTCATTTTCCTCATCCATACTTGTTTGGAATTATTCTTCCATCCTGTACTTTTTGTGGAAACACTTTTAAAATCATGAGTATAAGATGGTATGGATGGTACCTTCTTTCTAGAAGATGTTTCCCTTTTATTAGAGGATTTCTTTCTTTTAGAATCATCCTGCTCAATGCTCACTTGAGTGGCAACATTTCTTCTTCCAGCTGTCTGGGAGGCTTTGTCTTTGGGTGATTGCTGATTTTTCAATATCACCTCTAATTCTAAACATTTTATATTGAGGGAGTTCTTCTCATCCTCAATAGTTTTTAGCCTTCCTTCCCAATTTTCTACCAGCTGTTTCATCTCGTTTTCATGCACTTTCTTCATTTCTTGCAATGAATTGTCCAGCTCCTTCACCCTTTTGACTTTCTATTCTAGTTGAGCATCTTTGACAACCATTGAAACTCTGTGCAATTTTTCCAGTGCATGGAAAAGTTCTTTGATCATTGTCTTAAAGAATTCTTTCTCAGAAAGGCTTCTTTGCAATTCTTCACAAGTATCTTCAAATATTTCATTGCAAAGAGAAACTCTTTCATCCTTAGCCTTCACCAGCTTTCTGAGAGTGTTGGTTATGACAACCCTTTTAGCCAACTGATCTTCCATTGCATTGGATTATTTTTATAGCTGTAATTTTTCTTCTTGAAGATCAAGGATGCCTGTTGCAATACACATTGCTACTTCCTTGGGGACTGTCTTCCGAAGATATTCGATTGCATTTAGAAGATCATTGATTCTTCCATCATCATCACAGCTAGGACAGGCTTCATCAGAAGAGTGATAAAAGGAATTGTCATGTGTTTCTATATCAGCAACAATCTTATTCTTCATCTTCTTGGCCTGTTTCTTCATCCTGTTTTTCTAAGTCTTGGAAGATATCTCCATTTGAGGGTATTTGCTCACTTCCTCAAATCTGCACGTTATAATGACTCCCTTGGATCTTTTAGAGGAAACCTCCCTCTGATACCAATTGATGTGCCCGGATCAGTGTGATCACTGAGAGGGGGAGGGGTGGATCAGTGATCCTTTAAAACTTTTTACTAATTGATTCTTTATCAATTAAACCTCTATGGCTTGTTAAGGCCTCGATCCACTCTTCATGTATCTCTCAGTCTTTCCTCGAGTGATGCAGTAAATGTAAAGGCACAAGACACAAGGATATACAAGGTTCGGCACCAAAGGCCTACTTCCTTGCCAAGTTGGTTATACACCCCAACATGGTTTCTCCATTATAATCTGTTAGTATTACAATGGTCGATACAGAGTCCCACTGTATCTATCATGATTCCCATAGGAGGGTCTTTATACTGCGTCCCACAGTGTTACTAGAGTCCCACTGGCCTACTCTAGAATCTCACTGAAGACTTCATCCGCCCTGAGTCTCACAGGGGGCTTCTCCTGGCTCCTCGAGTCACAGGAGTAGCTCTTCTTCAATTTAAGCTTCTTTAAGTATCTTCAGCAGTCTGGGATAAAGATTGATGGCCTTGCTCTGTACCTCTTCTCACTTGTGATGACCAGGTCTTCTTGTCTTTCTCGGGCTTTATCACCTTCTTCTAAGGATGACCCGACCTCTCTCTTCAACTACGGAATACTCAGACATCTGATATCTTTAACTTTAGTCTGGTCCAGTCTCACTTCATCACAACTTCATGCACTGAGTGCATGGCATCTCTGCTTCCTCATGCACTGACTGCATGGCCTCTCAATTCTGTTCAAGAACTCTTGGTCTTGGACAACTCAAATGCACACAAGATGGTTTGGCTATGTTCACGTGTGCATGTGCATGCATGCAAGCATGCACTCCCCTTCTTCTCTTCCTTGGTGTGATAAACACGCAAAGAGTGTAATTTCTCTTTAAGCACACACACCTTCTTCACTCACACACTTTGTTCAATTTTTTCACACACTTAAAAGTGCGTTATACTTTAGTGTGGATGTCCTCTTCTTTCTTCTTCTAAATGTGTACACTTTGCACACACCTAGGTTCGACCTATTCACTTTGCACACACAACTTCTTCACTTTGCACACACTTGATTTGGCCTCTCTCCTCTTCTTAAGGGTGTTCATCAAATTGCATACACAAGGTGCAAGCCTTCCTCATTTTGCAAACACCCAAGGCTACGGCCTTCTCCAATTCTTAAACACAGACAATGTGAGGTCTTCACTTTGCACACAATCCTCCTCTTTTCACACCCACTGTCCGTAGGGTGTTCTACCACTTTTCTCACACACGGGTTGTGTTGTGGCCTTCTTCTTCTTGCACACACACTTGTTTCTTCAAGCATGCACACACAAAAATGTCTCGGCCTTCCTCCTTCACATTGCACACAAACACTGCTAATATGAAGGCGCGCAAGTGCCTGGTGCGGCCTCTCCTCTACTCCATTGTCGCGCAGGTGCACAAGTCACAAGAGCCGTGCAAGGCCTTGGGTGCAAGTCAGCCTTGCAAGGCTCAACCAACCGCAGGGTGCGCAAGTGATGTGACCTCGGGTCGTGCAAGCCTCAAGAGTGCAAGAGCACCTTGGGTGCGCAAGCTTCTCCTGCCGCGCAAGTATGCGGGCAGGGAGAACTCTTCCTGTCGTGCAAGTGATGCGCGCAGGGGACCTTCGGGCCTCGGGTGGCACCAGCACTTCAGCCGCGCAAGTGTGTGCGGGGTTTTTACTTCGCGAGGCACAAAGGAACTCACGGGTCTTCCATGTTTTTCAGCAAAGGATCAGTAAGCAAATTTTGTGCCTCGGGCTATCCTTATATAGGTAGAGGAGGTGCAGTTCATCCACGAAGATATGACTTGATCTCCCGAAGATTTCGGGTTTTCAAGGTTTTTGTCAAATCTTGATTTCTTCTCTGTTTCAACGCGGGTTCTTTATTTTTTATCTTCTTCACGTGCATGTGACTTAGAACGCAAGGATGGCTTTATTAAAATCCAAACCATAAAAAACATGAACACATGATGCCTCGGCACCTTCGTTTGCCTCGGCATTCTTCGAAATCTTACAAACTTTGCATGCATGCCCATTTTCTTGCATGATCATGTTTGTTACGTAGAGACGAACCCAATGGATCTTTCAGCTCGAACAACGGTGGTCGGGAACTCGAGATTCATCTTCAGAGGGCCACTGGTTCAGGCGGTGTCGCGGGAGGTGCCTCGACCGAGCTCGAGGTAGAGGATAAATTGCGGGCCGTTGGATCGGGCGAATGAAAGACATCAGACGGCCGCGATCAGAAGATCTCGCGCGGGATCGATCGTGCGGTCGAGATCTGGCGCGCGATCGATCGAGCGGCCAGGATTCGCTCCGCGGAAAAATCTCGCGTCCCACATCGAATTGTCCCCGGTTTTTCCGCGGTTTATCATCCAGACTCTCCCTTCCACTCTCCAATTGATCTTCCCCCTCCACGGTGCCGCCCCGCACCGTTTTCTCTCTGCGGGTGCGCCCTACGCCCACCCCTGCCACTCGGCGGGCATGCTGTAGCGCCCACCATGCACTTCGGGCGCACTCCATTCGCCCCTGTCGCACGGGCGTGACACCCCTGCGTGGCCATGCCACCCTGGGCTTGCCCCACGGCTTCCCCCATGGGTGTGGTGCCTAGTGCCCACATGACTTGGGGTTGAACCCTCAAGGTGCCCACGGTTGGCCTAATTTTTGTCAAAAAAAAGTCCTCCATGAAATCAAGCCATATCAAGAGAGCCACTTCAAGCCTTCTTCCTCATTTCTTCTTCTTAAGAATTCATCTATTCTCATTTCATATTATTTTCACATAGGATATGGAATTCTTATGTTCTTCATTAGAATTCCTCAAATTCTTCTTCAACATGAATTCAATGCTTAGGAATGGAATTCTTCTTCAACAGAGCTCCTGAATCACATAAATTCTTCAATGAACTTCATTGATCTAATCAGATATCAAGTTGGATCTTCTTCATATTCACATGCACTAAGTGATAGTGCATGGACTTCTTTAGCTCACTTCATCCACTTAGAACTTGTGGATGGATCATATTCAACTCCTCATGCATTGTCAATACAATGCTTGGTCTTCAAACATTGGTGTGACATTGTATCCTCTTGATACAAGTATTGAAACATTAAGATCAATTCTACAATCATCTAATATTCATAGAGAATTTTTCAACCACAAAATCCTATGTCACTTATTGAATCTCCTAATTGACATGAATATTAGTACCATGGCCATTCTCATTTCCTCACCAACACCATCACATCCTTTTTCATTCACATATTGACATTCCTTGACATCCATTCATCTTATGACAACATCATGCCTCATTGACAACAAATGCAACACAGTTCATTTCAGATATTAATGGAAAAAATTTCATAATGCGTTAGTGTTCATGTATTAGTGAGTATAAAAATTTAAAATTTTGTGTATCAGGTAGTGAAGAAATATGATTAAAAACTACTAGATACACGAATCAATAGAAAAAAAATAAGAAAAAAATAATTTCTCAAATTTTCATCAAATAATGACAATTTTCTAGATAATAATTGATCAATTACCCATCACACAATTTTATCACATTTAGAAAAAAATTGATTCGGTGAAAATAAAATAAATCATATGTCAACCAATCATAGATTTACACTCCTAATAATTTACTCAAGATTCAATAATTATTATATGTTTAAGGAAATACAATTCTACAACTATCAATATAGCAATAGGATATATATATGACTCTAAATATCTCAAATGTGTTATGGGTAAAAGATATCTTCATAACTAAAAATTTATTCTTGTGTAGAAATCAACAAAACTACACATCATTATGATAAAAGATGTATGCAAGAATACATGATGAAATATAAATCACCAGTTATGTAAATATATATTGTTCTTATAGAATACCATTGTTACATTAGGAGCTTATAATGATTTTTTTTCATTATATTACACATCGATCCTTATAGTTAGAGAGAATGTATGACTCAACAAAAGTGTATTTCTATTTAGATCATTAATAAATTGCGATTTATAGAGGAATTATTCATGTCCATATATCCCATTCATCATGAAAACACATTGGATATTATATTATAAATATCATTCATTAAATTTATGAAACATCGTATTTATTTATCAAGGATAGTGGGAAAATTCTCCATCTCTATATATTTGAAAACAATGATGTTGGAGGAATTTTATATATCAATGAATCGTCTTATGATATATAACAAACCTTAAACTAAATATTAGGTTGTGAAAATTTAGATACATATATATTTTATCATCATTCTCAAAATTCATCAGTGGTGGGGTATGGCTACAAGCCCACTTTTATAACCCTTGAAAGACGGTGTCAATTGAGAACATCCACAATCTGAACCTATCGAAAATGATATCACCCTTTCATGGGCTAAATAACATTTACTGAAGATGATTACACAAAAACAATTACTACAATAATGGATCCCTCTGTCATTCATATAATACATATCATATATATATTCATGTCTTCTATATCATCTTCATCAGATCCCCTTGGCAATGCTCATTCCGAGATAAGGATATGTTAATTAAAAATTACTTTTATTTGTTGAGTTATCCAAATATATGAATTTTTTCATAGTTTATTTTACTTTTACTGTTACATCACTATATTTCATTGCATCCCCAAGAGGTTTCAATATATAAATCTTACCATATAATAATTATATAAATTCAATTATGATGAATGAAAAAATTTAATTATTGGGTTACCAACATCAAAACAAGATTGATAACACATACCTCATTTAAAGTGCTACCAAAATCATCTTATAATATTAAGGATACTTCATTACATTACAAATACATTCTCAATATTAATAAAAATTATTTATATGAGGATTCCTAAAAAATAGTCATTAATGTTAAATTATTCATTAATTATTATAGTAGATCAATTACAACACATTAATTATGTTCTTCTATTTACAATATAATCATGAAACATTTTTTGATGGAATATTCAACACTTGTGATATATATTAATTGGACTCACATTTTTATCTTATAATAATATCTTCCATTATCACTCATTTTAAATTTATGATTTTTTTCAAAATTTAAAATTCAATATAATTAAATTTTTTATCATGATGTAAATAAATTAATTTATATAATTTAATCAACATTATACAGTTCTATTATATATAAAAACTAATGGAAATTTATAAATGTAAGTAAAAGTACATAATTAATTTAATATATGATACTATAGAATTCAGAAATCCTATATCAACCAAATTTTAATTCTAAAATTAATTTCAGTACATTTTTTATTCCCATAAATCTAGATAATTTATATTCAACATGTTGAATTCAAATTTTAAACAAGAAAGAATAATATTTAAAATATTTAACTACATATTTTAGTATAAATTATATCACAACCAAATAATTATCTCTTATTATATATCATATTTTTTCATGATGACATAAGGAAAACAAAATAAATTATCACCTATTTTTATTATATACCTCATCCATTTGTATAATTAAATCTCATCATCGTAACCCTTATTAATATTATATTTATTTGTTCATTAAATTATTATAGTATTTATATATAACCCCTAAAAAATAAGAACCATTATATGGAAATTAGAATCAAATTGAATTTATTTTACAATAAAATTTTATTTGTAGTGTCTAGTAACACTAATTCACAATACCACTCTATTTAAATAAATTCATATTCAATACAGGATAATTTTTATTGTTTTTATCATCATAATTTTAAATTACACATTATAAGATATTCAAATAATTCAAATTGATTATTCATATGTATTTTAGGTTTTAATTAGTTAAAAAAATTAACCATTAAATTATATAATTTCACATATCCAATGAAGTCTCTATGGTTTCCTAAAATGTAGATGATCCACACATAACCCTAGAACACTCTCTATATGCACTAATGTAGACTCTTGATATCACTTAATACTTCTCATCTAATCTATTTTATTAAATAGATATATATTTCTTATTCATATGAATGTTCTCTGACAGTACCATGTCTCCAATAGTGTTGGGATAATATCATGAAATATTCACTTGCTAATTATTATAATCAGTTTTCATTGATACTTTCTTCCACACCATATGAGTTGCGGCCTCCACTACCACAATAGGAATTTTTTTTCTGTCTCAACAATCAATGTATCAACTTAATGACTAATTTAATCTATATATCCTCCCCATATAATAATTTGACTAAAAATTACTATGTCAAATAATCACTAAACATCATACCATAAAATCTTTTTCTAGCTTTGTTCATGATCTATCATTTCATTTCCATAACTCAGACACCACATAACTCCAAATAATAAGATAATTTTGGAATATATAATATTATATATAGAAAATATCATAATAAAAAAATCTAAATGGACTATTTCTATGGGGGTATAGTTATTGTAGTGGAGTTTATATTGAGGTATTATAGGTTCAACGATTAAAAATATTGAAAATATATTAAATAGTTATCTAGAACTCCTCTAGAATTATCTATTCATTATTTATAGATCTTCTATTTTTTTACGGAATCAATGTAAATTATAATAATAAATTATTAGGTAAAATAAAATTCAATTTCATGGTAATATTAAATTTATGATCATAAGAATTATAAGAGATAATTTAGTTCTATAATAAATGGGTGAGATCAAAGAACTTTACTAATTTTTAATGACAGAGCTATCCCCCATTGTTAATCCTCTATTATCTGGTGGATCATCCATAAACAGAAGCTACCAACGTTCCAAAAACACAATATATCTTCTTAAATTCTCAAAAGTATTAATATATAATGGAATGATTGTTCAATTAGATATTACATGTTTTAATATATTCATCATTAATATATTAAAATACAATTCCATCATTTGGGAAAATCATCACCACATACTAAAATTATGAAACAACTGCCATAAGATAATAATCACCTTCTATAATTAAAGATGTAGTTCCATTTCCAATTTAATACATCAAAAATTGAAAAATTATAATTTTTTCCATTTTTAGTTAAAAATAATACATCTAATGAAAAAATATACTAGGGTTCAACCAAGAAACTAGTGTACATAATTTAAAACTACATAAGATTTAATAAATCCAAAAATATAAGATGATGAATTATCTTCCAATCATTGAATAACATATTTTCAATAAAAAAACACATATAGTTACATCCCCCAAAATAAAAAAATCAAACACTCAATATTACCAAAAAATCAAAATTTCCCAAGATTATAATTATCCATATATTCTAGAGGAGTGAATCCTCCAATAAATTACTAATTAAAGTTTACACAGGGAATTAAATGAAATAAGCTATAAAAATATGATGAAAATAAAGAAACCTACCAAAAATAATAAAAATATATCTCCCTAAAAAATATCATAATCTGAAGGTGTCCCATCATCATAAGTATAGTTTTCTAAAATATCTTGATATAATCAAAAATCTCAGGAAAATTAATACAATTTTTTTAATATCTATCACATTATCATAAAAAATGGTACCACTAAATAGTTATATGAAAGAAGAAACTGTAAAACTACCCAAAAATAATAGTTTAAAATACTAATGACATCATTTCCACATAGATTACGACTTGATAAATTAATCAATTCACAATTCATAAATATCCAACATTATTACCTAGAATATATTTTGTCTCTAAAACTCTGTGAATGTATATATTTAATTGATATAAATAAATCTAGTCATGATAAATTTTGTAATCAACCACATACCAAATGGAAATAATTGAACTCAAGGATCATTCATTCCTAATGAATACTTACACTGTTCATCCTTATAATCTCAACCACACAGTATCCATTTAAAATCACATAAATCCAGCATAATTATACATCTATATCTGGTATATCAAAGAATGAATTAATATTTCACAAGAAATTGATAATCGGGAAACCCAAAATCATTGAACAATATGATTTTAGATATTTATTAATATTAATATAATAAGATATATTCAATTCAAACATTTCTCCATTTCCCCTTTAGTTTAGATAAAATACTCCTCAATGCTTGAATCATTACAAAAACCAATTAAAAAAATAAAAAAATCCATTTCCCTAATCCTTGATACGTGGTAACACAAAACCAAAGATCCAAAAATAATGGAATTGTTCCATCCATTAGTTATCATTTCCATCCTCTAAAAACCATTCAATGTTATAATGTTCAAAAATAGCTTTTTGAGGAAAAATATTCCATCAAGACACTCGTAAAAAAATTATATAACAACCCTAATATATTAAACTAATAATATAATAATTTAAATAACGGTTTTAATTTCTATCAATTTAATGATTTTTTGGTTTTTATATTTAAAAAATCATGAATACAATTTCATAAAGAACAATATAATTTAACATAATGACACATTTTCCACAATAATTGTGAATTAAGACAACACCATTGTTTCATTCTATAAATTTTTTCTTCATTTAAGATTATTTATCATATAATAAATGTTATACATGATAAAAGATAAACTCATCCATAGATCCTCTGAAAATAATCATTAAATTTGTAATGAGAAATAATAATAGAAATAAGGTATTTAAAAATAAATAAATATTTATAGTCATTTAAAAATCTTGAATTCTCATGAAGGAAAATTCCATTTTATAATTAAATATTGAGATCATGAATAAAACACCTTCACTAATGAAACAAATATATTAGTAAAAAAATATAATTTTAAGGAAGAGTATTAATCATAGGAAAACAAATAATTAATCTTTCGGGACATGGCAAATCTAGAAACATTTAAAATAATTCACCTCTAAAAAATCTGAAACATTCTAAAAATGATGAAATAAAATGTCTTCCATCAAAATATTTCGTAATAATAGTATATGACCCTTTTATAATCATATTCATAACTAATTATAAATATTTATTAACTCAATGTAAAAAAATTATCTCTTATATAAATCTATACCTCTATTGTACTTAGTTATAACCCTCATTTTTACGGTGAAATACTAAATCAATACCATATACATTTGAAAGAAATATTATTCTCATCCATCATCATGATGTATATGAGATCACCCATCATTTTATATAATTCCTAATTAGTATATGATGAACTGAAATGTCAAAATAATTATTTTTTTTATCATAAATGTATTGAAACATACATTTGAACCTATTTGAAAAACAATTTCCTTTTAATAAATTATTTAATAGAAATTATTTTCCATTGAATTCAAATTTAAATAATATGTAGAAGAATGAAAATAGTTAATTAATTTAAAAAATATATATTATGAATATGAATTTGGATAATGAAAGTTCCATGATGGTGGGATAATGTCGCAAAGTCATATATGTTATAAAATGCATCATTCTAAATTATTTTTAAATAATTTTTATATAAAATAATGGATATATTTATTTCATATTTTTTTAGTGAAAATATTGTATAGTAACATATGAACACATTATTGTTTTGAAATATAAATAATAATATTGTGGTTATATTGAGATGATGATTTTATGGGTGATAAATAGTTTAAAACATTTAAAATTTTTAAAAAATATTGAGCCTAAATCCAAGATCATACATGTTTTATTGTACGACTAAACTCAATATTAATATAATTATTTTAGTATTTTAAATAATTAAGATTAAATTTAATGTACATTATATTATCAATAGTCATGTTAATTTTTTTTATTTTAATTACTAAATTGTTTTAGTTCGAGTTGTGTTTTTTGAGGATGTTTTATTTATAATACAAAAATTGCATCAGTGAATTGACTATTATCATAGAGGTTATAAATCCATTAACTATTTAATTTAAATATTTTAAAATTGTTATATTTATACAATATATTCAAATTTGAATGAAAATGTATGGTGTTCATGAAAAATGAACGACATCATTTCTTGGACATGGTAGTCCTTTCATATTCATTATTATTGTATTAATTTTTATAAATGTTGGAAAAGAAATAAAATAGATAATATTTTTTAATTGGAAATATAAATATTTTATATATGTCATACATATTAACTATTTACACACTTATTTCTATGATTTAAATGTTCAGTTGAAAAATGGATCGCATCATATAATATAGGGGGTAGCCCAAACATATGCATCACTGATGATACTATTTTCCGATAGATGGTATAATAAGAAGGTAAAAAATATGTTATCGATAAAATATAATTACTTTATAAATATAATATATATCCATTTGCACTATTTTTTTAACCAACAATATGACATGTTGATGAAATGGTTTATATACCCCTCTATGGTGTTGTTGTCCCACATGTATGAATGAGTTAGGTGTTGATTTAAAAATGGATAAAAGATGATATGAAAAGGAATTTTATCATAATTATATGAAAAGGTGAGTAAATATTTTACACTATTATTAATATTTCATTATGGCTAATGAATATTTCAATTACTTTGAAGATCCAATAAACATGAAAGAAAGGGTAAATTATTTTACCTATTATTTTGGAAACCTATGTTGGGTAAAACAATAAGCCTTTCTAAGTTTGTCTTTGGATAATGACATGAATAATAAAACATATGGATAGATTTTTGGGATATATATGGCTAGATATATTCTATTCTGATATTCAGAAAAATTATATTGGAGATATGATTGGAGGATTGTTTTTATAAGTGAGGGGAGTGACAAACTTGTAATTTTTATGTTCATTCAATTTTTATAAATATCTTCCTTATATTAAATGTTTCATCCAATGATATCAATGATATATTTCTCCTTAAATAATAATTATTTTTATTTATTTATTCACACACACACAAATAGTAACAAATGATAACACATTTTATTAAAAATTACATTGACTACTATATATAGCCATTATTGTATCAAAATATAAAAAAATTCTAAAATATTGTCTAGTTTTATTATAGTTTTTACTAGTAACTGTATTAATCAAATTAAATCGATTTTATATTAAAAATATGTTTTATAAAAATTTATTTTAATGATTCATATATTTATTATTTCTAATAATTATATATGAATGATTAATATACATAAAAATAAAGTCATATAAAAACAATTTTGAAAATATTTATTGATTTTTAAGGTTAAATTTATAAATATTACAGTCAGAATTTATAAAAATAAATTTTTAATGTATCATTACAAAAATAATTGAGGGTTTATTTTTTGTATTTTTCTAAAAATATTGATTATTTGGTAAATTTGATAAAATATATTTTTTTACAAATAACAAATATTTTATTTTATTTTAAAAATTTGTTTTTGCAAACGTTTAATTCATAAATCATTTGTTAAATAATTTTTTTATAATTTAATTTATTATTTTAGAAATAATGTTTTCAATTTATTATCTCACATTCTACATTTGATAACGAAGGTTATATTTTTTAGAGACATTATTTTAATACATAACACATTATTTATTATATATATATATTTTATCAATTTTTCAAAAACTGTTATAATTTTTTTTAATTTAAAATCACACATTCAAAATTATATATTAAATATAATTTTATTTTCAATATTAACAGTCAATTTAATTTTCTTAAAACTATTACCCCCAATTAAAATCTGCAGGGGAAAAGGTGTTTAGCTAATAAGGGATGATCAAAAAAATGTCTAAAAATATGTGGTAATGGATGATTGATGCATTATTTGATATTATCCCTACGCAATATATTATTTCTCCATTTTTTTGATTCTTACATCATATGTGACCTTACATTAATAAATAGAATTCTTAATTTTCAACTATTAAACACCATTTAACTTATAAATGTGGATCTACTCTGAACACTTCCCCTACCACCAAATCACACATAGTTAATCCAAAACTCTTCTAAAAATTATACACTCTATTCTTATCAAACATCAAGCTGTTTTGGTTTTCTTAATAAACCTTCCCTCAAAATATTTAACCCCATTTGAAAAGGTGGAGATCGAAGAACCAAGGTGGTTAATGAAATTACATGGAAGATAAAAGAAATTGTTAGTGATTTGGTGACTCCTACTACATTCATTGAGTTACATAATATTTAAAGGAAAATTTTCCTTATATATAATTACATTTTGGATGATGTAATCTCTTTCATATATGATTAAAAGAATTTTTTTCTAAATTTATTTCAATGAAATATTTTCATTTCAGTTTTAAAAAAAATTGTGATATACAGAATTTAGACTCATAACTCTAAATTTTACTATGTTGGATATTATACTCAAAATTTTAAAAAATATATTTTTTAGATTTTTTATCATTTTATAAATAATTTCTATCTGTAATGGAGTTATGTTTTATGATTCAAAATATATTTTCCTTTATTATGTGATTATTTGGGTGATCGTGTTTTTTTATAAATAACTTTTATTTAGTATTTTATGTCATTCCACAAGTATATATTAAAAAACACAGATAATTTCTTTGTACTCTTAATGTAAATTGAGAAATATTTAAAATGATTATGTCTCAAACTCATTTAATTTTCCTAAGTTCTCTATGATTAGAAATGTTAATGTTTTTAATAAGAATATGTATATATATATGACTATAGGTGGGGAATTATTGTTATAAAATACATTTTTTAATTTTTATATCACATGATATTATTATTTGCGGGTAAATATTGGATTCTCATATGAATTGAAACAAATTGTGTTTCTCAGCAATGCAATGATTCTAAATTATAATATTTTTCCAAAATTCAAAGATGATATTTATTATAAAATTATTCTCTAACATTTAATGTTTTATAATAATTGATTTTATGCCATATTATATATATTTTTATTCATGTTTATCTTTTTTGGATTTGTGTTCTTATATTATATACAATGAATATCAATTTTTTCTTATTATTATAACTCAAGAGGTTTTTCAATTTCCCACAAGCTCAAATTTTTTACTTATTCTTATGACTTCATCCTTAATGAATTTATTATTCATCCCTTACTAAGAAATTCATCTCACCCCATTCTTATGATTTCAATCAATGGGATCTAATAATTTTCCAAAATAGTAGTTTGTCTATAAGATAATCTATTATGGTCCCTCTAAGTTGAAATGATTATCATATTCTTTAAAAAGATACTGTATATTATATATCATACATATCCACCTTAGATTCTAGTTATTGAGAAGTTATTTTCAATGGAATGTATTTTTTAAATAATAGAAATGTTGTAAAATAATGTCATTCTTGTCTTAGGTCAGTATAGTTGGGTTCAAATCAATGGTTTAGGTATTATAATAGATTAATAGTACTATTTATGATAATTTGTTTTTGAAAACCGTAAATAAAACCCTAATTATGAATCTATGTATACAATGATATTCTTAAAATTCTAAAATATAATTGAGTATAGGGGATTCCTTGAAATTAATGACCAATCTGGATACTATTTGATGATACAATATACAAGACATACATACATATAGATAGAAAACCTGAAAAAAAAAATTGGGTATTAACATAATCCTGAATAGGTATAGGAACTTTTTTCCTAAATATTGAGATCATTTTATACTACTATGGAATATTCATTTTTTTGATCATATAAAATTTACTAAAAACTACGAATGATCGACTTCCAATTAAAAATGATAGAATTCTAGACCAATTTATCAAAGGGGGATTTAATATTTATAACATTCCTATTATTCATGAATTTTCTTATTTATATCTATATAAACGTTTTATTCATCACAGGGAGTGTGAGGTTCACTATTCAATAGAACACATACCTGTATATATGCATATATTAAAGATTGTATATAGAATGTAACATGATAAATTGGATTAATTAAATAAGAAGTTACATTAAAATATGTACAATGGTTTTATTATCTCTATTTAATAATGATGGGATGGAATAGAACTATTTATCAAATGGAATGTTATATCAATGTTCATTTTCATTAACTATAATGAGAATAAAAAGATCAAGATTAAGGATTAGTATCCTCAAACTATATCAATGATTTTTTTCGATCTACTCAAAGAAGTTCAATAATTTTCAATGATTTACCTAAAATCTGGACATCATCAATTATAACATAACATTGAGTATCTATAAAATAATGTATTATAAATGATTCGTGTAAACTATGATTTTATAATTATTTTATTTACATTTACTAAAACCCCTTCAATCTTCATGGATCTGTTGAATATATTTTTTATATAATACATAGATCTGTTTATGATTTTTTTTATATGTGTTGTTATATCCATTGATATCATGAATGCTCATGAATATAATGTTTTTATTATATTTATAAACTTATAAATGGAAAATTATTATGAATAATTTCATAATTGTTAATATTCGATAAAATGATTTCTTTCTTCGGGAATGCATTCAAAAGAGATGCGACTTTTGTAAATCCTTCAATGAATGATGTTGTTAGAAAATATCCCAGAATAAGAACATCAACACCTATATATAACTAGATAATATCAATTAATTATGAGATATGTATCATAAATCTAAAAACCACTAACAAAATTAATATGGAATGGATTGACGTTACATTTTGATGGATAAATGTAATAAGTTTTCAAAGGAAATAAAGAAGAAATTGTCCACAACACTTGTACATATATTACACAATAGAGGGAAATAGTTTATAATATAATTTGATTCATTTAATAACTTAATTGAATGTTTAATCATGAATATAAAGAGGTAATTTATTATTCCTAATGAAAATTAAAAATTAAATTTAAAACATACATGACACGGGATTTTGAGCTAATAGTGGTTATTTGTTTTCTAAACATTTTTTGGATTTATATATATTGTGAGAAGAGTGATATTTATACTGAAAAATGTGAATAAAATATAAATTTAAATGAATTATGTCAAATATGATTTAAATGAGAAAATTGGGACTAATCACAAACTATTACTACTATATACATTTCAATCCTAGGAAAGAAAAACTATGTGGTTGATGCATTGATCAATAATGGCCATGATAATTTTTAAATGATGATGTTTAAAAGTAAAAAAATATTCATGGGTTTATATAGAAAGAATATTAATATAATAAAGCATTGTGGAAAATATTTTCCCTCCAAAATGACTTTTCATAAATACATTCATTCAAGGTCAACATGGAATCATAAAATGTAATGATGGAAAATAACCCTTACATGTTTTCCCATGATAAATAAAATTAAATGAATGAAATTAATTTTAATGGAGGTACAGTTTCATAGCCCATGATTTTAGTTATATATTCCAGTATAATTAAATATTGGGTTTGATGTCATTAGCCACTTACTATAAAACATCATTATGAAATAAAATTCATATTATTAAAAGATAAATTGAACATTTTATGGTATCTATTGAATAAGTGTCTAGATATTGTTAAATCCAAGATAAAAAACAATTTTTTCATTGAAAAACATTTCATTATGTAAAACTAATCACCTAAAAAATATTTTAATATAGAAATTTAATTTTATAAGATAAATATTTTATATGATTGATATATTTATAAATATCATTAATTTTATAATTATAGTTAATATAACAAAAAAATGATGTCTTATAAAAGTAGTCTTTTAGAAAATATTATGATGTTAATTTTAATGATAAGTTAATACATTAATGAATAAAAATTTGAAATATAGATTTTAATTTTTTAACTCATCATAACAATATTAACATAATATCATTTTGTGGAATATTTCTAAAATTATTTTTTTTGTGAATTATGAAAAAAATAATTTTAAAAGATATTATGAATTTTATGAAATTTATTGTATACATATATAAGAAAATTATGAGACATTTTCTATGGAATAATATTTATTTAATAAGTAAATTCATCATAAAAAATTTTGGTTTTAATTTATAAACCCATATATGATAATATGAATCTTATTTTCTATTTTTTTGAAAATTAATTTTAATAAACTATAACTTTAGTATTTAAAATTTTATAATTTTGAATATTATACAATTAATATTGTAAATTTAATTCAAAATTTTGAATAAGTAGTTATTATTTATGTAATAAATACCATTTCAGCTTCAATCATAAATGAAAAACACTTCAGTAAATCATAGTTATCTAATTAAAAAAATGATTAAATGGGTTTAATTAATAGGAAATAAAAAAACACCTTTTTAAACATGTGTGGAAATTGGTGGTTGTCACGACCAGTCCTCAGGGCCCGTGTTGTGACTACCCCAAGCCTGCCTTCCATAGGCCCAGAGCTAGTGAATAGAACCAAAGGCATAATCCCAATAAAAAGGGAAGGCATTCTCTTTAATAATTAATCAAAAACATCATAGTACGCAACTGGAAGTAACCACTAAGTAGAGCTGTATGCAAAAGAAAGTGCTGAAAGGATAGGGGCCGGAAATACAACCCCAATAGTAATGTACAAACAACTGAAATGATAGTACAACTGCAAAAAGGTAAAACAACATCTAATGAGTCGTCTTCCGAAATTTACACCTGAAGGGTGGGTACAGATGGCCTGCTCAGCACCCCAAGTCCGTTCGTCTACCCCTTATACATCTCACCAAGTGGTCCACCTTTGGGTACCGTCAAGCTCTACAACTCACTACCTCGATCAGTGTTGTATGTCTTCTGCAAGTAACACAACCATGTGAAGGCATAGCCTATATAGGGGTGAGTATAACGATACACAGTAAGGTCCCCGAGACCCCTAAAGGTCTCCTAGAATCCACGATGGATAAAACGCAGATGAAAGATAAAATAACGAAGTATCAACCTACCTTATTTAGGTATATAACCATACGTATACCTATGTTACCAATCACAGTTCAGCTCCAACTATCATGCCCAAGCACTACCCAGTCCACATAGGAAGTAAAGTCAATCATGTAGAAGAAAAATGATTGAAAGTCAAGAGTCAACTCACACAGGTATACATCTTTCGTAGAGTGATAGAGATGATCAGATGTAGTCACTGATTAATCGAAGCTGTCGGACCCACACATGATACAAGACCAGCTAATCTGTCGGACCCACATAGGATACAGGACCAGTTACTTTGTCAGACCCACACAGGATATAGGAACAAAAGTCAGAACTGTCATACTCAAGGAGGATCCTGGTAAAGTAGTCATCATTGTCGAACCAATGTAGGATTCTGGTACATTAGTCATCATCATCAAACCCACGTAGGATTCTAGTAAAATAGTCCTCGATGTCGAACCCACCTAGGATTTCGGTACATTAGTCCTCATTGTCGATCCCACATAGGATTCCGATATAGTAGTCATCACATCCAGCTCTAGTGTTCCCGAATACAGCACTCTCGTTTCCGGGAGGGTCCGATCATCGAGTCAAGTGTCGATACATCAACTATAAAAAAAGTCCTAAGTTGATGTATCACATAGTTTTGTCTCATCATAAGGAACTGAATGTGATAGACGGCACGACAATCAGACGCCCAGTCTGAGAGTTATTGGTATTTCTATTCTAGGGTCTCGGTTGGATTTACGATCGGTCCAAACCAGGCCATTTTCCAAAGTTGCCCAAAACTCACTTAGTGTATCTCAAAAGGACTGTCTTGTTGTGAGGGTCCAACTGCCGCAAACGGCGCGCCGTTCAGATGCGCTATCGTGAAGATATTCGCATTTAAGCCAAGTCGGGCCCAGCCCGTCAATCCTAGTGGGTTGTGGCGGGTCAGCGCGACCCATTTTGGCGGGTCTGACCTGACTGGTGGGTCGGCCCGGGCTGGCTCGGTGGTTCTGCCCACCTGGGGGGTCGGCCTGGCCCAGTATGGTGGTTCCGACCCAGCTGGGGGGTTGGACCGGCCTGGTGGGGCGCAACCCACATGCTGACCCGGAAAACGTTGTGGGACGGTCTGGTTCACCCAACAACTCTGTCTCTTCCTCGGGCCAGCAAACCATAGCCGGCTGGTTCTGCCTGGCACACACGGCCCGCGGACGCAGGCCGCGTTTCGTCACATGCGGCGCCTGCGAGCACCGCAGTTTTCCAGCCCTGCTGGCAGGCGACCTGCAGGTTCACTCAGCAAAGCGGCCCGCGGTTGTGGGCCGCGGTCTCCATCCACACGGCGCCTTCAGGCACCGCGGCCTTCTAGTGGGCCGGCTGGTCGGCCGAACGGTCATCCCGCTGTCCGGCTCTACAGTGGCCGGCTCGGTCGGCCGCCTACGCACCTCCACCATGCCGCAACAGTGCTCGCGGTCCTACTGCCCTCCGAGTGGCCCACCGCGCGGCGCGACGACATCACGCTTCTTCATCACCCACGGTTATTCTCCAGAATGATGCAACGGCACCAAACCCTTTAAGCTCCTCCTCTGACGTCATCAAATAAAAAAACAAATGGGAGGGTCGGGCCGTGTTCATGCGGTCCAAACCCTCCTTGTTACATTGATAACAATCGGCACATCATTCTACCAACATAACGATGTAGAATAGAGGGTAGAATAAAACATTAAAATAACCCCTACCTCAATTGGAAGTACGTTGTTGAAGGAAAGGATAAAAAATTCGAAGACGTTGTTGAGTGTCTCGCCCGTCAAACGTCGTTGATTCTATGCTCAAGCGTCGTCCTTTTTCTTCGTCGGTCACGGTGCGTTCTTTGTTTGGGAGGAAAGGCTCTCTCAAGGTTCCACCCAAAATAATAGTTGCCAACAAAAACCCCAAACTAAAATAATAGGCTTTGCCTATTATTTTATTGTTGAAAAGAATTTCAAAAGATTTCAAATGTTAGAATTAATTAAATTGAATAAGATCAATTCATTAATTTAGATAGTTGACACACTTAATTAATTGCATGGAGTTCACAAGAATTCCAAGGGATTCAAATATATAATACAAGGGTGTGATGGCATATTAATGGGAAGTCCAAGAGTTCAATGGGGGTTTAAGGGGATTTGAGATCGTGTGGGCCCCACTACGTAATATCCTCCCGTGGGGGGTTATGTGGGAGTGGGCCCCACTATTAACTTTCCATAGGAGAAAATCGCCACCACCCAAATAAAAATTATGTTACACAAAATAAATTTAATTTTGATAATCCCCAAATATTAACATCCACTCCCAATAAAAAACCAAATGATGTAAAGTTCTCCTAATATGAATACTGGCGCTGCGAGTTCATCGGTGTCCTCAAATTTCAATTCTAAGAACCGGTTCAAAACATATAAAATCACGCTCGTACATTCACTGAACGTACCCGAAAAAAACTTCAGAAATTGATTACGGTCACACTGGGCCTCGGAATCAGATGCTGTTAGAAACTGCAGACTCGTAAAATTACCATGTATTTATGAAAAAAAATTCCATAGGAATTTCCTTTCTTTTAAGTGGTTATGGATTTTCTCCACCTAATCTCATTTCATCTTCAATATCTCTAATATGGTTCTACTTTTGTTGAGATAGAAATCTAATTACTATTTTTTCTACATACAAATATGTCATCTCTTTTCACATATAAAAGTGTAACTCTACCAAACCCTCCACTACAATTTACTATAAACCATTAAAAAGAAATTTTTTTTATAAAAAGTTCATCGGTCAAGAAGATTAACCCCCATTCTATTTGAGGTAATAGAATATGTTGGGTGGTTAAGGGAATACAATATAAATCAGGTGAAAATATAATGGACTTGGTAAATAATATTCATTTATTGAGTATTATATTTCCCTATTGAAAATAATTCTTCCATTAATGTAACATTTTATTGAATCTATTTTATTTACATGGATAAAGGGTTTATGTTCCAAATCTATTTTTTTAGAAATTTTTTTTTTCACTTTATTTTAAAAATAAATATTATGTTTTGAAAATATACTTATAGCTATGAATTTTGTAATGATGAAAAATGTTTTTTTGAAAAAGTTTATAACTTTGATTTTTTTATTTTATCCCAATATTCTATCACTAAGGGAGTTGTATTTTATGTTTTATCCTATATTTTTCTCTAATTATGTTATTATTTTCATAAATCATGTTTTTATAATTTTTTCGTTTTAATTAATTATTATATTTTATTCCATTCAGAATATTTTTTTAATTTTTTAATTTTATTGGTTATTTATGAAAAGTGATTAATTTCTGATTGCATTTTTTAAAACAATTTCATATCAATGGGTTATTTTTGATTTTAAACATGAATTAATTGTATGTGGAAGACATATGTATAGATGAAAATGGTTATGGTTTTATTTTACCAACATTTTAATTTTTTTTGGGTTTATATCTCATGATATATGAATTTATGAATACATTTTATTTTATCATAATCAATGGACTTGATTGTGAGGCACATGAAAATAAATATCTAGAATAATAATTTATGTGATATTTTTTATCATGATTTATGGTTAGTATTAAATTGTAAATTTCCACGTTATTGAAATTATGTTTAATTGTTGATCTATTTTTGGATTCTGTTCTTATTTCATATATACTAATGTGTAGTAATTCCTCATTATTCTCACTATTTATTTTTATATTTTCCTTTTGTTCATGTATTATTCTTACATTAATCAACTAAAATATGATGATTTATTTATTCATACTTTACTATGTTTTTGAGCTCACTCACTTCATATTTATAACCTAGTTTTATATGCTGAATTTATAAAATTAATTAACAATAATAGTTTATTTTTATTATGCATCCTTTAAAAATAAATAATCATGTATTTTTTAATATAAATTGATTATGTATCTTCTCATCAATGAAAAAAAACCTATCGGTTTTTGGATATTATTCGTTTTAGAATTTGATATTTTAATCATGTAGACAATGAAAAATCCATGCATGTTAATCTTGTTTTGATATAATGAAGATTCTCATAAACTAATTGATTTTAAAGATAATGTGATTAGAGTTAAAATAACAAATCCAATAACATTTTAAATGAAATTATGATTCTATTCTAAAATTATTTACATTCATATAATAAATTTAATATTTATTATGGTCACAAATTTTTACCATTGTTACTTTTCATAATGACCAAAAACTAACTTCATTAGTTATTTTAAATACCTAATTCCAAATATGAATTCCAATTTTCATTATTAAATTTTAATAATTTGAAATAATACTTTTAAAATATGTCCTAAAAACTCAATGAATAATATTTTATTAGAAAATTAGACTTTTAAGTATAAAAATAAACTTATAAAAAAAGAATTATTATGTAGTTTACAATTAATTTATTTATACTATATTTTATGAAATTAATATTATATGACTTTAAATCTAATCCCAAACCACAATGTATTTTTTTAATTACTTCATATTAAAGAAATTAAATAATTTTTTTTTTGTAAAAAAATATTTATATTTAATTATTCAATCATTAATCAATGTTTTCTAAAAATACCAACAATTTAACTGATGATATATTTTATAAAATGAAATAAAAAAACATATTCAATTTTTTAAAAGTTAATAAATAAAAGTAGGAAAATTATGTTTACAAACAATGTAATTAATGAAAAAGAAATGTAATTAAAAAAATTAATTTTTTGACTCTAATAAATTATAAAATAAGTTATAAACATATGTTGAATATTATTCCATTAAATTGATACTTATATATGATTATATTTATAGATTTCGTATATTACGAGGGTTTTCAAATTATGATACCATAAAGAAATGGTATCATAATAATATTTTCATTACATAATAAAGTGATGGTCATTATTCGTCTTTTCTTATTATGATTACCATGTTTTTTCCCTAATAAAGTGATTATTTGATAAAATCAATACCTATTGAACAAAATTATTTTATAGTACGATCAATATGTTATTAAAAATTTAAATATTCCTTTCATCATCAGATAGATTCACATATACTTCTAGCACATCAAGGATCAAAAAATTAGATGAATCACTTATGTACAATCATAGCAATTAAACAGTAAACACATTAAAATAAACTGAGATCCATACAACTTGATCTCATACTGAACTCATATTATTCACATACATTCTTTGATACAAATTAAAAGATCCTAATATTATCATTCTATAATTTCAATATGTTTACCCAAAATGGTGAACTTTGAATACCCACTACCATTTAGGTTTATTTTTTTTGACAATTTAAAGAAAAACCATTACTTATATAAAACCATCAATTTCTCTTAGAAATATATTTTCTATTTTATTAATATCTTAATGTTCCATATATTGAATTCAATAACTAATTAAAAAACTGACACATGATACCAATAAAGACCATCCTTACATAACAATATTATTCACTAAACTCCAAAAAATAATTACATTAAAATGGTAGACTGAGAAGATAATTTTTAGTAAAAATAGATATATTAATTATTGATCAAATATAATAATATGATATGTATAATCATATGAGATCATGTCCACAACTAATAATCTCATAACCAACCTCCCATAGATCATAAAATGCGAGTAATTGAATGATTTTTCTAAATATCATAAGGAATGAGTCAAAAGAGATGGGAATCATAATAAATCAATAAAATGACCATTATACCATATATATAACACATAAAAATTTTAACAAATGATTTCCAATAAATAAATCATTTTTATATTTTTTTTACAGGTTCACTGAACATAAAAAAATTGATACATTTAGTTAAAATAAAAATATTAAAGCCTGACCATTGAAATGAATTTTCTATAAGAAACAATTAATATGACTAAATTCCTTTCTTAAAATATTTATAAATTAAAAATTTTCTCTTTTAATATGAAATTAATATCATTAGGTTACCTAAAATGAAAAATAAGATCATTTATTATTTCTAAAATAATACATAAAAAATTAATTCTATGAGATATACATTTATATTTCAATAAAATAGGTATTAATGAATACAATAAAAAATTTGACATGAAAAATTGGTTATTAGTAAATTAATTATTAAATAAAATTAAATATTAAGGATAATGGTTAATATTATATAAAGTTTATTTTCTTGTAAAAATTGTTTTTCATTATAACTCCTTTTCATATAAATATTATCAAATTATAATTTATTGTCTTAATATGAAAAAAAGAGAACAATAATTTGAAATTTAATAGTAATATTACCTTATGTAGAATTTTTTGTATGTTTATAAAAAAATTGGTTTTTGTGTGAAAATGATAAAATTAGTATTCCTTAAACATACTGAGTTTATTTTTGATAATGTGCAATATATAAAGATTCCTTTTGTAATAAAATAAACTATTTTAATATTAATTATATTTATTTAAAATATGTAACTATGGATAATTACCATTTACCATAGAAAGTTTAAAATAGTTATTTTCATAGAGGTGATTTTATAGTTGTTAAATAATTTTTATCAATTTTATTTAAATTAATATATTCTGAAATATTACTCAAATATGATTGTTAGAAAGAAAAAAACATATGTAATCACTCATTAATATTTTTTTCAAAATAATTTGATGATATAAATATAATAAATGAAGCCCACTTTATAATAAAAATAATTTTCATTGTATTTGATGTTTAAATTTAAATTATTTATTCCTCAAATTATGAAATTGAAATAACTTATATTTATCCCAATTTCAAATCCATCACCTAGAACTTTGGATTAATACTAATATAATATTTTTATTAATTAAATATTCAACATGGTTTTGTTTTATTCTAGATTAATAAGGGTAAAAAGTTAAAATGATAAATCTTAATGTTTTTAAAATTAAACAGTCACATAATTATTTTTGATAGTTTTTTAGGAATTAAATTTTTATTCATAGTTCTCACTAACCAGTTCTCCACCTAAATCACCTATACCTATTGAAATCTTGTTATTTTCCCTTAAAAATATTATTTTCCATATATTTATCCCTATTATTTGGATATCAAAATAGCTCAATTCCTCCCACATCCAGACACAAAAAAATATAAATTCACATGAAAATATTCCCAATTTACTTCTCTTAAATAAAATTAATAAATTTGTATATTTTATACTAAAAGATGTTCATAAAATCTATTATATTCACATGATACATCTTTAAATGATCCAAATTCTCTATGTATGTAATATTTTCCCCATTACATTTATGTTATATCATTCTTATTCACCCTCCAACAAATCCATTCTGTCCAAATTTATACCATGATATTAATATAAATAATATAAATATATGTTATTATATTTTTTGTATAACGATTATCTATTCCTCAATATTCTGATATAAAAAAGGAAAATGATTCTCATGAACATGTGTAGACAAACCCATGCATAAATGACACGGTTAAAGTTTTCTCACCACCATTGAATTATTATTCTATATATAGTACTGCAAAATATGTATATTACATATAAAAAAAATTACTCTAAAAATATAAATTAATTATTTTATAATTATTTTAAAAAATAAGTGTTCATTATAATGATAACTATCAAAAACCAAAATAGAAAAAAGTGAATTTTTTTTATACTAAGTAGTTTTAAACTATCTATTTATTATTATTACATAAACATAAAAATTTAATATATCACAATGATAAATGTGAAATAAGATCATTCTAATTCTAGAGATGTGATATTACACCTATAATAACTCAAAATCATCTCTTAACTATGTCATGTTCAAGTTTGTGTTGATATATCCACATATCAGAACAATGTTGTGATATTATTTGATAGGTGAATATGATAATTATTTTTCATTTATGGAATTATTTAAATTAATGTATATTTTTCATAGTTGTGGTTTTTTTATATCATCAATTAACATAAATATTATGAAATAACCCTTTTATTCATTGTGAATCAAGAAAACATGATTTTCTCTAATTTCAACTTCCTTTACTGTAACCAATGTTAGAGAGAAATATGAAAATAGAGTTATAAACTATATTGTAAAAACTATTCCATTAAAGAAATAAATTTATTAATTATTTGAATTGTTAAATGAATATATGATGAAAATACTTTTAAAAAACATGACCAATTAGAAAATTATTGCTTACAGATGATGTTCAATATATGGAAAAACATGCTAAAATTTATATATATTAAATAAATTTAAATTATGATAATAAGTTTTATAGTTGTGAATGAGGTTCATGAGTATGTATTTAATTATCTGAATTTAATTATTTTTTATATTTCAAGCATATTTAGAAGGAATCAGTACAGAGGTAGTTGATTGGGTCTAAAATTCCTCTATTTTAGAAATGATTTGTATTTTGATCTTAATTAAATTTTTATTTTATATAATAAATATTTGATATATAATATCATTAATTATATATTAATCATTATGATTTATTTTCAATTACATTCCCAATATTACATTGTGTTTTTATTAAAGGGTTACTCAGGATGAATGTATTTTCTTGATTTCTATTTTAATTTGTTTAGACATGTTACATGTTACACACCAATTTTCATTATTATGTTGTTATATTTTATTATTATCTACTAAATGGTTTCAAAATTATATTATTTTGATTCATGTTATTAATAAATTGAATCCATTTAATTTTCATTAAATTTATTCCAAGTCAACATTAAAATAAATTATAAGTGTTTTTAGTAACTCTATTTTTATACATAGTGTTTTGGTCGGTCAAAAGAACATATTTAATATATATGGGATAAATTATTCAATTTAATTTTATTATGGGGTATTAAATATTTCAATACAATTTGACCACATAAATTACTAATCAATTTTTTCAGGCCTCATGTAATTTTGTTTTGCATATGGTATATTAATAACATATGTCTCGTTTCTTAAGTCATATTATTTCATTATGAAAATTTTTCTTCAAAACATGTGTTATCCCACCGAAATATTTTAATAATTAATTTTATAATCTTTTTGAGAATTTTATTTTTAAATTATTTTTATTTAATATTCTTTCTATATTCTTTTTGAACAATTATATTATAAATATATTAAAAGGGTATCTCATTTCTTTTTCATGTGTTTGTTCTTCCTCTCCGCATTCTTCAGACATAAAATTTATTCCTTTTCAAGGATCTATTATGAGACATCTTTTATATAATTAATGGCTTTAAAAATGTTTCACATCACCTTCTCAAATATTAACATTTTATGAAACATTGACATTTTTATTTTACATTAATGATAAAAATGTTTTATAAATGGTCTATTATGTTTTCATTTCCAATTCCCATTTTATTTTCAAATTTATTATTTTTTTTATTGGGTGTTTCTGTAATGATATTTCCTCTAACAATATATATGATATCATTATTTGGAATAAAAACGTTTTATCATATAATTTTATTGTTTATCAATTATTTTGTTATACAATTAAAAGTATTCTATTTGAAAGGATTATTTTCACGTCTGAAAATATCCTTTTACATATATTTTAAGACATTGTGTCTATGTTCCATCAAATCCATCAATAACCAATATTTTTTGTAATATGTTCATGTTATACAATTATTATCTTTGTTATATACCCAATTATATAAATGGTGTTAACGTAAATTTTTTACATAATTTCAATTGATTAATGTATAAGTTGAACAAATATTTTTCTATTAACCTGGGGAATGGTACTAGAATTCATTATTTTGTTATTAAAAGTATTATTATTATTGGAATATTGAATATTTATTTTCTTACTCCCCAACATCATTATCAGGATTTGTTATGGCCATGTTATCAATTTTTTTCATATGTGTAAAAATTTATATTATTCAGGATTGTTGACTGAAAACACAGGTCATTATTGTAATAATGATAAACATATTCCATTATATGGAAACCTTTTTGTATTCGGTAATAATGTCATTATTGAAATACTTAAAAATTATTGTAGATAGTTATGGTGACTCCACTTGAAAAAAAGTGATTTCTAAGACACACAATCATATATATATATATATATATATATATATCTCATAGATGCATCGATTAGTCTCATGAGACATAATATGATATGTTTTATTTTTTAAAACTTTCCATAACGAGAAATAGTAATGGAAAAATGAAATTCAAATTTTTTTGGTCTGATGTTATGTATTTAATTAATATGATACTAGTGTTATTAAAATCCATGATTTCATTTATTATAATTTTTATAATATGTTTTCACATTCAAATAGATCATGTATTTATATATTAAACTTATTTATTCCATGATATTTATTCCATTTTTATTCATTTATTTCCATTGTTGAATGTTTTCCCATACTATATATTGAATCTATCCCCTTCTTATGTTTCCATATCATGTTATTATGAAGAATAGTAGTAAACATGAAATATTTATATCTATATATAAAATGGTAGATCAGTTGTTACAGATACAAAAATATTTTATTATTATGTAACTATTGATGGTTATACCTATAATTTGACATCCAATATCAAAGTGAGTTTGCGAAGTATTCATTTATGGATTCAGATCATGGATCATGGGTGATTGATTCCAAAATTGGTATCAAAGGAATTATTATATAACATTAGAGGATATTGTGCTAGTTGAGGATAATATGATGGGTTATAATTTAATGTTGATAATATTTTAAATTTTATAGATAAAATGTTGGGATAATATATGATTTAATTCTAATGTAATCTTTCACATATAATTAGAGGATTTGATTGATAGAACAATGAAAAACCTACTAATAAGTTCAACTATATGATGAAAACCAAATGTTTATATACATTCCTGGTCATGTAGTTTTCATAGAACATAAATCATTTTTTTAATACTAGTAAGTGTTCTAGCATAGTTGAACATCTGTTTAACAATACTAAATACGGGATATTAGGTATTACATCAACCATAACTTGGTTTATAATAATTCACCCTTAATACCAATGTGGATATAAACTACCAGAGGGTATTCTTTTTTTTTTCAAATTGACATTACAAAATATGTTCAAAAATTTAATATTTATTTTAATAAATTAGGTTAGATAATCTAATATTGAAATTACAATGGATATATTGGGATTGGTCTAATATTGCCATATGTTGGTGATAGTGCATAACATGTTAAAAAAATATGTTCTATAAGGGAATAAATTTTCAAATTAATGTTTTCATATTCAAATTCTATGTATTATCATAATAATTTCGGATTAATTATTTTTTTGAAAAATAAAGTAAATAATGATGCTAATAATGGTATGTTAAATAGATTATATAATTAAATCATATACGTAATAGGGATTATGATTGTAATAACGATTAATTATGGTTAAGGATGTATAAATCATTTTTTATAGGAAAGTATTTAACGACTAATGGTTTTGGAATAATTTTTGGTATTTTCCATATAATTGAGGACCATTTTTTTGAGTATTTAGTTACGATCCATAAGAAAACCCATATAATTGTAACATTTATTTAACCAACACGGATATATTTGAAACTAGGAGTTATAAAGGGTGAACTGAGTCTTATACATGTAGAGTTGTATGATATATATGAAAACATGAGAATTTTATAAAGTGAGACATCTTAATGATTGATATTTTTATATATATTTTTTTATAATTTTCATATAATGATCATCAATATATTGAATTATTTTTTGTTTTTGTAATGTAAGGTTCCTAAAGAACATCAAAACATTGTAGTTTCCCCTCATCTACCCAAGTGTGTTCCTCTTTTAGAATATGGCTGAACCAATATATGTTATGAAAGTGATTTATATTATAGTATTATACCGTCTTCTCGAAGTGTTCAAGGAGTCAAGGAGATAAGATTGTAGGAAGATATATGTGGTTTTTGGAATTAGAGATTTCATAGCAGTATTAGGTCTCTAGTGATGCCCACGGGCATGCCGGTAGGCTACCTAAAATCCAGGTAATCTATAAGGATTCTCACTTTCTTGTTTGTGGGACCCGCTAGAAAGACAATAGTATTGGGTAGATTGCATCTCCTATATGATACCCACTGAACTACCAACAAAGAACCAAAAAACTAATTTGTAAGGTCTTGATTGATAGTAACATAGTTGTGGGCCCTGCCAACTCACTAGTGGCACCCCTGTATATTCGGTGGCATCATGATAGGAAAGCATGATAATGGTAATGGTAGTATCCTTACCATCTAAACACATTTGAGATAATAATTACCCATAAATCATATGTAATATAAGTTTTTAGAATGTCGACGGTTCTCCATGGTTCCTAGGGCTTCTCTAAATAATTTACTTGGTTTGTGAAACCATGTTTCATTCCCAACAAATTGAAACAATGAAATATTATTACTATAGATGTTTTCTTATAGTTTTCTTCAAATATTAACTTTTTTCATCCATTAATACTCAATAAAATAATGGTATATATTGAATTATGGGTTTTCAGGTTTTATTGCAGTTTAGAGAAAGGTTCCTTCTTCTTTGTTTCCTTAGGTGGGTACTCAAAAAACACACTAAGGTGTACTTTCATTCTCTGGTTTTTAAATCCTAAAAAAATATTTTTTGATCATCATTGACAAAAAATTACATAATTATAAATTTAATGTTATTCATAACTAGATGTCCTATGGATCCCACCAGGGTCTTGGCATTGAGATTGGGTCTTGTGGCCACAAGAGATGTGTTTACATCCATTGATATATAGTTGGGAATTTATTCATGTGAATATAGATCCTTGAAATGAATTATAAATTGTATACAGATATTATTAACAATTATAATTTAAATATAATGTGAATTAATGTTACTTTTCTTATAAAGAATCACATATCATAAAGGTAATTAATTGGTATGAAAATTTAATTGACATAATGTATTGATAGAATATTGAGTCAATGACATATGAAATAGTATGTATATCTATATATAATCTAAAGATTAGTATTTGTAATTATTATGATTATTGTTGACCTGTAAAATAGAAATAATTTTTTTATATTTGTTTTCTTAGATTAGTTAAACAATATCTTATAAATAAACATGATTAGACAGTTTGATGTGTTTAAATGTAGTGTGTCTTGTTTTATATGATTATGAAAGTAGTAAATTTTCCTTGGCGTGGGTATTTCACTATGGGAATATGCATGTAGATCTTATGATGGAGATCACACTCTATCTTATTATAAATATCCCATACCATGGGCAATGTTACATGGTAGCTTGTATGATTCTCTAGTTTGTGAATTAACATAGCTTCAATTATCTCACTAATTGTATACTTATCCCTTTTCATGGGTAATGTCACGACCCATCCCTAGGGCTCGTGCCATGACTACCCCAAGCCCACCTTCCATAGGCCAGGGGATGGCGACTAGCACCAAGGCGTAAATCCCAGAAAAAGGGAAGGCATTGCCTTTGTAAAGTAAACCACAAACACCACAGAGAAAGCAGGAAGAAGTAAACACTAAGTAAAAACGGGTACAACAGTAAGTGTGGAAAACGAAGTGGGCCAGTATTCAAACCCAAACTAAAAGTAAAGTACAACTGGAATGGGAAAAAAAGCAACTGAAAAGTAAAGCCGCATCGCCGAGCTGTCCACTAGAAATCCCACCTGATGCGTGGGTACAGATAGCCTCCGCTGCTCCTTGGGTCCAGCCGACCGCTCCGAGTACATCTCGCCCAGTGGTCCACCTCTAGGTACTATCCTGCTCCGTAAGACTTAACCACGATCAGCACTGTCTTTCGTCTGCAACCAACACAACATAGTGCGGGCATAGCCCGTGCAGGGGTGAGTATAAGCTACTCAGTAGGGACCCCGAGACCCCCGAAGGTCTCCTAAAATCCATAAAGGATAACCACAAAGGAAAGATACAATAACAAAGAAACATCCGACACTGCTTAGGTATATGCCCCTACATATACCTAAGTCATCAATTCTCGCTCAGCTCCAACATCCATGCTCAAGTACAACCCAATCCACATAGGAAAGAAAAACGTAAATCCACACAGGATAGCACAACACAATCCACCTAGAAAAGAAAAACAGGATTCAGCTCACACATGTACTTCTTCGTATGACGTTATAGATGATTAGATGTAGCCACTGATTCATCTAAGACGTCAGACCCACAAATTATTTGCAGGTACTAACCCCCGTAATGACCAACACTGGATCGATCATGAAGTTGAACCCATAGCTATTGGGAAACTCCTTCTCCATCAAGTACAGTGGTTATGTCGCTACAACCAAGCGCTTCCCTCTTACCTTGGACTGCTGTAGTACTCCACCTATCGAGTACTGTGGGCCTGCTGCTACAACCAAGCGCTTCCCACCATGGATCTGATGCTACAACCAAGTGCTCCCCCTCATAGCTTCTAGAGGTACTACTTCTATTTAGTACCATGGGTCAGCCGCTACAACCAAGCGCTCCTCTGTTGTGGGTCTTCCGCTACAACCAATCGCTCCTCCGCCGTGGGTCTGCCGCTACAACCAAGTGCTCCCCATTGGGCTATCCGTAACACACCGAGTCATTCGATCAGCAGTCGTCAAGTCTCAAACGGCTCTAGGGTTTCCACACACAACATGCTCGTTTCAGGGGGGGTCCACTGCACGATCTAAGACGTCGTTGCATCCACTGTAGTCCGGAGTTTATGTATCCCAAGATGTACCATAGTGGTCACCGCCGAAAACACGGAGAATTCTCGTACTGTTTTTAGCATCATCACAGTCGCAACCAGCTCTTGGGTTCCCGCACAGAGCAAGCTCGTTCGGGAGGGTCCGCTCCACGAGCCGAGAGGCTGATACATCAACTAACACAATGTTCGGAGTTGATGTATCCAAAAGTTCTGTATCATCAACAGTATCTCAACGCAACAGACAACGCGTCAATCAGACGCCCGGTCTGAGAGTTATTGGCTTTTTTGTTCCAGAGGCCCGTTTGGTTTTTAAGGAAAAACCAACCCGACCATACTCCACATGCATCCAAACCTCAGGAGGAGTAAGCCAAAAGATCCGTATCACTTAGAGGAATCCATAAAAGTCAACGGTACGCCAATCAGATGTCCGGAGCTCAAGTTATAAGCATTTCTGCTCCGAGGGCCCGGTTGGTTTCACGTAAGAACCAACCCGGCCGAACCCAAAGTATTCCGAAACCTTGGGAGTAGTATACCGAAACGACAGTCTCGATCTAAGGATTGCATCACCGATGAAAACTCATCGTTCGTAGGCTCGTAGCTCATGTTATGAGAAAAACACCGAAAATGTCTGAAAACGGGGGGTCTGGGCCCAGACCGACCCGGCCCATCCCCCCCTAGGTCGGCCCGAACCGGGTCGACCCGGGTCCGTGTCCGGCCAGGCCTGGGTGCGACCCGGCCTGGCGGCTCGGCTCGGCTCGGCCAAGAGGCCGAGCGAGGGAAACCGCGAGCGGGGGCGTGCTGCCCCCGCGTGAAGGATCTGCGGCCCCGGTTGGGGCCGCCTCTCACCAACGGACGCGGCAGCTAGCCGCGTCCCTGCCTTTGGTTCCGCGCGGCCGCAGAACAGCACCCCGCCGCCGCGGCTTTAGCCGCGGCGGCTTAATCCGGCGGCGCGCCGGGGCACCGCCGGTGGAGTCCGCGGGCCACCGGAGTTGCTCTGGTGGTCGGAATTCATTTCCGTGTGCGCCGTAGCTCATCCCGGGTCCCGTTCTTCACTTCGGAATCAACAAATCATCTCTGTGGCATGTTTTGTCGTCGTCCGCTATTCCGCACACCAAGAAACAAAGGCCGGTGGGTTCGAACTTGTTCGTTGGTCCGCACCCACCTTGTTAGCAGTTTGAAACCACACCATAATTCCCTTCAATTGATAAACCTCAACCCGCAATAATAATCCGCAGACCAACTTGTTAATTTGTTGGTCCGCGTTCTTGCCTTGAAGAAAAAAAACATGGGTATTATCATTTTCAAAATGACCCCTTCCTTCAACGTCATCGTCAGACGCTAGTTTGTCGTGGAATTGACTGTCGCGGAAGAAAAGGATCGACGCGTCGCGGAAGGGCGTCGCTGTCACGTGGAACTCGGCATCGCATAGACAATCTCTGAGGGTTAAGGAAAATCACATAGATTTTATTTCTCGAATTAAATCTGGGTTAAGGGTAAAATCCACAAAGGAATTTAAAAATATTTGAAAACTCCTACCTCAAGCAGTTGATCGAAGATTTGTCGCGGGGAATGAACGTCGCAGAAGAAGTGTCGGCATCGCGTCGCGTCGATCTCCAGGGGTCTGGCGTTCTTTGTCGCCCTTCGTCGGAGGCCGACGTTCTTCGTGTTCTTCGCGTTCTTCACATTTTTCGCAAAGGAGGATGAAGATATTTAGAGATTCTCTAAAGTTTTAACACAACAACCAGATAATAAAATAAGTCATCATCTTATTTTATTATCAACTAAAGAATTTGAAAAACAAAGATAAGTAACGAACAATTAATTCATAGAATTAATTGCAATGAACTAACCTCCCAATTTATATGGGCGTTAATAATTTATAAAACACGTCAGTTGACTTTCATTTAATAGGGGTTTTCGTGGTTGCGTTACATAGCGGAAAAGAAACGGTGGGGCTCGTGCGGGCCCCACCTCAGAAATATCCTGCCAAGAGGGTAGGGTATTTTGGGTTCCACCATATCTGCTTCAACTCTGATTAAGAAGATTGAAGTGGATTTAAGCAGCTTTAAGTTAAATAAAATAAAGTTTGTCCTACCACGTTATTTTATTTATTAACTTAAAGCCCAAAAATTAAAAACCACACCCGATCAAATGCAACTCCAAAAGAGGCGTTTATAAGCAAATACCGCCGATGTGATTCCATCGGTGCCCTCAGAATTCAATTCCGAACACCGGTTCAAATGTTAAAAAATCCCGCTTGTTTGTTCACTAAACGTACCGAGCCAAACATCCGAAAATGATTCCGGGCACACCGGGCCTCGGAATCAGGTGTCGTCAGAAACTGCGTTCTTGTAAAATTCCAAATAAAATTTAAAGAAAATTCCATGAAATTTATGGGTATTTAAATCACTCCCACATCAAGGATTTACGTCCCCATAATGATACATCATAAACTAGGGAAAAAAATATGGGTACTGAGCACGCATCTGAGCCTCCTGCTCCCAAGTGCTCTCTTGGAGGTTCTCGTGCTGCCATCTAATGTGCACCAGAGGAATCGACCATCCACCTAGGACCCACTCCTATCGATCCTCGATCTCCACCATGAACTCCGCCAAAGTCACCCCATCATCAACGTCTAGCTCCCCATGGTCAATGATGTGCATTGGGTCATGCATGTATCTCCTCAGCTGAGATACGTGGAAGACGTCGTGCACTCGGTACAACTGAGGTGGTAGATCCAGACGATAAACCACCTCGCCAATCCTGCTGAGGACCTGGAAGGGTCCGATGAAGCGTGGAGACGACTTGCCGCCTAGCCAAAACTCCGTAATCCACATCGAGGTGAGACATGTCAGAAGACGTGGTCTCTATCCTCGAACTCTAGTGCCCTTCGCCCTCTGTCAGCACAAGACTTTTGCCGGCTCTGAGATGTCCTCATCCGCTCATGGATGACTTGGACCTTTCTGGTCCTACAAGAGCTGCTGATATTTCTTCTTTTTTGAGAAGAGATATCCGGTCTCATCCCCTGGATGGACCACGTTGTTCTCCTAATACAATCAATCCCGTCATGGATGATACTAACCCATGGAAAGGATGATGTCGTAAGGCCTCAGCGCTAAAACCAAGAGATCCAACCATTACTCTCGTCTCCAAGGGTTGAGTCACACTGTCGGAATCACTGTGTGGTCACTGGGTCTCCTCTAGTAGGTATCTCAAAGTGACGGTCAAGTCAACGGTTTTTAAACCAGAACCTCTTAGTAACAACAAAAAGATAGGACATGAAGGTAAACGCCAAAAGAAATGTGTCTTTTATAATTGCAGCTCAAAGTAAAAAGACAAAAAACATCTAAAAAGAAACATCAACAATGCTAGAGCATCATAAAAAAGTCTCCAGGTCTAGAGCTAGTCCCGCTCCTGTCCATCTGCTCTCGGAGCTCCATGATCGTAGGCCTCAACTGCCTGAAGTGAGCTCTCCCATGTCAACCAGTTCCCTGCGGCCGGGGTGGACCTCCTGGTGGTGGTTGTGGCAACACCTCAAAGCGTCGTCCACCTCCAGCTGCATGGCTAGTTCCCCTGCCACAGTCTCCTGCTCCATTCGATCCACCTCGATTGATCCTCTGCCTTTGCCTGGGAGGTCCTTCGTTCATCTGCAGGTCATCCGTATGGCGGGTCGGACAGTCACGAGCCATGTGACAAACCCCTCCGCAGGAGTAACACTGTCTGCTCATGGTAATTCGTTGTCCACCCTGGGTGCCTCGCAAAAACGATCATGTGTCACCCGGTCGACCACCGGGAGGTCTAGTCCTCTTGGACCCCTGCGTCATCTGTCTACTGCCCGCTGTAAAATACTCTGTCGCCTGCCGGCTAGTGGTTGGTCCTACTGCTGGAGACTGCTCATCAAGGAAACTCTCCACTCAGAGGGCTTGCTCCAACACCCCTGTCTGTGTCGGAATGTTGTGAGAAACAAATGAAGCTCTGATCTCTCTCCTGAGCCCCTGCTCGATGGTTCGGGCCCTGAAGAATGGGTCTCGTACCATGTCTGTGGAATAGTGCAAGAGATCGGTAAACCTCGCCGCGTACTGGGCTACTGTCATGATTCCCTGCCGCACCTGTAGTTGCTCTTGGATGCGCACCGCTCGGAGGGTGGCTGGACGAACTCTGAGCGAAAAAGGCTCTCAAAGTCTGGCTAATGGAGTGATGCCTCGTCGTGCACCTAGAGCATCAGGCTCCACCATCTACTTGCTACCGCATTCAGGAGGCTCACTGCAAGGACCACCATAAGGTCTGCTGGTGTCCTCACTAATTGGAAAACTCGTACAATTATTTCCATCCAGTCCTCGGCTGCCTGGGGGTCCGTCTCCCCGCGGAACATCGGAGATCACTGGCGCTGGAACTCATGCAGGGCACTAAGCCGACGTGCATCGTCAGTAGCTGGGGCTGGAAGCATCGGTGGATTGGTAGGTAGAGGTACCGCTGGTGCCTCAGCTGTCAAAGGGCCCTGTACCGAGGCCTCGTCACTCGGCGGGCTGTCGTCACGTACTACTCTCGGAACCCTAGCTGACTGTCGTCGTGGGGCCATCCTGAAAAGAAATAGGTGGGTCACGGTCAGAACCGTATACCTGGTGAGCTGACATAATGTAATCACAAAGAAAACTTGATACACACATGCAATCAATGTATTCGTGCATTAAGTCAGAAATCAGAAGTCAGGGTTCTGGTGTATGGATACGTCAGCCGCCGCACCAACACTGGACTCCCTGGACTGATAACCACACCCAATACGCTAAACACTATTGCTTCACATAGAAAAAAAATATCAGAGTCCCAAGTTCTGCGGTAGAACCGAACTCCTCTGATACCAATTTTTCATGACCCGTCCACGGGGCCCGTGCCGTGACTAGCCCAAGCCCGCCTTCCATAGGCCAGCGGCTAGCGACTAGCACCAAGGCGTAAATCCCGGAAAAAGAGAAGGCATTGCCTTTGTAAAGTAAACCACAAACACCACAGAGCAAGCAGGAAAAAGTAAACACTAAGTAAAAACGGGTACAACAGTAAGTGCGGAAAAGTAAGTGGGACAGTATACAAAGCCAAACTGAAAGTAAAGTACAACTGTAAAAGGAGAAACAACAACTGAAAAGTAATGCCGCAATGCCGAGCTGTCCACTGGAAATCCCACCTGAAGGGTGGGTACAGATAGCCTCCACTTCTCCTCGGGTCCAGCCGACCGCTCCGATTATGTCTCGCCCAGTGGTCCACCTCCAGGTACCGTCCTGCTCCAGAAGCCTCAACCACAATCAGCGATGTCCGTCGTCTGCAACTCACACAACGTAGTGTGGGCATAGCCCATGTAGGGGTGAGTATAAGCTACTCAGTAGGGACCCCGAGACCCCTGAAGGTCTCCCAGAATCCATAAAGGATAACCACAAAGGAAAGATACAATCACAAAGTAACATCCGACACTGCTTAGGTATATGCTCATAAATATACCTAAGTCATCAATTCTCGCTCGGCTCCAACATCTAAGATCAAGTAAACCAAATCTACACAGGAAAAAAAACGTAAATCCACACTGGATAGCACAACACAATGCACATAGGAAAGCAAAATAGGCTTAAGCTCACACAGGTACTTCTTAGTATGAAGTTAGAGATGATAAGATGTAGCCACTGATTCATCTAAGCCGTCGGAACCACAAAGTATTTGTATGTACTAACCCCCGCAATGACCCACACAATATCGATCATGAAGTTGAACCCATAGCTATTGGGAAACTCTTTCTCCATCAAGTACAGTGGTTATGCCGCTATAACCAAGCGCTTCCCTCTTACCTTGGACTGCTTTCGTACTCCACCTATCGAGTACTGTGGGCCTGCTGCTACAACCAAGCGCTTCCCACCATGGGTCTGCCGCTACAACCAAGCGCTCCCCCTCATAGCCTCTAGAGGTACTCCTTCTGTTGAGTACCACGGGTCAGCCGCTACAACCAAGCGCTCCTCCATTGTGGGTCTGCCGCTACAACCAAGTGCTCCCCCTCATAGCCTCCAGAGGTACTCCTTCTATTGAGTACCGCGAGTCTACCACTACAACCAAGTGCTCCTCCACCGTGGGTCTACCGCTACAAACAAACACTCCCCACTGGGCAATCCGTAACACACCGAGTCATTCTATCCACAATCATCAAGCCTCAACGGCCACTAGGGTTTCCGCACACAGCATGCTTGTTCCGGGAGGGTCTACTCCATGAGCTAAGAGGTCGATGCATCCAATGACATGTAGTCCGGAGTTGATTTATCCCAAGATGTACCATAGTGGTCACTGCCGAAAAAAGGAGGATTCCCGTACTGTTTTCATCATCGCCGCAGTCGCAGCCAGCTCTAGGGTTCTCGCACACAGCATGCTCGTTCGGGAGGGTCCGCACTAGGAGCCGAGAGGCTGATACATCAACTGACACAAAGTCCGGAGTTGATGTATCCAAAAGTTCTGTATCGTCAACAGGAACTCAACGCAATAGACGTCGCGTCAATCGAACACCCGGTCTGAGAGTTATTGGCTTTTTCGTTCCACGGGCCCAGTTGGTTTTTAAGGAAAAACCAACCCGACCGTACTCCACCTGCATCCAAACCTCGGGCGGAGTAAGCCAAAAGATCCGTCTCACTTAGAGGAATCCATCAAAGTCGACGGTACGTCAATCAGACGTCACGAGCTCAAGTTATAAGCGTTTCCGTTCTGAGGTCCCGGTTGGTTTTGTGTACGAACCAACCCGGCCGAACCCAAAGTATTCTGAAACCTTGGGTGTAGTATACCAAAACAACCCTCTTGATCCAAGGATCGCATCTCCATTGATGGCGCGTCGTTCGGAGGCCCGTAGCTGATGTTATGATCAAAAGACCAAAAAGGTCCGAAAACGGGGGGTCTGGGTCCGGACCGACCCGGCCCATCCCCCCCCCCCCCATGGGTCGGTCCAAACCGGGTCGACCCGACCCGGGTCCGGGCCTGACCCGGCCCGGCGGCTCGGCTTGGCTCGGCTCAGCCGAGCAGCTGAGCGAGGGAAACCGCGGGGAAGGGGGGGGGGGGGGCGCTGCCCCCGCGTGAAGGATCCACGGCCCCGGTTGGGGCCGCCTCTCGCCAACGGACGCGGCAGCCAGCCGCGTCCCTTCCTTCGGTTCCGCGCGGCCGCAGAACCATACCACGCCGTCGCGGCTTCAGCCGCGACGGCTCTGTCTGACGGCACACCGCTGGTGGAGTCCGCGGGCCACCGGAGTTGCTCCGGTGGTCCGATTTCATTTCCGGCTGTGCTGTAGCTCATCCTGGGTCCCGTTGTTCACTGTGGAATCATAAAATCGTCTCTGCGGCACGTTTTCTCATTGTCCGCCATTCTTCACCCCAAGAAACAAAGGGAGGTGGGTTCAGACATGTTCTTTGGTCCGCACTCACGACATTAGCGGTTTGAAACCACACCATAATTCCTAGAAATTGATAAACCTCGACCCGCAATAAAAATCTGTGGACCAACATGTTAATTGGTTGGTCAGTGTTCTTTCCTTAGAGGAAAACAAACACTGGTATTATCATTTTCAAAAAGACCCTTACCTCAACGTCATCGTCGGACGTGAGTTCGTCGTGGAATTGACCGTCGCGGAAGAAAATGATCTTCGCGTCGTGGAAGGGCGTCTCGGTCGCGCGAAACATGGCGACGCGTAGACAATCTCTGAGGGGTAAGAAAAAACACACAGATTTTATTTCATGAATAAAATCCGTGTTAAGGGTAAAATCTACAAAGGAATTTAAAAATATTTGAAAACTCCTACCTCAAGCAGTTGATCAAATATTTTTCGTGGGGAAAGAACGTCGCAGAAGAAGCATCGGCGTCACGTCACGTCGATCTCCAGGGGTCTGGCGTTCTTTGTCTCCCTTCGTCGGAGGTCGGAGTTCTTCGTGTTCTTCGCATTCTTCGCATTCTTCGCGTTCTTCGCGTTCTTCGCGTTCTTCGCGTTCTTCGCGTTCTTCGCGAAGGAGGGTGAAGATCTTTAGAGATTATAAAAAGGTTTAACACAACAACAAGATAATAAAATAAGTTCTCATATTATTTTATTATCAACTAAAGAATTTTAAAAACAATGATATGTAACGAACAATTAATTCATAGAATTAATTGCAATGAACTAACCTCCCAATTAATAGGGGCGTTAAAAATTTAGAAAACGTGTTAGTTGACTTTCTTTTAATAGGGGTTTTCGCGGGTGCGTTACTTAGCGGAAAAGAAATGGTGGGGCTAGTGCGGGCCCTACCTCACAAATATCCTACCAAGAGGGCAGGATATTTTGGGTTCCACCCTATCTTCTTCAACTCAGCTTAAGCAGATTTATGTTGCATTAAGTGGATTTTGAAATAAAATAATGTTTGTCGTACCACATTATTTTATGTCTTAACTTAAAGTCCAAAAATTAAAAACCACACCCGAGCAAACGCAACTCCGGAAGAGGAGTTTCTAAGAAAATACCAGCGATGTGATTCCATCGGTGCCCTTGAAATTCAATTCCGAGCACCATTTCAAAAGTTAGAAAACCCCGCTCGTTCGTTCACTGAACGTACCTAGCCAAACATCCAAAAATGATTCCGGGCACACCGGGCCTCGGAATCAGGTGCCGTCAGAAACTGTGTTCTTGTAAAATTTCAAATAAAATAAAATGAAAATTCCTTGAAATTTATGGGTCTTTACAGGTTAGGTGAAACATGAATAGTTAAAAGAATCTATAATGGGAATTCATATAGAATCAAGTACTAATTCCCAAGGGTTAGATACTTTTTATGTGAAACATGATATGTTTTATTCATCCTATGAAAGATAATATGAAAATTCCATTTCATACATAGTCCATTGATAAATAGTTTGGGATGTTCATCCTATTTAAGAGAATCCACCATTGGATAGAGTTATCTAGAATCAAGGTAATGCAAGTTTGGTGGACACCTGGTGTCAAACTGGTGCTCATGGTTCCAGAATTTTATTTGATGTTTTTAAATAATTTATTAAATAATTTTATTTTTAGAATTATATTAATGCACTATGTATTCAGATTAGATTACTTATACATTATGGGTAAAACCCAACTATTTTTTACCAAATCCCTATTTATACAACCATTATGATCCATTTATGACTTTATGGATGATCGTTTAGAATAGGGAATGGTTCCGTGTGCTTTATTGATTTCTTCTTGTATGGAATTTTGTCAGAGTTATAGAATAATGAATGAGGTTTGATATTGTCTTTTCCTATATCATGGAGTCATTTTTTCATTTAATTCACTCACTATATACCTTTAATTTGGTTTTAAATATAATATTTCACAAAAGGTTTTATTATTATTATTTTTGTGGTTCGTATAAAAACTTATTTTACATATTTTATATGTAATGATTGATTTATCTAATATATTTGGTGATTTTACAATTTATTCTAGAGGGTATAAACACCCTACTATATTTCATATACACCAATTCTATTTGACGGTATCTTGTGTATGGGATGGAAAAATTGAGATCATATAGTGAGTTTTCTCAATCACATAAAATAGAACTGGTTTGGGATGTCCAAATGTTGTATAAAAATTATTGCCTCTTCTATTTCGTTACAATTTGGGTAATGTTAAATAGAGTATATGACGTGTTAGGCATTGGAAATAATATTTATTCATTATAGTATATATTCTATATATTTTGGAAGAATCTTTTTAGTAGGATTGGGAGTGTTGTTTGTGATGTTTTTATGTTTTATTGGTGATGTTATTTAACCTTGGGTGATGCATTTCTAGTGTGATGCCCTTGTTTTATGACATTTCACCAATGGGATAGTACAATATTATTTTTACAAAATCTTCATGGTATTAATGTAGGGAAATATGGTTAAATTTGGATTTTAGGCTTCTAATATATCTATAATTTGTTATATTAGAAGATATTAATGTTCTATTATATAATCTGATGACATAATTTATAAAAATATATGAATGCATGTTTTAAGGAATTAAAATTCAAAATTTAAGGCATTATTGAGATTAACTGTAACATCCAATGAAAGTAAATAATTATGGATTTTCATATCTATGTCTATTTATGAATTAGATAGTGTATTAGAGGCTTAAAATGAGAATAAATCCAATCTTACGCATAGAATTCTCTAAAATTTTTAAAAGATTGTTTTACCGCCTTTTGAGGGAGAACCATTTTTTAATCTATAAATTGACACTTTTATGAGCTCTATCTGTCTAAATAATCTTATTCTTTAGTATTGGGACATTGAAATTTACTTTGGATAAATTTTTGGTATTTTTCTTACAATGGTCATTTTTTAATGAAGAGTGAAAAATACTGCATTTTACTTCAAAACAACTTTTTATTCTAATTTAATTATATGGATATATTATATTTTTAATTTTTTTAAAGTGTAAATAGAATATATTTTTACCATTTAATCCAATGGGGGACTTTGTAATTCATTTCACTTTACAATTGGAAATAAATAATTATCAATCATTTGATGGATATTGTTTCTAAAAAACCCGCTATATATTTTTACAACGGGAATTATTATTAAATTAATGACTACAATTTCTGTGTTTGGAATTTGGAAAAATGGATTCCATATTTTGAATCAGATGTTCCAAATTATGTAATTAATAAACTTTTGTTTTTGGACATTATGAATAATAATGACGGTAATTATCATTAATTATCGTGATTAATTTGTAATCAGATAGTTAAGGATAATAAAATCATATCATAATAATACAAAATGTCCCCAACATGTGCCCTAATGATACTAGTTGTGTCATGGCCGACCATGGGATGGCTTGTGCCAAACTGTGGGACCCCATGGAATCACTTTTGGATGATAGTGATACTTTATCATTTTATGTTTTTAAAAGCAAAGTATAACCAAAGTATGTATCACCGAAGTAAGATAATATTTTTTTTGTATACATAAATTATATCTTTTACTATAAGTAGTTATTGGAAAGCTAAATTTTTTTCCTACATCATATTATTTATTTATATTTTTTAGACATTAAATAAATTAAATTTTTTATGACACCATGATAATGCAGCAATTACCTCATTAATTAATAATTTAAATAAAATGAAAAGATAATGTATCATATAAGAATAACATTTGTCAAAAACCTATTGGATGGGTGGATATCTAACCCTTATCACCTTATCCTAGAAATATATAATTTTGGGACCTTTAAAATCTGAAACTCATTATATAATAAAGTAACATATCTTGACTTTCCAAGAGTGCCCCTCCTCCCTCTTATAAAGGCCTCCACCTATACCACCTTACCCACACCTCTCAATCTATTGGATCGGCCAAGATCTTCTTATTTTATCTCTCCACATCACTCTAATCATCCTACAAGGCTTACCTTAGGCATAAATCTCTTCAATAAACCATTTTGATTCAAACCAAGAGGAGTTACCTTATTTAAAGGCAATGTCTTCACTTCTGTTCCTTTGTTTTATTTTTCTTATCCAACCCCCTAAACTATTTTTATTGTAAAGACCCGTAAATTTAAAGGAAAATCTTTTCATAATTTTTTTTTGAATTTTACAAGAACGCAGTTTCTGACGGTGCCAAATTCCGAGGACCGGTGTTCCCGGAATCATTTTCCGAAGTTTGGCTCGGGTATGTTCAGTGAACGGACGAGCGGGTTTTTCTAACTTTTTAACCGGTGCTCAGAATCGAATTCCAAGGGCACCGATGGAACCGTAGTGTGGGTAATTTCTTAGGAACGCCATTTCTGGAGTTGTGTTTTCACAAGAGAAGATGATAAAAATTGTGGAAGTTTAATTTATAAATTAACTACAATTTTTATTTTTTTTATTGGTTTAAGGATTTGGGTGGAAGTTGGGAAACTACCCAACTTCCCAAGAGAGGTTATGAGGGTTGTGGGGCCAACACGAACCCCACCCCTTCATATTCTTCAACCCACCTCAACTCACCATTAACTCTTGATAACTTAAACATTAATAACTTATGTTATTAATTAAGTGAGTTAAGTGTGGTTTTTTTAAATTTAAAACTCTTGAAATTCGAAAGTTATGTTATGTTAATAAAATAAGAGGTGAGCTTATTTTATTTTTGGATAGTTTCTTGAGGTGGAGTCTTGGGGAGAAAAAGGCCATGGATTGAAGAGTTTCTTCATCTACTTCGTCGAAGAACGTGAGGAACGTGAAGAACACCGGATTCCTCGCAGGTCGACGTCTCCTTCCGCGATGTCTCCTTCCGCGACGCCTCTTACCGCGACGCCGACGACGTCTTCTTCGCGACGTCTCTTTCTATGATGAATCCTCGTTCGACGAACCTCCATTAAAGAAACGTCGAGGTAGGGAATTGTTTTGTGAATATTAATAAACCCCATGTTACTTCCTTCTAAATCAATGAACGCGGATCAACTAAACATCAAGTTGATCCGCGAAGAATATGTTGCGGGTTGAGAATTCTTATTTTTGGGAAAGCTGTAGGGGTTTATTTATTTAATTTGTTCATGATTATTACCTTGAAGTTCTTCATGAAATATGACCAATTGATATAAATTAATGAGAGGGGGTTGGAACGCACAAACACGACCGAACCTCCTCCTTATCCATGTTGGTTTCTTTTGTGGATTGAAATGGGAATAGAGCGGTGTCATCACATCGCGCTGAATCGTGCGGCATGGAATGCGCGACCTCATCGTGCCGCACAGTGAAAACAAACAGGGATGAGACTCCTTCTCACCGCGTTGGAGAAACCCGAAGACATCCGCGGATTGTGTCGGGCCACGGTGAAGGGGCGCGGCGCCATCGCATCGCGCCGGAGAACCACGAGGACGGCACGATTTTTTGATTGACATGCGGATTGACGGGTGACGAAAAACGGGGCCACAAGGTTATTTTGATGCTTCTGCAGTAATGTTCGGGCTCGAGATGAACACCGGCACACACGGTTTTGAAAACGGACCACCGGAGCAACTCCGGTGCCCCGTAGAAAACCAGGAGGCGCGGGTCGCCGCTGTGGCGCCGCCGGCGACCGGGGGCGGCGGCCGGAGCCGTCCGGCCTCCAGGAGGCGACGGCGCCCGAGCGCGCCGCCGGAGGAATCAACCGCCGCGGCTTGCCACGGCGGTGAGGCACGGGGGATCCCGCGGCCGCGCGGGGTCACGGAGGATTGGCGGCGGTGCAGACCGCCGCCGGCTTCAATCAACGGTGAGGGGGGCCGCACACCCCCCCCCCCCACCCCGCTCTGCGGCTTCCGCTTGGCCACGCTGGCCGGTCGGGTTGGACCGAGCCTTCCGGGCCGGAACGCGCCCAGATGGGCCGGACACGGACCCGGGTCGGGTCGACCCGGTTCAGGCCGACCCAGGGGGGGATTTGGTCGGGCCGGGTCGGGCCTATCTCCCCCATTTCGGTTTGTTTCTGATCGAACACCCATAACATGGGATACGGACCTCCGATCGACGCACCGTCAGCAGCGATGCGATCCTTGGACTGAGATGGTCCTTTTGACATATCGCACTCAAGGTTTTGGAATACTTTGGGTTCGCCCGGGTTGGTTCGTGCACGGAACCAACCGGGCCCTCAGAGCGGAAACACTCATAACTTGAAATCCAGACATCTGATTGATGTGTCGTCGACTTTGATGGATTCCACTAACTGAGAAGGATCTTTTGGCTTACTCCGCTCTAGGTTCGGATTTCGTCGGAGTGCGGTCAGGTTGGTTTGCTCACAAAACCAACCGGGCCCCTGGAACGAAAAAGCCAATAACTCACAGACCGGGCGTCCGATTGACGCACCGTCTATCTCGTTGAATTTCTCTTGATGAGACGGAACTCTTGGAATTCTTCACCCGAGTTTCGGTGGCTGTTGGATAGTGGTCAGGTTGGATTGTACCCGAAATCCAACCCAGCCTTGGGAACGGAAAAGCTGATATCTTTCAGACTGGACGTCCATTTGACGAACCGTCAGCGGCGTTGGTGATCACGTTGAGAAACGGTCCCTATGAGTATACCCTATGAGGGATCATGGTACAATTGAGATATGGCCGGATTGGTTAGCTCATGAAACCAACCGGGTCCCTAGGACGAAAAGGATAATAACTCACAGGCTGGGCGTCCGATTGACGCGCCGTCTGTTGCGTTGAGACCCCTATGACGAGGCGGTCCTTTGAGATACTTATTCGTGCGACTTTGAGATACTTGGAGTATCGACCTATTGCTCGTGGAGCGGACCCTCCCGGAGACGAGCGTGCGGAGTATGGAGACCGTGTAGCCGACTGAGACCTGATGACTGCTTGAACGACTCAACTTGCAGTGAGTCGACTAGCCCAGTGGACGGAGCACTAATTTGTTTGGGTGTAGACCCATGGAAGACGGAGCACTACCTGTGTGACAGTGTAGACCCGCGGTACTCGTTCGGAGAGTACCTTTGCAATCTACTAGGGGGTGTGCACTACTGTGTTTGGGTGGCATACCCCGACGGTGTAACACCCCGAGATTTTATGAAAAATATTCTTTTTAATTTCATTAATGTCTTTTGTTATACGCTACAACAAAAGGAGCTTCCACAACACACATCTCTGACCTTGCTTGAATTACACGCAATCGCGACCTTCCACGATAGCGTGTGTTGTACGCAACACCAAGTTTCGCTAAACAACGATATGCTATTAAGATATTATTAAAACTAGCCGTTATGAATAGTAATAACCACTTTTTGAAATTTTGTAAATTTTATTTTTCAAAATGGACTTCATATATGGATTCAGAATATCGAAATTATCTTACGGTGAAATTTTGGTACTTTTCGGATAACTTTCATTTTCTGATGAATAGTGAAAATTACTAAATTTTAATTAAAAACAACTTTTTTAATCGAAATAATTAATAGTGATAAATAATTAATTTGAGTGGTTTTAAAGTATATTTAGAATATATTTTTACAATTCAATACAATGTTGGTCATTGGATTTAATTTCACATTTACACCAGACATAAACAAGTGTTAATCTTTTGATAGTTATTATCTCTTAAAAACATGCTATTTGTTGTGACAGCGGAAATTAATTATAAAATTAATTAATGCAACTTATATGTTGGGAATTTTGTAAAATAGAAATCATTTTTGAATTCGGAATATCAATTATAGCTTAGGGTGAAATTTTTGCATTTTTCTGAAAAACTTCAATTTTTTATGAATAGTGAAACCACTAAGTGGTAGGTTAAAAACTGTATTTTGCATAAAAATTAATTTTACCGCTTCTGTGAATGGAATTTCGAAAATCCGACAGACACGGTTGATATCAGTAAGTATAATGTGGTTCAATGTGATAAAAATAATTTTTTTGGTGAATAGTAACTTTTTACTTTTTTTAGCGCGGTTAATAGTAAATAGGGTAACTAAGGGTAAATATGATATTACTATTACACTAACACATGTCCTAATTATATTGAATAAGTTTAATTCGACCAAAAACAACCTTATGAATATAATATGACCATTTAGGTCCACTTGGATTAGATTATGACATTTAATATTATTTTATTTAATGAATAGTTAAAATAGTTAAAATCAAAGTTTAATAAGTAAATCATTTTTAATATGGGGTTATACATAAGATAAATTCGACTATAAATATTCATTAAAAAGATAAAAAGATTTCCTACATAATGGTATTTTATTTGAAATTTTTAGACATTAAATAATTTAATTAATTAATGACACAATGATGATGCAGTAATTATCTTATCAATGAAATATTGACATAATTGATGTTATAAACACCAAAATAAATGTAATTTGAGACTTTTTATGAATTAAAATAATTTTATAGGTTACTATGATATATTAGTGTTGATTTAATCAACTTGGTTCGAACATATAATTCTGTTATAACTTTCACAAAAATCATATATCATATAGTGTCAAAATTGACACAAAATAGTTTTTAAATAAAATATTATATTATTAGTTGTTATTTTATTCCTAAAAATATAAGGTTCGGACAAATGACTTATATAAGGATATATATATTAATAATAAAAAATTTGTGGTTCTTTTGGCATGTTATAGTAAGTTTATTAAGCATATAGTGTAAGAAAACAAAAAGACACGGTAAAAGTTAAATTATTTAACATAGAGTTAAATCTAATTGATAAGGTTAAAATAATATCCTAAACTTGTCTAAATCCTATTGGTTGATAGGATTTCGACCCTTCCCCACTTTAGCTTCAAAATAAGACCCTTTGGAACCATTATAAACCGATTTTGACTTTAATATAAAATAATATTTTGAGATATTCCTAAGGTGCCCCTCTCCTCCCTTATAAAAGGACACCTCCCCCCCTCCTCCTCACACCAATTTGAGCACTCAAGCTCGGCCAACCCCTGCCAAAATCCCTTCTCCACTTCCCTAGAATAATCCTAGAGGTACTTTTCTTCTTCAAAGACCATTCATAGTTCCCTATGTGGAGGATTCAAAGAGGCGTTTCAAAGAAGAGGTAATATCCATTACCGATCTTTTCAATTTCTTTTTTTCTTCAACTTATTCTTCTTTAGTTGTTTCATGACAAAGTAATAACATCAGTATTACTTACATACTGATATGTTATTATAAATATGAAACAACCCTAATTCACCTTCTATCCATCCTACGGAAAAATGAAATCACCGCGCGTGCGTACGTACGGAATACCGTCTCCACGCCGTGGTGTAATCTATTTTCCACCACCACCTTAATAGGATGGGTATAATGGTGTAATGAGTAACTGTATATGATTATTATAATTTGATATTGATACTGAAATAGTCTACATACACTTCAACATAATTCCACGACCATGGGAATGATATCATCGCTCGTGCGTACGTACGGACTACCGTCTCCATGACGCGATGAGATTCATTCTCAATGATTAACCATTCATGAATGATTATAAAGTATATATAATAAGTACTAATGAAATATATGACATAATAATGATATCGGATTTATGTAAATTTATATATATGTCATCTACTTAATTCCATTCACTTCAATAAGGAAACGAAAACAACGTTCATGCGTACGTACGAACTACCGTCTCCATTAACGGTGTATTTCATTCCATTTATCGATATATTATATATATATATATATTCTGAATATATATTATAAATAAATCATGTTTTACATTTTGGATATAAGTAATCATGATCTAAGTAATCATATGAATAATTACAAGTTAAAACACGAACGACAAATTAGACGATTTTACCCAAAACGTTACTTTAACATGAATTTACAAAAGAACGGGTAATATAAAGTCATAAGTGAACCATATATGATATAATAACAATGAATATGACTCTGTAATAAGTCAATGACATTATTTAAATCATTATACAGGTGGTTCAGACACTTACGAAGCAAATCGGACCTAAGGTAAGGGAAATATCAAAGTCTCATTTTTATCCGAGATTGTTTATACATTGGTATTTACTGGGGCGTATTTCATCATCCACATCTATGTTTCCTCAATATGTAATGTTATTTCCATCCACTGACAATTGTTTAAATCCAATTTTACCCTTTGGTGAGTTTTTAGTAAATGATATGAAAGGAATCTTTTGTCGTTTTTCGTACGAGGTACTTTTTGACTTTTTCGACAAAAGTACGAAGAATGATTTTTTTAACTTATACGGAACGAACTGATTTTTACGGGTTTATAAAGCCTTATTTTCATGAAGATTCCTCCAAAATAATTCATGACTATTTTCAATAAAATCTTTTCTTTAAAATTGCATGACGTTTTGTGAAAAGAAATTGATTTTGAAGAAGAATGGATATTTTCCTCAAGAATTCATTTCAAGTGTTTTATCAAAATTATTTTCCATATAAGATAACATAGGGTTCTGTTTCTATCCCTATTATTACATTGATTTTCTTATGTTGTGATGGAATTATTTTTATGAATTCCTTTATCTTATATGAATTGTTTGATGATGTCACGATGTTTAAGATTCCCATTTTTATTACATGGGTTATGCAATGATGTATGATTTATGTTTTTGTGGCACATATAAGAATGGTATCGTTATGAGATGGGTAGGACCTATATCTCCCTCCAATGCATTGGGTTAAGATTTTATATCTCATGAGATAGACATGGCTGGAATGGTAGGTTATACCGATTCAGTGAAACAGGACTGAAACGAGGGTTACTTGGTTCAGAAATGGACTTTGTCCACTAAGATAGTCTTGGCAATGAGTCTTGACTAACAAGAAATGATTCTCTATGACTATGTGTGTATGCCAAAAAGTTTCATGTTTTATGTTATGATTATTGTGATTAAATTTCACTGTCATGATTTATCCCATGTTATGAAATTATGATCTCTTTTTCATGTTAAGATTTCCAAAAAGTTATGTGCTTGTGTATACGATGTGATTGATATTTCTTTTGTTTACCCTTACTGAGCATTTGAGCTCACCCTTTTGTATGTTTTCATTTCCCCAGGATATAAAGAAAGGTTTTAGGTATAAAAAAAGAAGATCTTTATGGGAGATGTTGAAGGTCTTTCACAAGGATTAGAAGATTATATTCCAAGATTCCAAAGACACTAAACTATTACGATCCTTCTGTGTGTGTTTTTGTTATGTACTAAGTATTCCACAAAAGTAATTTAATGTCCACATACGTCAGGATTCGGGTCTCTACAGTTGGTATTAGAGGAAAGGTTTAGTCAACCTTTGGAAACTATGATGCGAAAACGTTAGTCAGATCCCTAGAGATATTTCTAAGGTATGTCTAGGGATTACCCTAAGGATAAGTATACATATAGGATATAGTCCTATAACTATGGTAACGATATTAGATTAAACCAAAGATGTTAGATATTGAAGATAATCCCCCTTTATTATGATTTTTGCCTCTCACACTATTCTTTTTGGGTTTTAGAAAATGGCTGGAAACAAGATGATTCATGATAATGGAGGATATGAAGGACAATGGAATGATATTCTTCATGAGAATCAAAATGAAATGGGATTTGGAAATCCAAAAATCATTATTATGCCGAAACAGAAATCTCATAATATGATCAATAATGTAAAATTTGGTATGTTTCCTGACTTGGCTAATAAGAGAAAGATGGAGTTTCATGATGATCATAGAGGAACGAAAGTTCAATTTCCCCTATGTAAATCATGTGGGAAGAGGCATCGAGGAGAATGTTTCAAGGGAACTGGAAGATGCTTTGGGTGTGGAAAAGTAGGACACAAAGCCAGTAAGTGCAACGGAAAAGGTTCAGTTAACACCACGGATGAGGATAATGGTATTTCTACGACATCAACAATGGTTAAATTTTTTAAATGTGGAATGTACGGGCATTATGCAAACCAATGCCCTAAGAGAAAGTCTCATGAAGAGAATCAGTACGGCCGTATGAGTAGTATTTATTTTGATGATGATGAAGAGACTACAAATGATATGTGAGTTGAAAGAATTGTTGACGCTCAGTCAATGGTTTAAGAATGTAGTGGAATGATTACATGTTTATCATGTGTAATGTTATATAAGAAATCTCATGGTATTATGGAATAAAGAGACATCTAAGGATTGTTACACTGTTGTCTTTCCTTGAGCTTTGAAAGTGTATGATTAATGATACCACTATCCATGAAAGGTTATTCAGATATTTTTGGAATGTAGATGATATGCGCATAATGAAGGGATAAGGAGAAAATTAAATGTTTAATAGTATTCATGATCTCATGATTGATATAAGGATTAAGTGATATCATGGATTGAGTATATAGTATTTTGAGGAATTTTGGTATGTGGAAAGTGTTAACATTTAACTGCATTCATGTTTTCAATAAGGTTCAATGGGTATTCAAGAGAATACATGATTAAGGCCTTTGAATGTTTAGAATGTGACCAACAAGACATATCTTATGATATATGGGGATCAACGATGGTATTAAATCTCTGGTAATCGTTTTCACTATATTATGAGATTGGACTAAAGTATTATGGATAACCCTAAAGATTGGAATGGATTATGTAGGACATAAGTTAGTATTGTTTAAGGATAGAACTTTTTTTTGATATTACTGTTGGGATTTTATAGAAACATAGTTTTAGAAAAAGGACAACCTGCAGGACGGGCGACAGCCCATCGCGTCGGACAAGGCTGTGGGAATCGAACCCACAACTGAAGTGCGACTGGCCTTTATCACCTACCACTGACCTACAGGAAGTCCCTGGTTAGTAGAAACTAAATTTAATTTATTAAGCGGTATGATATATGAAGTATAAGTTCATTTTTAGAACCATATACTATTAACCATAAGATGGACTTATAACTTTTGCTAACCTTTTGTTTGAAAGAGATGGAATGACCCATCATTCTATCACATGATCTGCTAACACATCACGAATGACAAATTCAACTCCATTTATTAAGAGATGAAGTGGAAATTGTCCAAAGAACGATAAACAGTGAGACTATATCAAAATCACGAAAGTATTTCTTCTAATTCCAATTTCATCAACTTTAGGGAAATGATCTTGAAAACCAAAAAAATGTTGTCTTAGTGCTCTTATATCTGATTAATCATATGGTACCTTATATCGTCATAAATTTATGGATTTGTGATTGCTAGCTTTTCCATAGCCATGTTCTCTACCACTCTCCATCAGAACATGATGGTTAGATTTCTCTTCCGTATCCATATTTTCACCTATGTGGAAACCCAGTGGTTAGTTTATTTGGGTAACCGTTACGTTTCATACTTTTGTTTTTAAAGATTGGTTTTGGTATTACTTTTTACGATGTGGGTTTCGATTAAAGAAACTTTCGAATAGTAAACCATTTATAACCCCGACGAATTTTGAGGGCGAAATTCATTTTAAGGGGGGGTAGAATGTAACACCCCGAGATTTTATGAAAAATATTCTTTTTAATTTAATTAATGTCTTGTGTTATACGCTACACCAAAAGGAGATTTCACAACACACATCTATGACCTGGCTTGAATTATACGCAATCGCGACCTTCCATGATAGTGTGTGTTGTACGCAACACCATGTTTTGCTAAACAACGATATTCTATTATGATATTATTAAAACTAGCCGTTATGAATAGTAATAACCACTTTTTGAAATTTTGTGAATTTTATTTTTCAAAATGGACTTCATTTATGGATTCAGAATATCGAAATTAGCTTATAGTGAAATTTTGGTACTTTTTGGATAACTTTCATTTTCTGATCAATAGTGAAAATTACTAAATTTTAATTAAAAACAACTTTTTCAATCGAACTAATTAATAGTGATAAATTATTAATTTGAGTGGTTTTAAAGTATATTTATAATAAATATTTATAATTCAATACAATGTTGTTCATTGGATGTAATTTCAGATTTACACCAGACATAAACAAGTGTTAATCTTATGATAGTTATTATCTCTTAAAAACACACTATTTGTTGTGACAGCGGAAATTAATTATAAAATTAATTAATGCAACTTATATGTTGGAAATTCTGTAAAATATAAATCATTTTTGAATTTGGAATATCAATTATAGGTTAGGGTGAAATTTTGGCATTTTTCTGAAAAACTTCAATTTTTGATGAATAGTGAAACCACTAAGTGGTAGGTTAAAAACTGAATTTTGCATAAAACATAATTTTACCGCTTCTGTGAATGGAATTTAGAAAATCCGACAGACACGGTAGATATCAGTAAGTAAAATGTGGTTCAATGAGATAAAAATAATTTTTTGGTGAATAGTAACTTTTTACTTTTTTTACCGCGATTAATAGTAAATAGGGTAACTAAGGGTAAATATGATATTACTATTACACTAACACAAGTCCTAATTCTATTTTATAAGTGTAATTCAACCAAAAAAAACTTATGAATATAATATGACCATTTAGGTCCACTTGGATTAGATTATGAAATTTAATATTATTTTATTTAATGAATAGTTAAAATAGTTAAAATCAAGGTTTAATAAGTAAATCATTTTTAATATGGGGTTATACATAAGATAAATTCGACTATAAATATTCATTAGAAACCTAAAAATATTTACTACATAATTTTATTTTATTTTTAATTTTTAGACATTCTATAATTTAATTTATTTATGACACAATGATGACGCAGTAATTATCTTATTAATGCAATATTGACATAATTGATGTTATAAACACCAAAATAAATGTAATCTGAGACTTTTTATGAATTACACTAATTTTATAGGTTACTATGATATATTATTGTTGATTTAATCAACTTGGTTCGAACATATAGTTCTGTTATGACTTTCACAAAAATCATATATCAAATAGTGTCAAAATTGACACAAAATAGTTTTTAAATAACATATTATATTATTAATTGTTATTTTATTCCTAAAAATGGAAGGTTCGGCCAAATGACTTAGATAAGGGCATATATATTAATAATAAACAATTTGGGGTTCTTTTGGCATGTTATAGTAAGTTTATTAACCATATAGTGTAAGAAAACAAAAAGACACGGTAAAAGTTAAATTATTTAACTTAGAGTTAAATCTAATTGATAAGGTTAAAATAAAAACCTAAACTTGTCTAAATCCAATTGGTTGATAGGATTTCGACCCATCCCCACTTTAGCTTCTAAATAAGACTCTTTGGAACCATTATAAACCGATTTTGACTTTAATATAAAATAATATTTTGAGATATTCCTAAGGTGCCCCTCTCCTCCCTTATAAAAGGACACCTCCTCCCCCTCCTCCTCACACCAATTTTAGCACTCAAGCTCGGCCAACCCCTGCCAAAATCCCTTCTCCACTTCCCTAGAATAATCCTAGAGGTTCTGGACTTCTTAAAAGACCAATCGTAGTTCCCTAAGTGGAGGATTCAAAGAGGCGTTTCAAAGAAGAGGTAATATCCATTACCGATCTTTTCAATTTCTTTCTTCTTCAACTTGTTCTTCTTTAGTTGTTTCATGACAAAGTAATAACATCAGTATTACTTACATACTGATATTTTATTATAAATATGAAACAACCCTAATTCATCTTCTATCCATCCTACGGAAAAATGAAATCACCGTGCGTGCGTACGTACAGAATACCGTCTCCACGCCGTGGTGTAATCTATTTTCCACCACCACCTTAATAGGATGGGTATAATGGTGTAATGAGTAACTATATATGATTATTATAAAGTGATATTGATACTGAAATAGTCTACATACACTTCAACACAATTCCACGACCATGAGAACGATATCATCGCTCGTTCGTACGTACGGACTACCGTCTCCACGATGCGATGAGATTCATTCTCAATGATTAACCATTCATGAATGATTATAAAGTATATATAATAAGTACTAATGAAATATATGAAATAATAATGATACTATATTTATGTAAATTTATATTTATGTCATCTACTTAATTCCATTCACTTCAATAAGGAAACGAAAACAACGTTCATGCGTACATACGGCCTACCATCTCCATGAATGGTGTATTTCATTCCATTTATCGATATATTATATATATATATATTATGAATATATATTATATATAAATCATGATTTACATTCTGGATATAAGTAATCATGATCTAAGTAATCATATGAATAATTACAAGTTAAAACACGAACGACAAATGAGACGATTTTACCCAAAATGCTACTTTAACATGAATTTACAAAATAACGGGTAATATAAAGTCATAAGTGAACCATATATGATATAATAACAATGAATATGATTCTGTAATAAGTCAATGACATTATTTAAATCATTATACAGGAGGTTCAGACACTTACGATGCAAATTGGACCTAAGGTAAGGGAAATATCACAATCTCATTTTTATCCGAGATTGTTTATACATTGGTATTTACTGGGGTGTATTTTATCATCCACATATATGTTTCCTCAATATGTAATGTTATTTCCATCCACCTACAATTGTTTAAATCCAATTTTACCATTTGGTGAGTTTTTATTAAATGATATGAAAGGAATCTTTTGTCGTTTTTCGTACGAGGTACTTTTTGACTTTTTCGACAAAAGTACGAAGAATGTTTTTTTAACTTATAAGGAACGAACGGATTTTTATGGTTTTATAAAGCCTTATTTTCATGAAGCTTCCTCCAAAAGATTTCATGAGTATTTTCAATAAAATCTCTTTCTTTAAAATTGCATGACGTTTTGTGAAAAGAAATTGATTTTGAAGAAGAAAGGATATTTTTCTCAAGAATTCATTTCAAGTGTTTTATCAAAATTATTTTCAATATAAGATAACATAGGGTTCTGTTTCTATCCCTATTATTACATTGATTTGGTTATGTTGTGATGGAATTATTTTTATGAATTCCTTTATCTTAAATGAATTGTTTGATGATGTCACGATGTTTAAGATTCCCATTTTTATTACATGGGTTATGCAATGATGTATGATTTATGATTTTGTGGCACACATAAGAATGGTATCATTATGAGATGGGTGGGACCTATATCTCCCTCTAACGCATTGGGTAAAGATTTTATATCTCATGAGATAGACATGGATGGAATGGTAGGTTATACCGGTTCAGTGAAACATGACTGAAACGAGGGTTACTCGGTTCAGTAATGGACTTTGTCCACTAAGATAGTCTTGGGAATGAGTCTTGACTAACAAGAAATGATTCTCTATGACTATTTGTGTATGCCACAAAGTTTCATGTTTTAAGTTATGATTATTGTGATTACATTTCACTGCCATGATTTATCCCATGTTATGAAATTATTATCTCTTTTGCAGGTTAAGATTTCCAAATGTTATGTGCTTGTGTATATGATGTGATTGATATTTCTTTTGTTTACCCTTACTGAGCATTTGAGCTCACCCTTTTGTATGTTTTCTTTTCCCCAGGATATAAAGAAAGGTTTTAGGTATAAAAAAATAAGATCTTTATGGGAGATGTTGACGATCTTTCACCAGGATTAGAAGTTTATATTCCGAGTTTACAAAGACACAAAACTATTACGATCCTTGTGTGTGTGTTTTTGTTATGTACTAAGTATTCCGCAAAAGTAATGTAATGTCCATGTACGTCAGGCTTAGGGTCTCTACAGACGGGAAGAACTACTATGTTTGGGTGGCTGACCCGCGGTACTCGACAGGAGGAGTACCTCAGCAGTCATAGGTTAGTGAGTAGTACCTTGGAGTCGTGACATAACCACTGTACACTCCAGAGACGGGGCTCTTCAGCAGTTACGGTTTCGATAATGAAAATCATGGTTTGAGTTGAGTCTATGACCTTTGTGTTACCTCTTGATTGAGATGGGTCACTTGATAACTTAGCTATATGTATGGACGTATACCTAGGTAGTGGTAATCTGTTAATTTCATGATCTTGGTTTTTTCCTCATGATTGAGATGGGTTACATGATAACTTAGGTATATGCTTGGAATATACCTAAGTAGAGGTTATCTGTTGAGATATTATTTGTGGTTGTCCATGTTTGTATTAGTGAGACCTTTAGGGTCTCGGGGTCCCTACTGAGTATGGTTATACTCACCCCTGCACGGGCTATGCCCGCACCTAGTTGTGTTGGTTGCAGACGACGAGCAGTGATGACGGAGGCCGAGTGTGGGAGGACTGGGCGGTACCCGATGGTGGACTACACGACAAGTCAGTATCTGGAGGTGGACTTCATGGAGAGATGACACTCGGAGGAGGTTGACGGGAGACAGCGTTGTGGAGGCTATCTGTACCTACCCTTCAGGTAGGATCTGAGGAGGAAGACCCAAGAGCCGCTTCCGTTCTTCCAGCAGTTGTCTTTTTCTGTTGTACTTTGTTTCGTTGTAGTTGTACTTTCTTTTGGGTTTGTATTCTATCCCATTTACCTTTCATAACTCCCCTTTGTACTTAGTGTTTTACATCCGCTTGTAATCTGTGGTGTTTTGTTTACCTTTTATAAAGGCAATTTATTCCCAGTTATCGGGATTTACACCTTTGGTGCTAGTCCCCAGCCCCTGGCCTATGGAAGGCGGGTTTGGGGTAGTCACGACATGGGCCTCGAGGACGGGTCATGACAAATTGGTATCAGAGGAGTCTGTTCTACCGCATAACTAATAACTCTGATATTTTTTATTCTTTCTGTGAAGCAATAGTGTTAAGAGTACCGAGTGTGGTTTTAAATTCAGGGAGTCCAGTGTTGGTGCAAGCGGCCGACATATCCATACACCAGGACCCTAACAACTGATTTCCGACTTTGTGCACAAAAACACTGATTGCATGTGTGTTTCTAGAGGTTTTTAAATGTTAGCTCAAACCAGGTCAGCTCACCATGTATAATCGTCTGACCATGACATGTTGTTTCTTTCAGGATGCCTTTTCTCGGATGACCAGCTAGAGCCCAAAGGGATGTGCGTACTGACAGCCTGTCAAGCGACGAGGCTTCGGTACAAGGCCCTCTTGCAGTTGAGGCACTAGCGGAGGCATCAGCGGTACTACCATACGTTGGGCCACTAATGCCACCAGCCCCAGAAGTAGGCGATGCACACCACATGAGCGCGCTGCACGAGTTCCAGCACCAGAGGCCACATAGGATCCGGGGAGAGACGAACCCACATGCGGCTGAGGATTGGCCGGAGGCTGTGGTGAGAGTCTTCAGGCTAGTGGGGACGCTGGCAGACTTCTTGGTGATCTTTGCTTCCAGCCTTCTTCAGGCAGCAGCAGGAAGGTGGTGGAGCCACTTATTCCAGTTTTGTGACGGGATGAACTTCACATGGGAAGACTTCGAGACCTTATTCAGGGTGGATTTTGTGCAAATAGCTCTATACCCCGAGCATGTTCCGGAGCTGTTGCCTTTGACGCGTGTTTTTTGATCATTAGCCGAGTCATCTGTGGGCAGTAGACAGATGATGCAGAGGTCCAGGAAGACCAGACCAGTAGTTGGACGATCTCGGGTTTTAGGACCGGTGGTGCGGGGCACCCGGGGTGGGGTCAAAGCCAGGCATGCCAGAAACAGACAGTGTTACTCATGCGGCGGGAAGGGTCACCTGGCACGTGACTGTCCGACTCCTCTTACAGTTGATCCGCATGTGCTGGAGGAGCCACTGAGGAAGAAGTAGCGACGAGTGCTTGAGCAATAGTAGAGCAGTGGACAAGGCAGTAGAGCTCCGGGAGTAGGTGGACAGGACCAGAACTAGTGGATACGTCCCATGTACTTCCAGTTCCATGTTGCTGTTGTTTTCGTGTCTTTGTACTATGAGCTGCAATAATAAAAAGACACTTATCTTTGAGATGTTTGATTTCCTGTCCTTTGTTTGGTTTATACTGAGTAGTCCTGGTTAAGACTGTTGACTTGACCCTCACTTTCGAGTTTTCTACTGGAGGAGACCTAGTGACCTCACACTGATGCCAACAGTGTGACTCAACCCATGGAGGCGAGAGTGACAGTTGATTCTCTTGGTAGTAACGTCGAGTCCTTATGACGTCATCCATGGAATGAATACATCATTCATGTCAGGATTGACTGTATTAGGCAATGAGAATGGTCCATCCAGGGGATGAGACAGAGTTTCTCTTTTCGACAAAGGATAAATTTTAGCAGCTCTTTCAGATCTTAGGAAAGGAAGGTGCGGATCATCCAGGAGCAGATGAAGATTGCACAGTGCAGTAAGAAACAAGAAACTGGAACCAGTCTTAGAGACTCGGGCATGTTAAATGTTTAAATAAGAGAGTACCTGCATGCGGTCAGGGAGAGTGACCCAATGTCTCTAAAAATGATTCAAGGTAAAGTCTGCGTCCACTACTAGATATTGAAGTAACAGACGTCAATATGAATCATTCATTGCTTTCATGAATCTTGTTCCAGACCTAGAGTTTCCAGTAAGCCGTGGACTTGACAATCACGTCTGGAGATACCTTGGGAGGAGACTCGATAATCACAATTACGCTGACTGTGTTGTCAGACCCTCGAGGCGAGAGTTTCGGTTGGAATCTCTTGGTGGCAGCGTTGAGGCCGTACGACGTTAGTTTCGGTATGGAATGGGCAAAACTGTTCATACTCAAATTGATGATTTTAGGCGAACTTCGGGATGGGTTTTCCTTGGTCAGCGAAAAAGGAAACCCTATGAAGCACAGGGTAACTCATGCACATGAGGGTGCGACCAATCACTCTTGAGTCGGTCAACCTTACCCTCGTGGAAGAAATCGTTTTGAGTTACAGTTCTAACAGGAATTGGAGACCTCTAGAGATCGAGGATGACGATCACGTCCTTATACGAGTCTCACCTCGACGAGTTTACAAAGATGTGGCCAAGGCGGCAAGTTATCTCCGAGGTTCAGCGGTCCTTCTTAGGTCCTCAGCTGGGTATGCGGGGTGGTTTACCGCTTGACCTATCCACCTCAGTTGCACCAGGTGCATGATGACTTCCATGTATCTCAACTGAGGAGATACCTGCTCGACCCTTCACATACCATCGACCATGGGGAGCTGGACGATGGAGATGGGGTGACATTCATGGAGGTTCCAGTGGGAATCGAGGATCGACAGGAGAGGATCCTTCGAGGAAGGTCGATTCCTCGGGTGCACTTTCTCTAGCAGTACGAGAACCTCCAGGTAAGCACATGGGACCGAAAGGCTCAGATGCATGCTCAATACCACTTTTGTGTCTCTAGTTTGTGTTGAAGCTTTACGGGGACGTAAATCCCTGAGGTGAGAGTAATGTAATGACCTGGAAATTTCATGGAATTTTTTTTTCTTAATTTTCTTTGGAATTTTACAAGAATGCAGTTTCTGACGGAACCTGATTCTGAGGCCCGGTGTGCCTGGAATCATTTTCTGTCGTTTGGCTCGGGTACGTTCAGTGAACGGACGAGCGGGTTTTTCTAACTTTTGAACCGGTTCTCGGAATCAAATTTCAAGGGCACCGATGGAACCGTAGCGCCTGTAATTGCTTAGGAACGCCATTTCCGGAGTTTCATTTTCACGAGAGAATATGATAAAAATTGTGGAAGTTTAATTTATAAATTAACTACATTTTTTGTTTTTTTAGTCGTTAAAGGCTTTGGGTGGAAGTTGGGTAAATACCCAACATCCCAATAGAGGTTATGAGGGTGGTGGGGCCCACACAAACCCCACCCCTTCATATTCTTCAACCCCCCTCAACTCACCATTAACTCTTGATAACTTAAACATTAATAACTTATGTTATTAATTAAGTGAGTTAAGTGTGTTTTTTTAAATTTCCAACTCTTGAAATTCAAAAGATGTGTTATGTTAATAAAATAAGAGGTGAGCTTATTTTATTTTGGGTTAGTTTATTATGGTGGAGTCTTGGGGAGGAAAAGGCTAAGGATTGAAGATTTTATTCATCTCCTTCGTCGAAGAACGCAAAGAACGTGAAGAATGCTGGATTCCTCGGAGGCCGACGTCTCCTCCCGCGACGTCTCCTTCTGCGATGCCTCTTACCGCGACACTGATGACGTCTTCTTTCGTGACGTCTCTTTCCATGACGAATCCTCTTTCGACAAACCTCTATTCAAGCAACGTCGAGGTAGGGAATTGTTTTGTGAATATTAATAATCCCCATGTTACTTCCTTCTAAATCAAAGAACGCGGATCAACTAAACATCAAGTTGATCCGCGAAGAATATGTTGTGGGTTGAGAATTTTGTTTGCGGGAAAAATGTAGGGGTTTATTTATTTAATTTTTTCGGGATTTTTACCTTGACGTTCTTCATGAAATATGACCAATTTCTATAAATTAACGAGAGGGGGTCGGACCGCACAAACACGACCGACCCTCCTCCTTATCCATGTTGGTTTCTTTTGTGCATTGAAATGGGAATAGTGTGGTGTCGTCGCATCACGTGGAAGCGTGAGGCAAGGAATGCGCGGTGTCGTCGTGTCGCATCGTGAAAACGAACAAGGACGCGACGCCATCGCACCGCATCAGAGAAACCCGAAGACATCCACGTACGGAGTCGGACCACGGTGAAGGGGTGCGGCGCCATCGCGTAGCATCAGAGAACCACGAGGATGGTGTGATTTGTTGATTGATGTTTGGATTGACGGGCAATGCCAAATGGGGCCACAAGGATATTTTGAAGCTTCCACAGTAAAGTTTGAGACCCAAGATGAACACCGGCACATGCAGTTTGGAAAACGGACCACCGGAGAAACTTTGGTGGCCCGCGGAAAAACAGGAGGCGCGGGTTGCCGGCATGGCGCCGCCGGCGACCGGGGCCGGCTGTCGGAGCTATCAGGCTGCCAGGAGGCGGCGGCGCCCGAGCGCGCCGCCGGAGGAATCAACCGTCGTGGCTTGCTGCGCCGGTGCGGCACGGGGGATCCCGCGGCCGCGCGGGATCCCGGAGGATTGGCGGTGGTGCAGACCGCCGCCGGCTTCAATCAACGGTGAGGGGGGCCGCGCACCACCCCCCCCCCACTCTGCGGCTTCCGCTCGGCCACGCTGGCCGAGCCACGGCTGGCCGGTCTGGCCGGACCCCGGATGGGCCAGACACGAACCCGGGTAAGGTCGACCCGGTTCGGGCCGACCTAGGGGGAGATCGGGCCGGGCCGGGCCGGGCCCAGATCCCCCATTTCGGTTTGTTTCTGATCGAACACCCATAACTTGGGCTACAGACTTCCGATCGACCCACCATCAGCGGCGATGTGATCCTTGGACCGAGACGATCGTTTTTACATATCACACTCAAGGTTTCGGAATACTTTGGGTTCAGCCGGGTTGGTTCGTGCACGGAACCAATCGTGCCATCAGAGAGGAAACACACATAACATGATCTCCGGACGTCTGATTGACGTGTCGTCATCATTGATGGATTCCTCTAAGTGAGACAGATCTTTTGGCTTACTCCGCTCGAGGTTCGGATGCCGTCGAAGTTCGGTCGGGTTGGTTCGCTCACGAAACCAACCGGGTCCCTGGAACGAAAAAGCCAATAACTCACAGACCAGGCATCCGATTGACGCACCTTCTATCTCGCTGAATTCCTCTTGATGAGACAGAACTCTTTGAATTCTTCGTCCGAGTTTCGGTTGCTGTTGGATAGTGGTTGGGTTGGATTGTACCCGAAATCCAACCAGGCCCTTGGAACGGAAAAGCTGATATCTTTCAGACTGGACGTCCGTTTGACGAACCGTAAGTGGCGTTGGCGATCACGTTGAGAAACGGTCCCTATGAGTATACCCTATGAGAGTTCGGGGTACAGTTGAAATACAGCCAGGTTGGTTTGCTCATGAAACCAACCGGGCCCCTGGGACGAAAAGGATAATAACTCACAGATCGGGCATCCGATTGACGCGCCGTCTATTGCGTTGAGACCCCTATGACGAGGAGGTCCTTTGAGATACTTTTTCGTGTGACTTTGAGATACTTGGAGTATTGACTTGTAGCTCGTGGAGCGGTCCCTCCCGGAGACGAGCGTGCGGAGTACAGAGACCGTGTAGCCGACTGAGACCTGACGACTGCTTGACCGACTCGACTTGGAGTGAGTCGACTAGCCCAGTGGACGGAGCACTACTTTGTTTGGGTGCAGACCCATGGCGGACGGAGCAATACCTGTGTGACAGTGTAGCCCCACGATACTCATCCGGAGAGTACCTCTGCAGTCTACTAGGGGGTGTGCACTACTGTGTTTGGGTGGCATACCCCGGCGGGAATCAGTACTGTGTTTGGGTGGCTGACCCGCGGTACTCGACAGGAGGAGTACGTCAGCTGTCTTAGGTTAGTGAGCAGTACCTCGGAGTCGTGACAAGACCATTGTACACTCCAGAGACGGGGCTCTTCAGCAGTTACGGTTTCGATAATGAAAATCCTATTTTGATATGAGTCTATGACCTTTGTGTTACCTCTTGATTGAGATGGGTCACTTGATAACTTAGGTATATGTATGGACGTATACCAGGGTAGTGGTTATCCTTTAATTTCATGTTCTTGGTGTTTTCCTCATGATTGAGATGTGTTACTTGATAACTTAGGTATATGTATGGCATATACCTAAGTCGAGGTTATCTGTTGATATCTTCTTTGTGGTTATCCATGTTGGTTTTAGTGAGACCTTGAGGGTCTCGGGGTCCCTACTGAGTATCGTTATACTCACCTCTTCAAGGGCAATGCCCGCACCTCATTGTGTTGGTTGCAGACGACGGGCAGTGCTGACAGAGGCCGAGTGTTGGAGGATTGGACAGTAACCGAAGTTTGACTACACGACGAGTCAGTATCCGGAGGTGGACTTCACGTCGAGACGACACTAAGAGGAGGTTGACGGGAAAGAGCATTGTGGAGGCTATCTGTACCTACCCTTCAGGTAGGATCTGAGGAGGACGACCTAGGAGCCGCTTTCGTTCTTGCAGTTGTTTTCTTTTTCTATTGTACTTTGTTCAGTTGTAGTTGTACTTTCATTTGGGTTTGTATTCTGGCCAATTTACCTTTCAGCACTCCCCTTTGTACATAGTGATTTTCTTCTGCTTGTACTCTGTGGTGTTTTTTTATCTTTTATAAAGGCAATGCCTTCCCAGTTATCGGGATTTACACCTTTGGTGGTAGTCGCCAGCCCATGGCCTATGGAAGGCGGGCTTGGGGTAGTCACGACACGGGCCCTGAGGACGGGTCATGACAAATTGGTATCAGAGGAGTCGGTTCTACCGCAGAACTAATAACTCTAATATTTTTTTCTTTTTGTGAAGAAATAGTGTTAAGAGTACCGAGTGCGGTTTTCAGTTCAGGGAGTCCAGTGTTGGTGCGGGCAGCCAACGTTTCCATACACCAGGACCCTGAAAACTAATTTCCGACTTTGTGCACGGAAACACTGATTGCGTGTGTGCTTCTAGAAGTTTTTAAATGTCAGCTCAAACCAGGTCAGCTCACCAGGTATAATTGATTGACTGTGACATGTTGTTTCTTTCAGGATTCCTTTTCTCGGATGACCAGCTAGAGCCCAGAGGGATGTGCGTACTGACATCCTGTCAAGCGACGAGGCTTCGGTACAGGGCCCTCTTGCAGTTGAGGCACCAGTGGAGGAACCAGCGGTACTACCATACGTTGGGCTACCTATGCCTGCAGGCCCAGCAATAGGCGATGCACGCCACTTGATCGCAATGCACGAGTTCCAGCACCAGAGGCCAGCCAGGTTCCGGGGAGAGACAGACCCGCAGGTGGCTGATGATTGGCTGGAGGCTATGGTGGGATTCATCATACTAGTGGGGACGCCGAAAAACATCATGGTGATCTTTGCTACCAGCCTTCTTCAGGAAGCAGCAGGCAGGTGGTGGAGCCACTTGTTCCTGCTTTGCGAAAAGATGACCTTCGCCTGGGAAGACTTAGAGACCTTATTCAGGGTGGAGTTTGTGCCAGTAGCTCTACACCCTGAGCGTGTTCTGGAGCTGCTGCCTTTGCCGTGTATTTTTTGATCAGTAGCTGAGTCATCTGTGGGCAGTAGAAAGATGATGCAGAGGTCGAGGAGGACCAGTCCAGTATTTGGACGATCTCGGGTTTCAGGACCGGTGGTGCGGGGCACCTAGGGTAGGGTCAGAGCCAGGAGTGGCAGAAACAGATAGTGTTACTCATGCGGAGGGAAGGGTCACCTGGCATGTGACTGTCCGACACCTCGTACAATTGATCCACATGTGTTCGAGGAGCCACTGAGGCCGAAGCAGCGATGAGTGCTTGAGAAACAGCCGAGCAGTGGACAATGTAGTAGAGCTCCGGGAGCAGGTGGACAGGAGCGGAACTAGTGGATACGTCCCTTGTACTTCCAGTTCCATGTTGCTGTTGTTTTCGTGTCTTTGTACTATGATCTGCAATAATAAAAAGACACTTATCTTTGAGATGTTTTCGTTCCTTCCCTTTGTTTGGTTTATACTGAGTGGTCCCAGTTAAGATTGTTGACATGACCCTCAATTACGAGTTTTCTACTGGAGGAGACCCAGTGACCTCACACTGATGCCGACAGTTTGACTCGACCCTTGGAGGTGAGAGTGACAGTTGGATATCTTGGTAGTAACGTTGAGGCCTTACGACGTCATCCATGGCATGAATACATCATTCGTGTCAGGATTGACTGTACTAGGCAATGGGCGTGGTTCATCCAGGGGATGAGACCGAGTTTCTCTTTTCGGCAAAGGAGAAATTTTAGAATCTCATTCAGATCGTAGGCAAGGAATGTTCAGATCATCCAGGAACAGATGAAGACTGCACAGTGCAACAAGAAACAGGAAACTAACACCAGTCTTAGAGGCTCAGGCATGTTAAATGTTTTCATAAGAGAGTAGCTGCATGCAGTCAGGTAGAGTGACCCAATGTCTCTAAAAATAATTCAAGGGACAGTCTATGTCCACTACTAGCTTCTGTAGTAACATACGTCGATATGAATCATTCCTTGCTTTCACGAATCTTGTTCCATACCTAGAGTTTCCGGTAAGCTCTGGACTTGACTCTCACGTTTGGAGATACCTTGGGAGGAGACTGGATAATCACACTTACGCCGACGGTGTGGTCAGAACGTCATGGTGATAATTTTGGTTGGAATATCTTGGTGGCAGCGTCGAGGCCTTATGATGTTAGTTTGAGTATGGAATGGGCAATAACTGTTCATACTCAAATTGACGTTTTTAGGCGAACGTCGGTATGGGTTTTACTTGGTTGGTGAAAAAGGAAACCCAAGGCAGCGCATGGTAACTCATGCACAGGAGGGTGCGACCGATCACTCTTAAGTCGATCAACCTTACCCTCGTGGCAACAGTCGTTTTGAGTTCCAGTTCTAACAGTAATTGGAGACCTCTAGAGTTCGAGGATGACGATCACGTCCTTATACGGGTCTCACCTCGACGAGTTTACGGAGATGTGGCCAAGGCGGCATGTTATCTCTGAGGTTCAGAGGACCTTCTTAGGTTCTCAGCTGGGTAGGAGGGGTGGTTTACCGCTTGACCCATCCACCTTAGTTGCACCAGGTGCACGACGACTTCCATGTATCTCAACTGAGGAGATACGTGCTCGACCCTTCGCATACCATCGACCATGGGGAGATGGAAGATGGCGATGGGGTGACTTTCACGGAGGTTCCAGTGGGAATCATGGATTGAAAAGAGCAGATCCTTCGAGGAAGTTCGATTCCTCGGGTGCGCTTTCTCTAGCAGTACGAGAACCTCCAGCTAAACACATGGGAGCAGAAGGCTCAGATGCATGCTCAATACTGCTTTTGTGACCCTAGTTTGTGTTGAAGCTTTACAGGGATGTAAATCCCTGAGGTGGGAGTAATCTAAAGACCCGGAAATTTCAAGGAAATTTTTTTATTAATTTTCTATGGAATTTTACAAGAACACAGTTTCTAACAGCGCCTGATTCTGAGGCCCGGTGTGCCCTGAATAATTTTCTGAAGTTTGGCTCAGGTACGTTCTGTGACCAGATGAGCGGGTTTTTCTATCTTTTGAACCGGTGCTCGGAATCCAATTTCGAGGGCACCGATGGAACCATAGCGCCAATAATTGCTTAGGAATGCCATTTCCGGAGTTGCGTTTTCACGATAGAAGATGATAAAAATTGTGGAAGTTTAATTTATAAATTAACTATAATTTTTATTTTTTTAGTGGTTTAAGGCTTTGGGTGGAAGTTGGGTAACTACCCAACTTCCCAAGAGAGGTTATGAGGGTGGTGGGGCCCACACGAACCCCACCCCTTCATATTCTTAAACCCCCCTCAACTCACCATTAACTCTTGATAACTTAAACATTAATATCTTATGTTATTAATTAAGTGAGTTAAGTGTGGTTTTTTTAAATTTCAAACTCTTGAAATTCAAAAGTTATGTTATGTTAATAAAATAAGAGGTGAGCTTATTTTATTTTGGGTTAGTTTCTTGTGGTGGAGTCTTGGGGAGAAAAAGGTTAAGGATTGAAGAGTTTCTTCATCTCCTTCTTCGAAGAACGCGAAGAACGTGAAGAATGCCTGATTCCTCGGAGGTCGACGTCTCCTTCTGCGACGTCTCCTTCTGCGACACCTCTTACCGCGATGCCGAAGACATCTTCTTTCGCGACGTCTCTTTCCGTGACGAATCCTCATTCGACGAACCTCCATTCAAGCAATGTCGAGGTAGGGAGTTGTTTTGTGAAAATTAATAAACCCCATGTTACTTCCATCTAAATCAAACAATGCGGATCAACTAAACATCAAGTTGATCCGCGAAGAATATTTTGCGGGTTGAGAATTCTTGTTTGCGGGAAAACTGTAGGGGTTTATTTATTTAATTTGATCGTGATTATTACCTTGACGTTCTTCATGAAATATGACCAATTTCTATCAATTAACGAGAGGAGTCCGGACGACACAAACACGACCGACCCTCCTCCTTATCCATGTTGGTTTCTTTTGTGGATGGAAAAGGGAATAGCACGGTGTTGTGGCATCGCGCGGAATCGTGCGACAAGGAATGTGCGGCGTCGTCGCGCCGCGTCGTGAAAACGAACAAGGACGTGATGCCATCGTGCCGCGTCGGAGAAACCCAAAGACATCCACGGATGGAGTCGGTCCATAGCGAAGGGGTTTGGAGCCATCGCGTCACGCCGGATAACCACGAGGATGACGTGATTCGTTGATTGATGTGTGGATTGACGGGCGATGACGAACGGGGCCGCAAGGTTATTTTGAAGCTTTCGCAGTAATGTTCGAGACCTGAGATGAACACCAGCACAGATGGTTTTGAAAACGGACAACCGAAGCCACTCCGGTGGCCCGTGGAAAACCAGGAGGCGCCGGTCGCCGTCGGCGACTGGGGGCGGCGTCGCCTGAGCGCGCCGCCGAAGGAATCAACCATCGCGGCTTGTCGCGGCGGTGCGGCACGGGGGATCCCGCGGCCGCGCGGGATCCCGGAGGATTGGCGGCGGCGCAAACTGCCACCGGCTTCAATCAACGGCGAGGGGGGCCATGCACCCCCCCCCCCCCCCCCCCCGCTCCGTGGCTTCCACGCGGCCATGTTGGCCGAGCCGCGGCGGGCCGGTCGGGCCGGACCGAGGCGGCCACGCCGCGCCGCGCCGGCCGGGCCCAGATCCCCCATTTTAGTTTGTTTCCGATCAAACACCCATAACATGGGCTACGGTCTTCCGATCGACGCACCGTCAGCGGCGGTGTGATCCTTGGACCAAGACGGTTGTTTTGACATTTCGCACTCAAGGTTTCAGAATGCTTTGGGTTCGTCCGGGTTGGTTCGTGCATGGAACCAACCAGGCCCTCGGAGCGGAAATGCTCATAACATGAACTCCGGACGTCTGATTGACATTCCGTCGACTTTGATGGATTCCTCTAAGTGAGAAGGATCTTTTGGATTATTCTGCACGAGGTTCCGATGACGTCGGAGTGCGGTCAGGTTTGTTCGCTCACGAAACCAACCGGGCCCCTGGAACGAAAAAGACAATAACTCACAGACCGAGCGTCCGATTGACGCACCGTCTGTCTCGTTGAATTCCTATTGATGAGGCAGAACTCTTGGCATTCTTCACCCAAGTTTTGGTTGCTGTTGGATAGTGGTCAGGATGGATTGTACCCGAAATCCAACTGGGCCCTTGGAACGGAAAAGATGATATCTTTCAGACTGGACGTCTCTTTGACGAACCGTCAGTGGCGTTGGTGATGACGTTGAGAAACGGTCCCTATGAGTATAACATATGAGAGTTCGGGGTACAGTTGAGATACGGCCAGTTTGGTTCGCTCACAAAACCAACCAGGCCCCTGGGACGAAAAGGCTAATAACTCACAGACCGGACATCCGATTGACGCACCGTCTGTTGCGTTGAGACCCCTATGATGAGGCGGTCCTTTGAGATACTTCTTCATGGGACTTTGAGATATCTGGAGTATAGACCTGCAGCTCATGGATCAGACCCTCCCTGAGACGAGCCTGTGGAGTACGGAGACCGTGTAGCCGACTAAGACCTGACGACTGCTTGACAGACTTGACTTGGAGTGAGTAGACTAGCCCAGTGGACGGAGCACTACTTTGTTTGGGTGCAGACCCCTGGAGGATGGATCACTACCAGTATGACAGTGATGACCCGTAGTACTCGTCCGGAGAGTACCTCTGCAGTCGACTAGGGGGTGGGCACTACTGTGTTTGGGTGGCATACCCCGGCGGGAAGCACTACTGTGTTTGGGTGGCTGACCCACGGTACTCGACAGGAGGAGTACCTCAGCAGTCTTAGGTTAGTGAGCAGTACCTCAGAGTCATGACAGGACCACTGTACACTCCAGAGACAGGGCTCTTCAGTAGTTACGGTTTCGATAATGAAAATCATGGTTGGAGCTGAGTCTATGACCTTTGTGTTACCTCTTGATTGAGATGGGTCACTTGATAACTTAGGTATATGTATGGGCGTACACCTGGGTAGTGGTTATCCATTAATTTCATGATCTTGGTGTTTTCCTCATGATAGAGATGGGTTACTTGATAACTTTGGTATATGCATGGCACATACCTAAGTAGAGGTTATCTGTTGAGATCTTATTTTTGGTTATCCATGTTGGTTTTAGTGAGACATTAAGGGTCTTGGGGTCCCTACTGAGTATCGTTATACTCACTCCTGCATGGGCTATGCATGCACCTCGTTGTGTTGGTTGCAGACGACGGGCAGTGCTGACGGAGGCTGAGTGTTGTGGGACTGGACGGTACCCAAATGTGGACTACACGACGAGTCAGTATCCGGAGGTGGACTTCACGGCGAGACGACACTCGGAAGAGGTTGACGGGAGAGAGCGTTGTGGAGGCTATCTGTACCTACCCTTCAGGTAGGATCTGAGGAGGATGACCCAGGAGCCGCGTCCGTTCTTCCAGCTGTTGTCTTTTTCTATTGTATATTGTTCAGTTGTAGTTGTACTTTTCATTTGGGTTTGTATTCTGGCCCATTTACCTTTTATCACTCCCCTTTTTTACTTAGTGTTTTACTTCCGCTTGTACTCTGTGGTGTTTTGTTTATCTTTTATAAAGGAAATTCCTTCCCAGTTATCGGGATTTACACCTTTGGTGCTAGTCGCCAGCCCCTGGCCTATGGAAGGCGGGCTTGGGGTAGTCATGACACGGGCCCCGAGGACGGGTCGTGAAATTTATTCTATTAATTTTTAACAAAAATAGTATCTACAATATTCTAGAATGTTTTTATGAGATGTATTCGAGCAACACATACACACACCTCTGTCTAATGCTTAAATAACATACTGTTTCTATGGATGGAAAATTTCTGCCTCATAAAACGATGATTGTTCAATATTCTTCTAACACATTTAATGGTGGCCATTAAGATGTCACTATATTTATATATGATATATATTACGTTTATGTTTTCCATATGCTTCTGTATTTTTCTTTAATGGCATAGCTTTATGTTTTCTATTATGGGAAAACACGATATCTTCATTTTAGGAATTGCGGACTACTGCCCCCTCAAAGTGATTTGATTTGTCAATTCCATATGTGGGATGTATAAAGGATGGAGTTTATGATATTATATATGATATTATACTGGAATTATAATATAACATTATATAATTATGATTTCATTCCATTAAATACGAAATAGAAATGAATGTAGCATTCATGCATACGTACGACTTACCGTCTCCATGAACGGTGCATTTCATTTCTTACCTCTAAATGTTATGTAATTTATAAATGCATGTATATACTGTATATATATATGATATATATTATATCCACATCATTAATATAATTCTGGATATAATGGATATTTTAACACATGAAAAATTTGTAATTATAAGAATTTTATTTTTGTCTCAAGTACCAAAGATCGACAAAAGAACTGTTATTAACTTAAATAATTACATAATGTTAATAACATGGTAATAAGTGATATAAAAGAATAATGAACTTGAAAAATTTTCTTAATAAAGTATAAATTAACTCTATTTTATTGTTCAGGAGATTAAAGAACGATCAAGCCAAGTTGGACACGAGGTATGTGACTTCGTCCCAATCTCTTTTCATTGAGGAATATTTTGTTTTATACACAACTATCTTTTATACGGTGTATAAACCCCTTTGAATTTTACTTTTATTCAAAAGGAATGTATTTATATGATGCTTTTTACTAAAAAACAAAAGGGAATGTTTTCGTCTTACGTATGGGGCGACAACGACTTCTCCGCCATCGTGACCACTATTTGACTTTCGGCTTCCCCTACAAGCCATAAAATTTTTTAAATGAAAAATAAATACCATCATTTAATATTATTTTATATTTTTATTTAAAATTGATTCGATCATGTTTTGATTATATCAATGTGTTGTATTGATATCTTGTGATTGAATTGTTGAAATTACATATTTCTTTTATGCATGTTTTATGTGATACAATTATGTTATGGTTCTTCTGCATTGTTTATGAAGATGGGTGGTTCCGTGATTAACTAAGGGTGGGTGAGCCCGTGATAGATCTCCAATTCATTGGGTAATGTGAAGGAGTTAAACGCTATGGTTTCTCCGAAGAGATTTTGGGAATATACTATGATGGGTATTCCATACGTAACCATGAGGGTTACTCCCTACGTAAGAATGTCATGAATGCCTCTAGTTATCTTTATATCTTATGTTTTCTATGAGTTATTAATAAATCTTATGATTTAATGAGGTATGATAAAGTTCTTATATTTCATGAGTAAATTATTATTTCATTAATTCTTATGTATACATGGACTGATGTTCTTTTTCTATACTTTTATATCCCTTAGCGAGCTTTTTATGCTCATCCATTGTTTTTGAAATGTTCTTTCACAGGTTAAGGGAAAAGTACATGATGTGATGATAGTTCCAAGGATGTTTCAAGAACGAATCCATGTTTTATTTTAAATATGTGTCCTTTGATGGAAAAAAATGAATACTGTCTTTTTATGTAACCACCTTGTTAAAATATGGAATGTAATTCATGATTTATGATCTAATTCTCTAATAATATAAACCTTAAAAGATCCTCAATGTGTATTCTTGAAATAACTGAAGATTAAGTAATGTTTAAGGCTAGGACCTTATATTAACCATTTGTTAGGAGTTCTCCATTTCCATAATTACCAATTGAGGTTTATCTTGTTATGTATCATATAATTTGAGTACTGTGTTCACCTTTTTTTTAAAATTCCTCTATTATGACATTGTATTGAGAATTTAGAATGTGGTACTATAAAAAACATTATATATCTTAATGAAAATTTATTATGCCACTAAAAACATGAAAAATACTCAACATCAAATTACATTCCTATGGGTCGTGTTACCCTTAGAGAGAGAAAGTGATGGAGTACTCACATCATGCCCTCAATGTCAAATTTGATGAGATAGTTTCAGCTGAAACACCTCCCCATATTCACTAAGAGGGAGGACAGTATATAAATTATTATTGAATCTAGTATGTCTATATTGTTTTAAAACAAATTGAAACAACCAAAGATATGAGGGTGAAACTTACTTCTTAAATGGTATGAGTTTCGTCCCCACACTAGTGAGATATCATAGTAAAAGCCAGGCGGCATGAGTAAATTTAGTCGATAGACATTCAGGAAATGTTACTAATTCCCTTATACCTATAGATATTTATTAATGATAGGAAATCACAGTTCATTCCTTTAATATATTTTTTTAATGGACTACGGTCCATGTTTTACCAACCTATAATGTTTTATCTATTATTGGAATAATATTATATAGAAAAGGATAATTACATCATAGATTTGAATTCACGTGAGATCAAGTCATATATGAAATTCAATCAATAGTGTAGCTTCATTAAAAACACGAATCTAGTCCGCATCACAAAAAGGAACCTGAGGGAGGATTCAGGTAGAGGTTAATAAGTATTACAAGAATGATTATGGATCCAGTTTTCATATTGAAATAAGTTATTATACAAAAGATTTAGTGAAGTAAACATCATGAAATTTCCCCAATGAAGAGGAATACATCGTATAGATCATGAAAAAAAAGATGTTCAATCACAATGAAAAAGCTGTTCACATGTTCTTATAGTGTCCATTAATGGATGTGGAGTGTCACCATTGATTTAAGATGGCCCTTATTCAATAGATCTAGAATGCCTCATATTTTCCATCTATAATTTTTTTTGTATTTTGAATGTATTATTTTTTAGACCAATTGCAAAGATAACGTGTGATTTTGAGTCCTAGTCTTCACAAAATACATTTTTAGAATATATTAAATATAATTCAACCACATTTTTTTAGAATAGTTTATTAAAATCTAGAAACATACCCAGATATGAAACTTGATGTTCTTATTGAGTTCAGAATGTTGGTCTTACCTTATGTGCAACATATTCTCGGTCAGAGAGTGGTGTTTTTAGAATGTTTATCGTGGTTGTAGTACAAAAAAAATAATAAAATAAATTATTTAATTTTATTTGATGATACAGTTATTGATGAATGTTTATGTAGACTACTAGGAAGAAACACCATTTTTAGAAACATAACATTGGATCCATTCATGATCCTTTTGATAGAGCGTAATTGGATCTCCTTGTGATTAACGATGAACAGATTGTCAATCGATGATCGAATCACAGAAAAATAAATGCATCTTCCCAAAGATAATGGAGTAGTTCATTTCATTTTCAAAAATATATCTAAATCTTGGTATTATGTTTTTTTCACTATTTCCCTATTTTAATTTTCTACGATGAACATGAATCAATCAACAAACAGATTGATTCATGGATCGGTAGTCTTGTGGGATGGGAGAGATTATTATTGTTTTGGGGGAATTAATTTGTGATTTTTCATTTTTCATTTTTATTCTCATGGAAATGAATTGAGGTAATCATAAACATCGATCAAGGTCCATTCCTCTAGATTTTCCTAGTGATTTTGTACCCTGATTCATTGATCATCACTGATATTCATCATCTGGACCATAGTTCAATATATACAGATGAAATTGATCACAATGAACACGTTTAGTTGGGAATGTATTTGATATTGTAGATCCATGAGCTACATGAAATGAAAGTGGTCTGATGAAAGAAGAAGTGTTGAGTATAAGGATTTTTTTTACCTGATTTCTCTTTCTTCTATGGAAAATAATAAATGATGTATAAATCCATTTTCTAAAAATATTTTTTGATCAAATACTATTTTTCGTTGACATAGAGGATAGGATGAGGCGTATCTATAAATATATAAGAGTGTAATGACTAAAATAAGTAGACAGAGAATTAGATAAGATCACAAATTTTCGATCTGTAATTGTGGAAAAATCAGCACTATAAGGAGTGCAAGCCAGAGAATATCACCATATGGTACCCTTATTCTTGAAAAAAGGGATTCATATAAATTTACATATCCCAAGGAATGTGACCTTATGTCATGAAATTTGGTCTATCCTTGGTGACATGACATATACCTAAGGGGGTACATGGACACGTGTTCGAGTACATGAGTTGGAGAATGCCATGAGATCCCTTACATAGACATGGCATAGAGAAGTACATGTAATGAGCCATGTAATAGTACAATAATGGACTGCACAAGTAGCTGGCACACCCAGTACATGAAGAATGACATAGACAATGGATGATCCCTCGACCATTTACATGGGCAGGATCAAGGGTTGGGCGACACGACATGTAATACATCTATATGATATATAATATATAAAATATATATTGGTGATAGTGAGTGATATGACTTTAACACATTTAGATAGGAAATGTTCCCTATATCCATTTTGTGAGGGCTAGTTTCGAATCACCACTTACTCATAGGAGATAAATCCCTTCAACAAGTTTTCTTGGATAGATTCTTTGTAATAGATTTATGATCCTTTTAGTGAGAACCTCTATTAAAATTCATTACCTAGATGGAGTTCATTGTATCTTCTTTACGGACACTAATTAGGTATTGATCCTCTACATAATAGGTTAATCCCGATTGAGTTGTTGGTATACCCTAAGTCCTTGTGTGTAATCCTCATATGTGTATTTTATATCTTCAAACCATAAATGTCTACTTATAATAGAGAGACACAATGATTATTTACTCTTATACAGAAATCATCAATTAATCGTAATCTCAATTGTGTTATCATGGATGTATTTTGTGTGAAATATTTGATTAGGAATCCTTGGATAGAAAACTGTAGTTGTGTAATACATTTAAACCATGTGACTTTATTGAGTATATCAAGATATTATTTTCAAATGTGTTGTAGACATATACCGATATATAGATGATTGTATTTCCTTTATTTATTTTTTGTATCATGGGGTGGCTTACATCATATTTTAATACACACTTTTTCATGGGCATTTCCATATAATGTTAAATCTTGTGAAGACGATTGACCAATTTTAAAATTACTTGACAGACTAGGACTATATACTGTTTAGTGAGGCCACACATACTAATGTATATTATTTCAGTACCTAGACACAAGAACCATTACTTGGATATTTGACTGGTTTTAAAAATATTTTGGTGGGATTATATTTATCCCTATTTAATTTTCTTTTAATTCACATTGTCCACTTTTTGTAGGATTCAAATGTATGTCTGCATGGATGTTATGAAATTTTTACTTTTGATAATTTTATAGCATTGTATATGTTTGAATTTTTATAGATACTTAGTATAATTTCTCCTATGTTAGTCATATTCATACTCATCACTAGTTGACATCCCCTAGCCTATTGAAAGAAATATTGTGGATTTGTGGCATGGGTCCCTTTAGGACGGGTCATGATAAATAGGTATCATAGAAGTAGGTTATACCATAAGACAAAAGTCTATGATATTGGTTTAGGGATAGAATGATATAGTTTTTGAGATTATATATCTGGCTAGAAACTATAGTTATGGTGGAGCATCCAATTCATTGATACATTGTGATTCTGATTAACTTTCATTCAAGTTGATACATGAGAAAATATTATGTTGTCAAAAAATGATGCATGCATCATATAAGAATGATTTGTCTTTTCAATATCATTCATTATTCATTTCTATAATTATATTCATTGACTATAAAACATATTGTATACTTTTACGATGACACCACGATGTATGGTAGTTATTAACAAACATTAGTATCAAGATGACGAACCACTCTATGATGAGGCCTCAATGCATGTAATAGTTTTAGAGGTTCTACATAAATGATGGGATCCATTTATACGACCACCTATTAAGAAGAATATGGTAAATTAATTTGTAGTGAATGAGGTTCACAGGTTGGGTGAAGGTCAAGAATTTTAGTGAAATAGACCCCTCAAGTTATATGGAGAGCCTAACCCAATGAATTCTAAATACAATCATGACGTGGTGACTGGAGCGTTCTATCAGGTCTGGACACTATCAGATAATATGGTGGTCCTAACTGTGACCCTTTTTCATGGGTCGGTAGAGGGATGGTGGGGGTTAATGACCATGTATTAGAATGAGGAAACTACGCCATATTCAGAGTTTGAGGGCCTTTTTTAGATCAGAGTTATATATTTCTATGTTGAGGTATGTACATATCAAGGACAATCTATAACTCCAACTGGGCATCATGACAGTAGCTGAGTATTCATTGATGATTACCAACATCTATATTTCCCCTATAGATATGGTTTGTGACCATTTCATTATGGCCAAGAACATTAATATAGGGATGTGTATAAAAATTCAATTTATTCTTATTCCACTATCTATTAATACATATAGTAGGGTTCTATATAGAACATTATTGGTTGATAGTTTCTTGTCTAATAAGACATTTTTGGTGGTTTAGTGTAGCTGGGATATAAGATAAGATACATTGGATGCAGGGTGGATGATTTTTTCATATAGACGTATACGTGTGATACATATCAGGAAGGGCTCTCAAGATAGAGGTTTTGTGGTTCAGATATCATAGGATGTGTACATTAGTCATAAATAATTGAATTTTTACTCATGTTATTACAAGGTACATGTTGCATGTGATTTTCTTACCCACCATGAAGTGGATAGAAAATATGTAAATACAAAACCAACTCAATGGTATTTATGGGACAAGGAATGGATCACAAGGTTGAATAGGTGGAAGAGGATAATGATGTTGAGAAGGAGGTGGGAAACTCTACGAATTATTCTGATACAATCTCACAGCTGGTGCACCCCAGGTAGAGGGAGCTCAAATATCGAGGTAGGGGTAGCAGTAGGTTGTTGAATATTAGATCCTAGAGGATCTATTAGTGGTTAAAAGTTTTATTTATGTCCTTATTACCTTATATATAGTACTAATAAACATAGGTTATAGTTATTTCTATATATTAAAATATCTTTTTCTATACTTCTGAGTGTTTTTGTTGGGATATATTTGTATGAATAAATAAGCATTACAATTTAAAATTATTAATGGATAGGTTTTCTATAGTTCAATAATTGATTTAATTTCTAGTAGGAGGATGTGGTGTCTCTGGAGTATTAGAAAAACTTTCTCCATTGTTAGTAGAAAGGAAACCCCGAATGTGTGGGATGGAATCATGAATATGAGGGTGCAACTGATTACTCATCAATTAGATAGTATTACCCTTGGTGTAGTTGATCATAAAAGATCCCAATTTCCTTCAGCAGTGTAAGAGTATGAGGATGAATTCCTTAAGGATGTTCTAGGTTTAACTCCCCACTGAGAGATAAATTACGGCATTATTATACAGCCCAGGACAACACTGATATATGTTCATGCATATCAGATGGCTCCCATAGAGCTATGTGAGCTAAGGGTGTAGTTGGGGATCTTGAAAACAAATGGATTTTTTATACCCATGTGTTTTACCATGTACAACCCCAATTTTGATCACCAAGATGGTGGGTGGGATCCTTATGTTATATTTTCACTACCGATGCTTGAACTAGGTGACCTTCAAGAACATGTTTCCACTTAATATGATCAATAATTTATTTGATCAAATGAGAGGGATTTGATGTTTCTCAATGTATGACCCCATTTCAAGTTATCACTAGTTTTGATTACAAGATGTGGATAATAGAATATGACATTCATATATCGCTAATGTCACTATGATTAAATAGTGATGACCGTTGGCATGATGAACTCCCAAATTTTTTCAGGGACTCAGGAAATAGACATTTTTTATATTCTTATAAATTTTTTTTGGTAGTCATCATTAATGATATCATTATGTACCTGGCATCTGTACAAGATCACAAGTGATATAAAACGATAGTTTGGGACGTACTCTAAGTGAACCATACTTAAGAAAAGATATCAAAATTTCATTTATGGATCTCGATGGTTCACATTAATTGAAATTATATCTCATTCGATGGTGTGGAAGTGGACATGACCAGGGTTGAGGCAGTGTCATCCTGAGAACCGCCCAAGAGTGTGAAGAATATACAAAGCTTCATTGGGTTGATATGAATTTACTAGAGATTAATATCTTATTTACCCATGATATCATCACTCGTTACATCATTGACTTGACTGGGGTATAATTTTGTTTTTATGAAGAGGTTATAGTAGGTTATTATCTATTTAGGTAGAGGTTGATGAGTGAATCCATCTAGGTATTTCCAAAAGAGTGTGCCCTGTGTGTATTGTTCTACATTGCATCCAGAATAGGCATTGGTTGTTTTATGTTGTAGATATAGGTAGTTATTTCTTATGGGTTCTGTTACTATATACCATATGAGAAAAATAACATAACCCATAATATTGATTTCGTTGGGTTATTTTTCACACTGATGATGTGGCAACAATACCTGATGGGTGGGCAGTAAATCATTTATTCTAATCATTGGAGTGCCAATTATATATTCTCTCCTAAGTATCATAACATGAGACATAGGTGATGACTAGAAATCTAACATGTTTATAACTTCCCTATTGTATATATGCTTATGAAGGGGAATATAGTATAAGATTCTCTTAGAAGTAAACATGTTTGAAATTATATAATGGGCTGTTAGGGTAATTTTCCTCATTTAGTCATTCTCTCTAGGTGGAGGGGAGGAGGTTACCTGAAGTTGAAAGTTGTTACCCCTCCACTCATTCATGGAGTTAGGAATACATATATTGGGGATGTCAACTATTAGACCCTATGTACTCAGGTATCCATTGTACATGTTCATGATATATTTATTGAAGGCATTGAGCATGTCATTATTTTCAGAGGACACATGATGGTACCAATGATTTTACAAGAGGATGTTTTGAAAGAGTTTTATATATATCTATTGTAAGTTAATCCATGTGTGGAAAAGATGTACCTAGACCTCCAAAATCAGTTTTGTTTGACAATGATGAAGAAGGGATTTTTGATAGATGTATCTCGATGCCTTACTTATTAGCTAGTGAAGGTGGGTCACTAAGCTCCAGTAGGTTTAACTCAACCAAATTAGGTACTATAGTGAATTTGGGATATGATAACCATTGAAATCATGACCATCAAGAACAATAATTCCAATTGACACAAGGCCATATGGGTGATCATATACTGACTCCCCAAATCATTTAAATTCATAGAGATTCGGGAGTAGACTATAGTAGAGAGCTTGGGTTGCTACTACATGTAATAGTCTAACTCCATAGATATCCATCTATAATAATTTATGATTGTGATTATCATTTGAAATATCGGTTATATAATGAATTTTAGGAGGATTTTATGACTATTATATGCTTTATAATATCATTTTCCACAAACTGATGTCTAGATAGAGCATACCATTGTTTTTGGAGGAAATGATGTGATATTTCATGTCAAACTTTTGTTTCATTTTAGAGGATCACCTACCATGGGTTGAATTTATTTAAACAAATATATACTATTCAACCATCAATATGGCAGAATAACAGGAATTGTATGGGAAATGATGTAGGTCACCAAATTTCTTTAATGACTTAGGAGAGTCAGTACTAATTGGACCAGATGAAAGATGCAATGTGTTCATATGGTTTCACCTCAATGTGGAATATAAGGATCTTGCTGTGGTGACTAGTTGTATCTATGGTTCATTACCCCTTTCCAAATAATATGAAGTGATGTGAAGGTATATTACCACATATCTTTGCCTATGTATTTAGATTTGATAAACTATGTCTTACACGTTTCCTAGCCGAGGAGGTACATAATTGACTTGTCACACTTTATTGAATTGGGACAGATGGACATCAAGGATAGATTGACCTATTACAACCTTGAACCCAGTGCACAATAATTAGTTATAAATATTTGACAATATAATACATACAAAGGATCACTTCACCAAGTATTAAATAGTTCTTTTAGTCTCGATGAAACATTATACATACATGGTTCCTTGATTTCATTAGTAATTAAACATGTAACATAAAAATTAAATATACCACTTGTATAAAACATATCAAATAGTTTCATCTTCAAAAAATGAGGAAGGTGGAAAAATTATGATGGTGAGATAAGATTCATAGTAATTTTTTTTTGAATCAATAATATGTTATGAAATTTCAATGAAGAATAATTTCATGGTAAATAATTGAAAAAATTATCCCATCAATTAAATAAAAATAAAAATGCATACATAGATTTTTTCATAGTGAAAATATCATAGAAAGTAATAACTAAATACTAAAAGAAGATAATTATTAATCATTGGACATTATCTCCATGGTATAATAACCATTATACTATTATGATATTTTACATTTTTGGGTAGAAACTCATATGATTTTCCATGGAAAAGAAAACAAAGGGTTTTTCGCGAACAATTTTATCTCATTAGACATGTTGATGAATTGAGGGGATATAATGTCATGAACCCAAATAACTAAAATTATGAATCATTTTTCATATTTATATTTAGTATATGAATAATATTACTTTATAAAATATCAGTATTCAGTACGAAATGCCAATTTATCAATTTTCAACATTCAATGTAAAAATTATTATAGAAAATGATATATGACATATAAAATAATCATAAACATTATACTAGAATATATGTATATTTAAGATGAATATTATTTCAACATAAAAATCACCTCAAATGGTTATTTGATAAAACATAAAAAAATTACTATGTGCAAAATATCTTGTATGTTTAAATGAAATTAAAATTTGGATGAAGTCCATTACCTTATATTTGAATGTGTTATGTACTACACATTACTGTATTAGATAATCATATAAAATTATGTAATTAATTAATCAAGATATTTTTCTATGTTTTTTATATTTATTATAATTTTATTATGTTCATTTATGGCCTTTCTTATCATTTATAGAATTCAATTTCGTCATTTGGGAGAGTTTATTTCTTTTGTTTTCATGAAAAATATACTTGTGTATATGTATGGAAAATCATTTAAAATTGAAATAGTTTCCAAAAATTCAAATTAAATACAATTATTAGAAATAAAGAATAGTAAATGGAAATATATTTCAATTATTTTTAAGGTATGAGTATGAATCATTAGATAAAACATTAACATTAATCGTTTATATTGTTTTGGTGTTTTTCAAGAATCACAAACTATTAGTATTTTAATAATTAATATTATGTATATAGATAAATTAAAAAACAATAATTAAGTTTTAACACATATAATATTTTCTCTTTAAAATTGTAGAGGTTTTTATGACCAACCTTGAAGAAGGTATTGGAAATAGAAAACTCATTTTCCTTGAATGTGATAAATTAACCCACCATGGATGATTGCTTTTTAGATCAAAAGGGTAGTGAAAAAAATGAAGTTGATTTATTAAATTAATATGATAAAATTATAGTATATATAATATAATATAGTCATCATGAATGTTTGTGTGTAATAGGTGGTGGAAGGATAATAAAATAAATAAAAATAAGTGAATATAAAAGTGAATGATTAAGGGTTTTACATACTGAATTATTATCGTAGACAACCTCATAATGGGACTTGGAAATAATTTTTTGGTTAGACCAACATGGATATTACATGGTGAAGAGGTATAATAGATGACTGTTTTAGAAATTGAAAAAGAAAAATGGCTTTTCTGCTATGAGGATATGAGTTGGAAAGGGTTGATATATATAATGGATGAGAGGTGTGTTTTCTGATTACTAAATCTATTATTTTATTATTTGGTCTTAGGATAAGAAATATTGATGATTCATTTGAATAAATATAGAAACATGTGTATTTTATTTCAAATCAATGGTTCTTACATTATACATACATTTTCCATGACTCAATAATTCACGTATTTATCTTATACTTTAAATTACTGTATTTCAATATTCACCAGAAATTCAAAAAATTTAGAAAAATTGAAAAAATATCCAAATGATTTTTCAACATATTGAGTTAAAAATGAATTAAATTTTATGAACATATTTTTATCAATATTATATATTATAATTTTAATTTAAATCACCATTTACAGAAAATATATTCATTTTAAATTTCATAATTTTTTTATAAAATAATGAAAATGTAAATAAAGAATCATAAAATTATCTTATAACAATAAAACAAAAAAAAAATTAATGATTCTGATTTATGAAATTGAATTTTATTTTAAATAAATATATTATTTATAAATTTTTAATTAAACACTAATGATTTATAAAAATACCATCAAATAATTTATCATTTTCAAAATATTTATTCACATATTTTGTAATATTATTATATAATATTTTCATTCATAAGATACCCTAAATTTTATTTAGACGTTAATAGTTGAGTTTACTATACTATTGTCCAAATTACTTTTTGTAAGGGTGAAATTGATATTCCAACGGACAATCAACTATATCTTTGGTATACATTCCACAATTTATTGATAAAATATCTTATTTGTTTCATTATTTATTTATAGAGGTTGTTTTATGTTCAATATATAATTTTATATGATTTTTTTTTCATCTATAATCTATGCTTTCAGATGAATTGAAAATATTTAAGAGTATTTTTACTATAAAATATTGGGGTATTATATTCTTCCTTCACTTTTAAATTTATCTCCAACAAATATCATAAATATTTTGTTATAACCCCATGATTTTTGTTATTCTTCATAAAATCATCAGGTTTCCACATTGCTTCTTCCATTTTATGGATTCTCCAAAGAATGTTTATCATTTGAGTTGTCTTATTTCTTAATACATTCTATCTTGTGTCAATAATCATTATATGATCTACACAGTGAGGAAAATAAATATCATATTCTATTTGTTCATAAATGAGTATGTGTGTTGTGTATGACATGTTCATCCTTTAAAATGATATTCGAAACACTCAATGAAACATGGAGATCTTGGAGGCATTGCTAATCAGATTTCTATGTCTCCAATTCAATCCAAAATTTTAAATTTTATGATGTACCTTGGTCCCATTTTCCCTTTTTTATAGAACATTAAGACACCCTTCCATTGAGACGCATTAAGAAAGACATTATCACCCACTTGAAAATAAAATTCATTTTAATATTGTCATCATAATTTAATTTTCTACATTAAGATACTTTAATATTTTCCTAAATTTTCTTTAACAATATCATTATCTATTATATAAATTAGATAAATATAGGTTTCCTCTAACCAACATCATTCAAACAAGTTTGTGTTCAACATGTCTTTCAATATAATACTTTATATTGGTCAATTTGAATAGTATAATTGAAACTATTATTATAGGAAAATTCAATCAATGGTAAATAATAATATCATACTACTTTAATGTAAAGTGATTATGATCTAAAAATGTATTATAATGTAAAAATAGTCTTCTCAGACATCCCTAAGGTATGAGGGTGACAATCAGTACTCATATGATGATTGGTGTCCATACAATTCTGAATACATTTCCTTAATTTAAATGTGAAAGGAGGATATAGATCAAAAATAGTCGATAGATGTGCACCATGATGTCATTTGAATTCATTAGTATAGATTCATTCAAGGAACTGTAGTGGAAAATCCTACTTTAATGTGATAAAATGTGATGTTTTGGTAATTTGGTCCATAATTACCCATATTGCATCGTTATTTCATAGCGTCTATTTTCATCCAATGAATAACACAATTTTAATGGCATCCCAATTCAACCTAGGAATAGTTAGAGGTGGAATGAGTTCACTATTATGTTGCCTCTCCATATTCACATGTTGATAAACTTGACACCCTGACACATAATTAGAAATTTTATGCTTCATGTTATCCCACCAAAAATGATCCATCATATCTCTAAACATCTTGATACTACAATGCAGCGTAGATAATTTTTACATTAATCATCATTGAATTGTTCCCTTCTTAGCTCGAGTATTGATGAGACATATAACCAGATTCCAAATTTCATAATTTCGTCCTCATACACAAAGTATTTCAATCTTACATCATTAAAAACATTAATTTTTTTAAACAATATCATCATCATGTTGTGGAATTTTTATCTTGTCCAAAAAATTTGGTTTAGAAATATTTTGAAATCAGAGTGATGTTTCCACTTCCTTCAAAATTTCAATATCCATATTTACAATATACAAGAACATTGGATCTTTCTCAATCCTCATTTGGGTTAGAATCCCATTATCATTCATATTCAATGCATCTACAACATTATTTTCCTCTCATGGTGGTATTATATTCAGTAATCATAATTATTATTAAATTTATACATCATCCCTGACTCATGTTGATTTCACTATATGTAAATACGCATTTAATACTGTTGTGATCTGTATATAACTCACATCATTATCCATAGAGGTAGTGTCTCCATATCTTCATAGAAAATATTATGGTTGTTAACTCAAGATAATGAGTTGGATAATTTTGTTCATGAGTCGTCATATACCATTATTCCTATTCAATAACATTATCATTTGTCATATGTTCACAACCACAGTCCATTATTTGATTAATAATTGTATTTAATAATTCAAACATTTCATGGCGGAAGAGTCAAAATTGAATCATTTTACAATGTTCTATTCAATTATTTAAAACATTATGTACATTATTTTTTTCATATTAACATAACCCCTTTATGCATGATCTTGGTTAATGGGTTACACAACCGATAAATGTATTAATGAAAATACTGATTAAATCCTTCAAATCTAATGAAACTATTTACGTAGATATAATTGATCGGGGTATGCCATTTATGTATTTTATTTTTCTTCACATGATCAAATATGATTCCATACATTGAGTAAATATAGAAAAAAAAATAAATTGTTTAAATATAGAATTCAATCGTAATTAACTCTTGATATAAGTTTATCTATCTAAGAGTTTTATAAAAAAAATCCAATAGTGGTCCCAATAGTCCTTATAGCTGTTTGAAGAGAAAACAATATCATAACTAAATACCAAAATAAATTTACAAATATATTCCTTGAATAATATGATCATTAGATACCTTAAAATCGAGGTTACATTTTTCAGTGCAAATGGAATTATAGAAAACTAGTAATATCTATAACAGGTTTGATAAAATTACTTTGGAATGTTTTTCTTCATTAACAAGAATTTGATGATATCTAGGATGAAGTTCAATCTTCCAAAAATATCTAGCTTCATGTATTTGATCAAATAAATCATCAATTTGATCTAGAGTATCGTAGTTATTTACTGTAATAACATTGATTTCTCAATATTCAATGAATATCCTCAAAGATCCATATTTCTTCTTAACAAAAAGAATTATTATTCTTGATGGAGAAACAGTAGGGTGAAAAAAAATATTATTAATATACTCCTCTAGATGTTTTTCCAGATATCGTAAGTCAAAATTTGTCATTCTATATGGATTAATTTATATTGTTCTTTCATATTGGACTAAATCAATGATAAACAAAAAATAATGCACAAGGAGATGTCTAGGTTATTCCTCAAGACAAACCAAAATATACTCATGTAAAATTGGTATATTATCAATATGAATATGAATTTCGTCACCAATAGATGTTTTGTATCTTCCTCCACAACAATTTCATTGAGAGTAGATACTGGTGTGGATCTAGATAAGAATCATATGATGATGTTTCTTCTCTAAAGATAAGGTATTTTATATATTCCTCGAAAATCATTATTTCCATCTTCTTAAAATAAATTCCCGCATTATATTTTATGATCGAGCCCATACTGAGGATTATATCAAATTAAACCATGGTTATTATGATTATGTCATCAAATAAATGAAATTCTTATGTCAGATATGGGAATTACCAACACATTTTTTGCAAAGTGGCTTCTTTTAAGAGTTTTGAGTGAGAAAATCATATTAAATACGAATCAGAATTTCTTATTTTTGCTGAATATTTGGAATAAATAAAATAGTGTGATGATCCAAAATCAAATAAAGAATTGGCTAAATTTGATTATAGGATATATTTACATTGCACCACTTGATTAGATAATTCTACTTTAGGTGTTGTGAGCTAAAAAGCATGGCCATCTACAGTTGGACTATTATGTTGTAAATTCACTTTGACTCTTGAGAAGTTTATATGAATAATGATCCATTTCATTATAGATAAACCATTAAACATAACTTATTTTTTTCTTCTATTTTCATTCATTTTCATTATTACCATTATTTACAAAGTTATAAAAATATATCATTTATTTCATCAATTTACTAGGATGTTTCTTTCCATAATTTTATCATATTGGAAAATTCATCATTTACATAGTATAATTGGACAATTCATCCTTTCAATGGTTATGAGATGATCCCTTTTATATCTATTTCCCCAAAACATAAATGATTTAAAAAATTCATTCTCAATTTTGAATGTACTTAATACTATTTCATCATATGATGATAATATTTCAGAAGTTAGTTACCTTAATTTTCTTGGTTTATGAATTTTAAATAATTTATCAATATGTTCTTCCAAATATTGTATATATTCTATATCATAACTGAATAGTATTTTCATTATTTCCTCACACTCTGTAACACTCCCTTCTTCCATTTTCATTATGCAATGGAATTTTTTCTTCATTTCACCTCATTTCTCGTGAGAAAATTAGTTTTCAAAGATTGTTTCATTAAAAATTATACATTACATGTCTTCTATTTCGACTTCCTCAATATTATTTTATATCAATGGCCAGCATTGATAAGTATATCTCTTGACATAATATATTTATAGTACAACATTTTTATTCATCAAATTCTTGTAAATGTATTTTAAAGGGACTTGATCCACTACACAGCTATAACTCAATTAGTAGTTAAACTAAAATATAGGGATTTTACTACATGATATTATTCAACATAGTTGTACTATGGTTATTCTCCACAAAAATAGTACGGTTTCCTAATATGGTCCTGATTTTCTCATCTCTAGCACTATGTTTGAAGACTCTCATATTGGGGAAATCATTACATTATCAATGCTTATTGATTCCTTTCCTTCCATTATGCACCATTTCTTAAAAAGCAAATACAATAATTTTTTTTATTAACCATAATTAATTATTTCAATATATAAAAATAGTTATCATAGATTGAATTTTTTTTGATAGATAATCTCATAATCATAAACATGGTTTCTTTTGGAATGTGTTATCCTTTAAATATTTCATAATTTTTTGTAAAGATAACATGAATTTTTCTAAGCATATCCCCTGATAATGTCAAACTAGGTTTGTAGTAGGAAAAATTTTAATGAAACATGTTATGTCGATTAATGTCCAACTAACCTTGGTAGCATTGATACCATATGATACATCTATTATAGAAAAAAATTCACTAATATTTACCATCTTGTGATTTATTTCTACCAAGAGCCACATAGTATCAACATTATCAAAATTCATGGAAGTTATTCTATTATTATAATAAAATGCTATCTTAGGGTTATGTTTCCTAAACTATTTTTTCTAAATCTAGTTCACATGGTTTCTACAAAACATTATATTATACAAACTATAACAACCCTGACCAAAATAGTCATGGATCAATGGTAATTTTATTAGAATGTCATAGAAAAAAGAGATCACATGACCAAGTATCAATAATTTTAGTAATCTTTATTAATCTAAATACATACATAGTTCCATTATTAAATTTTGAATTTAAAATAAAACATAAAAAATAAAATAAAATTCTTCCTCGATACTTATTCAAAGGATTCACCATTAAAACATTGAAAAAAAATAAATATGAATTGGGGGAAATAAAATGCTCAGTAAGGGTTAAGTAAATAAACAATAAGTGACTCAATGTAGATAATGAATCATGGAAAGGTAAAAAACTGAAAAAAATATTCCATCAATAAATTGAGAATCATAATGCATAAATATATTTTGTCATAGTGAAACATTCATGGAATGTAATAGATATACAAAAAATTTAAAAAAATATTATTAATAATTTAATTTCATGTATCTTGAACATTAACCATTATATAGCTATGAAAATTTGTGTCAATGGGTTGAAACACGTCTGATTCTTCGTGGAAACAATCATAAAGGGTTGGTCATAGAGTAGTTTATCCCATGAGTCCTGTCAATGCATCGAGGGGATATAAATTTAGGCCCACCAATTAAATATATAATAAATAATTATTCATTAATAAATTTAGTTCGAGAACAATATTCCTTAAAAAAATATTCATATTGAGGGGCAAATGCAGAATTAACAATATTTCTACACTCAATGAAAACACATTATATAAAAATTTTATACTACTTAGATAATTAACAAATCCTTTCTATAAGAAAATATAGATATCTAAAAGGGATATAATTTAAAATGAATAATGATCTCATAGGGTTAGTAGATAAACCATATAATAAGAATTAGTTTCACAATACCATGTATGTCTCAAAGAAATTAAAATTGAGATGAAGTAATTTACCTTATGTATGAATGGGTTCTCTACATTATCTTAATACCCTAGAAAATTAGATTAAATCAATCAATTAATTAATTATTATTCATTTATAAATGTATTAAATTTTTTATAATTTTATTAAGTTCATATATGGTCCTTTTGATTAGTTATTTTTTATAGTTTTTTTGTTCATGAGAATTTGTTTCCTTGGTTTTCATGATTAGTATATGAGTATTCATGTATGGAAAATAATGGCACATGACCCTTAGCCCAGTTGTTAAGGACTCTGTATGTGCATCCGGGAGACCCTGGATCAAATCTAGGTGGAGATATTATTTCCGGTACTGTAGCAGTACTGTATTGGGAACTATAGCAGTATTGTAGCAGGTACAGTAGCGGGAACTGTGAAGTACTATTTGGCACTGTAGCAGCTAAGAATACTCCCCAGTTTGGGCCTTCGGGGCACCGATTTGGTCCCAAGTCTTTTAAGGACTTCATGCCACCATAACCATCTAGTCAGTAAGGCCTTTGGGCCACATCAAGGCCTTCAGGATTCCGTAAGTGCAGATGAAAACCAGACGACCTAAAACGAACATGCTCTACAAGGAGGATGCACAAGGAGCCTTTACCACAAATGAAGCTAAACAGATTACAAGAATTAGAGGGTATGGAACCTACCATCGGGACAAGCCTATTCTTGTACGAAAATTCCTAGCCAAACAATCATGTGAAGGGGGATTGTTGATTTCACGATGAAGATGCTGGGGAGGAGCAGTTCCAAGTAGTTAGTCTAGGTTTTATGTAATGTTTGAAGCCTACGTGAAAATTAATTCCTTTAAGGCCTACGAGCCGTGGAATAATTTTTCCTACGGGCCTTGTAAGGGTTCCACCTCACCCCTTGAAAGTTGGATTATCAAAATAAATAAAAAAATTAAGGCCTTCGGGCCATTGGATGAATGATATATAGAAAATAATGTAAAATGAGAATATTTTCCATGAATTAAAAATATATATCATTAATAATATTATAGGATACTAAATGATTATATATATCATTCTTTTATATATTATGACGGTTAATCATTAGATGTAATGTCATGGATAATCATTTAGATTATATTGGTATTTTCCTTATCATGCACTAATTTTGATTTATTAATTAATATTATGTATCTATTATGGTTCCAAAATATTAAAATAGCTATAATAAATATATTATAATATTTTTTAATAATATAAATGATTTTATGACCAGAATTCAAGGAGGAAATTGAAATTGAAAAACCGTTTTCCTTGAATGTGATAAATTAAGAAGTCATAGATGATGTTTTTATTTTTAGAACAAAAGGGGAAAGGAAGTTAAATTAAGATTCATTATTCAATTAAAATAATAAATATAAAATATATATTAGATAACATATTTATCATTAATGGTTTGATAGTGGATTTGAGGTATTTATAATTAAAGAATATAAAATGAAATATAATAAATGGGATGGTTTATGGATTTTTCATCTGGAATTCATTTCCTTGATAACCTCCTTAAGGGAGATAGAAATGTTCTTTTGGTGAGACCAGAAATTCCCGAACATGAGTAAGATTCTTGATAGTGGAATTGGGAATAAATTGGATAATCTTATTTAATTTAATTGTGCGATGATGAGTGGTGGAAATGTGTGTTATTTTTTTTATGGAGGACAGGGGTGTTTTTTAATTATTCTAGACCTAATTTTATTATTTTGTCTTATGATAAGAAATAACGATGAATTTTTTGAGTAAATATAGTAACTAGTTTTTTTATTTTTAACTAATAGTTCTTACATCATTCATACATCATTTATGACTCAATAATTCTGGTATTTAGATTATACTATAAAATACCATATTTCATTATTCACAAAAATCCAACTATTTTAGAAAAATCACATAAAAGAATCCTAAGCATTTTTCATCACATTGAATTATATAATGAACTATATTTTATGAAAAGAATTTTTATTATATGAGAAATTTAATTTCTAATTAAATTCATCATTTCATGAAAAAATACCAGTTATAAAATTATAACTGAATTTATAACACATTCAAAAATTAACTACATTCATATAATATTATATTATAATCATAATAAAAAATTATTAATTTATAATTATATTTTATCTAAGTAACATTTATATTTAATTATTAAATTAATTATATAAGTTTAAATTAACATTTATGTTTTATAAAAATACCAACACTTATTTTATAATTATTAAAATATTAATTAACACATACTATGACATATTTGTATAATTTTTATTTATAAGAAGTATAAATTTTACTCATAATTTCATAGGTGAGATAACTATCCTTTTTGAATAATAAATATTCATAAGGTTCACATTAGTATTCCAAAATTCACGTTACTATTAAAATATAATATTTTCGATAATTTGTAGAAAAATCCGCTTATATCATTCATTATTCATTTATATATTTTTGATGTCCTTTGAGTTATTTTATATTATTTATAATTTATTTTTCAATATAATCAATCAAATGATTTGAATTTCTTTAGATGATATATCTCGTTAAATATTTGGTTGTTATAGACCATTGATGAATACCTAGTAGAGATCGAAGATCATAAAGAGGGTATCCTCTATGGGAGAGTTATTCCCTTAGTGAAATCCTAGTGGTAGCATGTAAATATCCATGAGAGCACATTGGATCAGGAGGCTCAAATTCTTACTCAATACCCACATCTCATAGAGTGTCCCTTATTTTTTTTAGGACATAAATCCCCAGTGTAGGGAAAATGAAATGAATTGAATATTATTATTTTTGGATATTAAATGTATTATTTTTGATATCTGAAATTAAGAGGGCATGCAATTTTAGTGGCCCGATGTTTCTAAAAAATATTAAAAAAATATTAAAAATATTACATTAATTAAATATAACATGCACATAATTTTCCTAATAATTGGAATGTTGGGTCCAAGATCATGATTATGAGTGAAACATTGAGTTTAAAAATTAGGCATTAACCTATGAATAACATAACCTCCTTTAGTGTGTGGTGTTTGTAGAAAATTCAACATGGGGGTGAAAGGAATAAAATAAATAATTATTTTATTTTATTTTGATATGAAGTAATTGAAGAGTCTTTAAGTATAATATTTTGAAGAAATCATAGGGTTATTTGAAGAATATTGGAGCTGTTGGAGAGCCACTAGAGATAATGTTGGTGGATATCTCTTAGAAGAATTATGATAAGACTATTGATCTTCGATCGATAGACAATAAAATCAATCCTTTTTTCCAACAATCATGGTGCAACTCCATTCATATTCATAAATTTATCTAAATCGTGGAAGAATGTTTTTTATATGATTCATCCCCATTTAATATTTTCAAACAAAAAACATGATTCAATTGAAGAATAAATTTATTTACTGATTGGTCATCTTGTGGAATTGTTTGAATTAATTGTTTTCAGTTAATTATATTGTGATTGTTGATTATTCATTTTTCTTGTTATGGAAAATAACGAAGGTTTACACGAACATCGACTGAGATATATTCCTCTTGATTTTGCTGGTATATTTATCTTCATATTCATCATTAATCCTAGGTGTTATTCATTTCACATGTGGTTCAGTGTATAACAATGAAATAGATAATTTAAATCCAATTTCTTGGAATTTTTTTTAATATTTTAGATCTGGGATCACCACGATATGACAGTTGTGCGTTTATGGAAGTGGAAGAAAATTAGATGTTTTTGGTTACTTGATATCATGTTCTTCATCACACATTGAAGAGGGAAATATAAATATATCATCCAAATGAATTTTATGATCAATAAAAGTTTTTCAATGATGGTGATGCTCTAATGAGAATGATCCATGACCTTCTAGGCATGGTGTTTCCGAAATAGGTGGTTGACGCACCCTAGAGGAACGTAGGTTCTAGATCCTAAAATGTGGAAAAAATTGAACAACAAAATCTTTATTCAGGAGCCACAAATTGTGTCTCCCCTTATAGGTGGTGGATAATGTTTCAAGGAAATTTAATTATCACAAGTATTGTGACCCTATGACATGATGATTGGTATATCCTCGTCCACTCATTGTGTTCCTTGGAGGGTACATTAACACTGATTGGGATACACGAGTTGGACCACACTATAAACCCTTCTATATAGACCCATTCTGGATAGGTACACATGTTTAGCCATTATAGGCACAAAAATAGAGTACATGATTATCTAGAACATCATGTTATATGAAACTATCATGAAGATGAAATAAAACAGGTTCTTCTTACATGGACAATACCCGAGGACAAGGGACAAGGTTTATAAACCTCATACACATAGTGTGGTTTCTAAATGATGGCTTCGATCCCTTCCCACCATTGGCTTGGAAAAAATTTGAAAGGGTGTGTCCCTATATCCATTACCCATGGGTTTGTATGGAATATAATCTTGTGATAGTGATCCTTTTAAAATATCATCTTTGATAGAGTCATTATAATCACTCTATGAGTCCCAGAGCAAGATTCTATATTCATCTTCATTCCCTGGGTGGAGTGATTGGTTTCTTCATGACCATCACTATACAGGCACTGATCCTTTATGTATAAGGATGATATGGATTTAGTTTTTTCCATACCCCCTAGATTTGGGTTTGATACTCATCTATCTATCATATCTCTTCATGCCTTATTCATGTACATTTAATTGAATGACTGAAGGAGAAATACCTCTCATACAGATGTCATTAGTGCTACCAAACCCAAGAGTGTGTTCTATTAGATGAGTTCTATGTAGAATCTTTAAGTTATAGTCATAAACATTCATAATACTGTTTTTGATTACCATTAAATTGTGTTTATTCATTGGGTATTAAAATATTATCTTTTATATGTTCTTAATAAATATATTTTAGTAGATATTACTTTATTTATTTTAGTATATTTGTGGTTTCGAGTTTTTCAACATTGTATTGTTATACATATCCCCATAAATGGTTTTCTTACACATTTCATGTCTTCTGTAGTCAATAGTACTTTCAACTGAGTCCATTATTTATAAGGAATAGATGGTTCATAATGATATTGGACAGACTGAGGTGTGTTCTTCTGGTACCTAGAAAGTAGTCCTTTTACATTCAGGTTGGAGTTGATTTCAAAATTTTATTATGGGATTTTTTCTTTCATATTTACATTTATTTAAGGTATGTCACACGCTAGTTTTAGTAATTAGATACGTGAATTCAATTTTATTATGTTATTTTTAAGTTTTATAATAGTTTTGCATTATAGAGGAGTTCATTGGCACATGCGACTAGGGTATGGCCTCCCTTGCTAGTGATAGGACAACTTTCCTACAGTTCTCATCCCCTGGAATGTTGGAGGTGGGCATATAGAACTGCAGCACATACCCATTTGGGGAATGTCATGACAATATTGTTTTGATAATTCTAGTATATATCATTGAAAAAGGATTAGGAAAATCAAGATTATCTTGGAAGAACTTTTTTAACCCTCAGTAGTTATGAAGACTGAGTCCCACCAGTCACATTGGCTAAGGCATGGGATATGGTATTCTGAATAAGTAGTGAAAATATCAATATGAGAGATAATTACATGAAATACCGAATAGATCTCATGTTAGAGGGTAAATTCATGTGAACAAAGTATACTCTAATCCTAAAATTATGAATTCAATAGTATCAACTGGAAGATGATTAATTGTTTATTCATCAACCCCTGTTTGTTTTTTTAAATGGGTACTACATATTACTATATATCAACTCTATTTTTTCAACATTAGGATATTTTTTATTTAGTATATAATGATTTCTGAATATCAACACACAGTTCGGGGTGTGATAAGAGGGTATTGGAAAAATTAAATGTTATCTTATCTAAATTGGGGGACTCCATTTCTATTGGGTGTTGTTTTTTCTATAGATGATGGGGTTTTATTTGATTATTCAGATGTATTATCCTTTATTATATTAGGATCACATCAGATGTTATTGTAGGAGAGGTATTATTTCAGATCTCGAAGGGGTAAATTATATTCATAATGAAGAATTCACATATCATTTTGAAAATGTATGAACAATTCAGTGGATATTAGTTTTCATCATTAAAAATGTAGTAATACATTTTCTTGATGACATTAAGTTATATTAGAGTATATTTCCTCTAGATGTAGACTAATTTTATGATGTATTATATGAGGATCTATCCAAAATACCTCCGATGTGGGAGATATATTTCAATATCATGCTGTTTTCTAGATTCAAATGTATCCCTATCCCACACTACATAATGGAATAAATAGAGCATTTGGAGGAGAAAATATACTTGAATAATTTGGAACCTAAGGGATTCATATGACCTACTAATTCACAGAGGGATTCTCATTGTGTTTTCTCTAATAAGGCCAATGAATCATTGCCTTTATATGTGGATTATCAGAGAATAGTACATATGATGGTCATGATACAATATCCCCTTCCAGGCATCATTGATTTCATCAATCATCGGAGATTTTTTTATATTTAATCGAAGATATACTTTATTTAATGGTACCATCAATTATGGGTGAGACTATATATCATACAATGGAATTTATTTAGGATTATATATGGATTGTAAGTGTTTATAGTGATTTATTTTATCTACATAATTTAATGTATTCAATCATGGATGTAATAAATTATATCATCCATTAATTTGTACATTATTTTTTGATTCATTTTGCTGATGAAATCTAGGATTACAACATGTATAGATATTATCAAATCCAATATAATAATATTTACATGAGTACATTGACATGTAAACAACTATAAAACAACTTATCTAAGGTTCATTTCATGTTTGAAAATGATTACTTATTGTGAAATGTTATATTAGATGAATCCGTGTTTATAGACATTAAGAAGGTTGAAGATGTGGTATCTTGAAAATGGTCATGAATTATCTTTGAGATTAATATTTTCTTTTTTATAATATGATATTATGAACACTTCATCTAAGAATTAATGTATCTATTAGAAAAAACAAATATGTTTACCAATAATGTTGTAACATAATTTCATAAAATTCTTATGAGTAGGACTGTCATAATTTCAAGTGATATTTTATTTCATCACTAATCCTCTCCATTCTCTTGTATGGTATGTAGTATATCATGTACTGTCACAGGTTAGAACATGGGAATAGAGTTGTTTAGAAATACAAGGACTGCGTGAATTCTTACAAACATAGAAGTTGTTGTCATATGATTGGAAATATATTATTCATGTTATGGATTTAGCTACAGTGGAACATGACCTAAGAAACTTTGGACATTATATTTTGTGAGATATGTTGTTGTTTTACCCTGAACAGAAGGTCTTAAATTTAATATTTTCAATGAATGACCTATAATTTTAGAATAGTAGGTGGTATGAGTATCTACACAATTTTTAAATTATGTAGGAATAACCATTGATAATAGAAAATGACATTTTATAAAATCAATGATAAAAGAAGTAGTCATATTATGTGCATGAATATTAGGATTAGTGGTGGATGATGAGACTCTTTTGAAATTTATCATGATTTTTCAAGGTCTGAGGAGAAAGTGAGTGTAACATCAATGTCTATTATTATCACTCTACATGAATGTATCATGAGATTATTGAAAAATTATATTGTGTCTTTCAATTTTATGGACAACATATATAGTGGGGATCTAACATCGGGTTGATATCATTGGTGTGAGGAGTTTCTTCATGTGTGTGGTTGGATATGGGTCATTGTAGTCTTGAGTAAAGAGCATGTGAGATAATTAAATTATAGAAAAAGGTAAAAATAAAAATGTTTGAAAAATATTTAATTTGATCATCATTGGAATTATCAGTGTCCTTGGATGGGTAATGAGATAGACATCAACATTAAATGATGATTCACCTATTACTAGTTTTATTCTGAGCATCACATGACTACCAGTTTTATATTTCCTTTCCTAATTCATTATTTGATGTGGGTTCATGGTGTATGGGTTATCATAGATTGACCGACCAAGCCTACCAAATTATTTTATAACAAGTAATGGTTCTATCCTTCTTTTATGTTTGTGAGATAGTTTGATTACATGGTTCTTCCTAGAGATTTATTTCTTATTTGCAGACCATCAGATCTATATCATGAGGTTTATTAAGAAGAATAATTGAGGTTAGAATATTTCCATAATTTGTCTATAGTGGTTGAATTAGAGAGTTGTAACAAACTAGGTACTAATTGAAAAAATAATTTCAATATTTATTTGTAATCTTGAATTATTTAGTTTATTTATTAAAAATATATGTAGTAAATCTTACAGTCATAAAATAAATGGTCTTATTTGTTATAAGATTATATTTAAATGTCAAATTTTGAAATAATATAATTTTAATATTAAATAATTAAAATTTTTATATCCATAATTTAAAAACATTTTACGATCATTTATTTATATTTTTAAAAAATATTGGTATTCTAGTAAAAATTGAAAAAGAAATTGTTTAATAATTAATATTTATTTCAACCATTTACAAAGTTCCATTTTATTTTAATTTAGTTTCAAAGAAATTATATTTCAATCATATTATGAATAATTTTGTTTTGTTCAATTTTATAATTTAATACGTTATAAAACCACTTTTATACATAAATATTAATTTATTCAAAAAATAATTTTTTTCTTATAAAAAAATTATCCAGCGTGTTTTGAGATATTTTTTTTGAATAATTGGAATTTAATATATTAAAATGAAAATTATATTTTATTAAATAAAAAAAATCTTATGCTGATTTTTTACATTTCTCTAAAGAATTTAATTTTTTTGAATAGTAAATTTACTGTTTTTATGAAATAAGATATCTTATATGATTCTTCCAATACATAGAGATAATAAAAAATTTATGTATAAATTAAAATTAAAATTTTAGATATAATAATATAAATATAATTCAAAAATAATATAAAACACATTGATTATAATTTATTCTCTAAAAAATATGGATATTATTTTCAATCATAATAAGGAGGCTACACATCACTGAAAAAGTCAAATATGGTTTCCGAAATATAATAGATGGGAGGATATAATTCATTTCTATAATATTCTATTAAATAATATCTATTAATTATGATTTTAATTGTTATCAAATATTTTTATTGTTATCTTATAGGTGGCATATCCAATTTTCTGTGCAATGTTTACGCAAGGCCAATGATGTAAAAATAACATATTATATGTGATATCATGATATAGAGTTGTGTTAAAATAAATATTAAACTGATATAAATTTTTATTTTCATCATCCAAAACATATTTTATTGATATAAACATCGTTATGAAATTTTGTAGCCACATGGATATGATGTTTAATTTTATAGTATTTAATTTAAAGAGTTGTTAAACATGGAAAATTCATGTTTTTAATAAATATAATATTTTTAATGTTGGGTTATACATAGGATATGATTGAATATTAATAGTATATATATATATATATTATGTTGATCTCAATCATCAAAATTTATTTCTTTTTTTTAGTGAAAAAATACTTACCATGATTTCTTCCACAATATTGTTGTAGTAATTATTTGATTAATATATAATTTAAATAAATGCTTTAAAAAAATAATAAAATAAATATAAATTGGGATAATTAATTTAATTAATGAATATTAAATATTTTTGTGCCATGTTATATATATAATAAAATAATTGGTTCAAATTAAAATTTATATATTGATATTATGAATGTAAAAATAATGATGATTTCTAAAATTGACATTATTGATATTTCATAATAAATAATAACTTATTAATAATGTAAAAGTAATAAATATATTAAATTACAAAATACTATTATTATGTTATTTAAATTATCATCAATGTTCCATTTATTGATTTTTTTTATATGTTAGTAGCTATATTGACCCTTAATGAGTAAAAACATGTTTTCATGTTAATTGTTAGAGATGCTAAATAAGGGTTAAAACGAAATTATATGGCAATAAACATAGTAAAAATGTGTCATGTTATTGTTTTATTTTTGAATTTAAACTCATAATCAATTATTAAAATAAATAAATATGTTTTTATACATTTGGTATTCAAAATTAATATATTTTAATTTATTATTTTCCTAAATTCCTGAATGAGCCTACCGTTTCTTATAAATTTAGAATACTAATTCACAATTATTAAATCATCGAAAAAATATTAGGTAATAGATCATAATTTTATAGTCCAATAATTTAGGAAAATCTATCGGTTGATGTGTTCTGTGAGTTAAAGGTGACTTATTTAAACAATTTTTAAAAATTTAAAGCATCCTAGTGGTGACTTGTAATGGAGACTCACAACTGTGAATCATGATGGTTACTCATGAATGTGGATTACGATGATGAATCACAACAGTGACATAGTATGGTGACTTTCAATAGTGTCTCACGAAGGTGGCACATGATGGTGACTGAAGATGGTTCCTTGCAATGGTGACTCCCTATTGTGACTCGTGATGGTGACTCACGATGGTGCCTCAAGAAGGTGACTTGTGATTGTGACTTACGAAAGTGGCTCACAATGGTGACTTATAATTGTGAAATCCAACAGTGACTATCACTAGTGACTCACGATGGTGACACGCACTGGTGAGGTGCAGTAGTCAATCCCAATGGTGACAAGCACCCGTGACATTAACTGGTGACTCAAAACTGTGAATCATCAAACTATGAGCCATTCCAATAGTTTGAATTTTTTTACCTAGTTTTCAAGTTTTTCACTTTTGATTACTTTATTTAATGTAATATTATTTTAATAACTTATTATTTGTATTTAGATACATTTCTAGGGATGCCAGTCATATATTTTAATTCTTAAGAGTTGAGGGGATTTTAATTAGTCAAAGCACATAATGTATACTACATCAGACATTAATGGAAAATTAATGATGTATCTAAATTAAAACCTAGGTTTAGATCTTCTTAGGTCTGAAAAAAATTCTCATTTTTATTTCTTTCATATTATCTTTTAGTATGAGTCACCAAGAACCTATCTCGCTATAGGAGTTATGCCATCCGATTTTCTTACTACATGTACCCCGTGTTTTTGCTTAATAAAAAGTGATATTCGTTTCATCATCCATATAGGTTTCTCCATCCATATTAATCATGTATCATGTGGGGTGGGTGTAAGAATGTTTACCATATAAAGATATATGATTCCAAATTAAATAAATATAATTAAATCAGTTTAATATCAATATTTAGGAGATGGTGGAAAGTGACATATGACTAGTGGATTATTTTATTTTGTTTTCTGATGTGAGTTAATCGGGAAAACACTATTTTGATATTACTAGCCATTGGTGGTCTTTGGTTGTGCACAATCCAAGATGCATGATTGATGTTTTATGACGAACACTTGTATAATAAATTTTTTAAATCACATACACTTTGATAATATACAGATGCCTCAAGATTTCCCAGTTTCAATGATAACACCTAAATTAACAAGAGGAAATAAATATTGTATGACTTATTAAATATGGAATTTATATAATTTTTTGGTATATGTTAGTAATTAGGATTCTGTGTTATGTGTGTGTTTCTTGGATGTTTAAATATGGGTGGTTCGAATGATGTGATGAAATATCAGGTTGATAGAATGGTAGATTGTGGAATTGTTGACGAGTGTTGTATAACAGGGATACAATTGGATTGTACCTTGGTACTTTTATTCGGTGTGGTTTAGATTTGGGTAACTGTTTTGGTTGTTAGGGGTAATATTCCAAGAGTATATCCATGTGAGAATTTTTCTGTGTTACTTTCTGTGTGTTGTACATTGAATTTTTCCAGATATTAATGGGATATATGAATAAATAATTTGTTAATAATGTTTGGGATGATCATGTATTGTTTTGGTTATCAAAATTACTATGTAAATTATAAATTAATAATGGAAATGGTTAATTAAATTTGTTGTAAATATTATTTGGTTTGTGGTTTGATGTATGGTGTTATGCATTTAGAAGTAAAAGTTATATTAGTACTCTTGTGAGATGGTTATTTTTTTGGACTATATGTAGGGAATGAGTGTTTTACATTATATTTATACATGTACATTCAATTTTTTATTTCTATATGCACCACATCCTAGTTTAGAACTATGTTCCGAACACCCCCATCATGGTAGGGGGATGATGTATTTACCAAACATCTAGGTTAAGGGATGGATGGTTGGCTGTCTACTCTTCCCAACTCCTTCTAGAAGTTGGTTACCTATGATTCTTCAGGAAGGTAGTGGTTTATGGGGTCAAGGTGTATGCCGGTGAGTTGGGTATTCCCATGTATTTTCAGGATGATATGTGTTGTTTTTCCTTGGTGTCTTTAGGATGAGATGTGGTATGGGTCCTGGGTGTTTGTGAAAAAGATGTTATGTGGCTCATGGACCCAGTGATTTGATGAGGTGTGATTGTAAGGCCTTATTGTGTTTGGAACTGTTGTGATGTGGAGTGTTTGGAAGAGGTGATAGCACTAGGACATCTGTCGTTAGGGTTTGAGAGTGGCTAATTAGTGGGAAATTGGTGCTAGGTATCTTATCATCGATTTTAATTTTATTACATTATGTGTCTTTCATTATTGGGTGAGAATGTCTTGGTGTGGTTGGGGTGGTTAATTTACATTCTTATGTGGTTCATGGTTAATTTTTTATCTCATAGGGGCATTGGTACGTTTCTTTCACATTTTCATGAGAGAATTTCATTTTCCCACTGATTAAACATGCCTTATCACCCAAATTTTTTTTAAAAAAATTCTAGTTTATTGGAATAATTTTCAAGTCAGGATGGACATTACTAGCTCAGATATTGATAGTTGTTGTGTCACTACCTTTCTTTACATTTGGTACATACTTTTGTCACATTTTTATTGTTTCAGTTCTATTGAAACCATGCATGTGGGGTGTATTTTATTTTCATTTACATTATATCATGGAGTTTTGTTTGGGTGAAATATATTTTCTCAGGATTTTGATTCATGTAAAAGGTAAATTCCTTATATTTTGTGATATTTGTTTACTCTTGGTGTTGGTTTTCACCCTATTACATACTGGAGGTGGTTCTTAAGGATCATTAACTGCCTTTCACAATTTCTAGTCCTAGAGGGGAATCATCGGAGGGGGGGGGGTGTGACATAATGTTATTAGAGGTTATGGTTGAATAATTAGATGTTGTTTAGGTCTAGGAAAAATGATGATTGAATTAGATGGTATGGAAATAGTGTCAGGAGATTGTAGTGGATGACATAGTCCAGGGAAGATAGACAAGGGCACAAAATATTAGGGGCCACCGTGATACGATTAAAGGAATCAGAGATTTTTGAATGACCATGTGGGGCTATGGTTTTTGTAGGGTAGATACCCAATGGAAGGTACATGAATAATTATGACTCGTGTTATTGTTTTTAATTGGGGGTTTTGGGAAATTTTAAAGTAATAATTAGTTGAATGAGTTAAAATGAATAATAATTAAAATTCTATATTAATTTTGATTCATAATTCCTTTTGTACCTTTTAGATATCGATCATAGTTATCGTTTTCATGTGGATCGTGTGGTTGAGGATCTGTAGGCTAATTCAGTAGATCATTGGAGGCTTAATCCCAGAGAGGGGGACAAATAGTGGTATAGAACATTATGTGCATTCCAGCCGTAGACATTGCAAAATTATGAGGTAAGTGTTTCTAATATGAAGATGGATAAATGGATCTAGGAGATTTAAATCAACTTTAGATTGATCTAAGATCCATAAGAGTACTAGGTTACTTTGTCTATTAGTCAGAGGTGTGGATATGTGCATTAGTGGTGGATGATTTATCTAGGGGAGATGATGGAGGATAATGTGTAGTGGTTCAAACACATTAAGGTGTTCTGAGAAGGGTTCATTTCATCGACTCTGAAGGATGAGAAGATAAAAGAGATAGTATCCCTTCTCCATGAGAGAATTCCATTGCATGAAGATGTGATAATGTTCAGATATCTTCTTCGCATGACCCTATAACTATTTCCAGACATTGAGTCTTGTGTGAGAACACTTGAGGAGGCCCTCTACCCTTCTATAAAATATGTTTTTTCACCGTTAATGTTTAAAATTTATCTGGAGGTTTAGATGAATGAAAAGATAATCGAGGGGATGCATTCACGAGGAGGTATATCACAAAAAGTGATCCATAAGTGTTGTTTAATGGGAAGGGTTTATAGTGGTATGTTCATGATGCTAGGACCATCGAGGCTCCGACCATAAGGGAGTCGACCTCATTAGTACACCTTATATACCTCTAGTACTAGTGGTTCCTGTTCCCTTTCTATGGGCTTGGGGCCGAGGTGTTTTTTTCTATGGGTCCACATCCATCTTCAGAGTCCGTGCCCATTGGCTGATCAAGATCAATTTTATTGAGTAGAAAAATTTTAATGCTAGACTCACTAGTACATTCTAGTCATGATGTTTTAGTAGTACGAACTATAATATTCTTATTCACCGAGGGGATTTGGAGCAGCTAGTGGTTGAATTTAGTTTTTTCTTCAGGGTGCTTCACCCAGGTGTGGTCAGTAGATCGGTAGATTATTTTTTTGTGTTTAGTTACATGCATCATAGGTGGATATTCTGACAGGTCCAGAGATCAATATATGTATGAGAAGTTTGTTTAGTTACTTTGGGTTTTCTTTGATTGATTTAGGTTATTCAAACTACTTTGTTAAACCCACTCTATCCCATACAATGGGACATTAAATAGAGAGGATTTTGGCACCCCTGATATTTAGTACACCAATCAGAGGCCAAGATAACTTGTTTGATGTGTTATAGGGGTGTAGACTGATGATGGGACCACTTTATTCCCCTAAGGATCTCCTCTTTCTACATATGTGAACATAAAATTTCCTTCACTACATTGTCTTGTTGTATTCCATTCTCATCTTTATTAATTGATTTTAGGGGAGAATTATTTAAGATATGGATTGTTCATAAGTGGTTTTCGTTAGTTGTTTGAGTTATTAGGTGGGAAAGTCCATGTATAGATTATCATTTTCTCTTATTACTATGATATCAGTTGAATCTGTGGTATTGGATGTTAATTCCATATGATAGTGATGCATTTTATAATGAATATAATAAGGGAGCTTTAGAGAGTAGACTGATAGGAAGAGGTGTAGTAAGATCATGTTGGCTAGAGTGATACTTTGGAGAGTTGGTCGGAGAATGGTCAGAATCAATTACTATTTTGTGGGAAGTTGTTTGTTCCATTGGAAACATGTGAAGGAGTCCCCATTGAATTGAATATATCAAATTTAGTTGTACACCATGATATTCATATGATGTAATGTGTATTATGGATGTTGTTTTGGTTTCCCAGATTGAAACATGCAGTAGTAGAGTTTGTTGAATGATTCATGATTTTCGAGAAGATACATGCCGAGCACCATGTTCCTGGTGGATTTTTATATCCCTTGGATATCCCTGAGTAGAATTGGGATGACATATCGATGGATTTAATCGTAGGGTTACCGATAACTCAGGGAGGATATGATGATAACTGTGTAGCTGTGGATCAGATAACGAAATTGTCTCACTTCTTAACTATCATGGATTCAAGCGTAGTGGATGCCTTGAAAGAGTGGTGTGTGGAATAGTGGTATGGATGCAAGATGTTCTAAGATCCACTGTCTCATACCAGGCTGCATGGTTTACCTCATGAGTTTGTAGCGGATTTCAAAAATGATTTTCACACCCAGTTAAGCCTCATCACTACTCTCCACTCTCAAACAGATTGAAATACATAAGATACTACCTAGAGGATGGAGGGTATTTTGTGAGAATTATTTTTATAATTTGTATAAACTTGGGTACAAGAACTGTAATTGGTAGGGTTTTCATATAATAATAACTATGACTCATCCATTGGAAATTTTCCATTTGAGGCATTGTATGGGAGATTGTGTCACTCTATATTGTGCTTAAAGGATGTTAGGGAGGCAACTGTTATTGGTCCAAAGTTATTACATAACAGGATAGATAAGGGAAATCTCATTTGTGATAGGTTGAAAGTAGGCAGTTCAGGACCGAAGGAAGACTTTTGCCGATCACATGAGTAGGCCCTTGGAGTTTGAGTTTGGGAACTACGTGTTCTTGAAGGTTTCCCCTCAATGTAGAATCAGGGGTTTGGTAGAGGGAGCAAGCGTTATCCCAAGATTTTAGTAACCTTCCATGAGTTGGTTTGATTTGGAAAATTGGAATACCCATTAGAATTTCTACCATAGTTTCAGCGGATCCATATAATCTTCCATGTCTCTGTACTTCATTAGTATCTTGACAATGACTGTCATGTCCTTGAATGGGGAGATATTGATATCAAGGACGATGTTACATACATGTAATGACAGTTTGTGATCCAGAATCATCGGGATAAGGTTTTATGTGGATGGAACATTCTTTTGGTTCATGTGTTGTGGAGGCATGGTGTCCTGGTGAAGAGTACATGGGAGAAAGAAACACATATGTGTTCCTTGTACTCTGAGTTCTTTTTAGTTATTCCTTATTCTATTTTTTCTTTATGAGGAAATGATTTAACATTTTTTAATTATATATATTTATTTCATTTGTGTTGAGATATGTGTGGTGAAATGTGTGATAAATTCCTGACATGTGAAAAGTGGAAGACTAGACTCATTATCAAGACTCTTTAACTGTGATGCAATTAAATCCATGAAAGGAAGTTAGTTCCACCTATAGTGAATATTATAGTGACATGGAGGATGGGATTTTTCTATTCATGTGATAGAGATGATGGGGTTATTATTATTTTGTGATGTGTTTTGTGATTGATTAGGATGGAATGTTCATACGATAGGATTTCTTGAAGTGAAGTGATACTTTGGAGAGGATTATCATAGGGGATTAGTACACACCCATTTTCCATTATGAGTTTAGTTTGAAATTCTGGATGGTAATAGATGTTTCATAGGTATATTATGTAATGTTCCAGATCTATTTTCTCTATTTATTTGTGAAAATATTGTTCTTTATGTGTTTTGGGAGGTCATGGTGACTTATTACAACACATTGTAAAAAATTCTAGCTTCTCAATAGTGACTCACGATGTGGACTCCTGAAAGTGACTCATGATGGAGGATCATGATGATGACTCATGATGGTGACCCATGATGGTCAGTCTGGATGGTGAATCTCGATGGTTTCTCATTATGGTGACTTGAGATGGTTCCTTATGACATTGACTCGCGACAGTGACTCAAAACAGTGGATTACAACAGTGATCCTTGATCGTGACCAGAAATGGTTACTCTCACTGGTGAGTCACACCAGTGTCTCGCGACGGTGACTCACACTGGTGACTCACTCTGGCGAATTACAATGGGGAAATGATCATGTAACTCAAACTAGTAAGTCGCAATAGTGACTCATCTAACATTGAGTCATTCAAACCATTTTCTTTTTTTAAATATTTTCCCTTTTGTTTACTATCATTGAAGTAAAATGAGTTTAAAATAATATTTAAGTGGTTTTGGATCCATTTTAATAGATATGTGTCATATCATTAATTCATTACTTTCTAGGGATTTTAGTTAGTCAAATATAGTAATCATGACCTAATCGGACATTATTTTAAAATTAAAATTTATCTAAATGTAGTCTATATTTTAGATCCTGAAATGGGAGAAAAACATTCTATTTATTGTTTCATTATTTTTATCTCTCTTCATGAGGTGCCTATATTGTTTTTTCCATATGAGTTTTTCCGTTATGCTTCCCTGGTTGGTACATGTTTTCCATGGAGTTTCCTCATGCATGTGTGCCCAAACTACATTGGCGCATTAAGAGTGTTTTTACTATGTATTCTTGGGAGTCAGTTTTCATTTTCCATTTTAGTTGATTATCATGTGGTGTGGGTTTAATAATTTGTATCCAGTTAATATTGTTGGATCTAAAATAGATAAATATTATTGAATCAGGTTAAGATCAATATGTATGGTGAGTGGAAAAGTGACCTATGACATTATTGTTATTTTTTTCTTGTTGTTGTGAATCAAATGGGCTAAACACCCTAAAAAATTAATGGGTATTGGTGGTCCAGGTTTGCACACTAAAAAATTTCAATTTTTTTTCTATTAGAAACATCTATTCTAGAATATTTAATACACATACACTTGGTAAATAAATAAATTCACCATGATATTCAAGTTTCATTGATAACACCTGAATTTGAAATAGGAACTAAATAATGAATTCCTTATTTAATTAAGAATTTATAATTTTTGTTTTGTTTTTTTGTGACACGGTTTTAGGAATAGTTCTATATTATACGTGGGTATCATGGTAGTGTATGTTGAGAAGGTTCAAAAGGTTTGATTGAATCTCAGATCGAGATATTGATTGATTGTGGAATGGATGAGATGTGTTGTGCAATGAGGTGACAATAGGGTTGTTCAGTGGTAGTTTTGTTGTGTGTGGATGAGATTTGGGGATTTGTTTTGGTAGGTATGGATAATTATCCAAGATATTCTCCATCTGAAGCTTATTCTTTGTGTATTTATCGATGTTGTGCTTAATATTTTCCCAAATAGTAATGGAGTATATGAATAACTATTTGATTAAAAACGTTTGGGACTATTTTCATGTTTGGTTATCAAAATGAATATGTGAATTGTGAAAGAATAATGGTAATGTCTGGTTGAATTTGTTATAAATATGAGTTCAATTGTTTTTTGGAGTATAGTGGAGTGTATTTTGAAGTAGTAGTGATGTTGGTAGTTTTTTGATCTATTTATTTATTTGAGAACACATAGGTCTGGAAAGTGTTTTTGTAATTATATATATACATGTATTTGCCGCTTTTTATTTCTATACGAACCCCACAATAGTTTAGCACTATTTTCTGAATGCCCCCATCGTCATGAGGGAGGGTGTTTTTTCCAAACATTATAGTGGGAGAATGGATGGATTGTCACATTAATTTACATTATCTTTTTTCCAAGTGGTGTTAGAGCATGATTATTATGGTAGGTTGTGGTTTGTTTGGACCATGTGTGTTTGGGCATGTAGGGTATTCCCAGGTCACATTGGTATGAGATGTGTTGTGTTTTCCAAGTTATCTTATTGATGAGATTTTTTATGATACCTAGGTGTACGTGGGTGAGATTTCATGTGGATCATGGACCATGTAGATGGGAATAGATGTGGTTGTGAGGCCCTAGTGTGTGTGGGTGTCTTGTGTTCTGGTGTGGTCAGAAGATGTGGGAGTGCTCGGGCCTTTTCCGTTAGGTTTTGAGAGTGGATAATTAGTGGGAATGTGGTACATGGTACCGTATAATCGATGTGAACTATATTACATTACATCACATGCATTATCTAGTGAGAGTTCACTGGTGTATTTATGGTGGTCTATATACATACATATGTGCTTTTTTGTTCTGTTGTTTTCTCACATTGGAATTAATACACTTCATTTAAATGTTCATTATATACATTGTTTTTCTTAATAATTATATATGTATACTCACCCTGCATATATAAAATTATTTGAAGGATTCTATTAGGACTTTGTGACCCATGGTAGACTTCACTACCATGATTCTTGATAGTTTTTGTGTCCCTTCCATGCTTTACTTTTATTACATACAATTTGATACATTTGTCTTGTATAGTTCTATTTTAAAAATTTATGTGGGGTGTACTTCTCTTTAATTTACATTATATCATGGAGTTTTTGTGAGATGAAACATATTATCTCCTGATATAGCTTCTTTAAAAGGGTATTTCCTCCCATTTTGTGAGCTTTTATGAACTTTTCCCATGGTGACCACCACGGGGCTTACAGGAGGCAAGACTCATGGGTCATTATCTCCCTTTCTTCATTTCCAGACATGGAGTAGAATCATTGGAGTATAGGGGTTGTGACATTTTATCCCAAATAATAAAAAAAATACCACCCATTAATCCTTAACCACTATCTAGAGGTATTTTATAAGTTAAAAAACAACATTAGTGTTCTTATGGTTTTAGGAAATTTAGACTATCTATAGAATAGTTATCATATTTAATGGATCTTTTCATTTCGGTTTAGTCTTATATATCACTCAAAATGTCTTAGAAATGATAAAATAATAACTCCATTATCCTATATGTAAATATAAGTTATTATGATGGTGTAATTACCTATATCTATATCACCTTCAATTAAATGGAAAAATAATTCTTTGTTTGTCAGTATGGAAGACTATTGCATCACCAATGGATGCAATTTTAATTCCATTACTATCTCCCAAGTCCGTTTATAATTTTTTAATTAATGTTTTTATGTGATATTAATGACATATTTATCACTATGAACGAATAATATGTCATTTATGTACTTAAATTTTAATCTAAAGATTGATATTGACATTCCTTTGTATGTGAGGATTACGACATCCACTATATGATGGATTTTTTTAATCACCACAAAACATAGATGATGTATTTAAATATATTTGAATAATAAACAAGATATTAATGATATTATGATAACTATAGAATGATTAAATAATTATTTACTTCGTTTGATAATGAGAGTTGAAAACTAAGACTTTGTCTCATCCATACGTGCGGCCTACCATATCCATGATTGTAATGTAATTGATTTTTCAAAACCAAATTTAATAATTAAATTAAAAAGTATAATTTTTTATAAATATTATAACTTTTTAATTGTTATTATTATTATAGAGAAGATTTTATGTTTACTTCATTGACTATAGTCCCCAAAAAAATTCATTCTAGATATAAGTACCAAATATCATAAAAACATATGATGTTATATTTAATGATTATGTAACTGTATATAACATGGTAATAAGTGATATAAATTGAATAATGAAAATGAAATAGGTTTTTAAGTAGAAAATAAAAATTATTGTATTCTTTATGATGATAATGGACATAAATGATGATTCACACTTAGTGTGAGAGACATTTAAAAAAAATTTATCAAATATTCTACCAAAATTTTTTTTATTAAATTAAAAATTTATCGTATTTTTTATCTTATATAGAGTAAGTTTATTTTCCCATATTCATGATGAATTAATCCCATAATTATTCCATTAAATGATTTCTTATTAATATTCAATGAATATTCACTCATTATTTTGTGTATATTTTCTATATTTATAATTTTATTTTTACAAGAAATTTGTTTTTTATATATGTATGTGTTTTTGAAATGGGTTTATAATACTTTTGAATTGTTTTATTCAATATATGGTCCTTGAAATAACATTACGATTTTTTGATCTAATTTCATCTCAATATAGGACTTTTTTATCCCTATTATAGCTCAATATATAACTTGTTGATCTCCATTATAGCTCTAGATATGAGGGGTGAGCACCAATATATCTCTCCAAATAAGTAGCTACTCCGTGATCGAATTATACTATATGTTTATTGAAGTTTAATGGTTTATTTTAATATTGATATTTAAACGATTTCTCAAATATCTTATCTTATTTATCTGTACATTCTTATGAGTTTACATAAAAATCATTTGATATTAATAGGAATTATTAGAATCCATTTTCATTGAAAATTATTCACTTATAAGAATAAAATGATTGTTTTATGAAGTGGTTTTTAATGTGGTTTCATGCAATTCACTGGAAAACTAGTTTTGTTTTTTATATCCTTTATAAGGATTTTATTTCCAAATTCACTTATAAAAATTGTCACAGGTTTTCGGATGAGTATTCCCAAGGATGAGGTCAATATGAAAATTTTGATGATTTATCATGAAAATAACCTATTTTTGTTTTTTATGTTCTATTTTTCGGAGAAATGGTTACAATCTATATGTATGTACTTGTAATTTAATATATTACATGTAAGTGTTTGTCCCAATTATCTAAAACCCTTAAAATAAAAATATAAATTTATTTTATGATAAATAATCCTAGAATAATTTCTCAAAAAAGTAATTCATTATAAAACATTCCTTGTAGTTTGTTTCAGATTAGGGTTTAAATAATTTTTTGATTCATAGTTTTTCATGATCGATAGTCTTAAGTATTTTGGATATAATCACGGATTTATAATTTTATGGTTTACCATAATTTTAACAACATATAAACTTATTGAGGGTCTCACATTTATGAAACCGTAAGGTGAACAATGATATTTTTGGAGATATTTATTTTAGAGGTAATTATGATTTATTACATTGTGGGTAAACAAATACATATTAAGATATAACATTTAATGATAATACATTCCTACGATATTGAATATATTATACTTATTTTTTTAGTATTTCTATCATGATACCATAATTTTATATGAATTATATTTATATTGTTTTAGAAAATGGAAAAAGTAAGTGAAGGGTTACAAACAGTCACATGCATCAATGCCGAGATGTTTGAACCCATAAACAAATAGAAACAGGGGTGCATCACCTACAACTAGTCGATGTGATGTCATGGTTCTTATTTTTTTATATTTATTTAAAATATATTGTTGATAAAGGTCATGTTAATTTTGGTAACATAAGTATTATTAGATAGATAACCATGGTATTTGGAATTTATTGAGTGATTAACTGATTAATATTATTTTTGAAAAAGTTGAATATTATTGGAACCCTATATAATTTTGATAAATAAAATAAAATAGAAATTTATTATGAGAAATATATTTAGAATTATATTTTTGATGAATTTATGATTTTTTATTATTTATTTATGGAAATTCATGTCATGTTATTAAAATTGTTAGTATATCATGTTGATTTTGTGATTTAAGTAAATAAATTTTTTATATAAAATATTAATATTTATTTATGCTATATAGATATATATATATTTAATTTATATTTGAAGAATATTTGATCAAATCCATATGATTTTTGGGTTTAAATAACATCGTATAATTTTATGGACGAATTATGTATATATATTTATCAAATAACCGAAATTGATATTTTTTTATTACAATTGAAATTTGGAGATTTACTCATTTTGGTGAATTATTATTTCTTTTACTGACTTTTATTGATAATTTCTAGATATTATAGGAATATATAGTTCTATATTTGTGGAATTTATTTGTCTTTAAAATTTGATTCTAGTACTCAGGCATGAGTGAAGGATTCTGAGTACTTATCATTTGGAGAAAAAAGTAGATTTTGTGTTTTAACCTGATATAATTTTTGAAAATATACTTATAAAATAGGTTTATTTCCTTATTATTTTATTATATTTAGTAAATTAGTTACTCTACAATAGGTTATGTATTTTTTTATATAAATTACCCATTTAAATTTCATACCAACAATTCTATTGATTTTTAAACAATCATAGATTTTTAATTTTGTGATGGTTAACATTATCATGACATTGTTCTTTGTCAATCTCTATCAGTCCTTAGGTTTTATCTTTTCTCATCCATTTATAGTTATTTATACATGGAAACATAATATTTTTTATTCCATATACCCTTCATAATTCATTTTCTCCCATATCAAGTGGAAGTTCTATTAATCATTAAATTGATGTGGGATTTCAACAATGATATTTTATAAAGTAAAATCATGGATATTGAGATAGAGTTCTAAATTGTGAGGAATTTTTTTTCTATAATGTGGGGATAAGGTATCAAAATTGGTAATGACATAATTATTTTTCTTATGTTTATTAGTATTCTTGAATTAAGGCGTACTATTAATTATAACTATATTATGTAATTGTTAAAATCAAATAGTTAATGAAATTATTTCTTTTATTATTTTATTTAAAAGATAAATTTTAAATTTAAATAATTATATTTAAAAAAAATGGAATCAATTTTTTTTCTAAAATTCATAAATTATCCTAGAAAAGAAAATTAGAATACAATGAAAATATTTATGTTCTAGTTAATAGTGAAAATACAATTTTTATCCATAATTATACTTTATCCATTTGTGAAGTTAATATTTATTTTTAAATTTATTACAATTATTATTTTCTTTCTTATATTACGAATAATTAAATTATGTTAAATTTTATAATTTAATTTATTTCAAAATTACTTTTAAACATACATTTCAAAACGTTTTTTTTCTAAAAATTGGTTTTAATAATATCTTGAAATATTATTTTAATATAAATTTTAATAAATTATATGAATTTAATTTCACAATATTGAATGAATTTTTTCATTTAAAAATCAAAATATATCTTAGGATGTGATTTATACATTTGTTTGAAGAAATGATAATTTTTGTGAATAGTGAAACAAAATTATTTTTCTAAAATACGATATCATTAATGATATCTCGATGAAAATGAAATAATATAATTTTTTTTGAAACATGTGAAATGGATAATGTATAGTAATATAATTTAAATATCTTTCACAAATAATTCAAAAAAATTATATAATAATTTATTTCATAATAAATTTTATAAACATTTTCATTGGTAACGTAGAGCCTCCACAACAATAAAAAAAGAACTTTTAAAATCATTAAAGTAATAATTGAAATTAGAAGAGTAAATTATTTGTATTTTTATAATATATAATATATTATTTATTATTCATATTATTATATAAGATTTTTAGATTTATATAACATTTTGGTCTTCTAAAGTCTTCTATAATTCTTGTGCAAAGCCAGCAAAGTAAGAAACTGAACATTAAATAAGTATCCATGATATATATTTGAGTTAAGATTATTATTGAATGAATTAAATTGGTATTTTCTAAAATGTAAATTAATTTTCATGATATTAGTTTATTTAAATCCCTTTGGGTTTACATGGATAATTTTACAACATTTATATTGGTTTATTAGAATATGTAAAACATGTAAGAGTCATGTTTTTAACAAATACAATATCATTAATTTGGTGTTATCTACTGAATATATTTTTACTATAAATAGTATTTATAAAAATAAAATATTTATCTTCATCTTGTATTTTTATTATTTATTTTTGGTAAATACATTATTTCCATCGATGATTGAAAAATGTGGGTGCAATAATGATATAATTAATGATAATTTGAAATAAATAATATATTTTTTAAAAAAAATTATAATTTGAGATGTTTAGTGTGATAAAAAAATTTATTTAATGAGCATTACATTTTTTGGGATTTATTAAAATATATGGATTGATTTATTTTTAGTATTTTTATATTTTTAAATTCTATATAATCAATAGTTCAAAAAAATAGAATATTGATATATTATAATAAATATTATTTAATTTATTTACATAAAAAATAAAAATATATAATTTATCTAAGTTTTTGTAATATTTTTGATAATGTCATACATTTTATAATTATTAATTGGGTTTCATTTTATAGTAACTATATTTACTCTCAACAAGTAAATAAATGTTTTCACGATACGAATCAAACGGGAAAATTGAGGATTATAACCAAAAGATAAGAGTAAAATTATAGTAAAAATTATATAATATTTTTACATATGGGGTGATTTATACCCTTACGCATGTTATCCTAGAAATAAGTTAGTTTGGTGCAATTTGGATTTATATACTATTCTAAATAATGACCAAATAATGTTTATTTTTATGCATCACTACATATAAAAAAATAATTTCATTATGTTAGTTTCATTATTAGAAAATAATTCAATATCCTACTAAATACATGAAAATATTATTCAAATTACATTTTAAATAAGGAGTTATCAAATTTAAATGTACACTCATTTAAATAGTTATTAAAACATGAATTTTTTCAAAAATAATTAACGATAGTAATCTTAAAACCAATGTTTATAAATCTCATAGAAATTATCATTGGTGTGTGGCATTCATTCACTACCTTTTACTTTGATGAATAAACTATGATTTTATCTCTATAGAAAGTATGTATATGAAAATAAACACTCTAAATATAGAAATCAGTCTTTCTAAATTTTTTATATAAAATATTTCATTTAAAATGCCCATGAATGATTTGCATGTGATTCTCATGGAAAAAATTTCATTTAAAATACCCCATGATACCATCAGTTTACTACGCATCAAAATTATAATGACATTATACGAAATATCTATTATTAATATCCATAATATCATAGGTTCAATTGGTGAACCCACAATAAAATATAGTAACGTTATATTGTTTATAAAATTGTCAAAATGTTGTCTCCAAGATGTCATCCTTCTTTACATTAAATTTATGATACCCAGAAGAACGGAAAATCATTTTAAAATATTTTTCTCGATGATGTTTCTGAATAAGTCATCAATTTGAGGTTGAGGGTAATTGATAATTATGGTAATTGAATTAATTTACCTATTGTTAATGCATATCCACAAAGCTCTATCATTATTTTTAGTGAATGTAATAGGTGATCCCCAAGGTAAATCACTAGGTGTACAAATCCCTTTGTACACAACTATTTTTGTTTCTTCTTAGACACTTACAATTATAAATTATACATCATGTATGATTTATTTAATATAGTTACGGTATTAGTGATTAAATCAATTGAAAACACAAATTTCACTAGGTTGGATGCCTTGGTAATATCTCATTATTTACCTAAATGAATTTCTGTCTAATAATAACATCATTAATTTCAATATTACATTATTCATCCATATAGTATGTCTTATATTCTATCCCAATTATTTCCTACATACTCAAATGATTAAATCTCCCAAATAAATATAATAAATCATACATCCCCATCATGAATTTTAATTTTTGGGGATTTAGTGAATATATTTAATTATATTTTAAATTTCAATCCATTCCAAGGATTATATCAAAATCAACCATATTTTTAATAATCAATTTTGAAAATATGGAAAATTATTATGTCATAATCGGATCATATTGAAAATTTTGATGGTTTTAGGGAAATATCATAATTTCATAGATAATATGTTAGATAAATAAGTGTTTGATGATCCAGAATAAAAAACAATGTTAGAATGTGGCTATATGATTATAGTCCGTTCAATATTATGTTTTAGAAAAAAATATTATCTATAATGACCACATAATATTTTAAATCTACCATTGTCCTATTACATGTATGGTTACCTTTATTATTGGTATATTTGTTATAAAAATACCCCATATGTTTCATTTAAAATACTAGGCATAAATGGTCTCTTTCTTCCCCTTATATCTATTAGTCGGGTTATCTTTATATCAACATATGATATATACTCATTTTATCATTATTAATTTTATAGGATTTTCTTCTTTCCACCATTATCAATTGAAAGAAATTTATTATTTCTTTTATACTTCATTGAATTTTGAATTTTATCTTTGCATAGAGCCGATAACATCATTTATTTATTTTCCCTTTTAATAGATCTGATATTGGAAAATTAAATATCTATATTAATTTCACTAGATACTATTTAATCATTTGATGAAAATTTTATGAAAACTAATGCCCTTATGAGACTCTACATAAGAACATAATATAGAAAGACAATCATTCTTTTTGGTCTGAACATATATTCTAAATCAAGGTTGTATAACCTCGTACTCCAGTACAGATTCTTCATCAATCTCTATTAAAATGAGAAAATTCCCTTTTATTTTTAACATAATTTTTAAAATATATTTCTCCCGTGGAAATTAAAATTAATGGTTATCAATTGCCTGATTTTTATTTATTAATAATATTTTTTGATTTAATCATTGAATGTTGATGATCTATATTTTTATAGAAACAATACTCTACCAGAATAACTTTGTCACATTGATTACATCCAAAATATACAATATCATTTCGAGATACATATTTGATTTCTATGAAACCAATATATTTGTTTTTTTATAAAATGTAGAGGCTTTATCCACATGAAGTCATCAAATAGAGTATAATCACACTATGGAAAAACTGGTTTCTCTATTTGGGAATGATTTTTCATTATATCCTCGGTAACATACCATAATATTGTATTGATATAAACAGTTACAATAACATCTTTATTTAATTACTAATATAGTAAAATTCTAAAATTTATATTGGAAGTTATTACCTTTATTATATTATCCATTGAAACTGAATGTTTTTATATATTGATTTATCTCATAATTATCATTAATAATAATTTATAAAATAATAATATAACTAATTTAAAATGATCTAATACATTATAAGGGATTATCATAATTACCATTTTCATTATCATCATATAAAATCAAGTTGCATTGTTTTCTAAAAACGTTCTCTTGATAAATACTATAAAAAAACACTATTAACAATGATCTAATGTCAAATTTATTACAATAAAATTGATATACGATGTCTTATCATAAATAAATAAAAACTATATTATTATAGAAGAACCAAATGTGTAAATTATTCTTTTATTATAAATAATATATAAAATACATACAAAAACTAATCCGTTAATCCATTATATTATTCATAAAATACTTTTTCATATCTCGAGATGAGAAGACAAATAAAGGGTGAGTAGCTGTGGCTTGTTATAGTTATGCACAAAATAACATGTCATGAATAAATAAATAATAATGAATATGTTGAGGTAAATAACATAACATGAATTTCATTTTATAAGTATCATGATAAAAAAAATTAATCCATGGATAATATAAAAGATAAAATTTTATGTATAATAAGAACATAATTCCCAATAAAAAACATTAATGATTGATGTTATCATGTCAGAAATAATGATATTTATTGGATCAATTAATTATAACAAGATATTTCTATACATGTATATGTACACACTATAAAAAATTAAATTATTTATTACTAATTTAAATCATGATATTAGTCTTTTCTATTAAGATGTATGAAATTTGGGTAACAATGGTCAGTGCATGTCTAATGTCGTCCTCATAAATATTACCACAGTATATTTTTTAAGGGAACATATGATCAATATAATACATAACTCGGAAAAAAATAAGATAATCATTAAATATTATATAATATTTTTGAGTAAATTATTTTTCATATTTTAATATTTAATAAAATAAAAATAATCACCACAATTAAGAAATAAAACTAATTTATATGGGGTTAATCAAAAAAATGTAATGATTAAAATAACATAAGTACACATCTTATGTTTATGGGATGTACAAATTTTGAACTTATCACATTGTTTTTATTATGTTTTTTTGGATCATTTTAACAATAAAATACATGTGTATTCATTCAATTTTAGAAAATTATTCATTTTTCCTCTAATCCACTTTTAAATGGACACCACGTATTCTGCCCACTTTTCACCATAAAATCATTTTCGATAAAAAAAATCATTCAAAATATATCCCTTAATAAAATCTTCATTACCTAGTCCTAATTATTCAAACATAAAACCAACTTTTGAATGATTTTAGTTCTATCCTAATGTGGTTTTCTGGTAAAGTTGTATCATTTTTAATTAAGCAATGTTGTTTTCTTTCTTTACCTGCATCATTAAAATATTATTCCACCATTATAATATAATGAAACTAGTATATTAATAATTCATATAAGTTAATATTATTGTGTAATAATCAAAATCCACATCATCTTCAATGAAATGGTATTTGATACCATCATTTATGTGTATGATAGACTGTTACGTCATAAACTGATGTATTTTGTTTCTATCATAACATATCAAGATAATTTGTAGTGTTTAATTTAAAAAATATATGTGTTATTTTTAATATGTTTTTACTTATTAAATTATTATATCATATATAACTTCATACAACCATTTTAGTATGTGATACGATTACAATTATCATCTGAATATCAGATTACCTATTCCTGAAGTGATGTAAATTTTTCACTAACTATTTCCATGTAAGGTAAAAATTATAATGTTAATTAGTATATCTTAAATATATGATATAAGTACTATATTGATAAAATAATTATCATTATTAAAATATATCTTATAAGTCACATTTTAAAATTTCATTTATTGAAAATTTTTAATGTTGTTCATGGGTACGTGTTAACTACCACATCCATGAATCTATTTTTTCATTATTAATCACCAAATCACATGGATTATATAAATTTTTATATTTAATTTAATTATATGTAGCTTGTTATATTATGATAATTTTGTAATGATAAAATAATATGTAACTTCTTTCCATAATGACCATGGAAAAATAGAAACACTACTCATGAGTATATATGACATACATTATCCATAATCATATGGTAGTTCATTATTCATAAGCATATTTTAGTTTTGTTATAAAAAGTATAATTGATTAATTAATATGATAAAAATTATACTATTAATATTATAGATATGTTGAAATAGTGAACTCTTTTACCACATTCAACACACCAGAGCTATTTTAAATTAATGAACCATACTTTTAAAAACACCAAATATGGACATAAATAAGTATGTATCTATAATTCCCATTAAAATAAAATAAAATAATTATTTATATTTATGTTATTCTACATATAAAAACTTATTATGATATAGAATAATTAATATATTTTTAACAGAATAGATTTAAAGGAAATACATAGAATGTTTGGAATTAATGTATGGGACTTCACCTCAATATCCAAGCATTGAGGCATATTTTAATTCCCTGATCCGAATTTAGTTTATATTATGTATGTAAAAAAATTAAATATAATAAAATTATTACATAATATATTATTTTATTTTATTTTAAATTCAATTAATTCATCTCTTGGTATATGAGAGGAAATATACCATGTGTTACATAATTTCACAACTCAATTTCTTCTCATTGGGTAATATAAAATAGATATTTTATTGATAATAAAAGATTATTAGTGAAATTATTTTTTATTATTAAATGTTTTATCTCAAATTTTTTTAATTTAATTTACAATTTATCCATATAATACATTCCTTGATTAATTCGAAAATTTAATCTTATGATTTTTGAAAGGTTTATTCATCTCAAACATTCTTTCATTATGGAAAATATATATTATATAAACCAGCATTAGATTATGATGTGTATATAATACCCTTTTGACATGTGATATAATGGATATCCTTATTTTAATGATATTTAATGTTTCGTTTGATGTTTTTATTTCATGTGGATTATGATTGAAATTACTCATAGTGGAAAATGATTTATATTACAATTTACATTCATTTCTAAATATTTTATATGAATGTTTCCATTAGATGAATCAATTTGTTTTTTTTCATTAAAAATTTACATTTATTATCTTATGGTTATGATTGTGTTATACATGATTGGTTCCCAAGAACTATTTTTTATTTATGTTATATAAGATTAGTTTTTTCAATGTGAAATGAATCATGCATATTCTTTTTTATCATGAATCATTCTCTTTAATATACATGTTTTCTAGAATGTTTTAAAAGAATTACTAAAAATATGATATCCTAGAGCTATTTTAGATATCCTGTGACCTTATTTGAAAATGATTTAAAAATTAATTTCTTATCATTTTAATATTGACCACATTATACTCACTTGAAAAATTAATAAAAATAATTTTTATTTTTATCATTTAAATAATGAATGGATTCTTCCCACATCATTTACGTAATTTTTATTATACGATAAATATTTATTTTAAAAAGTTATTTTCAATGGAAAATAATTTCTGAATATTTTTTGGACATAATTTTTTTAAATGGATTTATTATGTGAAAATGTAATTTTTATCAATAGTGTTTATAATGATATCTGGGTTATATATCAAATCATTGATGTCAAAACCCCTCGATGTTACTAATGATTAAAATGAGATATTTTTTAGTTATAAATTCATAATTTAGTTTTGGTAATGATTCAGATTATTTCAAATAGATTGTCATAGAGCATGTTTCTTTTCCATGGGTTAATAGAGTTATGAAAAAAATAATGGTAATTTTAGGATCATTATAATCAAATATTGGATTTATTTATGCTAACCACTATAAGGTACATGGAAATTATTTATGATGATTGGTGTATATATTATAATCTGTGTGTGTGTGTTTACATTATACACCATGGTCCAACGATCTCCTTATCAATGAAGTATGAGTGGTTAAGATATAACCAAAGAAAAGTAGGTCCACGATAACACTCCAATGAATTGATTTCATTGGATATGGAAGTAGAAATAATTTATTTATTCTAATTTTAAGAGTGAAATAGAGATTGATTTCTTATATAGAAACATATTTTCATTATTTTTTATGTGGGATTTTAATTATATTTTTTTCTTTAATATTGAAAACACTTGGATTATGATTTTTGATAATACTAACTATTTCTTTTTATAATGTTTTATCACATGTTTCATGATTGATGAAGTGGGTATTTATTGGTTTTAATGTTCTTACATTGTGACCATGAAACTGATTATATCATTATACCCCTATTATCATATGATTATCACCAAATAATGTCAATTATTTATTAATATTTTTAATGTTACAAAGAATTTCATCTCACCATTTTTATGACTCAATTTCCAAAGGATACAAAAAATAGTGTTAAATTATTAGTGTCTTGTTGGGTTTACAATTTTCGGCATTTATTGATACATGTTTATGAAATAATACTGAATATAAATATATGAGTTTTGGGGAGTTGTTCTTTATCATTATGAACTAGTTCTATCTGAATCCATTTTAATATGTGATTATAGAAATTATCTATTACTTTTCATTGCGTATATAATTGATGAAATATATCATTTTGATGATTATTTTTTGGATGGAAATGTTTATAAAAATCATTATTATCAAATATATAAATAAAATGTTTGTGTTTTCAACATCGTATTTAGGATTGGGGGTAGGGATTTTATAGTTGGAATCAGAGAAGGGGATATATATATATATATGTGTGTGTGTGTGTTTTCAAGTGAATTTATCTTATGTGTAATGTATTCTATCATGTTTTAATTAGAATATGTTTGATAGTATGTTCAATTACTCAAACATATATTTTGAGGTTTTATGTGATGATATATTAATGTGATTAATGATATTTTAAGAGTATTTTTATTTAGTTTATCTATATTTTAATCATTTGTTTAATGTAAATTATGAATCTAATTGTTTTATAAAATAAGTGGTATTTTCTTGATAACCATTAAGTTGTATATGATTTTGGATATTTAGTAAAAAAAGGAAAGACATGTTTTATCATTTAGATAACCATGTGATTGGAATAGGATTTTTAGAAGAAGTTATTAATGACATTTCAGAATAAGAATAATATTATTTTTTACTTTAATCAATATAGTATTAAAAAACCATTGAGTATAAGATTATATATTTTTATGAAGTTATAATGGTTTCTTTGGTTTACAATTTCACTTATTTATGGAATAATGTAGTTTTAACATTTTTTTACTATTGTATTTTGGGGATTGATATATAATTTTATAATTTGATGGTTGAGGCCATTTGGAATTTTTATTACATTATGATAATAATTTGGGATTTATTAAATTTATAAAGATAATAGGAAACAATATTTATCTATTTTCTGTTCTATGATACGATATATTATTATTTATTCTTCAAGCATGAAAAAATCATCTTGAATACTGGTAGTTTGGAAAAAAATTATATTATGGTGTATATTAATTAAATGATTAAATTATTGTTATATGATATGAATATTTACATATTCTCATGGTCATAATGATAAATAAATTCACAACTATAGTAATTTTTTTGTGTAAACAATTCACGAAATTGATGGTATCTTCCCCATTCAAAAAATAATTTCATCTCCAAAATTGATCTTCATTATAAATCCATCTTTTCACTTAAAATAAATACTCCCCATAAATGGAATGATTGTTTTTTAGTACACCCTTCATACATCCATTTCACATTTTTCATATAAATTTTTATTAACTCCTATTTAAATTCTAGTTTTCCAAAAATTAGTTTTCAAATTACAATCCATTAATTATAAATTTCAAGATCCAATTGAGAAAAATATATATATATTTAACATTGGATAATGTAAAACCTCAATTTATTAATGATGGAAATTTCTTTCAATAGAATAGTTTATAAGAAACACTGTTCTTAAACATCTCATGAAATATTAAATAATAAAATACATTAAATTTTTGTCCAAATAAATAGTAAAAATAATGAAAATATTTTTATGTGGTTTAGGTATAAACATATATTCCTTTGATTAAAATATAAATATAATTTTCAAAAGGGAATAAAATTATTTAAAAATTAAAATATATTTTCAAATAATTATATTATCTCTTTTGAGTATCGGTTGTGGTATATTTTGGGACCTTTTTTCTTCTAAAAATTGTTGGTATACCGGTTTTTATCTATTATATAACGTGTGTCCTCTGACCCACATAGAAAATCTAACCCATTATTACATCATCTTTAAACCAAATATGAATTATTTATATACCAATACATACCGAAATTTGTTTATTTATTCCTTCCCCAAGTATTATAACCCATATTTTGTATAGATCACCATCCAATGAAGTGTTTGGGCTCTAATATATTGAGGTTGTCTAAAAAAAGGGTTTCCTTCCTAATCAAAAACTTTTGTTTTGTTCTTTATACCACCTCCTTAAAAAATTATTCAATAATTATGATATAACAATACCAATATCTAAAGTATTCTAATATGTTAATAATTTAATGTAAGAACCCACAACCAAATACTCTTCCTTCCAATTTTAACAAAAATCATCTTTTTTGTTTATGCAGTACAACTTCTATGAAGACCGATGTAAATCATTTTCCATAATTTTTTATGAAGGTTGTTTATAACGATGTATTAAAATAATATATATCATAATAATGATATAAATAATCCTATTCAATTATTTAATACCATATACCTTCTTACATTACATTTTAATGGGAATACAATAATTCCATTCATGTGTACTTCAGACTAACGCATCGCCAAGCAATGTAATTCTACAATTACTATTGCTTCGAATGAAATGGTAAAAGTGAAATTTTGTTGAATATATATAAAATATTATGAAAATATTATGATATTAAGGAAATATTTATCCATAAAAAAATATTATATATCATTTAATTTTTTATATTTCCATTTACAAAAATACAAAAACAATTATCCTATGCACATGTAGACTACCACATTTATTAGATATGGTGATTATTTATTCATTACCTCGTCACGTGAAATATGTATATTTATATATGTGAATTTATAATTAGATGGAATGATATTTATGATATAATGTTACTTATATAATGATAAAATTATACCCCATTACATAATTTTCTTTCAAAAATGAAAATTATTCTCAAACGTTTGTTTGGACTATCATATCCATGATTTTACAATTGAATATTTTTCATTGCCATTATTCATGAGTGTTTCAAACAAGGAAAATTTATGAATAAATATGATTAATTTTTCTTGAATTTCATTATATATATTATAAAATAATGACCACTTTTACCATAGTAAACACACTGAATTCATTTTGAAATAATGAACCAAATGTCCCCAAAACACATGACAATGTTTTAAGAAATTATGTATTTAAATGTACCATAAAAATTAATAAACTAAATTATTTAATCATTAGTTATTAAACCAACAAATAGATATGAATAAATAATATTGTAGATTTATTTTATTAAAAACAAGAAAAATGACATTCATTGAATATTTGGACTCGAGGTAAAAGACTTCTTCTCAATATCACTTTATTGAACAATTTTTTAATACCATGGAAATAATTTAATATATATACATATATGTGACCTATATACTACCCAATCTGAATTTTATATCATTTTCCATTCATACACAATGCAAATTTATGTTCTAACATGAATTATTTCATCAAAGGGAATTGATTGGAATATTAAAATATGTTATCGAATTTTATAACTCGCTTTAATTTAATTGTGTTTTATTACTTCATCATTGAATTTTATTTTCTATGATTATATTTTTAATAAAATGTAATTATTCTATTTTATATTTATAGTTTTTTATGTGAATTTATATTTTTTTACATAATTGAATCATCTATAAAATCTTTAATTGGGTAGGTTTTTATTGTAAGGGTAATTAAACTCAAATTAATTTTCTTTAAGACACATGTTTATGATATGATGTTATTTTCAATTATTATATGTATATATATCTATTTTGAATTTTTCACCACTAACACCCCTATGCTCATGATATTTCATGTTTAATTTTTCATTATTCTTTAATAAATATTTTGATCGTTATGTGACTAAAGTGGAAATGGAAGTATATAAAAAATTATGTTTTTTAGGAATTTTTTATTCAAGGATCTATTATAGGAAATAATATTATATTATTTTAATCAATAATATTTTTTGTTATTTTGGTTATGAACGTGGTATACATTTTTGTTTTTACCATCCTTACTTATTTATTAAATAAACATAAATATTATTATTTTTATGTGATTCTGATCTTGTAACTTCTTCTATATCGAGAAACATGCACTTCTATATCCATGTTTTATGAAATAAATTAACAATATTCTAAAAATTTAAATAACAGTATTGTACTATTTATGTAATTTTTTAACATTTATTAAATTATTTTAAATGGAAATTCCTCAAAATTTTCATAATGGGGAACTTTTTACTCTCATTTAAAAATATTATAAAAGAATGTTTATTTTTAATATTTATATAATGAATAGATTCTCCTACCATAATTATCATTATTTTTCAAAAAATTCATATATCATTTGTAAATTTTTTTCGAATTGATTTCATTGTTATGATATTATCATAAAATTAGGTTTTTAAATGTTATTTTCAATGTTAAATGTTATAAATCCTTAAGATGTTTTTAATTATATTTTAAATGTATTTCCATTCATTGATGTTAGCAATCCTTGATTTTACTAATTATTTAAATGGTATATATTGTAATGTTTCAATCCTCAATTTTTTATTGGATGAATTATGATTGTTTCAATGATAATTTCACGAAAATCATTTCTTTCAAATGGGTTAATAGATTTATGATATAAATAATGGTTTCTTAATAGATATTTATAGTGAAAACCCAAATTTTAGTAATCTAATGATGATACGATTCTTTGATTTTTTTATGACAATGGGTGTTTCAATTATAAAACAGGTACATGTGGTTGTGTTATAATCCTTGGATGGCAGTTCTTATTTTTATCCAATGATGATTGATTAATATTTAGCAAAAGTTGTGTGGGTTCATGACTTTCATTCAATGCATTGGGTTTTCCAATGATGGAGGTAAACCATATTGGTTATACCAATTATTTATGTTTTTATTAAGACGATGTTCCATGATACAAAAATGTTTTTATTTATTCTATGGGTTTTTAGTAATTCATTTTATCAAAATTCATATCAAATGTCTTATGATTATTGAATCTTATGACTCTTTCCATAGATAATAATTTATTCCATGTTTCATGATTTATAATATTTATATGTAGGGATTTTAATATTCTAATGTTATATTTATGTGTATGATTATGTCATTATACCCTTGTGATATTTTTTACTAACTAATGATAATTAATTTTTAATGATGTTGTTTCCCCATACTGATCATTTTTACTCCTTTTTATTCTCTTTAGATTCCCATATTTTAGGAATAACTGTTTTAAATTATTTTATCCTTTAGTGTTTTATAATATTAATATTTTTCAATGATGTGTTCAAAAAATAGTAGTGAAGTAGAGGATCTATGTTTAGTGGCGGATAGATTTGATATTTATGAACTAGTTGTTTATGAATCCATGTATTTCTTTGATTTTCCTAATTATCTGAAACACTAGTCTAAAAATATACTTAGGTATGTTAGTGAAAAAATATATTCATTTCATTCTGTATGTTTTCGAAGGTAAAATTTGGTAACATTCATCTGTATCAGTGAGATAAATGCAATGATTGAATTTTAGCAATTTATCTAGAAGTGCAGTTTCAAGAATAATATATATGTTAAATTTAATTCATAAAAAAATCTTTATAAACAAATACATGTTTTGAGTAAATAATATATAATATTAATTTTTTTACTTATTAAATCAAATAACATTTAGGGAAAGGAATTATATGTAGAAATGGTTTACGACATTGATGTTATCTTTTCTATGTTACAAAGAATATTGATATTTATATGAAATGAAATGTGCGAATGATAAAAAAAATGGATTTATCAAGAAAAATTAAAAAATATAAAATTCATAAGCGATAAGAGACAACGAACATTCATTTAAAAAATATCTTTTGTAATATAATCATGCTTTTTAAAAAATAGAAGCATAAAATTTAAAATAAAACATTGTAAACGATATTATTTATAAAATAATTGATGTCATATTGATGAAGAAAAATCTTAAAAAAATTTACAGGGGTAGGAATATCTAGTAAAATCATAAATATAAAAAATAATGCATTATAATTATATTATAATGAAAATATAAAAATCGCCATTTATGGGAAATATTATAGATGATTCCTTTCAAGACATTTGACAAGTAAATAATTGAATAATGTTTCCTTAATGATTAATTTTATTAATAATATTTATATTTGTGAAATAATTTTTTAAATATGGAAATTGATGAATAATGTACCACTTTAGAAAGTGAAATAAGGCCGAGTTTTCATTTATACATTCCTATCGGAAAAGTAAATATAATTGAATAAGTAATCACCTTATTTTAATATTTATTCATGATAAATACAACGTAATGTAATTATATACTCCAAAAACTACAATAAGATCATAATACCCAATATTTATCAAGGGAGTGAAAATTGATATGAAATTTCTTAACTCATGTCTGACTCATCACAGTCATTGTTTATCATTCTGATAAATAAAATTATGTTTTTTATTTACTTTAGTAAAAATGTTTTTCATTTTTATCATTCCATTTTTTTTATATTACCTTGTCATATCTATTGACATAATCAATTAATGTTATTTTGGATGTTTTGAATATATTTGATTCATATGAAGAAAATTAAATTGGTTTGGTAATAATGATAAAATATGATATTAGTCAATAATATGAAGAATAATAATAATAAAATATTTAATATTTTTATAACAGTGTTATACTTTTAAAACCAACCATGATGGATGAGTGGGAAAAATATTAATTGAACAAAAGTCTTAAGGTGGATATTTTTAAAAACCAACTTATTATAGAGTAATTTTTTTTTCATATTTGATAATATTAATTAGATAGTTGTGTTAGTTATTAAAATATTATGTAATTTTTAATCAAAATAATAATAATTTAAACAAAACTCGTTTATTATAATTTTTTAAAATATTAATTTAAAAATTTTAGAATATTAATATTATAAAATGATTTAAAAATTTAAATTCAAAATATTGAAATTTAATTTCTGGGAATATTTTTATATTTTTGGAAAATATTGTTTTTTTATTGAATTAAGAAAAATAATTATTTTATGGAAAAACTCATGTCATTTTTAAAAAATATTAAACTAATGTTTACAAACATGTTTAAAATATATTTTAAAGTATCCTAATATTTATTTCTGATATATTTTATCTAAATAATTTTCTTTTAATCATCTTAATTTTGGATGTTAAAATTAGTTTGTTTCTTCAGTTTCAAGATTAAATTTTCTAAAAATAGTTTTAAAATTATTAATGTTTGATATATTTTATTATTTAAGATTGTACATAATATGAAATGTTTAAATAAAACATCTATATTTTTTATTATAAATTTAATGTGAGTTTAATTAAATTATTATTTTTAGTCATACAGTTAAAATATAATAAAATGTTTTCTAAAAGATTATTCTTTTTAAAAAATCACTCTCTAGCTTTGACTATAGGAAAAATATAAAACAAAAATTTTCTAGTTATGTGAATTGAATTTTGAAAAATATATTCCACATTTTTATTTATAATATTTTATAATTTATAATAAGATAAATTTTTTTATCAATGTGAATAGTGAAAAAAATATAAATTAATCACATTAATTAAGATAAATAGTGAATTTACCAAGTGACTAAAATTTACTCATAATGTGTGATAGGAACTAGAAAATTTTAATGCACGCATTTTATGTACATATTTAGAACTCATAACATCATGGATCAAGTTTTTTTTCATTATTAGTGCCTTTTGTAGGTAACAAAATGGGTCCACGATACTTTCTTTTGAAAAATTCCATCACTAACCTCTCTCCACTTATAAAACACCACGAACTATTATACTCTCTTCACAGGTTTAAAAATAAATATTTAAAACATTATATTATATAATAAATTCTAAAATTCAATCCTCTCATCATATATTCCTTAAAGTGGGATTAAATCCATCCAATAAATTTCATCGGTGAAAACCAAAATGAGTTACCGGAAAAAGAGTTAACATTATTCAACGCACATCATTGTTTTATTTCATTATCACATGACTGGAATTCATCATATTGCATTATTATGTAATAAAATGAGTAAAATCAACATAATTATAAATTTTTATGTATTGGTCTGAATAAAACTTGCACACATCGATAAAATGGATTACAAAATCAACAGTCGTGTGTCTGATTGAATAGAACCTCTCAAAATGATGTTCTAAATTTTTCCATTACCACCTTTTATAGTTGGGAATAATGATGAAAATCATATTAATATATTATATATTTGATATTTATTTAATACCTATAAATATGGAGTAATTATATCATATACACCATATTTACATTTCATACAGTATGTGATACGATAACATCACTCGAGTATATGAAATACTTCTACATCGTGAAGTGATATAAAGCATTTTTCACTAATATCCTACATGGAAGGTAATTAGCATAAAAATAATGAATATATATGATATATATGAAATAATTATCTTCATTTAAATATAATATTTCATTTTATTCTTACCATTTCCCACACTGAAAAAAGTTTAACGTCGTTTGTGGGTGTGTGGACTACCACCTCCTCGATGGGATTTGATTCTTATTTTTTCTTCACTAAATCATATGACTGATATATATAATTAAATTATATATTAATTATTATATGATTATAATTATATAAATATACTACTAATTACCATATTCCCATAATGATCATTAGTAAATGATAATTTTAGTCAAGCGTTCGTATGAACTACCATATCTAAGATTGTAATGTCGGTTCATTTTTCATAAGAATATATAATTATTTGTTTAAAGAGTATGATTTATCTATAAAATTGATAATAAATTTAGGAAAAATATTCTATATATTAATATATAATATACCATTTGACCACAGTTTTCCTACCAAATTCATTTTTGACACATATTCCAAAAATGGTCAAGAACTCCAATATAAAAATATTATATTAAGTAGTTGTATAAAACATTAAAATAAGTTAAATAAAATATATAAAAAATAGAATAATATTTCTATATAAATTCAATAATGAACATAATTTTATTATTTTTGAATATAAAATACACACATGACAATTCATACTCATGGTAAGAAACATTATCTAAAATTTATTTCAATTAGGTAATTGTGGATTTTATAAATCATTATTTTTTTATAATGTGTATATAAAAAACATTTGACGGTATATATCAAAAAAAATATCTATTTTCATGATATTTAATGTTATTTTAATTTCATTCCATAATGGGGTTTATAATTTAAATGCTTCCCAATGGTTAAAGGTATTTTATTTTTAGAAAATTCCGCTGTTGAGGTTTGTCTTCATACATTATTTCTCTTCCATGTCCATGTTTTTAATATGATATTTGAAATGTTTTTATATGTTAATAAAATATTTATAATGTTCATTTTTTTCACATTTACCTTATTTTAAAGTTTCTAAAAATGAATATTTTTTCTAGAATTAAACAGAACAATGAAAAGGATTTTTTCTTACCACTATGAGGATTATTTTATTAATAGAATACATTGAAATATTAAATGTTGGGTTAAATGAAAAACATGACTTATATTTATTTAAGAATACTTAGGTATTGAAAATGGGTGTTGAAAACAATATTTTATTTTTTTGTAAATTTGATTTTGAAAGAAAATGTTATTTTAATATATAAAGTTATTTATTTCTGAGATTGAATGCGTTTTTAGGAGATTAAATTATTTATTCATTATGTGGTTCATGAAAATTAAATACAATGGGTAAACTCAGATAATATAGTGAGATATCATTAGGGATTTAATGACGGTCACAACCATATTTCAATAAAATCCGTTATAAATTATCATATTCTCCATATAATTTTATTAGATGTTGGTTGTATTATTATCCAATTTTTTAAGGATTCTATAAGGATTATGTAAGTGTAATATGAGACCATATCCCAAGGTACCTACATGAGGTTTCTATTCTTCATAAATATTTTTCATGGAAATAATTTGTTTTCAAATGTTAAAACAAATAATATTTTTAAAGGGATAATATTTCTATGTATGGTAAATAAATGATGTTTTCACAAAATGGTTTTCTCATAGGTTCTAATGTTCTCCATTGGATTAGATGTTTCCTTACGTTTTTTCCATTATTGTTATCTATTTTATCACCCAACAAATATTAAATTTTTCACATAATTTTAATATGTGTAAGTCATTGGAATTAGTCATGTTAAAAGTTGGTAAGATTTTTCATAAAAAAAGATATTGAATTATTTTAATAGTTATAAATTTTAGAAATCATTGAGAATAATATAAGGAATTTAATATGTATTTTAGGGAATTTTTGTATCTAATTTGTGAGATAATTTTATAAAAATCTTAACTAGAAACTATTTTATGTGTGAAAATATGTAATTTGTTGACTATAAATAAAGAATATACAATATTTATGTTCGAGGCTCTGTAGTTGTAATTAGCGGGAAATTTATATAAATTTTCAGGTTATGTTAATGTTAATAATGTTCCATTGAAATATATTACCTTATTGTTAAGTAATTTTTTTATAGATTATGACTACTACCATGTTTCTTCAACTAACCTATGTCGATTTAGAATTGTTTTTTCCTAATGAAAAAATGGTCGATATAATCTGATATAACCAAGAAGAATATATCCTTCTATACTAGAATCTTGATAAGGTTTTAATAACAATAGAAAATATTTATTCACTAAAGGATTAGTTGGCTTGGTGTGATAAATGGTGGCCATATCCATTCATGAGAGGGAACTGATCAACCATAATGAAACATTTTGAGCATGAATATTTTCATAAATAAACACCCCCAATTATTTAGTGGATAACATGGGATTATTATATCCTAATAATGGATCAATTATTACGAAATGAAACTTGATGCCATGGGATATTCAAAAATATAATGGGTAATCCTTTGCATTTAACATTTGTAGGTGATGTTGATTGATGGTGGTCTTTGGTTAAGAATAACAGTGAGAAAGCTTATCTTCATTCCATGTAATGGGAAATATATATGGATTTTTTCATAATAAATATTTTATTATGGTTTTTCTAATCTAGATAGAATAATAAATTCATATAATTTCGGAAAAATAGAATATTCAGTTCATAAATAATAAGTAAAATTCCCAATATTGGAGAGGTATTATTGAAATTTTATTAGAAAACTGATACTGAAAATATTGTTTTGAATCATGATCTAAACCATGTCAACAAAAATAATCATTCATATGATAATTCAAAATATATTAGAATTTGTTTTTCTATGTTTAAAATGCTCAGATATTGTTTTTAAGACTTATGTGCATTGCGATGATTAATTTAAGAAGTGGCTATAATGGCAGCTGATTGAGAAAAATACATCAATGAAAATTTTTGTAAGAAATTGAAGTTCTCATATTGTGGTATGTTGGGTGAAAATAATACGAGAGAATTCATTTTGAAGTTATTGAATTGTTTTTATTGATGAATATTTTCCAACATGGCCAATAATTTAATGGAAAAGAATCGCAATGAATAAAAAAATGGTGTAATAGATATACAACCAATCGTAACATATTTTAGTTTTAATGATTTGGGATATTATGCAAATACATGTCCTATGTATGTTTCATAGGATGGAAATCTTCGCAATTATAAATAGAAGAGTGTATCGATGTCATCTTTTACTTATCTAGTGGATGTTTGTCCATGAAAAAATGTGATGAAAATTATTATAATTGTGTATTAAAATTCAACCAATACCCTATTTCAATCTGTATCTTCACATTCTCTAATTTATGAGAAATATTTAAGAATATTGTTAATATCAACTCATTAATGTATGAGTTAACTTTTAGTAAATTATATGAGTTGATGTATTAATTAAACCGTGATATAAAATAATGAATTTATTGTTATTACTTTGATCGTATTTACTACAATTCCAAATGAACTAGGTAGTGTATAGTTTCATATGATTCTTTATATATAATAGATTTTATTTTAACAAGTCTTGATATTTTTTTGCATATAATGTTCAGTTTAGTGATTTCAAGCTTTTGATATGTTACTAAGAAGTTTATAAATTTATTAGAGATGTTAGTGAAAGTTACCCATACCCTATTTCTGAAAATAAAAAATATATTCAAATTATTGATCTGATATTAGTAAAAGAATACATTTATGCTTTCTAAATTATTTTTCTATTGTAATTCATGACGAGAGGATGAGTTTAATATTTTAATTTAACTTGATAGTAGGACAATTTCTATGATATCTTATCAAATTGATCATGTGGATCTTTTAAAACCAACAAATAAATTGAATGAGATATTGGATAATGGTTTCTTCAAACCACACACATCATCATAGGGCTATTCTATCTTTTTTCTTAAAACATATGATGGTCAAATGGAACATTCCATTTATTATATAACATTTAATAACATAACAATTATAAAAATGTATAATTTACCTCATACCTATGATAAGATTTATATTCTCCATTGAGAGTAGTATGTTTCTAAAAATTACATGTGGTCAGGGTACCTTCAATTTAATTTGATGGTAGAATAAATTAAAAAGACTATGTTACATATAATATTTCGGAACTATGATATTTTAGTTATGTTGTTTAGGTTATTTATATCACATTTTGTATTATGGATGTTATAAATATAAGTTTTCATGTCTTTTAGGATATTTTGTTTGAATAATTTTATTTATTACTTTTTGGTATATTAAAGATATTTAATTGAAACATTAAAGGTATCTAATGGATTCTTTGAAAACATTCAATGAAAATAAATATTATAGAAAACCTATAAATTTCCAATTTTGGTTCCAAAATATTTTATTCCATTGTTATATTCATTCTAAATATAGATTAAATGTTGAACCTTCTAAAATATATATTTTTGATGAATGTCCAAGACACAAAAATGTCACAGAGATTGTTAGTTTTCATGGATTAAATGCTTACTACCAGAGGTTTTTTAAAATTATTTATTGGTTTTTTATCCCATTAACTAATATCATATGAAAATAAAATATATTCTAGAAATATATTTTGATTATTTTTTATGAATTAGAAGAGTATATTAGTTAATGATATTGTTTTGGCCTGACCATTGAGAAATGAATCTATTCTCATCTATAGTGAATATTAATTGAATGGTGGTGGTTGTATCCTAATGAAAATGATTAGGTAACTTGTTATACATCATAATAGTCGATACCTCGTGAGTAAAATTATTATAAAAATGATTTTGAATTTCCTTATTTGAAATTCACTTTAAAAATTTTAATGCATAATTTGTATGGATTAAAGAGTGATATATATAATGATAAATATTGTTAAAATATATTATAACTTAGAATTAATTAATATTAAGATAGAGTAAATTTCTGGAACTATTCATTTATTATGATTAAACAATTTAATAGCACATGGGAATTCGAAACAATGTGGATGGTACATTGATTAATAAAAGTTATGTTATTTTAAAAAATTTACTTGTGAAATGTTATCTATTTGTAAATGGTTTGATGAATTTTTTCATATATGTTGTAGATTATAGTACATAAACTATTCTGGGATAAGGTTCAGTGAAATTTAAGTTATCATAATGAATAAATCACTCTATGAATGAGGATTGAAATTTGTATGAAAAGGAGGAATCCATAAAAAATGTAATGTTTAGTGACTTTAATATTGATTAAGAATATGTTTTATGATTTATAAAAAGTATTAAATGTGCCTTGTGATCCTCATTTTAGGAAATAGTTGGAATGTGAAGCACATAGTTCTCCATTATCTATTTATTGAGGCAGTATTATGATGCACTGGGACCACTGATTATATTACATGTAACACCCCGGGTAAATAAAGAATTTTACATTTTCATATTTATCCATATTTGTGAATAAAATATTAATATGGCTTTAAAGGGGATGCTATGCTCGATGGCGTACCCAACACACAACAACGAGTTTTTTTGGGAATCTTACGTTGCACTCTAATAATAAAATAATATTATTTTAAATGGTAGTTAACATATAGCCGTTGTATTGGCGGGAATGGATAGAAATAACTAAAATATTATTATATATGTTTTTAAATGTTTTTACATTTATCCAATAAAAGATAAAGGCTTAAAATACGGAAAAAATTCAATTTTAGGCGTATATGCCCTAGTTTTCACTAAAGGTTCACTTATCGCCTTTTGATGGAAAACCGTCATTAAATATAGATTTTTTCACTTTTATACATTCTATTGGACCAAATAAAACTCTTCTTAAGAATTGGGACATCAAAATTTACTTTGTGTAAATTTTTGGTATCTTTCCGATAAAGGTCATTTTTTTAATGAATAGTGTCAAATGATGTATTTTAATTCAAAATCAATTTTTAATATAATTTATTTATATGATTAGATTATCTTTTGAATTGATTTTAATGTGAAATTAGAATATATTTTTACCATTAAATCCAATATTGGTCGTTGGAATTAATTTCACTTTGAAATCAGACTTAAACTACTGTCAATCTTTTCATACTAATTGTTTCATAAAAACACGCAATTTGCTCTGACAGCGGGAATTAATTATTAAATTAATTAATGTGACTTATATGTTTTGAATTTTTTAAAATAGACTTCATTTTTGAATTCAGAATATCAAATATATCTTATGGTGAATTTTTGGGATTTTTCTGAAAAACTTCAATTTTTGATGAATAGTGAAACCACTAAGTGGTACTTATAAAAACTGATTTTTCTGTTTAAATGAAAATTTTCCATATTTGTGTTTTGAATTTCAAAAATCTGACATACATGGTTGTCATTAATAAGTAAAATGTGGTTCAATGGGATAAAAATAATTTTTTGGTGGATAGTAACTTATTAAGTTTTTAATCGCGATTAGAGGTAATTAGTGTAGTTTAAGGTAAAAATAATGTTTTAATAATATGAAATGAACTTGAAAAATGTCCTAACCTCATTGGATGTGTCATGGCCGAACAAGACAACCCATGGGTCAACTTGGGGACCCCATGAAGCCACTTTGGTTGGAAAATGACAATAATATCTTTTTATTTAAAGTTAATGTAAAAATGAGACAAACATGAAATGTTTTACGAAAACAATTTTTACATGGGGTTATACAAATCATATTTTTGAAAATAAATATTCATTGGAAAGATAAAAAGATTTCCTACATCATAATATTTTTTTTAAGTTTTTAGACATTAAATAAATTAAATTATTTATGACATAAATGATGCAGCGATGACCTCATTATTTAACAATTTAAATAAAATGGAAAGATAATGTAATATCTAAGAACTAAACATGTCAAAAAACAATTGGATGAGTTGATTTAGAACCCTTATCACCTTATCCTAAAAACACATTAATGTGGGACATCTTAAATCTGAATACCAGTTTAAAATAAAGTGACTTTTATTTGCCTTCCTAGAGTGCCCCTCCTCTCCTCTTATAAAAGGCCCCCAACTCTACCTCCTTACCAACACTCCCAAATCCATTGGCTAGGCCAAACTCTGCCACTTTTGTCTCCCCGCTTCCCTATCATACTCCTTGAAGCCTCACTTTGGGCAGAAGGCTTTCCAAGGAAGCCTTTGATCTCAAACCAAAGGGAGTTACCCGATTTTAAGGTAATGTCTTCACTTGTGTCCTTTTGTTTCATTTTTATTCTCCAACCCCCTAAAATATTTTTATTCCTTTCATTTGTAACAAATCCAGTATCTCCAATATACTAGGATGTTTTTATAAGAAGGATCTGAGCTACACTTACACACACCTACATCTAATGGTTAATGAACATACTGTTTCTGTGGATGGAAAATTTCTGCCTCCCGAAACGATGATTGTTCAACATTCTTTTAACACCTTAAAAGGTGGACATTAAGATAAAAATATATTTATATATGATATTTAATATGTTTATTTTTTCCTTAAACTTATGTATTTCTCATTTATGGAATACCTTTATGGATTCCATTATGGGTATACGCAATATCTTCATTTTAGGAAGTGCGGACTACCACCCCCTCAAAGTGATTTGATTCATTAATACCATATGTGGTACGTATAAAGGATATATTTAATGATATTATATATGATACAATACTGGAATTAAAATACTATTAGATATCATTATGTTTTAATTCCATTAAATATGAAATTGAAATGGAATTAGCGTTCATGGGTACGTACGGCTTACCGTCTCCATGAACGGTGCATTTCATTTCTTAACTCTAAATGTTATGTGATATTATAAATGAATGAATATACTGGATATATATGATATTTATGATATCTACATCATTAATACATTCTTGTATATAATGGATATTTTACCACATGAACAACTTGTATTTATAAAGAGTTTATTTTTTTTACTCAAGTACCAATGACTGTTAAAATGACCATTATTAACGTAAATAATAACATAGTGTTCATGACACGGTAATAAGTGATATAAAAGTAATAATGAACTTGAAAAAGGGTTATTAAGGAAGTATAAATTAACTCATGTTTATTATTCAGGATATTAAAGAATGATCGAGTCAAGTTGGACCCAAGGTAAGGGATCTTACTCCTCTCTTTCTTCTTAAGTACACTCTTTTATGTCAGTCCTTTTGAAGAACATCTTTCTTGTTATTGGGATGTTTTTTATATTAATCTTAGTGTAATTTTTATGTTCATGTGATGAGAGACTCTATTATCTCTCATCATGCCATTTTGGAAGTTTTGAGTGGCGCCGTTAGGCTGCCAAATTTTCGTAAGAGATCTAACCTCTCTCTTTCTTTTTAAGTACTCTCCTTTATGTCACTTCTTTTAAGCTCCTATTTTTTTATGTTGGGGGATGTTATTTTATATTCCTCTTTCTATAAACTTTAATTTAATATGATGAGATACCCTATTTGATCTCATCAATCCGTTTTTGTAAGTTTTATGTGGCGTCATTAGGCTGCCAAGTTTTCGTAAGGGATTTTTCATCTCACTTTTATTCCCATGAGATTAATTCTACATTTGCAATAATTTCCTTTGAATGGTGTATGTACTGACCATTATTTTACTCATTGTGTAATATTATTTCATTTATGAGTATTTACATCAATGTTGTATTGTCCTTCTATCACGGGGCGTATGTTTCGAAAGATACCCATGTCGGTGAGGGAACCTTTCACCCTCCTCTTTTTAAAAGACTTATTTTGTTAACATAATATTATTTTGGGATATTTTCTTATATATCCTTATTTATTTAAATTTTATGTCAATGTGATGAGATACCCTTTTTATCTCTCATCAACTCTTTTTCTGAATTTTGAAGTGACGCCGTTAGGCTGTCTAATTTTTTCTAGGGAACTTCTTAACCAAATTTCGATTCTTTGGGATAAACATGTACACCATGAATATGTCATTATATGATTATGTGTGAATGTCCTCTGATTGTCTTACACTTAATACCCACTTATATTTCTTGTATTAGTTTGTCACACATAGTTATGTAATTGATTTATCCTTAATCCAAGGATATCGTCTTTGTATGGGACTTCGTCTCAATGTCCTTCAATTTAGGAATATTTTGTTTTATACACAACCTCCATTTATATAGTGTATAAACCCCTTTGAATTTTATGTTTATCCAGAAGGAATCATTTTTATACGAAGCGTTTTACTAAACGACAAAAGGGAATGTTTTTGTCGTACGTATGTGGCGACAACGACTTTTCCGCCGCCGTGACCATTATTTGAGTTTCGGCTTCCTATACAAGCCATACCTTTTTATTAAAAGAAAAATAAATACCATGTTTTACATTTATTTTGTTTTGGTATTGAAAATGGTTTTCATAATGTTTTTATATCAACGTGTTGTATTGATATCTTGTGATTGAAAGGTGGAAATGTTATGTTTCCTTTATGCACGTTTTATGTGATACGATTATGTTGAGGTTCTTGGGAATTATTATGAAGACGGGTGGTTACATGATAAACTAAGGGTAGGTGAGCCCGATATAGCTCTCCAATGGATTGGGTAAAGTGAAGGTGTGAAACATTAAGGTTTCTCCGAAGATATTTAGGGAATATACTATGATGGGTATTCCAAACGTAACCAAGAGGGTTACTCCCTACGTAAGAATGTTATGAATGCATCAAGTTACCTTTTATGTCTTATGATTTCTATGATTTATTCATGATTTCATGAGGTATGTTAAAGTGCCTATGTTTTATGGGTAAGGTATGATTTCATTCTTATGTATATGTGAACTCAAGTTTCCTTTCCATATTTTTATAACCCATACTGAGCCTTTAATGCTCATCCCAAGTATTTGAAATGTTTTTCACAGGTCAAGTGAACGGTACATGATGGGATGATAGTGTCAAGGATGTGTCAAGAAAGAATCCATGTTTTATTTTAAATATGTTTCTGTTGATGGGAAGAATGAAATTTGTCTTTTATGTAACCACTTTTTTTAAATGTGGAATGTAATGCAAGTTTCATGATCTAATTTTCTAAAACTCTAATCCTGAAAAGATCTTCAATGTGTAATCTTGTAATAACTCAAGATTAAGTAAGGTTTAAGGCTGGGGACTTAGAGTTGGTATCAATGGTTGGTTTAGATAACTTTAGAGGTTAGGGTTTTCATTAAGCATAAGTGACATTGCCATAATGGTTAGGATTTCAGAAAGAGTCCTAGTTCTAGATAAAGTGAATGAGTAAGTATATCCTAGTGTTTATCTTCCTCATTAGTACATGATGGTTTTTTTGATATACTCACACTGACCTTCTTGGTTTTAATAAATGGTTGGATCTAGCAGGCACCAATGTAACAGTGGATGTGAAGGAAACTCTGACAGTTTATTTGAGTAAGCAACTGAATGATATGGGAGCTGCAATGAGAACTTTTGTGATTATCCTCAACCAACTATCTGGAGTCATGATTGACCACCTAAACCTTGGCGATTTCTCTAAGGAATCATATATGCGAGAAACAAATCACTAAGGAAGTATAGGTAATAATCATAAAGGTAAGTGTGTTCAAAAACCTATGTGTCAAAGATGTGGAAAGAAACACCTAGGAAAATGTTTCAAAGGGAATGAAATATGCTATAGATGTGGAAATGAAGGCCCTAAAGCAAGAACCTGCCATGGAAAAAGGAAGCATCCAGTTGACTCGAGGAAAGGGAATGAAGTTATTTCTGAGGGATCAATTGAATGTTTTAAATATGGTGTGCATGGTCATTATGAAAACACATGTCCTATGAAGAAGTTTCGTGAATGGGATCACCAAGAGCGTACAAATGTTCATTTACCAATACCTAATGCCATTCGAATTGAGGATGAAGAAACTAACAATGACCAATCAAAGGTATGTATTATTTCATGACTATTGTTTTCCTATTTCGGAATCTTAGGATATGATTCATGATTTTGTTTCTAAGAAAGAGGTATTTCCGAATAAGTTGGAAAGGAATGGTTAATGGATCATGAAGAATGTTGAATGAGTAAGATGTCAACATATAAGGGCTTCAAGAGTTATGGTGAAATTCTTAAGAGTATTAAATCTCTTTTGATGATGGGGTAACATTAGAAGACTTTTTATATTATGTGTAACCCTGATGTTTAATATAGGCAAATTTTATTCAATGAATAGTTATCTTTTATTTTGTGGACATAGCTATAAAGAACCATTTGGGTTTATATGATCCTTACTTTTGAGGTAATTATGGGTTACTATATGTTATGATTGAAGTGAAAGGCATGAGATAAAATTGAGGTTAAATTATTTTATGGTTATTTTTGATGATTTTATCCCTTTTTGGGGAATTATTTTAGAATTATATTGTTTTGGAAAAAGGGAAACATGCAGACCGTGTGACTACCCGTCGCGTCGAACAGAGCTTCGAGAATCGAACCCACAACCAAAGTGCAACGTGTATTTATCGCCTACCACTGGACTACGTGAAGTCCCTGGTTAGTTTGACTAATTCTTTTTAGTTATATGATTTTATTAATTAAGAGTAAGTTGATTTTGGGTTATTTATGAAAGTTATTAACCTATCATGGAGGATATGTGATTAGGTTATTTACTTTTCAATACGAGTCTATAGGAGGAACTGATGTTGTTTGGAGATAAATGTTACGATTTAACATGGAAGACTATGTGACTAAATCCTTCAAATATTTGGATTTCAATCTTATATTGGTTTACTTTGAATATTTTTATGGAAAAATTGTTTATCGTATGGTCCTCGTTGAACTTTGGGTTTTGTTGGAAAAATTTTGGAGATTAAGAATAGATTTTATTTTTAAAGGGTTATCCTTTTCTGGATTATCTGACCTTGTACTAACCTTTTTGGTTTTGGTTTTGGTTAAATCCTAACAACATGGGAAGTATATAGTTCTCTTTGGTGGTTTAGGTGATTCTCTTTAAGTTGATTATAGTACTCTTAATGCGAACAAGTCTCCCTAAATACTCGTCTTTTGTAAAAAAATATGAGTTTGATTAAAGAATCTAGTAAAAGTTGAATGTCAACATGATAAGTGATTACGTTTCCATATGAATAAATTCCTCAATAAAAAGTAACTTAAAACAAAAATGTTTTCTATTAAATTTTCCTTCTGGGGAATCGAATACCGTTTAACCCATCACAAGTTTGTGATTTTCTTATGGTTAACTTTCTCCTAGACATGTTTACTATCACTCTCCCTCGAGAACATGACCCTTTGATTTTTCTTCCATGTCCTTGTTTTTCTACATATGGGTTAACTCGGGTGACCTCTGTACTTATCTTCTTTTATTTTACATTGATTGTTTTACCGACTCTTGTTCCAATGTGGGACTTTCAAGGATGTTTCCAAGATCAATTTTAAAAATTGCGAGGACGCAATTCCTAAAAAGGGGGAAGGATGTAACACCCCAGGTAAATAAAGAATTTTATATTTTCATATTTATCAATATTTGTGAATAAAATATTAATATGACTTTAAAGGGGATGCTATGCTCGATGGCGTACCCAACACGCAACAACGAGTTTATTGGGAATCTTACGTTGCAATCTAATAATAAAATAATAATATTTTAAATGGTAGTTAACATGTAGCCGTTGTATTGGCAGGAATGGATAGAAATAACTAAAATATGATTATATATGTTTTAAATGTTTTTACATTTATCCAATAAAATATAAAGGCTTAAAATACGGAAAGAATTCAATTTTAGGCATATATGCCCTAGTTTTCACTAAAGGTTCACTTATCGCCTTTTGATGGAGAACCATCATTAAATATAGTTTTGTTCACTCTTATAAATTCTATTGGACCAAATAAAACTCTTCTTATGAATTGGGACACCAAAATTTACTTTGTGTAAATTTTTGGTATCTTTTCGATAAAGTTCATTTTTTTAATGAATAGTGTAAAATGTTGTATTTTAATTCAAAACCGCTTTTTAATCTAATTTATTTTATGATTAGATTATCTTTTGAATTGATTTTAAAGTGAAATTAGAATATATTTTTACCATTAAATCCAATAGTGGTGATTAGAATTAATTTCACTTTGAAATCAGCCTTAAACTAGTGTCAATCTTTTGATACTTATTGTTTCATAAAAACACGCTATTTGCTATGACAGCGGGAATTAATTATTAAATTAATTATTGTGACTTATATTTTTTTAATTTTGTAAAATATACTTCATTTTTGAATTCGGAATATCAAATATAGCTTAGGGTGAATATTTGGGATTTTTCTGAAAAACTTCAATTTTTGATGAATAGTGTAACCACTAAGTTGTACTTATAAAAACTGATTTATCCGTTTAAATGAAATCTTTCCATCTTTGTGTTTTGAATTTGAAAAATCCGACATACATGGTTTTCATTAAGAATTAAAATTTGGTTCAATGGGATAAAAATAATTTTTTCGTGAATAGTAACTTATTAAGTTTTTTATTGCGATTAGAGATAATTAGTGTAGTTTAAGGTAAAAATAATGTTTTAATAATATGAAATGAACATGAAACATGTCCTAACCTCATTATATGTGTCCTGTCCGACCAAGACAACCCATGGGTCAACTTGGGGACCCCATGAAGCCACTTTGATGGAAAATGACATTAATATCTTTTTATTTAAAGTTAAAGTAAAAATGAGACAAACAGTAAATGCTTTACTAAAACAATTTTTACATGTGGTTATGAAAATAATATTTTTGAATATATATATTCATTGGAAAGATAAAAAGATTTCCTACATCATAGTATTTTTTTTATAATTTTTAGACATTAAATAAATTAAATTATTTATTACATCATAATGATGCAGCGATGACCTCATTATTTAACGATTTAAATAAAATGGAAAGATAATGTAATATCTAAGACCTAAACATGTCCAAAACCTATTGGATGAGTGGATTTAGAACCATTATCACCTTATCCTCGAAACACATCAATGTGGGACCTCTTAAATCCGAATACCAATTTAAAATAAAGTGACTTTTCTTTACCTTCCAAGAGTGCCCCTCCTCTCCTCTTATAAAAGGCCCCCACCTCTACCTCCTTAACCACACTACCAAAGCCTTTTTCTCGGCCATCCTCTGCCCATTTTGTCTCTCCACTTCCCTCTCTTACTCCTTTAAGCCTCACTTTGGGCAGAAGTCTTCCTAAGGAAGCCTTTGAGCTAAAACCAAAGAGAGTTACCCGATTTTAAGGTAATGTCTTCACTTGTGTCCTTTTGTTTTATTTTGCTTCTCCAACCCCCTAAACTCTTTTTATTCATTTAATTTGTAACAACTCCAGTATCTTAAATATAGTAGGATGTTGTTATAAGAAGGATTCCAACTACACTTACAGACACCTACATCTAATGGATAAAGAAAATATTGTTTCTGTGGATGGAGAATTTCTGCCTCCCGAAACGATGATTGTTCAACATTCTTTTAACACCTTAAAAGGTGGCCATTAAGATGACAATATATTTATATATGATATATAATATGTTTATGTTTTTCTTTATGTGTCTGTATTTTTCATTTATGGCATACCTTTATGGCTTCCATTATGGTTATACACGATATCTTCATTTTAGGAAGTGCGCACTACCGCCCCCTCAAAGTGATTTGATTCGTTAATACCATATGTGGTATGTATAAAGGATATATTTAATGATATTATATATGATACCATACTGGAATTAAAATACTATTATTTATCATTATGTTTTAATTTCATTAAATTTGAAATAGAAATGGAAGTAGCGTTCATGCGTACGTACGACTTACCGTCTCCATGAACGGTGCATTTCATTTCATAACTCTAAATGTTATGTGATGTTATAAATGCATGAATATACTTAATATATATGATATATATGATATCTACATCATGAATAAAATTCTGGATATAATTTATATTTTACCACATGAACAACTTGTAATTATAACGAGTTTATTGTTTTTTGACTCAAGTACCAATGATCGTTAAAACGACCATTATTTACTTAAATAAAAACACAGTGTTCATGAAATGGTAATAAATTATATAAAAGGAATAATTAACTTGAAAAAGGGTTCTTAAGGAAGTATAAATTAACTCATGTTTATTATTCCGGAGATTAATGAACGATCGAGTCAAGTCGGACCCGGGGTAAGGGATCTTACTCCTCTCTTTCTTCTTAAGTACACTCTTTTATGTCATTATTTTTAAAGCACATCTTTCTTGTTATTGGGATGTTCTTTTATATTAATCTTACTATAATTTTTATGTTCATGTGATGAGAGACCCTATTCTCTCTCATCAAGCCATTTTGGATGTTTTGAGTGGCGCCGTTAGGCTGCCAAATTTTCGTAAGAGATCTAACCTCTCTCTTTCTTTTTAAGTACTCTCTTTATGTCACATCATTCAAGATCCTATTTTTTTATGTTGGGGTATGTTATTTTATATTCCTATTTCAATAAACATTAAGCTAATATGATGATATACCCTATTTGATCTCATAAATCCATTTTTGTATGTTTTATGTGGCGTCGTTAGGCTGCCGAGTTTTCGTAAGGGATTTTTCATCTCAATTTTATTCCCATGAGATTTATGCTACATTTGCCACAATTTCCTTTGAGTGGTGTATTTACTGACCATTATTTTACTCATTGTGTAATATTCTTTCATTTATTAGTATTTACATCAATGTTGTATTGTCCTTCTATCACGGGGCGTATGTTTCGAAAGATACCCATGTCGGTATGGGAACCTTTCACCCTACTCTTTTTAAAAGACTTATTTTGTTTACATAATATTATTTTGGGATATGTTCATATATATCCTTATTGATTTAAATTTTATGTCCAAGTGATGAGATCCCCTTTTATCTCTCATCAACTCTTTTTCTGAATTTTTATGTGACGCTGTTAGGCTGTCTAATTTTTACAAGGGAACTTCTTAACCCAATTTCGATTATTTGGGATAAACTTGTACACCTTGAATATGTTGTTCTATGATTATATGTGAATGTCCTCTGATTGTTTTACACTTAATACCCACTTATATTTCACGTATTTGTTTGTCACACATAGTTATGTAACTAATTTATCCTTAATCCAAGGATACCGTCTTTGTATGGGACTTCATCTCAATCTCCGTTCATTGTGGAATATTTTGTTTTATACACAACCTTCTTTTATATGGTGTATAAACCCCTTTGACTTTTATGTTTATCCAAAATGAATCTTTTTTATACGATGTGTTTTACTAAACGACAAAAGGGAATGTGTTTGTCGTACGTATGCGGCGACAACGACTTCTCCGCCGCCATGACCATTATTTGAGTTTCGGCTTCCTCTAAAAGCCATACCTTTTTTTTAAAGAAAAATAAATACCATGTTTTACTTTTCTTTTGTTTTGGTATTGAAAATGGTTTTCATAATGTTTTTATGTCAATGTTTTATATTGATATCTTGTGATTGAAAGGTGGAAATGTTATGTTTCCTTTATGCATGTTTTATGTGATTCAATAATGTTGAGGTTCTTGGGCATTATTATGAAGAAGGGTGGTTCCGTGATAATCTAAGGGCGGGTGAGCCCGATATAGCTCTCCAATGCATTGGGTAACGCGAAGAAGTGAAACATTAAGGTTTCTCTGAAGAGATTTAGGGAATATAATGTGATGGGTATTCCTAACGTAACCAAGAGGGTTACTTCCTTCGTAAGAATGTTATGAATGCCTCATGTTACCTTTTATGTCTTATGATTTCTAAGATTTATTCATGATTTGATGAGGTATGTTAAAGTTCCTATGTTTTATCGGTAAAGTATGATTTCATTATTATGTATATATGAACTCAAGTTTCCTTTCCATATTTTTATAACCCTTACTGAGCCTTTTATGCTCCTCCCATGTTTTTGAAATATTTTTCACAGGTCAAGGGAAAGGTACATGATGGGATGATAGTGTCAAGGATGTGTCAAGAAAGAATCCATGTTTTATTTTAAATATGTTTCCGTTGATGGGAAGAATGAATATTGTCTTTTATGTAACCACATTGTTTAAATGTGGAATATAATCCATGTTTCATGATCTAATTCTCTAAAACTATAAACCTGAATAGATCCTCAATGTGTAATCTTGTAATAACTCAAGATTAAGTATGTTTTAAGGCCGAGGCCTTATATTACAGGTGGGATTTAATAAAAAGGGATATTTATAAATTTAATATGAAATATTTTCATTGTTGGGAGGATAAAGAATTATGGAAATTACTGAAGGGGATTCTTCATCACTTTATACTATCAAATTTAAAATGATAGAATATACTAATTAATTTCATTGTGGTATTGTCTAGTACATCTAGAGGATGCATTGTGATTTGGGTTTTTTTATCTATTTACTAAATCTACACATTTCCTTCTTATTCCAGTTGCAATGTCCTTAGAGATCATATTTCTTGATTGTATTTAAATGATATTTTCTGATTACATGGAGTTCGTCTCTCTATTATATGATTCTATGACCCCATATTGACATCTATTTTTTAAAAGATATCAGATGCCATTAGGTACTTTGTTACGATTTAGTATATATTTTCACCCTCATTTCAATGGAATGTCATAGAGGAATGTTCATAACGTGGATGGTATGTTTTATTATTGGTTAATTCATTATTATGTATTTTGGGATAAACAAATTTCATTTTTTTAACTTACCTGTAATGTAAATTTTCATTCTATTATAAATTTGTAACCATTATTTGAAATATATGGAATGTAGTTGTAAAGACCCGTAAATTACAAGGAATTTTTTTTCTTAATTTTAGTTGGAATTTTACAAGTACGCGGTTTCTGACGGCACCTGATTCTGAGGCCCGGTGTGCCCGGAATCATTTTCCGAAGTTTGGATCGGCTACGTTCAGTGAACGGACAAGCAGGGTTTTCTAACTTTTGAACTGGTGCTCAGAATCGAATTCTTAGGGCACCGATGGAATTGCAGCGCCGATACTTTCTTAGAAACGCCTCTTCCGGAGTTGCGTTTTCTCGGGTGTGGTTTTTAATTTTCGAGCTTAAAGTTAAGAAATAAAATAATTGTACGACAAACATTATTTTATTTCACTTAATCCACTTGGAAGCCACTTAAAGAGGCTTAAGCTGAGTTGATCCAGATAGGGTGCTATCGAAACTTATCCTACCCTCTTGGTAGGATATTTGTGGGGTGGGGCCCGCATGAGCCCCTCTGTTTCTTTTCTGCTATGTAACGCACCCACGAAAACCCGTCATTATGAAAGTCAACTGACGTGTTTTCTTAATTTCTTAACGCACCAATTAATTGGGCGGTTTATTTCGTTAAATTAATTCTACAAATTAATGGGTCGTTACTTATCTCTTTTTTTGTTTCTTAACCAGTTTGAAATTTGTTGGCGTAGTAATAAAATGAGACCAATGCCACATCTTGAGAATTACACGTTGGGAGGCTTTTGACATAATTTTTGTGCCTTCACCCTTCTTCGTGAAGAACGCGAAGAATGCGACGAATGCGAAGAACGCCGACATCCGACGAAGAATGCCGAAACCGAGGAAATCGACGACGCGACACCATGTGCCATGACGGCGACGTTTCCTCTTCCATGAGGTTCTTCTGCAACGTTCCTTCGTCCTTAACGAAATATTCGATCTTCTATTTGAGGTAAGAGTTTTCGGGTTTCTTTTAAAACTCCTTTGTGGTTTTTAATAACACACGAATTTAATTATTAAAATTAAATCTGTTGTTCTTGAACCTCAGAGTTTTTCGACGCGCACCGTATTCCACGACGACACGACGCCCTTCCGCGACGACGCGACGCCTTCCACGACGCGACGATCGCCTCCTTCCGCGGTGATCAAATCCGCGAAAAACCCGCGTGCGATGACATGATGAGGTAGGGATTTTATTTGGATGTTTTATGTTCCCGTGTTTGTTTCCATTCAAAATGAAGAACCCAATTCATAAAAACAATTTTAATTCATTAAAATTGATTTCCGTTATGTATTCATGTGTTGAATAATTCTCTCATTGTTTTTATCTAACGCGGAGGGTGCGGGCCAAAGGAACACGGCCCGACAACCCTCTGCCGTTCTTCGTGGTTGTGCGGATTTGGCGGGCGATGGAAAAACATGACGCAAGGATGATTTGATGATTCTGCAGTGAAGAAAGGATCCCGGGAGGAACAGCGGCACAGACGGGAAGAAAAATGGACCACCGGAGAAACTCCGGTGGCCCGCGGAAGCTACCGGCGGCGGCGGCCAACGAACCCGCCGCCGCGCGGGTCCGGCTCGCACACACGGGATGCGGCGACATGCCGCGTCCGCTGGTCCAGCGCGGCCCCTCGAGGGCTGCAGCTTCCTCAACCCGCGGGGGTGGCGCCCCACGACTGCGGCGCTCGGCCGCTCGGCCGAGCCCGGCCGGGCCGGTCCGACCGGCCGGGCCGCGCCCTTGCCGGACCGGACCGGGTCCAGCCAGGTCGGGCCGGGTCGGGTCGACCCGGTTCGGCCAACCCAGGGGGGTCGGGCCGGGTTGGCCCAGGCCCAAACTCCCCGTCAGCGGCGATGCGATCCTTGTATCGAGACGGTCGTTTCGGTATATCGCACAAAAGGTTTCAGAAAACTTTGGGTTCGATCGGGTTTGTTCGTACACAAAAAAACCAACCGGGCCCTCGGAGCTGAAACACTCATATCTTGAGATCCGAACATCCGATTGACGTGCCGTCGACTTTAGTGGATTCATCTATGTGAGACGGATCTTTTGGCTTACTCCGCTCGAGGTTTGGACGTAGTTGGAGTACAGTCGGGTTGGTTTTGACTTAAAAAAACCAACCGGGCCCCCGGGACGAAAAAGACAATAATTTCCAGACCAGGCGTCCGATTGACGCGCCTTCTGTTGTGTTGCGTTACTGTTGACGATACGAAACTTTTGGAATCCTCCGCCCGAGTTTTGGATGCGGTTGGATTATAGCTGGGTTGGATTGTACCCGAAATCCAACCAGGCCCCTGGAACGGAAAAAGATGATATCTTTCAGACCAGACGTTCATTCGACGAACCGTCAGCGGTGTTGGTGATCACGTTGTGAAACGGTCCCTTTGGGTATTCCCTATGAGAGTTAGGGGTACATTTGAGATACAGCCGGGTTGGTTCGCTTACGAAACCAACCGGGCCCCTGGAACGAAAAGGATAAGAACTCACAGACCAGGTGTCCGTTTGACACGCCGTATGTTGCGTTGAGACCCCTATTACGAGGCGGTCCTTTGAGATACATCTTCGTGGAACATTGAGATACTTGGAGTATCGACCTGTAGCTCATTGAGCGGACCCTCCCAGAGACGAGCGTGCGGAGTACGGAGGTCGTGTAGATGACTGAGACCTGACGACTGCTTGACCGACTCGACTTGGAGTGACTCGACTAGCCCAGTGGACGGAGCGCCGGGTATTTGGCGGCAGACCCACGACGGACGGAGCGCCTGGTAGTTGGCCGCAGACCCGCGGTACTCGACCGGAGGAGTACCTTTGTAGGCTATTAGGGAGAGCACTCGGTATTTGGCGACAGACCCTTAGCGGACGGAGCACTCGGTAGTTGGCCACAGACCCGCGGTACTCGACAAGAGGAGTACCTCAGTAGTCTTAGGTTAGTGAGAAGTACCTCGGAGTCATGATATGACCACTGTACACTCCAGAGACGGAGCTCTTCAGCAGTTACGCTTTCGATAATGAAAATCCTGGTTTGAGCCGAGACTTTTGAACTTTTGTTTGCCTCATGATTGAGATGGGTCACTTGCTAACTTAGGTATATGTATGGGCTTATACCTGGGTAGTGGTTATCCGTTGTTTTCAAAATCCTTGTGTTTCCTCATGATTGAGATGAGTTACTTGATAACTTAGGTATATGTATGGGTATATACCTAAGTAGAGGTTATCTATTGAGATATTATTTGTGGTTATCCTTGTTGGTTTAGTGAGACCATGAGGGTCTCGGGGTCCCTACTGAGTATCGTTATACTCACCCCTACACGGGCTATGCCCACACCTCGTTGTGTTGGTTGCAGACGACGGGAAGTGCTGACGGAGGCCGAGGGTTCGAGGACTGGACGGTACCCTGAGGTGGACTACACGATGAGTCAATACCCAGAGGTGGACTACATGACGAGTCAGTACCCGGAGGTGGACTACACGATGAGACGACACACAGAGGAGGTTGACGGGCGAGAGCGTGGAGGAGGCTATCTGTACCTACCATTCAGGTAGGATCCGAGGAGGATGACCCAGGAGCTCCATCTGTCCTTCCAGCTGTTATCATTTCTGTTGTACTTGTTCATTTGTAGTTGTGCTTTCTTTTGGGTTTGTATTCTGGCCCATTTACTTTTCAGCACTACTCTTGTACTTAGTGTTTACTTTTTCCACTTTCTTACTCCATAGTTCTTGTTTTATTTTATAAAGGAAATGCCTTACCAGTTATCGGGATTTACACCTTTGGTGCTAGTCGCCAGCCCCTGGCCTATGGAAGGCGGGCTTGGGGTAGTAACGGCACGGGCCCCGAGGATGGGTCGTGACAAACTGGTATCAGAGGATTTCGGTTCTACCGCAGAACTTATAACTCTGATGTTTCTTTCTGTGAAGCAATAATGATAAGAGTACCGAGTGTGGTTTTCAGTTCAGGGAGTCCAGTGTTGGTGCAGGCGGCCGACATATCCATACACCTGGACCCTGACAACTGATTTCCGACATTGTGCACGAAAACACTAATTGTGTGGGTGTTTTCTAGAAGTTTTATTTAAATTTCAGCTCAAACCAGGTCAGCTAACCAGGGATAATATTTTGACCGTGTCACGTTGTTTCTTTCAGGATGCCTCCCCGTGGACGGCCAACTAGATCCCCGAGAGTGGTACGTACTAACAGCTCGCCGAGCGACGAGGCCTCAGTACAGGGCCCTATCCCAGTTGAGGCACCAGCGGAGGCACCATCGGTACTACTACCCTTTGGCCCACCGATGCCACCAGCCCCAAAAGCAGAGGATGCACGTCTCTTGAGCGCACTGCATGAGTTCCAGTGCCAGAGGCCACCCAGGTTCCAGGGAGGGAGGGACCCGCAGGCGGCTGAGAATTGGCTGGAGGCTATGGTGAGAGTCTTCAGGCTAGTGGGGACGCCGATAGATTTCATGGTGATCCTTGCTGCAAGCCTTCTTCAGGAAGCAGTAGGAAGATGGTGGATCCTGATGCTTCAGATGCATGACGAGGCGAAACATCTATGGGCAGACTTCGAGAGCCTGTTCCGGGCAGAGTTTGTACCAGCCACCCTTCGAGCGGTGCGTATACAATAGCTACTTCAACTACGGCAGGGCAACATGTCAGTGGCGCAGTACTCTGCGAGATTCAAAGACCTCTCACGCTACTCCACATATATGGTACGGGACCCTTTCATCAGGGCCCGAACCATCGAGCAGGGGATCAGGCGAGCGATTAGTGCTTATGTTTTTTCTCACAGCATTCCTACGTAGACATGGGTGTTGGAAAGATAACTCTTAGTGGAGAGTTTCCTTGATGAGCAGTCTCCAGCAGCGGGACCCACCACTAGCCGGCTTGCGGCAGAGTCTTCTGCAGTAGGCAGTAGATAGATGACGTAGAGGTCCAAGAGGACCAGACCTACCGATGGCCGACTGCATGACTCAGGTTCAGTTGTGCGGGGAAACCGGGGTGGAGTCCGACCCGCCATGCAAATGACCAGCAGTTAAATGAAGAACCTACGAGGCAGAGGTAGATGTTGGATCAGGGCGGACCGCAAGGAGCAGGCGGCCATGGAAGAGGAGCTGGCCATGCAGCTGGAGGTGGAAGATGCTTCGGGATGTTGACAACACCACCAGGAGGCCCACCCTGACCGCAGGGGATATGAGGACATGGGATAGCTTAACTTCAGGAAGCTGAGGCCTATGGTCATGGAGCTCTGGAAGAAGATGAACAGGAGCAGGACTAGCTTCTGACCTGGAGGATATTAATCCCGTTGCTTCTAGTTTTGTTGATGTTTGTCTGTAGTTGCTTTGTGTCTTTGTAATATGAGATGAAATAATGAAAAGGCGCTTATCTTTGTAATGTTTCTTTCCTGTCCTTTTTGTTTGGTTGATACTGAGTGGTCCCGGTTAAGATTGTTGACTTGACCCTCACTTTCGAGTTTTCTACTGAAGGAGACCTAGTGACCACACACTGATGCCGACAGTGTGACTCGACCCTTGGAGGCGAGAGTGACAGTTGGATCTCTTGGTAGTTATGTCAAGGCCTTAGGACGTCATCCATGGCATGAATGCATCATTCATTTCAGGATTGACTGTATTAGGCAACAAATGTGGTTCATCCAGGGGATGAGACCAGATTTCTCTTATTGGAAAAGAAGAAATCATAGCAGCTCTTGTGAGACTAGAGAAGGCCCAGGTCATCCACGAGCAGATGAGGATGACACAGGGCCGACAGAAGCCTTATGTTGGCAGGATTGGAGGCCTCTAGAGTTCGAGGATGACCATCACGTCCTTATATGAGTCTCACCTCGACAAGGTTTACGGAGATGTGGCTTGGGGGGAAAGTTATCCACGAGGTTAAACGGACCTTTCTAGGTCCTCAGCTGGGTAGGCGAGGTGGTTTACCGCTTGACCCATCCTCTTCAGTTGCACTAGGTGCACGACTTTTTCCACGTATCTCAACGAAGGAGATATGTGCTCGACCCTCGGCATATCTTTGACTATGGGGAGATGGACATTGATGATGGGGTGACTTTTGCGGAGGTCCCAGTGGAGATTGAGGATCTACAAGAGCGGATCCTAGGAGGATGGTCGAATCCTCTTGTGCACTTTCTTTGGCAGCACGGGAACCTCCAGGTGATCACATGGGAGCGAAATGCTCAGATGCGTGCTCAGTACCACCTTTGTATCCCTAAGTTTGTGGTGTAGCATTACGGGGACGTATATCCCTGTGGTGGGAGTAATGTAATGACCCATAAATTCCAAGGAATTTTTTTTTATTAATTTTATTTGGAATTTTACAGGAACTCGGTTTCTGATGGCACCTGATTCCGAGGCCCGGTGTGCCCGGAATCATTTTCCGAAGTTTTGCTCAGGTACGTTCAATGAACAGACGAGCGGGTTTTTCTAACTTTTGAACCGGTGCTCGGAATCGAATTCTGAGGGCACCGATAGAATCGTAGTGCCGGTACTTGCTTAGAAACGCCTCTTCTGGAGTTGCGTTTTCTTTGGTGTGGTTTTTAATTTTCGGGCTTAAAGTTAAGAAATAAAATAATTGTACGACAAACTTTATTTTATTTCACTTAAGCCATTTGGAAGCCACTTGAAGCCACATAAAGAGGCTTAAGCTGAGTTGATCCGAATAAGGTGCTATCCAAAATTATCCTACCCTCTTGGTAGGATATTTGTGGGGTGGGGCCCGTATGAGCCCCGCCGTTTCTTTTCCGCTAATTAACGCACCCACGAAAACCCGTCATTATGAAAGTCTACTGATGTGTTTTCTTAATTTCTTAACGCACCAATTAATTGGGCCATTTATTTCGTTGAATTAATTCTAAATATTAATGGGTCATTACTTATCTCTTTTTTCGCTTCTTAACTAGTTTGAAATCCATTGGCATAGTAATAAAATAAGACCAACGCCACATCTTGAGGATTACACGTTGGGAGGTTTCTGACAGAATTATTGTGCCTTCACCCTTCTTCGCGAAGAATGCGAAGAACCCGATGAATGCGAAGAACGCCGGCATCCGACGAAGAATGATGAAACCGCGGAAATCGATGACACGACACCGTGTGCCGCGACGGCGACGTTTCCTCTTCCACGACGTTCTTCTGCGACGTTCCTTCGTCTGCAACGAAATATTCGATCTTCTATTTGAGGTAAGACTTTATGGGTTTCTTTTAAAACTCCTTTGTGGTTTTTAACAACGCATGGATTTAATTATTAAAATAAAATCTATTGTTCTTGAACCTTGGAGTTTGACGACACGCACCGTATTCCGCGACGACGCAATGCCCTTCCGCGACGTCGCGACGCCTTCCGCGACGCGACGATCGCCTCCTTCCGCGGCGATCAAATCCGAGAAGAACCCGCGTGCGATGACTTGACGAGGTAGGGATTTTATTTGGATGTTTTACGTTCCCGTGTTTATTTCCGTTCAAAATAAAGAACCCGGTTCATAAAAACAATTTTATTTCAACAAAATTGTTTTCGGTTATGTATTCATGTGTTGAATAATTCTTCCGTTGTTTTTATCTAACGCGGAGGGTGCGGGCCAAACGAACACGACCCAACAACCATCCGCCTTTCTTCGTGGTTGTGCAGATTTGGCGGGCGACGAAAAAACGTGACGCAAGGACAATTTGATGATTCTGCAGTGAAGAATGGATCCCGGGAGGAACAGTGGCGCAAACGAGAAGAAAAACGGACCACCGGAGAAACTCCGGTGGCCCGCAGAAGCTACCGGCGGCGCCCCGGTGCGCCGCCCGACAGGGCCGCCGCGGCTGAAGCCGCGGCTGCGGAGGCCAACAGACCGGCGGCCGCGCGGTTCCAGCTTGTACGCACGGGATGCAGCGACATGCCGCGTCCGCTGGTACAGAGCGGCCCCTCGAGGGTCGCGGCTTCCTCAACCCGCGGGGGCGGCGCCCCGCGGCTGCGGCGCTCGGCCGCTCGGCCGAGCCGAGCCAGGCCGGTCCGACCGTCCGGGCCGTGCCCTGGCCGGACCGGACCGGGTCCAGCCAAGTCGGACCGGGTCAGGTCGACCCGGTTCGGCCAACCCAGGGGGGTCGGGCCGGGTCGGCCCGGTCCCAGACTCACCGTCTTCAGACCATTTTCGGTCTTTTGGCCGTAACTTGAGCTACGGGCCTCCGATCGACACGCCGCCAGCGGCGATGCGATCCTTGGATCGAGATTGTCATTTCGGTATATCGCACTCATGGTTTCGGAAAACGTTGGGTTCGGCCGGGTTGGTTCGTACACAAAAAAACCAACCGGGCCCTTGGAGCGGAAACACTCATATCTTGAGCTCTGAACGTCCGATTGACCTGCCGTCGACTTTGGTGGATTCCTCTAAGTGAGACGGATCTTTTGGCTTACTCCTCTCAATGTTTGGATGCAGATGGAGTACGGTCGGGTTGATTTTGACTTTAAAAAACCAACCGGGCCCCCGGGAGGAAAAAGCCAATAACTTCCAGACCGGGCGTCCGATTGACGCACCGTCTATTGCGTTGCGTTCCTTCTGACGATTCAGAACTTTTGGCATCCTCCGCCTGAGTTTTGGATGTGGTTGGGTTATAGACGCGTTGGATTGTACCCGAAATCCAACCAGGCCCCTAGAACAAAAAAAGATGATATCTTTCAGACCAGACGTCCGTTTGACGAACCGTCAGTGGTGTTGGTGATCACGTTGAGAAACGGTCCCTATGGGTAAACAATATGAGAGTTCGGGGTACAGTTGAGATACGGCCGGGTTGGTCCGCTTACGAAACCAACCAGTCCCCTGGGACGAAAAGGATACGAACTCACATACCAGGTGTCCGTTTGAAATGTAGTCTGTTGCGTTGAGACCCGTACGATGAGGCGGTCCTTTGAGATACTTCTTCGTGGAACTTTTAGATACTTGGATTATCGACCTGTAGCTCGTGGAGCGGACCCTCCTAGAGACGAGCGAGTGGAGTACGGAGATTGTGTAGACGAATGAGACCTGACGACTGCTTGACCGACTCGACTTGGAGTGAGTCGACTAGCCCAGTGGACGGAGCACCCGGTATTTGGCGGCAGAACCACGGCGGACGGAGCGCCTGGTAGTTGGCCACAGACCCGCGGTACTCGACCGGAGGAGTACCTCTGTAGGCTATTAGGGAGAGCGCCCGGTATTTGGCGATAGACCCTCAGCGGACGGAGTGCCCGGCAGTTGTCCGCAGACCCGCGGTACTCGACAGGAGGAGTACCTCAGTAGTCTTAGGTTAGTGAGCAGTACCTCGAAGTCGTGACAGTACCACTATACACTCTAGAGACGGAGCTCTTCAGCAGTTACGGGTTCGATAATGAAAATCCTGGTTTGAGCTGAGACTTTTGACCTTGTGTTTCCCTCATGATTTAGATGGGGCACTTCCTAACATATGTATATGTATGAGCTTATACCTGGGTAGTGGTTATCCGGTGTTTTTACAATCCTTGTGTTTCCTCATGATTGAGATGGGTTACATGATAACTTAGGTATATGTATGGGTATATACCTAAGTAGAGGTTATCTGTTGAGATATTCTTTGTGGTTATCCTTGTTGGTTTAGTGAGACCTTGAGGGTCTCGGGGTCCCTACTGAGTATCGTTATACTCACCCCTGCATGGGCTATGCCCGCACCTCATTGTGTTGGTTGCAGACGACGGGCAGTGCTGACGGAGACCAAGTGTTCGAGGACTGGACGGTACTCGGAGGTGGACTACACGATGAGTCAATACCCGGAGGTGGACTACACGATGAGTCAGTACCCGGAGGTGGACTACACGACGAGACGACACACAGAGGAGGTTGACAGGCGAGAGCATGGAGGAGGCTATCTATACCTAACCTTCAGGTAGGATCCGAGGAGGACGACCCAGGAGCTGCATCTTTCCTTCCAGCTGTTATCTTTTCTGTTGTACTTGTTCAGTTGTAGTTGTACTTTCTTTTGGGTTTGTATTCTGGCCCATTTACTTTTCAGCACTTCTCTTGTACATAGTGTTTACTTTTTTTGCTTGCTTACTCTTTGGTGCTTGTTTTCTTTTATAAAGGCAATTCCTTCCCAGTTATCGGGATTTACGCCTTTGGTGCTAGTCGCCAGCCCCTGGCCTATGGAAGGCGGGCTTGGGGTAGTCACGGCATGGGCCCTGAGGACGGGTCGTGACAGTAGTGTTGGAAACCAAAATATAGGGATGATGTATGAGAAATGAATTAATGATTCAAGTGTTCCTCAAAGAAACAACATAGAATTTATAGTTGTTTTAGTGATATATGCTAATAGCTAATGGAATAAATAAAAGTTATGTGGATAACTAGATGAAATTTCATTAATTAAAGTTATGTGATCATGTATTCTCAAAGTTACTACGTGGAAAACTGAGATGGTTTTTTGAATGAAGTGGTGTCTAATTCAATGGATCATTAGAACATATCAAATCATAGAGAATTTTGGACCAGTTTCCTACCAAGGGGCCTTATAACCTTTATTATCAAAGGAACACAACATGCATCATGTTTCAATGTTAATGAAATACATTCTCAATTATTCCCTTGTGTTGAATCCTGAATTAGATTAATTTGAAGAGAATCATTCATATGAGGAAAAAATGTTTATCTTCATTAATATATATATGAAAATTTTTTCTAAATAATTTAATTCATCAGGTTATGATTTTATAGAAAACCTATTTTATTGAAGAGGTAACATCGGATTCCGAAGATTCTATGAATGAAAGACATATGCAATTATTTCAAAAGTGAATAAAATTTCAAAGAAACAATGTGGAACAGGGGGAACGATGTAAAAACCCATATAATCATATTTTAAATCATTTTTCATATTTAATACTTTTAATTAGATTGTTTTATTAGTTATAAAAATATTCTGCTATTTCTAATCAAGAAATGAAATAGTTTTAATAAACTCTCTTCAATATAAGGTTTAATATTCAAAAAATAGATTTAAATTTTAGAATTTTAATTTTATAAAATTAATAATATTTTTTAAATAAAAAAATCATACTTTTTTTTGGATTTATTTTTTGATTTTTTGGAAAATATTAATTTTTACTGAATACTGAAAATACCGATTTCTGGTAAAAATATCAACTATGTTAATGAATTATATAATTTAATAGTATCAATTTTCCTTGAAGATTTTATAAATTAACCTATTATTTATTTATTATTTATTAATTCCACTTAATTATTTTCAAATCGGTATTATTTTTGTTTTAAATATAAGTTTTTTGGGTTTTAAAGATGGGTTTTTTCTAAAAATTATTTTAAAAAGAATACTTTTTCACCATTTTAGTTGGTTAAATAATCCTTAATGATTCTTTAAATTAAATTTATATTCGATATAAATTTAAATATTAATTTTCTTTCATTCAATTATTCTTACTGATCATCTATTTAATATATAATCATCTTTTTTCAATAACGTACTCTTCTTAATAACCCATTTTATCGCTGCGACCAGATGATTAATATTAAATTAATTTTTTCATTAATATTGATTGAATATGACAAAATAGATTCATTATTTTTATATAGAATTATTTATAATATATAAATTTTTGACATTAAATTTTTACCAATGTTATTAATGAAATCATTAAACATATTCACACTGATTAAAGTAAAAAATGATTTTAACGAGCAACTAAACATTTATCTTGTGGATAAAAATGACATATAAGTTTATAATTCACCCATTAAATAGCAATATTTAAACCACATCACATCTATTATCTATTTTTCATAATTATTGGTGACATTAGGAATCTAAATACATAGTTTAGCCAAACATTTTTCAGATAATATACATATTTTTCCCCTCCGCCACTTAGAAAAGGCCACCTCCAATCCTATCCTATTTATACCATCAAAACCAAATTGATAAAATTATACGTACCAAAATATCTTATCAAATTCTCTGATATATTCTTATAATCCTTACTTTTTGATGAATTCTAACTAAGGATTTGTTTGTGAAAACAAAAGGGAGTTAGCCAAACAAGAGGTAACAATCAACAATGGATTTTTTTGTTTTATTTCCTTCTCTACTAATAAACATATTACAATACACTTATTATATAATAAACTTCTCATCCATAATATAATTTTATTTTATTCTATTATGGTTACAATATACACATAAATACAATTCCTTAAAATGTATTATGAAATCATCATTCGTGTGAAGGAAAAAAATACCGCCTCATGAAATGTTGTTGTTCATTTTTCATTACCTCCTCTCATGATTAAGGATAATGATGTAAATACTATTTATATTTTTTATTTATTATATTTATAAAATTATTAGAATTAAAAATTCAATATATCATTTTTATCCATTTTACATTTCATACCATGGGGGAAACGATAACATTGCTCGTGTGTATGGCAGACTGGCTCCTCCAGAAGTGATGTGAATAATTTTTCACTAACGTGTTACATGGAATGTAATAATGGTAACTATAAAGAATATATAAACTTATATTTATATAATTAGACTATTAATTATATAATTATGTTTCTTCAAAAATTATATATCATTTCTGTCATTCCATTTCATAGACCGAAAATGTAATGGCATCATTCTTGGACGTGTTGAAGACTGCATCCTCCAAGCGATATGCTTCTTCATTTTTCATCACCACATCAGAATAATAATATATATAATTAAATAATTTGGTATGTATTATAAAAATATCATTTTTAATGATAAAATTAACTTACCATATATCCATAGTTATCATTGAAAATGGGAATGTTACTCATGCATTCATATGACCTACTCTCTCCATCATTGAAATGTTGGTTCATTTGTCATAATCATTATTCATGATTTATTTTAAGAGTATAATTATTCATTAAATATGATAAATATATCATGATAATTATTCTATATCGGTTTAAATAAGTTTCCCTTTGAACATTATTTACTTACAAAAAGTTTTTGTAGAAACATAATACAATTATTTACAAAACATCCGATGTAAAATTAATTTATTAGATAATTGGGTATAACATGTTTATAAGAGAAATAAAATTAATTATAAACATAAAAAAGGTTATAAATAACATAATTTATAAACATATATTAACTATTTTCGAATATAATGACACACATGAAATTTCAGACTCATGTCAAGAGATTTCATCTAAATTACATTTCGTTGATATAATTCTTGATTTTGTGAACCATTATTCTTCTGTGAGGAGTATATACAAGAAAATTTACATTATATATCAATAATTTTACTAGTACCATGATATTTAATGTATTTTTAAAAAATTAATTAATGGGGTTTATGATTTAATTGTTTCTTACGTGATAAGAGCCGTCTTTTAAAAATGCCCCCTTTTAAAATTTTCCATAAACAACTATTTATCTTCTATTTAAATGTTTTTAAATTACATTTGAAAAATTTTCACCTATAAATAATATATTTATAATGTTAATTTTATGTCACATTTAATTTATATCAATTTATTTCAAAATTAATCCCTTTATTTTTTTTAAATAGAACAGAGACAATGACTTATCATATTGTCATGTCATTTATTCATTCATATATTCCGTTGAAATCATACATGATTTATTAAAGGAAAAAATATCTATCGTTTTTTATTTTTTATTTGAATTTTAGTATAGAATTTATTTTGAAAAAGAATAATTTTTATTTGGAATTTGGATTTTTTATGAAACTGTTATTTTAATATTTGAAAGTGATTTGCATAAGAGTCTGAAAGTGTTTTTAAATGATAAAATGTTTTATTTTTTTAGTGTGTCTTGGTAATTATATATGATAGGTAATCATGATAGTATTGTGTAAGATTATTATAGCATTAATGATGGATGTTATCAGATAGATCTCTAATGCTTTGTGTAATAATTAGTTTCCATAAAGAATTATATTTGATATTGGACATATAGTTATTCTTATTTTTATTTGTTCTATAAGAGTTTTAATAAGGGTTCTATGAGATAATATCGCAATGTGAATACACAAATTTTCTATTCGTTATAATCTGGTTTCAGGGAAAAATTAATATTTTGGGAAATTGCAGAGGTAGAGGAGAGGGTTAACCCATATCGGAGCAAGAATAATCAAATTGCAATCACCAGCACAAATTATTTGAGTCAGGAAAAAGTTCAATTTGATCAATTATGCCCTAAAGATCTCTTATATCATACTTCATATAAGGTGAATATGGTTGGTTGTGCTCTCGATTGTCTTTTTGAATCCAATTTTAATTTATCTAATAATGTGAATGAAGTTACTACCCCATATTTTTCGGAATCTGGATCTACCCCCTCTAGAAGAGTGATCTGGAAGGGACGGGTGGCTCTTAAATTGTGTGATCAAGAGGAAATTCAAGAACAAGGAAATCATTTCCAAAAAAAATTATGTGTGTTCTGGTTCTAAAAGGGGGAAGGCTATGGAAATTCCAAGATCTCACCTGCAGAATTTCTGATGTATGTGGTTTCAAAGAGTGGAAGATAACAGCAATGGGGCAGGCTTCTACCATGTGATTTTTTCCGCGAATGAGCTCCAATAGCATGCATGGAACATAGGCTCAATATCTATGAAACCTAGGTTTCCAAGGTTTCATGAATGGGATAGAATTTTGATCCTTCCAATGTATGCTACACATGCATTCAGATCTAGATCCATATATGAAAGATGAATTGGATCTACTGGAATCCATGTATACTATAGGATATTTCCTCTACTGTAGGAATTCCCATTGGATTGTAAAAAAACTAAAAATACATGATTAGATATTTATGCAAGAATATTAGTTTAATTTGATATTTTCCACACCTATGTGTAGAAGGTAGTGTTTAAAAATTGGGTTTACATCATCACTCTTGGAATCCAATGTTATAGAAATCTTAAATTTTATGTGGGTTCAAATTTCATTGGTCATATGATTTCTTAATTCCCGGGGGACAATAAAAGTTCCTTATTCATGTTTAAGGGGAATGATGACACCACCTGGAAAATGAAGAATGGTAAAGTTAAAGTACCACAACCTAATCCATGTAAGCTCCCTAGAACCTCAAAAGAAGGGGTTGTGAGAATGAATGGTGAATTGGGAACCCAACCAGCCCTAAATGATGACGAGTGCCTACAATTACCATAAAACATTTCAAGATGTGAGGACTATAAAGATGATTTTTAACCTTTTAATATGGATGGCTATAAATATTAATAGAACCTACTAACTCACATGTAGGATATTTCTATGAGATATGGCCCTAATTAATGGATTCTAGATTCTCCCCTTATTTTAGCGGTGATTATTTCAAATGGAAAGTATAAAACCATAGGAGTGAACTCAGATGAGTCAAACCATGAATAAATATCATTACTTCATGATGACATAGAGGCAAATACCAAATCCTGGTATGAGGATAAATGGATCAAGGGGAAGTTGATTGTTCCCCTTAGCATATGGGTGGAATATCCAACTAAACAAGAAACACCTAGAGTGGTAAATTAATTGGTGTCACAATAGGAGGAAATGAGTCCCAAACACTTTCTTGGTCACATATCAATGTAACTATATGTTTTCATGGAGTTCATGGATCATACCATGATGGGGAGGATTGTTTGTTGATCACTAATGGGAGATCTCTTGGGTAGTCACTAAACAAGCCACTTCATGTTAGGAATTTTAACAGAAGTGGTACCTCTGTTAATGATGGTGATGGAAAAAATGATGGTTATTTTTTGTAGGTTTACCTATTTAAAACCAATTGAAATATTTATTATGGTAACTAGATTATTGTTCCATTGAAATCAAGTTATCAATTCTCCCCCCATAATTGGGATTTGTGTTCTGATGATACTGAACAAGATAATAATCTGGCTGGAACACCATATAGAAATCACGACATGATCGATAAGGCATTAAAATATATGAAGACTAACAATGAAACTAAAACACCTAAAAGATATATCATGAATAATAACCATAATGGAAAAATATAATAATGGAAAAGGGAACATTAAATGTGTCTAATATGTAAAGTCCAAACATGAAGGGCCCCTAACGTGGATCCAAACCCTTAAACAATACAGTTTCATTATTGGAACTGTCAGTGTCTAGGGATTACCCCCAAAGTTGAATCACATCAACATTAAATAATGTCATACTAACATATGATTTTTAGACTTGTAGAAACCAAGATTATAATTGGGAAATGGAAGGCTTTCAAGTGGAATTCACCTGGATATTACTTCAAATAAAAAAAATTAAATTTTATAAACATGGATAATTTTTTGATCTTCAGTAATGAAAACATACATATATTTTTTTATACCTAGAATGAAAAAGTGTCACATTTTTTTTAATATCAAGGGTATAATTTCACTATTCCCTTTTTATATGCCTCTATATTATATTTAAAATGATGTTTTCTTTGGGGAGAGATTGAGGTTTTAACTAGCTCTATATGTTATAAGTAGTTTTTGGATTATGATTTTAATACTATTATAAGACTTGATGAAATTATTGGACTGAGTTTCAATAAGGCATCATCAATTAAGTTCTACTCATGTGTAGATTCTTGTCACTTGGATGATGTTCCAATTGATGGAGATAATTTCACATTGAATAGGTATACCCTGAATTATAGGAAGGAAAGAAATTTGAAAAAATGTATTATTCAAATGGGTGAGATATGTGAAGCCTCTAGGATTTCTAGTTTCACCCTCCCAAAGAATCACTCTGATCACAAACCCATTTTTTTGGTATCCACATTCACCATTCAAGAACATCCACTCTTGTTCTCTGGTTTAATAATGGATTACATGATGCATCTAAATGCATAGAGACTACCCTAGAATCTTGTAATCATAATCATCTTGGATCCCCCATTCGACCTATTACAGTGAAGCTCAATTATGATAAAAGGATGCTGAAATATTGGGGTTGGAAATCCTTCACCAATATTGATATTCATTTTCAAGCCACTAAATAACACCTTGCAAACATCCAGCTTTAGAATCAGCATCAAGATACCCATATCAAGGAGGAAACTAATTATTTTTCAAGGATGGATAAATTTTTAATTGTGAAATAATTGTTTCAAAGGAATCGAATGAGTGAAAAATGGCTCATATATGGAAAGAAGAACTCAATTTTTATCCATTGGATACATATGGAAAAGAGGGATAATGAAGGAATTAATTCACTCACAGTCAATGGAAAATGTAATAATTCTAAGAATAAAATTTATACACATGATTTGGTCTATTCCATGTTCTTTAATCAGATAATAGGGTTGAAAACACTCAAGAAAGGGATGGAAATATTTCATCATGTATTGTGGATTCACATAATCAGGCTATCATAATGGTACATTATAATAAGATCTAAGGATATCCATTTACTATATCAGTATTGGATGTGATGTTATCCCTGATGGATTTAACAATAAATTAATTATGTTTTTTGGGATATTAATCATGATGATGTGACCAATGCGGTTAGGGAATTATTTACTCATTCATCCCTACCCCATCGAGTCTACTCAATTTATATTGCCTTGATCCCAAATAATGTAAATGAAACTGATATTAAGGACATCAAAATGGTTTCAAAAGCGAATAATGTTTCTAAAATCGTTATCAAAATTATTACGAAAAATTCGGTAGGATAATTAAGGAGCAGATCACTTCAAATTAGTTTTGTTTTGTTCCTCTAAGGAACATCTAAACCATTTTTTTCGAATTTGGAATGTTTCAACATTATGGGGAGGAAATATAAACATCAGAACTCTGCTCTCAAAATTTATATCTCTAAGTCCTTTGAAACTATAAAATAGAGCTTGAAATGTATTGAACTAAAAAAATATTGGTTCTCGTCATCCTTCATTAGGGATATCATAACTATCCTTATCCATGTTATAATTTCTATTCTCATCAATGGGGCACCCATACGAGACTAAAATTATATTGGTGGTGTTATGGAATTAGACAACCATTTCAAACTCATATTAGATATTATTTATGACTATTTAAGTAGATGTGCTACTAAACTCTCTCAAATGGCCATGTACTAAAAAATTAATTATGGTAGAGAAATTTTCCCACCATCACATATTATTTAAGTATTTCATATTATTTTAATTCACCAAGAATAAAAAAGAACCATTAATATAATAATATCTATCTTCTCATACAATGAATAATTAGCTTGTCAAACCATTAGTTGGGAGAAATATTTCAAATTTTTTGTGAAGGAATACTTATTGGGAATAAGAATATTTCCACATTAACTCATTGAGTTTAAATGAATTATCTTCTATTTCAATAACATGTTGTTTAATTATTTTGTGAAATATTAGAGGGAATTTATCATGGGAAAATATCCTAGGGAATCAATAATCGATTTTCTTGATTGAAGGAGATGGACATGATACAAGATAGAAGGATGAGTCATGTTAAATCAATTATCACCTAAACGTTTGTGTATTACTTCTCTATCTACAGATGGTTGAGTCATCTCATTAATGATCTTTAACATATGATAAGGAAAATTTTATGGATAGGATCATTTCAAGAAAGGAATCTGATAACTATCACTTGGAAAGACTGTATCAAGCCTATTTACTTAAGAGGCCTAGGGATAAAGGAAATTAGGATATTTAATGATGTACATATCATCAAATTCACTTGGTAACATAGAAATTTAGTGGGACCTTGTTTTTATTTCTTTACATGCATGGTCATGAAAAGGCTACTGAAGGGGAATCAATCATATTTGGCTTCATCTATATGACAATCCATTAAACTTTTATTGAATGAGACAATCCAAAACAGTAGATGGGTTGTGGGTAAGTAATAAAATCATAATTACTAGAGCCAATCATGGCTAGAAATATCCATAAGAACAATGTCAATACCCCCACACATGGAGAAGATGTACATTATTGACCTCGTATCTAGTAGCACCACATCTAAAATTTTACAAAAAAAATATGGGATGCAAATAAAAAATATAAATTCATGGATGTTGGCACCTTGATTTGGAAGACCATCATGCCTGACCATTTTAATGTCAATAAATACTATATTATGTGGTTTGGTAACCCCAATACACCCCCACAATGTCTCTTTATCTTAATATTAGATTTTATACAGCCCTCTAATTTCATTATTTTTTTAAATAAGGAAAAACAGAATTCCAACCCACAACCAACCTAAGAGTTCAATGGTGTGCATTTTCTAATCTTGTCACCACTTATTAAAATCATAAGAGAACATTAAAAATCTTTTTTTGGAGTGTTTTTATGCACATAAATAGTGGATATATACTAGTGGTCTGTTTAGAATCACATTTTACCCACACATAATATTTAATGAGATCCTATAGTACATTTTCATAGTTTATCTCAAGGAATTTCCCCACAACCTTCTCATTTCCCATGATATCTTGATCTACACTTTTATACAACTGTAAAGAAATTCATCTATATTTGACAGTGTGATTCCAAACACAGAGATTATGTACATCCATATATCTATTAATGATATGACGAAATTTTCTAAAATCCAAAATTGTGGAGATTTTATACAGTTAGATAAAGACATAGAAATATATTGACGATGAAGTACACTTTTTGGACCCCTATGATTCCTTTTTGGATGAATGTGAATGTTGATGGGGAAGTTCTGGAATGCTGAGACACTCATGACATTGATGTGTGTTCTACACATGTTTTCTATTTTTCAAAAATTTATTTTATCATTTTATTATACATTCATCAGAATATGAGGCTGATTTATTGCATATAATATGTGAAATTATGAAATTTTTCCACAGAAATTATAATTCACAATGGATTGTACCAGATTTAGAAATTGCTGATCAGACCCTTAAATAAATGACTAACGTGTCTAATTGAGATTAATTACATATTGGATTGGGTTCATTTAATAGTAAAATAAGATACATATCATTGTTTCACATGTTCATAGAGATGAAAATAATGTTTCAAATGTGATGTCAAAAACGAAAATCAAGGAGATGATCCCCATGTGGTCATAGAGGGAACCTAAGGATTGTGAACTTATAGTTGACTCTGAAATGTGGGTAGTGACTTACTCCCTTTTTTTAAACACCCTATAATCCCACCCCAATCTATTAATTTACTTTTATTTAATAATTTTTTGGTTCCGCTTTCTTTGGTGCTGGACTTTCCCCTTAATGCGCTTTCAAGAAATCATTTGTTTTCATAAGGTAATATAAATAAAATTTTTAAAAAAATGTTATTTCTCGTTGTGTGTAAAATATTATGTTTTCAATGAAGGGGTTAAAATTGGTAATTATTTTTTAAATGGTTAAAAAATTTCATTCTTCTTTCCTTTAATATAGTTTTTGTGCTGAAACCATGTTTTTCAAAAAAAATCATATTATTTATAGAAGGGTAATGTATTGGAAGAGGTCAAGTTGAATTTTGAGAATGATTTATATATATATATATATGTATCATTATTTTCATTAAATTTTCTATATTATGGAAAATATGGACACTAATTGTCTAACAACCTGAACATTTTTTAATTTAATTCTCTTTTTTTGATTTATTTAATTGTTTTATAGATATAAAAAACATATTATATTTTTTTTTATATACATTTAGATTCAAATTAATGTTACGAATCATTAATTTTTATAATATATATGTTTAATAGTGTTCACATGAATGGTATAAATATGAGATTTTAACAAATCCATTTAAAATAGACAATGGAAGTGATGACCTCAACCAATATCCTCATAACCAATGAATCATATTTAATAGAGCATTGAAGTGAGATGGAATTTCATTGATTATACCCATTTCAATTCCATTTTGAGACCCAATAACTTAATCTTGAGTGAACCCATTTATTATAGGAGTTCATGCACATTGTGAACATGACCAAATACATGTTCACCAAACAATACCATAAAATCCCCACAATCATGCACCATTATCTTATGGATTATGCTAGTTTGACTAAAAAATATGTATCATAACCCTAGAAATTGTAATATAAACATAATTTTTTATAAAATAATTAATATATTCTCAAACAATTATTGTAACAATGCAAATTATTTTTAAAACACGAATATTAATTTGGTTCATATTAAAATTCAATTAAGAAAACTATTTTGATGAATTTTTAAAATTTTGAAATAAATAATATTTTTAAAAATTATTATTAAATTAATTTTATTAAATATAAATAATAAAATAAATTTTATGATGTCAAATGTAATTTAAAATATGGTTAGAATACTATTATTTTAAAAATCCTATCAATTTTCATTAAATTTATATTTTTTTTAAAAACATAGAATTAAATTTTTTAGAAAACTATTTAGATAAAATCAATATAATTTTTAGAATCAGTATTTTGAAATTATCCTATAGTGAATTTTTCAGAATTTTCATAGACAATCATGTTTTTTGGGAAATAGTATATATTGTATAAATATACTATGTGTTTAATGTCATAATGATTTCCCAATAGTGATGTAACAGATACTATAAAAAATATAAGCTACCTAATTTTTAAAAAATAAATTAATTTGATTTTAGTATTGTTTGATATGTTTTATAATTCCTTAGTGAATCCTCAATGACATAATATATATTTGGTGATTTTAAAACCATTTATTTTAATGTGGGACACACATCCACATATGAAAGATAAATATTTTAATATATTAATTCCATGGAATTATAATGAAATATATACCAATCCCATTTGGCAGAAACCATGAGGCATATCCATGGAATTGTTTATGGTTTTGAATATTTTATATTGTATTGTTCTTAACGAGAATAATAAATAAATATTCATCCTCTCATATATAAACCCACCAAAGATCCATTTCACTTCACTCATATTACTTTAACAATGTCAAAACACTTCCATCTAATTTCTAGATTCCACCAAATGTTCCCCAACCGTTCTAGAGGCATTTTCAAGTCCTTTTTATTCACACATCCAATTAAGTCATTCCCTCTCTTCTCTTTTAATGAGGAATTTCATTTATGATATGCATTGTTATTAATATTTTCATAAGTTGGTATAAATTATTACATATACAACATAATGTCTATTTTATGATCAAATGATGGTATCTCCTTTTAGTCTAATTTTTTCATCTTATGAACTCTTATTTATACCTGTTAATATTTCGTTATTCTATAAGGGATCCCCAACTTCGTCTATTTTCTTTAATTCAAGAAACGTATTTTATAATTATCCAATATAATTTCAGTTGTTCATGTTTTCATTAAATTATTTTCATTATCTTACTTTTAGTTAATATTATATTATTGATAGACTATTTATTTTCACTCTATATGACCCAAAATTATGTCGTTACTATTAAAAAATTTAGTAATGAATCATCCTTCCTCCACATTTATCAATTATTCCATTTAGTTTATGTATTTTAATTTCATTTTTCTAAGGTTTGGATATGTTCTTAAATATAAAAATTAAACTTCATTTCATGTATAAATATTTTTACACCCGATTCACTCTCATCTACCATTTTAATGATTTTCTATATGATGTCATCATGCTCCTGAAATTGCACTACTATTTTCCATGTCAAAATATTTATATTCTGAATACCATAACCATTTATCTATCAATGGTATTCACCTTTATGCACATATAATTACTGATAGGGGACTTAAAATATGCATTCTACATTCTTAAATTGTAGAATAAGTTATGATGTTTAATGAATCCATGTTATAAGATATATGTTGAAGACTTTAGCATGTTAATGATATGATTATAAAGGGTTCACCTTGACATATCTACAATGTTTTGGTTGATGTTTAGTATCACAATACATATTTTGGGAAATGTGGATTACTTGGTTACTTCATGGGAAATTTTATATCATGGGGTTATGGGGGAGGGGGGTTACCGATGATCTATCTATGATATAGTGATTTGATTTGTTTCAACATACCCCATGTTTTGATTATTATTATATTTAAATCCTTATTATTCATGTTACATTAATCCTCCATTTATATGGCTATTTTCCATCATGTATTTCCTTCCTCATGGTATGTCTTTTTTATTCCCTTACTACTCATTATAGCTCAACCATTTCTTATTTGTGCCCTCATGTTATCCCATGTAGCATTAAGTATAACGGAAACTTTTTGTCATGTAAATGAATATTTCAATAAATATGTTTTTCATTCATGTTTTAAGTTGTTATATAGTCTACATAATTTCTAAAAGCTACTATTACTCATAATATTCTAATTTTTATTGAGTGTAATTGTATATAAAAAATCATGTTTAAATGATAAATAAAGAGCATGGTGGTTATAGTTATTATCAGATGATATGTTTAATTATTTTTGTGGTTAGGATTGGAGAACTCTAACAATAGACTTAGGATTAGTGAACTCTATAAAATTACTTAATGATAAGAATAAGTATAACAAAACAACCCATTTTATTAATTATAGTGTAATTAGTTTATTATGAAGATACACCCCCTTGTAGATACTATAAGTGGACATGGTTCGGGGACATATATTTATATTGGTAAAAACTATGAATATATTTTCTTGGCATAACTCAAGGTAATCTGTTACTCAAAAATAAACCTAACTATGCCCATGGATTAACAGACCTTGGGGATATTAATTTTCCAATTAATAATATCATTTTGACCCATTATTGTGGGAATATGTAAAAAAAATCCCATACGAATATATGTTAGTAGTAATATCATAGAGAACATGGATTGAGGACTAAAAACTCATATATTATGGAGATAAATGTAATTTATTAGTTTCCAGTTAATGTCATTGGATTTCAAATTCTATGTTTTATTGATGAAGATTCTCATTATTAACATTTCTTTTATTCTACACAGTGGTCAAAAATAGCAGGAATCATGAATACAGTCAATACAAAGTGTAGTGTGATGATTTCCCCTAATGAGATTCCCAACTCGATGTGAGTAGGAAAATAAAACATTTTAGTGACTCTATCATTTAACTCATGAGATGAATAGAAACCTTGATCAATTGGAGGCCCGCCTCATTATGAGATAATAACTATCAATTGAGAGCTTCATGAGACAAATGCATCACACTTGTAATGGATCATTTGATCCCCTAATAATGTAACAATGGATCAAATCAATTGAAATTACTTTATCCAATATTAAATGTTCCAAATGATAGAACTTTTTTTATTATTTTTATCTTATAAATGTTGATGTTGATCAGTTGCAGATATTGATCAATAATATGAATCACATGGAAGAGATCGACGCAATGAAGTATAATGAATTATGAAATAATTTTTTATAAATATTTTCCCCACACCCTCCACCTTAAAATGGAATGATATTTACATGAACTCAAGAAAACAATATGGTGAATATATTGGGGAGTATGAGGGAAAATTTACAATAAATTCCTGATATTCCTCTAGTTTTTTTGTTACCCCTGAATGAATGGTCATATTCTTCATTGGTGGCATAAATCCTAGTCTATAAAAATCCTTTGAAATCTATGACATTGATAGTTATGAAGAAATTGACTTATGTTACCCCAATGAATAAATGGTGATATTTGAATCTCAGGGGTATCACAAGGATACAAAAAAGAATTTAGAGTTTAATTTTGGTGGTTAGATGGACATATCTAATGTTGATAATAATTTTCATCAGCCCAATTATCAACGGTGATTAAAGAATCACTGTAGAAATTAATTAATGAGAACAAGGAAATTATTTTAGTGTTGAAGAGTGGAGAACCTAGTCAATGATTTACAATAAAATAAATAAAAAATGTGAAAAAATACAGCATTGAGCTGGTCAACCCTGAACCAATTTTTAATTTCTACAATAGGAAGGAAATAATTCTCTTTGTGAACCATTTCACTAATTCAAGGGTTTCTTGATGCATCCAATGACATCCAACAGAGAAAGTGATAGCTTTTACTATCACTAACACATATGTGAATCTTGAAAACAATGTGGGATATGTATTCTAGTTATTCATGCAAAAATATAAAACATATTTTTTCATTATTTTCCTATACATTCCTTTATATGAATATTGTTTAGTTGAACAATCGAAACACCACAAAAAGTTATGGACATGGACATTTCGATGAAGGGAAAAAATTGGGAAATTTTTGCTTCGAAAATATATAACTCCTCCCCTATAAAATGGTTTGGTATTAACGTCTCTATAAAACTTTTAATATTTTGTTTAGTGGTATTTGATTAAATATTGGGCATGGATTAGATTTCCATATATAGAGTCAATTTTAATTTTCATGAGAAGGAGATCACTCTCCATACGGTGAATTGACACAAAATTCTATACAAGTGCAAGGATGACGATGAATTTTTTTAGCACCAACATATCAATCAGATATAATAATTCCCTACAATAATTCATATCGAGATCTGTTGATGATGTCTAAGGTAATAACCATTCTCAAAGACATTCATATATTGAGGGAACAGACTGATGTTTTTTCGATGGATTTTCCTAGTCTTCCCCATATATGAGAGGTTTAATTTTCTATAGAGCTTATACATGGGGTATTTCAAATGTCCAACCATTCAAATAATATGGTTATTGTGGAACATAAGGAACTAATGAAAAAATAATTGGATAATACCGATAAAGGGGTTATACTCCCTAGTGCTTCATTATGGGGTTAAAAAATCTATTTGTCAATAAAATGGATGAGACAATGTTCTATTTCATTGATTATTCGGATCTCAACTAGATCATGATAAATAAAAAATATAACTTTCCACAAATAGATAACTTGTTCGATCAAATATGTGGATAAAAATACTCCTACAAGGTGGATTTTTGGTCAGGATGTTACCAAGCAAGCGTGAAGAATGACGATATCCTTAATAATTATTTTCGTACTAGGAATTGGCACTATGAGTTTGTAGTTATTCTATTTAAACTCAATAATTCCCCAGTAATCTTTTTTGACATGATAAATAGTTTCTTTAAATATTACCTAATAATATTTGCAGTTGTATTTATAGATGATATTCTAATATTCTCCAAAACAAGGGCGGAGCATGGGGAAAGTATGATCATTATTCTAAAGAACATATACTCTATGAAAAGTACATAAAGTGTGACTTATATTTGAAGGAAGTCCCAATCATGGGGAATATCATCATAATAAATGGGATATATATGGAATCTTCGACGAAAAAAGAAATTGAATAATGGACGAAGATAATATATATGACATATGTTTGTAACTTCATGCGGTTAGTTAGATATTACCTATTATTATTGAGAAATATATCATAATTATAAAACCCTATTACTGAGCTAACATAATAGGATGTAAATGTATTTTGGTGTAATGAATTTGAATACAAGTTCATGGAGTTGATGTGAAGGCGTATCAACTCCCATGTTCTAAAACCACCCATAAGTGGGGAACTGTTAATAATTTTCATTAATGATTTGAATAACGTATTGTGATGTGTGTTGATGTAAAATGAAAATTTCACTATCTATGCCTCAGGGAAGTTGAAAATTCATTAGAAAAACTATCCAACACATGACCTAGAGTTGGAAGTTGTGATCTTTTCATTGAAAATCAGGCTTCATTTAATATTTTAGGAGAAGTGAAAAATATCTTCATATCAAAAAAGTATTAAAAATATATTCACACATAAAAGTGATTAATATTACCCAACTAAGATGTTAAGAGGTCATCATATATTATGACTTCTCAATCCACTACCATCATAGGAATATGAATAAAGAGTCAGATACTCTAAGTAGAAATGATGCAGATATTAATCATAAATTATAATTGAAATGTTTACAATCATATTATAATTGAAGAGGATGGACATGGGAATTACAAAGGAATTCACATCATCAATCCTTTAACATATTATTTCTGAACCGCCTCTTCGTGAAAGGTTAAAGGATAATCAAAATGATGTTATGGTAATTTAGAATAATGTTGAAACTATAATAAAATTTAAATCCTTAGAGTAAAATGTTAATGAAGAATGGACTTGTAATATTTGGAACAAGACTATGTGTTTTATAAAATCATTAGTTAAAGAGGGAAGTATTGGATGATGCCCAATGTTTGACTTTTATCGTACACCCATGATACACACATATGTACAAAGATCTCTGAGATCACTATTGGAGGGATAATATGAAGAATGAGATTGATGAATATAAATCATAGTTCCCAGTATGTCAACAACTGAATACTGAAAGGCAGAAGTCTAATGGGATGATGCAGCCATTACCCATACCATCATGGAAATGAAAAAACATCACCATGAAATTTTTCATAATACTTACAAAGTCATACAAAGGAAATAATGATATCTTGGTTATTTTGGATCATCTTAAAATTAGATTACACTTCATTATGATTCTAGAGGATTATAAATTGATCCATAGGCATGGATATATGTCATAGAATTGGTAATGGTTTATGGAGTAATACTATTAATTTTATCTGATCAAGATCCATGATTTAAATATATGTTTTATAAAAATATCCATTATTCCCAAAACACTGATTTTTACATTAGTTAAGATTATCACCCCCACACTTGTGTCCAATCTGATTAGACTATCCAATTACATGAGGAAATGTTAAGTGCTTTCTCATTGGACCTAAAAGGTGTATAGGACCAAAAATCCTTCATTGGCTGAGTTCTCTTACAAAAATAGTATCCAATAAATAATTAAAATTTATACATAAGAAGAATGTTAAGGGAAGTGGTGCAGAACACTGACATGTTATGTTAATGTTAGGGAACACATAATTCTATATCCTGAAATGATCTATAAAATGGTGGAGAAAGTTAAGACCATTCAATAAAACATTAAATCTAGTCAGAGTCAAAAGAATAGCTATGTTACCAATCATTGATGGTACCTAGTGTTTTATGTTGTGGAGATAGTATTCCAATTGAATATCTCATGGGAAAAGAGTAATGTGATTTGGAATGATGGGAATTCTTAGTTTATGGTATATTGGCCCTTTTAAGATTCTTAAGCACATTAGAGTAGTGACCTATCAACTAGAACTCCCAAAAAACATGTATCAATTATCTGATTTATTCCATACACCACTCTTAATAAATTACAATCAATACACATCACATGTAATCAATATAATGGAGGTACCATTGGAAAATTACATTTTATATGAGGAAATATCTCTGAAGATCATAGATTGTAGAGAAAAAGTTCAACAAAATCAGACAATTCCCCTCATCAAAGTGTTGTGGTGAAAACAAATGTTTGAATAAGAAACATTATCAATGGAGGAGGTGATGAAATACAATTACCCTCATGTGCATTATGTGTGTATAAAGAAACTTTCAAAGGAAAAATTTCTAAAAGGGTAATATTTTATCAAGAAGAACTTTTATAAAATTCAACTTTCTGATTTAATTAATCTTCTTATGGATATAGAAAAAACATGAACTCCATCTGTTTTAATATATCTAATTGTATTTAAGTGACCATTAAGTATCTTTTCCATTGATAATATTGTCTTTCATAAAATCTCACATGAATAGTACAAATATGTTTTTTATCAAATCCACTCGGAATAGATAAAGAATGAGATGGCCTCAAAAGTAGGATAATACCCTATGAATCCCATTCATCAGAGATTTAATGGGAGATAGAAATTATGCTATTTTATCATACCAATCCCATGCTAAGATCCAATAACATAAGAATGAGAGAAACCGTTTTTGAGAGATGTTCATGCTCATTGATATCACATCCTAAACCATGTTCACCGAACGACCCCCAGAAAGCCCCATCAAAGTGATACTTACTCTTGGGGAATAAGATATTGTAATAAATGGATATGTATCAAGACCCTATAAATTAGAATATGTAATATATTTTTTTACAAAATAATTAATATATTTACATATTATTATTGTTACATTGTAATGATTTTTAAACCACAAATAATTTTTTTTTAATATTCAAATTAAATAAAGAAATCTATTTTGATGAATTAATGGGTGTTTTAAATAAATCAAATTTTCTTAATATTTTCTTGTTAAATTAATTATATTGAATATAAATGATGATAAAATTTTTATAAAGTAAAATTTATTTTTTATTTGGATTAAAAATCACTTATTGTTAAAAAACCCGATAATTTTCAATAAAAGTAAGTTTTTATTTAAAATTTATAAATAACATATTGAGAAACATATTTCTATAAAATAAAAATTATATTATGAATTATATTTTGAATGTTATCAATTAGTGATTTTTTCATTTTTCTACGATAGTTGAATTTTTGGGTAAATGATAAATATTTTGTAATATACTACTTGTTTTATAACATCATAATGGCCCAATAGTGATGTAATAAATACAATAAAATTTATCCTCAGGAAAATATTACTTTTTTACCTCAAAATAATGTGATTTTATGTCTTATTTTTTTATAATGCCTTAATGAATTCTCCATGACATATAATATATTTTTAGATATCAAAATCAATTTTTTGAATGTGTCACTCACCTCCACAATATCTAGGAATATATATTATTATGATTGTCCTATGTAATTATAAAATAATTTATAACACTCCTATATTGAAAAAAACATTGTTAAAACCAAGTTATGATTTGGGGTTTTGGATATTTAATTATGTAGTGTCCAAAACCAAAATAATAAAAAAAATCATCTTATTTTACTATATAAACCCACCAAAGATCCAATTTATCTTCACCAGAACTCTTACAATAACTTAAAAACTCATCCCCAACTACATATTGTCCTCCAAAATTCCCCTATGCTCTCATTTGGTCACTCCCAGGACATTGGAGTCACAAATAGAATTAAGGGGTTCTCTCTATCCTCTTTTTTATCAATCATTTAATTAATGATATTCCTTTTGATATCCATTTTCATAAATTGGTATAAATTATTACCATTCACCCATACTATATATATTATTTTTAAATTATTTGATCCCATTTAAATATCATTTATCTCTCTTATGAACTCTTATTGACACCTATTACTATGTCGAAATTTCATAAGGTATCATCACCTTCTTCTCTTTTCTTCAAATCAAGAATCATAATTTGAAATTTTCATATATACTTTCAATTGGATATGTTTTAATTAAATGATTTAAATTAATTTAATATCTAATTAATTTAATTTTAATGATAGACTATTTATTTTCTATCATTTTGACCCCTAATTAAGCCGTTATTATGCCAATGTTATGTACAGAATCGTCCACCATCCTCTTTTATCAAGATATATTTTTATGTTATATATTCTAATTTTGTGCCGATATTTTTATATATTTATATATACCCCCGTAACATTCATTTCATGTATAAATTATGAGATCCCAATTTCTCTCTCATCAATCCATTTTTACTAGTTTCTAAATGAAATTATTGTGCTGCCGAAATTGTACAATGATTTTCCATACCAAAATAATTATGTAGTTAATACTATAACTATTTATCTATCAATGGTATTAATCTTTATGAACATATACTTATTTATCAGGTATTTAAATTAGGTATTCTATATTAATATATTATTATATAAATTTTTATATTGAATAAATCCATGTTATATAGTCTATGTGGAACACTTATGAATGAAAATGAAATGATTATGAATGGTGTTCCATTATAGCGCTCCAATGCTTGGGGTAATGATTAGTATCATGATATGAAATTTTGATAAATGCGTTTAATTGATTACTTTTTGGGGAATTTTACAACATGGGTTCTTGGAGGGTTTAAACCGGATCTATTTATGATACATGGTTTTGAGTTGTTTCCAAATATCCCATGTTATGACTGTCATGCTTTGTCAGGCCTTATTATTCATGTTTAATATATTCCCTGTTTCTATTCCTATTAGTTAACATGTATTGTCTTCCACATGTTATTCCTTGTCTATTCGTTTATTTAGATTTATATCTCACCTTTTCTTTTGTTTGTCCTTCTATTATTCCATACTATGTTAAGAATAAAGGAATGTTTTTTTCATATTAAATAAGTTTTCAATAAATATATAGTTGTTTATTGTTTTAAGTTATTATGTAATGTACATAATTTACCAATGAAAGTAGTCCTACCATACATATAAATTGCATTATGTGTAATTTTATGTAATAAATCCTATTTAAATTTTAAAAAAAGTGAAATAGTTTTTATAAATTAAAAGTGTCAAAATTGATTTTTTTAGATTTTTTATGTAGGAGTTATGACCAATTTCATTTAAAATCTAAACAAAAAAAGATCCTCCAAGTGCATGAAATAAATTTCATAACTAAAAGTAAATATTTTTTAATGATTATGTTATATCAATTGTATGAGTGGCATTATAAAACACATTATTACAAATAATAAATTAGAGAATATTATTTAACGAAAGTATAGTGAGTGTAGTGTTTATGTTACACAGTGAAAAATAAATTAAGGACTGAAACTTTTATTTCTATAGTGGTTGAGAACACCAATTTCCTTGTAAAAATATCCCACCATTTATACTCTATGATAATCTTGGTTCCCAATATGAAAAACTCACATTTAGATGTGTGATAAACTATTACACACCCTACCTTTTAGAATTCCCTTTGGAATAACTCTGACCTTGAGAGATATTAAACTCTTTATCTAATCCTAATATTTATTCAGGAGTCATAAACCATGAATATCATTTTTGTTGGATGAATAACTTGTTTTGAATTTCTTTTTATTACTAATAAAATAAACTGACACTCCTATTACAATTATATGTAAAAAAATTAATAAAATGGAAAATAGAAACAATGTAAAAACATAAGTTATCAGATGATAAAGACGATGTCTCACGGAGTTCTTGGACACTTCAATATTAGTTGATGGAAAAGATCGAATTCATTGTGATCATGGAAATCTAAAATTAATCAATGATTATATCAATCAAGTATAAAAAATAATTTCTGTATAACATCAAGAATCATCACCAGATTAAACTACCTTTTTATTATATTCATTAATTTCTCCATGATTGTATTCCAATGGATCAATTACCGCCTATTAATTTCAAAATATACCTTAAATTAAATTTTCATCTGATTCAATAAAAATATAAATAAACAAGTTTGGAAATAATAAAACAAATATTTTTTTATACCTCTATTTTGGAATAACATCCATATTAAGAAACTTTTCATGTGATCTTTTATTTCCCCAAAAAACATATGATAAACATTTTTAATATATTATTTAGAATAATTTTGAATAATTAATGCAATAAAATAATTAAAAATTGCTTCCTTATAAATATATTATATATCTTCAAATATTATAGAAAATAAAATAAGAATTTAAAATATATTTTTTTAAATTTTATAAATCATCCATAATAATTATAAATAAATAATTATAAAAATTTCGGTTTTTTTAAATAATGTAATTGTTTAAATATTTTATAGAACATTTTTGTCAATGATTTTATAAGTATGAAAATACAATTTTATTATAAAAAATTAATAATCCACATTAACTAATTAAAATTATGTATGGATCATGCGAGGAATAAGCCCCAAGGTAGTGATACAGATTATATGATCTTTTGGTGTCAGTAAACAAACCTTGTGAACATGGTCAATACACTAACTATTCATATATATTTATATACGATGTTGGAAAAAATATACATGAGTTCAGTATATTAAATATAAAAAACAATCAATAAATAAAATTTTATACTTATGGTAACAATGAAAAAATCATTGAAGGTATCTTGGCATAACTCTCTATTATAATTACCTTCTCAATGTGTAAAAAATTATATAATTGAAGGAATATTCTTATTCATGGTTGGTTGTGTATGTGATTCATGGTGGGTTACAAAAATAACAGCTATTGGTAATACAATTATCATCAAACAATCTATGTATGCACTCACTCACTCATAGTATCAATAATAACACATTGTTGGCTTACAAAAAACTTAAATATATCTTCATTTAAGTGTATATGGGCACATGGATAACACACTGCTGGTTTCTCAAGGGAACTTCAATATAGATGAGGTCAAACTACTACTTCCATCAATTTTAGATGGAGTGTCTCCACTGAATTGATGCTTTGATGATGTTATAGAATGTTTCGAATAGAGGAAATGAATATTTCAACGTTTTTTTATAATCACACTAGGGTGGGAGACTCTAAATCAAGGTAGAGATTCATGCAAAATACAAGGTTTCATGGTGGGATGTGTGAATGGATGATTTTTTATGATTTTATGATAAATAATCTTTTGAGAATACTAGGACAGAAGCAAGATGAACAAGATTTACTCTTCTAAGGGTGAATTATACATCTTATCATGTGATTCATCTCATATATGTAGAAATGTGATCCATCATCTCTTCAATTCACTATTCTATCATAAATATTTGGTGTCATGTTGTTGTGGTGTTTATAGTGTAGAGGATGGATAAGTTGGATAATTTTCTACAAATGTTCTACACTATGTATTTTATATGACTTTATGAATTGGGGGGGATGTATTAATGGTGAAGCAGGTCAATGAAATATTTTTATAGGGAAACTATCATGAGTACCTAAATAGCTTCCTATATTATCAAGAATGGGGTCGAGATAGGGATTTTCTAAAGTGGAATATGAATTTCTCTAGGATATATATATATATATATAAATTTATGAATATTTATATATACATATTAAATATAAAGAAAAAAAATTAAATTGTGTTTAATACACTTAATTTTAGAACTCATAAACTATATACTTTTTTATAAATTACCATTTATAAACATTTAAAACCAATATATATAAATATTTTTTAATAATATAATTTTTTAATGCATTTTTAAATTTATTCAAATAGAAACACATGATATAATATCATGTGTGGCGAAAAAATTAACAATCTAAATATAAAAATTCAAAATATTATGAATTATATAAATCATTAAAGATTTTGAATTTTATTAGATTAGTGGAAATTACAATTTACCAAAATAGAAATATTAATTTATTAAAAGTAATGTTCAAACACCCAAGGGACTGTTAAAAAAATTGAACCATGTTACAATCATAGAGATAGTATGTCATATATATGACTATGTAATGTTTCATTTTTTTCAAATTTCATGGTGAAAATAAAATACAAAATTTATATGTATTTATATAATAAGAATTATATAAAAAATAACCTATAAATACAGTAAATAGGATTATATATATCATCCATGTGATTTGGAGAATGATAATGAATCACATCGCTTTATAAAAGAGGCATCCCAAAAATACAAATAAAAGACATTATCATTTTTCCATATATATAATTTTGAGAGAAAGTATGTAATATATATTATTTCATACAATTTTTTTTCATTAATATCATAGAAAAATATATTTAAATTTCACCCATCATTATAACTAGTGGTGGCAGGCTTTTATGGAAAACAATTTACATTTTTTGGCATGGTGGCAGTCTGATGTACACACGAACTACAGTTTCATTTCCAATTTGATAGATGTGTATATAGATATAGTGTATTTATTTAACATTAAAACATATAATTGTATCTTATATAATATTATTATATTCTATAATGGATATTTTATATCTGATAAATGTTAAATAAGATATAAATTTAAAACATGTGGTTATAAACTATATGTGTTCTTCAAAAAACAAATTTTCTTATGGACCTAAAGACTTCGTAGGAATATTTTCAAATCAAACCATTGAAAATTCTTAAGGGTAGTGAGTTAATTTATGGTATTTTTATTTATGTTTTAAATCAAAATTATTCAACATGTGTATATAAAAGATGAGTGATGTGACCTTTTATAATTTAGGGAGAGGATAGACATGGGATATTTAAAAATGAAAACATATATTAATGTATTACTCTAACAAATGGATAAAAAAGTGATACTATTTAAAAATTATATGATATAGGATCAAAATATTTCTATATAATAAAATCTATAACATTTCTATTTCATCATAACCATTTTTTCTATTAGTAAACTATTTTTAACATAAACCATGATAACTAATATTTATAATATATCTATTTATTATGAATTAAAATTATTTTTACGGTATTACCTAATATTAATTATTGTGATTCAAAATGTGGATTCCATATTATCAAATATAATTCTTATAATTGGTAAAATTTAATATCACATTAATCCTAAAACAAGAAGTAAATGATTTAAAAAAAGTATTTTATAGTATAAGAATGTCATTAAAGGGAATTCAACTATAAAATACATTAAAAATAATACCATAGTATTATAAAAAATATACTTAAAATAATATTTCTTTGAAACAATTTATAAACAAAATAAAACTCTGTAATTTTTAAAAAAAATATTATTTTTAGTAAAAATAAATTTTTTTCTCTATTCATTAAAATAGAAATTACCAAGATTACAAAAAAATTTCACAAATGTAATTTTCATATTGGAATTTAAAAAATAAATTTATTTATAATAAATTTATTTTATTAAATAAGAAAATAAAAAAAATAATTATTTATATCTTTTTAAAAGTAAATATATTTCAGATTATTTAAATGAATTTTCAAAAAACTCAGTGTTTATTTCCGATGAATCAATAAATAAACTTTTTTTTGTATAAAAATTATATAATTTTTTTAAAAAAATATTCACATTAATATCCAACTATATAAAATATTGGTTATAACAGACAAATTTAAGTAAAAATATTTTGTAGTTTGTTTAAGCTTATTATTATGAGTTTTATACAATATAAAAAACATTTGTTTTAAAATATCTGGATATTGAATCTATTCATGTAGTAAATGTTAAAATAAAGATTACGCTCATAATTTTGTTAAAAATCTAAAACAAATAGGTTCTTATAAGAAGGATATTAATATTAATTTAAAAAAAAATGAAAACTAATCCAAATATGGATTAAAATTATTTAAAATATAAATTTGATCACAGAGAATATCACCTTTTAATTAAGTTTAATAAACATGGTCATGGTTGATAAATTTCATCAGCCAAATAGATAATAATGTTGAATTTTCATTAGAATTCGAGTTCGTAATCCTTTTTTATACAAATAATATATTTTTGAGATGAACGAATTAAACCCCTTTAAATAATAATATTTGACAAAAAATGATAGGTTTTATATTAAATGGGTCATATAATTTTCATAAATAGTAATTTAACATTTACAATCCCAAAAACAAAAGAGATTGTATCATAAATCACATATAGGTTCAGAAATCATTGAACCAAAATCTATTGAACTATAGAACCCTAGATATAAATGTAAAATCCAATAAATATAATCGAAATAATAATAATAATATTTCATTGGAATTATATAAAAAAAATAATTTTTAAATATGAAATATGTATCACCGAAGTTAGTGTTTGACAATAAATCCTAACATCAATTCCTATATTTTTTAGCAATTAAAACACCACGTATAATGAATTTATTATTATAATTCCATAATTAAGAAAAATTAATTAATAAAAAATTACTAAATATACATTTTATATTATTTATATTTAGACTTTGATTAAAAATTCATCATTATTGTCATTATTCGGGTGAAAACGGTTTTAATTTTCATGCAAGTTTCTATTTTTTTGATCGTATTCTTCTATCCACAATGGTCATTGTTTCATCATATCGAAAATATTACCAATTTCATAATTATCATATTTAATCATTATAAACACTTTTATATGCTACCATGTATGGATATGATGAAAAATAAAATATATCAATTCAGGGAGAGAGTAGTATGTATATAAAGAAGAGTTATGTTTCCACATTTTTTGTATATAATTAATGAATGGTATAAAATAATTCACACTAAATAATATTTTTTATAACATTGAAATCAAATATATATATTAGACATTTATTATTTAAGATATGCAATTAAATAATGAAAATAGGATTCCATGCTTCATAGAGGTGGCAGTCACGGACACACCAGAATGATGTTATCGTATTTCAACAAAATTGAAAAAATAATTAAAAAATATTATATAATTTTATTGGTGTAATTTATTAAAAAATGATATATAAACATTAAACCCATCATAAGAACCATATTGGAAAATATAGTTTTTATTATTCATAAACACTAAAATATAAAATAGTTATAATAGTAATATTTAAATTATATATATATATTATCACGGATAGTTTATGATTGATGTTATGTATATCAGAAGATATTTTATTGATAAAATATATTAAGTTAATATATATTATAATATAATGGGTCATTACATTCTGTCCTTATAATGATAATGTGTCTTGCAATTTTTATCTCACATGTGATTAAAAAGGGATTAAAACATTTTCAAAATAAACTCCCTAGAGTGGATGTTAAAAATATCTTGATGAAATGATAAGGTATTTATTTCACATTGATCAAATTTGATATCTAAAATTAATTTAATGAGTATTTTTTACTATGAAAAAGTTTATTTTCTAAATGTTTTCCAATCTATATGTGTTATATAAAACAATCAATTATTAATACGTTTCAAAAACCATGACAAGGAATCCTAGAGATATTTTCCACACATGAATAAATATATTAATCTTACAATTACATTATTTTAATGAATTATTTTAAAATTAATATTAATAATGTGAAAATATATACATACTTGATTTCATACCTCAATTTCTTTTATTGATTGTTTTTTGGGTTGTATTCCAAATATACATCATGGTAAAGAACCATGGAGATTTTTCAAACATAAACCGTTTAAATTTAATTTTAATGGATTATATGATCCAAAAATGAAAGAAATTTTATTCTTTTGGTCACTAGATATTTAGAACAACTAAAATTGTTATCATATAGTAAGATTTCATTTAATATTAACGATCATTCATATGAAGATATTATTTAATATTCTTCAAAAACTCAACAATAATACCCCATTTTCATCCTATATCATTGAATAAATGACATACATTAGAAATCTTCAAAATTTGTGTAACAAAATTCAAACCCCAAAAAACTAAAGATTTTATCACTTATTGATTCAAAAATTAACATAACATTTGTCTCCAAATAATATTAGTCACTCAAAAAGTAATATATAAAAAATGTATACACATTAATCATATATTATCAAAAATATAATAATCATTTTATAAAATAAAATGATTCAACATGCATCCATAGGTTAAAAATATGTTCTTCTACATGTTATATTATGATTTATTTATAATATAAAATTCCATTATATAAATAAATAATTTTATAACATTATTTTTAGAATATTTCCAATATGGTGATATTCCCCAATTTTTTTATTAAACTCTTATCATCATAATCTCATGAGATATCTGTAAATACATATATCACATTACCCAATTAATTGGAGGGTTATAACAAAAAAACATCTCATTATGGTGATAAATATATATGATTTCTGTAGAAAACAATGAAATATTCATGTTTACATCATCACCCACCATGAAATATAGGATCTGGTTGAAATATTTCCTATGAAATATATATAAAAATTTGGTCAAGTATTATAAGGGGTTATGACAAAAAATGAGGGTTAACTTTTCCACGCATGTCATACTATAACATTACAGTAAAATATTATGGGGTCAGGGAGGACTACATTAAGATCATATCTGTAACTTCTTTCTTCTATAAGAAATCTTCTAATTGGACAACCTCCATGTAATCATGTTAGAAAACTACTTTGAGATGAGTGATCATATTGAGAAATTTAACCTAATGAGGTAGGATGCTATGAGGCACATTCTTTTTTCGAGTTTTGAAATCATGCCATTCAGTTTCAGAGTCATATCAAATCCATTTAATCTTCCAATTGTATTGGGAATTATATCAAACTACATGATGGTTGGATGATCTGTTCATATAGAAAATGTACAACTAATGTTTAATTTCCCATGTTTTGTAAAAGAATAAATTCATAACTTTTAGATTTATACAAGATGATTCCATTTAAGAAATTGAAAATAAATACAATAATTGTTGGAAATTCCATTTGAGAATAATTTTAAAATAAAAATGAATGATTTTTAAATCATTTCAAGAAACGTTTATATAGATGAAAAAGTTTGTAGACTGAAGAGGAAATAATATCGAAATTTCATAAAAGCTCATTTTCCAAATATTTTAATATTAAAATATTGTTTCATAAGAGGAAAAATTAAAATAAAATTAATAAGGTGAGGGAAATAAAAATAGAATGGGTTTAGAGGGAAGGGGTCATATAATTTCCCTTGTTGAAAATTTAAGATAGACAAACTCAAAATGAAAAGAGGATATATCATAAATCCCATATAACATCTGCAACACTTGAAACAAAATATTATAAAAAAAGAACTATAATTGTTTTGTAAATCATTATAATATTAATAAAATTATTCTGAAATCAAATTCAGGGGTACTATATACACTACAAATAACATGTGGTTAATATGACATACATCTCATTGAAATAAATGTGATCTGATAAGACATTACCTTAAATAATTTATTTCTTCATATGCATAAAATATAAATTATAACAAATATAAATTTCTTATATTTACATTTTAGAAACAAATTAATTTATATATTATTATATATATTTCAATTATAATTTCAAAATTTCAATTTTTAATGACTCGTCTATAAAATCATTACTTAAGTGGAAACTGGACACCTTTCCATTTATGTTTTTGTTGGTTTGTTCCGGTCCCCACTCCTTGTTCATGGATTAATCATCTATGGATACATATGAATTTTTTAGTCATAATATTTAGTCATTATAAATAAATTTTTAATAATTCATATACAGTGATGAAAAAAATAATTTCATTATATTATAGAGATGATTGTCCTTAGGTATGGCGAGAGACCTCTATAAAATCTGATCAAATTATTAAAATAATGGAAAATATTAATCAAACTTTAAGAAAATATATTCAATTATAAACATGACATTTATTAAATAAATATATTCACGTTACGAGAAATTGAATGGGGAAATAAAAACACTCAAATAACTACATGGAGGTTGTTGTGCACACTTATGGATGACTGACATAACTATTTTGGAATTGATGGAAAGATAACAAGGAAGTTAAATAGTTTTATTAATAGAAACATTTATTATATAAAAAATAAAATACATAATGATTAAATCCATCGTAATAAACATTTATGAAATGATTTTATGGGAAATTAAATACATCACAACGTGGTGGTGGGTGTCTGTGAATACGCATGATCGATGCCTTGATTTATAATTTTATGGAAAATGATATAAATAAAGGTTATTACAATAAAATAATAACATATAAATATATTCAATATATTAATTCTCTTATAAAGTGATTGTTGTAAAATAATTAATTGTGTAAAAATATATATAAAATATAATATATATTAGTAAAGAGTTATAATCATTCATTCAAAATCCAATATTTGATTTCCCATTAAGGAAACATGGTAAAACAATGAAAAAAATTACCACTTATTGTGTATTATATAATTCCAAAAAAAAAATTTAATGGTTCGATGATCTATGTTTCATATGATGTGTGGATAAGAGAGGAGAGGTTGTATCCTTTTATAACATGGGTAAAAGATACACTTACAGTTATAGTAAAATTTAAAATATAATAAGTATAATAGTAATGACTAGTGAAAAAATAGAAATAATTCTTATTAATAGATATTAAAATTAAAAAAATACCTACATCGAATATAGGTTGAATAAGTTTATAAAACCATTCAGAAAAACCATTAAATCCCCTGTTTACCCTTTTTAACTTTTTTTTTCATGAAATATCTATTGTGATTAATTATTGGATATTGTACCTATAAATGAGTCCATGAATGAAATTTTATACCATATTCCATTATTATTTTCTTTTATCAAGATTAATATTTTAAAAATAAAATTAAAAAATATTTTCTATCATAAGTTATCATTAAAGTAATTTTATCCAAATTAAAAATAATAATTTTAAAGGCATCAAGGTGAGTATGTATTCCCATTAAAAACCAAAAAAAATATATACATTAATATTAACCATAAAATTTGTGAAATAATTTAACAAATCTAAAAATATTATTTCCAATTTTTTTTGTCATTTTGATAATTCAATTGTTTGTACAAGAACTATATCAATGTTCCATATGATTTTACGATAATTATAATGTAACTAAAAATTAAAATAAAATGATATTAAAAAAATAAGATATTTTTATATAAAATATTATTTAATAAATTATTATTATGTAAATGGAATCATATAAGATAAATTAAATGAAATATATCAATGTTTTTTGAAATAATTCTCCCCTAAAGTAATATAATGGTTATAATGAAAGGAAATTTTTTTATTAAATTTCCACATTTCCAAATACATTATGGTTATGGAAGATCACAAATCATAAATTACAAAAAAAAATGTGTAGTTATATTTTTTGGCCTTATCATATAGTTTCAACCCTGTTTTATCTATTTTATGTGTACCATTGTGAAAAACATTGTATTGTGGTTACTATTATTGATTAAAAAATAACAAGGACATGTTTAAATAGAATGAAATATATTTTTTCATAAAAGGAATTAATATTATATGATTAAATTTCAAGAATTAGAAGAAATAAATATTGGAATAAATGAATAAAATAAAATGAGTTTTTTTAGAAAAGTATGTTTTGAAGAAAAAAATAAATTATTGAAAAATAAAATATAATATAAAATTTATAGAATTGAGTTAATTTAATTATAATATATTCAAAAAATATTAATAATCATTTTTTGTAAAATTGTCTTTTTGAATCATATAACGAAATAATTATTTTTTTATAAGTAAAAAATAAAATTAATTGCATTTTAATTCATTCAATAGGATAAAAAATATAAATATTTTATTATAATTATTTATAAATAGTATTATATTTATGATATTAATATGACAATACATTTCTCTCCAAAATATAGTTTTATGAGAATATAACATTTTCCTTCGAAAAATGAACTTCCTTTAATAAAATTGAAAAAAAATATAGGGTTGATTATTTATATTATTAATGAAATAATAAAATATATATTCATATATTTAATATTATGGTTATCCTTATTCATACCCATAAAAATAAATACTAGGAAATAAATGAAAAGTTTTAAAAATAATGTTATAGTTTTTCCTTTTTTTATTATTCTATGTTATTTATATCACAAGCTATAAAACACATAAAATATTTTAAAGAGAAATATATTCATTAATAATTGGATGGTAAAGAAAACATAAATCAATGATAAATATTGAGTTAATTCCACATTTTTTGCTACTGATCAATCTTTTTCACAAATATAATAATTTCCAAAATACGATGGACTTAATTTATATTTCATTGAAAATGAATAATAGTTTTAGACGGAGAATAATTAATATAAACATTATATTATACCTAAAATGAGATGTATTTCCTCTAGTTATCCTTATAAATTTTCTATCTAATTTGAGATTCCCCCATATATTGGTGAGTCATCTATAACAACTCAACCATTTCTTCTTACTATGCTTTTTTTAATAAGATTCATTCATTAGTTTCATACAAACATGATTTATTCAAAATTTCTTTCCATAAAATGACCCAAAATGTTTAATATATATACATTAAATAAATATTTAATTATAGGAATATTCAACTAATGTATGTTATCAATCTTTAAAATTTAGTTAATGCAAAGGTAAAGATTTAAGCTTCTCATCTAAAATCAAAATCATACACGTTGACAGTCCATCATATTGATCATGAAATGTTGTTTCGAAAGCTAATTTATTACCAAATGATCTATGATGTCCATTTGTAGATATTTTAGTCTCTCAGGGATCTGGAAAATACAAAATAAGGAAAATATCTCAATATATTTTGAACATCCCATAATGAAATAGTAAATAATTTTTATCCCTAGAATCAATAAATTTATTAGTTTAAAAATGTATATATTTATACAACAAATAAAAATTAACCTAACTAAATTTATTACATATAGATTTAGTTAGTAATTCCACCATGAAATTCATGGATTCATTATCCAACATCCACTCAGAATTGGGAAAATGATAAATAAACCCATTTGGTACTTGATTCTCAACATTAACATGTTGATAGGTAAAATATTTCATATTATATTGAGTACTATATATTTTTCATTGACCCCCAATATAAATATTTGAATGGGTGCTATCATGAGTAAATAAATAATAATAAATATAGCATACTATATAATAAAACCACATTTCATTTAAACTACAACATTAGTTCAAGGTAAATCAATGCTTAAAACTAGCATAGTAATATCATGGATAATACAAATTGAATTATCAATAATGTAAAATCATACATATTGACATCTATTATCTTAAAATCAAGGCATATCAACTACAACATCATTCATACCATCAATTATCTCCACCAAGACATCTTATATGTCATAAAGGACTCTCAAACAGAGTAAATTTCATTCCACCAAGGCCCCTCAACTAGTAAATTATTATGAAATGGGTTTTTATAATAAGATATTACCATTCCAACTTTATTTTATAAGATATATAATTTAATTAAAGTATTGTCTATAATAAATCCCCTCCTATCAATTAAATATGTCCAATTAATCCCTCATATATTGTGTCAATATTATAAAAAATAATTAATATAAAAATTCTTATTCAAAAACTAGTATAAAAAATGTAAATATATTAATATCCAATAAAACTGAACAATACTAGCATATTATATTTACAAGGAAAAAAATTTATTGTTTCATTTATATTATATCCCCAATTTGGCATAAAGCAATTTAAATTACTCAGTAGTCATTCCAATGTAGTGTATAAACAGACCCAATAAGATAAATATAAAATTATGGCTATGGAATACATAGTAAATGATAACCAATTTATAAAATAATATAACAAACTACATTTTAATCAATATTTCATCAATTAGATACATTCTCAAGAATATTTTAGTTATCCCAAACATTGAAAATTTCACTGTTATGACCACATGTACTAAATATTCATAGTACAGCTCTGTATACATCACCAATCAAATCGACACATGTTACTAACTATTTAATATGTCATATGCTCTAAGAGTAATATATTACAACCCAACTAACTAGTAACTGAATTCCCTTTGTCTGTCTCGATGATGCCAATGTATTGATACATGCAGTGTGATATCCACACAACATTAAATGCATTACCACATAATAATTTTATCACATTCATTCATATATAAACATTCACCATACATGTGGGAAACACACAAAATAATAATTTATAATATGAATATATATATAAATCTTGTTATAGTATGGATTGATATTTAGAAATAAAATGGTATAACCGCCATATCCAAATCATATTCCATCCGATGATCTAATTACATGAGTGTCCATAATCATGATCATCTCAGCTCCACCTACGATACAAATCAGTAATATAGATCTATGATCTATAAATATCCAACATTTTTATTACATGATATTCATGGATTGATGGTGAAAAACATGCGATCGTTCATGCTTGTTTTTATATAACATCACACAATATGGTTATCCCACGAAGTAAGATAACCCTAAAAATATATTGTGCCTGTTAAATAATGTTAAAATAATTTTAAAAAAATATGACATCAAAAATAAAAATTAAACCTATCAACATTAATGATCATGTTTCATAAACTACTTGTATCTTTTATTATTATGATAAAATTATAAAAAATCATATGGAAAAAAGAATATAAAATAAATTTCATTATCAATTATATATTATTGAAAAAATAAATTCACCCAAGATTCATGGATAATGATGGGATATTGGAAATTCATGTCCCCACACACCCAAATTACACATTCATTGGAGGATACACCAATATACAATTATCTTATAATTATATAAGGAAAACAAATCCCCATATCTAATAGTGAATACATTTTTTGGTTAAAGATGAAATATATATCACCAAAGACAAATATATATACTATAATACTAGATTAAATGCTACTATATTATTATTGTACTTTAGGGATTGTAAATCTCAGATTTATTGAAGGGGAAGATATTGTATTAGGTGAGTCATTAAAATTATTAATCCAAAAAGTGTGATAGATGTGTTGCCTCCATTTATGTGAATAAACCACCATTACTTTCCCACATCTATGATTTTTAATTAATTACACATTTCCACTAGTTCCATTGATTATGTTCTCCCATTAGTTATAGTATCAGAATTATCCAACTCTATTTACCATATCCTTCATAATCATGTAATGAGGATGCCTTTGTAATTACCCATATCTTTATATAATGCACTAGATATAATGAGTGAATTTACCATATCCACCAATCTCTTAGTAATATCTGAAATATTTAAACTAATACTTTGTAGTTAAATGAATCATATAAAGGTATATTTCACCAATATTCAATACCATAATCAGTGTGTAAGATGGTGATAATCCATTGTAATCCATCTTTAAAACTAAAATGTTTTCAAATTTTTAATAGATCCATGATTATAACCTATATCAATATATATTCATCCATATATTTATGAATAAGATATAATAAAAGATAAATATACATAATAATTTTTCGTAACAAATGATCCTCTAGTTAATCCCACAGGTCTTCCAATACCCAAATATGAATATAAGACTAATGGAGATATTCCATAATGTAAATATACTATTATAATGTTTTGGAATTTATCATAGGGAATGATATAAAAATGAAATACATAATGTCATAAATGAAATCAAATTATTAATTATGACTTGGGGTGGGAATATAATTAATTATGATATACTAATATAATAGACAATTAATTTTTTAAAATCACATTATATGGTTTATGTGATATTAATATGCCACAAAAATTTAGTATTACATTAAATGGTTATCATTTTAATCTACATCCATATAGGATATCATTATTAATAGTGTTTTAATATAGTATTTATAGTATAATATGTTCCTTTATCAATATGGTTGATGAGATAAAAACCATATTTATCATATTAAATTAACTTATGAATTATATAATGCATGGGTAAATCAATGGATGTATTGTAAATATGTTTAACACACTATAATTATAACTAATAAAATATTAGGGGTTTTATAAATTATTTCAATACCTTATTTCGATACTACCATACTCATAGATCCCACATCATCCATATTTTCCATCCTATGATAGATTCATTTCGTATGTGGAAATGATTCATTACCGAGAGTCATGTGAATCAATATGTCTGGCCCAGAGACCGTAGAGAAATGATATAATTTTGATTCATAATTTTTATATTCTTCATGGGAACTAATTGAATACTATTGAGCAATTATCATTAATTAATGTAACTGTCAGTGGTTTCTAATTTTATATAAAAAACTGTACTGATTTCAATTACGATAGTTCCTTTTTATTTTGTATCTATTATTTCAAAAGTTTTACATAAGTCTTTTATAATACTAGTAAACTCAATAATGACACCATATCATTATAATTTCTCTTAGCCGTGATATCATCATGATAATTTTTGGAATCATATTATCTTTCTATTTGTAAAAGAGATAACATTAATTTTCATTGGTCTTATGCTCTATGGGGCCTTTTGTAAAATATGATATTTGATGATATGATATAGTCATTCCATTTTGAATGGGATATCATAGGTCATAAAATGGTTCATATCCATTACTTATTTTTATCTATATGATATGAAAATAGTATATCATAAGGTAAGGCCTCACTAAACTATGTTTGTATAATAGGTAAATCAATCATGAATATTATATATTGTATATGTTTTGTAGATATATCATGTGAAATGAGTGGCTCAATCATTCAGATGATCCTTATAAAAGACAAATATAACTATTTATTTCCAATCATATAGTATAAAAATTGTTATCCAGGTCTAAGATTGTTTCCATTGGTCACATTATATATAAATAATCATTAATTGTGATTAAAGAGTTTTGTGTACTATAACATTTCAATCATTATTCATGATATACCCGGAACTAAAAAAATTCATTGTTATGAATTTTATATTTCTAATATCAATTATGAATTGAAATTCACTATTTTCTTAAAATATTATATTTTATGGTTATTTTTTTTGAATACATAATTATTTGTTTTATGGATTAATAAATTTATTAATTATAAATAAATTATAAATAGATAATTTAATGTTACTGATAGATTTGTTAAAAAATATCAAAAATATAATTTGTAATATTAAAATTAAATTTAAAATTTATATGTAATGAAATGTAATTTATATATATAATATATAAAATTTAATTATTAGAGTAAATTAAAAGTTTTCAATAAATTTCAAAAATAAGATAAACGTTTCAATGGTATTTTATAAAATTTATAAATTGTTCATAATATTTATGTTGTAGTGTAAAAATTAATATGACATTAATGAAAAATTATTTTTAAAATGCCATTACACATTTTCCCCATTGATATGACGATTGGATCAAATAATATAATGAATTTAATATTTATATTTTATTAAATTTTTATATAATATAATTTATTTATAACTTGGTTGAATTCAATATAATATCATGTCTATAATGTTAATTACGTAGGATGAACATAGGATACCAAATATTTCACATGATAATATATTATCTTTTAAGATTAATATTTTATACATATCATTATAATACATGCCAAAATCATAAATTATTAGTTAATTTAGAAACATGGATAAAAAAACTTGTTCATAAAACAATATACATCATCATCAACTAATTTCATCACATACATTACCCTTTTAATGTGTAACTCACTGAACACCATACTTCATTACATGGGAAAAAAATAATTAATTAAAGTGTGAGATCCCATTTATAGAAATGATAAGAATGTGAGAAATCATTCAATGACCATTACACAATATAACATGAGAATATTAATATGATAGCATGTGAATAAATATATAAAATGATACCAAACAAATAATAGATCATAATAATGGGTTATGGAATAAATTATGGTAGTTTATACGACATAAATTATTGGAGAATGAAATTACATGATCCATGAATATATATAATAACAATATTATCATGTCCTATATGTGGAAGAAATTGTGGTATCCTAATAATCACTGAAATGATATGTTAAAAATCACCTCTAATGAAGTCATTACATAGATGACATAAAATCATTTCATAAAATCCATCCATGTATGTTCCAACATTATATTAATAGAAACATCACCCAATTTACACTTTTTTCATTACCAAATGCATTATTGAGAAATTTAATACCAGTCACCCCAATCACACTATCATTATCAATTAATTTTTATGAAAAAAATAACACATTCATCACATAATCATATCATAATTCATGGAAAATAAATGTGTTTCTTGATCATCACATCATTGTAATCACAAGTCATTCATTGTGGTTTAATTATTCCTTGGAAAGAAAAGTAGTTTATTATAATTCCTACATAGTTATAAGTAATACATTATAAAATATAGATGTTAAAATTTAATCCTATCATTAATAGAGGATAAGAAATATAAAATTATGCTGATATAGATGTAAATTACTTTATAATCAATTAAAATGTTTCATATAAATCATGGAAAGTAATTTTTTTTGATATCATTAAAATTAATTATTCATAGAATATTGAGAAAATGATTTCATTTAAAAATTGTTGCGCTTGTAACGTCTAAAAAATTCTATTTGTTATATATTGATTTTCATGCTCAAAATTACCCTTGTTTGTTTTATAATGATGTTTATTTGTGTATGTTTCATGAATTTATGTATCATAATTATGTGTATCATATTTCTCAGTGTTTAATTTTATAGGATGTGTTTTGGAAACACTGTTCAAACCATACGTTTAGTGAAGGAATGTCTATATAAAAAACCCAATGCTGGATATTAAATGTATAGATCAGAAACCAAATATTAAGAAAACAATATACGTATGTTATAGAATGTCGAAATTAATATCTAGAATCCCGGTTTATACCCTATGTTTGGGAGATTGAATTTACTGATAATCAACCATACGTTTGGAATCAATCTTACTCTGAATGATTATTGTATATATTCTCAGCCATAAATTCCTTTTATCCATTCATTACTCATCGAAAAAATTATGTTTTATTACCCATACATTAATAGGAACCCTATTATATGCATAATAGTCCCTCACAGTATAATGGTACCCTATTCTATGCAGTCTAACCCTATGTTTTTCTATTCAATTTTGGATTTTTTAAAGAAGAAATATAATTTTAGACTCATGAAATGGTCTTGAAAAAAATAATAGGGTGATTGAATGAAATTATTATACTAATTCAAGGGTTCATTATGGTCAATTAAATGAACCATATTCAATTCATAAAATAACTTCTATTTTTAATGGATGTAATGACTCTCTTGATTAGATTTAATATTAATATCCGCATTTTAGTAGGTGGTTTTAAAGGATCTGGAATACCAAATCATGCTATACTCTTTATATTTTATATTATAATTCTTTTTGTAACATAGAAATATAAATATATTCTGGATATTATCTTTTATAGTGCTTCTAGAAAAAATAATTGACTCTATTATTTTTAGAAGCAGCTACAAATTTAATGTTATTCATATTTCATCCACGTACTTTGGTAAGATTACTACAACTTGTTTATTGATTCTATTATTGATGATAATTTGAAATAATTATCTCTTTAGAGTTATGCTTTATTGAGGACAATAATTTATGAAGTAGAATATCCAAAAATGTTAGTTTTTGTTGATAGTTTGGATAACACCATAAACCATCATCAAATGAAAATCTTTTGTTTTATTGGTTTTTCAATATCTCGTACTCAATCATTGTTCAGTGTAAGATTCTAATCCTAATTCATGGATAACAGGTTCCCTGTAAAAGAACTTGAATGCTAATGTTAGTCTTTCAGCAAATGTTTCAACTACCTAAACTCACTTGTGTATTTTATAGTCTTTTGAAAAGAAGATATATCTACTTAAAATCATGAAGCTTGTTGTTATGGATTTGATGGAGTAGAAAAATTTATATTTTTTCCCCAAACCACTATAAAATTATTTTTTTCATTATTTATTTTTATCAACTGTTCATATTTTATACATATAAAATACAGGATATCCCTATAAATCATTGAGAGAAAAAAAATCCCAAAATGGTGTATATTAATAAAAAGAATCATTTTAACCATATCATGTGTATATTTTTATTATTATGGCCTATAAATTTGTTTAAAATGGTAGTTTTTATGATAACAATCTAGAAATATCATAAGAATAATTTCTATAAAAATAAGATGTCAATGGTTGACATGAAAGAAGAATTTCATATGGGTCGTCCACTATATTTTAATGGTTACTAAAATAGAGGATGGAAATCTATTATGATCATCAAATTAATGAATCTCATATTTAGAGTCTATTCAAATATAATCACTACATAGGTAATTCATGAGAAACCAGATAATTGGGATTCTAAAATAGAAGATGAATATGATGTCAACTCAAAAAAATGAATGCATAAATTTTTGGTCTTGTTCGTGATGAATTTCATCATGTATCACAATTTCAAATGGAATATGATCTATGGAAGAAAATTGTTTCCACATATTATGGAATAGATAACATAAGACAAATTAGATATGCAAAAAAATAATGATTGACACTATTATAATTTTTAATGTTGAATGAATCACAAAATTAATGGATAGATAATAGATATTTTCAATTATATTAATACATTAGGAGATCACATCAGTCAATAATATTAAGTGATTAATATACTATGAGTAATACTCTCAAAATGGAATGGAATACCATTATATTTTGGAAAATCATCATTTGGACAAGGATATAACTATAAAGGTAGTAATTTGAACACTGATGATTTATGATGATGAAATTGAAAATGAATGTTGAAGATTATAATATATTAGTAAAATGGGGAAATACTTCTGTCATTGTAAAATCCCAGAATCAAGATTGAAAATGAAAATCTCTTGTCAAAACATAAAAAAATACATATTCCATAGACTATGAAATAAAAATGGATGAGGTATCTAGAATGATTAAAAAATTCTAAAAAAAAAGAAATAAGATTTAGAAAACCCATTAATAATGATTAAAGTGAACTTATAAATGTAAGATTCTTTGAATGAAAAAAAGTTGGTCACATCAGATCTAATTTCCACTAATTTAAAGAAAACAAAATAAGAATAGAAAAGAAACGGTTTTAAAATGTTGATTATGATACCAAAGAAAAAAATATCCATGAATTCTATATGGAGTGTATCTAAATAATCCCATATACCATCAATAACTAAATCAAAAGGAGTCTCAGAATATCATATCCAATATGTTCTTTACAAATAATGAATAATAATATGTAAAAACCTATTAAAATTCACGGTTTGATAGTGATAGTTCCTAAAATGAAAATTTTGTTGCTTAAAATTTAATGTTAGGAGGAAAATATGATTCTTTAACCAATAAAAATTATTTATTAAAAATAGTTCAGAATGTTGTTGTAGTTAAAACATACATTATGATAAAATAATAATTATTTCAAAACATAAATTAATCTAAAAAAAACAATTTTTATCATGAGAAAAAGATAAAAGAATTATCAAATTTAGTAAGAACATATACTGTGTTACGATTATTTAAAAAAAGAGTGATTCATGTACATGAATTCTTGGAAATATTTTTGTAAATAGAGAATATTTTGGAATATGATAAATGGGAGAAAAATCAAAATTAGAAAAAAAAATATTTGTGCCAAATTAAAAAAATTATACCTTCTATTAATGTGGAACAAAAATAATATTTTCTAATATCTTTTGCATAAAAAATAATCAAATATATTTAATATAAAAAAGTATTATTCAGAAAACTATGTCTAAATAAAGTAATTCATATTTTTAAAACATAATGAAAATATAGATTCCCATATAAATGATTGAGAACATTTCAATACGGAAAAAAATATTTGTAAAAAAACTTTTGTTTAAATGATTTTGCATGAAATAGACCACTAAAATAGAAAATAATTATTGTATATGGATTCTGACTGTTCAAGACACAATATTAAAAATTTATATGATTTCAATACACTGTCTCAAATATATCAATGTCTAGTAACTTTTTGTGGAATTGAAACTAGAGATATTGTTATAGTTGGGGATTTTATAGATCCATTGATAGTCTAAATCAACAATGTATTTTATATATAGGGGATAAAGCACAACATAGTTTTTATTTCTAAACAATGAGGGGATGGATTTAATGTTTACATTTCAAAAAAGTCATGTTCTATTTCATAGATGAAATAATTAAATTTAGAGAACCATGAATTGACACTGTTTTAACACTGGACCTGAATTCCTTGTGTAAACAGAAAGTGAATTATTTAACTACTATGATAAATGAGTCATCGATATTACATTGGAGGCATTAAAAATACAATACATATTATTTAATTAAAATAACTAAAAATAATTTGTTTTTGATTTATCTAGTCTTGAATTTGGAAATGATAGATTTTTTTATGTGTACTAAATCATTAAAAAAATATTATTTCAAAATACTAAAAAAATTTCAACATTTCAGCATTCAGAACATATCAATAAGGATCTAGTTGGAATATATAGTATAGAAATATTAGATACAATATTTTATCTATATGTTTTACTTAATTATTATTCTTGGTATACATGGATTTCTTTTATAAAACTCAAAAGCAAGGTACTAACAATTTATGCCTGTTTTTAAAATATTGATAAAAAAATGATTTTAAAAATTTTCCTTGATAAGTGATCTTGGGGGATAACTTTAGAAAACAAAATATAATTATTAATTTCTAAAATTTATGTATTAAAAACACATTATATGCACCAACAACACCTCAAAAAATGGAATTTTTGAATGATGAAATAGAAATATTCATCAAATGGAAATGACTATACTAAATGAATACAATTTTCCTAACTATTTTTGGTAAGAATCTATGAGAAAATGTTTCTATATCATGAATATAATTTTAATAAGACTTATTATTAAGAAGACACCCTATAATATTTTGAATCAAAGAAAACCTAATGTAATGTAATTTATTGAATTTGGATTCAAGGTGTAATCATGAATACTAATGATAACCTTAGTAACATTGATCCAAAAGATAATGATGTAATATTTTTAGTATATTATGTTAAATATAATTCTTATTGAGTGTCTAATTAAAATTCAATGATTTTTTATAATTAATTCTTGTGATGTTTGATGAAAATACCACTTTTATTAAAGACAATGATTATACAGATGAAAATATTGATTTTTTTGATTAATAAATAATCTAATTTCTTGAAAGTGATTTTGAAAATATTATAAATAAAATCCAGTCAAGTTAATAAGAACACAAAACTAAAGAACCTGAATGTGGATTACCACGATATTCAATAACCATATAGAACCATCCCTCTGATACAAATATTTGAAATATATATATTGGAATTAGAACTAGAATAAATGAATGAAATATAGTATAATTTTCTTCCTTTCTATCATAGTTATAACCTAATTCTATTGAGGAATCGTTATAATATGAAATTTATTTTTTATCAATAAAAAAAATTAAACGTAATTATGTTTGAAAATTAGTATAAATACCACAAAATTACTCATTTATTGGAAATAATTGATTCTTAGTAGTAAATAAGATGATCAAAGGATTATATCCAGAAAAATAGAAGATTGGTATCTATAAGTCATAATCATGATGAATGAATAGAATATGATGAAAATTTTACCTAGTTTCTAGATTAAAATACATTATTATACTTTTATATTATTTATAAAATATGAATTTTAAATTATATCATATTAATGATAAATCTAATTTTTTGAATTGTTATTAAATTGAGGATATCTATGTTAAACAACCCCAATGTTTTGAATCCATGATAAAAAATCTATATTTAATCCTACAATGAACTTTATCCATATAAGGAACTTAGATATTTGTACGAATGATTAAGATCATTTTTATTGGAAAATATATTTCTTGTGCGATTTTTAGATGATACTCATTTTTAGAAAACTATATGTTGTATGATTTTATTAGAATATTTTTCATGATGATGTTATCTTTAGTTCAACAAATAAAAGGAATTATTTTTTTTCAAATATATATAAAAAAAATTTGAGAGGATTATTATGGGTGAATTAAATTTCTGTTTAGAATATCATATATATATAAAAATTATGGATATTTTTTTATCAAGGTAATGATGTTATTGATTTATTAAAAAAAAATTAATTGAAACGAGTTAAAATTATATAACTAGTATGTGAACCAATATAAAAATAATTTTAATGAAGTTATAATACCAGTTGATAATTATTTATATAGAGTTTAGTTTGGTAGTTTATTATATAATATAGATTGTAAATCGTATATTGTTTTTTCTATATGTTTGTGTTCTATATTTAAATCCAATCAGAAAGAATACTATCTTACTTCTTTTAAATGAATTTTTAAATATTTTAAAGGAACTATTTTATTATATATTATTAATCTAGAAACATATGATTTTTATTTTATTTCGATCTCAGAAGTTGACTTTCTGGGATGCATATTTGATAGAAAAAGAACCTCAGGAACCAATCACTTTTTAGGAAAATCCTTAGTGTCATGGTTGAGTATGAAACTACATTTAGTTTCCTAATCAACATAAATACCAAAATATATATCTCCTTACAGTTTTAGTGTATAAGTGTTATAAATGAATCAAAATTTAATATTCTTTGTACTAAATTTAAATAGTATCCATATTTTATGTTATAACACTAATGTTATAAATATTTCAAATAACACTATAGTTCATTCTTCGAATAAGAATATTGATATCATGAATAAATTCCCTAGAGATCATTTTCGTAAAAAGGATATATCTTTATAATTTTTAAATCAATAATATCAATTATCAGATATTTTTACTAAACCAATTCCCACTATAAGTTTCTATTTTTTTAATGGGGAGTTAAGGATATTTAATTTTAATGAATAATTATTAATTTATTTTCAATCTCGTTATTTTTATTTTATTAAAAATTATTGGTTGAATTTCATTATATATATTGATATTTTTATTCTTTTCGATATTAATTAGATTTAAAAATAATTTCGTTTTTATTTTTTTCTATTTGAAAATTTAAATATTCGGAGTACATTATAAATCGGCTTGAGAAAACCATGAGGACTCAATCCTTAAAAATCATTCTCTATAATTCATTTTATAGATCAAATCTCTTTCAAATTTACCAAAATCCTATCCTTCAGAACCACAACCCTCGAACCTTTAAAAATGTAAACTTCTTGTATAATTTAAGTTATTGGTCCATGTGATCATGTTTGTCAGCTGAAATTTTGAAATACACGTTAATGAAATGTAATCCTTTATTACTAGATGAAAAAATGAACCTACTGATAAATAATACTATAATATTTGAAGTGCTAGAATTCATTATTGGTTATATAAATACAACATTATTTTTTGATATTGAAGACAATGAGTTTTGTCAAAATGTATCTTTTAGTTTTAGAAATGACGAATATTTAGTTATTTATAAGAATTTTAAAAATGATTTTTTAATATCTTATTTGAAATTTTCTATGGTGTTTTATTTTCCCCATGTGGGGGAATTCAATTTTTATCTAATATATATAAGAGGTGAGAAATTAAAATCAGTATATATATTATGTTTTCTCTCGTTGAAACTAGAAAAAGTAAGAAAATAATGACAACAAATCTTAATGATAATCATAGAGTCTTGATGAATTTGATTCACTCTAGAATAGTTCAATGGGTGTATGGGTTAGATAATGTTATTTATCATGTTATGAATGATATATTTTTGTTTCTAAATAGATTAAATCTTGTGTTTAGTTGATTTATTTTATTTTATTTGAAACACTTCTTCTAGAAGGATATAAATATAGGATATTACCCTTAAAGAATGATTATCTCCCATTTCACTCTCAGGATGGGAAAGGTAACACGCATATATTTTGATTAATGATGTTATCATAGCATTATTTTATATTATGCAACTATCAGGACGCTTTTATTTTTTTGAGTAAATCTAATAATTATATATTACCAGTTGGTATATAAGGAAATAAAGGGAGGATGGATAGTGCTCATGGGGAGGAGATTTTATACCTATTTTTGGTGTTGTGAGACAAAGGCCTGATGAAGAAGAAGTATAATAAATATTTTATGGGGATAGTATTCATTAAATAAGTATAAAATCAATAAATAGTTCTGAGCTGGTGGTTGTTTCCCATATAAGAGAATATAATGTTGCTGATTATGTGTCTTATGTAATTGAGAATGTGGACAAAGTTATTCAAGGGTATGATCAATTAATGTATTTTGTTCCAAATGATGATCATGTTTTCCATGAAAATCATTATTTAGTTATTTATGAATAATTTTATATAGGATCATATACATTGTGAGGGAAAATAGATGTTTCAAAGGAAGAATCTATTTTGGATTTGGTGGAAGTTGGTCAAACCCGGGAAATATCAGATGAGTCTTCTATCTCAATGGAATGATATATAGAATTTTTTTATATTCAATCTACTAAATGAACAGAATTTGAATCTAATAGATTAGTTAGAGACTAAGTTGAATAAATATCAAGATATCATAAGATCAATAGTGCCAGGTGATGAATTTAAGACCCTTCAAACAAAACATGGAGAATTTATGAAAACTCTTGTGTTATTGGGTTAACATGAAGAGTTTATCATAATTTTTAATGGTGAGTTAAAATATTTAAAAAATGACTCTATAAAAAATAATATTTTTATTATATGAAGAAATAGTTAGGAATAGAGATTCAATATACTAGAGAAAGTCCCCAGGATTCATCCTCTTATCAAAAGACTCCTCCAGACTTGAAAAGAATATTTGAAGCTAAAACATCAATGTTAGGTGATTTCAATAATAGACTGCACATTGTTCAATGTGACAATAATCTATTGAATGTAATTTTTGATAATTAGATAAATTTTTTATGTTATCTGACATCTAATGAATCTTGGTTGGGGCCATATAATAATCAAGTTTTATATATTTTTCATACATTAATTCGATATTAAGAAACAGATTTTTTGAGATTGTTAATATGATTTTTTTTTGAAATCATGAATATTTATCTTGATTGAATGAAGGTACTTCAATAGCGGATTATAGTGTTCAACAATAAATTTCAATATCAATTGGTAAATCTTATTGATATTAATGGTGCTATTTAGGCCATTCCTCATCCTTCTCCATATTCTATAAAATAATACTGTAATAAATGAAACCATTATTAATAAATTATATCATTTTTATGATTTCATTATTTTATTATTGGATGTACTGATTATTTTCAAAAAAATCTGATCTCTATTTTAGTTTTAATTATATTAGTTTTGTATCTATGTTTTTTATAAAGATTTATTGTCCAATTATTTTTGAATAATATTTAAATTTTAATACAAAAGTATCTATATTTCAATAATTTCAATAACTAATATATTACAGTTTACTAAAATATTATCTAATGACTGCACCTTTTTATTTAAAACATTATTTTTGATATCACAAAAAGGGGGGAAAAATTTGGAAAACACACAAATTATCAATTTACTAGTATCATTTTCTTTAATAAAAATATTACTACGAAATAAAAACAATTTTGGGAAAATAGATATTTTAAGTAAATGGGTTTAAAAATGTTACATTTTCTTGTAGGTATTTCATGGGGTTTTATCATTAAATGGGGGATTTTTTGGATTTTATTATCTCAACATTACACTGTTTTTTATGTGGATTTTGGATCTCTAAAATACACATGTTTTTTCTAATGATGTTTCATAAAGATTGTTCCAAGAATTTATATATCATAAATATATATATATTATTTGATGGAGTTTAACAGTATGATATGTACTATGGAAACACTATTCAAATCCTACATTTTATAAATGAATATATGGATCAAAAATCCTATGGTGACTATGAAATGCATTGACCAGAAACCATGTGTTACGTGAAGAATAAATGTATATTGTATCATCCAAATGATAATGTATAGATTCAATGTTAATAACATATGTTCTAGATATTTAACATATCGATAATCAAATTTATGTTTGGAATCAATATTATCCAGAAAGATTATCATATTTATTCTCACCCCGACATTCCTTTTATCTATTAGTTACACATCGAAATACATATCATTATGTAACCATACTATGGTAGGAAACCTAGGCTATGAAAAGGAACCATATTTTACCCAAAGGTACCCTATGGAACACATTTGAACACTATGTTAATCTATTCAATAGTGGAGTTTTGAAATCTATATTATAATATGAGATTCGTTCAACTGTCTAGAAAGAATCATAGGATGATTGAAATATATTATTCTACAGATTTGATGATTCATTTAAATCAAATAAAAGAACCATATTCAACAATGAAAATAACTCTTATTAAAAATGGATGTTATGACACTCTTGATTATTTTGATTTTGAATATCTATATTCTATTAGGTGATTTTCATGTATATGGAATACTGAAGAAAGGTATCCTCTATACATATTCCATAGTAATTTTTTTGAAACATATTCATACAATAATATTATTTGGTATATCAATTATAATGATACTACAATGAATGAACGACTCTATTATTTATGTAATATTTTACATTTATAAAATTTTACATATTTCAATTTCATATTTCTGTAAGATTATTTTAATTTATTTCATGAAACTATTATTGAAGATCATTTTAAACTAGGATATCTTCGCAGTAAGTTATTCATGAATTCATTCATTCCTGAATAATAAGATCAATCTATTATCTATTAATGATACAATTAAGAATTATAACCCAAACCGTTATAAATTCAAACTCTTGTATTTCATTGGAGTTACTACTACTCATACTTAGTTAAGGCAAAGTGTTAGCTTCTCAGCCTATGTTGTGGATAATTTATTCCCTATAAATGAATCTGAAGGCTCTGTTTCATATTGTTGTAATGGTTTCAACTTCCTACACTCAATTGTGTAATTTAAGGTCTTCTGATAAGAGGACCATTCTTGGGAAAATAACCTAGCTACTAGAGATCATTTGTGGAGTGGACTATGGGATATTTGTTCCTTAAAAAAATAATATTTATGTTTCCATTCGTTCTATTAATTTTATAATTATAATTAAAATATAATAAACTGTTTCATATCATTATTAATAACAAATAGAATCAAATTCCAGAATCTATGAATATTATTGGAAAGATAGAATTCATCCCCTCTTGTGTATATAATTATTAATCTGACCTATAAAATATAAAATTTAAAAACATAAATTATAATTCAATGTAAAAAAATTATGGTAATATGATAATCATTTCAAATTATGTGCATTAATAGAAAACATTTTTTCACACTATGGTAAAAAGTCCAAAAAATACCCCATTCAAGGAAATGAATGAATATTCAGTTTTAAACAATTTATAAATAGAATATTAGAGTTAAATATTACTATAAAAATTTATTGTATATTCTTAACTCAAAATATTAAAGAGTTTTTAGAATATATGGATATAGAAGAAAATGATTCCCAACCATTAAAAAAAATATAGCCGTTTTTTTAAAAAAATGTTTCTTTAGCATTCCTTTGACTACTAGAAAGAAAAAAAAATTCAAATAAAAACATAAAATAATTTGATTATACTAGTGGATATGAAAATACATTGGATTTAAAAATAGTGAAATCCTAAAATTACCCAAAATAAAATATCAACATAAGAAATGCCAATAAAAAGTGATATCAGAGAATTAACCCATATAATGATTGAAGCATATTAATTATAAGATCCGTGAATTAATATCATAAAATAAAACATTAAATATCATGAATTGTTAAGGATTTGTGACATAACATGAAAAGGGTAATTGTTTAAACATTTCAATCATAACTAGATATATTTTATCAAATATGAGTCAGTGAAACATTGTTGAGATAACAAACCTTCCAAATATTATAATCTCAAAATGATAACATCATAATTTAGAGAAATTTATATGTAATTTTATATAAATGTATTTTTAATAGAAAATAATAATAATAAAAATTCATGTGTAGTATATGTACCGCACATAATGAAACATGTGTTGGATATGATATATATCTCATAAAAATAAGTTTGAGATCATAAAAACATACCTCATGTCTGACTTGCTTCCCAATAAAATTAATATCTAATATAAAAAATATAAATTTATTATAATTATATTCAATAATAATATATACACAATAAATATAATATATGTTCCAATTATATCACTTCAACACCCATTAATTTGTAATTCGTTTTTAAAATCATCTTTCATTGGTCTTAACTATTTCTTTTCTCAGGTATGTAATAGTTTGCATTTTTTTGTACAAGTACTTTAATAATGGTTACAATATCTACATGATATTAATAATTTATTTAGAATAATAGTTTATCATTATATTAAAATTATAACATATCCAATAATTTAGTGATGAAAATTGAAAACATCACTTTATGGAGACGGTAGTCCATACATGAACACAAGTGATGTTTCCATTTCATTGATGAATGAAATTAAAGGAAGGAAAAAAATCACCTATAATGAAATATATTATATATATATATATTTAATGTATCATTATATATTTTATTTTTCATACGTTAGGAAATATATATCTTACCACTTTGTTGATATGGTTTTCCACATGTATGCATAAGAGAAGAATTCATTTCATTTTTTATTGAAAAGGAGATGAATAGGATTATTCAAATTAAATAATGTATTTACATAGTAATTTTTATACTAGAGTTATTTTATATTAATATAGATGACATAATTTATGTATGTAGATGAATAAGTAAAATAAAAATGCTTTGTTTTGATGATTACCTCTTCTTTTAAGAACAACAATTGAATATCTCGTTAAGGAACCCTGGGATGGTATTTTAATAATACAAGGAAATGTAGAACGTATCTAATGTGGATAAGAAGTTGTTTTTTGGGATAAATTTATTTGTATAAATATGGTATTTTTATGAATTTTAATTAATTTTATTAAATTTTATTTAAAGAATGATAAAATTATAGTCATTTAAAGGATATTCACATAGGTGAAAATAAAATAGAAAAAGATTTTTATTCTAATTGAATATTAATTTTAAAAACATTAAATATATATAATTTTTATAATATAAATTCATCTTTCACCACAACAAATCCCTTAAATATTACAATGTATGTCTTGTAAAATAATTTAAATGATTTTCATCTGTTTTCAAAATAAATCTATTAGCTTTGCATAGGATTTTATGATAATTATATCATAAAAAAATAAAACAAATAATTAGTATTTTTATTATCTAATAATATTAATTCTATCATATCATAAATAAACATAACTTCTTTTTATCCGTATTAAAAAAATATTATAGATATTAAAAAAAGAGAGTGAAATTTGGTATTTGTTCTATACTAACAGTAATATTATGATCAGGATTACAGAAAAATGTAACATAGTTGTGATATGAATACATATAATATGATTATGGTAAAAATAATTTCATAAAACTAAAATAATTCTTGTTTTAAAAATATTTTTAGTTCCAAATAATTTTAATTTTATCATTTGTAAATGATTTAATATTACTGAGGGGCATATAGTTGACATGGCCACTTTCCATTATGAAAAAATAAGATTGACTTATTTTAAAAATATAATCTATATATTTATAATTATGTAATATATTATATATATATATATTTAGTTTCAATATACTACATTTAATAAAAACCTAAAAATGCGATGAAAAACTATTTTCCAATAATTACATTTTTATTTATGAAAAAAAAATTTATAAAAAAATCATAACACTGATTAAAACTAATGAAATTACTTTTTTTTAATAAAATGTATTTAGTAACCTTTTGGAGCCTCATAAAAAAATTACCTTTTTATTACTTGAAAAAAATGATTGTTTTCAATAAAACCAATATTTTTCACTCTTCACAAAAAATGATTCTTTTCTAAAACAACAAAAAAGATCACTCTATTATAATTTCCAAATTATGAATTCAAAAAACTGTATCCTTTTTATAAATTAAATTTTCTCAAATTGATGGAAATTAATAATAACATTCACTCTAAAAGAGAAATTTAAATTATTTTTTTATAATTTTTTTTGAATCCAATAAGGACATTCGTAATAATTATTATTTTTAATTTCTAAACAATAATAAATACATTTATACTGACTGAAACCATTACATATATATTTACTAATTTATTCACTCCCATTTACACACACAAATTCAACATCTATTTTATAAATGTAACCTACAATAATAATATTTTCGTGGTGGATCGTAATTGGATTAATCCTCGGTGTTTCAAGTTAAAAAATAATCAATGAATAGTTTTATTATACTCTTAATTTTGAGGGTTCAAAATTACATACATCGATATTTAAAATGTTTCCATTTTTTTTAATTTTGATCATCAAATGATTTATATTTACAAATTCATTTTTATAAATCCCACATCAAACATAGGGATAATATGACATCCCTTTAAAAGAGAAAATTAGAAACATAACATTATTATAAAATAACACATAAATTGGTCCTTATATATAAAATATAATGGAATGGAGTTAAAATATATTTAGGGAGGAGAAAAATTACATCAATGGACTAATATCAAGTACATGAGAAATTTTCTATGTGAATGTAATCTTCCAAAAAAAAATCAATATAAGCTAAATATAAAATCTATTCATTTCTAAGGAATGTAAATGAATATAATTTTTTATTTCATGATATTATTTCTAAATAATATGGATTCTATTATAATCATTATATATTACACATATGATGATGAAATTTTGAGGAGCTATATACTTTTTTAAAATTTAGTAGAACACCCTTGTATTTGGTTTATAAAATGATTCACAATGATATACAACAATTTGGGTGTGTCTCGAGTTGTTTAGGACAATAATGTTGGGGAAAAGAGGTCATTCATCTCTCAGTGAATTTTTTGAACAAGATAAGATATAAACATTCACCATTTCATGGGAGACCCTAAAGCATGGTCACCTTGGATAGCGAAGGCACTCGACCACCATATAGTATTTAAAACCATTTGAGTGGACTTGTTAAACCTTGAAGCCTAGTGTACCTATTAGATTTGGGGACCCATAATAGTTTTACATTGTTTGGCCAACTTTCGGTCCAAAACATGCGACCATAAAAAATTTTAAAAATTAATATTTTTAATTTCATGTTGCAAGGGTTATAAGATAGTTTATCTCCACATTTCAACCATTTTATTTATAAGTGATGATCCTTTTTCCACCAAGGTATCCAAGTTTTAATATCCTTCATTTAATCATTTGTTGTACTATCTTTCTTTGTTAATTAAATATTTAGGTGAATCTAACAATCACATTTCCATTATTTTATAAAAAAGTATTATATTGATTTTATTTTCCTTATGAATCTCTAACATCTTTCTATTCAATCATTTTCAGTGTTTTGGGATTTTAATTATTTTAGTTTGAATCTAGTGGTATAGTTTTGAGATAATTCACCTATAAAAATTTTGTATGTGGTCTATAAGTTATATCTCAAAGACTTAATGTTATTTTTGTGTACGTGGTTGTTATCAGGATGTCGTTTTTGTAATGTCCTGGTCCCTCCTGGCCTATTACTTTGCCAATGTGAGGCTCCACCAAAACGGTGGCACCATGATGGTGGCACCGTGAGGGTGACACCGTGACGGTGGCACCGTGACGGTAACACCGGTCACAGTGGCATCGTGACGATGGCACCATGGGGGTGACACCGTGAGGGTGACTCCGTGAGGGTGACACCGTGAGGGTGGCACTGTGAGGGTGACACTGTGATGGTGGCACTGTGTCCCCTCACTGAGCCTTTCATTTTTTTCCATTACCTGACTTTTCCTCTCCTGCAACGTAAGTTTTGACGTAAATTAATTCATTGACTCCTTTTAAAACCATTTAAAGCCCATAATTAATTCCTAAAAAATCCCGAGAGTCCTCCGTGTGTAACTGCTCAACCGCGTGGTCAACCCATGACCCCCGCTCCATACGCGGTTTGGCGTTCTCATCTCAACGGACCGCGACTCTTATAAACTAAGGGTTAGCCGTGGTTTCTTTTTTACCTCAATCACGGCTTTTCACAAATAGCTTCTGGTGCATCGGGTGAGCCGCATCGTTATCAGTGAAGTTCCTCCCCCGGCCTAAGCGTCGATCGTTGATCAGCAAGTAGGGAATTTCTCCTTCACCTCTCTCTTTTGTGTATCTTGCGGGGTGGGCGTCCTTTTGATTATATAGAATTGGATAAACCAGACCTAATTAAAGATAATGAATGAATCTGGTAATGAATGAAGGGGGGCTGTGATCGTTGATGTTGTTATATTATGACCATCTTTCTGAGCTGTTCTAGCTTGCGCCCACTGAAAATCGAGGCCATTGGTGGTCGTTGTCTGTGCATTAATGAACAGTGTTTTAAATGACTTGTTTTGTTATTGTAAACTTCTATTTTGAAAAGTAAAGTGCTTAATCACGTATACCCGACTGAATAAATTGAATGCACCAGGATCAATTCCATCTGTGATAACCATGTTCAAAATACGAAATTGAAATCATGGATTGTGTAAAATCATTTAAATCTCAAAATACAGGCATGCCCCTGCTTAGTGTTGGTGGAAGTGGTTTGGTTGTTTTCTTCCACGGGCCGATTACTGGAGATGTGTGAGGGGATGAGATCCCCTGTTTTTATACTCTCGATGGTTGTTGAATCAGGGATGGGATCCCCTGTTGTTATGGATTTGGTGGTTATGTGTTTTGACACCCGGTGGTTACTTGTTTATATCACGAATTGGGGTGGGATCCTCTGTTGATGAAAAACCTTTTGGGGAGGGGACACATGGCATTGTCTCGGGGTTGTCTTTGGTTCTAGTACTTTGCAGGATCTCACTTTTTCCTTGTTGTTGTAACATTACAAGATATCCAAGTGTGAATGTTTAAATTGACGTTTGGCTGGTTTCTTTTACTTGGTTATGTTTATGGTGTTAGTTTCCCAGTAGTGCATAAAATTAATTGAACATTATCACTGAACATGAAAACAAGAATGGGAAAAATGGGTTTTGTTGGAGAGAGTTGTGACTCAGACTTGAGTGTTGCTGTGATCTGTATGTTGCATAAAGAAAAACCGAGATTTGGGTGAGTTCTTGTTACTTATATATATACTTGTAGCTTTGTGTTTCTTATTCGCGCCCCACCCATGTTGAGCACATTGTGCAAAACACCCCTATTTCATGGGGGAGGGTGTTTTTCCCAACACTATTCTTATTGGATGGTTAATAGCTCCTTTTCTGCTACCCTTCCCGGATATCCCAAGTATCTTCGGGCAGGTTGTGTTGCCCTGAGGTCTATTATTAGCCCAAGAACCTTCGGGAGGGGTACTGTGGTGGTTGGCCAGGTGTGTGCGGTAGGCGGTTTCACATGTGTCTTCGGGATGAGGCCAAGGTATCATTAGGCGTGGTGGTGGTTGTTCTGACCTAGGAGTTTGCAGGCGTGGTTACATGTGATAGTTGTGGCCCAGGTGTTTGCGGGCGGGATTCGGAAGTGGGACTGCGTGCAGTTGTGGCCCAGGTGTGTGCGGGCAGGTGTGGGAGTGGGACTGCGGTGAGAATGGCGGTATTGGTCTGATGCGTAGGATGTCTAAATAACCACTAGGAAAGTGGTGTGGGGTACCCAAACATCGATTTTCTCTTATTATATATATTAATTGACTTGTTTTATTTGGGGAGTGTTCCTTGGTGAGGCATGGGTGGATAGTTTACCTTGAAAGGTGTTTTGTTTACTCCCTTTTCTCACGGGAGTTTAGTATGTTCCCCCACTTGTGCACTAGAGTCTTTGGTTTTCCTTACTAAGTGTACTTGTATGATCACCCTACGTATATAAAACTGATTTCAGGTTTCCAGGAAGACTTCAGGGATTGCGTGAGACCATACTAGCTCGGACCTTTGGGGAAGTTGTAGTTGCTATTTTTCCTTCTTTGGTACTTTCCTTTTTAGTCACCTTTTGTACTTTGTGGCTTTTACATTTGAAACATGCATGTGGGAATGCATTACTTTTGGCTTTACCTTTCTTTGAATTTGGAGTTGTTGGGTTCCATCATCTTATCTCCCGAACTTTTAAAACAGAAAAAGGGTAATGCCTTCCATTTAGTGTTTGTTTCTATACCCTTGTTGCTAGTCGCAACTCCGGGACCTGTTGAAGGCGGGTTTTGGGGGTCATTATCTCTCCTTCAACATAAAAAAGGAAGGGTCTACCAGTCCTCTGACCCTTCCCACCTTTTTGGTGAAGGTGGGTCGTGACAGAATGGTATCATAGGCTGATGGTTGAGAGATAGGATGGAGTATGGAGTTAGGAACAGTGAAGATTGCATGGGATGGTAAGGCAACAGTGTTGGGTGACCTTGGTGCATAAATTAGGCCAGGGAAGACCGACTAGGACACGGGATTTTAGGGCCCCCCATGATCTAATGCAAGGACTCTGGACCTACCGAACAACCAAGTGATACCATGTTGATTGCAGGGTAGAGACCCTAGGAAAGGTACATGCATCATAATGACTTGTGTTCTCGTTTTTTTGGGATGTCTTGGGAATTAAGAATAAATTAAAATTTTATGAAGTTTTAAGAACGATATACTGCACTACATGGGTTTAGGCATTCCTTGTTTTCCTTACAACTATGGTACCTAGATGGAGACCACGTGTGGTACAGGCGATCGAGGCCCCGGAGACTACTTTGGCTGATCGGCAGAGAGCTGATCGAGAGGAAGAGGATGACTAGTGGCAGAAGACTCTTCAGGCCTTCCTGCGATAGACCCTCAAGAAGTATGAGGGAAGCACCTCTGACATAAAGACTGAAGGTTGGCTAGAGGAGCTAGTGATAGCCTTCAGCCTAATTCGGGCCCCGACCGAGTACTAGGTTCCTCTGGCCATCAGCCAGATTCGGGGAGCGGCACGTCAGTGGTGGACACTTTACCTGGGAGAGAGGAGACAGGCTGAGGTGGCATGGGCAGATTTCGAGAGGGAGTTCTGGGTGGAATTCCTCTCCTCGATGATGAAGGCAGAAAAGATACAGGATCTACTCTCCCTCCATCATCATAGTATGTTCGTGAGGGAGCTATGGATCAAGTTCAAGGACCTCCTACGTTTTTCTCCTGGCCTCTTCCCGATGAGGAGTCTCGGGAATGAAGTTTGGAGGAGGCGCTCCGACCCTCCCTCCAGTATGTTGATACCCCCTTTACATTACCGATGTACTTGGAGGTACAGAAGAAGGCCAAAGTGGTGGAGAGAATGCATGCTCTAGGAGGTCTTTCACGAGAGGGGATCCAGCTGGGACCATCGAAGGGGAATCCTGTCAGCACTAGACTCCAGCATCAGGACCCTCAAGGTTCCAATCAGTAGGGAGCATACCACAGTAGTTTCAGTTTCGATCCCCCGGTCCTCACCCTTTTCCTTCAGGCTCGGGACGACGGTGATTTGTCTGTGGGAGCCCTGGACATCTCCGGAGTTAGTGCCCGGACTGGGTGCAGTACGGAGGTGGCGGACAGCCCCAGCACCCGCCCCAGCAGCAGCTTCCAACTTGACCTTTCCAGCAACAGCAACAGGGATAGCGAGCTCCCGCTCCTCCGAGGACTGACGTGGGAGGAGGGAGCCAACCTCAGGGCACTCCTCAGGGACCTCATCCAGGGCGTGGTCGGGGAGGTGGCCGACAGACGAGGGGCAGAGGAGCCGTATGTGGACAGTTGCATGCCATAGAGGTAGCAGTTCCAGTAGGGCCAGAGGTTGTTCGATGTATGATCAGTTTGTTTAGAACTCTTACTTATGACTTGTTCGATGCCTGACCTTCACCCTCCTTTGTTGCACCCAGTCTATACCGTTCCATGGGTCTAGATGCTGAGAGACTTCTAGTTCCCCTGGTGTTTACCACACCAGTCGGAGGTCAGATTGACTTGTTGTTTGTTTGTTGAGGATGCAGACTGATGATAGGGCCACATCAGTCGGTTATGGATCTTCTCCTGCTACAGATACATCCATACGATTTCATCCTAGGAATCGACTGGCTATTTTCTATGTGTTCCATCATCGACAGTTTCCAAAGAAGGGTTTTGTTCTTGTACATGGGCGGCCGGCGTGTTACCTTCACCGGAGAACGGAGCAGTCAGAAGGGCGGAAGGCAAGAGGAACCCCTCCTCTCCTTGTTGGCCGAGCTGTCAGTAGAGTCAGTAGATGTCGATGTGGTGGGGGTTCTAGAGGTTGTCTATGAGTTTATGGACATCTTTCTTGAGGATGTGATGACTCTACTTCCTCGACGTGATATCGTGTTGGGGATAGACCTGCAGCCCGACGCTCATCCAATCTCGATGGCTCCTTACCGGATGACACCTTCAGAGATATGGGAGTTGATGATCTAGATTGACGATCTGATGAAGAGGGGTTATGTTCGCCCAAGTGTATCACTGTGGGGTTCTCTAGACTTGTTTGAAAATAAGGAAGATGGTGGTGTCAGGTTGTGCATAGACTACAGGAGGCGGAATCAGGTGACGATCAAGAATCACTACCCTCTTCCAAGGATAGACGATCTTTTCGACCAGCTGAAAGGGGAAGGATGGTTCTCAAAGATTGACCTACGGTTTATATACCACCAGATGAGAGTGAAGGATGGAACATCCCGTAGACGGCTTTCAGGTGTAGATATGGACACTTCGAGTTCGTAGTCATGCCCTTCGGTGTTACGAACGCCCCGTCTGTGATCATGGGGATTATGAACTCCATCTTCCAGGAGTACCTAGATCGGTTCGTAGTTGTGTTCATCGACGACATCCCGGTCTACTCAAGATCAGAGGAGGACCATGCAGAGCACCTGAGGATGGTTCTGGAGGTCCTCCGACATTATCAGATCTATGGGAAGTTGTCAAAATTCAAGTTCGGGACACGAGAAGTGCACTTCCTCGGGCACGTGGTGTCCGAGCAGGGGGTAGTGGAGGACCCATCAAAATTTTAGGCGATTGTTTCTTGAGAAGCACCCAAGAATGTGGCAGAGGTCTATATTTTCCTTCGGCTGGCAGGTTACTGTCGGATGTTCGTACCCAAATTCTCCTGAGTAGCAGCCCCTTTGACAGCCCTTACCAAGAAAGACCAGGTTTTCGGGTGGAGTGAGCAGTGCGGGTCAGTCTTCATCTATATGAAAGAGAAGTTGGTAAGTGCCCCATTACTGAGATTATAAGAAGAATGGGCGGATTATGAGGTGTTCTGCGATGCTTTAGGACAGGGCCTAGGATGTGTGTTGATGCAGCAACAAGGGGTGATCTCTTATGGGTCCCGGAAACTACGCCCTCATTAGCATAATTATGCCACCCATGACCAAGAGCATGCAGTGGTCGTTTTTTAACTAATGTTATGGCGGTACTACCTCATCGAAGAATTCTTTGTGGTCTTCACATATCATAAAATATTGAGGTATATCTTCTCCGAGAGGGACCTAAACCTGCAATAATGGAGGTGGGTGGAGTTACTCCAAGATTATGACTTCGAGATCTCTTATACTGAGGGAAAGGGAAATGTAGTTGCCTAATGCTTGAGCAGGAGGATGCTGAAGGATGCGGTACGAGAGTTGGCAGACGCCTGGAAGGCGATGGAGGAGTTGGGTGCTTTACACCTGTATGCGAGGATGGATAGTAGTAGAGGATGCCTATATCAGAAGATAGTGAAGTCATATCTGTTTTAGTAAGTGGAGGAGTCTCATTGGGGAGACCCGGAGTGTGAAGTGATGCGTGGCCGAGTTGACCAGGGAAATGCTCCAGAATGATGGGCAGAGGATGGTCAGAACCGAATGCTTTTCTAGGGAAGGCTGTTTGTTCCGGAGGCGGTGCGCGACAAGGTTCTCAGTGAGTTCCACAACTCACCCCTGGCGGTACACCTAGGAGTTTCCAAGATGTACCAGGGACTGAAGAGGCAGTTTTTGTGGCCTGGAGTTAAGAGAGCGGTGGCAGAGTTTGTGGCCAAAGTGCTTAGTGTGTCAGCAAGTGAAGGCTGAACACCGAGTTCCAGAAATCCTGCTGTAACCTCTAGATGTCCTCGAGTGGAAGTGGGATGACATCTTGATGGATTTCGTCACGGGACTACCCATGGTCCAAGGGGGATGTGACGCCATCTGGGTGGTAGTGGATAGATTGAGGAAATCAGCTCCCTTTCTGGTGATCAGGGAGTCGAGTGCCGTGGATGCTTTGGCATGAACGTACGTGGATGAGGTGATGCGATTGCATGGTGTTCTGAGGTCTATAATCTCATATTGGGATGCACGGTTTACCTCGCGAGTCTGGAGAGGATTGCAGCATGCCTTTGGCACACAGTTACGTCTTAGCACTGCTTTCCATCCCCAGATAGATGGACAAACAGAGCGCACCATCCAGACCTTGGAGGATATGCTGCGAGCATGTGTTCCGGAGTCAGTAGGATCAAGGGTGCGACTCTTTCCCCTAGTAGAGTTAACCTATAATAATATATATCACTCTACCATCGGTATGGACCCATTTCAAGCCTTGTAAGGGAGGCCATGTCGTTCACCTATGTGTTGGGTCGAAGTGGGAGAGGCAGACATCCTTGGCCCAGAGGTGGTGCAGAGTACGACATAGAAGGTTCAGCTCATACATGAAATGATGAAGACGGACCAGGAATGCCAGAAGTTGTATGCCGATACCAGGAGGAGGCCCTTAGAGTGTGAGGTTGGAGACTACGTGTTCTTGAAGGTCTCCCCTCGGCGTGGGAAGCGGAGGTTCGATAAGGGGAGTAAGGTTTCTCTCAGGTTCATCGGACCCTTCGAAGTGTTCCGGAAGGTCTGCGAGGTGGCTTATTAGCTAGCGTTACCACCGCCGCTACTGAGGAAACATGATGTCTTACATGCGTCCTAGCTCCGTCTGTATCTGCTCGATGATTCAAACGTCCTTGATTGGGGTGAGCTGGACATCGAGGACGACGTGACTTTTGTGCAGAGACCGGTGATGATCAAGGATCGCAAGGAGAAGGTGCATCGTGGGTGAACCATTCCCTTGGTTCATGTGTTGTGGAGACATGGTGGGCTTGAGGAGAGTACGTGGGAGAGGGAAGCACAGATGTGTACCCAACACAAAGAGTTGTTTTGAGTTTTTTCCTTGTTTTACCTGTTGGGGTAGAACATTTTGTCTTTTGGCTATGAAATGTACTTGTTTTCATTTATTTTATTGTGTGTGAAAAGCCCGGGATATGGGAGAGGAGAGAACCTGACCCCTAATCAAGACGCATTAATGTGGATGAGATTAAACTCGTGCGGGCAAGTCAGTTCTGCCCAAAGTGGATAATATCTTGACATGGGGGATGAGACTCCCCAACCCACATGCCTGGGATGTTTGGCATTGTATGTTGCTTTGTTCTTGACAAGGAAGTGTTTTTAGTTAGCATGGGTTCACTTCTAAGAGGTATCTTTCGAGGTGGTTTTTCGGACCCTCTATTTCCTTCTTGGGTTGTTTGATTCTAGAGGGTGAGAATCGTTTAAGAGGTATCTAATGTAATGTCCCGGACCCTCTTGGCCCATTACATTTCCAAAGTGAGGCTCCACCAAAAGGGTGGCACCGTGAGGGTGACACCGTGACGGTGGAACTGTGAAGGTGGCACAGTGACGGTAACACTGGTCACAATGGCACCGTGATGCTGGAACCGTGAGGGTGACACCGTGAGGGTGACACCATGAGGGTGGCAACGTGGGGGTGACACTATGTCGGTGGCACCATGTCCCTTCACCGAGCCTTTCGTTCTTTTTCCAGTACGTGACTTTTCCACTCCCGCAACGTAAGTTTTGACATATATTAATTCTTTGACTTTTTTTAAAACCATTTAAAGCACATAATTAATTCCTAAAAAAATCCCAAGAGACCTCCATGTTTAACTGGTCAACTGAGTGGTCAACCCATGACCCCCTCTCCTTACGTGGTTTGGCCTTCTCATCTCAACCATCCACGACTCTTATAAACTAAGGGTTAGCTGTGGTTTCTTTTTTTCCTCAATTACGGATTTTCAAAAATAGCTTCTGGTGCATCGAGCGAGCCACATCGTTATCCGTGATGTTCCGCCTATGGCCTAAGTGTCGATCATCGATCAGCAAGTTGGGAATTTCTCCTTCGCCTCTCTCTTTTGTGTATCATGCGGGGTGGGCGTCCTTTTGATTCTATAGAATTGGATAAACCAGACCTAATTAATGATAATGAACGAATCCTGTAAAGAATGAAGGGAGGTGTGATCATTGATGTTGTTATATTATGACCATATTTCTGAGCTGTGCTGGCTTGCGCCTACTGAAAATCAAGGTCGTTGGTGGTCGTTGTCTGTGCATTAATGAACAGTGTTTTAAATGACTTGTTTTGTAATTATAAACTCCTGCTGTGAAAAGAAAATTGGTTAATCACGTATACCCGATTGAATAAATTGAAAGCACCAGGACCAATCCCTTCTGTGCTAACCCCGGTCAAAATACAGAATTGAAATCATATAGCATGTTAAATCTTTTAAATCTAAAAATACTGGCATGACCCTGCTTAGTTTTGGTGGGAGTGGTTCGGTTGTTTTCTTTCACAGGCCGATTGTTGGAGATGTGGGAGGGGATGAGATCCCCTATTTTTATACTCTCGATGGTTGTGGAATCGGGGATGGGATCCCCTGTTGTTATGGATTCTGTGGTTATGAGTTTTATGACCCGGTGGTTACTTGTTTATATCACGAATTGGGGTGGGATCCTCTGTTGATGAAAAACCATTTGGGGAGGGGAAACGGGGCAGTGTCTCGGGGTTGTCTTTGGTTCTAGTACTTTGGGGGATGCCACTTTTTCCTTGTTTTTGTAACATTACAAGGGATCCGAGTGTGAATGTTTAAATTGGTGGTTGGCTGGTTTCTATTCCTTGTTTATGCTTATGGTGTTAGTTTCCCAGTAGTGCATAAACTTAATTGAACAATATCACTGAACATGAAAACAATAATGGGACAAATGAGTTTTGTTGGCGAGAGTTGTGACTCAGACATGAGTGCTGTTGTGATCTGTAGGTTGTCTGAAAAAAAAACCTAGCTTTGGGTGAGTGCTTGTTACCTATATATATTTTTATCTTTGTGTTTCTTATTCGTGCCCCACCCAAGTTGAGCACTTAGTGCCGAACACCTCCATTTCATGGGGGAGAGTGTTTTTTTCCAACACTATTCTTAGTGGTTGGTTATTAGATCCTTTTCTGGTCCCTATCCCGAATAGCCCAAGTATCTTTGGGTAGGCTGTGATGGCCTGAGGTCCATTGTTACCCCAAGAACATTCGGGCGGGGTAGTGTGGTGGTTGGCCAGGTGTGTGCAGCGGGCGGTTTCCCAAGTGTCCTTGGGATGAGGCCTAGGTGTATTCGGGCGTGGTGGGGGTTGTTCTGGCATAGGTGTTTGTAGGCATGGTTACATGTGATAGTTGGGGCACAGGTGTTTGCGTGTAGGATTCGGCAGTGGGACAGTGTGCTGCTGTGGACTAGGTGTGTCCGGGCAGGTGTGGCAGTGGAACTACGGTGAGAAAGGAAGTATTGGTCAGATGCGTAGGATGTCTCAATAACTAGTGGGAAAGTGGTGTGTGGTAACCAAACATCGATGTTCTCTTATTATATATATTACTTGACTTGCGTTATTTGGGGAGTGTGCCTTGGGGAGGATTGGGTGGATAGTTTACATTGAAAGGGGTTTGGTTTAATCCTTTTTCTCACGGGACTTTAGTACGTTCCCCCACTTGTGCACGAGAGTCTTTGGTTTTCCCTAATGAGTGTGCTTGTATGCTCACCCTATATATATAAAATTGCTTTCAGGTTTCCAGGAGGACTTCGGGGATCGCGCGTGACGATACTAGATCGGACCTTTGGGGTAGCTGCACTTGTTTTTTTTCCTTCTTTTGTAATTACCTTGGTAGTCACCTTTTGTACTTTGTGGATTTTATTTTTGAAACATGCATGTGGGAATGGTTTACTTTTGGTTGTACCTATCGTTTAGATTGGATTTGTTGGGTTCCATCATCTTATATCCCGATCTTGAAAAATAGAAAAAGGGTAATTCCTTCCATTTAGTGTGTGATTCTATACCCTTGGTGCTAGTCGCCACTCTAGGACATATTGAAGTTGGGTTTCAGGGGTCATTATCTCTCTTTCGACATAAAGAAGGAAGGGCCTGGCAGTCTATTGACCCTTCCATCCTTTTTAGTGAAGGCGGGTCGTGACAATTTTAATGTTAATTACCTTTAAATGGTATGAAAGTGTAAATTTGGTATCTAAATTTCATTATTGACCCCTCACGATCACCGTGGGATATACTGGGTATGAATGGACAAGGCCTATGGACACCCATGGGGTGGGAAACTCCATTGAACATGGAAAATAAGGCATTGAAAGATGAGATTAAGGAGTTATGAATGTTATTACGATGATAACATAACATGATGGGGTTATTTTCTATACATGAATGAGATAAATGTATTATGGAATAACTATTGATGAGTGGGGTAAATGGTTAATATGAACTTCACTCATCATTAAATGTATTGGAATGGGTAATAAATGATTATAATGTGATGAAATGGTAAATTGGGAATTTCATGAGAGTTGAGAACATAATGAATGTTATAAACCCCTAAAATTAGAAAAAATGGAAATGGTGCACCCATGTTGTTGTTATAGATTAAAATTTTAATGATTATGAGACTTGAACATGTGAGTTAATCGTTAATGGTTTAATGGATTGATTCTCCACACCCATGGGTATGTAATATTGATGATCTGACCACCCATATGTAAAGTAGTAGTTTAGGGAAGTATCTCATTTTAATAAATATATAGTTATTTATAGGGAATTCCCTTTTGTGGTTGACATGGTTTGACAGAGAATTATATGTCTTGACTGGATTCCATGACTGATGGTTTGAGTTTTCCATCATGTTAATTGTCGACACATGGTTTAGATGATTGGCGTAAGTTGTCATCCTTTTTAGTGATGTATAGATATCATTTAATGTTACAATTTTAACATGTTTTGGGACTATCAATTGTATTTTTTATATTATATGTGTTTTGGTAAAATTTATTGTTTTTTTTGGGGTTTTGGCATTGTATGGATGGTGCATGTTTTTCCCAAATCGTGTTACATGTCACAAAAATCTACAAAATACATAAAAGAATAGGACTGAATGGTTTGAACATCAATTTGAAAATTTTCCACTCTTAGTAGTAACCATGAAACACCAAGGAAAAGGCACATAGTTTGTTACATTTATTGGGAAAACCATGCCCCCAAGAACAAAACCATGCAAGTAGAATTTTAAATAACCAAATATTAGATTAATAATTCCAAAAACTATGGAATTCACCCAAAGCCATACCAAATTAATACTAAATGTATTTATCATGGTATGGGATGTACATGGATTGATTATATTGAATTTAATCTTATAATATTAATTAATCTATGCCCAAATTGATTATTTTAATTTCTCATGTTAAGAGATTCTCATCCTATATTGTTTTGGTTCCATGCCTTCACATTTTCAAGATTCAAAGGGTGTGGTTTTCCATTGTTTTAAATTAATATATATCTATTTTTTGATATATATAATCCACTGAATCATTGTTATAGTTAACTGATCAATATCTCGTTCTTCGCCATGTTCTTGATCTATTTTCAACAATTGGGGAATTTTGTTGGTCAACGTTTTTCTCCAATGATGAGGTAGGTGGTGTAAATTGAAATATTAATAATATTGATTTAATTACATGTATAAAATTTTTATATTATAAATTTCTATAATTATTGAATTTCATTGATTAATAAATTTTTTAAATTTGAATTACATGTGATAATGATTTGGGTTAATCTAATGCAATTTGAATTGGTTGAATTTTGATAAATTAATTGGTTAATAAATTAATGGAAAGTTATGACTATGGAATTTATATGAAATTGGAAATGTTCAAATGGTCTATTATTATGATATAAATTAATTTAAAATGGGGATTATGATATTTTTGACTTGATCATAATGTCTTAATGGGTTATATTAATTGAAAATTAAAAAATGGTTTAATGGTGAATTTCTAATATCATTTAATTTGATTAAAGTTTGGAAGGATAATTTTTTGTGAAAAAATTTAATGGAATTTCATTATGTGTAATTTTGGAAAATAATATAATGCTGATTAACCTAAATAAATGTGATAAATGTGGGATATATGTGCAATTGATATATGATTTTGGCAAACAGACTTCTTCTTCAAAACCCCACTTGTTTGATTGATTGATAAACATGTGTGGGGCATGGGCTTCAAGTTAAAAATAACATAATGATAAACTGATATATATTTATGGGACATATAATACTAATTCGAATTCCCATTTTTATAATAGAGTTGGGGGACAATAACTGATGCTTCAAATACACACGTGGTTCTCTACATGGCATTCTTGGCACAAAATGATGTCATTGGACTATGATTCCAATACTCCAGAATATGAATTGAAATGAAATGATAACCGATCAATATATTATTAATATATGTGATATCAATTGTCTATATTTCAGACTTAGTCATGCACTCAAGAAATCATTTATGATTCACGTTTCCTCAAGAACCTCAGGGTTTATGTGGTTAAAATAAATAATAATTGAAAGTATTTAAACTATCATATTAATATCATGTATTTTATTCATTATACTATGTGAATAATAAATTATTGACTATATGTTGTTTTATAGGGCATTTTTAGTGGCCTAATGAGTTGTACTCATACGCTATAAGGGCTTCCAGATTGGTATCTAAATATAATTCATGTTTCTAGGACTAGATATGGTTAAGATCCCAATGTTTGATAGATGATTTGTGAGGGAGCATGGATGAGGGAACAAGACGTATTTCAGGAACCACTTTGTATATTATAATTTTTTTTTTAATATTGACCCTTAATAAATATATATCATGACATATATACTGTTTATTTTTGGATATTGTGTTTATATTATGGTTATTATGTGATATTAGATTTGTTTGGTTATTGGTTATGTAAATTTTTTATTATTAATTATTCTATTATTGAGATTTTTTTATAAATTATGTATAATATCTTCATGATTGAAATATGAACCTCGATGATAGTCGACAGACTCTGGTATATATGGTGGCCCACATGACTTCATGTGACAGATCGTCCTGAGGAACCATTTTATAGAACCAGTGTTGGGACTTTACAATGTTATATAAGATATTAGTTTTATTTTGGTTTATTTTTACTTACATTACTGGAAGGTTATACATAATAATACTATGAGTTGGTATATGGTTAATAGCCCATTCATGGAAGTATCTAACTGATGGAAAAATGTAAAATCCATGAACCCAGGGGGGGCGTTTGTTACTATTGTTCTTTTTATGGTGGTATGTTATTTAACATCGAGTGATGCACAAACTGTGTGATGTGATTATTGTTTATGATTTTTATTAGAATCATTTCATGTATAGGCATGTAATGGGAGTTTAGTATGTAGTCATCATTCTATGAACTCATTAATTATTGTGACATGAATCATTTTTAGGAACCCATATGAAAATATGTTTTGGGTAAATTGTGGAAATTGGTTTGTTTTTCCATGCATATGAAATTGAAATGAAAAATATACTAATATTAATTCATTGTTGAAAAATCATAAAACATGTGAATAATTGTGTTTCTAATTAGAATCATTAAAAATGAACATTAGTTATCCTTTTTAATCTTCACATATATGTATGATGATTAATGAGTAATGTTTGAACCTCCATTTTGACTATGTGGAATGTTTTGAGGGTTGAAATGGTATGGATTCATGTGAATATATAATATGTAAATGTATTTGTCTTTTTCATGTTACCTAAGACATGTTATTTGATTTGTAGAAACACTCATCAATGATGATTCTTATTAATTAGATGCCATTAGGACATGGATGTGAATACGTCTCTTGCACTAGAACCAATGTCACCCATAGTGTTAGGGTGGTATGCCTAAGATAAATTCCATGAGAACATTGGTCACTTCATGAAATATATTTATATAGAACTAGGGTGGGATTCCCAGAGTATCTCTAACATGGAATGATATTTTTAGTTACAATACCCTCCAATGTTTAACAGAGATTGTTGACCTAAATTGGTTGTGTTGTAAACTGAGTCCATCTATATGTTATTTACCACATGGATAACTCTAAAGTGAAGATATTCAAATTGGATACCAATATTTTACATGGTCATTTGATGTTTTTGTGGAAAATATAGACAAATAATGGGAAACTGCATAATATGGAGTGAAATGAATTAATGGAGATGTTATTGGAACACTTTAACCCTAAGATACTCATTCCTGAGTGGGAAGTATAATTTATGAGGTTAAAATTTTGTAGTATGTTAGTTGTAGACTAAGATGATAGCTTTATGTTGTTATTTTATGGTTTTTATATGAAGGAATGAGCGGCGGTGACTACAACAAGGAAATTTCTAGATGGGTATACATGGGAGATTAATTCCTATGATAATGTCTTCAAGATGATAAAGATCTATTGAAGCGGTGAATTATTCTATAATTTATAATGGGAAACTATAGAAGGATTTCTATGTAGGACATTTGGTTTCTATTGGATAAATAGATAATGATGTTTCATTATGATATTTTTTACTATATAAGTAGAAAGTAGATTGACCAGGGGGGATGACTAGTTACACAAGACATTACACGAGTTACATGTCACCAGTGCGATAGGTTAGGAATCATTCACAGAAACTTCCCCAACAATTTTTATAGTCCCAATATTTTATATGGATGGTATGTCTACAAATTATCTATAGGGGTCTGTGGAATATTTTTGAAGATGATGAACATAGAATGAACCATATTTCTGGAAGGGTGAATTCTACATGTTACCAGTCTGTCAGTTATTGTTCTAATGGAAATGGTTTTTGAGGTGTTATAAATGGTACTTCTGGGAAAGAGTACATGTATCACTATAGTGGTGAAGGTACGAGGACTCATACCACCTAACAAGGAAGAGGGGTTAGAAAGTATCATGTAGTTAATTCTACACTGATAAATAGTGAGGTCAGACTGTGAATAGTTAGTGGTACAATTCTAGTAGAATCATTGATAGATAGTGAAATATTGGATATGATTTATTTTTTTTATTTTTTATATGACCAACATGTTAATTTTTTTCCTAATGTTTTATTTTATGAGCGTGGTTCTTTAGATAGATACACTCTTATGAATTTAGTTGAGATAAATTCATTTCTGCAAAGGGTGTTCTATCTCAATTGGGAAGTATCATTTCATTTGGGATCTTTACATCCATGACATGTTTGTTTTGAAATAATATTATGTGTGTACATGTTAATAGTACACAAATCCAATATTTGTTTCTACCAAATAATATTTACTTGTACAACTCTTAATGAAAACAATTATATATATCATGGATATTGGGATATAAGGGTTGGACATGCGGGTCGAGTTCATATGAAACAGGGGGATCTCACCACCCAGGTATCTAGTTCTTTTATAGATGACATTGGGGAAAATAATGATGTCTATCAACATGTAGTGGATCTTTATTATGATGTTTGCCCTAAAATTTTCTGTGCAATTTCACCTGAGAGAGATTTAGATATTATAATTGAACTCATGTATGGGGATGCTCTATTTTAAATTCGACCATAAATAATGATAGAAACATATCTTCGAGTTCATAAAAATCATCTATATGTGATGATGAATAAATAGTTTAGCAGTTAGAGTGTGTCAACTCATGTTTCATCGGGTTTTTAAAAATGAATACTAATGGGACTCCATGATTTTTTATTGATTACCAGAAGTTGAATAGGATGACCTTAAAGAATCGATATTCTCTTCCACATATCAAACACTTTTTGAACATTTTATGTGTATTGTGTTTTGTCAAAGTTTTATTTGAGATAATGATATCATCATTTTAGTGTACAAATATCAGATATGTTGAGGGATTCTTTTTGATGCAACAATTGAATTTATGAGTTTGTCATAATGCTGTTTTGGTTGGAGAATTCACCTATTGTTCTTAGGGTATTGAAAAACTGAATTTTTCACCCATATTAGGATTAGTCTTTTTTTCTTGTGGATGAAATCATGGTGTACGCCATGTGTCATGATTTTTAGGCCCAACACTATTACATCATCCAAGGTACACTGGGAGTGAATCACATATTCCCCAAGATATATATTTTCAAATTATGGATTGATCAGGTGCATTTATTGGGTAACATCTTGTTAGTGGATGATGTTTCAATGGACATAGAAACTTTTTAGGATGTGGAATAATTGGGGAAACCCAATAATGGTTTTATGTCTATATGTTTCATGGGATAGAGGGTTATTATTGGAGATTCATCTTGAACATTTCCCATTTAGAATATCCTATTTTAGAATTGACGATGAAATAGAAGAGGATTAAATGGAAGGAATCATCTGATAATAGCTTCTAGTATTTAAAGAAGTGATTAAAAATGACACCAAGCATGATCCTACTCAATAAAATTGAATAGTATATATAATCTTTTGACTATTATGTGATCAGTATTGGGGAAATTCTGATGAATAGATATTTATTTATGACTTCTGGGTTATAAATGTTGAGGTCGTGGGAATGGGACTGCTATATTCATGACCTCATGTCTTCTGATGTGGGTTATGTTTTGATGTGTTGGAGGCACTGTGTATTTAGGGAAAATTTAACTGTTTATGTTGACCAAATGAGATTAAATTACATATTTCATCAATTAGATTTATATATTACCCATTAGAGGAAGCTTGATTATAGGCATTCATGTGGTCTATAGTTTTCATATAGACCCATAAAGGGAAAAAGTATTTCTGATTCTTGATGATGGAAAACATAGACTCATACAGTTCAATTGTATAAATTTGATTTAAAAAAGATAACTTTACTATTTTAGATTCATGTTTTGATTTAAGATATCCATTAGTATATTGTATCATAACCGTTTATGTGGAATCTACAATTTTAAGATGGATTAGAGAATTTCAGAATGCAGATCTGAATATTCTGTCTTCTAGGAAATCCTTGATGGTCAGGGGTCACCTTCCAACTGTAAAATTTAAAAGTATGAAATCATATATGTCTGAGGACATATTATTTTGACTAAGAGCTTGTGGGTGGTAAATGTACAAGAATTTAACACCTCAAAGTTGTAGGTTCATCTTGGATTGAACAAAATGAACATGTATCTACGATGACCATTTTTGTCAATGAGAATGAGAAATGACATTTTAGGGTTCATGAAATTATGTTACAACTGCCAAAAGCTGATGGAAGAGAATGAACAAACATATGGTTTACTGAAACCATTACCCATTAGATAATGGATGTGGTATGATGATACCATGTTATTTTTTGTGGGTCACCAAAGGATCCATTTGAAGAATGAAATTGTTAGGGTGTTTTTTGATTATTTGACACAAGTATAGATTTTATTTTCTATATGGGAGACTAATTAGAGGATTAGTTTATAGAATGGTGCATTCAAGATAAAATATGTCTTCATGTGGTTCTACAGAGTATTTTTTCAGACTGTGTCCTATGTTTTACTTTTCCATTATTGAATTTTTTCCTAAGGTACTTGGTAAATAGGTTTTACTATGTTTATATTTACACCAACATACATATGTGAATTTAGAGAATAATATATAGGTTATTGAGCATATGTTGTGAGTGTTTATTGTTGAATTAGGTGGGAATTTAGAGATTAAATTATCACTTGTTGATTTCTAATATAACAGTAGTTAGCATTAAACAATATAGAATGTACCATATAATGATTTTTATGGAAGGCCATACAGTTCACTTGAATTTTTGATGGAGGCAGGTGGGATAGAGTTGTTTAGACTCAGTATCATATAGGAGATGTTCAGTAAATTTATATTGATTTAGAAACTTATGGATATGGATTAGTGTATGTATAATTCATTTGTTGATAGACGTCGATGACCCATAGAATTTAAATTTGGTTAGAATGAGTTCCATTGGGTGTCACCTAGGATGGGTCATCATGGTTTTCAGAGACAGGGAAAGATGTCACCAATGTATATTGAACCATATGAAGTTAGGGATAGAATCCATCTATTGGAATACCGATTGTCTGTTCCTCATATGAATAGTTATTTTCAATAATTGTTTTCATGTGTCCCAACATTGATGGTTCAATTGTTCTGATGTCATCAATTTAGATGATGTTGGGATAGAGACAGATGCATCTATTAAGAATAAAATATTAAAATGGTTGGTTTATAGTGAGAATGTGTGGTGGGTAAAGACTATAAAAATATTTCATATATTGTTGAAACAAGGGAATGTTCATGAGGAATCATGGGAAATAGAAGTGAATATGGGTGCATAGTGGACTGATCATTTTGACTCAAAATTTTATAAATGATTAGGACTAATGTTCAAGGATGATATTTAATAAGTTATAGAGATTGAAAGATATAATTATTATATAGAGGTTCCTAATTCTTATTTACAGGTACACGGTTTCAATGTTTTGAGTATATCTTGTTTGGTTTTATCTTGAGTCTGTTTGGGTGAATTTGTAATATTTTGGTGGGTTTTTGGACAATTCATAGTTGGCACACAATTTTCCTAAATCATAAAACCTATCCCAATGAAACCACGAAACCATAGGTAGAGGAGGATTTAATGGTTGTCTCATGTATTGTAAAATATTTCATCATATTGATAGTAAATGTACTATGTTCCCGGAGAAGGTGCTTGATTAAAGAAAATTATTTTCCATGAGTAGGAAACATCCCTCAACGAATTTTAATCTAGTAAACATTAGAATAAAATTTTAAAAACCCAAAAAATTCACCTTATGTAAACTTACCCAACCGTAGTTGATATTCATCATTTCGGTGGTTCCAGGATAGATTTCGATGAATTATAACCTCCATTATTGGAAAATCAATGTCTTTATTGATGATATTTACCTTTCATAGTAAGAGACTCCCATCCTGTGTTGTTTAATTTTTCACATGTCTGTTTTTATAGAATAAGGTGTATTGTTTTCCTCCCTTTTAAGCGGATCTATATATAGAATTTATAGATCTAGTATGTTTAATATTTGATGTTGGATTCAGATCTATATCTTGTCCTACATCACGCTCTTCGTCATTTAACTTCAATATGGGATTTCTTTTGGTGGGGGATCATCACCAACATTGATGTAGCTAGTCTAAATTGAAAATCCCATATTCAAAATTTATTAACTTTACATAATATTGAAATTAAAAATATCATTTTTTGGGAAATTAGATTTATTAATAAATTTATTTTATTTATGTTCCATGTGATTATTAAATATGATAAATTATGGCAATTTGATCTGGTGAATTTTTTAATAAATTAATTTATTAGAAATTTAATGGAATGTTATGATAGTTTAATTGAAGGGAAATTATTATTTTTTAATTGTTCGATTAATGTGATACAATTTAGTTGAAAATCGGGATTATGAGATGGTTGAAATGACCTCAATTGTTTAATGGGTCATTATAATTAATTATTGAAAAATTGTTTATTTTGAATTTATAGTATTCATCCATGTGATTAATGTATTGAATAATCATATTTTATGAAAAAATATAATAATATATCGAGATGTAAAATGTTGATTAATGGTTAATGATGATTAATGGGGATAAATGTGATAAATGATGTATATTTGTTTTATTGATATATGTGTGTGGGAGATGAATTTCTACTAAAAAATAAAAATTTTGTAATTAATTTATAATCATTTATGGGGAATGTAATGATGCATCAAAATACAATATTGATAAACTGATATATGTGTATTGGACAAGAAATGATACTTCACAATCACATAGTGATAGTCGAGTTTTGGGACATGAACTTATGCTTTATATACACATGGTGTCCCACACATTGTGTTCATGGACCAAAATGATGGAACTAGACTATGTATCCAATTTTATGTAATATGAACTGAAATGAAATGATAATTGATAACTATGGAAATGTTATATGTGATATCTCATAGGGATAGTTCATAATTAATCACTGGTTGAAGGAGGTATTAAAGGGATCAGTGTTATGAAAAACATGTGGGTTAATATGAAAAAATAAATAATAATTGAACATATGTAAAGTAGTTATATTTTGTATTTAATTATTTATACAATTTCATACAGTGTTATTGATTGAATTTTGTTTTGTATGTTGTTGGTGGTGCCCTACTGAGTGTCACTCACACCCTATACGGGTGGCCTAATGGGTATATGAATAGATTTCATGTTTTCATGACAAGATACTGGAAAGATCCACATGATAGATTGATTATTTGGGATGTGTCATGGATGAAAAAACAAAATGTAATATAGTACCCTATTGGGAGTTTTTATAGTAATTATTTATTTTGGTTTTTTTCATATTGAGAGTTGAAAAATGTTTTTCATGTGATATCTTCGATTTAGTTTTGGATATTTTATTACTATTTTTCTCATTATGTGGTATTGTTTTAGATTAGATATTGGTTATATTATTTGGTTATTTTTTTTGTTAAATTGTTACGAAACGTTGATAACCAAGGTATATTATCCCCACGTTTGACATTAGTCCCTCATTACTAGTTAGTAGCCTTTGGTGTATAGGAAGGTTCTCTTGATGTTATGTTAAAGACTAGCTTGGTTCACCAATTTGTGGACCTCTAATCCAGACATTACAATAGTCATGGTACAAAAAAGGTTTGATAAAAAAAATTAAATAACTGAAATATTAATAAAATTGACTGAATTAAATAACATTGATTTATGGAAACTAGTTTATTATTTTTTTCATTATTATATGTACTAATTTATATAATATATTATACTTTATATTTTTTAGGCAAAAATAGTGGTGTCCAAATATGATTTACTAACACCCTGATCATGCCACCATTGGCTACCTGTGTTGACTTCATGGTTGCTAGTTAGGAGAATGTAAAATGCCATATTTTGTAGGTAGAATGTGGGACCTAGGGATGCACATGAATTAAGATAATGAACCTAATGTCGAGAACTATATTTTCTATTCATCATCATGCATTTATTTGGGGTTTTCCTTTACATTAGGTGTGAAATACATAAGATGAAAAATTAAGATTTTGGATGTGCGTATGCACATTGTTTTGGGAAACAATTTCTAATGCCTGAATATATATTTTGCTTTTTCATTTTTTTTTTCATATTTCATCTAATGTGGATTACACTAGTAAAGAGGTTATAGTCTCCCAAAATTATTAAATAGAATCTCGCTAATATTTATTTTCCTCGGGTGTATGGGGAGGCATGGTAAAGGTTTTGTGGTAAACCTACATGGGGAACAGGATTAGTGGAAGATGGGTTGGGACTATACAAAGTTGTTTCCAATGGATTCTTTTATGTTATTTATATTTTTTGGTGAAGGTGTATAGGATAAATAAAGGATTTATACATTGAATGTGTGATTTTTCATGGTACTATATGAACCATGTATTAGATAAAACCTAAGAACACATGGTAGGGTTGTTGTTCTTGATATATATCATCAGAGTTGCAGTTATTTCACCTTGGGTGATTCACATGTTATGTGATTTTATTATTTAATAATATTTATTTATGTCCTGAAATGGAATGATATTTTAATATGCATGAATTATTTTAGGAACATTGGGATATATGTGACATGCATCATGTTATCCACACACCATATAACAGGATATGGCTGAGTATGGGTATTGGATATTTATTTTGATCATATTTATTTTTAATGAAATTTTACCTCATAGAGATGCTATAATTGTATTAAAAATTGATATATGTTTTGGGTTCATTAAAACTACATCTAATTCCATGTGATCATTTTTTAGTTTAGTTAAACCAATGTTAGTCATGGCCCATGTTAAGGGTGGTTTAGAACAATGATGGGGTTGCTATTATATATATCGGGATAACGTTTTTGAGTGGGTTGTCTATGTATAGGTGTGATTATTTATTTTTTTATATGTGGAAAATATCATGATACATGTTTGGAGACATTTTTTTGAATTGTAGATAGATTCCACCATAAATACATCAATCAGTCATTAAAAATTGAAGACATTGCTGAGAATGATCCTCCATTATTAGGGAATGAACCCCCTTGAATATGGGTAATCAAAGGAAATGAAATTAAATGTTAAATTACTAGTTTTATATAGCCTACAAAGACATAATAAGGGATGTCTATTCTGAGTATGTTTGACATTATAAGAGACTTCTAGTAACACCACCCACAAATGTTTTTTGGAGAGGGAGGACCTATGGTAGAAGATTTTTTGATTGAATCCATCTGGATGACTCTATTCTATATAGATTCCCCACCCGAATAGAGATTTAATTTGAAAATATATAAATTTGGGGAATAATTATTCTTTAGTGGGATATATTATTTCTTTGTGATAACATGATGTGATTAGAATAGATGGAATTTTAGGAGAATTTCTATGAACAATTTATCCCTATGTCCTTGAGGGAGATGAAGGATAATGAATTTATGCCCTTGAATAGAGGATTTATGATAGTGATGGATTATACAATAAATTCCATATAGTGGTACTTATTTTATAAAAAAATTATAAGGGATTAGGTGGTTATGACTAGGCATTTTCATGAAGGTCAAAGATGTTAGATCAAGTCACGTTTCAATATCTTTCTCTTTAATATTATTTTGAGGTAGTGTATCAAATTATAATTTATGAATGATACATGCATAATGATTCTGGTGGTGGAAATACCGATTCATTTTGTAAATCTAGTGGTACATCTTCTATTATTATTATGTTTTGATATGATAATTTTCACAAAGAAGTGGAAGAAAAACATACCTAGGGAGAGGGACTATCTCTCAGGTTGGTAGTTTATTCATCCATTAACAGTTCCACATACATGGCCTCATTGGAATTATTTTTCGTAGACCCCAAATGGAATGTCAGTTAGTAATCATGAGGGGACATAAACTGATTTTCTATTGTATCCCACAATATGTAAGTAGTGGTGGTTGATATTGTCAAGTTCATAGCATCTATAGTGGTTAGGTACCCCATATCTACCAGGCTGTGGGAGTTCCACTGACCATACCAGTCAAGATTTGGACATGATACATCAAGAAGAGATCATCTATATTATAAGGGTGGTTCAATACAATGAAATAAAAAAATATTCATTGGTAGAGGGGTGTGTCCTCTTCATTCATTTTATCCTACACCTATCAGTTGTGAGGTTAGATCATCATGTTTCCAAAGTACAATTCTTATATCTATATTTTTTTTTGAGTGATTTATTTTATATAAGAGCGTCATATTAATTATATATCCTTCGTTTGTGAATATGTTGGGTCTGTATGTGGAAAATTTTGGTGGGGTTATATCTACCGAAACATCATTACGAGTATTATTAGAATGTGTAGGTCATTAAAAGGGGTGTTCCCTTGATGATAGGGTGTATCGTTCCCTTTGGAAAATGATTTTGGTTGAAATTTTATGGGTTATCCTAATTTATGTGTTTGGAGTGGTTTTTGTTATATCAATCCCATATTAGAGGTTACCATTGATGTTTAACATTCATGTCTCTTGACTGTGACACATATGTACACTATGGAGAATGGGATATGTAGGAAAGTTGTGCATGTCCAGTTCATCGAATGTTAGCTGAGATCTCATCCCATGTGTAATTCCTTATTATTAAATATGGAATATAGATCATGATTTTTGTTATCATATGGTGGATCAGTTTTATGATGTGTTTCCTATGGATATCTCAGCATTTCCACTAAAGTGAAATATTGAGTTCTTAATTGGGTTAGATCATGGAACAACACCCATATTTTTTATACCTTATAGGATATCGCCCGTATAGTATCAAGAGATCTAGATATATAATTATATGTTATAGGGTATGGTATTTATCCACCAATGTACGTTACCTTCGGGTTTTCTAGTATCATTTTCCTCAAAAGTTATGGATCATTACACCTGTGCGTTGACTAAAAATAAATAAATTGGATGATAGTGAGTAAATAATTATACTCTTCCATGAAGTGACGATATTTTTTAAAATTTGAGGGGTTCATTTGTTTTCAAAATGATTTATTTGAAGTTAGGATTGTATCAAGCTAGAGTGAGGCTTTTAGATTTACTACATACTACTTTTAGGAGTAGGTATGGTCTGTATGAGGTCATTGTAATATTGTTACGAATGATAAACATCCCATCAGTGTTTGTGGACTTGATGAACCAAATTGTTCAGCAATTTATGGAACATTTGGTTTAATTTTTTCTTATAGAACATATTGGTACTTCCAGGATCACTAAAATCATTCTAAAAATATTGAGATCAAATTCTTTATAAAGGGAGACCATCATATCAAGCTATTGTATTTGGGTAGATAAGGTATATTTCTTGGGTCACATCTTCTATAAAGAATGTTTGATAGTAGAAAAAGTGAAATTGTATAATGTTTTATCTTAGAAGAATTACAATTTTGTTTTTTATTTCATAATATTTTTATGTTTTGTGCATGGTTACAGCAGGATCATTAAAGAAATATCCCTCTCAGAATCACCACATTCGGGCTTGACAGAGAAGGGTGTCAGTTTTGAATGGTCTAGAGCAGGTGGCAATGACTTCTAAGAGTGAATTAAGTGTTTAAATACCACGCCTATTTTGAAACTACCCATGATAGGTAATAAGTAATATTTTATTTTCGATTAATTTGAGGTCAGACCTAGAGTAGTGATGACGCACGGTGATCGAGTCGTGGTTCCTGAGTCTCGAGAGTTGTGGCAACAAGAATGAAATTTACCAATGCCTGATCTCATGATGTCCATAGTGGTTTATTATTTATCATGATGGTGGAACTACCTATAGGGAAATAAGTTTACTATGTATTACTATATTAATATCACGAATTATACATTTTCTCAGTGGGAAATGAACCACCTACAGTGAATATGGGTTACATATATTAAATCATTATTTTCTTAATTTGGCCAATAAAAATGAAAGGTTAACAGTATCACTATTTCAATAATCTTATAGAAACAAAATTAGGTTGTCCAAGAGTCTATAATTAAGTATAGGGTGATCTCTTTATTCGTTGGGATGCATATAGAGATTACATAGGGAAAGGGATAGATTACATTAGTATCCTTTTCATTTGTGTACAAACTATTGTGAAAGATCAATAATATAAAATATTATGATCGGTAGTTTTTGAACATGAGGTAAAGCCTTGATGTTGGAGAGTAATATTCGGACCAGAATAATGATTATGATGGGATCATTTATGTTTGTGACCATGTTGTTTTGTCTATGTGTATGTGAGTGGAAGGATTCATATATTTCATTCCTCAATGTGGGAGGTTCATATGATTAAAACAAATATATATCATGATCAATACATATAGAATTGGATTCCAATGATATATGATGATATTGTTGGTTTCCGGGTGTGGTTCTACACATGTTAGCAAGATAAAGTCATTTTAAAAAACCATGTGCTATGCTACATATGTTTTCCATTATGGAATTGTATTGGGATGCAGTCACCATGGAATTAATGGTAGGTCCTTTAAGGACACAAAGAAAAAAATGCAAGATATGGGTAGTTATATATCATCTGAAAATGTAGGAATATTTATTACTGATTCGACACCGTTTTCCCATGGATTAGATGGATTGTTTATATGTTTGAGTGATAATATAATTTCTAAGGGTTATGTTAATTATCATTTAATATTGTGATCCATGTTTTACTTACCACTCCTATTTGGTATTTTAGAATGTAGTTGGAATTTATCTATTTCCGAGTATGGAATTACACGGGCATAATGTAAGTAAATTGGATCATATTATTTGAGTGCTAAAGGAAATGGGGAGAGTATGCACCCTTGTTTTTTTGGAACATGTGAGATGTACATAGAACTCATTGAGTAACACTATTATAATAGATAGAATTATACTATCTATATGGTACTATACATGGTGCTCTGTAGTATTCCATATAGATCCCTATTGTGTTAAATATAAATTACAGTGTTAGAGTTATTGGGACGGAGTCTCATGATGGATATCTCTAGGCATGTTTATAAGAATCTTAAAAATTTGGATATGGATAATCTTGGGAAAATGATATATATTGATCGAATACATAATCCTCGTGAGATTATGGTGGGTGATCTTTTGATCCTTGAGGTGTCACTGAGATTAGGGAACCATTTGATTCATAAACAGTGTAAGCTGGAAGCCATGTATATGGGACTACTTTAGATTCTCTAGATAATCAGACTAGTGGCCACCAGATTGGCTCTTCCACCATCATATAGTTGTATACCTGATTTTTTGTGTGTCTCATATTAGTTATTATCACCATGATCCATCTGATGAGATCCATGATTATGATGTGGTGATTGGGGCCATTGTATCATTTAAGTAGAATCTAGTTTCTGATTTTTATCATTGGTATAATGGATTGTGGGGAAATAACCCACCATTGGTTTGAGTGTTGCATAAGCATGGATTAATTCAAGAGGAAGAATTAGAGAGGGAGGTGGATATTTATGATTAGTTTCTTTACCTTTTTATGTTGGAATCATAGTGATAATTGTTATAGAAGCTCGAGAACATGTTTTTATAGAGAAAGTATATCGGAAGATATAGAAAATTCATAGGGGTATGATCTTCATTAAAATTTGGTATAATCCCCTTTTATGTTGATAATTTTCTCTGTAATTGTGTGAGTCGCATTAGGGTCATCCTGGTTGGGCATGATATAAATAATAGAGAAGGTATTATATCTAGTTCTTAATTCATTTTGTTGTATGGTTTTGGATAATTGTTCACCATGTACAATGAGATCATGTGGCATGTACCCCTTTGATAGAGGTAGTCACTCATCCAACACATGTTTTCTAAAACTGTATAGGTAGCCAAGGAAACCCCTATGCCCTGGCCCCCACTCTTTGAATGAGGGAGTTGTATGGTTGGTGAGTTGTTTGGATAAATGTGTAGTCAAACCATACACCCTTTAAAAAGTGATACAATTCTCATTTTTTTCAATCAATCATTAAGGTTTCTAACCATATTTTTCCCACATAACATCCTCCCGTAGACTATGGGATGAAAATTTCCCCACATAGTCTCTAATGAATAATCATATTCATTTCTCAGAAGTTTAGTTTGTCTTTCAGTGAGAATAAATGATCGAGGAAAATCTAATGCTCTAATATAATCTATTTTTCTGTAAGGTCATGTAGATATTTTATTCTTCTTATGAACCCCTAAAATAATACTTTTACAAAAAATTATATGTTTATTCATTGATGGTTTTTTTAGTTTGTATCTGGGGATATGGATAAGTGAGTGTTGGCCTATAGACATGTGTTATATGATATATAACTTCTATCCTGTTTTCATATGTTAGTTATGATTATTTGGGAGTTATCTTGATTTCGTTATGATGCTCAATTGTTTCACTCAGTAGGAAAACATTAATTTGGTGTCTAAATGATGTGTTGGACAACTTATGTTCATCATGAGATCTAATAAGAATGAATGAACTAGGCCTATGGATACCCATGGGGTTATCGACACGATTGAATATTAAAATTGGGATTTAGAATGATGAGTTGAAGTTTTTATGATTTTATATAATTTATAAACATTATTAACACATTATCCTGAATTGATGTAGTTTTTTACATAACCTGAATTAGCATGTTTTGAGATTTAAGAACATTATGAAATATTTTTAACCACATAAATTTGATAATATGGAAATGATGCACCCTTTATTTTGTTATGTGATAATAGGTTAAAGATGATGAGAAATTAAAATGTAAACTATTTCTTGGTTTATTCATGTATTGATGCTAAAATGTTGCGAGAAGTTGAGACTGATTCTCTATGAAACCCTATGCACAATCATTTTTGATGAAAGGTCTGATTCTTTAGAACCTAAGGGTTCAATCATAGAATACCATATATTCTGTGGAATGGTTGTACAAGGTGATCTTAATATCGATTTTGTTATTTGTGTGATGATATTTTTTACCAACATATCACCTATCAAAACATGATTAGATGGATTAATATGGGATGAATTTTTTTAATGATAAATGGGATAATCTTTTAATAAAGAATAAAAATTTCCATTTTGAAATAATACTGAATAATGGAAACAATTATTTTTTTTATTATTATTTATACTTCATCAATTGTTGTATTTTGATGGATATTGTTTAGAAACTATTAGTGGTTTCCAAATTTGTTTTACTCACACCATTCTTAGTTCCCCATTAGTTATGAAATCCCCCATTATGGATGATGGCCAGGATTATAGAAATGTACCTAATTTTTTGTTTCATTTTTTTAATAATATGATTTTCACACTGGTAAAGTCGGTATTGTCCCCCCAAATGATTCATTATACCATTTCTACAAGTCAGCAGCCTCTAGAATTCTGGGAGGTGTGCCTGTGGTTATATGGACATTTTTCAAGGTGCACTAGATTAGTCACACTTGGGTTAGGATGGTACAATACACCATAAAAAATTCAAACATTATTTGATTTTATTTTATACGCAAAATCTTATCCTTTGGTTTTGATTCGGTCAATTTCAATTTAATAATTTACAAAAGTAAATCAATATTCATGATTAATTATTCATTTCTGATAAACTAAAATTAATTTTAAATATAACATTAAATTTATAATATAATGATATTATATTAATCCTATGAGTAGATATTTTAAAAAATGGGTTTCACTTATTTACCAGTAATGATAAATCATGATATTATTAAATAATAAATTAATATCTAAAAATTGAAAAATGAATCAAAAATTTTAAACTAATCCATTCCATATATTGCAAACGTTAAGTGTCTATTGAATAAGTTATTACATAGATAAAAACCAAACATTAATTAGATGTTCAACAAATATCCAAAATCAATGTTAAATGAATAGTTAAACAACATAGTGTATATCATCGTTCTACACACCCAACATATGAAAACATTGAAAATATATTCTATTAAAACTAGATAACCATTTTCCAATGTGACTTTAACCACCATAAAACATCAATTAAAAAATAATTAATTCATGAAATTAAATAATTTTTCATTACTCAATAAAATATAAGACAATTTAATATATTCCATAAATCTAGTATTTCAATAATATTTCTCCAGGACAACATAAAATTGATTCTCATATAAATCCATAATCATTTTCATCATCACATGTATTACCCAATTTAATTTATCAATATAAATCAGCACTTTAACCCGACTGTATAGTAATATTTTTGTATTATGAACATATTAATATTAATATACCCATCAATGTTGTTGGTTATTAATTATATCAGCACAACATTAAATCTATTTTTTAGGATTTTTTGAAAAATATTCATATTCATGAAACTACATATTGAGAAAACGCTATAAAAATATCCATAGATGTTTTATGACACAAAGATATAGAATATCATTGATAGAAGAAAATTAAAAAACACAGTTCCAAAATATAAATATATACAAACTATAATAATTCCATATATAAAATTGGAATAATAATGATCATTCCATGGAAAATGATTTAACCATTTGAATAGGTAATTAACATAGTTAATTCTTATGTTCCCCACAAAAAACATTGAACAATAATTTTTTCCTTAAAGTGTACAATATTTCTCTCCATTGAAATCATCAATTATCCTATAAAATATGATTATTTATTCCATTATTTTATGCACAAAAAATATATTATCATTAAATTGTCACATTTCCATAGGTTTTTCTTATATAATTAACAAATTTTGGAAGATAAAATATCATTCCACTATTTTCATCATTAAACAACTTTTTGATAAATATTTTCCTCCAAAAAGTCATATAATTTTTAGTATTTTAAATATATATATATATATAGTATGTTAGATGTAATCCTATGTTTTTATATTCCATCTCCATATTAATTCAGTTTCTTATGAAAGAAATCATTAAAATTTCCATGACATCTACAATTAACATGATTCATTGCAGCTCCAATTACTATGTAAAACCAAAATATATAGTTTGATAAAACATATTGCTAATGATAAATCATATAATCATGTAGATTCATTAATTATTGGTATAAATCATGAAATAATCCTTTCTATATATTAAACCTTTTGTTTAATGTTTGTCACCTGTGACCATTATCTATTCAATTACATTAAATTTAATCATATATAAAATGTGAATTAAGCAAAGAATATCCACTAAAAATTTCTATATAAGTGATAATTCTAAGTTCCACTCATAGTGAACCATTTTTTAATGAGTTAATATCTAATCCACCTACTTCATAATTTTAATTGCTTGGTGAATCTTTTCCACATTTTTATTCACATCATATAATTTACACATTTTTGAATTTTGAGGGAAAATTACTATACATTAATTAACATAACATAGGATGTAATCATTTACATATAATTATTCAAAGATTCCTCACAAACGTCTTCTCATACTAATTTCTAAAAAATAACTCAACATTACTATGATAAAAATCATAATATTCGAGACCGGGGATCCCATGTCTCATGATTTGAAATATATTTATATATATATATATATATTAAAAATATAATATACTTAACATCATTCAAATAATTTCATAAATTTTACATACACTATAATATTATATTTATATAAACAAAGAAAATTTTAAGATCTACATACATTACATATTTCATATATTAGAATAAATTCTTTAAATAGTTTTCTAACATCATTCTAGACACATATATGTATAATTACATAATATATAATTATATTTAAATGAAAGGATTTCAAAAATATATATCTAATAATATGATAAGTTAATAAAATCTAGTAACCTTATTATGTATAATAATAAAAAAATCATTCTTCATAACTAGGTGTATCTAAAACCTATGAATGTGTGAGTTCATATTCGTACTATGTTTATAAATGCTAGAAAGTACTAAATGATAATTTGAAAGAATTAAATGAAAATATATATATGAACAAATTATCATAACAATATAAAAATATACCATGAATATCATAAATTCTAGTCACGAGTCATGGGGTAATGATTGTTAGTTAATAATACATAAATCATAAGGGAATGAAAACCCACAATCTATGATAAAATATTAAAACATATGTTCATTTAATAAAATACTTTCATGATGTGTGAAATAATCCCAGTCATGGAAACCATATTTCAGGGCCCACCTATAGGAAAATAATTTCTTAGAGTAAATATAAACTATTATGGATATTCCTAGTTGTAATTTTATAAAATTATATTAGATGTAACATCCACCATGTTAACATCATCATCCTTAAAAAAATTTATTAATGGACTTAATATTTTTTCCCAAAAATATCATCATATTAGTATCCTATTATTTAACTAATAATACAATATAAAATTAATATTATCAATATTTCACTACCTATGGAAAGAATGCCAGTTTTAAACATATCATCATCATAATCATAATGTAATTCGACATTATTTATCTTATCTAGGGAATGAAAACAAGATTCATGCCAATTAATAATAAATCAACCCAATATAGATTATAGATGGTATCATTAGAAGATATTACTATTGAATCATATGACAATTAATTTGATTTTTACATAGGTGTGAATATCATTAAATTAACTTTAACAACATCTCTTTGAAAACATGGAAAATATCATTTTCATTCGATAAAATTAAAAATAAATTTTATTTAGAAATTTTAGAAAATTATTTTCTATGAAATAAATATAAATCTATTTAAATTAATATTAAATGTAATGAACGGTTAGGATTGTGGAAAAATAAGTTTATTCCATTTATGTTTATGAAAAAAATTATTTTCACACTTTTTTAAATGTCAAAAGTCACCTAATTTAGAAAATCATAAGAATATTACATTTAAATAAACATTAAGAAAGTAAAAAATATATTAATATGACATGAATAAATAATTTTAGAATATAAAATATACTTATTTAATATATCTTAACATGTATATCCTTTGATGTAAATGATTCAAAATAACATGTAGAATCATGGTTAGGTTTTCAGAAAAACAATCCTTCTATTTTGTTTGAGTACTATAGTAGAAATATTTGTACAAAACATAAATCCCTTGTAAAAAACATATGTGAAATAAATAAGAGTGATATTAAAACAATTAAACAATAAAATTCCCCAAAATAGATATTTTAAACATAAATGATCTCCATTAATAGTGATTTCAAATAATTAACATTTACCAATTTTGTTACTTTTGAATCATAAGCCCCATAAAATAATCAAATAAAATGAAAATAGAAAAATAGTTAATTATTAGTAATCAATGATATAATTTTTCATTGGGGGAATCATTAAATTTCATAAACATAATTTTTTTATAACATTGAATGTGTATCAATGAAATAATATTGATATAATAAGCTCTTAAAACCTAGGTAATATCTAATTAAAAAATCCATAAAATCGATAAAAAAATTATTGTAGTTTAAATATGCCAAATTTTCAGGAAAAAAATAATTAAATTAATTCATGCTAATTATATAAACTACAATGAAGTAAATTATTTTTTAATATGGAATAATTTTCATTGGAATAATATTGTGATGATAAATCAATTTGATGGGTTAGAAATGTCTCATAAGTGCTTTAAAATCGTAAAACAAATTTTAAATATTAGTATTATTCTATTTCATAACCATATACATATATTATATCATTATTGGTCTAATTATTTTATTTTAATACCATTTTATTACTAAATAATCATTAAAATCATTATGAATTGATGTTACCTATTAAAATTTTAATAAAAGTTTAAATTTTATTGGTCTAGACCATATAAATTGATTACTATTGTATCCTCACTAGAATGTTAACTATTTAATTAGTATCATATTTCATCGATGCATACAGCTATATAACTATTTATATATACAAATAATGAAAATATAATAGCATCAAATCATGGAGACAATAATTATTACTTATGAATGACCATTGTTTCAATTTTTTAGTAGATATAATGATAGAAAGGTAAATAATAATTAAATCTTAATGAAAAATTATATTATCCAAAATATTATATATATATAAATTAAATTTATAATAATAAAAATACAACTTATATGGCCATGGAAAATATATTGTATCTCATTGTGGAGGTGGTAGTCCACACGTACTCTTGAACGATCCATCCAATACACATTATGTGGGAAAATGTGATGAATAATATTTTTTACAAATTAGAGTCTATTTATATGGGATATAATTAATTTTTATATTTTATATTTTATGATATAAATTAACAATATATAAGATAAAGTATAATAAAAATACTCAGTTATGATAAATAACTCCTTTTGTAGTACCTCATCTGGTCCTCTCGATAAGAGAGCTAAGGATGATATTTTACTAATAATATTACTTGTTGAATTTAAATAAACATTTATGATGTAATATTTGTAGGGGTTGGTCATGATAAGATGAATAATAATTTTAATGATGTTATGAAAGGTGGTGGCCTTATGTAATTGAGAGGAGGGGAACCATTCATATTTGTAAAAGTATTTAATTAATATAAACTTATTATAGTGCCAATTTAGATCAAAATTTATATATTTATAATTTAGGATGAATACAATTCTATATAATTTAATCCAACAATATTTATTAAATTATAGGTGATTTTATTACCATTTTTTGATAGTTTTAACCTTTAGATAACCTTGTCGTTGATTACCATAATATGTAGATTTTTTACTCTTTTGGGGTGAACAATAATTCTATAAAATATTATGTGATAAAAAATTGGAACAATGTTTATATTATAGACCATAACTCATTCACGTGGAATATAGAAACATTATTATGAATTTTAAATCATATAATAATATTTTGTTTAACCTAAGATACAATGAAATTTATTTTATAGACTATTATTAATGATAATTTCTATAATTATAAATAAATTAATGTAATTAAAAATTAAAAAATTGTCATATAACTAATATATTATATATTCAAATAAACTCTTTAATATCTATAAATAATCCCTAAAAATATTGTATTGTATGTGTTTTTACATTAGTTTACCTTATCTTACTACTAAAATAATACACATTGATTGAGTGTTGTGAACTAATTCAAGTTAATTATTTTAATCAGTAAAATGAGATATAAATAAACATGAAAACAATAAATCATAATTAAATTATAAAAATAATACATAATAAAAACCCTTTTATACCTCTAAATAAATATTAGTTTTTTATAAAATAGAGTGACATTTTTATTTATTCATTACTAAAAATAATATTAATGTCGTGATATAAATTGAAGAAAATTATTATTTCATTGAAAAATTTGATTAGTACTGTAGAATTATAATAATTTAAAAGAAATATTGATGGTTTTAGATATATTTTCCTAACCTTGTCTCAATAATATTATTAATAGTTATGTGAGTTACAAATAATAAGAAAAAAATAAGTTCCACATTTATTATTCATTTGGAAAAAAGTTTTTATTTGTTCAACATTTTTCAAAAAGACATATTCTAAAATATGAATCAATTTTATCCAATTAAATAATTTTATGATGATGAAATTACATTAAAAAACCATAGGAAGAATGGAAATGATTTACTAAAACTTTTTTGTATAAGGAAATTGTTTGTATAGGTAAAAATTAATATGGTCAATGATTTTTTTTCAATAAAAAGTTAACATAATTTGAAAACTATTTAAAAAAATGGGGATCTATAAACAAATGAAACGATAATACAAGATAAAATTTCATTATTTTAACTATTCACTAAATAATTAATGTTTTTCGTAAACTATCAAAATTTGATGATAAGAAATATTTCATATGGTAATTATAAAAAATATATTTTAACTAAATAAAAGTTATAAATTTATAAAAATTAAATTATAATACACAATTTAAAAATTTAAAAAACAATTAATAAGGAAAATATGTTTTTTAACATGAAATAACATCTCTAAAAATTGAGGTCTTATTTCGTGAACACTAATAAATAAATATGTATAGAGTATGAACTTTATAAATATATTTCTTAATTATGTTAATCAAGTTCATAAAACCCAATTCAATTTTTTGGTCCTAAAATCTAAATATAATAAACTAATGTTTTAAATTAAGTAATAATTTGGGTACTATTCCTAGTTTCATGATAAGGAAGCGATAAATCTTCTTATTTTTTTAAATTTCATTTTGGTGTGTTATATTGAACAATGAAATGGATAGCATAATTTAAATAAATATAATGTTTCTATTCCTAGTTTCATGATAAGGAAGCGATAAATCTTCTTATTTACTAAATTCATTCCACTATTTATTATTAATAGATAAAAAATATTTATATTATAAATACGGGTTTCATTAGATATACAATTAAATGAAATTTAATTTTAATAAATAAAAAATATCAAATTGAATACTCTCTTTACTAAACTATCTTGTGGTATAAGGAATTCAGGTTAAACTACTCTCTAAACCAAAGACTTGGGGCTTGACAATAAATGTGAATATAAAAAATATATTTTTCCAAGAATAAACATATATAGAAACTTAATTTCATTTGATTGTAAAAAATTACTTGAATGGTTGTATTTTCATTATTCATGATTCAATTATGTATGTATATGAATATAGATATATTTTGATTCGGGTTTGTTACCCAAGCTATTAGTTTTGTAAAGAGTTTCATCACAATAAAGACTAAATATATTTATTTGGTGAACGAAATAAAAATTATAAACTAAATCATTTTATGAATAATTAAAAAATGTGTTTTACATGAGATCATATAGTGAGATTGATTCCAATTTTAAAATACCATGGGTTTGACTTTATCCGACGAGAAAAATTTGATGAACGTGATCAACCAACTGATTCGATCATTCAAAAATGTATTGTTATAAGATTATTTATAATGTAACCTGATTGGGGGTACCCATATCCACAAAAAGAAAATTAAATTATGTTTTAGGATTAATAATGTTCATTATATTCATATTATTGACTGCGTAAATTTTTTAATACATAAAAATCTAATATTCAAATATGATTTTGGTGAGGTAATGCGTTTCCAAGATAATAATGATATGAGGTAAACAAAAATGTGACCCATTTATAAGTGAAATATGGATCTTGGACAACAAACATTCATAATTATTTTAAAAAGGGGAATCATTTTACATGGATTATATTTAATTACATTCTGTATTAAATATTTATAAAGAATGATTCTCATCTGAAAAAAGCATTTTTTGTAGATAAATGATATCATCATCATGGAATATAATATATAGATAATTATTGAAAAATAAGAATCATGGTGTATATATATTTAAAATACTATAAAATCATTTTAATAAGTACCATATATGAATAATTATGTCTTAGAAAAATACTATCATATATATAAAATAATATTAACATGTTCTAAAAAGTTTTATGTGTTCTTCTGAATAAGAGGGTGGGTTACTTATTATTTTAATATAATTATATAATAAATATCATGATAAATAACAGTCTCCACTCATATAATCAATGAGATCAAGGGTGAAAATGACATAGTGAGACAAATAATATATTTATCTTCTGTTCCAACTAAGAATTCCTTTTATTATCATTTTGATTTTTTTTGCTAATTTGAATGAATCACCATAATTTCTACATCATTACCACAAAGTGAAGAGCATAGGTGATCTATTTTGGATATTAAGATTCTATTTTACTTTATAAAATTTAAACATGTGACTAAGTTTACAATAGATTCGTAAATTTTAGCTGGGAAGTTCAAAAAATATTATTAGAGTAGCAAATAAATATCGTTGAATATTAATTGGTTTTTCTGAATCATCGGTTAATTATTCATTACGATGTAAATGTTAATAATACATTATGGTTTTTATAAATATCAATTGAATTTCTATGTTATTTATTAGTTTTACACAAAATTATTTCAAAATATTTTTCTCATTAAATAAATTTAGTTTCATTGATATATTTTGATACATGAAATCCCAATTCCAAATAGAAAATTATAGTGGATACCATTATAATCTAGTCGTTAAATTTTTTATATGAATGTTAATAATTTCTTACTGAACAAATTCTACTAGACTTCTAAAACAAATTGTATTGAAAAATAATTAATCATTTTTACAAAAGACTTTATTTTCTTAAAAATATATAATTTTTTTCAGAAAATGGCATTTATTTGTTTTCTAGTATATCAAATAAATAACATCGACCCATTTTATAAAAATTATTTAAAAATATTATCAACATTTTATAAATCATTATGTTAAATATATCATGGACCATGTTTATCATATTTTGATGAAAAGATATATTTGTTTAACAAATAGGGAAAAATATTGATTTTTACTAATTGTTGTCTTTTAATTTAATGAAATTAAAATGATCATTTTTAGTCAATTAAAAATTATAATTTAAAAAAGATTTTAATAATAATACAATTATTATATGTTAATAAATATTTTGTTTTTTTGTTTTAAAATTATTTTAAAAATGATAACAATTTCTCTTATAAAACTACTTTTTGTCATTTTATACATGTTAATAATTAAATTATAATCTTAAAATTTTTTGAAATTAATTTAATATAATTTACTCCGTATTTTGAATCATAATTTCAAATTTTGGTAACGATTATATTTTTATTTTTTGTTATAATTAATATAAAAAATTGCAAATAATTTATCAATTTCGTCGAGGTTAAAAAAAAGTTTACCTAGTTTTTAAAAAAAGAGATAACAATATTTTTCCCTATTAAATTTTTTTAAAACCTATATTATTCCCAAACATAGGAAAAATAGTATCTACAAAATGAATATCTAATATTTTTTAATATTTTTCCTTGAATGTGAATTTAATATATTTTAACATTTTAATTACTCTTGTTTCATATACCGACATATAATAGGGGACAAATCTTATCTATTCATGATTTCTGTATCCTTCTATGGATCTTTCTTCCATGAGGTATTGATTTTATAGATCACAAAATGAAATTAAATTTATCATTCATTATCATGGTTTGTGAGGAATATTTATAATTATGTTTGAATGTTGAAATTATTTATCATATCACTCAAAAATCCAAAAATTTTCTTATTCTCCAAATATTTATAGAGGTTACACCTTTTCCATTAATTTTCATCTCTTAATATACAAAATATACTGAATGGATAATTTAATTTTAACAAACATCATTTCTATCATTGTTATAAACTACATTTTATACAGTATAATTTTTTCGATAAACATGTTTCATGGAATTAAATTTATATAACCCCACTATTTATTAAATTAATTTTACACATGGCTGACTATTTTAATTTTTTTAAAAAAAAATTTAGTTTTTCTTTTATGAATGATAACTTTTACTTTTTTACCAAAAAATATAATGGGATATTTTTTAACATATTGGGAATGAATTTATTTTATTTCTACTGATAAAACTCAATGATTTGCACTTACATTAAAAAATTTAAGCATAATGAAAAAAAAAATTCCCTTAATATTTCATAAAGTTATATATATATATGTAAATATATATTTAATTAGGAATGTGTATATCCCCCAAGAAATGATCTAGTGTAGTTTAATATTATTTTCCTTTTATGAAAACATACATTTAAGTTATTTATTCATTACATGCTATATGATCTAATGATACAATCCCGTTTCATTATTTGGATGAATTGTGATAGTGATAATTAACAATTTGTTCTATAAAACCCATCAATTTTCCATGGATTATTTCTATTATTAAGAAGCCAAATATGAATACTTTTACATTTACATAGGATTTTCTGTGATGCAATGATAAAAAATTTATGTAACCATTTTACAATCAATTAGTTATGATAAGATTAAAGTTTTATGATATTGTGGGATAAATTCAGATTGTTTTGATTAAGTGACCCTTGGTTTGGAATTATATATCTCTATAATACCTAGGGTAATAATGGATATCTCATGATATAAAAAGGACTTAAACGGGGAATGAACTTAGTTTATTAAGGTTGTTTTACTATTATGATAGACACTAGAGTAAACATTTAATAAGGATGTTATATAATATGGTGCGAACCAAACATAATATTATTTAGTTGGTATTGATCCTTAACTAAGGAATTTATTTTATATGCTTATATGTATTCCATAAACATATATCTTATAACAATTCATTATTATATTGACTATTATTATTTTATTCCATTTTGATTCATGTGTTATAAAAATTAATACATTATTCAATGACTCAGTATTATGATATGTGATAGGATATGTATTGTTTTCAAATGTGAATATGATGTTCCAAAGCCTTATTCTCATGTTATGCTTATTTTTTAAATTATATCTTTTTTGTTTACCAATTCAATGATTTTTATCTTGCATATTCAAATGTTTCCATTACCCATGTCATTATGAACAATTTTATATATAATGAGACTAAAAAAAGTGAAGATTATGAATAAAAATATTGTTTTATGGTATATATCTCATATGCATAATTTTATATATATATTATTTTTTATAAAAAAATAAATTTATTTGATTTCTTCCTAGTTTGTAATGTTATGTATTTAATATTCATCTAATAATATATATTTATTTTGTAAAAAAATCTATCTTTGACATAGTTTTTATTATATAATGATTTAGATAACTTTTGATACTATGTTGTGAAATGTGAGATCCCTTGCGATAATTATATGTACAAAATGACATCAAATGTTTTTTTTAATAAATCAAATTGGTTTTTCCTAACAAGCCATCCATATCTAGACACTAAAGGTAGATTTGGTTATCAATATGATTATTATAGGGGTAATACCAATGAGAATATTGGGTTGAGTACATCTCAACCATCACTCTGGTGAAATAAATGAGTACCTGTAATGTCCACCTAGTTTGAAACTTACATGGTATTTTCATGGGTAAAATCATATTTTCCTTATTAATCATTATAAATTATTTCAGTACATGATGTGCATGAGTGACATATATTTTTTATAAATTTTAATTCATTTTAATGATATCCAATGTCCATTCAAAGAATTTTAGTTTTTGTACAGTATTGAGTATTGTAAAATGTATTCAATGTGGTGAAATGTATGCTCAAATATTAAAATAACCTACCCATTAATTGTCATGTGAATTATTATATATAAATTAATGTTATAATAAATGTAAATTTTTATGCGATATGATTTTATATTGAATATTACTAAAACCCCCTTATGTTATGATGATCAAATATCATGTTTATGATTCTTCTTCAATTATTGATTGTTGGGATATGCTTCTTTCAAATCTTATAAATATCCATATAGTTTTATTTTTTTATTTTCACAGTCATCGAATGGATTTTTTAACAATTACCACATTAATTATTCATTATGGATAGTACCATTTCATATTAAAAACCAACCTATGATCATCTATAATTGTGATGATGAATAAAAAATTAAATTTGAATTTTCATCCACTGCTTTTGTGTTGATTCCATTTAACAAATTTGTATTATTCTCAACTAGATTTATATAAACATAACATAAAAATTATTCCTATTTTATTATAATTATCTAATGTATTTCAAAAACTAATTCATTTTATTTAACCTAATCATGAAGTTGGGTGTTCAATAGAACCCTTAGAACTCCTTACCCGGATCACATCTTAACATTACTCAAACAGATAGGCCACCTGATCTCAATATTACCTATCCATATAATATATTATATAGGCTTGTAGTGAGTGTCTATGGTGGTAATGGGGGGATACTATACCCTCATATCTATAGGAACACAATGAGGATAAAACTAAAAAATAAAAGAATAAAAAATTTTCAAAGGGAGTAACAAAATTAAATAATCTTGAATGAAATAAAACAAAAAAAATGTGACATTATATAATTAATAATGAGTAAGAAATGGATTAATAAAAAATGAATGGATAAATATATAAAGGTATAAAAATATGTATAAAATAACAAAAAGGTTTCTAATAGAATCATGAGATAAGAACCAGTATTGTGTTCCCAAGCTACCAAGATATAATCAATCAAACATCCAAGACAATGTGATTTCCTTTTTCCCTACCACTATCCATGATGTATGTCCAGGTATCAAATGACAGACAGATAGGGGTGTGAGATAAACTCAGTAGGATACCAGTAATGTTTCCTATAATTATTGAGGTAGATCATATAGTAGGAATAGTGTTCTAAGATGATAAGTTTTAAATTATAATGTAAATTTTAAAGGGTCGCCTCCGGTTCATGATGTACACCTGGAATACACTTCCAGCTTCACCTCATGAAAGGAAAATATCTGAATAGACTTATCCATAAACATATAAATATACACGAATATTTATTAATTTATATATATTAAATATACAAATAATGATATTTATATCTATATATATACATACAAAGTTATTTTTCAGACCCAAGACATAACTCTAGAAAACATGTCTTGTCAATATAGTCTAAAAAATTATTAGGGGATTTCATTCCCAAGTATTATAAATCATTGGGGTTTCTATTCTAAAGTGTCTCATGTATATGTGATTTCATTCATGAGTATCACAAGTACAAGTTTTTCCATCGGAGATTGTCATAGGTATATAGTAATCTATGGTAAATTATAAGAAGTATATGGGATTCCATACTTTAGAATCACATATGTAAGGATTTCATGCATGAGTGTCATATAATTCGGGGATCCATGACTGAGTATCATAAATAAGAAGAAGTCAAATATGATATAGTTTATTCATTTAAACAACGTCTAATTCATTAGTTTTCCACATAAAAATGTGTATAACATTATATATCTAAAATCTCCTAAGGTGGTAAAAACACTCACATAACATTTACATTATTACTCTTATTTAATCTAAATGTAAATACAACCCCACTTATAAAGCAGTTTAGTCTTTTAAAAATCAAAATATCAAGTCTAAAATTCAATCGAAACACCATAATGGTTGAAATTATTCGATAGAGTCCTATTCCAACTATAATAATTTTGTAAAAGGTCATTCCAATCCAGAGTAACAAAATCATTAAGCGATAGGTATATTGTTATGTAAACACATGAAAATTACAGCATGTGGCATCAAGATGCATAAATTAAATCAATACGACATTGAGGATAATTACTATACCACCTAAAATATGTTTTGATTAGATACAACGTCTGTTATTTCTCTTTGATAGTGGTTGGAATGTGTAAAAATGGAGAAATAGTAATATTGACTAAAAATATGTCATTTTAGCAAGCACCAAAATAGCCCAAAATATGGTGAGATAAGGAATTATATAAAGGTAATGTAAGAAATAAATTACTCATATGATTACTACATGAAATAGATTTGCTTGGTCAGAATTTGGATGAAGGAGAGAAAAATGAATCATGGGAGATTCCATAGAGGAGCATCCACGGTGGTCATTTGCGATCTAATAGTGTGGGATAGGGATATCAGATGGTTTCCCAATTTTTGTAAAACCCAATATACTTTCAATAATATAATGTAATTAATGTAATGATTTCATCTAGGGTTTTACCCTCTAGAAAAAACCAATTAACATCATGTATATGGTCTGAATGGACCCATTCACATCATGTTATTCATTAAAAACATGAATTTAATTCATATTGTAGTTTTTTATGAAGCCAAAATCCAGCCCCCGGTACCCTCTTCCAAAATGAACACTAACCAGAACAAAGGAATGTTTACCTGGTTTATGAAATATTAAAAAAATTAATGATTGTTTACAAAAAATTTAAGGATACATACCTCATATAAAAACTAGGATCTTATTATCCCCACCAATATAAAATGTCATCCCCACGTTTTCATTTTATGGATGGTAATGATTCTTCTGAGTATAAATCCATACACTTAGATGGTACATCAACATCTCTCTACCATGTCACAATATATTCAAGGATATTATGACATAGAACCATATTATAGGTAGAATTCATCCATGGAGAGCATTCATGCCATGATTAATGAAACAAATAAGATACTCCTCAAATGAAAACGTGGCATCAAATTCAACATCTCCATGATCAAAAGAATGTTATTGGTTGACATGATATTGATTATGATATACTATATAAGATATATAATGAATATATTAGTACCTCTAAAGAATTTCTATCTGATAGGATACTAGACCGACTCTCTGTAATATCATGAAAGGAAAAAACATAAATAGGTGACATCTTACCCTGTCTCTTCATCATTACATACACTAGTTCTGTGGAAACACATAAGAATCTTGATCCTTGACCTCAAACTCGAGTGTTCATCGATGGTGATTATCTAAATATTTCAAAATAATATTTCTACAATCATTGGATTCTTCATAATATTTATTAGCTATAAATTCTCTAGGACGTGACAATTTCCTCACAGTCTTATGTTTCATGCCTCTAGAAAGAACAGGGTCGACCGATATGACCTACCATATAAGGCCTCATAATAAACCATATATATTTTATCCTAAGAACAATTATTATAATGGAAGATGAAAATTAAAATATATTTCTTCCAATAACCTTGAAAAATAAGGGAATATTCCAAAAACATTTCATCGAAAAGCTATGTTATCCATTTTGATTGGGTTTCATTCTATGCGTGGTAATATGTACTCATATGTATATGTGTACTCCATGCTTATATAAACAACACCAAATCCTATATGTGAAATAATTGTTCGTATAAGAAATAATAGAATGAGGGGCCTTGTGTAAGAGTACATTTTCATTGTCAAACAGTCTCCCAATATCATCCATTGAGACAGTCTCTCTAATAGGAAGAAAATGGGTGAGCTTTATCATCCATTCGACAACTACTTTAACTAAATCTCGACTTCACGGAGACCACAAAAAAACAACTAAAAAATATTTAGTGGAATCATCCTATTTCCATTCAGATAATTGTAATAGCTATAAAAATATAGTAGGCTTCTAGTGTTCCACCATCACCTACTGACAGGTGGAACAACTTGTTATAAAACACATGATATGATGATATATCCCAATATACTAATACAAGAGGTACATGTCAACGTTAATCATAAAAATACTTATGTTTAATACCCATTTTGAATCATGAAATTCTAAAAAAGTTCTAATTTAATATTTTGAAGAACCTAGGCATAAACATAAAAATCACGATCTCACATCCATTGATATTCACACATAGTTTCAAATCCCTACCTAAATAGCTCACTCGGAGGACTAATCCATCATTTTAAAAGAAATTCCTTATATACACACAAACTAGAAGTGATGAGGATTCCAATATATACATAAGTATATTGTACTTGTGATTATATTGAACAACCATATAATCATAAAAAGTAGATCCATCAATGTTTATTCATCATTGGAATCCTGAATAGCTCGTGTCTATGTCATCATCCAAGAGCATCGAAAACTATGATTCCCTTCCCATGTATATAGGAAAGATAATATTCAATAAATTTTAGGTATTTGAACCTCCTTCTCTATTTGAGCATCATGTAACATTATATATAAATATATATTAGGTTTTTGGCTAAGTAAATATCACAAACTATTTTCCCAATAAGTAATGCCTCTAATAATACAATGAATGAATGATTGATTCATTCTCAATATCACGCTTCTGGTAATTCCAATCATGAATCCACAAATAAATTTGACTTTATCAAATGACTGAATCCTACATATTTATATCTATTCCCACCCAAAAAAATTTTTCTTCATGAATCAAATTTTCTCATTCTCATGGATCTATCAGAACCAAGACTGTTTTCGAATTCAATCATCTTTTCATCTCCAGAAAGGTAATCTCATTGGATTCAAGCCACAAGAACATATAACCCTTCATATTCATTCCAATAATAGGTAAATAATAGAACAATTAGTCATTTATCAAGTTCATGTAATAGAAAATATCCCCAATAATATTTATATATCAAATAAACTCAAGGGAATTTTCCTTAAAATAACAATAATCATCTTCTCTTAGTCAACTCTTATTCTTTTATTTGGGATAATATGATCCAAAAATTAAATATATCATTATATATATGAAATTAAAATATCATAGAATATAGTTGGTTCTTTCAAAGATTATTGAATAAGATCTCATGATGTTTGAAATTGTCTTGTTGAGCATGTAAATTAATCAATATACCATGTATAAAGGCTACCAAAAATGATACCACAAATGGGTGATATCCCTAATTTATCATGGATATGAAAAATAAACATGAACGTTCATCAAACGAGATGTAATGAAAATATATTAATATAAACATTAAGGACTTCCTAATTTAATATATGGAACACATGGTGGTCCCTCTCATATCTGGTGACAGTTCAACATCAAATGGATATTGGATAAAATAATTTCTCCACGGAGATTGTCAAAGATGTAATATATTCTAGTCAGTGGATACTTTTTCATAGCTATAATATAGTTAAAATTATTATATTCCATGCAACCTTTATGTGTACCTTGTTCCTTCCTGTAGAAATAGAATAGTGAACCCCATAGTGATGTGTCGGGTCTTATAGAGGACATAACCTCAAAATATTATATTATCCTTTTAAGATCCCCTAAATTAACACTATCTATATTATGTGAAGTAATTTATACTATTTCAAATAATAGAAAAATATATGTAAAAATCTATACCACTCACATAGGATGTAGTCTAGAAAAAAATAATTAAAAAATACATCTCTAAAGAATTCATCAACCGAAGGCAAATCATCACTATATACACCTTGATTTTCTAGAAAAGGGTACTAATCTACAATATCAATATTATCAGTCCGTTTTTAAATAGTACCTCTCATTTAAACATGACATATCATTCACCCTTATGCTTATATCTATCGCTATTAGGTGATTTAAAAGTCTCCCTATAGTGATAGAATCCAATGTTGGTATGGTATGGAACCAACCCGTATATACTAAGAATGATGTAAAAAAAGGCCATCTCCCATATAAAGTGGTTCTAAAGGAAACAATGCCCTTATAAATCCATTGGGAGTCATTAATATGGACTATACTCTCTAAATATATACCCAATAGAGTCTCTATGGACATCACTCCACCAAGGTATCAAATTTATAGTCTGATAAAATCCATAATTTCCATAAATATGAATGAATTCAATGTTCCACTATAAAATATGGAAAAACTAATGTAGTGGATACTAGAATATTTTATAGAATATTAAATAGAATGTTGATATAATCTTATTGAAAATGATGTAAAACATATATAAGACAATATCAATATCCCTTGGATAAAACATGTCTACCCTGAGCTAATCTACCATATTGAAACCATATGATGGAAGCATGGCTAAATTTATTAAGAAAACGTCCTATAATTGAACAATTGGTAGTAATATATCTAACTTAATTATTTTGTTCTGTTTATCCTGGTCACAAAGAAAAAACATATATGGATATTGACCCACTAATAATATATGGAAAGGTCTTGAAAAAACTATATCGTTACCCCAACCCACCACAACTTATTTTCATGACTATGTTCTTGAAGCAATGTCCCCTATTATTCATTTTCATTCCTTAATGGTAAAAAATTACTATTAGTCGGTGTAATCTAGCTATATCTTGCCCCAAATGCATTATCAAAGAGGGAATTTTAGCCTCTAAATGAAAATTATCATTATCTCAGTTTTGAACCACTCTTGTGAAATGTCATTTTCCCTCATGATATGCTTGTTGATGGGGTCATAGTATAATATCTATGAAATTGTGAAAAATGAAAAAAAAATAACTTTTATTACATTTAGTTTTTGAATCCATAATCAAAAATTATATCTCTATATCAAGTTACCTACAATAGTCAATGTGAAATATTAGACAGTTGTAAATATAAAATAATTTTCCATCATGGAAATAATAACCTCATGTAGATACATAAACACAATAACCTTGTCTTTTTTTCAATATATGTGGAGTGAAGTAGTCATATAAGACTATTTTTTAATCGACCCATGCTATATACTGATGTAGATATTCCTAGGTGATAACTTATGACCATAACATAAAGGAATATCAATACATATATATTCTCACCTTTACTCTCATCTCAATATTTCTCCTGGTGATATAAGATAGTTAGAATGTTCTCTATCTATGATTATGTATTATGAGGGACACCATCCACTGGAAACATTGGTGATTCTTCAAATGAAATTCTATAACTGAATTTACCATTGTAAGGGTAGTTCATGGGTCTCCCTTTATATTATATATTGGAAAAATTAATCACTATTGAACATGAGAATCAACACTTACATTGGGATTAAAAATAGCTCAACAATTAGATCTACTAAATCTGTAATTGATGGGTCTAGGCCCACCACCTCTCGAGTATGGTCAATACTATACTCATAGTCAATGAATCAAGGACATCTTGGTGAAGTAGATCTAAATATTCCAATAACATTCCTCATACAGAATTCGATAATGAAATATTCCACATGTATAAGAATAGAATAGGTAAAAATCCACTATGTTTAATAGTCACACCTCTCCTGTTACTCCTAAATCAATTTATTTTTGATGTATTTATTATTAGATACAAAAATATATATTTACTTATTCCCACTACTCTACTTGGTTTATGGTCATGTTCTCTTCAATATGTTATGGGTCTCAGTAAGTAGACTTTCAATTTAATTTTATAGAGGAGAAAATAGTTTAACATGCAATTGAAATCCCCATTTAACGAAGAATGATTCATTTAATAATTTGATGTTTATATATATTCATACTAAATTATATTAAGATCTTAATAAATATTGATTTATATATTTCAATATTACAAATTTATAATGTCCCAAACAGTATAAATTGAGATATTAAATTCATTTAATCAAAACAAAAAACTTTTCACATACCATGTGACCAATTTAATATGAACAGATGTTCAATTAATGACAAATTACTGTGTTAGTATCAATATATGTAGTAAAAAACTATTAGGTTTGTGAGGAACATTATGTAAAAAATTAGGATTCTAATTTCCATTAATAAAATGATATATAATTTCCATTTATATATATATATGTCAAGGAACTCATCAAAACCACATGTAATAAAATAAATGAGATTCACCAAGATTACATTGAATAATGCACGATATGTGATTCTTTATGTACCAATGTTGATTCACGAGTCAAATCTTCATTCTTATATTATTACAACAGTTAAACGGAATCCATAATGATAAAATCAATAAATATAAAATAACATGGATCATAAAAAGGCTTTAAATAAAAACAAATATAGTAATAGGTATCTAAAACTAGAAAGTCCATTCCCTGGTAATTTGGATTTTCCCTATACATGGTGTACCTCCTCCTAAGCATTGTCTCGTTAAAAAATTATAACCCCTCCAAATATCCTTTCTTCCATAAAAATAATAATTATTAAATGAAAATAAAAATATATTACTATATTGTAAAATTTATTCCAGGACACATGATAATAGTTGTTAAACTACTGGGCCACAAGACCATAATCATGCCTCTCTTATTCTAGAGGCTTCCCAGTAGTAGTGTGGTTCATTGGAGGTATAATAGAGAAACTATGACCTCATAATAAGAGTATCACAACATTGAGATAACAAATAAATAGATGAATTATAATAATGTAAAATATAAAATCAAAATAAATTCAAGAAAATAGTAATAGTAAATTAATCCAATAGTGTCACCATCTAAAAAATAATGAATATGTCATAGAGCTATAAAAAATGCCGGGATGCATACATAAAAGTATAAAAAAATAAAAAATACTCCAAAATGTATGTCCAATATTATATGTATCTTATGTTCAGTACCATACTCCCATCATCCCATGCTATAATCAATATAGAATCCAATACCTTCTACATTCCATTTTCTCTACCAACATCTAGGAAGTCTGTTTATGTAATAAATGATGTCCCGATCAATGTGTTAGAAATATCATTGGGAAAATATCGACTTATTCATTATGTATTTTTCTAGTCAATATAATATCATTAGTGTGATTATATAGTAATAGTAATCCAATAATTCAATATATATAGCGTATGATCTTGATTATAAAGGATAATAGACTAGCAATACCTTTATAAGCTTGTTGTATGAATTCTTTTATAAACTATAACAAAAAATATATTATAAGTGTATTTTCATGTATGAATATATATGTTCTATATATGTAATTATTTTCATAAAATTATATATGCATATGTAGTGACATCCAAAACGTGAGGCTTAACTCATGAATACGTGACTGGTTACTAGAGTCTCGTAATGTAGTAGAGGATTCCATGCCCGAGAATAATTTATTAGAAGGGTCATTGTGACCATGTTTCCAAGGTATATGTGATTCCATGGAATATTTTCATAGATATATTGGATTCCATTCCTAATTATCACATGTATATGAGACTCCATGTTTGAGTGTCACAGGTACATATGATTCCATGATCAAGTATTATATCAGTATAGACGTCCTTTTGGAGTATGATATTAGTAAAAATGAAATTACGGGAATCATAAGAAATAATAAATCAATCCACTTTAGAATGTTTCATTAATTGGGTTATAATTAATTATCATTCACCTAAATTATGGGAGTATAAATTATTTATATATATTCAAATGGAGTGGTATCCAAACTCACTTTCTTGGTAAATCATTATAGTCATTTCATCAGAATTCAATGAAGACCCCCCATAGAGGGTTGTTTAGACATTTTATAATTTATAATATCAAGGGAAAAATCGTGTCGTCACACCTCAAGTTGTGAAATTAGTAAAATATTTCATATAAAATCATGAATAATGATGAATAAGGTCATTTCAATTATGTATAAAAATTAAACCAATGGATAAGTGTATTTTTATATAAATTTATTGAAAACATAGTTTGTGCCATCACAATGAATTATATAATGAAACATAACCTAGGAGAAAATTACTATACATCCTACCTCAAGTATATAGTAGATGTCATATTTACTATTGACCATTGATTCAGTGTAGAATGGTAAAAAAAATGAAGAAATAAAAAAATTCATTTAAAATATGGAATACTAACTCACAGAAAAAAATAGTATAAGATATCCAGATAAACCATGAATGGATGGTAACCAGATAACATTTTTACTAATATGCATCAAATTTGATAGATAATGGCTCTATAAGAATCTACGTTAAGGATAACTGGTAGAACCTATGAAGAATTCATAGAGGATATCCCATGGTGGTCATCTGCTATATAAAGTGTCGGGATATTTAAATGAGGGGATCTACACATCTTAAAAAATACCTGATTTTTTCACATCGAAAATGGAATTCACATTATGAATTCATCATGTTTTTATCATCTAGGAAAAACCAACTCATATCATCAACATGTTCTTTCAATACCAATTCACTTCATAAATTTTATTCACATCATTAATTTCATTCACATCATGGATTTTTTCTAGAGCCAGGTTTCATCCCCTGGATACCCTCATCTCAATAGAAAACTGACCAACATAATTCCATGATTAACCAATATAAGACAAATGAGATATTTAATGAGGGTTAACCGAAATTTAATGGATCCATAATTCATATTAAAAATTGTGATCTTAGAAACTCATACATAGTGTTATACCTTTTTCAAAGAATGTATATATAATTTCTCTAATTGATATCTAGTAATAAAAAAATGAAAACCTATTAAATCATGATATGATATTCATTCATGAAAAAGTGTATACATGGGGTTTACCAATTATTTTTTTATTAATAATAAATTTGGATAAATGAGAATCTGTACAGATTGTTAAGAAATTAAGAATATCACAATAAAGAATAAGTACCATATTCCTCAAATGGATGATTTCTCATACCAACTATGAGAAGCACAATAATTTTCAAGATCATTATATTATCTTTTGAGGTTGAAAAATGAATACAAACCAATGAAATATTTTTATTAATGGTAAATACACTGTAAATTTACAGTGAATCAATTTTTTATTAATAATAACATCAATCTTATAATGAGTTTATTTATTATATCCTTTAAATATTAAATTGACAAGTATATCGTAGCATATATATTTATGATATTGTAATATAATTATTTAGAATGTAAATGTATGAATATCATATAGTGACTTAACTAGGTAACCAATAAATGATAATCTATATGAAAAAATTTCTGAGGATGAATTTTGGATACATAATGACTCATTTTTTGTTAACATAATCTATAGAGAGGGTATATTGGTGGATCCATAAAAGAAAGAAGCTACTAAACGAATCCCAAACCATCAAATGTGTCTAATATCTATAAATTTCATATTTTTTATGGATATTATAGATTTCGTTTGATGAATTTTTATGGGTATGAATTTGATAAAAATTTAAATTTATAAGGGAGAAAAGTTCCATTGAAAATATTAATTTTAATAACTTTTCATTAACTATTAAAAAGGTTAGATATATCACTTATACATACAATAACCTATTGCGGATTAGTAATTATGATCTTTAGTGATACATCAAATAATGTACATAGATGCATCCTCATGTATAACTATATAGAGATAGCTTACACCTCCTTATAATTGAAGGATCATGAGAAAACCTACCCAAATAATTATTTGGATATAAATGTAGTAATTATTAAAATAAATATATGAAGGAAATAAATTTATATAGAAAGGTTTCAAAAGTATACTGATCATAAATGATTAATTAATATATTAACTGAGAAAGTGTTTAATATGCCTAGTAGAAGATGGTAATAGTATGTTAAGGATTATGAATTCTTAATAAATTACAACCATGGGAAAGAAAACTTCGTGAGACATATTTTGAGTCAAAATGATCATGCTAGATAATCTATAATAAAGATTAAAAAATCCAATATTTTTTAATTTTATGTTATAAACATTTAATTATTAATGAAATTAGAGATATATTATATTTCTCACAAGATAGTTCAACCATCTATCCAAGTGCATATTAATGAGTCAAAAAAGTGAGATGTGGATTTTTAAAAGAAGGAATAAAATGTAACAAATTATATAGTGAATTATTTTTTTGATATACAGAATGAAAAAAATATTAGATGAATTTTGGTTACATAACATAATGATCCATGACAAAATTATATAGGTATAGTTCCTTTGGAAACATGGATATACAAAAAGATTTCTCATATATGATCGATGTCTTATACCCCTTAATTCATTTCAATATCCACCAATTATAAAAGAATCATACTTAATATCATTCATAATATCATGTGGAATGGGAACACAATATTTGGTTATCTTAGTTTCCCTGTAAGGGAAAACACGAGATATAAGAATGATCGCATAAGCATAACAAGACTATAAATGAAAAGAAACATCATCATTCTATATGAAACCCATACCCATTATATGATAAACCATAATATTGATTCATGGAATGAAACATGGATGTTCATTAGACATGAATCATAAAGGAATAAAATAACATTAGCCATGACATAATATAAAAGGTATTTGTCAAATATTTTTGGTGGAAAATAATGCATAAAAAACATTATTTTTTATTGAAGGATCACTTCCAAATTCAGACATGGTAGATTTGGTCCACTTCCCAAACATCTATATTATTCAAGGTCAACTCCAAGGACATTCAAATTTTACATAGTACTTTACTAAAATGGGTTCACTCCGTATTATAGTATTATTTATCTCATGAGGTATCTATCGTTAAAAAATACCTTGGTGGTATATATTATCCTGTGAATAAATGTCACATAAAAAAAATATACATATTTTTAAAAAATCATAAAACAATATCTATATTATGAGCGATGTAAATGACTTTAATAAGAATTTCATCATTGCATAACCCTTGGAAATGAAATGGGTTTAATAATATTCATTATATCTTAATAAAAACGGTATATAAAATCAATATAATGTTATTGTTGGATCACATCCATATTGAACATAAATTTCATTAATGTATGTTGTAGTATATGAAAGCAATATCTTTCAAGATCACTAGATACTTTCCTCCGAAAAAATACCATTTTTATATTCAATATAGATATTATTCTAATAATATTTTCTATATTATTAAGGAAAAAACTTCTTTTGAAAAAAAAATATTGAAAATGAAGACTAATCTACAAAACATTGAGAGGAAATTATTGTGTTAAATTATATTCATGTCATATATGTGAAACTAAATATTATTTTCACAATTTTGTTAAAAAGACAATGATATCTCAATAAAAAAAGGATAAGAATATTCTTATTAGTCCATTTGTTAAAAATTAAATCATGGATTAAATATAAATTTATCTTTCATTTTAATATATTAAAAAAAAATCTTCAAAACATATTTAGAAAACATTAACATTGAGGAAAAAGTGAATTTTATAGAAGAAAGAAATGATGATGACATTCCTTTAAATTATTCATTCACTATCAACATAACATAATTTGAGGAAAAAATGGAAAAAATTAAAATTTTAAAAATAACCATGGGATAAAAAATTTAGTGCGTTTCTTTATAGGTAACCATATAGTGTCGTCATCAGAACATAATTGTAAAAAATCCCAATAAACAGAAATATTGCTACTTCAAACCCTTAAATCAAGTATAATATATCTATATATTGATTGAATACTAAGGTATAATAAATAATTTTTTATAAATTTATTGAATATAAAAACTAATACAAATCATACCATTTATTATTTTATTCATACATCATATCACATGTCTATTGATAATTATTTATTAATATCATTATTCATACTAATAACTGTATCTTTTTCCTAAATGTTTATGTTCGTCTATAACAATGATCATAATGATATAATAAATATATTTTTTAATTTTATTTGTATTAATAAATTCAATATTCATAGGCATTAAAAAATATTATATAAAATTTAAATCAAAAAAGAAAATTTATTTTCTAAAAACCAATTATGATTTATTTTCAATGTTTAATTATGAAATATTCAAACTTATATTATTAAAAATTGGTTTAATTTATTAAATCATCAATTTTAAATTATTATATGATGAAATTATGAAAATTATAAAAAAAATTGGGTTCAATGAATATTATCTCATTAATAAAATATTGTGTTCTAGTTTCTATTATTTACATAGTAAAAATATATTTCATTTAACTTAAAAAAAGTTTTAAATTTTTTTATTAACAAAAAAATTTTCTTTTTAAATAAATTTAATAGTTCCATTTTTATGAAAAAATTCAGGTATTTAAAAAAACTTTAAGAAATGGTTTTCAATATGTTTTTCCACTTTGTTTTTAAAAAATAATCTATCACTTCCTTATTTTTATTTTTGAAAAAATTATTAGATATCTGGTATCAGGATGTCTATATTTTGTAAATTTCTTCATTTTATTTTTTATCGTTTTGAATTATAATAATAGTGAATATTTTTCACCACTTTAAGTGTATATCTGGTAATTATGGTTTAAAATATATTTATAAGGACTAAAATATGACCCTAAGATAGGACATTATCCTATCAAAAAGGATTATTTCAAAAATTTCTATCATGTTTTATAAAATATAGCATCATGGGAACATATTTAGATGATTTTGATGATTAGAATATTTGAATTATATATAAAGTCAAAAATAACACTTTCTTGATTTTAATAAATATAATATGTTCAAATAAAGAAAAAACAACACACGTAAAAATCTAATAACTCATTTTAAATTTAAATGATATTTTTTAATAATAGAAATTTATTTTTAATTTATAGTGGTTTAATGGTGACCTTAAATGCATATGAAACACCAATATTTTATTTATTTATTTAAATGGGAAAAATTTTAAAAATAGAAAACCTAATATATTTTTCTTTAATTATTATGAAATGAAAATTTTCTAGATAAATATAACATTTTATGGATTTGGGATATGTTGAAATTAAAATTTATTTACTGTTATACAATTTTTAATGTCCAATTTAATCAATAGCTCTAAAAATGAAATTACTTTTGTTTTAAAGAACATGATAATTTTTAAAATAATATAAAACAAAATTTTAAATATATTAGATTATAAAATGGTTTATAATATCCTTAATCATCCTTTTGGGGTATTCATAATTTTTTATAATAATTATTTATACACCTATATAACAAAAAGACATTGATATAATTTTAATTATTTAAAACATTAATGGGGTTTAAAATATGTTAAGGGTAAAAACATAATCTAAACATGTAAAATTATTTTGGATTTGAGGATTTAATTTTATCCTTATATTATCTTTGAATCATATAAATTTTGATCAATTTTTAGAAATATTACATAATATTTTACTAACATATGAAATTCAAGGGGATCCCCTCCCTCTTTTAAAAAGGGAACCTCTAATATGATTTTATTCATTGATAAAAAACATTTTAGTTTAACAAATCCCAAACTAATTTTGTTCCTCACATTTATAACAATGTCTCATTGGATATGGGTTGATCAGAGAACCACCATAAGAATGCATTTTTTGAACAACATTAGAGGTTGTCCGAAGAAGTAATATAGGTCATGACTAAGAGTTTTCATTTTATTTATTATCATACCAACATCAAGACTTATTAAAATATATTAAAATAATAATACTTTTATATTTCATATATTTATATAATTTTTATGTTAATGGGAAAACATATATTCATCTCCTATTCCCTAAAATTTAAATGATACACTAAATCTTATGTACGGAGGAATAAAACCCCATGAAACAGATGTAATTCATTTTCCATCACCTCCAATAATATAATTTTATGATTATAATTTAATGCTTATTTATAATATTTTGGTAATGTTTATAATTATATAAAATTATAAACCCATATATTTTTATATATCTTCATTCTTTGGAAAATATAAATTTCATTTGTACGTACCTAAAGATTACCAGCTCCAAGAAGCGATGTGAATAATTTTTAATTACTCCAGTAAGGGGTTAGAATATATATATGTTTATTTAACGAAATAATATGATATTTATAATTTAATTTTCTATAAATAGTAATAGAATACTACTTTATTTCCATAATTATCATTGAACAACATAAATGTAACTCATTCATATGTACGATCCATCATCTCCTTGAAGTTATTAATAAAAAAAAGGTAGCATAATTTTATTATTAAGGAATATAAATAATGTTTGTGATTATTAATACTCATAGTAAGAGACAATTCAGTCTTTAAAACATGTTTTAAAATATGTAGTGATTAATTTATTAAATTTTTTTCTTAAATATAAATATTAATTAAATTATATAATGGGTGGAAGAAAATAATTATAATTCATTTTTTATGTCACATTTAATATTCTTTAGAATATTTTATAAATGATTATTTTTACATATTTTGGATGGAATGTTAATATTTTCAATACTAAAGGAAAAAATGAATGATCAGTTTTAACTTATAGGGAATCCAAAGTAAATATTTCCACTATAACCATTATTTTATGATTAGATTACATTAAAATATATTATTTTTTATTTAAATAACATATTTCTATTTTATCTAGCTATTTTAGTTTTTAAAATGGGGTTCAAATGGAAAGGTAATTTCAATATCTGAAGGTGGTTTTTATATTGGATAAAAATTATTTAAAGTGGTTTTAAGATTAATATTTATGAAAAAAAATTTATTTATATGATAAAAGATAATTATATATGAAAATTATGTTTTCTCGACAACAATTATACATCATGTGGTAACCATTTCATATCTCTAATGGAATGGGTATTGTTCCTTGTCATTAAAGCAGATGGAGAGGGAATTAACTAGTGTGGTTTCTATTATATAATTATCAGGGCTCTAGTTATGTCAATATAGGGTTTGAAACAAGTTATTAATATGATTCTATATGTTTCCTTAAAATGGATTCTTTTTTAATTATTTTTTATGGTTTTTCATTGAGTTTAAAGTGTTTTTATTCATGCTTAAATATTTAATTTTATACTCCTGAGGAATAATGAGAATATGATAAGTGTTTTACATGATTTATTTTTTTACTAGAATAATATATTCATTATTTACATAAATATTACTAATATGTTTTTCTCATCCCATGGTACAATTGTTTTTATATATTTATTAAGGGTTTGTATGATAAATAATATGAAATTAAGTTGAATTTCATGATTATTGTTCATGAAAAGATAAAATATTTCATTTTAAAAGTTTTATATGCTGAAAAAATGAAAAATTATTATAAATTTATACTTATAATGAATGGTTTTATTATTTTTTATTTATATCCCAATTCTCTAAAATTCAAGATTCTAATGACCCTCAATATTATAAGAAAGTGATTCCATGACTAAAAAATTAAAATTATGTAATGTTTATGGCTGATACATTTTAACAAAAAATATTTTATTAATGGAAATTCCCTTTTTATAATTATTTCATATTGTATAATCACATAATTTTACATTAATAACACAACACAATCATTATAAATAATGAATGAATGATGAAAGAGATATTTCTAAATGTTAAGGAACCAATACCTATGAAATAGTAACTTCACCTTTGGAATAGTAATATGTCCGTTATGAATTGTTATTATCCCAATACAGAAATATCCTAACATAAGAAAATTTAAATCAAATTTTTGGATTTTATTTATGAAAATATGAGGTATTAACTTATTTCATGGAATATGTAAATAAATTTTTTATAAATGAAAAAAAATAAACGATGGTATTTTGTTTAGTCATAACATTTTGAATAAAATATTATGAATAATTTAACTAATTGAAAGAAAAATTATCATCCGAAAATTTATTTATAAATTAATTTTTTGTTTTCTTATGATTATAATGTAATGTTAGGGGCCACTAATTTATTTTTCATTGTGTTATAAAATCAGTTATAATAATAAAATCTGTATTATTTAAGTAAAAGAATATTTTATCTAAAAATTCATTTTCTCATATATAGAAATTTATCTTCATAAATTGGTGTACATTTTTTAATTATATATGTTAGAAATTGGTTAGGGTGAATTTTTTGTATTTTTCTAAAATAATAGATTTTTTGTGAATAGTAAAATATGATAATTTATGATATAATATAAATACCTGAATTATGCATTAATTGAATATGTATGTATGATTCAAGACCATAATATCAAACCATCACCCATTATTTAAATACATTTAGTTATAATTCTCAATTTATTCATAGTCATGAGCCAAAATAACAAACTAATGATTAAAAGAATGAGAACAGACCTCTATGCTCCACTATAAAGACCACCCCTTACTACCAATTATCATCTCCCCTTACAAGATTTGAATCTTTTCCAAATTCATCCCAATTTATTTCCATATACCCCACACATTCAAGAACTATTTGTCTGACCCAAAGACCAAAACCATTCCTCTATGGAGGTTCTCAAGGAGATAGATTTAAGAGGAAAAATCAACTTTCTTTTTCATTTAATTTCTTTTAATTTATTTTTATTTTCTTATTCTCTCACAGTCCACCCTAAATCAAATTGAATTACGACCCCAGTACCTCACATATACCATAATTATATCATTTTAATTAAATATCTATGTTGAAACTACATATGAATTCAAAAAGAAAAGGAAGATAGCCTTGGATATTTCAAAATCGCAAGGCGAGGTTCGAAGAATTCAAAGGAAAGTCAAAAGCCCTGATGGGATGCATGTAAGACCTGCACGACAGACCTACGCAGTGGACCTACATGGTAGTATATTTTTTGTACCCTTACGTGGTAGAACTAGAAGAATGACCTATGCCGAGGACCTGTGCGGAAAAATTCCTTTCGACCAGTCATATTCCATGCCAATATAAAGGATCCTTGGGCTCCACATTTCAAAAACTAAAATTGTTTAATTACTCCCTGAAGCTTCAATTGCATAGATCTTTCTGCCATATCCCTTAAATTATCTCTCATATCTCTGTAAATCATTAGATAATATATAATTAAACTAGATAAATCATATTTTGAATTTCTTCAATAGATCATTACATGGGATTTGTTACCATATGTGAAACATAATCTTCAGTCATCACACAATCCTGCACAACACTCCTACACGACGTACCTGCATGGTATAGCTGTGCGGCATAGAAACATGTGGTATCTATATGGCACACATGTGCAAAGTACCTATGCCACAAATCATGGTGTAAGGTCTACATACCAACTTAATTACCGTTTTAAGTCCATTCATGGTAGAGGATCTCCTTCTGTGGTTCCCTTAGGTAAAGGGGACTATGTTGAATCCCCCATTAAAACCTTCTGACTTAGCAAAACCTTGGTAATGACACATCAGCAGGTCTCCAATTTGGGGTTTTTATTTACGAAGTTAGAGATTTCACACAATTTCTTTCACATTGGGTTTTGGATTCATGGAGTGTCTGTGGGTTTGTATATCCGTAGTCACATGATTCGTTCTCCTAATAATAGTTCTGGGATGTTCCCTGTTTTGAGAATAAGGGTTTGGGTCATTAACTCCCCCTTATTAAAGAGACATAACCCCACATTTCTGGTAGGGAAGGTAAGGTTTGCAATTTCTTTTCCATTCAAGAAAATTAAATGTTTCCCTTCCCTAGTAGGATCAATTTGAGGGCATTAGTTCTGGTATAATTACCAAACCTTAATATCATATAACTTTCATTGAACCCTTTCCCAATTTAAGGTGAATAGAAGGAATGCGCGTGTCCTCACCCCCATCCACCATGGTCGCCGTAGGTGTACCCTATACACCTAGTATATGAGGGAAAGTGTGTGTGTGTGTGTGTCATAGTTGAATCACTCATATTCTCTTGATTCTGACATCGATCATGACTCACAAAGGAGATGAAATTTGTGATGATTACAAAATTTACACATACACCCACGGTGAATGAACTATGAAAACTATGATTACCACTATAATTGGGATACATAAGAGGACATCTCCGGGACTGAGCTCACTAGATATCCTCTTCCAGAATCCTACCCTAATTCCATTAATCTAGGTATCCTTTTTAGGAATATCTTGAATCAAATGCCACAAATCAAGACAACATCCTTTCAAGGATGTAGTCCAAAACTCATTTCTCTCAAAGTACTATACAATCATATGAGACCTATCGAACATCATGGGCATTGATTCCCATTTACATCGTATACATCGTAATTCTCATTGAGGTTCAAAACCAAAACATCAAATCATCCATGCTCTTCATGGAACAAATTCTGAATAGGGTCTAATATTACATGAAAACCCATATTCATTACAAGTTCCTTGGGCTTCATGAGCATAATTCTGAAACCAAACATTAACTAAGCACGTTTAACTTATATGTCCTTAACATGTGACATTAAACTACACATTTAGGTCATTATCAAATGAATATAAAAGGTATGATATGTCCAATTAAGCAGAACCAAACTATGAGGGTTATTATTCATTTCACAACGATATGTATATAGCCCATTACATGGGTATGATCCTAATATCCAAACAAACTTTCATATCCCTGGATGGTAATAAATTCTAGACTGCCCCACTGAGTTGCTTAAAAACCTGTAGCATTAGAATGATGATTCAAAGAATCTATTAATTATATATGATAGGATGCCATTGATGGAGAAACTCAAATACATACAGAAATCCTAATTATTTAAGAAACATGAATACATACTAATGATTCTAAATTTTACAAATGATAATAAGTGATTGAAAATTCCAAGGAAAAAATATTTTATACTTGGTGAATTAGTATTGATTCATGAAAATATCTTAAATTTAGAAAGGGAGTCCTGTAGTAGATAATAATTCCTCCTAAAAGGGTGTGATGAGTTTGGACTCCCATCCTCTAGGCCCATGTACATTCCTATGTATTGTAAAGTTAAAACTTAACAAAAGCAAGAATTTGGAAAGTAGGTCCCTTTTTAGATAAAGAATCGTTAGATGTTTCTGGATCCCTGAGTAAATCTAATAGAAACCACATAGAATAATTGATTATTAAAACAAGAACACATGTTTCAAGGAACTACGTAACCAAAATGGTGATCCCGTCGTGAATTGTTAACCAAGTGAATAATGTTTCCCACCAGTTAAGCATATATCAACTCATAAAGGAGGCTAGAAAAAAGTATCAATCATGCATGTATACATATAAAATATTTCTCTTTAATTATGTTTATTTTTTTCTCAGTTTTTTCTCAAAAATTACCTTTAGTCCAAAATGGCTATCTTCAAGATGACATCTGTGAATATCCCAACCGTTGTTCGGGATGGATCCTCTTCAATAGGATGGAAACCGTCCCCTAAACAGTATATTTGATTTTGGGTATCTAATATATTGGTAAAGGAATACCATCAATATGGTACAATCCCATCTTTGTAGGCTGTACGACAGGCCCTCTAAGTCAATAATAATCCTTGATCATCCGGTCAACAATAACCGATGATCAAGAAGCATACGGTGCCAATCACCATCTTCAACCATTTAGGGCCCTTATCCCTAGAATGCCACAACCATTCATTCCCGAACTATAGGGAGGTAGATGAAGAGGTCGCTAAAGGCCTTTATTCAAAGATGCGAGGGTCCTTATTGTGGACTCCCACCAACAATAACCTCCAGTAGAATCACACAGTTGTGAACCCCCACCATGATGGGGGTGTTTCTTATAGACGTTCCTCCCAAGTCTTTTAGACTTGAGCACATAAAAAGAACGTTCGGGGACAACATATAGTCAATATGAACACTGATATTATCTCTTTCCCCTCTAGATAAGTCCATCAACCAAACTTGATGTAGAAGAATGACCTGAAACATAAACCTGTCTGTCCTAATTTCGCTTCCAAGATGACTCATCTGAATGGAACCCACCAATACCACAATGGAAATATGGTGGAGTACCATGAACAATGAAATACTCTTGTTTACAAATTATCATCTAATCATAAGGCTCATTTTCCTGCATTATAGAGTCCTGACAATCCAAAGTGGTGGAAACTAGTAACCAAGAGCATAAACCTTCTTACAATCACCATTTTTGCCAAGAGTCTCCTCTTCTAGTCTTAAAGGATGTTTTTCCACCATACTTGACTGAAAATAGCCAGCAGGCACATACACCTTCTACTGTTCATCAAGCTTGCCAACATTATCATTTGGCATCACTAGGGTATGTTAGTCAGAATGTTATGACAACCAATTTGGGGCAAGCAAAACACTATTACCACATTCATGAGTATTTTCAATAGTGATTGATAAGAAAAGAAGGATAAGATCAGGCACATACACCTACTCCAAATACGTAGTGGGTGTATATTATCTTTTCGGCCGCTAAAGTCAACAGACACATCTTATTAAAAGTGAAAGGGAAGAAAAAAATTCATCCCCATATTCTGGAAGCATGCGGGGATTTTATAACAACAACTTCAATAGTACCAAGGGGACATACATAGAAATATATCCCCATATCTAGGATGACTCATCAACATCCCATCCCGATGTAAATAGAAAAATATGTTCCAGTCATGGAGGATCATGGGGTATACTCCCCCATATCATTTGGAAAATTGGATTGGGAGTATACACCCTTTATCATTAAAGGTAATTAGTATGTTCAGGAGAATAATCCAATGAATTCCCATAGACCTGCCCATGATAACCTCCTCTTCCAGAAAGTGGCCCAAACTAAGCATTAGAAAACATACCAGAATAAGTCTCTCCAAATATCTTTTTGAAAATCAATATTCAAACTGAAATCCGGATCCTCTTAATGATGGATTTATCAATCCCTCGAACATTTATGTATTAGATCTCATGATACTACCCTATCATTAATATGCAATGGGAGTTGTATAAGTAATTATGATTTTCTCCATCCAACACTTTATCATGAACATTTCTTCATGAAAATTCATTTAATCTAGAGAGTTTATCTACTAATTAGATCCCCAAAAACCCTTTGTATGGCCAGTAGACCAAGGATCAAGAAGATTTATACATTGTTGTAATCCAACTTGTTGGTCCTCCTCATTATGGAATTTACATTGAATGTCCTCTCCAAAGTAGTATTTCTCATTAACAAAATGATTTTATAATTGATAATGTAGTGATGAGAAAGACCACTAATCTCAAGGCACATTCCAATACATGGCCAGTCATGTATGATTCCATTTCATTAACAGGTGAAATATTTTCTCAACCAGAAGACATCATAAGGGAATAGTCATTCTTCAAACCTACCTTGGGTTATTTTTCTTCTTATACATAGTGTCCACATTGGTCAGGCCAGGTGTAGTAACCTCTAGTAATATATGATTAAGATATGTTAAACATGAGAAAACAATTCACTAGAGGAGAAATACCAGTCATGTTCTGGCCATTGGAAAATTATTAGTATAACATTCCAGGATATATGGTAGAAGATTACATTCATGATATCCTCTTAAACTTATGGAAGGCTCCTCATCATTTGAAAACCAATTTATTACCATATGATGAATATCAAAATAAGTTAAATGCAATAAAAGGGATGCAACACCAAATTGAATTGGCTACTATCTCAGATTCCCAACATCCAAAAGTTAAAAAGTAGTGGAGAACCCTCCATCATGTATACCTAATTACATAAAATAGGATATTCTAGTTAATTTTTGACTCCCCATGTGGTGTTTATATCAATGGATGAGGTGCACATGGAGCATAACATTTAAATGCACTCAAAAAATTGGAAAAGGCTTCCAAAATTGGCCTCATGAAATGTAATCGCCCACGACTGGATATAATAAACAGATTTTTTATGTAATCAAATATACACTCAAGAATGGGCCTCAAATTGCTCTCATTACAGTCAGGCCCAAATAATACTCAATGTTGAGTTACTTTTACATCATGTGTATGAGAATCTTTAGCAGGACACCCACCTAGAGGATGTTTACATCTAAATAACAAAAATGTCTAAAATAGCATAGAGATCTTCTGAAACAAGTTATTTGAGTTGCTTTTGAATAATACACCCATCTAAAGCCTGAACCAAAATTTTTAAAATCATAAAAGAATATGCAAAAATCTCAGCCATAATAATTCAGGATCCTCCATAGCTTGTTGGGATATGGGTCGTTTAATACAACCTTCAAATTCGTTAAACAGTGTTCAATGGTTTCGAGAAGAAAAACAGGAACAACCCCATCCTAAAACACTGGGGGGGGGGGGGTTCACAACTACAATCTCCTCTTCAATAGAAGTCAGTTTTCTCTTTATTAGGGGAGAATCCACAAAGAGAGTAGAAAACAGAACTATCTAAAGATTCCCTTGGGTTTATTCTTCATTAAACAGCTCTTGAGCATAAATCATATATGAGAGAATAGTATCAGGAAAGATCCAAATAGCGATGATCATAAAAAGTGACTGACATAATTACATAAATGCATTATGTGTCAGTAAATGTCATTAACACAATTATAAAAGATCCTCCAGAAAATGAGTCTAGTTAAGTGGATTCAGATGATAATGTCCTTATCCATAATAATGTACACACAGAAGAAAATGAAGAAGAAGTACATACCATAAATCCAAGGCTTACCTGGAATCCAGGTATGTCGTCCAATAACCATCTCCCACCCCTCCGAAAATCATTTAAAAAGGGTAAAGATAAAAGATAGATTTCCTATCACATTTCCACTAGACATGGTCAATATCTTTTACATGAATATATATTTTCATATTCGTAAGTGGAGATGAAATATTTTAAATGAATCAATACAGAGATACTTCGAAGCGTCATTTCTGCTAGACATACTTCTTTGGGAGATCTACAACATGCATATCCTGTAATAGATCCCCGACAAGGAGGATTTTTAGTAACTATAAATTTGGATAATGAATTCCCCCCACTGGGTACATATCCATGATAGGATCAAAAACATCCTTATCAGCATGTTCCCAGTGCTTATCCAGGGAAAATACAAACACCGCCACTGTTGGATTTTACAGTCGTTGCACTAGTTCAAGCGCCAACTGCTAAACATGTACATGTCCCAACTCATCTGGATATTCCCCAAGTTCTTATGAACAATATTGGGGTATTATAAATTCAATTGGAATCCATGGAGGAATGGTGTTCACTAGTTCAATACGAAAATAATTCTTACCTTGAATGTGTGGATATGATTCCTCCCGCACCAAATTTTGTAAATATCAAATTCCAAATATTTAAAGGTTTGTAAGATCCATAAAAACACATTAAAAATTTATTTCAAATTGATATCCCGTGATTGGGACTCCTCAACAATAGGATGTAGAAAATATCTGGTGTTTTGTGAAGTCATTACAAGGAGCATCTTTAGTACAATACACCATTTTTCTATCTCGATCAATTATTGGATGGGAAATCTTCTTCAAGAATTCCTTCTTCAATTCATCTAAATGCTACTGAAGACAACAATTATTTATCTTACAAATTGTATAAAATAGTAAAATGAAATAACTTCATATTTTATTTCTTGATGGATATGATTAACATATTCCTTAAATCTGTCACTCTATGATTAAGAGTTGAGGCCGATTTGTGTGGATAATATGTGTGATGAGTTACTCACTCCACTTACCCCTATGAAGTACACAAGAGGGTTATGAGACCTAACTTCAATTGCCTAACTTATTGGATAGTCTATTATAGAAAATAAGGCTAGAACTCATGATATTTTATCATTTCTGGGAAGGAGGAAAGAGAATGAAATGGCAGTTAGAGTTAAAGTTAATAAAGTATATGAAATTATTTCTACTTAAAAACCATCATCATATCAAATGGATCCATCTCTAGAGCATCATCAGAAAAAACTGCCGCATCAAGATGATAAAATATATCAGAGGTAGAAATAGTTTAAGGGGTTAAATAACAAAGTTTATTCCTTTTTGAATGAACATGTTTCCAGTTACATCATTTCAACTATAGAAATTATGTTGGTTATGTTTCCAGGTCTGAAGAAACAAAACAAAGAAGGAGATGAGGATCTCCCAAACTATTTCCCATTTCACTAGATGTTAGGGAATCTCATTCAGGGGTGTTTTGTTTTCACGGACCTCCTGTAATAAAATGGTAGACTCTGGACAAGTGAATATGAAAATCTTGTCATCTCTAGTATCATTTGTTATTGATTCTGATCCAGAGGAAGAAAGAGAATTTCAAAAAATAAATAGTAATAATGTAACTAAATATGGTGATTGGATGATCATAAAAATGATCAACTGAACTCATGTCATTCTACGATCATAGTTAAAACAACCGATTGTGTCTTCTACAACACCAACAACAGAAAATCTACCTTCATCAAAACATCAGTCCTACAAAGGTCAATCCTCAAAGAAACTACATGATCAGAAAGATAAATAATAGTTATAAAAAGATGACCTCGTGTCAAGGGAAAAGGTTTCATTGACTCTGGAAGATTTTCTGGCATCTACTTCAAAAGCACGTGATTCGCCCCACCAAACGACATAACAAGAACATACATGTCATAATGAAACTTTATCAGATGAAGAATTTATCTTTGGTTTATTCAATGTTATCCACTTAAAGGATCCTTATGAAAATGGTTATTTTAATAATAATTAGTTAGAGTTCCTTGTACATAATTGGAGAACTATAGGAAGATACCAAAGTCGAGGATACAGGTGAAAACATGGGAATTCTAGAATACACTATTTTAACTCTACCCATGCTTGAACCACATATGCGGTGGAAAATCATGGGAGAGCCCTTTAGTAGGATCAATAATAACAAGTTGATTCTTCCACACATGAATGATTCGATTCTAGAAAAATTATTTTGGAGGAATGATTAGATGTCACACCATAATCCACTTAGAAATTATATATAACTAGTCTGTCTAATCTACCAAAGCTATGGGTATTTCCAATTTCCATTCTGACATAGGGAACATCTACATCAAAAGTGTCAACTTCCAAATCACATACAAAACCATATCTACATGCGGGGAAACACATTCCTTTGGACCAAATGTATGATGTTTTGAAACAATGGGCCCATGTACCAGCCACGCTGTCAATTCTGTCTGCCAAACGTCTATCAAAAGATCATCGAGAAGAACTTATTGAGGCATTGTTATGTCCTCAAGACTTTGAAACAAATGTTTCTACTGCTAAGGTTTACCGTATAGTGAATGATCCTATAGAATGTAATGAAGACATATTTTTTACTGATTAGGATGAAGATAGTGTTGTACACGGAAGTATCAGGCCCTTCTATCTACCTGGTAGGGTAAATGAAATAGACATCTAATGAGCCTTCATTGATAATAGATCATGAGTGAACCATATTCCCATTCGTACACTTCTTCAATTGGTCCTCACTGAATATGAATTATCCCATTCTACATTAATGTTGCAATGATATGAGTAGAATGATACATAACCTCTGGGAAATATTACACTCCGAACTTAGTTTGGGGACCTTGCTTCTAATTCATATTTCATGGTTTTTTTAGGACACAAACTTCAACATTCTACTTGGAAGGACTTGGATACATCAATGTGCATCCATACCTTCATCATACCATCAATGCCTCAAATAATTTTAAAATGGATTAAAAGGTAAATTTTATGGTGACAGGGCTCTGTTAAAAACATGTGAATCTCAATACATTGAGGAAAAAATTTGTTACACGAAGGGAATGTGGTCTATCTCAATGGTTGTAACCAGAAAAAAATGATCTGAATGTGCTAGAAAAGATCATAGAAAACAATTTTATACATTTGAGTACATATTGTGTGTTACATTTCAATCAAATTTAAAAGGTAAACACAAATCCAATCACTCATCGTGTAACCTCCATAATGCCAATCGCAGTAATCGAGCCTGAAAGAAGGGGAACATTGTTGACTCACCAAGCTATGGTGGGAGCTTAAATGGAGATGTCTGCATTTCATCTATTTAAGTACAATAATAATATACATCATCGGTAATATTATAATAAGTTGAATCAATGTTAATGGAAAACAAGGATGATGATTCCCAATCAATCATCTACTTTTTATTACACCAACAAGACCATTCCTCATCAGTAGGGTCAGAAATGGTGGCCTCTTCTTGGGGATGTTCTGGTAATAACTCTTATCCTAGATTTGGATGTTTTGCTTCATCATCTACTATGCATTTGGAAAAAGAAGACGTTATGTGTAAGAAAGATAAAGACAAAGAGGACGATCTTAGGGATTATCCTCCAGTATTTGAGGAAGGTGACTCTACCAGTGTAGATGATCTTAGAGAAATAAATCTCGGTATAGAAGAAGATCCACGCCCCACTCAAATTAGTCAAACTATGACTTTTGAAGAAAAAGAGGTTTATACATCATTTCTAAAGCAACATTAAGATATAATTTCGTGTAATTATACAAAAATTCTAGGACGCAATCCCGATATAGCCACTCATTATTTGGGTTTTCTAGAAGAACATTGAAGATTCATGCAGCCAACAAGTGTAATGAACCTAACTCATTCCAGTAAAAATGATTTTGATGATGATAAACATATAAAGTGTAAAATTTTAAGAGGTTCAATATCCCAAATGGATGGAAAAAATTGTCTCAGTAAAGAATAATAATGGGAAAAGAAGAGTTTTCATTGATTTAATGATCTTAATCATCATTGTCCTAAATATGTATTTCTAGTTCAGATCACAGAGATTTTAATTGATTCGATAGATGGTTATAAAGCACATCCCTTTATGGATGGATAATTTTGGTACAATAATAACATTATGGACCCAGAGGATAAAGAATCTATAGTTGTAGAGCCCCTAAAGGTGTTTCTTTCTATCAGTTAATTCCCTTTGGCTTAAATAATATAGGTGTAATGTATCAACTTTCCATGAACTATATCTTCAAACCCTTCCAAGGGAAATTGGTTGAATGTTATGTGAATTATTTGGTCGTAATATCCAGACAATGTTCCAATCACTTGGCTGATCTGCAGATCATATTCATTAAACATCATCAACACAGTTTGATGATGAACCCCTTAAAATGTGTTTTTGTAGAAACCTCAAGAATATTCCTAGGATTCATTTTATCCCATCGTGGTATCAAAATTGATCTAGAAAAAAATTCATTCCTTATCATGTCACCTATTAGAAATTTGAATGCATTAAGAGGAATCCAAGGACACTTGGACTATACAAAGTGTTTTACCTCAAATTAGGCAAGAAAGTGTTTTCCCTTCACCAGATTAATGAATAAATTAGTCACCTATAAATTGATTGATGATTTACACGAATAATTCGATACCATCAGGAAAAATCTATTGAGTTCACCAGTATTAATGCCACTTATTGAAGGAATAACACTTTTTCTCTATGTTAGAGCTTTAGATTAATCATTGACTGCCTACCTTGCCCAAAAGAATGATGCTATAAATGAAAACATTCTTTACTATTTCATTCAAACTATGCATGAGGAAGAAACTCAGTTTTCATGTATTGAATAGTGTTGTATATAACTAGTCATTTATGTTTAGAAATTGAGGAACTACATTCAATGTCATGTATTCTAATTGGTAACTCGCAATAACCCACTCAAATTTATCCTCATTCATCCTATGCTTAAAATAATCTGGAATGGTGGGAAATTATTTTTAAATAGTTTGATATCCATTTAATGCTTCAGAATGAAATAAATGCCCAAGATCTAGGAGGTTTCCTTACTAAACTCCCATATAAGGAAGATACATCATCGAATACTACACATCCTAATGAAGTGGTCTTCTCTATTCATGATAGTTCCCAAACATGGGTGGTGTACATTGATGGTTCCTCCAGAAGTCCAAATTGAAAGAGAATGAAAATCCCAAAACTCAACAATGTTGGGTTATGAATTGTACTTATTTTCACATACAAGGTAGTGTTGCCTTATTTCATTCTCTTGTTTGAAGGAGGTACCAACAATGAAGTACAATATCAATCTCTCATCGCTGGCTTGGAATTGGAACATCAAGTACATGTGAACAACTTAAAAGTTAATGGTGATTTAGAATTGGTAATCAAACAAATCAATGGGTAATATTGAATTAAAGAAGAAGAGTTAATCCCTTTGTGTGATTACATCAGTGGTGTAATGACTAATTTCCCCTCATATCCAACATTGTATTATGTCCCGCGATCACAAAATTCCCAACAAGATGCACTAGTTAATTCATATACAACCCTATAAGATTAAAATCGTTATGAGACAGTCATTAAGTGGTATGTCCTTTTGTTCAACCCATAATGGAGGAAATTAATGAGAATAGCCGTATTTATGATCTATATAGTCATACCATGGGATGGAGAACACACATAATGGAATACCATCAAAATGGAGTACTTCCACCAAATAGGGTTAAAAAAGATGAGATCTAAATATGGGAGGCCAATTTTACTCTATATGATATTTCAAATTACTAGAAGATCCTCTAAAAACCGGGATTTGTTAGAATCATCTTCAGGTGTATTGATGGAGAAGAAACGGTAGCTGTCATTAAAGAAGTACATTCAGGAGTTTGTGGTTCTCACTAGTCTGGGCATAGGCTTTTTGATGAAATCTGACGGCTAGGATACATTTGGACTTTAATGATGTATGATTGCACAGATTTCACTATGAAACGTTATCCCTATAAAGTACATTCCCACTTAAATCATCACCTGCTAGTGTTTTTATATGGAGCTAAATACTCTTGGAAATTTTTCACAATGGGAATGGATGTGGTCGGGCCTTATCCTCAGCTATGGCTAAGCAGTTCTAGTATATTCTTACTGCTACATACATCATCTTTAAATGGGATGAGACAATTCATATTAATGAAATCAGTGCTAAAATCATTGTTAGTTTTGTCAAAACTATCACCATCACCACATTTGGTGTCCCTCATACTATATTGATGGACATTAGCATCAATTTTTGTTCTGTTAGGTATATAATTTAAACCAGGAGAACAATATCAAATCCAACCATTCGTCTCACAATCATGTGGTGGCCAATAGAAAGATAGTGGCTTTCAGTAAGACCCTATCAATTCTACTCCAGAAAAAGATGGATAAAGATACGAAATATTGGATTGATAAATGTTTGCATACTTTATGTGCTTATCATACTACTACTTGTACTGCCACCTTGATAACCCCTTATTCATTAGTGTACGGAACAGAATATGTTTTTCAAAATAAATTCAATTTCAATTTTTTAGATTTAAATCTGGGATCAGTTTTCTATAGATGAGAGGTCTTAGAAACAGTTTGAAGAGCTGGAATGATTAGATGAAAAAATATTTCATACTTTTCATCATCTATAAGTATATCATAACAGAATGAAGCAATAATTTAACAAGAACGTTTTCCTCATCTCATTCCTTCAAGGAGAATTGGTATCGGTCCTCATAAATCCAATGATACATGGAAGAAACCTCCAAACCTGGAGCGAATGTGGGAAGGACCTTATTCCATATTCAAATTCTACTAAAATATAGATTTCAATATAATATCAATGGATGGGGATGTTATTACTACTCCAACCAGTGAGAGATTCTTGAAGAAATACTATGTGTAGTTGCACGACGTTCTCCTCACTAAAATACTATAAAATAATAAATACAAGGTCCTGAATGCAAGATGATAAACTGTATAACAACCATATGTTTCTATGTTGCATGATGAGAACAGGTGTATAATATTTTTCCTTTTCATACAATGTTAAACTGCATGACATTATTTTTCCTCATTACATGACATAAAACTGCAGGGATAACATCACTTGACGTTATGAGCATCCATATTTAAGCAACACTAACATCACTGCTAATCCTTAGTGGCACATGATTCATCTCTTCTCTATTTCTATGTCATATCTGCATAGAGAACTCATTTCAAGAACTAAGTGTGGATTGATTCACATCTATTTGATATACGTATAGACACTCGGATCACCAATCATGGGTCCAACCGCAACCACAAAATTTTTATTTCTTTTTCTCCTACTGTATATAAATAGGATCTATATAGAGTGTTCCCTTAAGATACATGGTCTGATATTAATACCATTTCATGTCATAATTTTAACCGTTCTTCCAGAACATGTCCTAAACCCCTCATTTATCATGCCAAACATTATTGGTGTGGGAAATGAACATTTAATGAACTATGTATGACTTGACTCTCATCTATATGAGATACATAGAGACATCCAAATCTCAAATCTTGGGACCATCCATGATATAAAAAACCCATTTTATTCTATATATAACAATAAAATAAGGATAAAGAATGTTTATAGAACTATATATGACTTGATTCTTTCCCCCATCAAGACACGTAGTGATAGGTGTGTTCTATCCCTTATTCCAGTTAAAATATGTCATTCTTTTCACAATTTCATATCTTTTCCCTTGCAATATGATGTTAAATTTCATGGAAATCTAATACCCATTTTCATCACTTGTGTCACCATTGTGTTATAGAAGAAACCTTTTCTCCTCCTTGATTCTCACACTAAGCATATCTCATGTGGGAAAAATAATTAGGTAAAATAATTCTTTTTATAAATAATGTTCCACAATTTCTTTTTGGGTTAACAAAGTCCTCACCACATTACATAAAACTTCATAATACTATTTCCTCAATACATGGCATAAAACTGTGCAGCATAATATTTATTCAAAGGAAATAAAGAAAGTATCCATTTTTAAATAGGAGTAATATTTATGAAAAAATTTAAATCTCATGGAAAATATTGATTCAAATATTTCTCATGTATATTTAACATAACCCCCTTCCTTATTTCACACTCTCACTACGGGAAAAATGAGCAATTGCAACGGGTTATTTGCGACAGGAATAAATCCCGTCGCAAATAGTCATGTTAAAAACTTATTTGCGACGGGGGTATTTCCCCGTCGCAAATAAGGAGGCTTTTGCGACGGGATTGCTTTCCCCGTCGCAAATAGTTTTCCCGCGATGCGCGCCAAATCGCGGGAAACTTATTTGCGACGGGGAAATATTCCCGTCGCAAATAACCGGCGGCGGTAAAAGGTATTTGCGACGGGAATATTCCCCCGTCGCAAATACTATGTCGGCAGAGGATTATTTACGACGGGACCCGTCGCAAATAACTATTTACCGGTTGACCGTAATAAATGTTGGCTAAGGTATTTGCGACGGGACCCGTCACAAATAATACTATTTGCGACGGGAATCCCGTCGCAAATGGGCCCGTCGCAACTAATCTAACCTATAAATACCCCCATCCGTTTTTTTCATTTCATTCTCATTCCTTATCTTCTCTCTCTCTCAGAATCATATTTCTAGAGTTGAGTTTTTCTCCAGTTTAAGTTTTTTCTCCGGAGCTGATATTAAAGTTTTGAAGAACGATCAGAACAGATCAATTTTCAAGGTATTTATCTTCATTTTAATTTTTTATTTATTTTTAATTTCTTATTAGTTTCTATTATTATTAATTAGTTGTAATTTAATTATGTTTACATTGTTTTATTACTTAATAAATTTAAATTATTAGTATTGTTTATATGGTAATTAGGAATAATTAGTAATAATTTTTAGTATTTAAGAATAAATATTAATAACTAGTAATAAATACCAATAATTAGGAATAAGAACATTATTACATTATTAGTTTATTTTATTATTAATATTAAAATAATATAATTTTTTATATATATACAGTTCTTTTTTCATCTGTGTGTTTGCTGTCTTCACATGTATTATTTGTATGTGGAGATAGAAAACGCACAGATGAAAAAAGAACTGTATATAAATTAGAAAATTATATTATTTTAATATTAATAATAAAATATATTAATAATGTTATTATTTGTAATTATTGGTAATTATTTCTAATTATTGATAATTATTCATTTAATTACTAATAATTATCAATAATTAAGAATAATTAGTAATAATTACCAATAATTAACAATAATTAGTATTAATTACCTATAATTAGTATTAATTACCAATAATTAGTATTAATTACCAATAATTAGTATTTATTACCAATAATTCGTAATAATTAGGAATAATTAACAATAATTAGTAATAATTAGGAATAATTAACAATAATTAGGAATAATTAACAATAATTAGTAATAATTAGGAATAATTAGGAATAATTAGTATTAATTAGGAATAATTAGTAATAATTACCAATAATTAGTATTAATTAGGAATAATTAGTATTAATTACAAATAATTAGTATTAATTAGGAATAATTAGTATTAATTACAAATAATTAGTATTAATTAGAAATAATTAGTATTAATTACCAATAATTAGTATTAATTACCAATAATTAGTATTAATTACCAATAATTAGTATTAATTACCAATAATTAGTATTAATTAGGAATAATTAACAATAATTAGTAATAATTAGGAATAATTAACAATAATTATTAATAATTAGGAATAATTAGTATTAATTAGTAATAATTAGTAATAATTACCAATAATTAGTATTAATTAGGAATAATTAGTATTAATTAGGAATAATTAGTATTAATTACCAATAATTAGTATTAATTACCAATAATTAGTAATAATTAGGAATAATTAACAATAATTAGTAATAATTAGGAATAATTAACAATAATTAGTAATAATTAGGAATAATTAACAATAATTAGTAATAATTAGGAATAATTAACAATAATTAGGAATAATTAGGAATAATTAGTATTAATTAGGAATAATTAGTAATAATTACCAATAATTAGTATTAATTAGGAATAATTAGTATTAATTACCAATAATTAGTATTAATTACCAATAATTAGTATTAATTACCAATAATTAGTATTAATTACCAATAATTAGTAATAATTAGGAATAATTAACAATAATTAGTAATAATTAGGAATAATTAACAATAATTAGGAATAATTAGGAATAATTAGGAATAATTAGTATTAATTAGGAATAATTAGTATTAATTAGGAATAATTAGTAATAATTACCAATAATTAGTAATAATTACCAATAATTAGTATTAATTACCAATAATTAGTATTAATTACCAATAATTAGTATTAATTACCAATAATTAGCAATAATTACCAATAATTAACAATAATTACCAATAATTAGCAATAATTACGAATAATTAGAAATAATTAGTAATAATTAGAAATAATTAGTAATAATTAGAAATAATTAGCAATAATTAGAAATAATTAGCAATAATTAGAAATAATTAGCAATAATTAGAAATAATTAGCAATAATTATAAATAATTAGCAATAATTAGTAATAATTAGGAATAATTAGGAATAAGTAGGATTAATTAGGATTAATTAGGAATAATTAGGATTAATTAGGAATAATTAGTAATAATTACCAATAATTAGTAATAATTACCAATAATTAGTAATAATTAGTAATAATGACCAATAATTGCCAATAATTACCAATAATTGCAAATAATTAGGAATAATTAGGACTAATTAGTAATAATTAGGATTACTCAGGAATACTCAGGAATACTCAGGAATACTCACGAATACTCACGAATACTCACGAATACTCACGAATACTCACCAATAATTACCAATAATTGCAGATACGTCAGCAGCATGAGGAAGAGCGTCGACGCCAGCAGCAGCTGTACGAGGAGCAGACGAGTCGGTGGCAGCAGCAGCATCAGGAGCAGATGGAGTACATGCGCCGACTCACTCATGCTTTAGGGATGGAGTTTCCTCCACCACCATCTGCAGATCCCCCACCTCCCCCCCCTCCTACAGATTAGAGTTTGTATTTCTGTTATAAAATTTGTGAAATCAAAATATTTTTTTTTTCTATTCGTAGTTTCTGTCTCATTATAAAATATTAATAATATTATATTTTTAAATAACAATATTAATATGAATAATAATAATATTTATATTTTATAATATCAAATTTTATATATATATTAAAATTTTATTTATATAATAAAATTTTATATATATATTAAAATTTTATAATATTATAATTTAATTATTTTTTTGTAATACTTGAATTATTTTAATATTTGAATGTAAAATAATTCTATTATTTTTATATTAATTAAAAAAACTTATTAATATTTTTTTTATTTATGAATTATAATTTTAATATTATTATATTAATTAAATTATTTATTAATATTCTATTATTTTTATTTTTGAATTAAAATTCTACTATTATTATAGTAATTAAAATAATTTATTATTTTCATTTGTAAATTATAATTCTATTATTATATTAATTAAAATAATTTATTAATAATTTATTATTTTTTTTTGTATTTGCGACGGGATACTATGCCCGTCGCAAATACTAGTATTATTAATAATTTTTTATTTTTTTTTTAAAAGAGTAATTGCGACGGGTCCCGTCGCAATTACTATGAATAGTATTTGCGACGGGTCCCGGTTCCCATCGCAAATAATAGTATTATTAATTTTTTTATTTTTAAAAAAAACGTTATTGCGACGGGCCCGTCGCAAAAACTATTTGCAACGGGTACCGTCGCAAAAGGTATTTGCGACGGGCCCGTCGCAATAACTGTTTAAAAAGTTTTTTACAAAAATACGGAATACTATTTGCGACGGGCAGAATGCCCGTCGCAGAAAAAGGCTTTAGCGACGGTCCCGTCGCAAATAAGTTTAGTTGCGACGGCGTTTTCCGCAACGGGCTATTTGCGACGGGACCCCGTCGCAAATAGCCCGTCGCAAATACCTGTTTTTCCAGTACTGTCTTAATCTTTAATATTTTTGTATCTTTATAATCTTCCTTACAGTTTCTGGTGATAGAGTTTCTAGTATCTGATAACTCTTTTTCTTGACCATACAATATGTGCCCATAGGTGGCCATGCATATGTTTCATACATAATAGAAATGGTCATCAAAAGATTCCACTATTTGGCTATGCAGCATATTCCCTAGTTAGCCCTGCATAATATAGCCCCCATTATGGGTTTTTCAAATATTGGTAATTTCATTCTTGTTTATAGTTTCTTGGCCCCCTTTTAATAGTGATGACAATATATAAGAATCTGTATTATAAGTATAATTGTCTCATTAACATTCTCTTGATCTGAATTTCATCATGACCATGGCTTACTGTTCTATCTCAACATTTTTTCAATGTAATATTAAATTATCATTGGATCACTTGACCACATATTATATATAGTTTCCATTTTTTCCCTAGCCATATGTCCTAAAAACACAGACACGATAATTAATAGTTTTGGGACATACCTTCATGGAAATCATTTTCCTCTTATTCTACAGAAATCAGGATTGGAAATAATCTCTCCATATTCATGTAATTTTCATTATAAACCAAATCCTATGCTTCAGAAAATCAGAAGCTACATAAAAATTCTTCAAATTTTATTAGTAGAATGTAAATCCTCTAAGTGGATTTTCCTTGACTATGCATTACGTCCCCTTACGTGTCCTTGCATAAAAATGCCTACATAAACGGCATGTGAGTCAAAAGACACCAATATTTGTCAATGAAACAAATGACATAGTTGGCCATGCATAATAGATCCCCCCATAACAGGTTTGTCAAATAATGGAAACTTTATTATTGAAATTTCATCATCTATTACCTTTAGACCTTTTCCCATATCAGTCTTCAGATCCATAATTTCCAAATTCACACTTTACAATTTACCCTTCCATACATGAATATGGTAGTATGTTTCCAAAAAAACTATCATGAAGTTTGGAGAGTCTCATACCTCGGGTAAAAGCTAAAAAACATAAATAAAAGCAACAAAATTGCCTCACCGCATGATATAAAACAGTAAAGTACAATGTCCTCACTACATGCCATAAAACTGCAAAATACAATGTCCACATTGCAGGAAATAAAATTGCATAGTATAATTTCCTTAATACATAACATAAAACTACATTGTACAATGTCCTCACATCATATATTAAAATTTCATAGAACTATTTTCTCAGTGTATGACTTAAAAATTCATATCCTGACATTATAAATTCCTATTTCTAATAAATTTTTTCAATTTCTAATACACCAAATTTGTGTAGAAGATGTTTTCATATTAATGAAAAATTACGGTATAAATAACCCTTTATTCTCAAAATAAATTTTCTTGTAAAAACCACCAACTATGGTCTTGAGTCACCCAAATCTTATTTTCCCATATTTATCAGTAGTAAAATGTTAAATTAATAAGATCTCTTTTTCATAACTATGCAGTACATATCCTTAGGTAATCCTATATATGATGCCTACATAACATGCATGTTAGTCAAAATATAAGACTCTTTGACTATAAATCATATTACCTAGTTGGCTCGGAATAATACAACCCCCATAACGGGTTTTTCAAATAATGGTTACACTGTTATTGGAAGAGACATAGTTCATGTTAATACAAGTTTTTAATTTTCTGACCATAAAAAACAAGACTTATGATTCCCCAGGGAAATATTTAAAGACTATTAGATAAATTCATTGTCACAGAGTTTTGTTTGGGATCAAATTTCAAAATTTATGTTCTTATATATTCGACCATAATCATTAGTTTTTTATAGTCCAACAGACATTACTATAAACTGCCAACAATCAGAGACATGGTACTCACCAGACTAAGAATCCTTAAATGGAACTCTGACCAAAATTTGAGTCCCATATCAGTAAATGAACATTTTTAATGATTTAGGTAATATTGAAAACAAGGTAGCCAAAAGATAAATTTTTTTGTGGTTTTCCATACAACCCATGTAAAAATCAAACTATGCTCATTAAGAATATCAACTTAATAAGAAAATTAGGGGCACCCCAATTATTTTCATTGTAATCATGTTTATCTAACATGAAGGATTGACATAAAAAATATCATCACCATAATTACCATTAATAGTGAAATAAAAAACCAAGAATGAGAACATATACGACTAAAGATAGAATTTATTTTATTCATATGAAACCAGACGAACATCCAAAAAGTGGATCCTCTCTATACATTTTTAAAATAATCTCTCAACGTGACTCCTCATTGGTTGAACATCTTCATGATCCCTGTCAACCGCCTACTGATGCTGAGATAGTTGAGAAACTCCAGCCTCCTCAGCACGATGATGTGCATCATTGGTAGTTCAAATAGTAGTTATCCCCTCCAGTTAGGTATCTACCAGTGTCTGGTTCAATTTCTAATGTTTTTTAGGAACAAAATATAGTTTCCATTTAAGATATAACAACTTTTTTGTGGATTCTTTAATTTGTTTGCTGATCTTGGTCGACTTCTTATTATGATTTGGCTCTGCCTCAGCTACTACATCTTGGAATCTCTTAATATTGATAATCAATTTAGCCTTTTCAAAATCATTCCACATATTATTGTCATAATTCTACTATAAAATGATCTCTTACATTGCATTATAGAATGGTCGATAATTAAATCCTCCAAATGTCAATACGTAGAATAATGGTGGGAGTTTGAAAAAATGGTACAACAATTCATCTAAATGCTTCTTTTCAATTTTGATCATTATATGACCCCGTGTCTTCATATGTACCATACCAAGATCACATTTCATCTTGATGTCGGAATCTGAGTCACTAAAATGAGGTAAAATTTACTCTGTAAATAGATCACTTAAAGAGTTGCCTCTCTCCACTTATCTCAGAATAGTAGATGCTTCACCCTCCGATGATTCCAAATCCAACACAGATGCTTCACCATATAATCTAAATGTGGGAGATAATAACCCTAAATGGTAAATCAAGGTCATTTTTAGTTTCAAGAAAATTGCAGAAACAGAGTATAATCTAGACAAGCAATTACATTTACCCAATAATAATTTGATCACTTGATTGGAATCATCCTCAATATTCTCACCTTCATAATTTTGAGTAGAAATATCGTGAAAAGGGGTATTCTCCTGAGTTTTCCAAATTGTCATAGTTTAAAGAACTAGAACATCTCTCGATAGAGGGTCCTCCGTAGGAATTTCTCTAGAATCCGCATAAGAATGATAGAGTGAAATACCCCATTCCTGAATATCATATTCAATATTTTCTGCAGATAAATATGCATAAGATGAACTTTTATGTGAAGTATCATGTAATAGAAGAACAATTGTGTATAAAATGTGCAATATTGAAAACACAAGTCCTTTAAATTCCTCATGAAAATCCCAAAAAATCAATGATGGAACCTAGAATATCAATGTTTGGATTAAGGTATTCCATTATTAAAGTGTCTGTGACTTGGAATTTTATAGTATTTTTTCTAATTATGGTATCCAACAAACGGTGTTTGATTCTCAAATTGGCTCAGCTAACATTCTGGTCCATTGGTTATCAAATTGGTACAACATATTTTGATCTTTATAGGTTTGGGTCAACTTTAGTATTTATCTCAGACTTCCCTACGTCTTCATTCCTTTCTTCAAGAGCAATAGGAATATCAACATTGGATATTGTAGGATCCATTGGAAAAGGAATCTAATATGGTATAAGTTACAAAGAATAATATTAGCAATGTGTTTAATATTCAAGGGAAATGTATTTGATATTAACATTGATTTTCTACCTCTTAATAGATCTAAAAGAGGTTACAACTGAATCTTTTGATGTTTTATCTACTATTGTAGAAGATCCATCAACATGAACATGGGATTTTCATGGAGTTTCTCTCTCGGGTCTTGAATAATTAGCTCTTAGTCCCTGGAGAGAAGAGAGAGACACATATCCTGCAAGAGGATGAATTTGATTAACATAGTGTATTGAGAAAACAATAATTCCCTGAAATTTTATAAATACTTTCTATTTTTTTGAACACATTAGAATAATCTCATTTCACTCTTGTGTTTCATTTCATAAGCTTGAGGAGAAATCAAAACACTACTCTTGGTAGGTGAAACTTGATGTAACGACTGAGTATTATCCATATCCATTACCCAAGTCATGATTCTTTCTCTTGAAGAATGTTTTGGAGACCTAGGAGGATCATTAAATGCATTGATGATAGAAACTAATGGCCTATTCTTTAATGATTCAAATAATACTCTAGTGTTTCCTTCCCTGCATTCATGATGAAAAAAATAAATTTCCTCTAGATTAATTATGATGAATGTTAAAGTGAAGTTGAGACAACAGAAAAGGAAAATATGTTCTCATTATTAATATAAATATACCACTCTTCCTTAGGGTCAATAATTACCCCTTTACGTATTCCTAATTCCATCATATGAGATACTAATTTTGGGGATGGTATTTGTTTATCAATTTATTATATAAAAACATATACCGCCAAAATTATATTCCCATACTTTGACTAGGTTATTATTCAGATTGCAATCATAAGGTCCTTAATGTCATGCACATTTTTTATTTGAATTCCATGTTGGGGGAATGCCGATGCATCTCTAATATTATGGGTCAAATACTCCCAATGGTGTCTGGCTAATGGTTTCACATAACTCAATCTCATTATAGTTGGATGTGGATGTGATTCAACACCTTTTGACTGATGAGCCTCTTATAACATCCCTTATTCTTCATAAAGATGAACAGATGGAATATGATTCTATTTTTGATGGTGGTGACTGGATCGCCTTGGCAACTAAGGTGTTGATTCTCTATCCCTATGTATCCTAGTATACCTCTTATGAAGTTGTTTTAAGGTCTTTAAAACCTACGAATCTTCTGCATCATATATGGAATTGACCTTCATATCGAGATTTTCCATTATCAACATTATTTTTTGCATCCACTTGATATGTTCCTTTTTTCAAATAATCACAATGAAATCAAGAAGACCATTATTTGGTATATCTAGCTTCAAATATGATAGACACGTCTGATGTAGATAACGTAATCGATAATATTGACGCCTCGTAATCCATTAGAATATATAATTATCTTGCTACCATTGGTTGTTTCTCAAGTCTAACATAAGTGGGTGGATAAGTGTTTGATATTTGAATATATCTAAATTGACGAGAAAACCTATAAGGGTTGTAATACTCACAGAAATATTTCACCGTTATTCCTGGTCGATAATAATCCATCTGAAAATTCCATCATATAATACCTTAGCTCATAATTCTTTTCATTACTATCATTAATTAATGTCACAGTTGGTGGGTTACCAAAAAGAAAGAAACAGAATTCTCCTGGGATATTCAATGCCATATATAACTACATCATGGATCTTATTTTGAGGCTAAATACCAATGAAATAATGTAAAAATTGAATGAATATACCATTGATAACTCTAACTAAATTCAACACTAAGTATTAAGAAGAGTGTGCTACAATCCATCCCCACAACACTTGTAATGGCCCTGCAATTCTAAATGGATCCTTCCCATTATATAAATGTATTAGAGAATAGTAAATTATTTCCAAGAATAGGATTTTCTAACCTAATATAATTCCCTTCTACCAGTTTTGTTACAATGAAAAAAGTCCATGACCTTACCCCACCTCCGGACTCATGAACTGGAATCAAGTGAATGCATAGCCACAAGGTAAGGATGGTGGTTAAGAATATCATTGCGTCAATATCATATTTAACATTGTATACCTAGTTTTTATAGTAACCTCTTTCCAATGTAGTCCAATATGTGCCTGAATTACCCCGATTATATACAGAAGAACAAAAAGTAGGATTCCCATAGGTGGGACCTTTCTCTATGTTTGGTTCTAAAAAAGATTCCATCCACAACCTTGCATGAACATATCACTTGTATTTTAGTAATTTCATTTATATTTGGAATATTTCATGAGCCAACAGTGGTGTTCTGGTACCATCACCCCATGTTGTAGCTGGCGGAATAAACTCGTCATACATTTTCCTAAAAATGGGAACCCTAGATATTTTATAGATATCCTAGAATCTAATGCCAACTTTATCATGCATCATGTAAAAAAATTTGTTTGGAGACTCTATCAGCTAGAAATTAAAGAATTAAATCATACTTGTAAACAGAAGACATTCCCATTTAGAAAGATTCATAAATATAAACATCTAATAATTCATTCTTGAATTCTTCAAAAGTTCACTGCACCCAAAATTCCCACATCCATTCGGGTTTCACAGCTCCCCCCGAACAAAGATCACAATCTTCCTTCCAACCATTAGACTGATCTATCTACGATGCCCAAAAAGATGAATCATAGAAATTTTTCCTCGTCTATACAACATGATCCTTTATATCCAGATTACAACCACTATGATGGAGGATGAAACCAATAGGGATTTTTCCTTCATGTACTGGAGCCCCCCTTGCACTGATATTCATGGAGTTTCATTTGGAGAATTGAAGAAACCAATTCTATGATAATTAATTCTTAATAGATGGATCATGGAGATCTTGTAAAAGGCGAAGCCCTTACTGGGGTAAATAATGAATTTTTAGATAATCACATTGATATGAAATTAAACTTTTCTATAGTCATGGATGAGTAATTTCAACAACTTCATAATAGCCTGGTCTGATGATCTTCATCATTTCATTTTTTGGAGCCTTAGCTTCATCAGTAGTGGTTATAAAATGAGCTATTTTCTTTAAAAATAATTAAAAAACATTCACCATTAGGTTATAATTTTAACTTAATAAAAAAATAAAATTTCTACTTAATGGAAAATGAAATAAAAAAGTGGTTGAAGCAAACCATTCATGTAGGTCCTTCGACGAGGTTCATCGTGTAGTTCCTTCGACAAGGGTATTCGAACAACTACTTCATTGAAGTCCTTTCATGTAGAACCATCTGTAATGTAGTTTTACCTTTAGAAAATTTTGAGGAGACTACAAGAGAACACAATGCGTTTAGGCTTCATCAAAGAGCTACGTAATGGGAGTCAAAAATTATGAAGCACGGATGAAGAAAATTGGAAAGGATCGAACATATTTATAACCAGCCTCAATTATCCACAACATTCCTATGCAAAAACACTACCTAGAAAACCTATACGGCATAGATCCATAGAAAACCCGCATTGGCTAGAAATTAACCCATAGTCTTTTCCCCACAATATTTAACTCAGGACTCGACCCTCTTTCTAATCGGATCTAATATCGAGGGGGGATTTTTTGACAATAGTTAAGAATACAAAATCTATATGAATATAGAAATGGTTATTTCAAAATCCTAGGATGTGGTTTGAGTAATTCAATGGAAATCAAAACCCTCCAAAGGACTACGGGGAAGACCTGCGCGGTGGACCTGTGTGGTAGTATATTCTCCATACCCTATGCAATAGACCTACATAGAGGACCTACGTGGAGTACCTACGTGGAAAACAACCCTTCTACAAGGCCCCATCCAAGACTATATATAGGAACCATGGGTTCCCCATTTCAAGGACTAAAAAAGATGAAAGACTCCCTGAATCTCCCACGGTGTCGCTCATTCTTTGAGATACCTTAAATTGTCTTAGGAATATCTCTAAATCATGTGATAATATATAATTAAACGATATAAAGAATGTTTTTAAAGCCTTTAAATTTTTTTACATAGGATTGGTACCATATGTGAAACATATTCTTCATTCTTCATAAAAACCTGAGTGGAACACCTACGCAACATACCATTGTGGTATAGATGCGTGTCACAACAACACGAGGTACCAACGCGGAACACATGGATGAAGTACCTACGCGACATAGTTTGATGTATGGTCTACATAATAACTTAAGTACCCACATTAAGTCCATTAATGGTAGGTTTTCTCTTTTCATGGATCCCTTATTTAAATGGGACTATGATGAATCCCCCACCAAAACCTCCTGACTTATCCAACCCTTGGGAAAGGCACATCATCATGTCTCATATTTTGGGTTTGTATTTCTGTATTCAGAGGTTTCCCACCTTTACTTCAAAATGGGGTTAGGATTCATGGAGTGTGTGTGGGATTATATATCAACAATCGCATTGACCATTCTCTCTGGAATAGTGATGGGATGTTACCGGTTTGGAGAATAAGGGATTGGGTCCATACCACTCCCTTCTAAAAGAGATAGAACCAGAAATTTCTGGTAGGGAAGGTAATGTTCAGAATTTCGTTTCAATTCATGAAAATGAAAAGTCTCCCTCCCCTATAAAGAAAATTTTTTGGGAATCCATTCTGATATAATACCCTAACATTCTTCCCTTCTTCCTTTCATTGGAACCATGTCCAATGTAATGTGAATTGAGGGATGGCTTGTCACCCCCTCCCTCATTCACCTTGGCAATCGTAGGTATGCCCTCTTCCGCCAGTGGAGGAGGTAATGTGTGTGTGTCATTGTTGAATCTTTAACATCTTGTTGTTACTCACACTAATCATGAATCACATCGAATAAGAGATCCATTATGATTGATACATTTATACAGACACACACGGTGAATGAACTCTGATAACATAGATTCCCACTATAATTTGGATACGTAGGAAGCCTTCATAGGGCCCATCCTCATTGGATATCCTCTTAAAGAATCCAACCATATTTTCCTTAATCTGGGAATACTCCTTAGTAATAAGAACCAAATTATACACCCAAATCATCAATGAATCCTTTTTATGAAGTAACCCGTAATCATTTATCTCAAAGGACTATAATCTCCAATGAGACATATCAAGAAACATGGGCTTTGATTCCCATCCATATGGGATATGTATGAAGCCTTAATGATGTTCAAACCCAAAACATCAATTTAATCATGTTCTCCTTAGGTCACATTCCCAAAAAGGTCTAATATTACTTGGAAACCCATATTATTTCCAATTCCTTAGGCTGCATAGGCATAATTTCCACAACAAACATTAACTATGCACTTTTTTCTTTTATGTCCGTACCGCAAGACATTAAACTATACAATTAGGTCCTTATCACATGACCTTAAATGGTATGATGTGTCCCACTAAGAGGCACCAAATTAAAAGGGTTATAATTCATTTCACAATATGAATAGGTAGCCCATTTCATGGGTACGATCCCAATATTAAAACAAACCTTAGTCTCCCTAGATGACAATGAATTTCATATTGCACCACTAAGTGGCTTAAAAATCAATGTAATTATAACAACCATTAAATGAATTTCTAAATAGTATATGGGAGGACACCATTGATGGGAAACCTTGAATACATACAGATATAACCATTAATGAAGATTCTTGAATATATACTGATGATTCTAAAATTTACAAATGTAAATAAGTTATTGAAAATTCTATTGTAAACTTATGTTATAGTTGGTGAATTAATAATGATTCATGAAAATATATTAAATTTATAAATAGAGTCCCGATGTAGAAAATAATTCCTCCCAAAAGGGAGTGATGATTCTGACCTCCCATCCTCTCAACCAATGCAGAATCCTATGTCTCATAAATTTCAAACATAATGAACTCTTACCTTTGTAAACAAGGTCCCTTTTTGGATAATGAATTGTTTGATATTTCACGTTCCATGAACAAATCCAATAGAAACTGCATGGAAGCTGTGATTCTTAAAACTGGAACACAGGTTTCAAGGAACTATGAAACAATCAATAATTAACATCCCCTCTTTAACTCTTTTTATTCTAAAAATTAAATTGATTACTGTGATGTGTCATTTTTCCGACATAATGGGTGATGCACTTTAATTTTTATTTAACAAATTCAAATTTGTTAATATAAATATTAAAATGGTTCAAAAATAATTTATGATTTATTTGATAACCCTATTTATGTTATGTAACCAACATACAAACATAATACTAAATGATTAAACAAAATACGTTAGTTTTGATTGAAAAACTGAAAAAATAACCTAAAATTATTATCATTAATGTTTATACAATTATTCATCATCATAACATATAACCAAAATATTTATATGATAATTATAAAATTTTCATTACCATTAATATCATAGTATAAAACTTCTAGATATTTATCTGCATTTTATATGAATTTTTATTCATGTATACAAGTGACGAAATCTCCGAAAAATGAACACTCGTGAACAATGAAATTAAACTCTATAACTCATAAAAAATCCTATAAATTATCAAAATAAAAACATAACGAATAAAATTAATATATAATATTTTTTATTATATTTTAAATAATTAATCTTACATGATTATATAGGATATTAAATTGAATAAAGAATTTCCTCATAAGGTATGGGGATTATCAAACTGAACTCCATTTCAATGGGTTTCTCCATATTTTAAACGAATTTTAGTATGTATATTTATTTAAGGATCCATGTATTTATTTTATTTAGTCTCCCCTTTAATTTTATGGGATATACATTTTTATACATGATTTTATTAAATCAAAATTCCAAAATAATGTTTCTTATAAAAAAAATATCATCTAATTACCTTGAGATTATTTCTTATTCACCGAGGATTTATGAGACATAAACAAAGAATGTTATTCCCTTTATCATTCCAGATGTTTTTCATGAATTTATGAATTATGAAATGAAACCCATTCATTTCCATAATTTATTTTCTTTTCAATATTGATATACATTTTATGTGGCATGAATGATAATATAAATGTTATGAGGTGATTGGTGTTCTTGGAATTATATAGCGCCTGTAAATGTTTTCATGTGTTGGGTGCACCCAAAACTATATATCTCTACAAAGACATGGGTAATGCGATGTATGTAAAGATATAAAAGTAAAATATTCATGAACATGATTGTATATTTGTTCAAAAATATGTGTGATAGTATACCACTATAATATGATATTTCATTTTTAGGCATTGTCATATTCCATGACTTTATATATTACATCCAATTTTTTATATGATGCTGATACTATGAATATATTATGATTAAGGTGATTTATTCTCAGCCATTTTATATTGTTTCATGCTCTTATCAATCCTCTTAATGGGCATTTAGATCACAATTTTTTTATGTATATCCTAATGTGACACTTTTAATAGAGATAATTCTCGACTAAAAAGAATCTAGAGTATAATGAATTATATAATGATTACGTTCCAATATGTAATGATTATGTATGGTATTATTTTTCACAAGAAACTACACATTTTAATCATGGGTTTTTAAAATTATTATGTTTTATCTTTTAAATAATTTAATATTCATGTATGAAAAACTAGGTACCCTATAGTTGGTATCAGAGAAAATTTTAATTAATTTGGGAATTACTATTAGATAAATTATAAAAATCCATTATCATGTGACAATGTATATGTACGAACACAATAATATTTGTTTTAGAAGATTATAAACATAGGGATATCAAAAGACAGTCCATTGTAATTAATTTCATAATGAAATATATTATTTGTTCATTATTGTTTGACTAATTTTTCGTGCTATCCATTTAAACTTTAGAAAATGTTAAATACCATGAGAAACCAATCCAACAATTAGTATGTGGTAAAATTTGGTGATTGATAAAATTACATCCCCAATTCATTGGGTGGTGGAGGTCAACAATTCCTGGTAATTTTTACCCAGTTCTTTCAGGCTGTGAGGAAAAACCTGAATAATTTTGAATGTCATCCTTTACCTAAGATGATGAAACTAGTTATCGATTATTTTATGGAGAAATTACCACCAACATTTAGTGGATCATAGGATTCAGTTGACACCAAATAGTGGGTCAAATCAATTGAGAAGATAATTTATGTAATTCACTATTCTACGATAGATAAGATGACTCTCTCCATTTATTATATATATAAAGATTCCTAGAAACCATTGGTGGTAATTAAGAACACCATGAAAAATAATGATGATAAATAGATGGAGTGGGATGACCTTAAGATTATTTTTCTTATCAAGTATTTCAAATAAACACTTTTTATAAAGATAGAGGGAGAATTCATATATCTGAAGAAGAAGGTTAGAAAATGTGTCACAACCTATGAAGAAAATTTTACATGACATTCAAGGTGGGATTCATGTTTTTTTATAAAAATGATTGAAAATTTATAGATTATTTAGTTGTTTAAAACAACAACTTCAAAAGGATAATGAAATTTGAGATTTTGTGATTTACTAAGAAGTTGATATAAGTTCTCTCAACATGTAGATGGATATTTAAAAACAGTCTAATGGCTATGGTGATAATAAATGATGGACGGAGTTTCAAACAGGAGGATCTAATGAGTAATGTGAAAATAAATCTAAATCACCCACATATAAAAAATGTTGGAAGATGCATCATGTGAACATCATTAATGGGATGGGATGGGGAGATGACCTAAGTGTCGGAGGGAAGGCTACCATTCCCATGAATGTAAAAATTACATGGGTAACTAGGAAAATGTGGTGGAAAATAGAAGATCACCACCCACGGTTCAATGCATTAATTGTAGGGGGAAAGTGATTTATTAATGCTCATTAATCAATCCTTTGGTCCTCAAGGAAAACCAAATTCGTCATCCATGAAGGAAAATGGAGAATATGAAGGATTATTCCATAATTAATTTAGATTTATAATATTTAAATGAGATCATAAAAGTGACCCTTATTATTAACTCATTTATAGAAAATCCTTTTATGATTCTGGTTCTAAACATTACATTATATCTTCAAATACTTCTAGAAGTATTGAACCAAATCCCAGACACCATCAAGAATATATATTCATAAAAACACCTTGTGGTAAAATCATTTCAACCTATTTATTAGACACTTCTCTTGTTAGTGTATGTGGGATGATTCGTCCAGAAAATATCATTATACATATATAGGGGGAATTTCATGCTATAAATGGAATGGATTGGCTCTAGTTATATATATAACATATCTAATTTCAATAATAAGAGATATCTTTTCATATTATGAACCATCACATAGTGTTAGAAAACTAAAAAAAGATTAATAACCACCTTTAGAAAATATGTAAATATTGTGGGTGATGATTCCATATGAAGGGGCATACCTCGCACAAATGGTTGAGTCAAATGATTGTATCAAACTATGGTAAATCACATTGTGAATGAATACAATGGTGTATTTTTTGAAGAGTAATCCAGACTTACCTGAGATAATGAGGTATAGTTCTCAATAAAACTACTAATTGAAGAAATACCTATGTCAAATATTCCTTATAGGGTAGCTCATATCAAAATAGAGGAGTTAAGGAACTAGATGAATGAACAATTGGATAAAGTGTTCATATGAAATAGTGCATCACCATGGTTTGTTCTTGTGTTCTTTTTCAAGAAGAATGATAGATAAGTGCAGTTGTGAATCTCAAAACGAGAACTCAACAATATCACTATTTGGAACAAGTGTCACCTTCCAATGGTTTATAAATTCATTGATTAGTTAGGATGTGATCATTACATCATAATGGTGGTACTTCATTCAGGATATCATCATTTAAATGTGAAGAAAAATGATATTATTAATAATACCTTCCATACAAGGTATGAGAACTATGATTTTCTAGTGATTCCATTCATAAATTCTAATTCCCCTGAAATATTAAATGATTTTATGAACATTTTCATTATAAATTACATAGAAAAATTATTTGTTGTGTTTATGAATGATATTCTCATGTATTGCATGATTAAGGAGGGATGTTAAGAACATCCAAGGATTATGTCAGTAAAATTGGGAATGAAAAATTGTATTCCATGTTCTGAAAATGTGTCTTTTGGATTAATTATGCCATATTCATGGGATAAGTTATCACACATGACATAATTTTTGTGGACGCCTCAAAAATACAGGTATATGAGTAATGGCCAAAACAACTAGTGTCCTATAAATTCATAGTTTTATTGACTATATGGGTAGTACTGTTGTTTGTTGAGAAATTTATCAAGATTTTCAATCCTACTAACTAAAATAAAAATGATATGAAGTAAATAATGTCTAGACTTAATAATGTGGGAAAGTATTCATAGAGCTAAATAAGATCCTTATCACTACAACTCTAATGGTATTACCAAAAACGGGATGAAGTTTTGGATATATAATGATGATTCAAATAAATTAAGGTGTTATGTAATTGTAAAAAATTATTATGTTATAGACTAAACCACAAGGTAGGAGATGATTAATGAGAATAATTACCAAATTCATGACATAAATCTTGATGCAATGATTTCTGTAATGAAAATGTGGAAATAATATATCTACAGTGAGATGTGTGACATATATACTAATAATGTGATCCTAATGTAAATATTTACAAAAAAATGAGCTCAATATAAGTCAAAGGATATAGTTTGATATAATAAAGGACAATAATTTCTCTGTTCACTTTCTTCCTATAATGGAGAACAATGTAGTTGATGCACTTAGCATAAAATAACATGTTACTTTGTCTATCTTGTGGATTGAGAAAGACCATATGTTCATAGATATACAAATGATGGATTTAGAAATCCTAATTGAAGTGAATAAATATTACCTGACCAAAATGACTTCCCAACCATCTACCTAAGAGAATATTAAGTAGTAAAAAAGGGATGATCCAGAGTTATAAATTAAGGTTTATCCAATAATGGAAGGGAAGCTGTAAGAGTACCATATTGATGAATATGGGGTGATTCAGTTTGGAAGAAGTCTCTATGTGCCTTTATCAACTTGGATTAATGATGATATACTAGAAAATTTAAATATCTCAACAATATCTATTCATAATTGGAGTATGGTGATATGATATTGAATTCTACCATACAAAAATCCTTCAATAATGACCCCAGAGTCCAACAATTCATAACACAATGAATAATGGGAGAAAAGTATAAAATTAGATCTTAAAAAATCATTGTTAACTGGTTATCAGCCAAATAATATAAATTCGGGATATCAAGTGTTAAAAAGTCACCACACATGAATTAATCGAATAAGTAAATTAAATGAGTTTTATTGGGGCTTAAAAAGGCTAAAATTTAATGATAATAAATGAAATATATGTTATCATCCTCCATAATATAATTTTAAAGCTGGAAATCATCATATAATAATCCTACCTTAATTCAGATTATTCATTGATGAAGACCATAATTATCTATGAATGTTGAATATTAGGATCATTCTCTTAATCATGATTCTCTTGGTTCTAATATCTTAATGTCATCCAATCTTAATCTTCCATTGAAAACAATGAATTCACCTTTTAAGGATCCTGTGGTTTTTCAAAAAACCTGCATATTTTCTATAATTTCAAATTTATAGATGTTTTATGTTTAGTTATTATAAAAATAATAATTTAATTGATAAATTAATTTAATTTAAACGGAACTGTGAATGGTCACCTCTACTGGGCATCCCACAACAACCAACTTTATGGATCTCCTTGGGTATACCTTAATTTTTTGTATTAAATTTTATCATTATATTTTTATCTAGAAACATGTTTACGAGTTATACAATTATTTATAAAAAACTATTTCACTTGTAAATTAACATATTTTTAAAATTTGTATATAATAAATTGTGGGCACCCAGGGCCACCGAATCACATACGGTCTTAGCACTTGTCCCTAATGAATTTTCTAGATATATCTTAAATTATTATAATGAAAACTAGATCTTTATATTTTTTCCTCATTCTGATATATTTCTTAGAAAATAATAATATAACAATAAGTTTGGGATACTAATCACACTTATGGATCTCTCACTCCCACCACCTCTGCTGCATGCCCACATGCTTCCATTACACAAAGGCCAAGGGGGTAGTCAATCCAAACCGGGTCCTCTATAACCAATCCTCGATAAACACTAGGTTCAATATAATAGTTGAACCATCCTTGATGCCCACATCTACCATGTAAATAATTTTCATGTTCCCATGCCTGAGACTCCTTATATACGACACATGGAAGATGTCATGTACCCACACCAGCATCAGGGTTAAGGAAAACATCACCAACCATATGTGATATATTGAGAATTATGAGGAACCTTGGGGATATATTTTTTCCCTATATGAATCTCCCCAATCCACAATGTGGAGAGTATTTCAAGAAAACAAGGTCTCCATGCACGAACACCATGTTTCACATGATTTTTACTATTATATGATTTTTTTCATATTTGACATGTTATAATCAATTCATGAATCAATGGGACCTTCTCTTTCATCGCATTCACTAGATCAATCACAAAAATATATTCCTCTCTATTATTAGTTCATCACAATGGTGTCATGTATGGTCTTGAGTGTTGGGCCTCAAAATGTTCGATACTGATAGTTGTGTGATAGTTAATATTATATAGAAACTCATAAAAAGGAGGGTGATCCTACCAATTGAAGAAAATTTATAAAATGAAATCCCTCAACATATCCTCCTAGACCAAGATAGTGAACTCAGTTTACCAATATTTCTAGGCATGGAAGGAATTTCTCATCCTCAATTGTGCCCTAAATGCCTCATGTAGGCCTCTCCAAAATCATCATGTAAAATGTGAATCATGGTGGGAGACAATCATCGAAGGAACCCATTGAATTTGAATGATCTATTATTTATAAAATATTATCCAAAATCTCCACTGAACTCTACTACATGATACTAAGGACATTCATCAAATTTGTTATTCGGTTAACTATCACCCATATGGCACCATTTAATCTCATTTTCCAAGGAATACCTATCACAAAAAATATGGATATACACTCACAATTACACTATAGGACATGAATGGATAACTGATGGTTTTCTGGAATCCAGTTCTCAACTTTCGCATGTTTTATACTGGAATATATGAGTTAAAAATTACCACACTCCACCACAATCAATCCACTAAAAACATCTTCTTATGGTCTCTTTACATTATCACCACTCTATGATGTACAACTAAAAGTGTTTTGTGAAATTTTTCCATGACCTCATCCCACCTATGATTATTACCACCATTAATCTTTATACAATATTCGATTGATTCCATCTTTCTTTAAAATAATATTGTCAATCTCGTGATTATATATATTGAAATTAGACCTCATAGTGGATGTCTCCCAACTATTACTCTCTCACATGATAATGAAGTGGAGGAGTCAACACCAATGAATAAAGGGAATCTACACAATCCTCCTCATCCCATTTTTGATTCAAGGATGATGAACATTCAAATTCATACTAAACCTAATGATCTGGGGACTTCTTATATGGGGAATATTTCACCGTGATTATCTTTCCAAATTAATATACTATCTCAATGCCACAATAATATAGGACATATAACCATCCCCTATGTGTCTGATTGATGAATCTATGTTTGATGCCATAACTAACATTAAGATGGTTTGAGTAAACAAAAAAGCACTCTACTAGATGGTAGAACCTATATATCATCAAAGGGAACACCACCACTACAATATTTTTTCCAAGAGTTATATTGTTCTTCTCATGGTGACTCAACTACTTCGACCCATATGTTTTAACATCATATCTCTACATCAATGTGAAATTGATCTCATATTTAGAGACATTGCAGTATACTATGTACTCCATGACCCCCCCTATAGTCTTAAAATTGTAGATCTCATCATCTTAAGCCTCAAATCATTTTTGTATCACTAAAACTACTCATTCCTAGTAACCATATTCCCTTCCCATATCAGATTAGTCAAAGGAGATACAATCTTGGAGAGGCCATCCAAAAACCTTATGTAGTACCCTTCAAAGATCATAAAACACTACACCTATGACACAAAATTGGGTGGATCCCAAGAAATCACTACATCAATCCTCACGAGGTCCATATCTCAACTGTGATTAGATATGGATTTACCACGATATTTAACATCCTGAATCCATAAATTTAATATCACGATGTTTCCATAATGCTAGTGCTCTAATGAAAATCTAGTACAATCCTGATGTTCTCAACATACTCCTCATATAACACAAAGTACATTAATTGTTATTCAATGAATATAATAAAAATTTCCCCTAATTATAGCTCAAAAATATTGTTCATAGAAAAAATAATCATGGAATTGGAATTCATCATACTGAATGGCATCACCATTAACTCATTTTTTTCATTGTGACATTGGAATTCCAGTTTTTGATTAATAGCATCATGAACTCTGTTCTAGTGTTAGTCAGGCCTATAAACTATATTTAAGAACCATATCGTGACTTTAAACTAATCAAGGAAGTCTTAAATCTATGTATATGGTTACTTTTTCTTTCTCATGGTCTTGTTCCGATTATGATAGTCTAAACAGAACCATATGTCATCAACTGTGTTTTTCATGGTCAATTATAAAACAACATTGGGGACACACCAGTTCTAATAAAACCATACACTAGAAGGATCTTTGACTATCTCCATTTCTCCTAGATCTTATTTGGGTCTATATAATATTCCAATGAATATATCAGATCGGTTTAACAGTGAATGTTAATGGAAACCTTAGTCTTTTACCATAGAGGTGGTAATATAATTTCCAAATGAATTATATCCATAAAATTCTCAATGAAAGAGGGTATCTAGATTCCTGAAGAGAATGATTTTCTTTGGGAAACACATCCCAATTTATGGGAAATTGGTGACACCTCTATACTCATGAATCCCAATCATCCTACGATGATATCTATCTCCCCCACAAAGTAGAATTTCATCCCACTAGTGTAAATACATCAGATGTGTATGTGATGATATTCAGTCTTGGCATGGAACCTTGATAAATAATTCATTCTAGTAATTATTTTTTAGGGACTCATCCATATGAAAAAAATGTCCCATGGGAACCTATATCCACCAAGCGATATCACACACTTCCACGAGATAAAAGAGATTGAAGAAACATTCTATATCGGATCTTCAAATCAATAATGTGGGGTTATCATCTAAAATTGGTGATCCATATCTCACATCAGGAGTATATGGATAAAATAAATAATCTCAATTATTTGATGAAGTATTTAAGAAGGATTATAATTAAAATATATCATACCATGAATAATCTTGAGATCCTCTATGTAATATTCCTCCATTGCATGTAGCTTCCCACAACCCTGACCACCATCTACCTTCTCATGATAGGGTCCAATTAAAAGTGTTGGTGTAACAATATCATTAATCCTACCATAACATATATCTCCTACTCCCATATCCCTACCATCAAATATTCCACCTCCACCACTCTAGGGCCACCCTACGCTCTCCTGGGAGATCCATCATAATGTTGCCTCTACTGTGATGGTATATCCATGCTCGGTCTGCCCTCCTCAACATGTTTTGTGGTGAAATCACATTCCATGTGACCTCACACATATAATTCATAGAACCACCCAACTATGGGATGTCCTGGTACTCTTTATAGTCCCCATGTTTCTTGACCTTGTGGTGTAGTCAGATACTAGGAATATATCCTTTGTGATGATCTAGTCAAATGGTGCATTCTCTCTACAAAAGATGATTCATCCCTATAATCCTCACATATATCTCCAGAAACATGGAATCCTTTTTACATGATTCTGTATACCAATATTTCCTCCTCCAACACTCTGGTATTAGTGTAATTGAATAAGGGTACTATACTGGATCATATGTCTCTTCAAATACCATTTTCAAAAGTCTTATCATGCATGTATCCATATATAATAATTTTAAGGGAGTACCACATTAGGTTAGTAACCCTAAAAGAATAATAATAAATGTTAATCAATACTTAATGAATCATTAGAAGCTTATGAATCGAAACTGGCTATATGCATAAGGTGTAGTAATCCTCATAAAACAACTACATGAAGTCAGCAGACAAGATTTTTGACTAAACATGCATCAGTGTGATAAGAATCTAACTACTCCCTTGAGATTATATGATTCCAATGTAACCACCTAATTTTTTGAGGCATATGTAATCCTAAAAACTCTAATTATCATCTCATTCAAATCTTTCATCACATGGGGATTCGTCTTAACGTGGAACCACAATGGCCTAATGTGTAACTACTAATGGAGAGTGTGAAGATTACATGGATCCCTTGAATTTTCTGCTACTATTATTTACTAATAAAATGGTGGTGGTGATTCATAATCTCGACCTATAACAAGAATATTATTGAATGAACACTGAACTGAGGATTAATCACTCCTCAGATCCCCATCATAATCCTGAAAAATTGAACTGGAAGGCTATATTCATGGAGGCATCCAAAAATTTTAATCAAGATGTGCCATAGTTATATGAGAATATATATATGTGTGTGTGTGTTTGTGGGTTTGGATATTACTCAACAATAATATTTAAAATAATAATTCAAATATGATTGACGAAAAAATGTTACCTGAAATCAATGTCTCAGTATACCATGTCGAAATTCAAGTAGTCAGAGTTATGATGTATGGATACATTGGTATCATTACAATAAAAGGGTTCTCTAGATTGAAAGGAATACTAAAATAACCATGAAACTAATGACATATTCCCCAATAATGTCTTCACAGTATGAAAACATCAAATAATTTCTAAAATAATGATATACTCTGATACCAATCTATCATAAACCTATCAAATGGTGCTAATGTCACAACTACCCCAATCCTACCTCAATAGGCTAGGGATGAAGATGGGGGTTGAATGACATGCCTAAAATGGGGGGCCTTTTCTTGATGTACCTATAGACATGAAACCAATTATATCCATGTAGAACTACTATTGAATAATAATAAAAGACAAAAAAACTAGAAAATATTCCATTCATGTAAATCCTATAGAGAATACAAGAGTATGGAATGAAAATATAAAAAGTAGAAGTTCGAAATTAGTAACCAATAAGAAGGATGGAGGAACCTCAAAAATTGGGAAAGTGAAGTACTAAGAGATAAAAGCACCAAATCTCCAATTCCTAACCACCTACATCAATAAATGCATGAGGGTATTCCTATGTTCTACTATAATTTCCACTGACATGTCCATCACCTGCGTAAGACATGGAACATGCATGAAAAGCCCATTTTGGGGGATTATATACCTAACTAGTATGATGCCCCAATTGTGGAAGGGGGTCAATAAGAGAAAAACATGGTTTATAAAACTAAACACCTAGGAACAATTTCATTAACTCAAAAAACAATTATATTTATATATTCTTGTAAAAGTTTCCTAGTAGGAGATTGAAATGACACCTCCATGTTAACATTATCTACCCAAGAAAAGAGTATCGAATAGTTCCAAAGGTATCATCAATGATACCGAGATTCTCAAGAATATTTTAGAATATATATATCTCTCAAGACACACCTCACAATTATTACACATAGTATATGTGATAAAATTTCAAGGTAGATGACCCATGCCCTGGTATAATTAAAGTGTTCCACATAAATTTTATTGGTCTAATGCCCTAACATGAAAGGTTGGTTCAACTCCGATAGTTGATAAGGGACATGAGCACTGTCCCAAAAATGATGGTTAAACTCTAATGGTAGAGGATCCATATCATTACTCTATAGGAGGGTTCCACATTCATGATCAGGGGACTATACCCTGATTATAAAGGTTGGGGCCACCTTGATAGATAGAGGAACTGTTCCTCATCCCAGTGGGAGGGATCTACTCAAATGGTTGAGGACCCTGGACCTATTCTCATAGGATTGTTCCACGCATCTATATATAGGACACTTTCCCTATCCCATCATGATGGTTCCACTGTACTGACATTGTTGATCATGTCCAATAACTACTTTTATTAAGAATCTCCTAATGAAGTGTCACACTCATATCATTTCACATCAAATATATTAATACCACATTAATTGCTCCATCACATTCTACAATAAATTATTATATGATACTCATGAGTGAAAATATAATCATAAATGATGGGTATATGAGAGGTAAATGATTCCTAAAAAATAGATCACACATTGAATTCAATGGGACCCACATGGATTTTTTTTAACACTGAGGTGTGGTTTTATCCCTTCTAGTAAATACACCACTACACATGTATCTAGATACGTCATGTACATGGACTACACGACATGACTAGGACACTTTTTTCCTACATCTGCTCTTGGTTGTGTATGCATACCCTACCCATTCCCATTTTTCTAATACATGTTGTGTCCTCCCATATAAGATACTCCCTGTGTTCTCATATCAAACTTTGTATATACCCGAGGAGGGTCACACAGTATGCAGAGTATCTAGAAAATTTGTTATTGTTACATTTATCTAGGTTTCTAGTGTCATATCTCTATGGGTACAACATTTCCAGTGTCCATCTGAGTACACTCTGTGTAGTTGAGATTTTCACATCAAGTCAGATCCACTCCATGGGTCCCTTATCTATATTATACTATTAAAATCAGACCAATATTCTTCAAAAATTGGTAGTAAAGGTTACCATTCATTGATTCCATCCATCTTGTGGCCAGAACTAGTATCATTGGATCTATGGTGGTCTCTCGCATTCCATTAACACATCCTATTGGGGTTGTTCAGTCCTAGATCATAGATCCATAAGAATTGTCACCCAAATCATCCAAAACATCAATATTCATACCCAAATCGTTGATCTGATCATTTAATGAATGTTTTACTTGAATCAAGGGGTTTGAATGTACTTAGTATGACACAAAAATTGTCAAATCGTGACCCCATTTTTGAGTGACGAAGAATGAAGAGACAAGCCAAGAAAATGAGGAATTTGTTAATGTGAATAAATAACCAGCCAGGTGTTCCTATAAAAAAATACAAAATGGGGATATTGTGGTTTAGAAATATGTTATAATAGTTATAAATAGGATAATTAAATGAAATCTGATATGTGGGCACATTATACGGATAAAAGTTTATACAAATCACTGAAATATTAGTGATCATAATCAATAAAATAATAATAATGTTGGATATTCACATATGAAGATTACATTATTGATTTATATTGTTTATTGATGAATAAAACAGTATCTTAGAAAACATGAAGATCAAATTTGATCATTGTGACTTCATTAAGCTATATCCATTATCTTCTTTCCACCCAATCATAATCCACCAAAAAATTACAATTATTTATCCTATCAAAGGGACTAGGGTTATGCAGCTAAACCAATATATTTTTTATAATTTCATATTTATATTGATTTTATGTTTTTTTCATTTAAATTAAATAATTAATTAAATAAATAACTTAATTTTAAATGCACCTGCCAATGGTTTCCTCTACCCAACATCCCACACTAACCATCTTAAGGTCATGCATTCGGTAAACAAAACATTATGGATTAAACAATGGTATTATATTTTTTGATCTAAGAGGTTGTTTATGAGTTATACAATTATTTATTAAAAGTTGAGTATGGTTAATATAAAATATTTTTAATAATAACTAAAAATCAATTCATTGTTTTCTGTGCCCATGATTCGTACTCCATCTACGCAATAAAATCAAAAATAAATTATGAATATATTTCTATGTATTTTAAGTGAAAAATATATTCTATACCATTTCCCAAATTGAAAAAATTTAATATAACACAAGAATTTATGAAGAAGAAAATACCCATCCAAATTAGTATCCGTACATTATTATAAATGAAACTAAGAAATTTTTTATAGTGATGGATCAATTGATCCATTCTATAAATTGTCGGGTCATCCAAGATAGATAACAACTATATTTACCATAGTGGAACATATCGATAGCTGTGAATTTCATTAAACATAATCCTCCAACATTTGGTTTTTCTTTAGATTATGTGGTTTTTATGGATGTATCAGTGATCTTTAAAATATATATGAACTCATGTTGTATTTTGAGATTCAATAGTTAACACATTAAATTTATCATTTTGAAATAAAAATTGATTAATTATGGTCACTATTTATAAAAACTTGAGAGAATGATGATCGTGATTCCATGGAATGGGATATATTTAAAAATATGATTCTAGAAAAATATTTCTCCACGGTTATTCAATTGGGGGTGGAGAAATAATTCATGTAATTGTGGAATAAATATGAAGATATAATATCAATATTTGAATTATATTTTATAAGGTTGGGTACGTACGTATCATATTTAATTCAATACCATAATAGTTATATATATATATATATGAGTATTAAACCAAGGATTATGGGGATCTTGTGATGCATAGTAATTTTGAAGTCTTAGTATTTTTTTGATGAGATACTTGAGAAGTAGTATTCTGATACTAATATTCCTTGAAATGATATATTAAAAATAATTGTGGAAAGGAATGAATAAACAACCAACTTATAATCTATGTGGTGAGCCAACAACCTGTTATAGTGGGGTAAAATAAAATTCCATAGATATTTGACCGGATCATAAAAGTGATACAGCGGTGGTATGTGTAGTCATAGTGTATAACAATATAAATAAATACAGCCAGAAAAATTCTGGAATGGGGTAACAGGTAGGAAGGTAGTGGTTAGACATTTTAATTTCAATGAGTTGGTACATTATTCTTGTATGTGTCTAATGTTATATACTCACATTGAAAATCATAACAATAATGACCATTGAGGAAATGTCACTATATACTATTACATTTTATATTGAGATATCAAATTGATTTTTGATAGGTATGTTAGTTTTTCATTTTAATTGTGTTGGTGCTCTATTTTACATTGGATATCAGAATTATATTATTTTTTATAAATTTAAAAGATAAATGGTTATATATCCTCATAAAAGGAATATAAAACTATTAGTGATACCTCCATCTATAAATAATAAAGGAAAAATGATTTATATTAATCTTCTTATGGTTATTTTTTTCATGTATTCCCATGAAAATGTTAGTGAACTATAAATATTATATTTTGAAATAATTTTGGTTATGGATTGCTTTTTAGTTTTTCATGATATGATATATTATAGTAAAAAATAATTTCCTTAATGGTTTTTATAATTAATAAAATACATATAAAATATGAAAATTATTACAAATGGATGTGAAGTAGTCAATCAAATGTTATTTCAAAAAAGTTACAACATGTGTTATGTTATCATAACAACAATTTTTAAATTATCAATTGTTATTTTTTTTAAAAATCGGTTGAATCATTTATATGGAGTAAAGGGTGAAATATTTAATTATAAAAAAAATATTAAACTATATATTCACCCAAATAAAGTTGAACAAGTGAAAGATACTATGTATGGAATAGATTAAAGATTCCTAATTCAGTATTCTTTACCTTTAATGAAAAAAGTAAAAAGAAATCATTTCATTGAGTAAGAAGACTTTTATGTTATTAATAATGATACATTTAAAAGATGAAAATAATAATTATTATATGATGAATATTTTCCATGAAAATGTTCTTATAGGGGCTTCCACTAAATTATTTTAGGATTCAGTGAAATCGCCTCTGTCAAAAATAATTATTCAATCACATATGTTATATAATTTTTTTACAAAAAGTTAGAATATGTTAAAAAGGTTATTTTTAAAGAGACTAATTTAAATGAACATTGACTTATCATGTTCTGAAAAATATTATATTTTCCTTATGTCTCTTTGATAATGAAATAATTATTTAGTGAATCTCATAGTTCTCAGTTCACTTTTTCACGATGGATTTACTATGATGTATATAGTCCTTTAGTAGTATTTTTGTTGGGGTTGAATAAAAATAAATATATCTAACTTTACCATGAAATTATTTAGATATAAAAAATTTAGAGTAGACTGAGTATTACAAATTTGTATAATTTATCCTTCTCCAGTACCAATGTTTATATTGTAAAATATATCCATCTATTTCATGGTGGCATTACCAATGAAATCTTGAGGTAATAATGATAATTGTATATTTTTTGATTGACTAAATAAAACCAAAAATTTCATTCACATTACAGATAATTTGCCTTTAGATCAATATCCTCAACTATACCTAAAGGGATATAGTTCTGTTATAGAGAGTTACTCTCTCCATTATATTTGTCAATGATCCTAGGTTAACGTCTATGTTTGGGAAACAATGTCAGATGTTGTTGAGTAGTAAATTAAATTTCTATACATTATTTCAACCTCAGTGGAATGGATATTCTGAGTGAATGATTTTAAAACATGGAACTATAAGTGATTTTTGTTCATTGGATTTTAATTCAATTTTAGATTACCATATATCATCGGTTTTCATTATTAAAAATATATTTTTTCGTTATAATATACTAATAGAGCAATATGATGAATTATATTAAAACTAGTTTTATGATACATCTAGATTTAAATACTCATGTAATATAATGTTTATGGGGACATTATTATTATAAAAAATGGCTAATATGGTTCGAATTATTCATCAGCATATGTGTAATTGTTAGATTATGACTAAAACCAATGCATATAACTCAAGAGAAAATATTTTTTTCAAGGAAGGTAATCATGTTTTTATTATAGTATCTCTCAAAAAAGGGTTATGAATTTTGGTAAAAGGGTAAGATAAGTCCAATGTTCACTAAACCAAATGAAATTATGTAGAAATATATATAAATTTTTTATTGAGAATCATTTCCCAGATATGAAATGTTTTTCATGTTTTATTGAAATGAATATATAAGACATATTCATGTCATGTTATATTCCCTATGGTTGTTCAATAATAGTTTATCATTTCATATTAGAAGTAGTCAGTTCATACTTTCGATCGTATATAGAAGGATCTATAGGAATATATTATTATTCTTGTTAATGTTTTTTGAAAAAACCATAAGATTGATGAATCAACCTTCTAAAATGATATTTCTATGAGGGAAATATACGACCACATGCTTAATAATTCAATAAAATTTCTAATATCTAATTTATAAAAAAGTTAATAATGTAACAACCCATTAAAAGATTGAAAAAATCTTTTTAGGATTATTAATTTTAATAAATTAGAGAGTTATATTTTTATAAAACATTTATGCCATTTATAATGAACAAAAAATGGTTTTATTAAAAACTTTTAATATGTGGTTTTAGTTAAATGTTTAGTTCATATTTTATAAATATTTAATTTTAAAATATTACCTTATTTTTTTATTTCTGCATGTCAAAATAATCATAGGCATAATTTGATGGTATTTTTTGAAAATTATGAATCATAAAAAAGGGATTACTTATTCATAATTCGGAGGCCTAGATATGTTAAATATAACCCCTTTATTGTTGGTCATTATAAATAGTAAACATAATAATCATTTTTTATGAAGGTATGGGTAAACCATAAAATTATGGTAAAAAATAATATTATATGAACTAAAAAGTGACACTATCATTATACTTTATTCTATTAAATTAGTGAATTTCTTAAAATTCCATCCATTTATCATTTATTTGGAAACATGGTGTTGTATGTAATTAATTGTTTTCTTTATAATGTTTTAATTAAATAAAAAGCAAAAAATATCAAATTTGTTTATAAAATATCAATATTATTTTTTGATAGTATAAAAAAAAATTTACATCCAAATCTTCACCTAAAATATATTTCATTTCATTATCATGATAATTTAATTATATATTTTTGTGATTAAATAATTATTTGAAGTGATTATGTATGGTCAATGTAGTATTTTTTTAATAAATTGTTAAATAAAATAAATGATAATTTAAATAGAATTTTTAATATTATTTGAATGAATTATTATGTTTCATCAATTTTATACGTACAAATATTTTTTTATGTGTCAACGAGTAAAATCTTAATTCCATTTATATTATTTATTTTAATGGTTATATTAAATTATGAGTTCAAAAATTTATTGGAATAATATTTTATAATAATTGAAATTTTTTTAAACAATTTAAAATTTATAAAAACCTACACTCATATAAGTGATTGGGATAAAATATAATATATCCATATTAATTTAATAATATTCCAATTTCCATTTTATTGTATATATTTTCACCACCAAAGTGTAATAAGAAATCATATCACAAAAATTTTGATAAGGGTTAATTGGGGTTAAAACAAAAATATAAAGAGTTATATAAAATATAAATAAGTCGATGTTTTTTTTGTATGATATTAGTTAAACTAATACTTATAATAGATTTTATTTTATTGAATTTTTATCAACAAACTTATGGGATATACATTTTATTAATTTAATACTATAGGAAATCTCGAGTGTTTCCTCCCATCATTTATAAAAGGGAACTTCCTCCATTATATTGTTTAAAATTACATTTTTTATAACTCCAATATATAATACAATATATTCCAAACAATTATCCCCATGTTATATATTCCATAAATTGATCATAAATATATCCTAGGAATTCTTTTGATGTAATCTTTATGAGTTTGTCTTATGAAGATGTTATGTTCATAACCACATGATATCATTTTATTTTAAATTATACATATATAAAATATTCCTAAGTAATTATTAAATAATAAAATAATTATATATATTATACATAGTTGTTGTTTACATAATTTAATAGCCAATTTTTATATCATGTTTCATTAAATGGGAATGAAAAAAATTGGTTATGTGTATAGTGTACATCACATCGCATACTGGTGTAATTTGTTTTCCATAAACACCTTCGAGAGATTATTAAATTGATATATTTGAAGTATATATATGATATTAAAGAGTTTTTAACCAGTATTAAAATTTCATATATCATATATTTTATTACTATTCCATTAATTATAAAATGATAACATCTTTCGTGTGTTTGTGTTGATTGCTACATCCAAAATGTGATGTGATTATTTTTTCATTACATCATAAATTTCCACATATATATATCTGTATTTTAAAAAAATATATGGTATTTATAATATAATTATAATTATTTATTGATAAAATAATACTTACATTCTCTCTAAAATGATCATTAAAAAAAGATACCCATGTGTATATATGATCAACCAACTTTTTGATTCTATTGTGGTTCATTTTTCATAACTATCATTCAAGATATGTATTTAAATTAAAATTTAGTTGAAAATGATCATTAATTCATTCTTATTAATATTTATTTTATGAAATACTTAACACTTGATTTTAATCATCCAACATAGGTCATTTCTGATATATGGGCCGAATATCATCAAGGCATCTGATATAAAATTAAATGATTAACTAAAAGGATATACAAAATTATAAAAAAAATAGTATATAAAAATATTGAATATGGATTATAGTAAATTAAATTGTAATTAGAAGCATATTTTGAATAAGGATAAAGAATGTGGGTGCTGAGTCGGACTCATGGTAAGGGAGGCATTACATTGAAAACCATATAAAAAAGGGTTTAATGATTTATTTTCAAAATACATTAATTCCATCACTATTCACATTAAATTATTTCATTGATAGACATTATATAATATTATAAGATATATTATGTCTCTATTAACTTTTTTAAATTGATTTTTGAAATATAACATATTATTTATTTTAAAAATAATGTTTTGAAATTATTGACCAATGGAAGAAGGTATTTTATATTTTAAAATATTCTTCATCAAAATTAATTTTTTATTTATTATGAAAAATTTGACATTTCGATTTATTTATGGGAATTTATGTTTTTTTAAATGAGATACCATATTCACATTATTCTTGAAATATGATTTTTTAAAACGGTTATTCAAGGGAAAATATATTTTATTTTTTGATTTTTTTTAGGCTCAAAAGAGTTTTTGAAAAGTTCTATTACAAAATTTTGGAAAATTAAAATTTTTCTTTTATGATGTGTAATATATGTATTGTATATGGTAAATAGGTGAGAAGGATATAAAATATATGATGGTTTATCCTCAATTATATCTATTTATTATGGTTGATCCAGATAAAAAATATATTACCTTTTATCCCTAATATACCTCTCCAATACATTATTTAATCTTCCTTGTCTAAAAATAAATTAAGGTGGGAGTTAACTAAAATATTTATTCATATAGATTTATCATTGATAAAGTTATTCTTAAAATGTGTATAAAACAGGTTCTGGATATGATTATCTATGTTTCCTTAAAAGGTGATTCAATTAATTCTTGTGGGTTTGAATGTTTTTAATTCAGTAAAAAATGTGTGTTTTTTCAAATTGAAATGATTTTATTCTAAATCATAATAAATAAATTTTTAAAGGAATTTATGTTATATCATGTCATTCTTTTCACTAGAAATGATTATTACATATTTTTATTTCCATTTATGATAATTTTTTATTATCCAATAATATATAATATTTCTTATTGGGTTATTGTATTGGAAAAAATAAATAAGAATTCAAATTGATATTCATAAAGATTTTCAATGAAAATAAAACATGTTTCATTTTAAATGTTATATATTTTAGAAAAAATGGATACTAATTATAAGAGTACACCTATTGTTTTGGGGGCTATTATGATTTAGTTATGACATAATTTTTTAATAATTTAAATAGTAAATATCCATAAGACTGTATGAGAAAATGATTTGACTAAAACTCGGGATTATGTAATGTTTAATTTTGAGTCAAAAATTCATCATTAATAATAAAAATAAAGTTATCATTGTTACATAATATCAAAAATATTAAACAATGTATTTATATAATATAAATACATTGTATATATATATATTTATATTTAGGTTCATAAACAAAATATAGAGAAAGAAAAATTAATTAAACCATTCATGGTGATGGGTGGACATACACATGAACATTGTTTCCAGTTTTAGATAGATAGAATGGAATAATGTTAAATAAAGAATGTCCTTTAATGAATAATAATAATATAAGAATTTACATATGTATTAATTCAATTTGTCATTAAATCCATCCATGTTTTGTGGGGATTAAAAATTATTTACAATACATTGTAGTCGTAATAAATTATATATACGAACAAGTGATTATTTCTCATTCCATATTATAGAAATAAGGTGGGTTATGGTTATCTCATAATCATAAATACTATTATTTTCTAGATTCTTATGAAATAATTTTATAATTGATACCATTGATTAATATGTATTTTATGATGATATTATCTTTATTATGATTGATTAATTGTTATACCACTTTATAGAGAACCATCTCTTGGATTAAAACATAAGTATTCAATGGATGTCATTTTCTATGAAAAATATATATTGGGAGTTTTCTGGAAGATATTATGATATTATGATATGTATTTGAATATAATTTAGACTAAAAAAATTTATGGTAAGGAAATTATGGTTTTCCCTTCATAGGGGAGGAAAAAGACAACCTAAAAATTAATTATATGATTAAAATATTATTTACCATTCCCAAGGAAAATGATTCCAAATGAATTAGGGTTCCATGAAATATATTAAATGGTATAAATATCTTTAACCAATGTTATTGATATAGCTTTTTCATTATTTTTAAGCAATATAGTTTTTATTAACCCCATGGTCAACTAAATTTAATGGTAATTGTTATAATGAATTTTATAATATTATAATCTAATTATTTTTCTGATAAGGTAATAATTTGTACCTAAATTGAAAAGATGTGAACTTTTTTACCATATCATTTCCACCATGTCATCAACAATAATTTCTAATATCTATATGTTATTTTTTATATTATTATTTTCACAAAATATCATTATTCTCAATTTGGAATCATTTCATATACTTTGACTTATTTTAGATGAATAGAAAATGAATTATAATATAAAAATTTTAAAAAATCATAATATTTTATATTTTTCTGTGAAATTTTTGGAACATTGACATTCAAATTTTTTTTTTACTTTTAATATTTCAAATTAATTTAATTTACTTTTCAACTAATTGAATAAATACTATATCTGCAAGTCGTAAGCATTTAATATAGTTATTAAAGAACTAATAAAATTTCTATAAAATTAATTTAACATATATTCATTTGAATAATTTTTTTAAAAATATATCCTCTCTATATTATTATATAAATGTTATAGATATATTACTGTCATGAGAGTGGCAATATTTATTTATTATGATATTAAATTTATATAATTTTAATAATAAAAGAAATATGTAACCATGTTTCTATATATTCATGGAATGGATGTAAATAATATAACCACAATAAAAAAATATGATAAAGGAATGATTTTTAAAAATATTAATGCCCTATAAAATCGTTTAAAACCTATTTAAATTTATTACCATTATCAAGAGGAAACAATTTTAATATGTTGAATATTCATATGAATAGAAAATAAATAGGAACTTTTTATAATATTTTAATCTAATAATTCCAAATATTGGTCCATTTTTCAGTATTAAATTTTATTGTATGAAGAAAATAAATTTTAAATACGTGGGAAAAACAAGATGAAATCCATTTTTTTTTAAAACAACTAATTTAAAAAACTATAATGAATAATAACACATTCCAAGAAAAAAAATTACTATATACAATATAAATTTCATTAATTATTTCATTTATACTAATTAATTTAATTTATTATTTGAAAACATTCCATGGACACATAATAAATATTTTCCATAATAATAAGGAATTCACTTTGAAAAGAATTTATATTAATTGATAATCAACTCAAAGAAATCGATTTCTTATAAACCATATAATTTTCATAATATATGAATATCTATTCATACCATCCAATTTAATAGATATTTTATATTCGTATAACATTTTAATGTTTATTTAGGCCAAAGGATTAATTTATTGACATATATTATACATTTTTTTATTTGGATGGAAATAATTTATAAAATATAAGGGTGTTATATTCTACCCCACAAAAAAATGTGCACCACATAATTTCTATCACTAAAATAAATAATTATGGTTTCTATCTTTCCCCACATTCATTGGTCCCATATAGCATCATCAAAAAAATTATATAATATTTGGGAATTTTTTATATTTAATATACATGGATTCATTGTAAATGTGGATTTTGGAAGTGTTTTAAGGAATGTTTTTCAATTTGGAAAGGTTATTTTCTTCATGATATGTCATCATTGTTTTGAAATATTCATTCAATTGTTCATTGTACATTTTAATAGAAAATGATTATCAAATGTTCTATGAATTTTTAGTTTTAAAAGTTATTTTCAATGAAGGCTGACATCCTTAAGTAACAATCCATCTGATTGATCTATAAAAACAATTTTCCTTATAAGATGAAATCTATTGATGTGGGTTCATAATTACAAGATATAAGATCTATGGATGATATTCTTATTATTTCTTAGTATTTTTTATTTTTATGATGTATATATTTTTATGAAATCCAATATTGTAATGGTTTATGATATGATGTCATGGTGATATGACTATGAACTTATCACATTTACAAAGTTTATGATATAATGAAATTTTTATGAAACCCATTTCATATCATGTGTTATGTTAAATTTATGGATTTATAATATTGTGGCATGAATATATTTATATACACATATATATATACCTATGATTCAAATAATGTGATAGTGGTGAAATTATAAAAGATGATAGTAGTAACATTATATCCAAGGATATAGGTTATTTTATAACCAAAGATAGGTCAGACATATAAATCACTCCTATATATTGGGTAAATATTTATTTCTCATTCGAATGAAAGGGGTAAAATGGGGAGTGATCCTCGTTCAGTTAAGGAATTTTTCCAATATGAGTATCTTTGGATTCATTCATGATTACTATGATGGTTTTGGGGATGAACACATTCTATAATGATATCCTCGACAATGATCCTTCACTAATACAGAAATGATTTCCTATGATTATTTGTATGCAAAAAATTAATGTCTTGTTCCAATTGCATGCTTCCATGTATCACGTTCTTTGAGTCCCTTATGATTCATCTATTATAAACTACCATCCACTGTTTAATGACTCAATATAATTATTTTAATCAGCAGGGCACAGTTTTTAAATGTTATGATCGTGTTCTCATTCACCTATGTTCATGTTATTCTTACATATCCCTCTTTTATTCCCTTACAGATGATATGAGGGCCCCCATTCTTTTGTATCCTTTCCCAAGGTTATAATAAAATGTATTTCATATGATATTACAAAGAGGGATTATTGTTAGGAATATCATAGTGGGAGATTATGTAGTTTAACAATTGACCAATTTTTTTTGTTTCTACGATAATAATGATACGAAACTATTATGACCCAAATGAGCATATATTTATAATATAATGAATATTCATTAAAAATTCATTAATATTAAAATTTTATAAGGATGTTTTTATATCGATTGTTTTATTGGATAATATTAGGTATAATCTAGAAACTAGGATAATAAAGTCTTACTAAACATAATAACTACAGAACTAATGATAATTCAATTAGTGAGTCCAAGTATATGAAATTTCCTAGAATTTTGGTAAAGGATATTAAAAGTGGTTTCCATTAAATTTCATCGATGAACATGTAGATGGGGCTATATAATATAGGAAATTAGAGGGAAAAAATTAAATGGGTACAATGATATATAATGAAACATCACCTATTGAACAAAAATGTTCTATACTACAAACTTGGTTTTACAATGTAATAAGATTTGATTTCTAAATTCACAAAATCATTATGAACCATCATGAGGCATTTAAATATAATATTTAGTTGAATGATTAGGGATAATCAAAAAATTTCATTGATTAAATATTTTTTCCTAATTTAAAAACCTAATATGTAATTTCTCATGATTTTATTGTTCCCCATAATGATTAATGTTTAATAAACTATTATTTTTCATTATATTAAATTCATATAACCTGAAGGATATTTTCAATACTAAAGGAAACATTAAAGGAAATGATTTTCCTCTTATGAATCCAAATGTTATAGGATATGAATGAAAAATCATGATTCTATACTCACACAACTATCATAATATATGAATCATTTTTGACATTCAAATGATTAATTGAGGTGAGAAAACTCTATTGAATCATTCATGGGTTCCACCATCCTTCTGTGGAATAATTGATATTGTAGATTCTAAATAATGAATGTTTTACGAAAAATATATATTTACTATTATTTGGTCTTTTGAATAGAAAAAATATAGTTTGGTTCTCAATTATTTGCATGGTGAAGTGCATAATGTGTTGAATATTAACATAAATGCAAGGTCTTATGAATAAATTGACTCCAAGGATTGGGATGATTAAATTTTTTTTAAATAATTATATTACTCATATACTTTATATGAATATAAAGAATGAGATCCTTTATACAATGCGAACAAATAATGAATCTATTGGTACCTACGTAGAAATAATTACAATATATGTTTGTTACACATCGATTATTATCATCCAATTATATTATATACTTGATTGATTCATCAATCATTGAAGATTAATTTTCTAATGGATTTTAGCCATCAGATACATCATTAGCTATGATGATATATTTCGATGTGCAATCATGATAGAAATAGATGTTAAAGTTGCATATATGTTTCATGTATTTGACAATAAAATAAAAATTAATTAAAAAGGAAAACACTGAAAAAATAGAGAGAAAAATATTATTCTTCCATCAGTCATGAACTGTGGGAAGAGACATGGAGTAAATTTTATTAAAATGACTACCAAATGATTTATGTTTATAAGGGAATGTCATCAAGAAATTGTATTATAACGTGATAGGAAAATTTTAGCTAATGAAGAAAATAGAGTGAATTATGTAAATATTTCCCCCCCCATACACACATCTGTTTTATATGCATGGAGTATAGGAATGATGATTTCCAGTTCCCAAACAAGTTGTTTATGGATGATGATTGGAATTAGTAACCTCTTAAGCTGAAATACAATGAGATATCTCATGGAATCATTGTTTCTAATGAGGGGGTGAGATAACAACATTGTTAAATGTAAACATACCATTGACTAAATAATTTATAATGACTTATTGTACTCTATGAGTACCCATAAAATCTTATATGATGATATTTATAATTGTTTTGAGATTCGACCCTAAATATTAGAAGAAGAATTAGCATTAGAAATCCATAACATTACGATGATCACATATGAAGTATATAATTCAACCCCAATAGAAATTTGTTGGAATGTAAATCCTAAAAATCGTATCATTTATTCTTGTTTAAAGTTTAATTTAATATTTTTCATGAATTTTAGTTTTCTATTTAAATACCATATAAATTGTTTAGGATGGAAGTCACATTTTAAATTACAATCTAACCATTAATCATTTATAAATTTGAAAAAATATATGAACATTTGAGTGATATGACATTAATGTTATGAGTCTTAATTACCATTTTGAAGTAGTTATTGTATTATACTGTTGCAAAAAATAACATTATCAATGATATAAAAATTGCGTGTGAATTTATTATTATATTTCAAGATGTTTTTTTAGGCATCAACCAAAACATTATTTTAATTTCACAATATAACCCATACAAGGTGACACACCAATTTCATTAATTCCCTATATTTTTTCATTTATTGAATTGTTGGAATTGATGAAAAAAATCCCGAAGACCCTTGAAAAGGGAGTCATTTGTTGAAGTGTTTACTCTTTTGACGATGCTATTTTTTGTAAAAAATAAATGTCGGTCCATACGAATCTAAATTGATTATTGAGAGAATAACATGATCACAATTTAGAACATGTGTCCTCTTCCTCGTATTGATGAGTTTGTTGATAAACAATATTGATATAACTTAATTTCTATAATAGAAATTTGATATTAATATCATCATTTTATTGTCAATAAAGAGGATATAAATATAACCTAATTGTATTCAATGTATGGACACTATGAATATATTTTGATTCCATTTTTTCTTAATAATTTCCCTACTTTCTAAGAATATTTATTAAATATGATATTTATATATTAACAACATTATTTAATTTTGATATTTATATATGAAGTCTGTATCCCCTAAAAGATATACAAAGATAATTAAAAACACTTCATAATTGTACTAAAGACCCTACAGAAGGAAAACATACTGGAAAAAATTCTAATGTGGGTTTTTTCCTATAGAAGATTTAATTTTAGTTTCATATAATATCATGAAAGGGTATATAAGTTGATCCATCACAGGTGATGTATATTGAATATTGGACCTGACCAACCTTAGTGAATGAGATTAATAGTTCTCTCAGTTAATTTCTATATTTTCTATGGTTTTTGGTTAATTAATCATAAATAACTAATCATCTGAAAAAACATTACTACAAAAGGATTCAAGTTCGTCTAGATATAATAATGTGCAGAAAATGTAAGGGAAATGAAGAGAAGATTAGTTAGGTAACATGTGATTTCATTACGTTATAATGGATATTTTCATTAATAATTATTTATTAAAAAAATAAGTTATTGGTATGTGTTCTTCAATATAATTACATTTTTATAAATCATTAATAGTGATAATTAAATATTTGGGAGAAAAATTACCCAACTTCGGATATAGGTTTTGTTATTTTTTTCTTGAATTAAATATATGACGGGATTTTCACTATGTATAAAAGTCTAATTTATATATTTATAACAAAATTTTACAGTATATATTCATATGGGCGTAGTTGGATATGCTATTGAAATTTTGAATGGAAATGATAAATTATTATATCTGATGAGTGTATTACCAATATGGGAATGTGAAAAAGGTATTCAATGGTTTGAGTGGAAAGTATCTTATTGTCGTATTCATGATGAGGATTAAAAAAGATCCAATATTTCCAGATTATAAAAGGATTTATCTTGAAATCGTAATGGAAGGGAAAAATTTTAACTTTATCAATTGAATTCATAACCATTAATCCATATGATGATAGAAGTGGTGCGTAGGTAAGTTTTAGAGCTGTAAAATCTGGTAATATTTATTACTGAGATAAATTTTGAACATGATTCAATGATAATGTTAAAAAACCATGTATTCATCACTTAAATAATTTATATGAAGTAGTAGTTTTTTATTAATATAATAGTTCATTATTATTTACTCATCTAGGAAAAAGAATCATTTATAAAGATTTGATAGAGTATTTATTCTGGGATAGAACAAATGGAGATATAAAAAAGCTTGTATCTTGTTTCTTGGTATGTTGGAAAGTTAAGGATGAACGAAAAAATTATAATTTTATATTGAATAAATTAACCATACTTGAATAGAACTGGGAAAGCGTCACCATTGAATATTATTTGGACTCCCCAAAATTTTTAACGAGAATAATATTTTATAGGTTGTTGTTAATATCCTTACAAACTCAACAATAGTCATCACAATCATATAATACTTCTCTATGGATTAGATATTATGTATATACATTCAATAATGTAGTATGGTTTAATGGAGCAACACAATCCATTTTGTATGAAAAGGATATAAGGTTTACCTAAATTTTCTAGTGATTTTTTCATCATGTTGGTGATATAGATTTGAGTTTTATCACTTCATATCTTCCTCATATAAATGAACGGTCTAAAATAAATATTCAAACTCTAGAGTATATTTTGATATTTTATTCTTTTTTATTTGAAATTTGTTTGGGGTAAATAACTTTCTCTTTTTGAGTTTACATAATACAATATCATTCACTCAGTAATTCACATGGTTTTATATGAATCCCAATATAGAATGATATATAGATATCCAATGTTGTGGAATGATGTTGGAGAAAGAATTATATTGGGAAATAATGAAGACGAACCAATATAATAGATGGTAAGATCCATTCAAAAACTCAAAAAGGTATATCAAAGTCGGTATAATATTTTTTATAGTCTCATTTATGACCAATAATTTGATGCTGGTGACAAGTAGTTTCTCAAAATTTTTCTGTTGAAAGAATTTATCAAACTCATCAAGAAAGGGAAATTGATCCATTTTTATAATAGTCATGTTAAAATTCATGATCATATGAAGATGGTAACATATCACATAGTTATTCTACCAAATCTCAGTCATGTCCATCATAAGTTCGTTGTATCTCTCTGAAGGAAGTCAATACCTCACTATTAATTAATACTAATCTAAGTGGTTATAAAATTAGAGAAAGATATTTTTTATGTGGACAACCCGATAAATATTAACGATCATACATATAAAGTTATATGAAACTAGAAAACATGTCTGGTTATAGTTTTTTTTTTTGAAAAAGCCATTTTGAAAATCTACCGTGGATCCTTAGAAAATGAAGGGGGAGTATTTTCCTCAATTTTTATCATAATAATGCATTTTTAAGGTGATTTTCATTTTCAAAGGGTATAATGTAACAAAAAATGATTTAATTAATTTTTTTTATAGATACGATTAAACATCAATGAAATATATTTTTACACACAACACGGATTAATCGTATACTACACACAAGACAATGTTAATCTTCTACTGCATTCGATATTGTATTATCTTGTATTATATACAATAAAGATTTTTAACAAAACCACTATATAGTATTAATCATATTTATCAAATGTGAATATTAGAACTTAGATGTTAATAATAGTGATATGAATATTAATAAATTGTTTCAATATTATGTATAATATTATTATATAATGAAAACAAATTTATACAAAAGTATTTAATTTTTAAAAAATTATTTATATATAAAAAATAGTATTTTCTAAAATAATATATTTTCATCAATAATAAAATTATTATTTGAGGATTTTATGAAACTATTTTGATGAAAGAAATTTTATTTTTTAAATCATAATATAATGATTAGCTTATAGGGAATTTTTTTTGTATTTTTCAAAAACTTTTATATTTTTAAAAATAGTAAAAAAAATTTCTAATTGAAACTAAAATTTTAAATTAGTATATTTATAAAGATATCATATATATTAAATTTGTTTTAATTAAAAAATTTTCATATTACAAATAAATTAATCCAATTATGTTCATTAGAATAAATATCATATTTAATTTTGATATATAAACATTTCAATCAAATTGATCAATTTTTCATTAAAAACATGCTCTACTTTATCATATATAGAATTAATATTAAATTAATATTTTAAACTTATATAAAATTAATTTATAAAAATGAATTCAATATTTGGAATCACTACATTTTATAAAATATGAAATACTAATTTTTTCACAAAATTGAATATTAAGAACAACAAAAATGATTTTTCATTATTTAGATATGAATAGTTGTACCTTGGTGTTAAACTAAAAATATAAGGGTTAAATATAAACCAAAAAAAATATGAACAAAAAATATTATAAAAATATTTCAAACATATATTTCATAATCGCAAAATTTGAAAAATATTAGGGGCTTATGAGAAGAAAAAATTGTTGGTAGAATTCATTCTTCATAGAATTACATGTGTTCCGCTCTCCTTAATTATTAAAGGACACCCTCTCTCATCTATTATTAACACATGAAAAAAAACTTTTTATTATCAAATAAATCCCCAAATAACATCCCAACATCAATCTTATAATCCAATAGGCATTATTTTAGTTAGAAATCCATCTATTGAAGGATTTGGGAGCAAACCTAGGGAGGATACATAAAGAATAAATATCCTTTATTAAGGAGTGTTTTTATATTTTTTCATCCACCACATACATAAATTATTAAAATAATATAATGAATTAATAAAATTAATATATTACATATAATTATATTTTTTTAAGGTAATAACCTAAAAATATATCTATTTCCATCAAATGTGTTATGAAATCATCATTTGTTTAAAAAATAGACTACAACCACGAGAATTTATTTCATTCATATTTTTATTACAACTCTCACGGTCTGTCATGATATGGATTTATTAGTTTTATATTATAATAATTATTTTAATATTATTCTATAATTATAATATCACCTATTCGTTAATTCAATATGTTTTTGTGGAAAATGTTAACATTTCTCATTTGTATGTCGACTATTGTCTCATAAAAAGTTGAGATTGGATGACTCATTATAGGGAAGGTATAAAGGATTTATTAAATAGAAATGTGTTATATATATTAGATAAATATAATAATTTAATGTTCATAGATATTTTATTTTTCTTTATTTTAATCAAAAAAATAGTGTTCATGTATATATAAATCCCAACGTCTCTATGAGTGGTGTATTTGATTTTTTATCACTAAAATTATTAGATAACTATATATAAATATATAATTAATAATATATATATATATCATTGTTTAAATTCTATAAATATTGAAATAATGATCAATATAAGAGGAAAAGTAATAAAAAATCAGAATAGGTATGAAAAACTATATGGTTATTGACCAAAACAAAACATTCTCATGGAGTTGATAATAAATGAGTAATAAAAGGTAATAGGAATATAAAATATGGTATAATAAATATAATTATATTTTTATATTATATATATAATACACATATATTTATTATACATGAGTTCTTATTTTATAAGATAGAAGTGAAGACTGAAGGAAATGTAATTTTGTTTCACTTTATACATTTGTCAAAGAAGTGAAATATTCAAAAACTATTTATTTTATTTGATTTATATAATTAAAAAGAATGTTTTTTATTATTATTATACTTAATATTATTGGTATTTACATATTAATTTGAGGAATCATATTTCATGGGGTATATGCTTTAAAATATACTAAATCCGCAAGGGATTTTTTTTCTTCTGAATCATCCATATTTGAGAAACAGTTTATGTAATAAACCTATATTCTTTTATGAGGTGTATATAAAAACAACTTTATTGGTAATATTGTAATGCCCCGACCCCAGTTACCTAGAGTCGGTGCATTATTACATAACAATGGAATGATCACAAGAAAGATAAAATCTTGAAAGACCGAATGGTTTAGTAGCCTTGGAAACACTAGATATATTCATAATGTTTTACATTACATCATAAAGTGAAAAACTACTAAAAAACACAGTATCCATATTCCACACTCATATCCCCACATACTATCCCTACAGGTCATTCATAAATTAATTCTTCACATCCTAGGAAAAATAAAACATAGAAAAGGGGTGAGCTCAAATGCCCAGTAAGGATAACAATATAATGGAAACTTTCATTAATAAGAATAAACATTTAAGGAAATGTATAACTTAAAACAAAAGCCTTTTAAACTTGAACGTCAACATAGTATGGAAAAGATAAAAAGAAATAATGTCATTTACTTATTCACATGGATATTCTACTAATTGAATAATCAAATGAAATATCAAAAACCACTTTCATAATGATGGAATGCATAATGCTAGACTATCATAACCACATAGCCAAGGGCTCGTGCCAAGACTATAAATAAGATTTTTCCTAATACTTGTTCCAAGACACTAGTTTGTCCCATGAGACCTACCGATGCATCAAGGAGCTATAGCGGGCTCCACCCATCACATATTAAGTCCAATGCATTCCCATATAAAAAGGTTTAAACATAACATAAACATTCGTCTTAAAACTAGCATATGAAATGTCAATACTTTCACCATAAACTATGAATGGTATAAAAATATCACATCCACAGCCAAAACTTCCAATACAATATAGAAGTTTTTTATCATAATAAATCAACTTCAAATATGCGTAAAATCCATCAAAGGATGTTGACATAGATGAAATCAAAACTCTTTTTAGAGAAATATCTCTTTCTATTTTGAAATCATTAAAGAGTCATATATTTATAAAATAAAACATTTTCTTTGAAAATAATCTTATAAGCTTGTAAGGGAAGCTTTGATGATTTTATAACGGCAGAAAATAACCACACCCGCCGTATAAGTTATAAAAACATTCTTACCTTAATTCTATCAAAAAGGTTAAAAAGAACCTTATTTGGAAAATGACAGAAAGATTCCTTTATAAAACTCATATAAAAAGTCAAAAAATTGTATAAATGAATTTAACCCATATTCATTTAAATATTAAAAATGTTTTGAAATACATTTTTAAGAAACAAGGATGTGGATGATAAAGAGATCTCATTAGATTATTTCATATAAACAACCTCGGATATTGAAGAGATTGTGAAATAACCCTTACCATGTACTTTTCACTGGTTGGGGTAGGTTAACCTCCTGTATAATGGTGAAATAATTGTTATTAAATTATACAAGAATCATATACATTAATATGATATCATATATGATCTTTTAACATTGATTTGTTAATAATAGCTTAGTATTATCGTTGTTTCGGGTGTTAACTTACTCGTTTTCTTTTATATGATTTGTTGCTCAAGACATGTTATAAATGGATAGGTTGTATCTTAATCATATCGAGAATGATATAAATTCCTTAGATACTATTATTAATCATCAAATGAGAATTATACTTGAATGGATACGATGGAGAATGAATCTCATCGCATTCGTGGAGACGGTAGTCCGTACGTACGCATGAGCGACAATATCATTATTTTGATATTAAAATAATATATAATTGGATGATATATCATATATACAGAATCATTATCATGTTATATTTATTATTTAAAAGATTTACACATCATTATTATACCGATCCAAATAATAATTTATTGAATAACAATTACACCACGATGTGGAGACGGTAAGTTGTACGTACGCACATATGGTGACATGTTATTCAAAGGATGGATAGAATACTGAATATGGTTGTACCATATTTATAATAACATCATAGAATATATATGATACTAGAGTTATTTTTTTAGAATGGTAACAACAAAGGAAGAAGAAGTGGAAGAAGAAAGGAACTTGGAAAAAATGGTGGTGAAATCATTACCTCTTCTTCGGGTTCTTGCTTTTGATTTGATCAAAAGGGATCTTTAGGATGGCTTTCTGATCAAACTAAGGAATCTAGGTTGTAGTGAGGGAAGTTGGTAGAGTATTTGGGAAGAGTTTTGCAGATCCAAATTGATTTTAAGGTGTGAAGTAATGAGAAAGGGGAGTGCCCTTTTATACGAGGGGTGAGGGGCACCTTTGGAAAAGCTAGAAATATTAATTTATAATAAATTCATATTCAGTTTCTAATGGCACCAAAGTTGATTAGTTAAAGGTTAAGGTGGGGATGGGTCTAAATCCACTTAACCAATAGAATTTATCCAGGTGTGGGTTTCTATATTATCCTTATCATTAAGTATTAACTCTAAGTTAATTAGTTTTACTTTTACAATGTCTCTTTGTATTTTTATATTATATGGCTAATAAACATACCATATACATCCAAGAGACCCCCATGTGGTCCTTTAATGATACACATATCATGATATAAGTCTCTATGCCGAGCCATAGATTTTTAGAAATTTAATATCAATTAATAATATAATACTTTTTTTAAAAACTCTTTTATGTCAATTTTGTCACTATTCAATAATTGATTTTTGTGAAACTCATAACAGAATGATAAATTAGAAAAAAGTTAATTAAATCATTCATAATATTTCATATTAACCTTGAAAATTATTTTAATTCAATAAAATTCTCATATTATATTTATTTGGGTATTTATAATATCAATTAGTTTAATTTTTCACAATTATGGTAATTACTGCATCATCATTGTGTCATAAATAAATTAAACTATTTAATGTATAAAATTATAAATAAAATATCCTTATGTAGGAAATCTTATTATCTTTATAATGAATATTTACAATCGAATTTATCTTATATATAACCATATATGTAAAATTATTTAGTAAATAAACATTGATTTTAACTCTTTTAACTCTTCTTTGAATTAAATAATAATAAATGTCCTAATCTAATACAAGTGGACCTAAATGATAATACTTTCTTCCTAAGGTTGTTTTTCATCGAGATACACTTGTCCAATAGAATTAGGATATGTGTTAGGGTAATAGTAATATCATTTTCACCCTTAATTATTCTATTTACTTTTAACCGTGGTAAATAAAAGTAAATAGTTACTATTCACCAAAAAATATTTTCATCTCGTTGAACCACATTTTATTTCTTGATATTAACTGTGTCTCTCAGATTTTCGAAATTCCATTCACAGAAGCGGTAAAATTATGTTTTATAAAAAAATTCAGTTTTTTAACTACCACTTAGTAGTTTCACTATTCATCAAAAATTGATGTTTTTCAGAACAATTAAAAAAATTCACCGTAAGATATAATTGATATTCCGAATTCAAAAATTATTTCTATTTTAAAAAATTCCAAACATATAAGTTGAATTAATTAATTTTATAATTAATTCCCGTTGTTACAACAAATAGCGTGTCTTTAAGAAACAATATATATCAAAAGATTGACAATTTTTAGGTCCAATTTCAATGTGAAATTAATTCTAATGAACACCATTGGATAAAATCATAAAAATATATTCTAATTATACTTTAAAACCACTAAATAATATAATTTAGAACTATCAATTATTTTGATTAAAAAATTTGTTTTTAAGTAATTTTCACTATTCATAAAAATTGGAAGTTCTCAGAAAAATACCAAAAATTCATCTTAGGATAATTTCGATATTCCGAATCCAAAAATGAAGTCCATTTTGAAATATAAAATATATATAATTTCAAACATAGGTATTACTATTCATAACGGCTAGTTTGATTGGTTATTGTGTGTTAGAACTCAGTGTTGCGTACAACACACGCTATCACATTATTCAAAGAGAAGTGTACCGTAGAAGCTTGGGGTGTTACATTCTCCCCTCCTTCAAATAATTTTATCCTAGAAATTTTTAGAATATTATCGCATGAAATGATTCGGGTGGTTCTTCATCATAAACTCCTTGGGCTCCCACGTTGCCTCTTTCATCTTATGGTTTCTCCACAAGACATTTACCAGACGCATCGTCCGGTTTCTCAGTACTTGTTCTCTCATATCAATAATCCGGACGGGCTCTTCACAATAAGACAGATTGGGTTCTAGTTCTAACTCTTCATAGGTTAGTACATGTGTTGGTTCAGCCATGTATTTCCTCAATAGAGATACGTGGAACACATCGTGAACTTTGGAGAGACTTGGCGGAATTTCCAATCGGTAAGCTACAACCCCAATTCGTTCTAGAATTTCGAAAGGTCCGATGTACCTGGGACTCAATTTACCTTTCTTACCAAAATGTATGACTCCCTTCCATTGAGATACCTTCAGGAAAACATGACCACTGACTTGAAATTCTAAATCCTTCCTTCGATTATCGACATAGCTCTTCTGCCTACTTTTAGCTGTTTTGATGTGTTTTTGGATTACCTTCACCTTTTCCATCGTTTGCTCCACCAGTTCTGGACCTAAAAGATTTCTTTCACCAAAGTCATCCCAACAGGTTGGTGTAAGACATCTCTTTCCCTATAACGCTTCATATGGTGCCATCTGTATACTCGAATGGAAGCTATTGTTTTAGGAAAATTCTACCAAAGGTAAATATTGATCCCACATACCTTGAAAGTCAAGTGAACATGATCTCAACATGTCTTCAAAGGATGGAATATTCCGTTCTGATTTTCCGTCTTTCTGAGGGTGGTATGAAGTGCTCAAATGAGGTTCAGTATCCAGGGATTTCTGAAGACTCTTCCATAATCTTGAAGTAAAACGGGGATCACGATCAGAAACAATCGATAGGGGTACTCCATGAAGTCTCACAACATAATTAATGTATAGTCTTGATATACTTTCCAATGGTAGATCTTATCTTATAGAAAGAAAATGTGCTGACTTGGTAAGACGATCAACAATAACCCATATTGCATTATTCTTTCTAGGAGTCTTTGGTAGCCCCATGACAAAGTCCATCGTAATATTTTCCCATTTCCACTCCGGTATGGGAATAGGTTGCATGAATCCTCCATCGTGTTGCCTTCCAGCTTTCACTTGTTGACAAACCATAAACCGTGACACAAAATCAGCAATCTCACTCTTCATATTGTCCCACCGAAAATGTTCCTTCGAATCTATATACATTTTAGTTCTCCAAGGGTGTATAGAGAAATTGGAACTATGAGCATCATCCAGCAATTCCCTTTTTAGATCAGGTATATTGAGAACACAATGTCTCATCCCGAATTTCAAAATTCCATCTCCATACACAACTGATGGTATCCAGATCGCAGGTAAATCTTTGAACAGTATTGAGCTCCATGCATTTGGTCAAATAAATCATCAATACGAGGTAGGGGACACTTGTTCTTTATCGTTATAGAATTTATCTCCCTGTAGTCAATACATAACCTCATAGATCCATCTTTCTTTTTAACTAATAGAACAGGGGATCCCCATGGAGAAACACTAGGGAGAATAAATCCCTTATTACTCAATTCCTCTAGTTGTTTCTTTAGTTAAACTAATTCTATAGTGGTAATTCTATAAGGGTTCTTTGATATAGTCCTTGATCCAGGAATTAAATCAATAGAAAACTCATCTTCTCATTCTAAAGGATGTCTAGGTAAATCGTCCGGAAATATATCTACATATTCTTCAACAACGGGTACATCCTCTATTTGAACATTCCTTTCCTCACCCATAGACATTTCATTATCTTCCTCCCCAATAATTGAATTTAGTTAAGCTATTGGGGGTGGATCTAGATAAGAATTAGTTAGTGACGATTCTGCTCATAAGATAAGGTGTTCCTTATCATCATCATCAAGAATTGTAACCTCTTTATTCTTACAACAAATCTTCGCATCATAGTACGAATGCCAGTCCATACTGAGGATTATATCAAACTCAATCATAGGTATGCTGATGAGATCAGTAGATAAAGAACATTTATGTGCTCCAATGGGGAATTATTCACCAAACATTGTTGCAATGATACTTCCCTTAATATTTTTAATTGACAACTCCCCTGTTAAATAAAATTGGAAATATCTCATTTTCTTAGAAAACTGGGAAGTTATGAAAGAATGCGATGATCCATAATCAAATAGTGAATTTGATAAAATTGAGGAAACCATTAAATTACCTACCACCACATCTTTCGGAGATTCTACCTCAGTAGTAGTGATAGCATATGCTTGGCCTTGATCCCGTGGACTTTTCTGAGGTATGTTCTCCTGACGCTTAGGTAATTCATTTGCATAATTCCCCATCTCCCTGTAATTGTAGCATTGAACATTGGTAGCTTCCTTTTTCCCCTTACAATCATGAGCTTGGTGGAATTTTTCACCACACTTGTAACAGACTCTTGTTCCCTTCAAGAAAATACCGGGGTGTTTCTTACCACATTTACCACAGGATGGATATTCAACCTTTCCATTCTTCCTCTTATTTCCATTCCCAGATTGATTATCAGATCTCTTATTCTCTTGCTTTGCTTTAAATTCATAAGACTTAGAGATTTCCTTTTTGGTCTTGATAGCACATGAGACAATGTCTTCGTACGACGAGAAGGATTGTGAGACTAATGCTCGTTGGAGAAATGGTTTTAACCCATCAAATAAACGATCAATCTTACTTCATGGGTTACGTATATAATCTCCAGCATACCTTGCTAACCTTGTAAAGTTAGCCTCATACTTTTCAACATCCATATCCTCCTTTTGTCTCAGACTCAAAAATTGCCTTTCCATATCTGCTCGATGGTCGCGAGGAATGTATTTTTCTAAAAAAGATCATTGAACTCCCTCCAATCCATATTTGATACTTCATCATCTTCCTTCATATTTGGAATCAATGACCACCATTGATCAGCATCTTCAGTGAGGCGGTAAACATCTATTATAAAAATGTTTTCTTTGAGAAAGTATATACTCATAAACCCTTCATAATTATTTGTAAAGAAAATGAGAGTTATCATAAACATATTCCGCAGGAGTGTCGTAACCAAGATTGTAGCAAGGTCGGTTGTTGTGCACCAGTTCCCGTTCGATTCAAGCTCAAAGCGGTGTTTTCGGGTTTTACCCCTAGGTACATCTGTGCTAGAGCTGCCTCTACCTGCTCGTATCCAAACATGGATGTATTGCTCGGAAAACTCACAAAATCTTTACAATACCAAAATTCTAGGAAGTTTTTCTATACTAATCCTCAATGTTTATCTTAGGTCTATGTTCTATAATCAGAGTTTATCTAAATCTAGCTTCCAAGGTTTGTACTAAACTTTCTCTGATACCAATTATAAAGCCCCGACCCCAGTTACCTAGAGTCGGTGCATTATTACATAACATTGTCACGATCACAAGAAAGATCAAATCTCGAAAATATGATTGGTTTAGTAGCCTTGGAAACACTAGATATATTTATAAAGTTTTACATTACACAATAAAGTGAAAACTACTACAACAACATAGTCTCCATATTCCACACTCATATCCCCACATACTATCCCTGCAGGTCATTCATAAATTATTTCTTCACATCCTCTGAAAAATAAAACATAGAAAATGGGTGAGCTCAAATGCCCAGTAAGGATAACAATATAGAAGAAACATTCATAAATAAGAATAAACAATTATGGAAATGTAGAACATAAAACAAAAGCCTTTTAAACATGAACTTCAACATAGTATGGCAAAGATAAAATGAAATAATTCCATTTACTTATTCACATGGATATTCTACTAATCGAATATTCTAATGCAATATCAATAACCACTTTTATAATGATGGAATGCATAATTCCAGACTATCAAAACCACATATCCAAGGCCTCAGGCCAATACTACAAATAATATTTTGACAAGGCCTTGCGCCAAGACACTAGTTTGTCTCATTAGACCTATCGATGCATTGGGGAGCTATAGCGGGCTCCACCCGTCACATTTTAAGTCCAATGCATTCCCATATGAAAAGGTTTAAACATATCATAAACATTCGTATTAAAACTAGAATACGAAATGTCAATACTTTCACCATAAACAATGAATGGTATAAAAATATAACATCAACAGTAAAAACATTCAATATAATATAGAAGTTTTGTGTCATAATAAATCAACATCAAATAAGCGTAAAATCCATCAAATGATGTTGATATAGATGAAATCAAAACTCTTTTTAGAGAAATATCTCTTTCTATTTTGAAATCATTTAAGAGCCATATATTTATAAAATAAAACATTTTCTTTGAAAATATTCTTATAAGATTGTAAGGGAAGCTTTGACGATTTTATAACGGCGAAAAATAACCGCACCCACCGTATAAGTTAAAGAAAACATTCTTACCTTAATTCTATCGAAAAGGTTAAAAAGCACCTTGTTTGGAAAACGACAGAAATATTACTTTATAAAACTATTTTAAAAAGTCAAACATGGATGATAAAGAGACATGGATGTGGATGATAAAGAGATCCCAGTAGATTATTTCATATAAACAACCTCGGATAATGAAGAGATTGTGAAATAACCCTTACCTTGTACTTTTACTTGGTTGGGGTAGGTTAACCTCCTATATAATAGTGAAATAATTGTTATTAAATTATACAAGAATCATATACATTAATATGATATCATATATGATCTTTTAACATTCATTTGTTAATAATATCATAGTATTATCGTTGTTTCGGGTGTTAACGTACTCATTTTATTTTATATGTTTTGTTACATAAGCCATGTTTTAATGGATAGTTTGTATCTTAATCATATCCAGAATGATATCAAGACCTTATATACTATTATTAATCATCAAATGAGAATTATACTTGAATGGATACGATGGATAATGAATCTCATCGCGTCCGTGGAGACGGTAGTCCGTACGTACGCATGAGCGACAATATCATACTTTTCATATTAAAATAATATATAATTGGATTATATATCATATATAAAGAATCATTTTAATGTTATATTGATTTTTTAAATGAAGTACACATCATTATTATACCCATCCGAATAATAATTTATTGAATAATAATTACACCACGACGTGGAGACGGTAAGTCGTACGTACGCACATATGAGGACAGGTTATTCAAAGGATGGATAGAATACTGAATATGGTTGTACCATATTTATAATAACATCACAGTATATATACGATACTGGATTTATTATTTTAGAATGGTAACAACAAAGGAAGAAGAAGTGGAAGAAGAAAGGAACTTGGAAAATGACGGTGAAATCATTACATTTTCTTCGGGTTCTTCCTATTGATTTGATCAAAAGGGATCCTTAGGTTGGCTTTCTGATCAAACTAAGGCCTATAAAATGTAGTGAGGGAATTTGGGAGAGTATTTGGGCAGAGTTTGGCCGAACCAAAAAGCTTTGAATGTGTGATGTAATGAGAAGTGTGAGTGCCCTTGTATAAGAGGGGTGAGGGGCACCTTTGGAAAAGCTAGAAATATTAATTTATAATAAATTCATATTCGGTTTCTAATGGATCTGAAGTTTATTATTTAATTTTTAAGGTGTGGATGGGTCTAAAACCATTTAACCAACAGAATTTATACAGGTTTGGGTTACTATATTAACCTTATCTTTAAGTATTAACTCTAAGTTAATTAGTTTCACTTTTACAATGTCTCTTTGTATTTTTATATTATATGGTTAATAAAATTACCATATACATCTAAGAGACCCCCAAGTGGCCCATTAATAATACACCTATCGTGATATAAGTCTTTTGGATGAACCTTAGATTTTTAGGAATTTAATATCAATTAATAATATAATACTTGTTTTAAAAACCCTTTTATGTCAATTATGACACTATTCAATAATTTATTTTTTGCAAACTCATAACAGAATGATTACTTCAAAAAATGTCAATTAAATCATTCCTAATATGTCATATTAACCTATAGAATTAGTTTAATTAAATAAAAGTCTCATATTATATTTATTTGGGTATTTATAATGTCAATTATTTTAATGTTTCACTATTATGGTAATTACTGCATCATCATTGTTTCATAAATAAATTAAATTATTTAATGTATAAAAATTATAAATAAAATATCATTATGTAGGAAATATGATTATATTTATAATGGATATTTACAATCGAATTTATCTTATATATAACCCTAAATCAAAATTTATTTAGTAAATAAACATTGATTTTAACTATTTTAACTCTTCTTTGAATTAAATAATAATAAATGTCCTAATCTAATCCATGTGGACCTAAATGATAATATTTTATTAATAAGTTTGTTTTTGGTCGAGATACACTTTTCCAATAGAAATATGACAAGTTTTAGGGTAGTATTAATATCATTTTTACCCTTAATTACCCTATTTACTTTTAACCATGGTAAATAAAAGTAAAAAGTTACTATTTACCAAAAATTATTTTCATCTCATTAAACCGCGTTTTACTTCTTGATATTAACCATGTCTCTCGAATTTTCGAAATTCCATTCACAGAAGCGGTAAAATTAAGTTGTATAAAAAAAATTCAGTTTTTTAACTACCACTTAGTAGTTTCACTATTCATCAAAAATTGAAGTTTTACAAAACAATGCCAAAATTTCACCCTCAGCTATAATGGATATTACAAATTCAAAAATTATTTCTATTTTACAAAATTCCAAACATATAAGTTTCATTAATTAATTTTATAATTAATTCCCACTATCACAACAAATAGAGTGTTTTTAAGAAACAATATATATCAAAAGATTGACAATTGTTTAGGTCCAATTTCAAAATGAAATTAATTCTAATGAACTACATTGGATAAAATAGTAAAAATATTTTCTAATTATACTTTAAAACCACTCAATAAAATAATTTATCACTATAAATTATTTTTATTAAAAAAGTTGTTTTTAAGTATTTTTCATTTTTCATAAAAATTGGAAGTTCTCAGAAAAATACCAAAAATTCATCTTAGGATAATTACGATATTCCGAATCCAAAAATGAATTCCATTTTGAAATATAAAATATATAAAATTTCAAAAGTAGGTATTGCTATTCATAACGGCTAGTTTGATTGTTTATGGTGTGTTAGAACTCGGTGTTGCGTACGACACACACTATCACATTATTCAAAGAGAAGCGTACCATAGAAGCTTGGGGTGTTACAAATATCATGAATTTATATATCATCATGATAGTTTATGCTTCATATGATGATAATTCTTCATTGGGATTATGTTTCAATGTCAACAAGTAGTTTATTATTTTATGTTATAATCTCATTATTTATCAGGATTGTATATGATTATGATTCCAATGATAAAATATTTATATGAATTTCTCAAAAATATAAAGGAATTTTATTATTCATATATTAAATTATTGATAATATTTTTTTCCCAACAGTCTCCTCCCGCAATGTATCCAAGAGTTCAAAAGTACTTTTGAAATTGTATTTTATTATTTACATTTTTAGTTGAAAATATTTTTTATTCAAAAACAATGATTTCGAAAAAATAAGACGAATTTTGGTTAAACTTTTCAATAAAAATATTTGGTATAAATATTTTTACGATTTTTTTTAATTTTTTTATAATGAAGTCATCATATATTTATTCAAAAAACAATCACTTCGATTTTAAGGAAACTGTGTAAATAATCATTTTCATTCACATGCATGACATGAACAATATTTCAAAATGACAGGACCACACAATTATTTCATGATTCGAAAAAAAAAATTTATATTCATTACCAAGTCCTTTTTTTCATTAATTTATGTTAAATTTATTTATTTTAATTAAATGACTTCCAATTAATTAGTATATATATATAATGTCTAAAAATGTGTTCATATAATTGCAAAAGGATGTTTTCCTCAAGAAAATTTTTAAATTATTGATAATTATTTCATTAAATATATCAAACAATATATGCAATTATTTTTGTTTCAATGTTTTTTATGAAAATTATGTTGTAAAAGGATATTTTCAATACAAATTTATCTTCCTTAAGAAATGTTCTAAATTTTTTTCATTCGAAATAATTCTCTCTCTAAGATGACTTCCATTGATATAAATTAATATTTTATAGTGTTAGGATCCAAGGATATAGTACATATTAATTTTATGAAGTATTTAATTTGAAAATTATAATATGTTGATCAAACAGACTTATATTCAAGGGTTATACAGTGATGAAATGTTTAAATTATTTTAAAACTTTCATCCGTCGCACAGGTTGTGATTTGATGAAATGTGTATAGAACACATTTCATTTATTTAGATTTTAAATTATTAATGTTTTAAGATCATCTAAAACACATCTATAGGATTATCGTTGTAGGTATTTTGTATCCTTATAACAATGGATTTTGGTTTTATTATAATAAGGGATGGTGGTTTGGTTATGACCAATGATGGTGGGTACACTAACAATAAATGGGTGAGACCTCTACCTACCTCTATGTCAGTGGGTAAATATTTATTTCTCAATAGATATACAATATTTTAATGAGTTGTAAACCATGTTCAATAAGGGTGTTTTTCTATAATTATGGTCTTTGCATTGAACCTTGATTGTTATGATGGTTTTGGGAGTGAACAATGTCTACTATCGTAATCTTTTCAATAATCCTAGATTCATATTGAAATTATTTTCAATATTTACTTATATTGAAAAAATATATGTTTTATTCTAATTACATTCCCCCGTGGACCATGATATTTAAATCCCTTATGATTCATATTTTATGAACTGCAAATTTTTATTCTATGACTCCATTTTAAAATATTTTATATATAGGGTATTATTTTTAAATTTTATGTTCCTGTTGTCATTACATTATGTTAATGTTATTTTTATATGCCTATATTATTTACAATTCATCAGAATATGTGCTCACACTTTCTTTTTTTGCCATTCCCCATGTTGATAATTAATATAATACATATGATATGACTAATAAGGGACAAAATTAGGAAGATAATAGTGGGAGATGAGGTAGTTTATCTATAGACTAGTTTTTTATCCTTACATGTTTACAAAGGCATTAAACTATGCATGGCTGCTGAGTAGAACGATCATCATATTTTTATAGAGTGAAATTATACTAGGTGGCTATGGGAATATATTGGAAGCCTCTTTTCTATAGAGTTTGATGGAAATGTACTACTTCAAGATCGTCTAATTGGGATTTCCAAGGTGCACATCAGTACACATGTTGGGAATGTCCTTATTTTGGCCATTACAGCTCTGATCATAGACACATGGGATTCTTGTAATTCCCTTCTATTTGATAGCAATAAATTCCCTATACATAGTGGAATGGAAGTAATTCATAAGGAGGTTCTTATTGCTTCATGAAATTAAACAGGTATAATGCATCACAACTTTTCTGAGTTGCAGATTTGTAGACTACATGGAGTTTTTGGGCAGCCTCGGAAGACCTAGGATCTTAAGTATTTATGGAAGATACCTTTGATCAGTCCATATATCAAGGTTAATGTGGTTAGTGCCACATCTGGTTCACCAAGACTATCAAGATGCGGTGGAGTTTTCTGCACATACTGTTGTTTTGTCAAGGGGTGGTTCTATCACTTTACTGATGTTGGAGTTGCCTACGAGGATAAATTATAGAAGATAACTCATGTAGTTAGGTATAATACCTGGTTTAATTGGAACATGTTATTTATTGAATCAGACTCTCAGATTGTGGTTCATGCCTTGGAAACTAGAACATGAAATGTTCCATGGAGAGTGTTACAACACCAGGTTGAATTCCTCAACAAGGTAACTAATTTACAGTTGGTAGCTTCACATGATTATAAAGAGGCCTATCTGGTGGAATATTCTTTGTCCAATTAGATTATTTTTCTGATCAATATGATGTGGTCCTTTACGTCCCCTGATTATTGTGTCTCAATTGTAGAGGCGGATATGTTGGGTGTCGTGCACTCTCAATTTTGTAAAAATCCTCTATTTGTATGACTCATTTTTATTATTGTTTAATAAATCTCTTAAGACTAGTTTTTAGTGGAACCTGGGCTTTTGGAGTAGTATGGTCACCAGATGTGTGTTTGTTTAGTGTAATTAATATTCACCAATATTTATGTTATCTCAATGTTTTATAATTCTATGTATTTATATTGGTTTCTAGAAACAATGTTTTCTTGATTTGGATATAGATGTGGATGTTATACTTTTTTAGATGGTGATATTTTTAGGATAAAAAATTTAATAAACAATAATTTCCATGGTAGACATTGTAATAGTAATATTAATGACCTTTTAGGTTGTAATTTATTGAAATAATTTTTTTATAAACATTAATGTATCACCAAAAAGAATTATTTATTTTGATAAAATATTAATGCGAATAAAATGGAAAATATTTAATTTAATGGAAAATCATAGACTTTATAATTTGGAAATTAGTTTTTAGGTTTAAGAATTTTTTTTATTATATATAAATGAATCATTTTTATCATTAAATATATTTTAATTTGATCTAAAGTTATTATAATTTATCATGTCTTTATTAAATCAATATAGATGTAATTTAAAACTCCTCGGTCATGATGAAATTATAATTTTACAATTAACAGAAAATTTATCATGTTATAGAAATTTACCAAAGAATCACATTTATAATATATGAAAAAATTAATTATAAAAAATAAATTTAATTTCTGAAATTAATTTTATATCATAGTTTATTCTAATTATTTAATATATATTGAATAATTTATATGAAAAAAAAAATATTTTTATTAAAAGTGTTTTTCCATTCTTTTATTTTTTTATCATGGTATATATGTTATGCTAGTGATATAGTTATATTTTATTAAATTGATCATGATTGATAATAATTATATCAAATTTTATTTTTTGGAGGCTAATTCACTTTTCGAACAGTCCAGTGACTATCTTCGATGCTCAATATATTACTCATAAGGGTAAGGTTAATATTCTATTAATCACATTACTGTACCAATAGTCACATAGAATCCTAGAAATATAGCATATTTCATTCATACTTCATTTAATAGGATACACTGAAATGTTTTGTAATTGACTTTTCTAAAATATTTACTTCTCTACTAATGTATTATTTCTTTTATATAGTTTTGTCTGTATGAGTTATTATTCTACAATATCTGGATGAAAAATATTTTCCCTTTCTGCATTCTATATATTCTAATTTTACCCCACTATAATATATGGATTATTTAAGGATATGGTTTTTTACAATAGTAATATCAATAAATTAAATAATAATTTTTTTCATTATTCATTGGAATTTATGTGTATAATAATATAAAAATAATATAACAAACATTTATTTTGTGAATTAATATTATTAATAATGATTGTGTTATTAAATTACTCACCCTTTTAAAAATATTACCCTTGAAATTTAATTCACAATAATATTTGAGAATATATGAGGGAAGTAATGTTTCATTTTTTTCATCAGGTTCATGTGTCTCTAATTAATATTTATGGTTCATTCATATTAAATTCATATATTTTGTTGTCATTTTGTTTGTAGAACTATATCTATAGTCTATTATTTTCAACAGATATGCCTTATAATTGTTGTCATGATCCAACTATATCTAATCTAGATTGAATACATGTGAGGGGTCAGGAACTCCCTTAAACATGAGATATATGTAGACCACATCATAGAATTGAGTAATTTTTTTTTGGATATTTAAATAGACATGCCATAGAAACTATGTGATCAAGGATCATCAAAGGGATAATGATCCTAGGTATATTATTTTTTTCATTCGAAAATGCATGAATTTCATCCATGATGATATTGTTTTAAAAATGGTGTCACTGCTTTCAAATAATATGTCACTTTGATGGTTCTCTAGATTTACATTCTTTAGATATATTTAATATTTAATGTATTATTAGATGGAATGAGACATATCAGCAATTTCATTCATAAGGTTATGTCATTGTACATCATGTTCCCCAAATATGTTCTAAATTTTGTGTTTTATATATAAATTACCAAAACTAATATTCATATTTGGCCATTTGAATACTTCAATGCAATCTATTTTGGTATGATAACTAATTTAACGGTAGATATTTATACCATCATTATTTATATATCATTTGGTAAACTCTTGATATGTCATCAATTTAATAATTGTTCATTATAGAATTTCAATATGTTTAGGGGTGATAGTCCATACTAAAATTCAAGTAATTATTCCGAGCATGTTGAAGAGCTCTTTATAATTTTGAGGATGTCCTTGGATAACAATAAAAATAAATAGAATATAGTTCCCCATTAAAACTCATAACTCAATTTATATATATAATAAAAAAATTTGTGGGATTATTGTTCCTGAATGTAAATAATATGGGTTGTCTATGTGAGAAAATCGACCACAACAAATGTCATATTTATTATTTATAATTTTTTCGGGAGATAAGTGAATAATTTTATAGAAATGTTCTCCACATTGAATTTGGTGATGGAAACTTTTCTCATAATTTACTTGTACTTCTATCTTTCTATCTTAACATACTGACGCACTGACCACATTGAGATGTACATAACAATCTCTTTTAACATTTTCTGCCACGAGAAGTGATCATGAAGATCACATTACGTCTAATTACTTATTGGATGGATGAAGAATAATGTGATGTGAGATTTATATAACAACATTATATTTATCCCTGGTTATAAAGGAATACAATGCCTAGAGATAAACCTAATAAACAATCATTACCTATATGGAATTCAAGAATATTCCATTACATTATGACTAGAAAATTCATTTTAATATTTTATTATCTAATTGTAAATTACTGACATTTTAATATATATATATATATATATGATTCAATAATCAATTATGAATGTTAATATATCACCATTAATATTGTAATTTATATCAAGATAATTTTCATATCCACGAGGACATGTTTTTTTAAATCTACATCATTGATATTATTGGTGGATATATTTCACTTTGTGAATGAAGAACCTTAATCATCATTCCGTAATTGCAATGAATAAAAAAATTATAATCCTTGATCATCTATAAAATTCGTCATAATGTAATGTTGGGATCATTCTTTATAAATATACACATTAGGAAATTTTGATACATATATATGTGATGCTACACATCGTAGCGGCTATAATGATAAATAATTAGTCTGAGGATCATAACTAATAACTTTAGATAATGCATCGGGTATTTATTCTCATGAATAATCAAATACTGTTAGGAATTATATACAAATAGATAATTATTCATGATTAGACGACCCATGAATTTCTAGGAAGCAACATTTTATATCAACAACTTTAGTCCACTTTATGGTTTTTGGCGTACATACATAACAAATACCCATTTCATTATCTCCATAAAGAATTTTTACAAATTCTTCAATTTAAACATAATTTACCATATTTTTTGTTTACATAGTTGGTGGGCATCATAATCATATAAAATTTTTCAGGATACATTATCATTGGCTATATAAGTAAATAACACTATGTATATTCATGAAACATTATGTATAAGGTCATTCTGAAATATAAATTTCAATTAAAGGGACTACATAAATAACAACACTTGTGACCAAATACCAGAAGAATTTTAATTGCTAAACTAAAAATTTAAACATGCACAACATAGAATATTATTTAGAAATTATTAATTTCAAAATAAGAAACCATAAATTCAATTCATGTTAAAAATTTCAAATGGAATAATTAAAAATAACATAAAAAAATAATATTAAAAATTTATCGAGTTAGTTTTTAAATAGTCTAAACGTCAAATCTAGGAATATTACAGGATAATTAGTGTTTTGGAAGGTATAAATATGAACTCATGTGTATATAACTTGAAAATAATTCTATGTTATGGATATGTTCCCTCATAACCATCACATATGTATATCGAGAATGAAGATCCAACTTTCAAATGTGTTGATATCCTTATAGTTGAGAGAACAAGTCATCATTCCATGACAATGGATACATATTCCTCATGGTCATATTAATGAGATCCTAGTAATTGATACATTGTCACAATGACCTATCCATTTTTTCTAAAAAATAGAATATTCTCATCCCATGTTGATACTCTATAACTTGTACTCTATCTCCCCAAAATAACATTTAGTTACATATTTTGATACTCTTGTTTGATCATAGATATCTTTTAAAGGAATTTGGATATTAGAGAGGATTCATGTATAATATCCATTGATATCCTGAATTCGTGATCTAGGATAAGGCTGGGAAACTACTTGAAAAATACATCAATATACTCCCATGTAATGGTCATTTCTTCAAGGATAAAACATTCCTCATCTCAATTATATATACAAGATTTTATTCATCACTATATATTGAAATTAATTATCATGATTGATTTTTCTAATGATATTCATGATCTTCATTGAAAATTTATATGATAATTAGATTTTTCTTAATAAAGAAATATGTTTTTATTTTTACAATTTTATATGTAAGATATATATAAATGGAACCATCCCTTTCCTATTATATCATAAAATTCCACAAATGAATGGCTTTTTAGGATTTTGTAAGAATATTCCCATATACCCTAAACAGAGAGGAGTGAAACACCTTGGTATTAATTGTCACACCACAATGTCTTTTTACATATATGTCTAATTCAAGTTATAATGGATGTTATTTAGTGTATTTATAAAACATTCATAATATAATGAAATTATTGGTACATGAATTAAATAAAAAATCTACAATCCTGAGTGAATAGTATGTTTACCTTTTATGAGTTCATTTTTATATTCCACCTCAGTGGTGGTTATGGAATAAGATATTTTTCCCCTATCATGTTTAGTGGTTTTGAACATTTATTATCCTCAAAGACCCATAATTTATTGAACTTTCCTTCATAATTCCATTTCTCTATACATATTCAACGTTGATCTAGGTGAAATACCATGGGTGGTGCCTTAATTTCCCTCATCACATTGATCATATTTTTCTTGAATTTATTACGTTAATGAGATTGGTCAACTTCTCTCATAAATATAAATAATTTATTCAACCCATTGATTTATTTTTTATTGGTTTTCTTCCCATATCATGGGAATGTGGGTGGTAAGTTCATCTTTCTACTTTTCTATCTTATCCATTAACTTTAATGCTCATTGTTTTCTTCTTTTCTCTATATTAGATGGTCTATTATAAAAAAATATTATCAACCGTTATAGAACATTACACTACTTATTCATAATTTCCAATATTAATAATATATAGAGCATTTCATATGTGTGGTTTTTAGGCACTAAACAATATATCCATTTTTCATTCATTTCGAAAATAAAACTATTGGTTTATCATGGATACCATGAAATTTTTCCTCTTAATCCCTATATAATTAAAATTCATTTTTCAAATGAAAAATGAACTACCACCCAATAGTTCATTAAGAGTTTCATGGAGAAATTTTTTTTGAAATGAAAAAAAATAAATTCTTCTCAACCCATTTATATTATTCCATCTTGGGCGATCATATTATGTATCAATGAAAACAATTTATCATCCTTTCAATTATAACAATAAAACTCCAAACTAATCTCCCCCTTCTCAGATGACTATAGTATAAAATATTTTCTTCCATTTAGATAAATAACTATTCTATGAAAAGTGTATATGAAAATTTACTATTTATTAGTGGTCTTTGTAAAATAAAGGAAATAATGGATAGTTTCTCCTTCTATGGTGAATTTATACATTACACATGTTTTAAATTATTATTAATAAACTTATATAGATTGGTATGAATAGTAATATTTTTTAACAGAACCTCCAATTGCATTGACAATTTTTATCACAAAATCATTGTACTATCCTTTTTATGGGTTGTAGGTCTATTTTCTCTTAAATCCCACCATTTTAGTCATTATAAAATATCTTAAAAACATAAGTCAAAGAATATTGAGTGATTAATTAATTTTTATTTGTAAATAGACTATAAAGTAATATTTTATGTTATACATATTATTATAATAACCATCTTCTTAGAAGATTATTATTTATTAATGTAAATTAATATTTTCAAATGATTAATAAAGAAATTAATTTATCAATAAATATAAATCATAATGGTGTTCTTATAGTTCACATTTAGTAGATTAATTTCACTTGGGATAGTAGAAATAGGTTTCTATAAAGGCCTATTTGTGATGAAATGGATAAAAAACAAGTTAATACTTAATCCAAACACGTTATGTTTATTACCTTTCATTATATATGTGTCAGATCCAAAATATATTGTACAAATAGAGATTTATATCATTTTTTAGAAATCACATGCCTTTATTTATTACCAAAAGTTCATGATATTTCCCATGAAACTCAAACATATCTTTAGGTTCCCTCAAAAATTTTCAACATTCAACTAAAATATTACTAATCCATTCTGTAATACTGTCAAAAAGAACAGAATTTTTCATACATTACCATTGTATAATTTTTTATATATTTACATAATACTAATACAATCCAAGATTTAAAGTAATAGTATCATTAGTAAATTGTGGTCATACATGAATATAAAGTAATTAAACATTAAACTAATTTAATTTCTTATTTATTTTCATCCATTAAGATTCCACACTCTCTTTAATAGATGAATTCACAATATTATATTCCACCAAGAAAGTAATGAGAAAAATACCTATTATGCATAGGTATGTCATAAAAATATTATGATACATGAATCCATAGTATATGGGAATTCATAATTATCCTCATCATATCATAAACTTGAGATAATAATCATATGAAGAAGGGAATCATATGAAATATTCATATAATATGTCATATACATAATATTGAAATATAATAACATAATGGTCAATTACCACACATACTTGTGAACAAGGAGGAAATTATGTTCACATAAAATATTTTTTCTTATATCCTATAAGCTTAATTTTGAACAAAATATCATCTTATTAATAAAAAAATGACATAGTATCATGATATATATCTCATTACCAAATTAATTAGAGGGATTATAATTCTCTTCCCAGCGTTGAAATCATAATATTTTAATAAGCATGTTTGATACATAGGAAGTAAACATATAAAAACCACAAAAATGAAATAAACAAATGGAATTTAATGTGATTCCCATGGATTTACGACATCATATTTTATTGTATAAAAATTTTGTGTACAGAAATTAATATGATACATCATATTTTGGTAAAAATGATTATTTTTCATGTGAATGATATATACGAAGATGATTTAAATACATGATTTTAGAAAAATATTTATTTTTTAAAAATTAATGTGATTGGAATATACATAATTTTGAATTTGTATAAAATTTATATTCCCAAAAAGATAAGGGAAAGTTTATTAAATATTTTTTTGATATTACATGAATATTCAAAATAAAAATAATGTCAAAAGATGAGACATAACAAAAAATAACGTATTTGATTTGTGAATCCTGTAACCTTATACATTGATATATTTCAGTTTTATATTATAATTTTATAATAAAATTATATTTATAAAAAAGTAGAATTAATGTTGAACTATGATTAAAATACCACTATTTATTGTTTATAATCATTGGATTATATTTATTTATTCCCATATATAAAGGAAAATTGTTATTATAACATATATTCATTAAAATATTCTATATTGATTCCTTTATATTTTTTTAAATATTTACACTATTAAAATATACTATAGAAAATAATATATATATATATATATTATAAATATTTATTATAATCATTTTAATGGTTGTAAAAAGGAGATAGTTGGAAACATCACCGTGTGTAGTTAATCGACCAATGATGGGACATTATCAAAAGTGGGGGAAAGAGAAATATTAAATACATTTTGTTGGACGAAGTGACTAACTATATATTGGTGAATTGCGTTCTCAATAAAAGATCTATGAATAAATAATTTTAAAAAACCCATATTCAAAATAAATATTCCTAGTCAATCAAATATGTAGTTTAATATAAACTTGGTCTTTCATAATATTTATAAATGATTTATTATCACTCTATCAAAATAATATAAAATATTACTATAGCATTCAAAATAAATTTACTCAATAAAATAACTAAATAAGGACTAGTTAAGATTAACTATCATGGTTTAAAATTTTTTTATATTGTAAAACTAAATATAGATTATTTTATTAAAATAAATAAAAATTCAAACCCACCTAATAGAATAAAATACAGGGTTCAGTCCCAAGATAATAATTAATCCCCTCAACATGGATATCACCTATAACATAGAATTTTATATTTATATATTCCAATCCACAACCTAGTTAAGGTAGAAGACAATTGTAAAATCATTTGATGATTAAAATCATATTTCACATTTATATATGTGAGGAGAAACAAACACATGAAACTCATGGACCTTGTCCCGAAACATTTTGAGTAAGAATATGAAAAGAGTTATAAATAAAATCAATTTTTATCAATTTATAGAAAATGATTTAGTGTGTTGAGAAAGATAGGATAACAAGTTCAAAAAATTAATGTAAATAACAAAAAAAGAAACAAACGAGACAAATAAAATGTACTACTACTCGGTCTTATGTTTTAAAAATGATTATGTATCCTCTAATGTTGATTAGTGAGAAGCTCATGATATTTCTCAGAACATTGTTGTAAATGGGAGCATTACCAATCAATTTTTTTGAAATATATTATATTGATATCCATTAAGTTCCACCATTTTGTTTATAAAATGAGTAATAATACAACATGTAATCTCTAGTGTGAGGAATCATTCAGTGTCTAGAAATTGTAGCACCTTCATATCTTGCATCACTCTTGAATATGGAAGTCTTCTCAAAATAAAAAGCATTTCATAAAAGAGATATTATTTTAATAATAATAAATTATATCTTCTATATCATCATACTATGATCTGACACCAAATTTATTGTGTTAATGAAATAGTTTAAATTATAATTATTAAGTAATATATCTTCTTTAAGAAACATTTATTGATAGAAATATTGATTTTAAATTTAGAGAAATAGAAACTGTATGAAATCTAGTTAGAAGAAATATCTGGTAAGAGTTCATTCTGATGGTATCTCTACTTGTAGGTGGCTCATCCAGGAAGTAGCTCAGTTATTTTGATGAATCATTTGGCAATGACTCATTTGAACTAAATGTGAGTCATGTTTAGTGTTGAATTATCTAGTAGTGAGTCATTTGAATTAACATTGACTCGAGTATGGTGGTGAGTCAAGAATGGTGGTGATTCATCTATATGTGAGTAATTTTAACAAACATATATTAGAACCAAATACCTATCCAAATAGTCTTCATGTTTCATATATTATAAAATTATTCCATAAAAATTAATATCATTAGAAATAAATAAACAATATTTGTAAGAATTAAAAAAAGAAGGTTCAAACAATCATCCTCATTTTTCTGATCCTAAATCATGAAATTTTTATATACCATTTATAATATAAATTTAGATTAACATAGACGAATTCAAAGGATAACAATATTCTTAACATTTTTCATGTAATTTTTGTAATACATAACAATGATAAAGATATTTGGTCTCAATGATATTTCAAATATACGAGTAATTATGGTTTTGAAATATAATCTCATAAATTAATAAATCATAATATAATCAAGGTGAAAATAGAATTATATAAAAGGATGATTTGATAATGAGTTGTATAAAATAGTAAATACCATCAAACGGGTTTTTTAAATTCCATCCAACTAGGTCTCCTACTTTTGGGATTATAAAATACTTAAAAAATATTAAATCAAATCTAATTGAATGGTAGAATGTGTAAAATATAAAATAATAAATAAATAAGTATGAAATAAAAATATATCAAAAGGTTGAATACTAAGAGAGATATGTCATGATGTATTAAAAGATACAAAATTAAATTACAAAAATGATAATGGGAAAAGAGAACATAAAATTACAATAATATAATAGTTTCAATAAGATTCACTCCCATTTTGGGTCATAGGGTAAGAATATCCCTTTCCCTGGTGAGAGGAATGAGGGATAGATATAAGATCTAATATATTAGATTTATAGTCATGAAAATCTAGGATCACAAATGGTTATAGATGCATGATAGATTACATTGGAGACACACAAAAGGGATGATATTATAGAGGTAAATGATTTCACGGTGGATTATATGTAAGATATGAAATGGGTTTAGACTCTGGTTAAAAATAATCAATTTTATAAAAATAATAATGGATTCATTAGACTGAAAAAAATCAATGATTCTATTTCCTTGTTTCTCTATTAAACAATACATTCCTTATTTTCCTCTATAAACAACTTATTCATTTGTGGAAATGACATCTACTAGATATATTCTCCATGAATTCTATGGTTACATGTGGATTTTTTAAATTCTCATAAAAAATGAAATTATAATTTGTCTCTTGTATTGAATACACCCTAGATAAGTAATATTTAATGAACATTGGGATAGTTTTTGTATCACATATAGAATAATTTATACATTCCATTACCAATTTTTATATATAAATAAAATGATATAATATCTTTTTTAGATACTTCTGATGATTATATTGAATATTAACTAATGAATCAAGAAGTTCCTCTTGAACTATAGACAACATCAACTCTGAATCAACTGAAACTAAAAAAGATACAGTAGTTGTTTTTAGATGAATCTACAGGTAATATATATAACAACTACATAATAATAGTATTACTAACAGTAATGGTTTCACTCATCTCCTCCATCATAGACCATAGTGTCACAAAAACACATTCTAAACATCATTTTTTATTTTCATGTTCCACCATCTAATGATTTATCATTTTATAACTATGAAATTCCATAAGCTCAAATTGGTTCCGTGATTGATCCCCACACAATTGAGAAACCTGAGGTTTCAGATACATAAATATTCTACCAAAATCATATAGGATTCCCAATATATATGATTCCAATTTTTTTATCTAAAAAATAATTAGTATGTACTATAGTAGGATAATTTACAAGTATAGTAGCTTCCACATGATATAGTCTAATAGTAGAAGGTGCATATGATTCTAATTAATGTTGATCACCAAATAAATCTTTTTCATCTATGTCAATTTCTGATATAGTAGTTATACCACCCTTTAGAGGAATACCCTCATAAAAATCTTTACTAAAATAGGCTAAAAAATGAAATCTTGATCCTGGGGATGAATCCACCTTAGATGATTCCTGACCTCTTATTGAGCATCACCATTCCCTTCAACAACCCCATTGTAGAGACCCGAAGCCTGACGTACATGGACATTACATTACTTTTGCGGAATAATTAGTACATAACAAAAACACACACACAAGGATCGTAATAGTTTAGTGTCTTTGGAAACTCAGAATATAATCTTCTAATCCAGGTGAAAGATCTTCAACATCTCCCATAAAGATATTATTTTTTTTATACATAAAACCTTTCTTTATATCCTGGGGAAAAGAAAACATACACAAGGCTGAGCTCAAATGCTCAGTAAGGGTAAACAAAATAAATATCAATCACATCGTATACACAATAACATAACTTTTGGAAATCTTAACCTGCAAAAGAGATCATAATTTCATAACATGGGATAAATCATGGCAGTGAAATGTAATCACAATAATAATAACTGAAAACATGATACTTTGTGGCATACACACATAGTCATAGAGAATCATTTATTGTTAGTCAAGACTCATTTCCAAGACTATCTTAGTGGACAAAGTCCCTTTCTGAACTGAGTTACCCTTGTTTCAGTCCTGCTTCACTGAACCGGTATAACCTACCGTTCCAGCCATGTCTATCTCATGAGATATAAATTCTTTACCCAATGCATTGGAGGTAGATATAGGTCCTACCCATCTCATAATGATACCATTATTATGTGTGCCACAAAATCATAAATCATACATCATTGCATAACCCATGTAATAAAAATGGCAATCTTAAACATCGTGACATCATCAAACAATTCATATAAGATTAAGGAGTTCATAAAAAAAAATTCATCACAACATAACCAAATAAATGTAATAATAGGGATAGAAACAGAACCTTATGTTATCTTATATGGAAAATAATTTTGATAAAACACTTGAAATGAATTCTTGAGGAAAATATCCTTTCTTCTTCAAAATCAATTTCTTTTCACAAAACGTCATGCAATTTTATAGAAAGATATTTTATTGAAAATATTCATGAAATATTTTGGAGGAAGATTCATGAAAATAAGCTTTATAAAGCCATAAAAATAAGTTCATGCTGTATAAGTTAAAAAAACATTCTTCATACTTTTGTCGAAAAAGTCAAAAAGTACCTCGTACGAAAAACGATAAAATATTCCTTTCATTTCTTTTACTAAAAACTCCCCAAAGGGTAAAATTGGATTTAAACAATTGTAGGTGGATGGAAATAACATTACACATTGAGGAAACATAGATTTGGATGATAAAATACACCCCAGTAAATACCAATGTATAAACAATCTTGGATAAAAATGAGATTGTGATATTTCCCTTACCTTAGGTCTGATTTGCTTCGTAAGTGTCCGAACCACCTGTATAATGATTTAAATAATGTCATTGACTTATTAAAGAATCATATTAATTGTTATTATATCATATATGGTTCACTTATGACTTTATATTACCAGTTCTTTTATAATTCATGTTAAAGTAGCGTTTTTGGGTAAAATCGTCTCATTTGTCGTTCGTGTTTTAACTTGTAATTATTCATATGATTACTTATATCATGATTACTTATATCCAAAATGTAAAACATGATTTATATATAATATATATTCAGAATATATATATATATATATATAATATATCGATAAATGGAATGAAATACACCGTTCATGGAGACGGTAGTTCGTACGTACGCATGAACGCTGTTTTCGTTTCTTTATTGAAGTGAATGGAATTAAGTAGATGACATACATATAAATTTACATAAATCCAGTATCATTATTATGTCATATATTTCATTAATACTTATTATATAATCATTATAATCATTAATGAATGGTTAATCATTGAGAATGAATCTCATCGCGTCGTGGAGACGGTAGTCCGTACGTACGCACGAGCGATGATATCGTTCCCATGGTCGTGGAATTGTGTTGAAGTGTATGTAGACTATTTCAGTATCAATATCACATTATAATAATCATATATATTTACTCATTACACCATTATACCCATCTTATTAAGGTGGTGGTGGAAAATAGATTACACCACGGCGTGGAGACGGTATTCCGTACGTACGCAGGCACGGTGATTTCATTTTTCTGTAGGATGGATAGGAGTTGAATTGGGGTTGTTTAATATTTATAATAACATATCAGTATGTAAGTAATACTGATGTTATTACTTTGTCATGAAACAACTAAATAAGAAGAAGTTGAAGAAGAAAGAAATTGAAATGATCGGTAATGGATATTACCTCTTATTTGAAACGCCTCTTTGAATCCTCCACTTAGGAAAATAATATTGGTCTTTGAAGAAGACCAAGACCTCTAGGATTATTATAGGGAAGTGGAGAAGGGATTTTCGCAGGGGTTGGCCGAGCTGGAGTGCTCAAATTGGTGTGAGGAGGAGGGGGAGGAGGTGTCCTTTTATAAGGGAGGAGAGGGCCACCTTAGGAATATCTCAAAATATTATTTTATATTAAAGTCAAAATCGGTTTATAATGGTTCCAAAGGTTCTTATTTCGAAGCTAAAGTGGGGATGGGTCGATGTCCTATCAAACAATAGGATTTAGACAAGTTTAGGTTATTATTTAAACCTTATCAATTAGATTTAACTCTAATTTAAATAATTTAACTTTTATCGTGTCTTTTGTTTCTTACACTATATGGTTAATAAACATACTATAACATGCCAAAAGAACCCCAAATTGTTTATTATTAATATATATATCTTTATCTAAGTCATTTTTCCGAACCGTAGATTTTTAGGAATAAAATAACAATTAATAATATAATATTTGATTTAAAAACTATTTTGTGACAATTTTGACACTATTTGATATATGATTTTTGTGAAAGTCATAACAGAATTATATATTCAAACCAAGTTGATTAAATCAACACTAATATATTATAATAACTGATAAAATTAGTGTAATTCATAAAAAGTCTCAAATTACATTTATTTTGGTGTTTATAACATCAATTATGTCAATATTTCATTAATAAGACAATTACTGCATCATCATTGTGTCATAAATAAATTAAACTATTTAATTTCTAAAAATTACAAATAAAATACCATTATGTAGGAAATATTTTTAGATTTATAATGAATATTTATAGTCGAATATATCTTATGTATAACCCCATATTAAAAATGATTTACTTATTAAAATTTGATTTTAACTATTTTAAATATTCATTAAATAAAATAATATTAAATGTCATAATCTAATCCAAGTGGACCTAAATGGTCATATTATATTCATAAGTTTGTTTTTGGTCGAATTACACTTATCCAATAGAACTAGGACATGTGTTAGGGTAATAATAATATCATATTTACCCTTAGTTACCCTATTTACTATTAACCGCGGTAAAAAAAGTAAAAAGTTACTATTCACCAAAAAATTATTTTTATCTCATTGAACAACATTTACTTACTGATATCAACCATGTCTGTCAGATTTTTGAAATTCCATTCACAGAAGCGGTAAAATTATGTTTTATGCAAATATTCAGTTTTTAACCTACCACTTAGTGGTTTCACTATTCATCAAAAATTGAATTTTTTCAGAAAAATGCCAAAATTTCACCCTAAGCTATAAGTGATATTCCGAATTCAAAAATGATTTCTATTTTACAAAATTCCCAACATTTAAGTTTCGTTCATTAATTTTATAATTAATTTCCACTGTCACAACAAATAGCGTGTTTTTAAGAGATAATAACTATCAAAAGATTAACACTTGTTTATGTCTGGTGTAAATGTGAAATTATATCCAATGACCAACATTGTATTGAATTATAAAAATATTTTCTAAATATACTTTTAAACCACTGAAATTAATAATTTATCACTATTAATTATTTCGATTAAAAAAGTTTTTTTTAATTAAAATTTAGTAATTTTCACTATTCATCAGAAAATGAAAATTATCTGAAAAGTACCAAAATTTCACCGTAAGCTAATTTCGATATTCTGAATCCATAAATGAAGTCCATTTTGAAAAATATAATTTACAAAATTTCAAAAAGTGGTTATTACTATTCATAATGGCTACTTTTAATAATATCTTAATAGCATATCGTTGTTTAGCGAAACATGGTGTTGCGTACAACACACGCTATCGTGGAAGGTCGCGATTGCGTGTAATTCAAGCAAGGTCAGAGATGTGTGTTGTGAAAGCTCGTTTTGGTGTAGCGTATAACACAATACATTAATGAAATTAAAAAGAATATTTTTCATAAAATCTTGCGGTGTTACATTCTACCCCCCATAAAAAGAATTTCGCCCTCGAAATTCGTCAGGGTTATAAATGGTTTACTATTCAAAAGATTCTTTAATTGAAACCCACATCGTAAAAAGGAATACCAAAACCAATCTTTAAAAACAAAAGTATAAAACGTAACGGTTACCCAAATAAACTAATCACTGGGTTTCCACATAGGTGAAAATATGGATATGGAAGAGAAATCTAACCATCATGTTCTGATGGAGAGTGGTAGAGAACATGGCTATGGAAAAGCTAGTAATCACAAATCAATAAATTTTTGACGATATAAGGTACCATCTGATTAATCAGATATAAGAGCACTAGGACAACATTTTTTGGTTTTCAAGATCGTTTCCCTAAAGTTGATGAAATTGGAATTAGAAGAAATACTTTTGTGATTTTGGTATAGTCTCAACGTTTGTCGTTCTTTGGACAATTTCCACTTCATATCTTAAATAAATGAAGTTGAATTTGTCATTCGTGATGTGTTAACAGATCATGTGATAGAATGATGGGTCATTCCATCTCTTTCAAACAAAAGGTTAGAAAAAGTTATAAGTCCATCTTATGGTTAATAGTATATGGTTCCAAAAATGAACTTATACTTCATATATCATACCGCTTAATAAATTAAAATTAGTTTCTACTAACTAGGGACTTCCTGTAGGTCAATGGTATGCGATAAAGGCCAGTCGCACTTCGGTTGTGGGTTCGATTCCCACAGCCTTGTCCGACGCGATGGGCTATCGCCCGTCCTGCAGGTTGTCCTTTTTCTAAAACTACATTACTATAAAATCCCATCAGTAAAATCAAAAAAAAGTTCTATCCTTAAACAATACTAACTTATGTCCAACATAATCCATTCCAATCTTTAGGCTTATCCATAATACTTCAGTCCACTCTCATAATATATTGAAAACGATTACCAGAGATTTAATACCATCGTTGATCCCCATATATCATAAGATATGTCTTGTTGGTCACATTCTATACATTCAAAGGCCTTAATCATGTATTCTCTTAAATACCCATTGAACCTTATTGAAAACATGAATGCAGTTAAACATTAACACTTTCCACATACCAAAATTACTCAAAATTCTATATACTCAATCCATGATATCACTTCATCCTTATATCAATCATGAGCTCATGAATACTGTTAAACATTTAATTTTCTCTTTATCCCTTCATTATGCGCATATCATCTACATTCCAAAAATATCTGAATAACTTTTTATGGATAGTTATACCATTAATCATACACTTTCAAAGATCAAGGAAAGGCAACAGTGTAACAATCCTTAGATGTCTCTTTATTCCATAGTACCATGAGATTTCTTATATAACATTACACATGATAAAAATGTAATCATTCAACTACATTCTTAAACCATTGACTGAGCTTCAACAATTCTTTCAACTCACATATCATTTGTAGTATCTTCATCATCATCAACATAAATACTACTCATATGGCCGTACTGATTCTTTTCATGAGACTTTCTCTTAGGGTATTGGTTTGCATAATGCCCGTACATTTCACATTTAAAACATTTAACCATTGCTGATGTCGTAGCAATACCATTATCCTCATCCATTGTTTTAACTGAACCTTTTCCTTTGCACTTACTGGCTTTGTGTCCTTCTTTTCCACACCCAAAGCATCTTCCAGTTCCCTTGAAACATTCTCCTCGATGCCTCTTCCCACATGATTTACATACGGAAAATTGAACTTTCTTTCCTCTATGATCATCATGAAACCCCATATTTCTCTTATTAGACGAGTCAGGAAACTTACCAAATTTTACATTATTGATCATATTATGAGATTGCTGATTCGGCATAATAATGATTTTTGGATTTCCAAATCCCATTTCATTTGGTTGCTCATTAATAATATCATTCCATTGTCCTTCATATCCTCCATTATCATGAATCATCTTGTTTCTAGCCATTTTCTAAAACCCAAAAAGAATAGTGTGAGAGACAGAAATCATAATAAAGGGGGAGTATCTTCAATATCTATCATCTTTGGTTTAATCTAATATCGTTACCATAGTTCTAGAACTATATTCTATATGTATACTTATCCTTAGGGACTTCCCTAGACATACCATAGAAATATCTCTAGGGATCTCACTAACGTTTTCACATCCTAGTTTCGAAAGGTTGACTAAACCTTTTCTCTAATACCAAATGTAGAGACCCGAAGCCTGACGTACATGGACATTACATTACTTTTGCGGAATACATAGTACATAACAAAAACACACACACAAGGATCGTAATAGTTTAGTGTCTTTGGAAACTCGGAATATAATCTTCTAATCCTGGTGAAAGATCTTCAACAACTCCCATAAAGATCTTCTTTTTTTTATACCTAAAACTTTTCTTTATATCACGGGGAAAAGAAAACATAAAAAAGGGTGAGCTCAAATGCTCAGTAAGGTTAATCAAAAGAAATATCAATCACATCGTATACACAAGCACATAAATTTTGTAAATCCTAACCTGCAAAAGAGATCATAATTTCATAACATGGAATAAATCATGGCAGTGAAATGTAATCACAATAATCATAACATAAAACATGAAACTTTGTGGCATACACACATAGTCATAGAGAATCATTTCTTGTTAGTCAAGACTCATGGCCAAGACTATCTTAGTGGACAAAGTCCCTTTCTGAACCGAGTTACCCTCGTTTCAGTCCTGCTTCACTGAACCGGTATAACCTACCATTCCAGCCATGTCTATCTCATGAGATATAAATTCTTTACCCAATGCATTGGAGGTAGATATAGGTCCCACCCATCTCATAATAATTCAATTCTTATGTGTGCCACAAAATCATAAATCATACATCATTGCATAACCCGTGTAATAAAAATGGGAATCTTAAACATTGTGACATCATCAAACAATTCATATAAGATAATGGAATTCATAAAAATAATTCTATCACAACATAAACAAATCAATGTAATAATAGGGATAGAAACATAACCATATGTTATCTTATATGGAAAATAATTTTTTTAAAACACTTGAAATTAATTCTTGAGGAAAATATCCTTTCTTCTTCAAAATAAATTTCTTTTCACAAAACGTCATGAAATTTTAACGAAAGATATTTTATTGAAAATAAGGCTGTATAAAACCGTAAAAATCCGTTCGTGCCATATAAGTTAAAAAAAACATTCTTCGTACTTTTGTAGAAAAAGTCAAAAAGTACCGCGTACGAAAAACGACAAAAGATTCCTTTCATATCTTTTACTAAAAACCAACCAAAGGGTAAAATTGGATTTAAAAAATTGTAGGTGGATGGAAATAACATTACATATTGAGGAAACATAGATGTGGATGATAAAATACACCCCAGTAAATACCCATGTATAAACAATCTCGGATAAAAATGAGATTGTGATATTTCCCTTACCTTAGGTCTGATTTGCTTCGTAAGTTTCTGAACCTCCTGTATAATGATTTAAATAATGTCATTGAATTATTACAGAATCATATTCATTGTTATTATATCATATATGGTTCACTTATGACTTTATATTACCCGTTATTTTGTAAATTCATGTTAAAGTAGCGTTTTGGGTAAAATCGTCTCATTAGTCATTCGTGTTTTAACTTGTAATTATTCATATGATTACATAGATCATGATTACTTATATCTAGAATGTAAAACATGATTTATATATAATATATATTCAGAATATATATATATATATATAATATATAGATAAATGGAATGAAATACACCGTTCAGGGAGACGGTAGTCCGTACGTATGCATGAACGCTGTTTTTGTTTCCTTATTGAAGTGAATGGAATTAAGTAGATGACATACATATAAATTTATATAAATCCAGTATCATTATTATGTCATATATTTCATTATTACTTATTATATATACTTTATAATCATTCATGAATGGTTAATCATTGAGAATGAATCTCATCGCGTCGTGGAGATGGTATTCCGTACGTACGCACGAGCGATGATATCGTTCCCATGGTCGTGGAATTGTGTTGAAGTGTATGTAGAATATTTCAGTATCAATATAACTATATAATAATCATATATAGTTACTCATTACACCATTATACCCATCCTATTAAGGTGGTGGTGGAAAATAGATTACACCATGGCGTGGAGACGGTATTCCGTACGTATGCACGGGCGGTGATTTCATTTTTTCTGTAGCATGGATAGAAGGTGAATTAGGGTTGTTTCATATTTATAATAACAATAAAGTATGTAAGTAATACTGATGTTATTACTTTGTCATGAAACAACTAAAGAAGAAGAATTTTAAGAAGAAATAAATTGAAAAGATCGGTAATGGATATTACCTCTTCTTTGAAACACCGCTTTGAATCCTCCACATAGGGAACTAAGATTGGTCTTTGAAGAAGATCAGGAACTCTAGGATTATTCAGGGGAAGTGGAGAAGGGATTTTGGAAGGGGTTGGCCGAGCTTGAGTGCTCAAATTGGTGTGAGGAGGAGGGGGAGGAGGTGTCCTTTTACAAGGGAGGAGAGGGGCACCTTAGGAATATGTCAAAATATTATTTTATATTAAAGTCAAAATCGGTTTTTAATGGTTCCAAAGGGTATTATTTCGAAGATAAAGTGGGGATGGGTCGAAATAATATCATACAATAGGATTTAGACAAGTTTAGGTTATTATTTTAACCTTATCAATTAGATTTAACTCTAAGTTAAATAATTTAACTTTTACCGTGTCTTTTTTTTCTTACACTATATGGTTAATAAACATACTATAACATGCCAAAAGAACCCCAAATTGTTTATTATTAATATATATATCCTTATCTAAGTCATTTGGACGAAACTTATATTTTCAGGAATAAAATAACAATTAATAATATAATATTTGATTTAAAAACTATTTTGTGTCAATTTTGACACTATTTGATATATGATTTTTGTTAAAGTCATAACAGAATTATATGTTCGAACCAAGTTGATTAAATCAACACTAAAATATCATAGTAACCTAGAAAATTAGTTTAATTCATAAAAAGTCTCAAATTACATTTATTTTGGTGTATATAACATCAATTATGTCAATATTTCATTAATAAGATAATTACTCCATCATCATTGTGTCATAAATAAATTAAATTATTTAATCTCTAAAAATTACAAATAAAATACCATTATGTAGGAATTCTTTTTATCTTTCTAATTAATATTTTTAGTCGAATTTATCTTATGTATAACCCCATATTAAAAATGATTTACTTATTTAACTTTGATTTTAACTATTTTAACTATTCATTAAATAAAATAATATTAAATGTCATAATCTAATCCAAGCGGACCTAAATGGTCATATTATATTCATAATGTTGTTTTTGGTCGAATTAAACTTATCCAATAGAATTAGGACATGTGTTAGGATAATAGTAATATCATATTTACCCTTAGTTACCCTATTTACTATTAACCGCGGTAAAAAAAGAAAAAAGTTATTATTCACCAAAAAATTATTTTTATCTCATTGAACCAAATTTTACTTACTGATATCAACCGTGTCTGTCGGATTTTAGAAATTCCATTCACATAAGCGGTAAAATTAAGTTTTATGAAAAATTCAGTTTTTAACCTACCACTTAGTGGTTTCACTATTCATCAACAATTGAAGTTTTTCAGAAAAATGCCAAAATTTCACCCTAATCTATAATTGATATTCCGAATTCAAAAATGATTTCTATTTTACAAAATTCCCAACATATAATTTGCATTAATTAATTTTATAATTAATTTCCACTGTCACAACAAATAGCGTGTTTTTAAGAGATAATAACTATCAAAAGATTAACACTTATTTATGTCTGGTGTAAATGTGAAATTACATCCAATGAACAACATTGTATTGAATTGTAAAAATATATTCTAAATATAATTTAAAACAACTAAAATTAATAATTTATCACTATTAATTATTTCGATTAAAAAAGTTGTTTTTAATTAAAATTTAGTAATTTTCACTATTCATCAGAAAATGAAAGTTATCCGAAAAGTACCATAATATCACCGTAAGCTAATTTCAATATTTTGAATCCATAAATGAAGTCCATTTTGAAAAATATAATTTACAAAATTTCAAAAAGTGGTTATTACTATTCATAATGACTAGTTTTAATAATATCTTAATAGCATATCGTTGTTTAGCGAAACTTGGTGTTGCGTACAACACACGCTATCGTGGAAGGTCGCGATTGCGTGTAATTCAAGCCAGGTCAGAGATGTGTGTTGAGAAAGCTCCTTTTGGTGTAGCGTATAACACAAGACATTAATGAAATTAAAAAGAATATTTTTCATAAAATCTCGGGGGTGTTACACCTATCATTAAAATAATCAGATGAAGAATAAACTGGAAAATGATAAATATAAATTGGTAATTTCTCACTTTTATAATGACAGTAATCCACACTGATAGATCTAGGGCTCCCCCTCGATAGGTACTCATGTCTCTCTTTCAAAATATGTAGCATCACTAAAATGGTGCTATAAAAACAATCTCTTTAAGGGATTACATCTAGAAGAACTAGGTCTTTTAACATGTTCAACACTTTGTGATAAAAGTATATTTATATACCTAGTTGAAGTATATAAACTATAAGTGGATGAATGAGGTGTCTAAAAATTAAAAACCATAACATCATGGTTATGGCGTTCAACATAACTATCCTCACCATCATATTCATCACCATTTTTATTACCTTCACCATCTTCTTCATTTTACACATAAAAAACATGAAAAAACTATATGTATGATTTATATGAATATCTTATAATTTTGTCATATTATAATGCCAATTTATCATCGTCAAAACTATATCATTCACTTAATATTCCCTCTCTAGAAGGTAGAGAGGCATGAGGACATATAAGCCCAAAAGTCATAGAAGGGTTATTTCGGATTTCTAGTTCACTTACCTCCATTAGTGAGGTTGTAACTTCCACATAATCATAAAAACTATCCAAATATTCATCAAACTACTAAATTAACTTATATGTATTCATGATAATATCCACTAAATCAGTTTGTTTGTTAGAATAATTTTTGGGATTAAAATCCTCATTGATCTTTTCCTTATCTCTAAAACATTTAGATACCCAACACTAATATATTTCTTTTATCCTTATATAAATTACTGTATTCAAGAAGAAACACCCCCATTTATTCAATTTTTCTTTTTTTTATCCAATCTCCAACATTGTATAAAACAATGGAAAAATAATATGATGAACAATAATTAAATTAGATTAAGAAGAAGAATTAAAAATATCCATTATTTAAACCATATAGAATGAGCCTAGATTGATCTTTTCCCCTCATTTCAAAATAAATATAATGTACACTTGTTGATATCATGGGGTATTACAGTATCCTTTCATGGGACATAAAAAATGATGGAAAAATTTAAACATATTCATAATTTCCAAACTAACTTAATAGATGTTGGTCTCCTTATACTTGTATCTCTATTTAAATCAAAACAAGAATCATCATACAAAATTAAATCCCATTCACTAGTTACCATTCCAAAATAACATTCAAACACACCTTGTTGTAGCACAGTCAAAAATCTTGTCCATTATTTTGAAAAAATGTAATCTCTTTACCATCAATTATTGTTATAATCCAATCTTTCATCATTACGAAGTTGAACATTGCATGCTAGTAAAACTACAGAACTAACATATTACTAAAACTTAGATCATTATCTGAGAAAAAATCTACCCACACCTGGCCTTCGATCACCTTTAGTACTAATAATTTACTAAAAAAATCATATCACATCCACATCTTCTTCATCAACTACTATGTGATCACTATCTGCGGGTAATCCAGATCTACAATAGTTCAGCATGGTATTTAATCTTAACATTGTTCTCTAATTGATCTTTAATATGGTTATGATTACAATGGAGAATACATTGGTAGTATCTCTATTTTAACAATTTCATACAAACAATAGATGGGAAATTGTCAAGGAAGGTAAAAGTTCAATAGGGAAAGAATGTGAAATAGGTCAAGAGCACACATATAATAGAGAGTGACCCAAATTCTAATTTTAATATTGGAATAAAATTTATGAATTTTAATTAATTTTTTTAAATAAAATAAATGAGTAAAATAGAATAAAAATTCCTTCCATGGAATTTAGTAATAGCTGAAATCATGAAACATAGATCGGTGAATCACCCAATGGTGAAATTAAAACAGGGAATCTCCAATAATGAATCCACAACAGTGATTCACCAATGGTGACTCACAAATGGTGACTCACCAATGCTAACTCACCAATGTTGACTCGTTGACGGTGACTCACCAATGGTGATTTTACAATAAAATCTCATCCAATAGTGACTCACCAATGGTATCTTGTCCAATGGTGACTTTCCATATGTTGTTTTTCTAATGGTTATTCTCCAACCATGTCATGTCCAATGATGAAACTCTAGTGATATCTTTTCCAATGGTGACTCACCAAACACTTAATGATTACCCAAAGTTAATAATTCTTAATTCATATAATGAAATTTAATTTTTTTTAGTTCAAATTTTTTGTGAAAATGTCTTTAAGATGATATTATATTTCAATAAACACAAGATATATATCACACTTATAAAAGTTATATATGATATGGTGTAGGCTTACGTCAATAATTTTTATTTAATAACGATATACACAATTATTATAAATATTTATCAATATTTTCTTGTCAAAATTTAAATGGACATGTAAAAATAGATATCTATAATATTGAATTGTGTATTGAATCTATAAAATGCAAGCCTAGAAACTACCATCAGTTATGTATAAACCATCAGAATTTTATTATGAAACATAGTTTTTCTTCTTACTACACCAAGATTATAATGAATTATTGTTAAAAATTAAACAATCTTGAGTTTTAGTCATGAAATTAAATTCATTCACATTGAGCATCATTTCATTATTATACTTTTAGGGAATTATGTCATAGTTCAGACATAAAATCCTACTTATTCACAAAGTGGATAATACTAAAAAATTATACATATCTTATATATAATATTTCTTAAAATAATAAACATTATTTACTTATCATGAAACTTTTTCATAACATTCTTGCTGACATTATTCATTCCCTTACTCATCCTTATAACATGGGAAAAATATTTTAAAACATTATATAAGAAAAAAATCTAAGTAAATAAGGAAAAAATGAGTGGAAACTATTACTTTAGTAAAAACTATAAAATCCTTTAAAAACTATTTCCATGATAACATAAAATTTTACCCATAATGGTTAATAACATCACATAGAAATATAATTCATTTTTTCCTTTTAAAAAATTATTCTCATGAAAGATCATTGACATGCATAGGATATTCATGTTAGATCCTTGGGAAATTATCAAATAGAACCCTTAAAGGACCCATAATTATTTCAATAACCATAGAGAAATCATCGAATAAAATTATCCAAACTATAAAATCATCCACCAATTCATTATGGAACTATCCAATCTTATCCATAATTTATAATTTATAAGATCCACAACCTGAATAAATCATTTCAAATATCATATTAAAAACATACACATGGAAAAAAATGAGAATTATGAAAAACCATAATAGATTAATTTTTCAAATAAAATCTGTTGATCACATAGGAACCACTTGAATCATAAAATAGATTAAATAATGTAATTAAACTCTAAATAACAAAAGAATACGTAAATTCATGAAATATTATTTCAAAGAATCTATATATATACCTTATAAGAGAATAAATTTTCATAACGTAAAAATTTTCATAATGAAAGTAAATTGAGATGAAATCCCTTATGATTGGAAATTATATTTTTATTGAAATAGAAATGAGTAATAAAATATATAAGATAAATGGGAGAAGAAAAAATATATTTTTTATAAAATTATGGTACTTGATTTCATCTCTATGGATAACATATTATCATTTAACGGGGAAGGAGACCAATTTGCTATAAATAATAAGATTTTTATCTTGCCACCTTTCTCGAGATAACCCATCCACCACTTGGCTGAATCCATCTTACCCACGTACATTGATTGCTGAGACACGAGACCAAACTCACATCCATCATAGTGAAAAATCTATAGAGTGTGTCTAAATTCCACCAAACATTGAATTTATTTCCCAAAAATGCAACAAATTCCCTTGTACATAAAAGAAGGAATGTTGGTGATTGACATTATCCTTATATTTCCCTATTTCAATCATCCCATAGAAAAATAATCATATGGTAATGAGCCTAAAATGTTTTTGGTCTAATATAGATAGTACATGTTCCCATTAGTTTATCATATATATAATAATATTCATGAAATAATAATTTTTTATACATAAATTATACTTTTATATAAAACCACTATTTATGGTTAGGAAAAAAGAACATCATTATAATCAGGGATATGGTTGGCCATACATACACATGAGTAACAGTTCAATTTTTATAGTATCATTTTAGAGAGAAGGTAAGTACTATTTTAGGCTTATATTATGATAAAAATACCATTAATTTAATATTAAATATATAAATTGAATTATATATACCATTCATGTGATTTGGTGATGAAAAATAAATCACATAACATTGTGGATGTGGTAGTTCCCTCACACGCACGAAGGACATTATAATTTTTTTAAAACAAATTTACAAGAATAAATGATATATTATTAATTTAATAATGATAAATATTTTTTGAATATAATATAAAATACATAATTTAATAATTACAAACACTTATGAGAGACATTGATGGAAAATGAATTATGTCGGTTTGTGAGATGTTTCTCCTCCATACACACGAATGATTAATTCTATTCCCATTTAAGAAAAATAAATATTTATTTATGTGATTATGTTAACATAATAAAAAACTAGTTTATTTATTATAGTAGAGTTAATTAATCATCATGGTGTTATAAAATTGTAATGAAATGTAAGAAGAAATAAATTGTAAACAATAAAATAAAAACGATACCTCTCCTTTGGAAAAATTCATTTGATTAAAATCCTAACTGTATAAAGAGCGTGTTATTACTAAAATAAGGCCTATATAATGTGAGGGGGGTTATAAAATGGGATTTAGGTAAAGAATGAATGAAGAAAATATGTTTTTAAGTGTAAATATAAAGTAATAAGGGATCCCATTTATAAGAGATGTGAGGGGTACTCTTGGAATTCATCAAAATATTGGATTATAAAAATTAATTATCTATTAAAAATGGATCCAACATAATTAATTTAAAATATAGGATGATTATGATTTCAAATTCATTCATACAATTAAAAGTTTATAGGTTTGTATTTTTTTAAAAATCCATATCTTTCTTAACCCTTATTAGACACTTTTAACTCATACAATGCTATCATATAATTTGCACTTTGAGGGTAAATATAATTACAATATAATTCCAAAAGAACAATTAATGAGTTATTTATAAAGTATTTTTACTTATAAATACAATATTTCTAAAGGTGATATATTTTTTATAATTTTTATCAATTAATAAAATATAATTTATTTTAAATTATAAATAATGTCAATTTTGACAATTTTAATTTATTGACGCTTCTAAAAATATGATAACAACAATATAATTTCCAAAAAAAATCTATAATATAACTGACATGTTAAAATATTCATTAAAATTATTGTATGACATTAATAATCTAAAATAATATTTATTTAAGTGTTTTTAATATAATTTATCTGATATTTACTTTTATTAAACAATTACTGAATCATCACTATGAATGTATTAAACTAAATAATTAATTTTAAATAAAATTAAAACAATTATATTGATAAATATTAATATATTATTTTAAAAATTCTATTTATATTCGATAAAATCCCCTCCTATATGACCCCATATTAAAAATATTTCTCATGTTATTAAGAAAAATCCTACAAAATATCCTTTTCTGTGAATATATTATTTAAAAAATCATACTTTCTCCCAAGTGGTTTAGAAAGGGTATATATTTTTTCTGAATAATTACTTTTGTCAACACACACCCTTCCGATGAAATTAGGATATTTCTTAGTGTTATTTTATAATATTATTTTTACCCTTAATTACATAATTTAACTTAAACCATGGTAATTAAAAATTATTTAGTTTACTATTCATATTATCAAAAAATCAAAGAAAATTTTTTAAACAATTTTGAACATATGATTCCAAATATAGAATCCATTTTTCTAATTTCATGATAAATAAATTTATACATTTATTTTAAAACTAATATCCTTGATGGAACGAGAAAGCGTGTTTTTAAAGAAAACACCCTCAAAAAACTGAACTATTTTTCAATCCAAATTAATTCTTAAATTTATTCCAATGACCACAATTATATTTATTTTTAAAATATTAATACATATATAATTAAAAACCAATTTAAAATATAATTTAACACTAAATTTTATTTTTATAGAAATGTTTTTCTCAATTAAAAATGAAATATTTTTTAACTATTTATAAAAACATGAAAAATAATTGAAAATAAAAAAGATTCACCAATGTAAATTTAAATATTACAATTTAAATGAATAATATTATTTTTATTAATATAATTTATAAAAATTTAATGATTATATATATAACATGTTCTCCTTCAATGGGTGTTAAAACGGATTTTTAGGAAAACCAATTTTAAGCATAAATCTGGATTTATTCATATAATACACCTATAAAATAGAATATATTATTATTAAAAATAACAAGATATTGTAACATAATAATATCAGTACATGGGATATTACGTTCACCCCTCCTGGAATTTGTGTACTCGATATTTGTTTCAATTATTAATTAAGATGGGTTATCATTACCTCATTGAATTTTCTAATACCCATGTTCCCTTCTCAACCATATGAATTATCCATAAAAATATAACTAGATGGATCACCATATTCCAAAAAAAATTGTGTCATTATACATGAACCTAAACTATATATTCATTATTTGAGATATTTTCTTCAAAGTAAACTATTTCATAGATAAAAACATGAGGGGAATCTAACATATATTCTATTAAAATTAAATTATGGAATATGTTGTGTATCGAGGATAAAATTAGAGTTAAGGACATTATGTAGGTAGATGATCTGAAATTACCCATGATTTCATAGGTTCTAATAAATGATGTAATCATCCTCTCTTTTTTACCAAAATGCATCACACTTTTACATGAAGAAACATTCAGGAAGGTATGATCTTCTAAATCAAATAAAATATCATTCCTATGATTATCCACACAACATTTCTTTCTTATATGATAGATTCTCATGAGTTTCTAAATAAAAGAAAAATTTTGGGAGTATTCATCTACCAACCCTTGTCCCATCAAAATCTTTTCCTTGACATCATCTGAAGACAATGTTTTTTCGACACTACTACATATATAATTCCCCAAATGGAGAAATATTTATATTTGAATGAAAAAAATAAATGAAATAAACAATAATAAAGAATTATGTTCCCCTAGTTATATAGTGATTCATTGAACATTTATGTAGAATATCCTACATGATCTGAATTGTTTGTTTTAACTATCCATCAGAATGAGGATGAATGTTTTTACTAAAATTAAATTCAGTTCCCAATGTATCCTAAAGGCCTTTCTAATAGTTATATGAAAACCTATGATAATGGTCATATAAAATGGAGAGAGTTAAACTATTTAACCTAGGAGTATCTTTTAGATTCAACTGAGAATGACTTTCTAGATATAGCATGTCTCGAATAGATAGAACATGTCTTTATTTGGAACTCAGTCAAAAATAAACAATATCGTATTATCACATAAAGAATTATTTCGTAATCCCAAAAATATTTTCTCATTTCCAATTTGGAAGTAGAAAATTATATATTATACCCTTATGTAGCTATCATTATAAATTAACTTAGTGAAATATCAAATTTTCCATGTTAAATTCATCAATATCACTTCTCATTTGATCAATCCAGTAATACTCATGATGGTCTCTATACATTCTAATTTTTCATGAATGAACTCAAAATGGAGAATTATGAGCTTCATATAACATCACTCTCAAAAACTATTAATCAAAAAGAACACAAAATATCTTCCCAAATCATAAAACACAATATATTTCAATTTTAAATTTCATAAAACTACCATTTTTAAATGATTCTAACATTTTTAAAAATCATGATATTCCTTATATGAATTCTTAATTCTGTCTAATATTGACGATTTCAATGAAACATGAATAAAATAAGACATTATAATACCAAAATCAACCATGCCAAAATTCATCAAATCTTTAATCAAATGTTTACATTACAAATATAACATGGTTAATGTTTCATTTTCTTTAATAAATAAATCATATACATTTTTTTATTTTTTAGGATGCGAGTGAATCATTCAATTATAATCCATGATTAGTTTTATCCATATTCTCTGTCACATTTTCAATTCATTCTAAGTGAATATATATGTCAATATTTTGTGATCTGTATATATTTTACACTTTAGTCTATAAAAAAGATGCCAAAAAATATTTCAATCAAAAACAAATGTAGCTAATTTTAAACAACATATAGGTTAATTTTACTAACGAGGATTCTACTGATGTAATGCATATGGAATTACTCGATCATTATGTATTAAGACGGAAACATTAATTTTCGTTCATGCACCATTCTAGATAAAACATTCACCATTTATGGAAGGAAAGGAAAATAGAAAATAATTCAACAATATATTTTTCAATTATGGAAAAAATTCAACACATTATTTTTTGATATAAAATTAAATCCGTTTTGAGTTAACAAAAATAGTGGTCTAGATAACTGTGAATCATTTTTAAAAAACTTCTAGAAATAGCATACTAATCAAAGAAAACTACACTTATTGGTTATATTATTGGGTAATAAAAATTCATTAACTACTATGGTTTTAGAATAATCTAAATTTATTGCTACTATAGAAACAATTTTAACATGGAATGACATTTATTTCATTTAATATTAATATTTTTTAAATTTCATATGTAGTTTTTTATCATTATGTGATTTAAAAACTAATCATATATGTTTTTTAGGATCATATTTATATATAAAATATAAAAAATGTCATTAATGAAGAATAAAAATAATTATCTAATAAGTCATGAAGTATTATATTCATAATATCAATGGTTAAAAACCTGAATTAGATAATCTAAATTGAATAACTATATATTCGTAACCTCCGTAACTATTTTGAACTTCATCCTTCTAAATTTCATCTTTATTTACATTCAACTGATGATACCTCAGTATGAGGTAAAACATAGAAAAAAAACATGCTCCTTAGACATGATCAATCAAACCATCTATATGAGTAAAATGATATTGGTTCATAACATTGATGTTATTAAAGGATCTATTGTCAATGATATGTCTTCTTGAACTATTATTATTTTTAACTAACAATATAAGAGAAACCAATGCTGATGTATGAGGTTAGATGTTTATCTCCCAAACACCAAAAGCTCAGATCTGATACATTATTTTAAAAATAATTTATGATTAGAAGGAATCATATCCCAAAGGGCAGATTAGTTTATTAGTTTTCTAAAATAGATTACATAAACAAGCATTAAAATACACATTATAAAATAAAACACAACATTACTAATTCATTGTGAACACAATAATAACCATATGTTTAACCACCCTGTTGTTACTAATACATTTTTTTAATCCTACAAAAATAAATCATAATAAGTGGTGGACTCACATGTTCAGTTAGGGTAAATAATTCAGAAAAAGCTGTGAAAATATAAATAAATATGTATAATAAAACAACCTCCTTTTTAAACATAATATTGAACAAAACATGGAAAAATAAATCAAACATTACCATATAAACATGTACATGGATATTATACTAGTCTAATAATAAAGTGTAATAACTAATTTCAAAATTAGAGAATGCTTAATGCTGGAAAAATTTACTACTATGTTAAGGAATTATACCAAGAAAATTCACAAATATTCTGTCAAGGCCTAGTGCCAAGACATTAGATTTATCATGAGACCTTCTGATCCATCGAGTGTATATCGTGGTCCCCTATCATCACTTACTAAGTTCAATTAATTCCTCATATGAGATGGTTGAAACATAACATTATCATTTGTATTAAAACTGGAATATGATATGTCATAACTTAACTATAAACCATGAATGGTATAAAAATAATACACCAATAATCAAACATATCAAAACGAATTAAATAAAATATGTAATATTTTATAACAATAAATCATCATTATTCAAGGATGATATATGGGAAATGATGTCAATACAACTGAAAATGATCAATATAAATCTTTGAGATAAATATCCATTTTCATGATATCATAAAACATTCTCATAATTTATAAAGTAATTAATTTAAAAGATATTTTTAATCAATTTTTCCCATAACACTTTGAAACTTTTTAAATGAATTAACATTTTAAAACAATGATGTCTAAATAAATAAATACATAAAATCATTTTGATAACATGGACTTTAATTAAAAATATCAAGACAAATAAATATTTTTCAAATTTAGAATGATGATCCTGTTAAAGAGACCCTTCGATAAAACCATAAAATTTTCATTTTAAAAAAAGTTTCATGAAACATGTAGATGGATTAATAATGATGTCCTAGTAGATTCTAACACGTCAACATCCTCGAATAATAATGAAATTATGAAATTAACCCTTACCTTAAATCTGATACTCTCCGTACGTGTCTAAAACACCTATATATTGTTTTAAACATATTATAAATATATATATAAAAATCATAATAATATTTATGATATCATAAATGATACTTTTTTGACTTTATGTTACCCTTTTGCTAAACATTCTTAGTTAATGCAACATTTTGGGTAATATAATGTTGTTTATCGCTCATATTTTGACTTCTTATTTTTTATAATATTACTTAGATCATGGTTTATTTACTTCCAGAATGTATAATATATTTTATATGTCATATATATTCATAATATAAATACATAAAATAGGTATATATATGAAATGTAATACACCGTTCATTGAGATGGTAGGCCATACGTACACATGAATGTTGTTTCTATTTTATTATTGTATTGAATAAAAGTAATAGAATGAAATATATGTATATACATATATATAATTTTAGTGGACTTATTATGTCATATAATTCATAATTTTATATTTTATAATCATTCATGGATGGATAAAGTGGAGAATGAATCTCACCGTGATATGGAGATGGTGGGTCGTACGTATGCACAAGCAGCAGTATCATTTCATTAATTGTTAAATGGTATTGAATTGGATGGAATATTAATTTTAAATTATAAATATAACATTATATTAATTATTTAAAACCATTATATTCATTTTTATTCCCATTTAAATAAAGTGTACATGAAAGCCAATTTACACCATGACGTGGAGATGGTAAGTCATGCGTATGCACGCATAGGGTTATTTTTTCATAGGATGGGTCAGAGGAAGAATATGGATGTACCATAATCGTAAAAAATTAGAATATGGAATATACTTTATATAATATCTTAGAATTTTAACAAGTTAGTAATAGGAAGTAAAAGAATAAATGAACTTTGAAAGAAGGGATAAAATGATTACAACTTCTGAAGGGTTCTCCTTTTGATTGGCACAAAAAGACTCATTAAGTTGTCTATCAGACCAATTTTGTCCTCTGATATTAAGTGAGATATTTTTTGAGGAAATTTGGTAAGGAATTTTCCATGTGAAAGGGCATTCGATGTTATAATAATTTGGTAGAGTTGGTTCCCATTTATAAGATGGAGGATGAACACTTTAGGAATGTCTAGAAATATTAATTCTTTATAAATTAAATTTCGATTAAAAATGGTCCAAACTAATTTAATTATCAGATTAAATAATTTAGGTTCTAAAAATCATCATCCAATAATTTTTAAACTGGTTTTAAATAGTTTTTTATCCTTATCTTTTTGGTTTAACCCTTATTTTACACTTTTTAATATTACTGTGATATCATGTTATTTACACATTGTAGGTTAATGTAATTACCACATCACATTAAAAGAACAAAATAAATGACATTTATGACTTATTTGGTAATTTAAAAACCATTTTGTTGAATCTTATAGTTTTTATATATTTAATATCATAAAATAAACTAGTTTATGTTTTGTGTTATTAATTATGTGAATTTTGGACAGTATTCATACTCGACTTTTTAAAAATTCATAACATCCTCATTACTTGGGAACAACAGAATTAACTCAAATATAATATGTCAATAACATCTGGAAATATAATTTCTGAAATAAAAATAACAAAATTATTTTTATTTTAACATATATAATATCAATTATTTAAATTTATTATTTATAAAGAAATCAATGCATCATCTTTTTTTCATAATTTTAAGTATTTATTTTATGCCTAAAAATTAAAAATAAAATACCATGATGTAAGAAATACTTTTTTCTTTCTAATTTTTATTTATATACATAGATAACTATTATAAAACCATATATTAAAATTGATTTAGTAAAATATATATGTTTATGTAACAATATATTTATTATAAATTAATTTTTATAACATGTCATTATCACACCCAAGTGGTCCCAAAAATCCAAAGAATAGACCTATGGATGATAAAAATCGAATATAACTCATCTAATAGGATTATAACACATGTTATGTTAGTTATATATTATTATAAAATTATTTGTTTTCCCTTCATTACCAGATTTACCATTTTACCATGGTAACAAAACAATTATTTCTAAAGATACTATTAATTTTGTAAAAAAAATTAATGGTGCCTATTTAAACAATTTGGACCTCGTGATTCCAAATAAAGAATCGATTTTTCAAATAAATAATGCATAATTGGATGAAATTAATTTCAAATTAACTCTCGTTATCAAAATAAGAGTTCATGTTTTTAAGTAGTAAAAACTATCAAAAGATTAACATGTGTTTATATCCAGTTTTAATGTGAAAATAATTCCAATAAAATAATTTATATTAAATGATTAGAATATAATTTAATTATACTTTATAATAACTCATTTTTCTAATTTAACACTATAAATTATTTCAACTAAAAAAGTTTTTTAAATTAAAATTTATTATTTTTCACTATTCATGAAAAAATTAAATTTATCAAAAAAGTGAAAATACATTTTCTAAACTATATAATTATGGATTTATTATTATTACTTATTTAATTTCTTAAAATATAATATATATTGTCAAATATTAATATGGTTCTCCAATAAAAGAGAAAAAACAGTTTTTTAGACATAGTTCTTTTATCTGAAAATTTTAATTTTCCCATATATAATGAAAACTAAACTCAAAATATGAATATTTAAATAATATGGGATATATAAAACTCTAAATTTGGTTAATAATATTCATAAAAACATTTTAAAAAGCTAGTTTGAAAGGTTGTAGTGCGCTTGAACTCAATATTCTATACATCAAACACTATTGATTTATTTAAAAAAGAAGTTTATCGTAGAAGATTGTGGTGTTACATTATCCCCTCCTTTAATTAATTATGTCATCACAATTTAAAATTGGTATTTAAAACTAGGTGCTTGTCATTTCAATGTATCATATTTTAAATCACACATAGAAAAATAGATTAATGGGGCCTCTATATTTAAATAAATAAAGGTATGTATGAATGTTATAGTATGTAACACTAACTAGTGTTCCATATAAGAAAACGTCGATATGGTAGAGAAAACTAGCCATCATGTTCTGATTTAGAGTGATAGACAATATTACTAGGATAAAGTTAACAATCTATAAGACTTAAATTTGCGATGATCTAATGGACAATTAGATCTAATGCAAATGAATGTACTGGGAAAACTTATTTGGATTTATGATCCTTTCCTTCGTGTTGTAGAATTAATTTACTTCATGTACTATGAAAAAATTGAATCGTACTTAATTGACATGTATAGTTTCATCATTTTACTGCTTCATACCACAAACTCATCTTTCTTTTCAAAAGATAATTAAAATCATCCATATTCAATTCATATTAATCGTTTATAGTTCCAAATATAAACATATACCATTTAAATGAAGAAAACAATGTTATAATAACCAGGGACAACTTATAGGCCAATGTTAGGAAAATAAATCATTGTCACATTTCGGTTTGGGTTTGATTTCTCCAAAATTATCTAATTCGATAAGTTATCTCCTGACATATATGTTGTATTTTTTCTAAATCTATAGTATTTTAATATTACAAAAATAATCGTAATTAAATTTTTAAACATAAAAATTATTATATAATTTTCAAATTAATCCATTCCAACTTTTAGAGTAATCCAAAATACTTCTTTCCAATATCTCTCTAAAAGGTCTCAAAATTTCTAAAACCAATCGTACCATCAGATTTCCCAAAAAACATAATGATTCACTTGATGTCACTTAATGAATATATGATTAACATCATCATATTAAAAAATTAATGAAAATAAAAAGTAATACAGTACAATACTTATATATATATATATCACATTCTTCTTATAACCAGAATATAATTATTGAATCCATTAACACAAACACATTAATTATTCCACTTCGACCTTTGTAACAACATAAGCTTGATCTTTATCCATTTTATTTTTTTGAGATATATATATTGGATACCTTGGAAAATAATTTGTATAATTTTATATTTTAATGAAATTTTAGAATTGAACAATGACAGTCTCTTTCTTCCCCTTACAATCACTGGCTTGGTGGACCTTTTCTCTACATTTGTAATAAACTCCCATTAATTTTAGGAAAATACTACGGTGGTTCTTCTTAAAAATATCACATTAGGGGAATTCCTTCTTTCCCTTCTACCCATTATCTATATATATATCCACAATTCTCTTCTCCTCTTGCATTACATTTTTTTCATAAGACTTAGAGAATTCCTTCTCCATCATGATAACACATAATACTATATCTTCATACAATGGTAATGATTCTGAAACCAATTCCAATCAGAGGAATGGTTTTAAACGATCTAAGATTCAACCAATATTACTTCATGGATTATGTGTCTACTATCTAGCATTCATTTCTATGATTTTATGTAAGAAAAATAATTTTCAATATCTGTATCCTTCATTTTTCCTCAGGGTCAAAAAATTCTTTTCCACATCTTCCCATTGTTCACGAGGAAATTATTTCTCTAAGAAAATTTCTTTAAAATCCCTCCATTTCATATTGCCTAATTATCCATCATCCTTTATATTTTGAATCAATGAACACCATTTATTCACATCTCCTGAAATATGATAGTCTCCCATAACAACGTTTTCCCACTCGTTACTCCCTGAAAAAAGAGATATTTTCTATAATGAACTTATCTGCTACTCAGATAAAAAGGATTTGTTGTCAAATTGAATGATAGAGGTTATTTTCAAATGAAGTGGTCTAACACTGATCCACTGTGATGTGGTTCAGGATGCTCTATACAGGTAAGGTTATTATTATTAACCTGAGTCAATTGTCCCAATATGGTTATAAGTTGATCAGTACCATTTTTTTCACCTGATCCATAATAATTATCTTTTATATTATGGAAATTATGACATGGAATACGTGTATTGATACGATTTCCATTACATCCACTAGGATCCATTTCTTAAAAAATGGTATACACTAGATTAAGTTATGAATAATAATTCATAGATACAAACTACTTAAATACATTTCCTAAATTGAAATTTTTTGTCATACCTAATCTATAATAATTTATATAGATTTTTTTATTACAGATTTACATATAAATAATTCATAATGGATTGTAATGAAAATATGAATTATCCTAAGAATATACCTTATAAGTGTCAATGAAGGTGCACAGTAAGGCCCATTTTTTATGAAGTTCTCCCGAGTCAAACTTAGAACACCTTGTTAGAGTTTTCACCCTTGGGTACTTCTGTGTAAGAACAACATCCACTTGTATTTTCCTAACATAGATTAAATTTATATAAATACCAACATAATCACTATTTTAATAATCTAGGATTCTCTTCAATACTTATCCTCAAATTATATCATAGGGCTAGGATCCCTAATAATTATTTACTAAATCTATTTCATTAGTGTTTTCTAAACTTCATCTAATACCAACTATAAATCACTGACCCGAGAATCACAGAGCCAGTGCAATATTTTAAAACATTTCTATTATTAAAAGGAATCAAGTCTCTAAGGAATAATCCGTTTAGCTATCTTTGAAAATATATTACATATATGAATGTTAAAATAAACATTATAACCTAAAACAAATCATAAATAATATTTTTATAATTCCTTTATTACCGTATATTATCCTTGAATATCAATCATAAAACACTTCTTGGCATCCTGGGAAAATAAAATATATTAAGGCTTGAGCTTAGATGCTCATAAAGGGTAAATAATTCCTCAGGGGAAACAAACTTTTATGGAAAGATGTATATTAAAAAATAGACTTCTTAAAAATAAAATTGAACAAAATATGTAAAATATAAATCAAACATTACCATATAAACATGCACATGGATATTCTACTAGTGGAATAATCGCATGTAAAAATAAATTTCATAACGAGGGGAGGAATAATGGCCTACATAATGACTACTAAGTCAAGGACTTCTGCCAAGACAATTCAAAAATTGTCTTTCAAGGACTTTTTCCAAAAACCTAGTTAGTCTCTTGATACCTACAGATTCATAAATGGTTGAGATCATACCATTCAAATCACTTACTAAGTCCAATTAATTCCACATATTAGAATAGTGAAACAGAACATAATCATTTGTAATAAGACATGAATATGAAATATCAATAAATTAACGATAAACCATGAATGGTATAAAAATAGCACATTCACAGTAAACCATATCATAACTCATTAAATATAATATGTAAGATTTTATTTTAATAAATAAACCACAATCTAGAATAACATCCAGTAAAGGATGTTAAGATATGTATTAGCCACTTGAAATAATCAGAGTTTTTGGAATTTAATCTCATGTAATAAAATATTTTATGTTTTAAGTTATGAACATTGTCAAATTTGGACACTCTTCATACATGACTTTTTATAAATTTATAACATGTTGATTACTTCTATAAAAAGGAATTAAATCAAAGATAATATGTCTATATAATCTAGAAAATTCTTGTATTACATGAAAATAACTAAATTAAATTTATTTTCACATTTATAATATAACTTATTCGAATCCTTTAATAACGATGCAATCATTGCATCATCATTCTATCATAATTTAATTTATTTATATGATTCCTAAAAATTAAAAATAATATAAAATGATGTGGTAAATATTTTTATATTTATATTCAATATTTATAGACATAGATATCTGTTATATAACATTATATTAAAATTTATTTAGTAAAAGATATATTTTAATGTTATAGTTATCGTTATTTTAAATTAACTCTTATAACATGTCATCATCACACCCAAATGCTCCCCAAATTCCTCAAATTCTGGATACAAATGATCATGTTCGAATATATCTCATAATATAGGATTATGACCCGTTTTATGGTATTTTAATACTATTATAATATTATTATTTTATCAATTTTTACCTGATTTACCCATTAAAAATGGTAAATAAAATTAATTACTCATGTTACTATTCAAAATGTCAAAAAATAAAAGTTAACTATTTACAGATTTTTAAAATTATGATTACAAATATGGAGTCCATTTTTTCAAATTCAAAATATAGAATAAGCGAAAATTATTTTAAAAGTAGTTCTCGTTGTCAAAACAAGAGAACGAGTTTTTAAAAAATTAAAACTGTCAAAAGATTGACATATGTTTATATCCAATTTATATTTAATATTACATATAATAACCTAAATTATTTTAAATTATAAAAATATAATCTAATTATAATTTTAAACCTCTCCAATTTATAATTTAACACTATAAACTATTTCGATTAAAATGGTTGTTTTCAATTGAAATTTTGTAATTTTCACTATTCATCAAAATATGAAAGTTATCAGATAAGTACCAAACCTTTATCCAAATTTTTTTATGTACATTTTATAAAGAATAATTTAAATTCATAAAATTGAATATAAAAATTTATCAAATATTATATTTAAAAAGGTTTCTTCTTTAAATGTGGAAAAACTACATTCTTTTGAAAAATACATATTTTATCTGAAAAATTGAATTTTTTCCCCATATTATTTCTAAAAAAACACAAAAGATAACTGTTATAACTATATGGGATATATAAAATTCAAAATGTGGTTAATACTATTCATAACCGCTTCTAGACGGCTATTTTGAGATATTGTGATTCCCTTGAACTCTATGCCGTGTACATCACATGCTATTGAATTATTTAAAAAAGAAGCGAACCATGGAAGTTTGGGGTGTTACAATATGAAACCATTATCTAATAACTCATGTAATTAATTTTTCATTTTTAAATCTTCCTCTTGAGTAATTCGATAAGGGTATTTTGAAATAGGGTTATAATATGATAATAATTTAATAGAAAAATAAACCTCTTGATCATGAATAATAATGGGAAAATAATATAGAATAAAATCCAGGTATTAATTCACTACTAGAACATCACTAATTTGAACAATATATTTTTTCAACTATATGAAATTGGTAACATTCATTTTCACCTCCAATCAATTTCCCATCTTATTATTATTTTATCAAAGTCCTTTAATCTTTGAAAAGAACATTCATAGCCCTGAACCATATTTCATTATGATAAACTGAATTTCAATTCACACCAAGAATGATACAAAATAATAATAAATCTAGAAAAACAAGATTTTCATGAAATATAATTTCACTGAAAGCAGTATTAATATTACAATAATAATTTTTCTATTAATTATAACAGAAGGATTTTCACCAAAATCAATATCTTACCATAACAATGTGATATTAACTACTTATATTATTTTTTATTAAAAAATGAATGATTATTAAGATCCATAGTCATATTGGGTATTGGTATTATTCACATACACATGTAACATAAATTTCAACACTTTATCTAACAAATGAATATCAATAGTAGTAGAAGAGAATTACTAATCTACACTATTAGATTTTCGATCATTAAAATATCTATCTTGGGAAAATAAATTTGGAAACATGTTATCATAATAAAGAAACTCATTACAACTAAAACACAATACCATATGATTTCTATTATCCGCAAAATTTTTGGATTCCTTGAGATTCTATTCCACGTATTTATGGGATATTTTTCTAGTCATTCCCCATTAGAAAAACATTCATCTCTTCCTAAGAAATTATCCAGGGGATTTTTTCCACATATACCACATGATTGGCTAACAAATTTTAACTCCAAATGTTCCTTTTTTCCCCTCCACCAGCCATCCTGACTTCTTCTTCATTCTATCATCACGAGGTACATAAGACTTAGAAAGGTATATATCACCCTTCTTAGCATAATAAAAAACATTTTCATATATTTTAAATTCCCATGGTATAATTAATATTATAAAAATGGTTTCAAACTTATGTAAACGTATTAATTTTTCTATAAATGTCATGAATAATATATGGACAACCATTCCAATCATATAGTGTTTCCATCATATGAAGCTAAGGAATCATCATCTCTTTTCATCAATTATAGAAACTACTTTTTAGTTCTATAATGAAAAATGTAGGGATGTTTTTTTCAAGTTAAATATCACCAAATCTATCACATTCCATATAATCAAGATCACCATTATCTCTTCTTTTCTTATCCGAATACAACCATCAATCAGCTTCACAATTAAAATGATAAATGAAAAGTGTTAGATTATGTTTTTACAAACATCAAAAGAAAAGAAATATATTTTCTAGGGAATTGGTCCATAATTAATCTACCACCAGGTCAAATGATCCACTGAATAATGGGGGATGATACCTTGTGAAATGATCTAAAAAAGTAATGTTTTTTCATGGTATATAATGTTCCTCCCTAGAGTGGATACCCCGACATTTATCACCCAACTATTTTGATCCATCAGTGAACAAAATATTCTATTATGATTCCAATCATATTGAGATACTGGTTTTTGAGGATGTCTGCCTCTAAATTCCTTCCCACTATTGCTTCCCTTTTTCCTCTATGGATAAATATTTTGAGTGGAAATAGTTTATATGAAGAAACATGGTGACAATAAAATTCTTTGATATTAATACTTCTCTATATTAAAATATATTTCACGAAAAAGTTATTATTGTTACATTATCATCTAAATTTCAATAAACATTTCTTTAATACCAAATATAAGGCATCATCATATAACAAAAAACAATCATGATTTTTTCCAGGAAATTACATTCTTTTAAATTGAGGATCTTTTCAGCTCTACATTTTTAGAGTATTATTTCATTATTAATTCATAAAATTTGACCATCATACAAAGTGTATATTACTAAAAATTTATCAATTTATTCCATAATATTCAACTTTTTGAAATATACCAGGATTTCTATATGATAAACACTAATAAAAAATTCATCTTTATTTTCTAATTTCTCTTAACCATCATTATGCCCTATGAAAGGAATTTTAAAACATAGAAAAATTATATATTCATAAAAATATTAATTTTTCATGTTTCAAAAAAAAATATATCATATTGAATATATTTATATACATTATCCATGTGGTGTGGTAATGAAAAATGAATTGCTTTACTTCATTGATGTGATAGTATACATGAACTTGTGAATAATGTTATCATTTTTATGTGAAAGAAAATACAAGAATATAAATTATATATTAATATTTCATAATGATAAATATTTCATTAATTTAATATATATACATTAAATCAATCATTATAATAAGTTCTGAGATACAATTTAGAAAAAGAAATATACTGGTTCGTTAGGTGGTAGTCTTTCGTACGCATGTACAATTAGTTATTTTTCCATTTGATTGAAATAGAGATAGATTTAGGTGGGGATATTTACATTAAAAAAATATAAGAATATATAGGATACTATAGTTATAATTTCATCAATGTATATGAAGAATTTATTAAGGAGGGAAAAAATAAAATGGAAACACTTAAATAATTACAATACATCTCTTTCAGACGACCTCCATTTTTTAACCACATAACACCTCTAAAAGAGGTTGTTATGACTAACATAAGACATATAGAATCTGGGAAGGGATTCTAGGAATTTATTTTAAATTATATTTTTTTAATCAAATATGTTTTGAAATGTAAATAAAGGAGAAAAATGGGTGACCTTATCAAAGAGAGTGGAGGGAAACTATTGAAATTATTAATAATAGTTAATTAATATAAATTGATTTTTTATTGTGAATGGATCCTCACTAGTTCTTTTATAATATAGAATGGTGATAGGTTAAAATACACTAATCTAATAAAAATTTTAACAATTTTTAATTTTTTTAAACCTTTATATTTAAACCCTTTGAACACTTTCCAGGATATCATGTAATTTACACATTGAGAGTAAATATAATTAAAATAACATTGCATGATTCCAAAAAAAAGATTCTTTCATTAAATTTAAATAATTATACAAATAATTTGGACTAAATTTTGATTTTTATAAATTTTATAAACTTTTAATAAATTATTGTTTATCTTAAAATATCAATAATGACCTTTTTTCAATATTCACTAGATAAAATCTTAAAATTATAATAAAAATGATTTAAATTATAAGAAATAATTCTAAAACAGTACTAATATTGAAAATTTATTAATAAAATTCGTGGATGACATTATTCATTTAAAATTAGATTTATTTAAGTATTTTTAATATCATATATTTGATATTCAATTTTTTTAAAAAAATTACTGCTTCATAAATGTGAAAAAAATTAATTTAATTATTTCTCATCTAAAAATTAAAAAAAACATTATAATGATAAAGGTATTTTTTTCTGATTTATAAATTATATTTATAGTCAATCATATCCCTTATATAAACAGATCTTAATAATATTTCACTTGTTAAAAATAAAAGACTGACAAAATTTACATTTCATTGAATAAAATATTATAAATGTCATACTCGCATATATGTAACTTGAAATTGTTACAATTTTGGCGCATGTATGCTTTTGGTAGACACACACTCATAAAATTAAATTAGTATAAATATTTTCATATTTTTATAAATATTTTTTTACACGTAATTACCTAATTTATGTTTAACAAATGTTAATAAAAAATATATTAATGTTACAATTCATAATGTAAAAAAATAAAAGAGAAATATTTAAATAATTTGGAAGCTATGAATAAAAATTTGTAACCCATTTTCAAAATTCAACACACATATTAGTCTAAAATTAATTTAATATTAGTCTCATTAACATAATGAATACGACGGTTTTTAACGTAAAAAATTATAATCATTGAAAGGTTTTTATATCGAAATTTAATGAGAAACTGATTATAATGAAAAAAAATTGCTTTAATTTATATAATATTTATCTAAAAATAATTCTGAAAAAATAAAAAATGTAAATAAACATAATAAATTGTTTAGATGATAATTTTGTTTTCAATTAAAAATTAAATTTGTTTTCAATATTCATTAAAACATGAATGTTACTTGAAAAATAATAAATAGTCTGCCAAAAATAATTTTGATATTGGTATTTAATATTAAAATTTTATTTTTATCGAATATAATTTTTAAATGTTTTAAAACTATTTATATAAATACTGCTATATCAAGAAGTTATAAAACTACTTTTTGGAGAAATATTCTTTTTAATCGAAAAAATTATTTATTATTATATTATGACTATGACATATATTGGATGAATGAATTTTTTTTCAATTAGTTTAATTTTATTATATCACTACATGGGTAATTAAAATGTTACTAAATAAATTTCTAAAATATAAGATGTTCTAGGAGTTCTTTTTCTCTATTACATACAACCACTTAAATCTACCTCATAAAACAAACTAATTCAATTTTTTTACCCCTATAATAGAAAATTTATAAATTGATTATTTATTTGATGTATTTTAATAACATTTTAACATCATGTAAATGAGATTCTATGTTTTCTTATAAAAATGATCTCACATAAACACACTAAACATAATGTCAGGTCATCTAGCAGTTAAATAGAACACATTTCCATTTATAACTCTATAACAAGTTTGATTCAATGATTTTGAATATACATCAAGGCCAAACATACATATTTTACTCATTAAACATTCATCACATTTAATTATATCTAAACCAAAAAATCTTAAATATTATTTAGTGAACTTTCTTTGATTTATAATTTTCTGTTTCATTATTTTGAAAGATATGAAAACCATGAATGAATTGATGTTCACCCATAAAACAAATTTAAAATTAATTGTGTATCATATTTTAAAAATCCATATATAAATAATTTTTCAATAAACCAAATATAACACTATAATCATAAATGTAAACAAATAATAAATAATTCAAAATTCATAAAAGAAAAACTATAGGATACTCAATACCATTAGAAAAATTGTTAAAATGAGAAAATATATAATCCTATCATATAAAGAACTAAGTAGATGTTTTAAACTGTACTAATTTTCTTTTAATTTGAAAACATGGTTTGTAAAATGATTTTTCTGAAATTTAGGTCATTATTTAGAAAAATCATCTTCAACTATATAACTATTCATGAATGCACTTTTTTTATCCATTCAATATTTTTTGTAGACAAAACGTGCATTAGAGGATAGTCGTATCTCGGTGGCTTCATTTATACCCACCATTGAAGAGGATTAATCATAGATTATACCATCATCTTGACTATACCCTTGTTCCACCAACCTATCTTTATATCATACTATGGTTACAAATTCATTAATCAAGATTATAAAAACAAATTTAGTGGAAATAGTTATATTGAATTTAGAACTAAATATATTTTCCCATAATGTATTTATATCAAATTGGTTCTGTTCTTCTTGCATGTCTATTTCCAAAAATCATCATTCATTTTATCGTTGATGATCATAAATTATTTTTGTGACTAGAAATATTGATGTTAAACCAGATTTGCAAGATATGATATAATCGGTGTCCCTATATCTATTTCTATTACAAAAACATATATAGGGTAAAATTTTTGAGTCATAATGGGTCTTTGGAATGATTGGTTGGAAAAATCATTGTTGTATATTGATTCAGGTTCGGGTTCTAAATGTTCCTCATATCTGGTTTATTTTTATTCCAATTTAAAAATAGTTTTTTTATGGATTGGAATTAATTTCTTTAGATGACAAATCATCCTCATGGTTTTTAATGTGATATTAGAACCATGCTTATCTAACTCACCAATCATTACATAAATATACTCTCCCACAATACTTCTATATGTTAGATAAATTATAATATTTAGTATAAATTGAATTAACATGGAAAATTCCTTCACAACTCTTAGAAAAAAAATTATCAAGATGATCATAATGTTATTAATAAATAATTTGTATCAAAAAAATAGTAATGTAATTAAAAAAATGATTTATACATATTTCATAATCTATCGGTGGTTTTATTTAAGAGTGGTTTAATTAAAACACTATTAATTATTTAGCCTCTTATCCTAATAGAATATCCCAAAACGTATCCTGGAAAAATATATTCGATAAGCATTGTCTAGGTAATTTCTTGACGTATTATATTTCTTCTATCTATGATGCCACTTTTCTGTGGGTTCCTATGAGAAGAAAATATTTTAAAATATAAATTTTGTGATAAAGAAGATTAAATGACTATATTTTGAATCTGATGACCATTATCACTTCTTATGGTGTGAATTCAAATCCCACTAATATTCTTCAATTAGTCATCATTACTTGTATAATAATAACATTAATAACTTTTGTGAGATAAAAAATTATATCAATCTATAAAAATAAAATTCATCTATAATGACATAACTTTAGTTATTCCAATTAAAAATAAAAACTATATATGGTCCAAAACAATACATGTAAACCAACTCTAGGGGTTGATAAGTTGAAACATCCTTATTTTATTTGAATGATATATTGGGTTTTTTCCTATTTTGATAAGGGTTGTAGATTTTATCATTTTTAGAACTCATATTTATAAAGATATATGACTAACAAATTTTTAGTATGATTTATATGTTAGGTAATATTAAAATGATCAAGTCACATATGCCAAAGAAAATGATCCCTCTAAAGGTAACTTAGAAAAGACATATTTTGATAAAATAATGTTTTTAAATCACTAAATTAAATATTTTCATTTTATAATAAATTAAACATTAAATTATATTTAAATTAATAAATAGAAATCAAGATTTTCAAATTTCACACAAAAACCATCATAATATAATTGCAAAAATCTATGAAAATTGTACATTAATTCATCTATTGATAATAGTATAGAAATAAAAAATTATTTTGAATAACTCATTTGGGATTAGAAAATTATTTTCCGTTTATAACTGTTACAAAAGATGGAATTTTCCCAGCATCTATTTATGAAATTCATGAATCAAGATTAATATACAGTCGTGTTCCTAGAACAACTGTTATCCAGGAACCATAGGTTCCTACTAGATCTCTTTAAGAACATTCCCTAGAAAACATGTTTTAAAAAAAATATTCAATCTATATTTTCTTGTGAGAATAAATATTAGTAAATAATTATTTAAAAACCCATATTTTCTTAAATTTTTACATATAATATTTTAAAAAAAATACAAAATTATTATGTCTACAAGTGTAAAATTTTATTGAAGCACATAAACTCAGAATGAAACTATTTTAAACTATTTTTTATGTATTGCTTGATTCCCTATCTGAGTAGTGTATTTTGGTACATTTTAAATTTAATGATTTTAATAAAGAGTATTTCATTCATTAGTAAATCATTATAAATTATTTTCTTGTTTCTCATTAAAAAACATCAATTTACTATTTTCATTTAACAAATGAATTTTTTTTTCAATTTCAATAGAAATATAATATTCCAAAAATAATAGTTATAGAATCATGTTTCTTTATAATTCTATTCATATCCAAATAACCTAAAAACTATCTTATACATTTTATGTATGATCTAAATGATGAATATATATGCTCAATATACAAGAGGGGTGAATTTAATACATTAAAAATTCTTTTAGAACCATTAATGATGGTATAAAATGTTAGTTTTAAACCTTAATAAAAACAATGTTTTTATAAGATTAAACTAGGTAAATTCACAACACCACTATGTTCTATAAAAAATATAGTTTTCGAAAATATGTTTTCGACAAATCAGGTTATGGAAATATGGTTCTGGAAATGAAACATAAGAAAAATTTACAAGGTAAAGATTCTACCTTAAAGTGTATATAATCTCACTAATCAGATAATACAAAAACTAATAATTATAAGATAGTTATACTTTCCATAAAATTCAAAATTCAGCATAAAAAATTAAACAAAACAAGTAATAAGTAATAAATATTTTAACACAAAGAGAATGGTATCCAACCTTGGATAAAGGTCCCTTGATTTATACATTGAAGAATGTATGTCTTACCCACACCAAGGTAAACCCTCAATACGAATATTAGAATTATTATTGCTATCCCCACATGCCCTCAACATCAAGGTACTGGGACCCTCTGTATTCCTCACCAATGAAGTCCTCGAAAATTAAGGTAGTCAGCACCACTGTCAACCTATCCCCGGATGCCCTCGAATATTAAGGTACTCGACACATCTGTCTTCCTATCCCCAGAAGCCCTTGAATGTACTCCACAACATTTGAAGTCACATGATGAAATATTAACAAGATGTTTTGTACACACTAACATTATAGTCTCTCTCTATAAATCACGTCAACAACATGTAATCTCTAGAATTGTAGAATAGTATCATCAATGTTATGAGCTTATTCAAATGAGCGACTGTTTATAGGCACTTCTCCAATGGTTGACACCCTCCTCTAACAGTTATATTTTTTCTTGAATCTCAGAGGGACCTATACACGTGTCACTCAAAAAAAATTTAGTTAGAATCATAATGTACAACACCATTTCATAACAATATCAAGGATAAAAAAAATATGGTTGTTTACGAAAATTCATTTTTCAGAGTCTAAGGAAAATAATAGTTCGGAGACTAAACAAATACTATTCAGAGTCAATATTACATTGATATTCAGATTCCGTTTTCCAAATAATTTGTTACCTGAATTCAATAGAATTTCTGATTTAAAATTTTAAGGAATTTTTTTGTATGAGTTTTGAGGAATTTGATGTCTAGACATAGAATGTTCGGATCCTAAATTCAGAGAACTCGGAGTTTGAACTCAGAAAGTTTAGAGTCTGAATTTAGAGATCACGGAGTCTAAACTCAGAAAGTTCGGTGACTGAATTCAGAGAACTTGGAGTCCTAATTCATATCCAAAAAACAAAATTCATTATATTTAAGTACATAATAGATTTCGAGGGTTTAGATATGAAAAATATTTTTTCACATAGAAAATAAAACTGCTAAACTTCAATAAATTACACCATGAATAATGAAAACATGATAAGTATAAATTTTTCTTGATGAATGGAAATTTTTTTAATAAAGAAAAACAGGGTAAGGAGAAAATTTTCATGAGGATGGAAAATTTCATCAAGCAAGGAAAATTTACCATATCAAGAAAAAATACATTTTACCTTAAGATAAGGTGTTTGTGGTTTTCAAAACATGATGGAATGATAAATTCATAAAGAAACCTTATTAACTCAAAAATCTCCACTTTTTTAGAAAGAACAAAAATTCATACAAAAAAGAATATAAGGACTTAGATTTTTTTTAAACATTGAAAGTAAAAAATATCTACATTAACACATGGGTAATGATTAATTCAACTAACTCCCTCATAGTCTTTTGAAATAATAAAGATCATATTTTTAATTTCCCAAGTGATAGTTTACATTTTATTTCATAGGCAAATATTCATTGGTGGGATCTCCCCCTAATATGAACTCTCCCTAACATAGGGAAATTTTTCATTAATTTGTATTCTATTTTTTATATCCCTTTCTCATCATTTGTGATTTTCAAAATGGATTAAAGTAAATAGAAAACTAAATATGGGACCTGAAAATATTTATTAGACTACCAAAAAAACATGAAACAAAAAAATCATTATGATTGGAAGAATATATATAAGTAAAAATACAATAAGAGATTAAAATTGAACATTATTATCATTCCATTTCCTTCTCCATTAGCTTCATTACTATGGGTTTTATCTTCTTGATCTCCTTCTGGTATTCCTCTGTATTCTTGAGAATCTAATCCTAATATTATGTTCTCTTTTCCAAGTCATTGATTTTATCTTCCTCGCCCTTAAGAGATTCTTCCTGTCCCTTTAGAATTTCTTCTTACTTGACTATATTTTCTTCTATCTCAATCATCAGATCCCTTTCCATCTTCCAAATCCGAGCAAGCGATTACAATTTCCCATTCAGATGTTTTACTTCTTGCATCCAGGTATTATGTTCTAGGGTTAGATTTTCATGATATTTATTTGTGATATCCTTGATCTTACTATATTCTGTCTCAAAATCATCTTTGACATTATCATGAAACTTATCAAGAATCCTCATGTCATTCACAGTCATCTTTGACCAGCTAGTCATCTTGTGGCAAGATCTTTTGTGGGATTCAATGTTTGTGAATAAATTTTTCTAATCAGCCACAAGTTTAACACACATATCCATCACCATGGATACTTAATCGGATTTCTAATTCATATAATGTTGAATCATCTGCCATCTTGAATCTATGATTGGGAATATATGAATAGAATCAACCAGCTTCTACAAAGAATGAACAACAAATTCATGTCCAAGAGAGGATGATTTGCTATCCGAGACTTTGGTTGGTGAGGATTATTTCTATATCTCAGCAGCCTTCCACTTTGATGAACCACCAACATCTTTCTTCCATACCACAACCTTGCTAGGTGTATCAATAACCACCTATTTTCCCTTATCAACCTTCGGAATGACTTCCTCTTGATTAGTAGATTCATTTCATAATTAGATCGTTGAACGATTTAGTCTTCATCAAATTATACCTTTTCGGATCCAACCTCAACATCCTCAGAATGAATAAAATCATTATTAATTCTTTCTTCTCCAGATGGTTTGTCTACTTCATCTTCAGCCTTCTTTTCATACATTTTTGGAGTAGTTATCTTTGATGATTCATCTTGAGAGGTTTGTAATGATTACTTAATAGAGAGTCCTTCATTCTAATTAAACTCTTCAATATTCATTATGAGATCTTTAGTATCACCACTTCCTTCTTCTTCTTATTCCACTACTTGTTCGTGATCATATTCTTTTTCTTGAACTTTCTATGGTGTCACAAACTTCTATTCCCAGAGTCTCTATTGATGATTCTATCAAGAATGATTATGGTACCAGAATGTTCTCGGAAGCTTTCTCAGTAGCCATTAGAAGTGATTGAACTAACTGAGCCTCAGATGACTTCTTCTTTTGCTTCTTTTCCATATCTTCCCTTTCTAGATTCTCAACAGACTTCTCTTTCAATGATTTTTCTTATCATGATCCAATCTAAACATAGGATCCCATTATTTTCGATATTTCTTGTCTTCTCTCCACTTGGACATAACTTTATCCGGATAAGCCTTTTGGTTCTTTGGATTCGATAGTAAGGATTTAACTTCCTTTTCCACTAGGGTTTTTTACTTCTATATCACTTCCGTAAGCTTCCTCTTCCTTTCACTAATTTTAGAGGTCTCAGCCACCTCATGCTTCTTTGAAATAGCATCAACTTCTTCTTTAGGTAAGACATATAATTCTTCAAATTCTATGGAAAAACGAACATTCATTCTTCTTAAAGTGTCATCACTCAGCAACATAACTTTACAATTCCTTAGCATATATTTGCAATGGATTTTTAAGGATTCTAGAAACCGAACAATAATCTTTCAAAAAATATCTTGATACATAATAATCTGAGCCATCTGATTTCCATTCATTTTGTTCTCAATCATAACCAAGATATGATTCATCAAGTTTATCTTCCATTGGTTTACCAAGAAATCCAAAATGTATATATCACCCTTCTTCAAAGTTTCATTTTCACTATTTATCGGGATTTTGAATCCTTGAACCCATAATTCAAGAATTTGAATGATTTTAGATAGTTTCACTATCATTGGTGTCTTTACCTTTTACCAACTCCGATAAGCCATGGATCTATTTTTATTAAAACTTCCTTTAACATTTGGTAGATTGTGAGAACAAAACTCAGCCTCCCCTTCATATGGAATACCTACCAATATTGCAGCCATGGTTTATAAAAGTGAATACATCTCCCCATAACTATTGAAAGAAAACATTCTTCTCCCTTCTTCCAAAAAGGATGACACCGACTCATAGAATTTTTTTAGAAATTCCCGATAAACCTAATCCTATTATTTTGGTTTTGAAATGCAAATACTCTCCCACCCATTCATCTTGATATTTTTAGAGATAATAGATTCAAATTTGGCAATGAAATTAAGATCAAATAATCGTTCCCTATAAATATTCCATTATGATATTGGCTTAACAGTTGACATTTCTTTCTAAGAGGATACATCAGCATACATTCAGAATTGAAACAGATTTGGGAAGCTCGGAATGGGATTAAGTAGGAGGTTTAAGGCTTCACCACGCAAAGGCCTGAGATCGATGTGGGATAACCATCAAGGAGTCCTTTATATAGTAATTTTAGGTGATGGTTCAAATTCAATAATAGATCCAACAGTTGATATAAATCTCGATAAGATTTGATGGTTGAGATGATTGTCTCAATGAAATTTTGGTAGAATTCGATCATTGGAGGTTTTTAGGAAAAATATTCGGATTAAAGAAAAAATGAATATGAAAATTTAAAAAAGATTGAAGATACCAATGTGTAAAAGATGAATATGAAAATTCGAGAAAGGAAATATAACTTTCAAAATTCTAGGAAGATTATTCGTAATGATAAAAATTATTCTAGAAGAACTTTAAATTCCAAAAATTCGATTATGAATATTTGACTAAGAAAATTTTTAAAACAACAAAAATTCTTTTACGAAAATTTTATCTATGAAAATTTTCTATTATGAAATTTTTTGACTATGAAAAATTTTCATTACGAAAAACAAATTTGACTACAAAAAAATTTGAATTCGAAATATTTTCCTTACGAAAACTTTTGACTACGAAAAATTTACATTACGATAATGTTTAGAAAATAGTCATTAAGAAAAATTTATAATTTCTTCATTTAAAAAACATGGAAAATCATCAATATGAAAATTTAGAAAATATTCATTAAGAAAATTTAAAAAATCTTCATTAGAAAAATTTAGAAAATCTTCATTACAGAAATTTAAAAAATATTCATTACAAAAATTTAAAATATCTTCATTAAGAAAATTTATAAAATCTTCCTTATGAAAAATTTAAATAACATTCAAATGTACTCCCCCTATGAAACATAGATTTCTACTGTAAGGATATAGGTTTCAACTAGATGTTGACAGGAAAGATTATCTTACGGTTATTATTCCTAAATTCTATAAAATGTATTCAATTGTATCAGATTGTAATGATTTTTTGAAAATATCTTCATTTTGATATTGAGTTCTGATAAATTGTAGAATGATATTGTTAGGCCAATATGGGCCTATATACCCTGAGAGGGGGGGTGCATCCGGGTATGGATAATCTTTTTCAAAGTTCTTTCTGCCCCACTGGATCTTGACCTCTTTGTTACAAGGGTCACTTTGTTTGCACATGTGTGGTTACTGTGATCACTTGTCTCCTTTACCTGATGATGATTCATTGAATGCAATGCAGGTCAGTAAGAATGAAGACACAAAGATTTTTACTTGGTTCACCGCTAAGGGCTACGTCCAAGGAGCATACGCCGACAAGTTTCCGGTTCGTACCAAATTCCACTAGACTTCAATAGCTATGAATTACAATGTTCGGACTTGATCACTTATTTGCCCAGGATCACTGCCTATACAAAGTTTAGGGTCAGCTCACTGCTTTCCCGAGGGTCACTCCCTATTTCTCTCTCTCTGGCTCACTGCCGGTGGAGATGATCACTTTCTACCTCTTCCTAAGCTCACTGCTCTTGGAAGGGATTCACTCACAGTTTATAGACCTGTAGGTCTGTTAATTTCCATTAAAGAATGCATCTTTATCTTTATATAGATGCTCTGTTGAAGTTCAACTTTCACCCATAGATGAATACCCATTTGCCTCTGAACACTGGGCAATTCCTTTTGGAAACACCTTCTCAAAGCACCCTACTTCGCGAGGCTTCCAATTTCGTGAAGCTCAAGAAAGCCTTCGCGAAGCTCCTGCCTTTTTGCGAAGCTCTCTCGCGAAGCTCTCCCGCGAAGTTCAACTGGTTTCAAAGAAACTTCTCTCGCGAAGCTCACTGATCAAATGCGGAGCACACAACTTTCGCAGAGCTAAAATGGCCGCCGCGAAGCTCCTCTTTCGCGAAACACACTGCCTTCGCGAACCACCTCCGCGAACCGAGAGCAATGGATTCTCTCTGAAAATTCTCTCTACTTTGCTCGAAGTGGTTGACCTCTATTTATAGGCAATTCCACCGACCCTCGTCCCTTCAATGCGAAGTCAACACCACGTCATCTCAATTCGCGAAGCTCCAAATTTTCTACCGGAATTCTGTCCAAATCGAGAAGCTCCACGGCAATTTTCCGTTCGCGGAGCTTGACGTAGTCGCGAAGAATCACCCTCAACATACCTTCGTGACTTCGCCGTGAAGCTCCCTCGCGAAGCCCAACATTCCTTCGCGCCTTCGCCGTGATGTTGCATCGCAAATCCCTTCACCGCCGCGATGCGCTTCAGCCTCTGCCATTCGCGAAACATGACGTAATCGCGAAGCATCACCACCTCCATTCTTCTGGTCTTCACGATTTCCAAACCATGCATCCTATCTTCATGAAATTCATGCCATTTCCATATTAAATTATGATCTTCATGGAAATCCTATTTTCGCGATGCTCACCAAACTCCAAATTTGGGACCCCAAAAATTTGGCAAACACTGCGATACGGCACCACCTTGTACTGCTCTTTTGTACCGCCTCCAGATCGTCCTTTCCTTTGTCATAGTTCATTGTCAACATGGAATGTCAACAACTTATTGGGAGCTCGACAATTCTCCATGGAAACCTGCTTTGTCAACAAACACAACCAACCCATAAATACTTCAATGTTACCTTGAGGGATTTTTGTCCAACAATCTCCTCCTTTGGGTTTGTTGAAAATTCTTCACAACTCTGCTCAGAATGATTTTCTATACTTTGATACCTCAATGAGTCTTCTTCCAGCCGCTACCACCATTCTCCTCTTGCGATTATGATAGCATTCAAGGAATCAATTTACACGTACTCTAAGCCCACATGAGCAATTCTCGGCGTGAGAAACAAGAGTAGTATGAAAATTTAATCAATGAATCACTTCATGTTAGACCCCAATTGTTGATTCCACCATGATACCAATTCTTAAATTGATACCAATTGTTGAACCACACTGAAACCAATTGATGACTTCTTAAGTTGATACCAATTGTTGATAGCTGGACACCGTCTCACACCATCCCAACACCACTGTTCTACTTTTATCACGATCCTCACCTGTCGTGATATATATTCTTTGATAGATCACTTCTTGCATCGTCAGATTTTATACACTCCCCCTTTCTCATTGCTCCCCCTTTCTGGCTGCTCCACCTATCGGCTTCTCCCCGTATCAATGATGATTTATCAAATCTCTGCACTGTATCCCCCTTGAACAATCACTATTTTCTCCTCCTTTAAAAAACACTTTTCTCCCCCTTTGTCAACGAACCCAAAGGACAGTCCTTTGTAGTCTATAATATAGTAGAGAACACATATCAGCATATTAGGGAAAAACACTTTATACCTCGGGGAGAGAGGGGGGGTGTCCCACATCCACACTATTTCAAGTGCGGGGGAATCGACTGAACTCCCAGAGCCAATCAATGCCTCTCAAAAGCTTCCTTGGGTAAGGCCTTTGTCAGGATGTCTGCAACCTGTAGTTCTGTAGGCACATACTCCAACTTCACGATCCCCTGCTCAATCTTCTCCTTGATAAAATGATACTTAATCTCAATGTTCTTTGTCCTTGAATGATGGACGAGATTTTTGCTATGATTTATAGCACTTGAGTTGTCGCACTGGATTCTGATCGGAGACTTCACTTCAACTCCCATATCTTCATGTTGCTACTTCATCCATAAGAACTGTATGCATGCTTGAGTGGCCGCAATATACTCAGAATCCGCGGTGCTCAATGAAATGCAATCTTCTTTCTTGCTTATCCATGAAATACACAATCCACCAAGATAGAATGAACCACCTGACGTTGATTTCCTATCATCCATTGAACCGGCCCAGTCCAAATCAGTATATCCCAATAACTCTGTCTGAGATTTATCAGTATATGTCAACCTGAAATCCACTATTCCCTAGATATACCGAAGTATTCTTTTAACTTCAAGCAAGTGGCTTTCATTGGGATTGCTCTAATATCTCGCTGCTTGGCATGTGGTGAAAACAATATCAGGACTTGTTGCAGTAAAGTACAAAAAACTTCCAATAATTTGCCTGTATTCTGTGATATTAACTGCCTTGCCATCTTCGTCATTCGATAATTTCATCCGGGTGGCAACCGGAGTCTTCATATCCTTGGAATTTTCCATTCCAAATCATTTCAAAGCATTCTTGGAATATTTGGATTGAGAAATGAATGTGTCATTCCTACCTTGTGTAACGCTGAAAACCAATCTTCTTCAAATACTAATATAGCCTTCAGTACCATGATCTTGGAGCTTATGCTTTTCACACCAGTCATGCTTTGTTTCGAATCATTGTGCCATCTTCGTTAATCTTATTGTGAAAGACCCATTTGGTCCCGATGACGTTCTTATCTACTGGCCTCAAAACAATCTCCCATGTCTGGTTTTTCTCAATTTGATCAAGCTATTCGTTCATAGCCTGAAACCAGTTTTCATCTTCATCTGCATCAGCAATGCATTTCAGATCAACCTAAGATAGAAAAGATTCATGCTGCAGTGATTTCATTTCCCTTGTCTGAACTGAAGCTTCCTGATCACCAATGATATTATGTCTATCAATTTCAGCTCTTCTCTTTGGCATCCTTGTAGACACACACTTGAAACTTTCATGTTAATCATCAGTGTCTTCTTCTGAATCAGCATCATCCACTTATTCTCTCCCTATGTTGCTTTCTTCCTCAACACTTTCATGATGAAATTGTTCACTGACTCATTTGTTCTCATCTTCCACTCAGATTTGAGCCATTAACAAAATCTCTAAGCGTGCTGAGTTGAAACTAGGTGTAAGAAACAAGAGATAAAGTTAATAAAACAAAAACTTCATATTGTGATCTGTTTCTCCCTTTTTTTTGTAAACTCTAGTACCTAATTTGAATCAATTGAAATTCTAGAGAAAATCACTTCTCCACTTCACATCCTTAAATTCCAATACCCCATGGATTGTATCTCCCTAAAACTTGAAACACATGAATCATCAGTTAATAGCATTTAAGTATATAGGGAGAGGGGTTGTTTCTCAAATCCTCAAAACGAGGATAGTGGTTGATCCTGACGGGTCAACCCTTTGATTTTTTCTTGGAGGGCATCACAGTCCCATATTGCTTCCTCCAGCTGCCTAGCCAACTTCAACTGTTCTGGCCATATGACTAGGCATTCATTGCCTATATTCTAAGCCTTTTTCTGATATGTTGCTTTGGTAGGCTCAGCCTTTGTCAACGCTTGGGGTATAAACCCGTTAGTACACATTCATGTCTTTGATGTTCCACCGAAATTCCATTTCCCTTTATTCCTTCTCTAGGTAGGAACCTCTCTACTTGCCATCTTCCCCTGCTTCTTCCACCATTGCAAGGATCTTGCACCTTCCTCCAATTTTCGCTGTGGAATACAACATGCAAATTTTTCAACACATTATTTATTCATCTTTCTTTTAACAGATGTCTGAGTCACCACACTCTTTTTCGCTAGTGGTAAGTCCTCCATTCAACGTTCATTCTTCTTTATCATAGCTGGAGTAGATCTCCCCTTAATCTTCCAGGTGTGTTCACATTCTCTCCTTGAGAGTGGTTGTGAGTACGACAGAGGTGGTGACTGATACACCTTTCATTCGGCTCCATTTGATTCCCCTGAGGCTCTATGCCTATTTTTCACCTTACCAATTTGTCTCCCAGTGTATAATTTCTCCTTATGTACCACTGGAGATGGTAATCTCTTTATCGGGTATTTTTCCTTCCCCTCTTTCTTCTTGCTTCACTGTCTGGCCAAATGCCCATGATCAGAACATATGAAACATTTTCTATTAAAGGCATACCTTATTTCATCACTTCTTTGCTGAGATGTTGAAGCAACTTGTTTTCTTCTTTTGGCATCGATATCCTGTGCTTCCTGACACATATTCATGGAGTGTCCCATTCTTCCACAGTAATAGCATTTTATAAATGCTTTCCTTTGAGAGACTCTACTCTCTGATTTCTCCGGACACTTCTTCTCATTCTGGGAATCAGCAAAGTTTCTATTTTCCCAGCCTGATATGTATTCATGAGCCTCTAAACAGAATCTTGATGTGTGGCCGTGAATCCCACAAAAATAGCACATGTCCTCACTTATATTTGTAATTGTCCTTTTAGGCCTATCTCCAGCACCTGCAGGATATTTTCCATTTCTAGAACTGTTCACGGATCTCTTTCTATCATGCACAGGAGGGGATTCATCGAATCCAATACCAGCTTTTTCGAAACATTATGGTCTTTGGGCTGAGATAATATTCTGTTGTTTCTCTTCAGAAATAGCATAACTATTCTTCATTTTATCATCACTTGTCGAAGGATGATCAAATACCAAGTGTAAGGCATCCTTCATTTTTGGCATTCCTTTATCATTGGATTTCTCCACATCCTTCTTTACTGATTCTATATCCTCTTCCAAATTTTTAATCTTAGTCTCCCTTGATTCAAGTTGGACATCCAGTTATTTCTTGAGAAGCTTCTCTCTACTCACCTCATCTTCTAGTTCCTGTGTGAGCTTTTCCACCATTGCACTTAGCTTCACTACTTTTAAGTTTTCCTCAGAAACCGATTTAGAGACAGATTCATTTTCTTGTTGTAGGCTTCGATTCTTCTGAACTTCTTCAGTCAACTATTCTGCTAGATCATCACTTATAGATTTCAGATTCTGTACTTCATCTGACTTTTGATTCTCTTCATAATCATCAGCCTTTTGTTTTCCTTTCATTTTAGCCATCATTTGTAGTTCATTGGCATGAGAATCATTCTTCTCTGTTAGGTCAGTAACTATGTCAATAAGCCATTTATTTAAGCCTCTTATCTTGTTGACCTCAATCTCCAATACCTTGATCCAGATATCTTTAGATTTGACTTCTTCAATTTTTCCAACGTCAATTGGAATATCAGGTTCTTCGATGCACTTGACTTGATCTTTCACTTTTTTATTCAAGCCATCGACCTCCCTTTTCTATTCTTCAATCTTAATCTTATATTCACTAACCGAATATGAGTTCTCTCATGTTGATAACTTGAGTTTCTCAATTTCTTCCATCAACTCAGTCTTCTCTTCTTCCTGCTGCTGCATATAGAGTTTGGCATCGTGAACAACTGTTTTGGATTTCTTTGTTTTTTCTCTCCAAACATCTATCTCCTCAAGAGCAGCCTCCAACTCAGCTCACATATCTATTCTTCCTTAAATTTATTCTTCTGTTTCTGCATCACTCTGATTCTCATGTACTTCACTCATTCCAATATCATGATTGAGTGAATCAATCTTTTCCCTGTCAGATTCATCCATACATTCCTTCAGTAAACTGTTTGATTCTTTTAATTGAATGACACTTCTTCCAAAAAGACTTCCACACTGAGGTATACCACTTGACTTCTGATTCTTTTTTGATGATTTTACCTTTTCCATGGCTCACTGAGATAAGAGCAGACTGATTCTTTAAACACACAGATCGACTACACCAAGTCAAAGCAAACAAATCTGATAAAAGCAACCTGTCGCTCTGATACCAATTGGTAGGGCCAATAGGGGCCTATATACCCTAATAGGGGGGTGAATCAGGGTATGGATATTCTTTTTCAAAGTTCTTTCTGCCCCACTGGATCTTGACCTCTTTGTTACAAGGGTCACATTGTTTTCACTTGTGTGGTTACTGTGATCACTTGTCTCCTTTACCTGATGATGATGCTTTGAATGCAATGTAGGGAAGTAAGCATGCAGACACATAGATTTTTTCTTGGTTCACCGCTAAGGGCTACGTCCAAGGACCATGCACCGACAAGTTTCCGGTTCGTACCAAATTCCACTAGACTTCACTAGCTGTGGATTACAATGTTTGGGCTAGATCACTTATATGCCCAGGCTCATTGCCTATACAAAGTTTAGGGTCATCTCACTGTTTTCCCAAGGGTCACTACCTGTTTCTCTCTCTCTGGCTCACTGCCGATGGAGAGGATCACCTTCTACCTCTTCCTAATCTCACTACTCTTGGAAGGGATTCACTCACAGTTTATAGATAGGTAGGTCTTTTCATTTCCATTAAGGAATGCATCTTTCTCTTTACATAGATGCTCTGTTGAAGTTCAACTTTCACCCGTAGATGAATACCCCTTTGCCTCTGAACGCTGGGAAATTCCTTTTGGAAACACCTTCGCAAAGTACCCTACTTCGCGAGGCTTCCAATTTCGCAAAGCTCATGCAAGCCTTCGCGAAGCTCCAACCTTTTCGTGAAGCTCTCTCGCGAAGCTCTCTCGCGAATCTCTACCGCGAAGTTCAACTCGTTGCAAAGCAACTTCTCTCGCGAAGCTCACTGAGCCAACGTGGAGCACACAACTTTCGAGGAGCTACAATGGCCGCCGCGAAGCTCCTCTTTCGCGAAGCACACTCCCTTTGCGAACCACCTCCGCGAACTGAGAGTATTATATTTTCTCTAAAAATTATCTCTACTTCACTCAAAGGGGTCGGCCTCTATTTATAAGCGATTCCACCGACCCTCGTCCCTTCCACTCGAAGTCAATGCCACGTCATCTCAAATCGTGAAGCTCCAAAGTTTATGCCGGAATTCTGTCCAAATCGCGAAGCTCCAGGGCAATTTTCCGTTCGCGGAGCTTGACGTAGTCGCGAAGAATCACCGTCAACATACCTTCGCGACTTCGCCGCGAAGCTCCCTCGCGAAGCCCAACATTCCTTCGCGCCTTCGTCGCGATGCTCCATCGAAATCCCTTCACCACCGTGATGCACTTCAGCCTCTGCCGTTCGCAAAACGTGACGTAATCGCGAAGCATCACCGCCTCCATTCTTCTGGTCTTCGCGATTTCCAAACCATGCATCATATCTTCACGAAATTCATGCCATTGCCATATTAAATTATGATCTTCATGTAAATCCTATTTTCGTGATGCTCACCAAACTCCAAATTTGGGACCCCAAAAATTTGGCAAACACTGGGAAACGACACCACCTTGTACTGCTCTTTTGTACCACCTCCAGATCTTCCTTTCCTTTTTCATAGTTCTTTGTCAACATGGAATGTCAACAACTTCTCGGGAACTCAACAATTCTCCATTGAAACCTGCTTTGTCAACAAACACAACCAACCCAAAAATACTTCAATGTTACCTTGAGGGATTTTTTTCCAACAGATATCTCCTTATTTTGTGTGATATATAAGAAACTGATGCCTAATATCTATGTGTTTTCCATTAGAGTGATGCAGAGTGTTTTTAAATAAGGAAATTGAAACTCTTCCTTAGAATTGTGTACTAAGCACTTTTCATTCAACAATTTTACAAGGTAGACATCATCACAAATTTTACTTGTGCTAATGAGGTTGTGATTAAGACCCTTATCAAATAAAATATTTGGAATCAATGTTTTTTAAAGAAGAACAATGTTACATATACCAATGATTTCTCTCTTATCATTATGTCCTAAGGTTAGTTTTCCTTTTGTAATCATGATAATCTTTTCAAAGAGGTTTTTCTTACCATTCATATGAAGAGAACATCAACTATCCATGTTCCATGTATTGCTATTGGTACTTTCTTTATTTTACTGAAAATAAGAATGTTAGACTTTCAGAACCCAATCCTTCTTGGATCCGGAAATTTCTGAAGGAAAAATCTTAGGTATCCACATTTTATTAGGAAAATAAGCATTATGAAAGCCTAAATGCAATGTTTTGTTAATGGAAAAAAATTTCCCCAATGACCACTACACTAAAATTTAGTGCAGAATAGAGCACATTGGGGATCCAAATAAATGTTACTAAAAATTGGTTTTGAACTATTACAACCAAATTCAGAATTATTTTTTAGATATCGGATTTGATAATTCATCTTGTCATAGTTTTCCATACATAAGGGAAATTTTGACAAACACTTCCTTGAGGAAATTATTTTGGATTTTAGTATGATAACTATGTTCTTATACTCCAAAACATTAGACTTAGCACAAGGGTTCTGCTCGAAAATATTTTTCATAGAAATTACAATTTCTATATCCTTTGAATGTTTATCCTTCTCAGAATTGGATTCCCCAAGTTTCATAGAATGGTTTTTTAAAATATCATTTTTATTATCCAGATATTTAGTAAGATCCGAAATTTCTTTTATTAAAATAGATTCTCTAGAATTTTCATTTTCATGTTTCTTTGAAACATTTCTATTCTTATCTCAAGAAACATAGCAAATATATAAACTTCATTATAAAAAGGAAAATCATTATCTGATGATGAAGATTCTTCATCTGAAGAAAAATCTCTATCAGGAAAATATTCACTTAAATGCATATTTGTTAAAGATTCATCAATTCATACCTTGGCCATAAAATAAAGATTTTATAATTCTTCTTGTTTCTCTCAGAATTTTTATCTTTTTTGTCTCTTTTATTAACTAAGGGAAAATCAGGTCTAATATGACCAGTTATTCTACATTCATAGCATGTAACTTCCCCATATTTCTTATCTTTTCCATCTTTATTTTTGTATATGTATATAAAGTTCCTCTTTCCAACAATCATGTTCATCCTCTAAGATGGATTTTCTCACTCATTTATTTATACTTCACATTCACTAAATTAAGATAAAATAGTTAACTTCTTATATTTAGATCTCATATGTCTTTCAGGAGTCTTAGATTTCATATGATTAGAGGATGTTATAAATGCTACATTTACATTTCCATTATTTTTCATAACTTTATATGCATTTCTCTTCATTCTAGTCTCATGTTGAAGTAGAGTACCAAAAATCTCATAAAGTGTAATCTCTGATACTCTTTTATTCCCATCAATAGCTATTCTCATTGATTCCCACTAATTAGGCATGATATCTATAATCTTGTCCACAAGTGCCTCGTCATCCAAACGTTTTTCACCCATGGATTTTAAGATGTTAACGATAGTCATATACTACTGGTATACATTACAAACTAGTTCTCTATAAGGAATGAAAAAACCATGATACTCAGCCTTGAGCGTGGCTCTTCTAGTTTCAATAACTTTGGATGTACCAAAATGAGTAACATCAAGCTTCTTCTATATACAATTTTCTGCTTTACAAGAGGTAATCTGGCTATATATATTCCCGATCAAAGAACATAACAATGTATTGTGAAACTTATAGTTTTGTTGATATTCCGACTTCACTAGGTTAGAAAAAGATCTGACTTCCTTATCAGGAATTTTATAATCTCTAGTAATCATAAAAACCTTGTCCACTCCAGTGTTAATAAGAAAAGTCTTCAGGATATCTCTCCATTTTCTTAATCATTCCCATAAAAAATAGGTGGTCTAGTAGGATTAATATTATCAATATAACCAACATTCATTCCTACCATCTTAAAGACAATATCTTTCCACACAAACATTTTAGTAGTAAATGCTTGTGAACAAGGAAAATATTCCTATGAAAGGAAAATATAGAACAATGAAAAAATGAGTAAGAAAACATATATGTGTATATAAGTTATTCAAAGACCTACTCTGATACAAATTGTAGTATTGAAATGATGAATGTAGATGCTCAATATACAAGAGCTGGGTGAATTGTATGCATTAAAAAATCTTTTGGAACATTTAATGTTGGTATAAAACATTAGTTTCAAACCATAAGAAAAACTATGTTAAATAAGGTTAAACTACGTAAATTCACATCACCTCTATGTTCTACAAACATGATAGTTTTCTAAAATATGGTTCTGAGAAATCAGGTTTCAGAAATATTGTTCTGGAAATGAAACTTAAGAAAAGTTTAAAAGGTAAATATTCTACGAAAAGCATATAAAATCTCACTAATCAGTGTATTCAAAAACATGGAAAAATAAGATATTTGTACATTCCTTACCAATTAAAATTTACTGGAAAACATGAAACAATACATGTAACAAGTAGTAAATCATTTAACCCAAAGAGAATGGTATCAAATAACCTTGGATAAGGGTCCCTTGATTTATACTTTCACGAAAGTCTATCTTACCCACAAAAGGGTAAGCCCTAGATAAGAATATCAGAGTTTGTCTTGCAATCCCGCAAGCCCCCCAACATCAAGGTAGTCTTCGCCTCTATATTCTTCACCATGGATGTCCTCGAACTTTAAGGTAGTTGGAACCAATGTCTTCCTATCGCAGAAAGCCTTTAAAATTTAAGGTAGTCGACACTTCCTTCTTTCTATCCCTGGAATCCCTCAAATGTACTCAGAAATATTCATAGTCGCATGAAGCAACCTAAATAAGATGTTCAGTACACACTAATCATGAGATTCTCTCTCTCTAGAAATCACTTCAACAACATGTAATTTCTAGAATTGAAGAACATTATCATCAAAATTATGATCAATTTCAAATGAGCTCCTATTTATAGGCACATCTCCAACGGTCGGCTCCCTCCTCCAATGGACATATTTTTCGATGAATTTTATAGGGACTTGTACACGTTTCACTCAAACAACGGCTAGTTAGTAATAGAATGTATGACATCGTATCATAACTATAACAATGATAAGAAAAATATGGGTTTTTAAGAAAATTAATTTTGAGAGTCTAAAGAAAATAAAAGTTCGGAGTCTAACCAAAAAAATATTTGGAGTCTATATTACATTGATATTCAGATTATTTTTTCCAAAGAATATGTAACTTGAATTCAATAGTATTCTGGAGTCTGAATTTCAATGAAATTCTGAGTATGAGTTTTGAATAATTTGGAGTATGGACTTAGAATGTTCAGAGTCTGAATTCAGAGAACTCGGAGTCTGATCTCAGAAAGTTTAGTGTCTGAATTCAGAGAACTTGAAATCTAATTTCAGAATATTCGGAGTTTGAATTCAGAGAACTCGGAGTCTAAAATCAGAATGTTTGGAGTCTGAATTCAGAAAACTCGGAGTCTGAATTCAGATCCCAAAAATAAAATTCTTTATATTCAAGTACATATAAGAATTTTATGTTTTAGATTTGAAACCGAATTGTTCACTTAGAAATAAAAATAGTTAGCCATAAAAAATTATAGCATGAACAATGAAAACAAGATAAGGATAAATTTTCCTTGAGGAAGGAAATTTTCTATAATGAAGAAAAATAGGGTAAGGAAAAATTTCCTTGAGGAAGGAAAAGTTCATTAAGGATGGAAAATTTCCCTTATCAGGATAAAATACATTTTTACTTAATATTAGGTTTTTGTTTTTTTAAACATGAAGGAATAATAAAATTAATAATGAATCCTTATTTACTCAACAGTTTATAGTACTAAAAAACAACCACATCATTCATTTTATCACCATTTCCTTATTTACATAATTATTTGATGTATGTGTCGGAGAATAAAAAATGACATTCAATAACTGATATGTGTTTCTCTAAAATAGATCTTTTCATTGTGATATTCTTCCTCATAGACAGTTTCCTAAACAAATTACTTGTCTTCAAAATCACATGAATTTTCATTCATTTATTTATTCTATTTCCATTCCTTTTCATTATAAAACATTTTATACCTTAGCTTATGTTGTTCGTATTTGGAATTCACTTTACCGTTTACATTTGTAGAAGAGTATTTCATTTCAATTTTTTTATACCTTTTAGTATTTAATTCGATTTCGTCTATTTTCATTTATTCCTTTATATTTAATTTTCCTAATAAATTATTATTATAAAATTTATTAATACTTATATAAAGATGGGAAGTTTCTTCATAAATTTTATCTTGTGGCTTTTCATCACATGAAAATTCCTATTTAACATTCTCTTATTTTTTTGAGGCATTTATTTCAAAGCTACATTATTCCTTTTATGTTCATTTCATATTCACTATTGATTTTTTTATCATACATAATTTATTATACAAAAAAAATGACAGGTATTTTACCAATTTCACATTATTATTTGTTTGATACTGAGGTTCCCCTCCATCATTATGTTATATATCTATGATGTTGTAGAAATGGTCATTATCAGTGATATTTTTTCCCAGAGAATGAATTCTATTTATGATCTAATTATACATGGGAATGAAGATATAAATTAGATCATTAAGATTCATTTTTATATATCAAATTTTATAGTATATTCATTTAATTGCATTTCTTTCAAATTAGATAATTCTTTATGGGAAACAAATAATGTTTCCCAAATTTCAAAAGCAGTTGTACACATGGAAATTCAATTTAATTCTTCATCACCCAAATAATGTAAATTAAATTCATAGATTTAGAGTTATTATTATAAGACAATTCATTAGAATAATCCCATGAATTTATTGGATCCTTATGTATCTCATATATTTCTACTATAGGATTTCCTATTTCAAAATCCATGCACTCAATATTCATTTTATAATTGATTTTTAACTGATCATATTTTTTCTATGAAATAATGGTAGAATATTTGTATCTAAACTATACATTCTATTACTAATTTATTCAATATTTTAGGATATAATAGAAATATTGGATCTTTAAAACAAATCTAAAATCATAGTTCAAACAATTTTAAAATCTCATTGATAAAAAATGTATCTTGGACTGATAACTCAAGAGGGTGGTTAAATGAGTTCCCAATAAAAAATTAGGTAAAAAAATATTTCAATAAAATCCCTCAATTACAAACAATTATCCTATATAATCATAAGAGTATGTTATTATAATATTTAGATTTTAAAATATTTAATAATTCCGGACTTCATCTTAGTTAAAACAATGGAAAATATTAATTTCACTTTTGATGTAAATTTACTCATGAAAATATTTATATAATAAATAGATAACAACAAATGATAAAATTACTAGTTTTTTATACTAAAAAACATTTTAATGTTTTTAATTAAAGAAAAAAAAGAAACACAATGGAATAAAAAAGGGGATTCATCATAATATGAGACCAAATCCCATACACATGGAAATTACCCAATACATATCATAGTTTATAGCTATTAACTTTTTCAGAAACTAGAATGAGTAAATAAACTACATTATACAAGATCTCCAACATAAAAATCCTCTTCCACAATTATACATCTAAAGAAAAAAATGCCACAATATGACCTTTTTTCTGTAAAACTCTGGGAATGAATATAATATTGGATAAAGAGAGAATATCGTATATTCTCTATTTATCGAATAACAATCAATGTGCATTAAAAAATATAGAAAAATTTATACTTCTAAAAAAACAAAATAATATAGCATAATGATAATTCAATAATATATATATAAATTAAGGATTCTTAGTCTAAAGTGCTACATATTCCTGAGGGTCCTCAGATGTGGATTAATGAGGAGATTGAGTTGTTTATATTAAAGTAGAAATAAAATAGATCCTTGAAACACTCTCCATTTCTATTTGTACAAGAGGATCATGATCTTCAATGAGATCAAAAATTCCTTTGATAAATTTGAGTAATTATATAGTGTGTAATATCTAGTGTGGTGAAGATTTCTTTGTTCTAAAATCCTTTAACTTCAAATCATACATCACTCTTACACAAGGGATTAATTTGATAGTATAAATTAATATAGGAAGGATTTTTTGTTTTAATAAAAATCATTTATATGTTATGGATCCTCTCACTCAGATACAACTCTTTATTTAACTCATCCTTATAATATTTTAATGGATCATAATTAAATAATACCTCTTTATTTAATTTATAAAATTAGTTGTAATAAATTATTAATTAAAATTATACAGAATATAAATGGTAACATATCTGGTGGAAAGAAATATCTTCTAGAATATTATTCATGTGTTATCTCAGCCTAGTGGTATATCTTCCAGGCAGTAGCTAAGGTATGGTAGTGAATAAGCTAGTGGTGACTCATTTGAATAATCAACGACTCATGGATAGAGGTGACTTGTCTATAAGCCAGTCATTTTAACAATCACTGACTCATGTATGGAACCATATCAAATCTAGATAAAAATCATCATGCATTTTTTCATTTTAATTAATGGCAACTCATCTCAGCCATTAGAAAAAAAAATTCAGATTACCTTATATTTTAAAATGCTATCATAAAATAATAATATCATTAGAAAAAAATAAACATCATTTTAGAGAATTAAACCGAGGAGGTTCTAACATAAGTAACTCATATTAATCATAAATGTAGTTTTTTACCACAATTTATATAATTTTAAATTATAAATGAATTAATGAAAAAATATTTTAGTTTGAAGGGAATAAGAGAAATATAATGGGAACTGGAAAATGCGAGAAAACATTGATTAAGACATACCATCTTCTAACTAATGCCTCTTTTTTATTGGATAACATCTATTTGAATATGATATTTTGATAACTCCAGAACATCCATATGTATTATAAGGTTATTAAGAGAGGGGGCATTTTTATTTCATTGGTTTTGGTAAGTGTATGTGAAGTGGTTTTCACATGGGGATTGGGAAGGGTTATTTATATATGATGGGACATGTATTTGTTGATATATTTTTCAATAAAACATATTTTCATTGGTCATATTTAAAATAGTGATATTCTCAAAATTTTATGTCATATATAAATAAAATAAAATAAAATTATGACTTTTATTGCCTCTCAAAAATTATTTCTTTATTTTAATCATAAGGAATGTGAAAAAATTAACAATTTGTAATTTTAAATGTATAATTTAGGCATGAAACATTATGAAAAATTATTTTGGTATAGAAAAAATATATATTTAGTTTATATTGACTCTCAAGAATCATTAATTGTTTTTAAAAAAATGAAGAGTTTAGTGGGACAATATTATATCACGAATGATATACATTAAAACACAATTGTTACTAAAAATTTGTATTTATACTATCCTTATAAAAATTTAAATATTATAGAAAAGTAAAAAAAAATCACCCTTAGATAATTTTGGAATAATTATTTTAAATATTAAATTAATTTTGTAAAAATAAATTTTTTACGATGCAGATTTTATTTTTTAAATAAATAAATTAGCATCATTACTATATTTCTTAAAATATATTTTAATAAAAATTATATTTAATTTGTTTCATTTTTTTAATGATATTAATTTTTTTTACTTTAAAATATATTTATATTCATAAATTTATTAGGATGATTAATATTTATATGACATGCTATTATTTAAAGGAAATATTAATATTCAAATGCATAGGTTAATATTACCAATGGTTGGCATAAAATTCGGAACAATCATGCTACTATTACAATGCTAATAATAGAATTCCCATAGTCACATTACATTCAATAAATATCGACTCATTCTTACGTACATTATTCAACTCACTTCCCTCCCATGGTCTTGTATTTTCCATTTTTCATATGTCAATTTTTTTCTAATATATTTTTTCGACTCCAATATTGTTGTTCACGAGAGAAATTATTTAATCTGATTTGTTGATCCATGTTTTTCATTCCATATTTTCTATATTCTATTTTCCCATTTTAATATTTGGATTTTTTATTGGATTATTATTTTACTAATGTATCATTATACAATATGTAAATCAACTGTTTTTTATTTCCTTATGGTTTTTATCATTATAATACTATATAATATATTTTCAAAAAAAAATTATTCTAGTATAAATATCATTAATAATTTCTAGGATTATTAATGTAATCGAATAGTTGTTTTCATTTGAGTGTTTTAAGATCATTGAATGTGTCCGTCAACTATAAAATTTTATGATGATGGATACTTGTGGGATTATCATATGATAGGATTTTTATCATAAGTCAATTAATAGAAAATGTAAATTTAAATAATATCATTAAGGTGTTGATGATAGTGTATAAATTAATGGTAATTTCGATGATTGGGGAGATTATATATTTGTTGATAGTTTTACAAGTGTTATGTTAGAATCAATAATTTTTTTAGGAATTATTAAGTGATAATTTCATAAATGTATAGATTAATAATTAGAATTTATTCTCAAGTATAAAAATAAATATAGTGGGGTGTTTACAAAAATCAATTCCCTAATGTATCATAGTTTCAAATATTAAGTACATTATTCATTAATTTTTTAATCATGTGGATTTTACATTTTAGAGATTTGATAGATTATTTTATTTATTTTTTTAAAAAATTAAATGATTAATTTGGTGATTTTTAATATATGTTATCATATAAAGGAGAGTTATAATAAATAAAATCAATTTATAATTGATAGAATGGCTTATTGGAAATAGATAAGGTAAATAAACTGGGTGGTATTCCACAAGTGTTAGAGTGAGTGTGTATATGGTGCAATGCCACTTCCCCCAAAACATGATGATTGGATTAAGCCCACATTTCTTTGGGTGTATTTTATTTCATTGTAACTATTTTTGATAATTGATTATAATTTTTTGGGGTTATACATGAACACCCTCAGCTGAAAAAACATTTGGTTAGTTGATTCAAATGGGAGATTCTGATCCATTTGTTATTCCCAATATAATTACATCATATTAAATTATAATTTTAAGTGATGCATCATCATCTCCATCATTTTTAAGCTAATTTAATTACTTCATTACTATTACTATTATTTTAGTTTCTTATAACGCCACTAGAACCTGCTATGTATTTCTGAATAATTCCATCATAACATGTAATTCCGCCAAGTATTAAAAATTAAATTTCCATTTTTAATGAATAAATAAATTATTATATACTGTAATAATAGAAAAATCATGAACATATTGGTTTATATTGGACAATCATATGTTATAACCTATAGGAGTTGAAATATGATAATGAATTATATTTATTGGTTATATTGTCCTTATAGAGTGATCTTATGATTATTATATACTATGGGTTATGATATCCTTCATCTGACATTGAAAAATGATGTGATGGCCTCAACTAGTAGGATCGTACCCTATGATAACCATTAAATGAAAATTCGAATGGAGATAACACCACTGGTATTTTTCCAAAACTATGACCATGTAGAGATTCAACAACTTAAGCCTGAGAGAAACTGTTTAGGGTATCATTTCATACTCATCATAATCATGGCACATTCCAGGTTCACTGAACCACCCACTAGAAATCAAACTATCTCCAAACATTTTATTAGGTATTTATGGAATAAATAATGGGAAATTCATCAAGATCCTAACTATATAAATTTTTTCTTCATTTAAATAAAAATATATATTACTAATATTAACTATTATTTTTAATTTTTTAATTGATTATATATTGAGTTTGAAAAATATTATTTTTTATAGTGAAACACTTATAATATTTTGGGAAATAAATGTTTTCATTCAATAAACTCATTTTTAGAAATTAATTTTTTTAATAATCATATGATAATTAATTAATATTAAGGAAATATAATTTACAATATATATTTATGAAGTCAAATTAAATTTATATATGGGATAGAGAAAAATTATTGTAAAAAATATCTACTTCTAACTAAATATTGATGTATTATTTTAAAAGAGTAAAATAACATAATTATTGAATTATATTCATAAAATAAAAAGGTATCATTGATATCATCATGTCGAAATTATATAATTGTTAATTTTTTATAATTTTTTGGGAGAGTAGAAATGTTAGGGTAAAATTAAATACAGTATAAATATATTGTACATATTGTGACATCATGAAAATAAAAAACATAAATTAATAATATTATTCAATACTATCCATAAAAAAATTATTTCCCCCCTTATTTTAATGTGTTTTTGAATTTATTTTATTAAATTTATAAGTGCTTATTGAATATTTCAAACACAATATTTTTATTTTTATTTAAAAATAAACTATACATAAACCTGACAACCTTCCATATCCCAAAAAAATTATTTTATTGATTTTATATAATATAATATTAAATAATAAAATACAATCCAATTTTCTAGAAACTTTACTAAAAACATCATGTATGGTTGTCTCTTATGATTACATTTTCCCATAGTGTTCAAAGCCTCTATTTGGAATTACTAAAAAATTATCCATTTCTTTACTATATATCCCCACAGAAACGTCCATTACACTTTATCAAAAAAACATGGATCAAGAAATAACAATAGCCTTATCTTTATTTAGACTTACAATGGTTACATAAAGCTGTTCAGAATCTCCACTAATGTATTACAAGTGCCCACACAATGTAAGATATCCTCTCAAACTCCACTTTATAAAATCACTTTCCCAATTTTATTTCTTTTCATTTCAAATATTTCATGATAGAATATATATATATATATATATATATATCATGCAATAATTATGATACCCATGTGATTATATAGCACTTTCACTCTCCTTACACCCTCCCCTTAATCATTATGTACACCTGTTATGATGTCGAACTTATCATGCAATTTTGTATGAAAATAATTTTTGTACTCAATAACAATTATAATTTCCACTCAAGTATATTCACATATATGTAACTATACATTGTTTATTGTGGACTTGCTTATAAGTATCCCATATTCAATTATTGTGGGAATTAATGTTAGGAATTAGATCCTAGTGTAGTATGATCTATGTGGAATTCATATTCCTATACATAATATGAATGTGATGGGTGGGCCCTAAATTATATAGTTATCCAATTCATTAATTAATTTGTTTTATCTCATGATATACCATGTATGGTGAATGAGATATTATCCTATGTATATTATGTTAGGTTTTTTTGGTAATTATCCATGACATATCTTCATGATTTTATGTCTTATTTTGATTCCATATTCTTATGTTTTGTGCATTTTATCTTCATATTTGAAGCCTAATTATTCCATATTATTATTCAAACCACTCTGATTTTTCCTTTATATGCCTATTTGATCCTTTGTAATACATTATCTTACACTTTTTTACTACCTTAATGGAATTTATATCTCAACCATTTCCTTTTCATGTCCCATAATAATACCATTTAGTTTTAGAAAATAAATGGGACATAAGTGCATGATTAATAGTTTTTAAAAAGTTGTGCATAATTTATGTTAAAAAAAATTATGTCTGTAATTAAATACATAAATATAGATGGCCTCACAGACTTCTTGGGGTTTATAGAGTGTATATTAATTTTTTAATTAACTAAATATAAATTTTTATTATGAATCCACATTGAGGATATGTGGGAAACTATATTCTATATAAGAAAAAGAACACCACATAGTGAAGTAAATATAAAATTTATTAAAAACAAGAGTTGAATTATATGAATTAGACACTATATAAATCTAGGGATGTGTACTTTCTTGGATATTTATATCCTCATTAATAATATCTCTAACATGATAATACATTATCTCAATGGTCTATATAAATTAAAAATATTTTATATTACATTGATTGAAGCCCCAAGCTAGTATTCAGTTAGGGTTATTTATCCCGGCCTATTTCACCTTATTAATAACTAATATAAACCTTGTTTAATAAATTATTATTACCTCCTATCTTGAGGAGTTGACCATAATTTTTTAAATTTATATATTCCAAAAAATGGAAGATAATATCTATAAATCCAACATTACAGTCTTCCACTATTCTTAATTTCCAACATTTTTCTCTACATTAAGGATTTATACCAACAAGGTTCATGACTATAACATAGGATCCAAACTCACTACTTTAGCAGTTGACAATTCAGCTACAACTGTTCATCTTACACCTTTCCCTAGACATACATGATGATCTAGTAAGAATTATTTTATGGAGTTTTGAGTAACCATCATAGGGCCTAACTTTATTCCCTCCATTTTGAATTATAAGATTACTAGATTTTAGGATTCCATTGTTTATCTTTATCAATTTTGATCCAACATTCATATCCATATATGGTTCCTTATCATAATATGTCTCTTTTTGAGAGTAAATATATATATATCACTTTCCTCTCCATCATCAACATATTTTTATTCACCCCATTTATTTTCCTTTTTGGTATTCACTATCTTCCTTAGGATTTATTTCTCTTTAATCTCTTCCTAGATATGTTATAAATTAGTAATGAGCCTTATTAGGTATTCCTTAATCCTACCTTCCATAATACACTCGTTATTTAGCATTTTATAAATTCTGATAAAAAATCTCCCTAACTAGGGAAGGTGATCTTGGCACCAATGATCTCAACTCTTTTGTCTCACAAATAATTTTAGCAATAAATTATACTTCATATCACACTACCACTAAATAAATTTATTGATTCAAAATTATCAGATAAACAACCATATCTATCCTCAAATTCTTGAAAATATCATTGACCTTTTGTTCATCAGTTGTGACTCTATTGAGATTGGAGGGATTATCAAAGAAGTCATTATTTTATTATAACAATCCATTACCTGCCTTAGTACAAAGATAATCTAGTACCAAGTGATCCCCCTCATTTGGTATTACCTTCTATTATAGTGAACTACCAATGGATTTCAAAAAACATGCAAAATAAGCAGATATGCTTGAACTACTTATCAGGGCCGCATATATCACATAATCCTCACCCAGAACAGATTTGTAGATACCCAAATCGCAATGTGTTCGTCGTGTAGATACATCAATTTATCCTTTTTATTCTATGTGTTTACCTCATTTTGTAGAATGGATTATGTTCCAACCCCCCTGGTACCTAGTTAATCAACTTATGCGGCATTACACTCTACTGCCAAACAATCATTCAGAATAACATGAAGAGGATCACTTAAAAACAATCAGACGTTCTATGATGGAATCTATAAATTTAAAGACATAAATGATGTAAACAAAAATCTATCCCAATAATCATAGAGAAAAATCTAATTATAGTGAAGTTACCCTTCAATATCAATGATAATGGAGTCTTATGGTAACATCAAAACCACAATTTCATTGAAAATAATCAGAGAAACCGAAATCCATACATCACTAGTACAGGAATCCAAAAAAGGTATAAACCTATCATTTTGTCAATAAAAAGATGAATATATGAATTCATGGGAGGTAATATGATGACAAGAATAGATATCTAGAGCACCATGACACAATATTTTTGAATCCGATGTAAATAAAAATTCCACTGAATGAGTTAAAAATGTAATCTTGCCATTAATCATAGTGAATTATTTGCAGTGAATATCAGATATTCCTCATTTGAAAAATAAATCTTGATATTCTTAAAATCTAAAAAATCAACAACAACGCGATCCTGAAACATCCCAGATTAGAAATAAGTCGTTGAACACATCTAATGAGGGTTTTTTCTACTAAAAATAGACAAATAGAGTGAGATGTGGTATTGTTGATGCTTTCATGAACTCCAACCCATTTGGAGTAGGAATCACTATCATCATTACAATAACTTCACAATTTACTTGGTTTTTTAGAAGATAAATTCATTAGAATCAATTCCCAAATCCCCCTAAAAATAGAAATTTTCAATTGATACTATTATGTAACAAAGGGATATCTCTATTTTTGGATCAATCAATTAATAAATATTTGAGTTGTAAGTCAACTACTTTAAAAAGATCATCTCCATTATTCAATACTCTATTTAAGTGATGGTTGAGTAATAATATTATCATACTGTTGCAGAATATGATCAATGGATGATGTTGTTAAAAAATTTTAAATCTAAAGGAGGTTATCATAGATATAGACTGAAATAAATTTTATAAAAAAATTCAATCAATATTCTCCCCCACTATCTAACATAAAATGTACACTATTTTTCTTATCCACTAGAAATATGATAATCAATACATCTATATATATAAAAAACCATAAAAAATTCATGGTAACTCTCCAACTTTTTCATTATCCAAAAATGTAAATATATCTTTTTTGTTGGTGGGATAATTATGAATCTAACAAAATAATTTGTTATTCACGACTATTATAATTGTCATGGTGATTCTTAATGCTCATTAATGTTAAATAGAGATCATAAAATCTAAAGTGTCTCTTGGCGGAATATATCAGTAGAAGATAATAGATTTTAATTAAATTTATGTGATGGGAAAATATAATAGTGGCTATAAAGTAAATCATTTGTGTTGTCAAAACCGGGGGAAGAGGAATCTCAAAAATTTCCTAAACAAGTCAATTGTGTTATTTATGTATGGGACGGAAGGGAGGCTATGTAGAGATTATCTATGCGATAATATCACCATTGTTTGGTAAGAATGGAATTCCCCACCCGACCCTCATCATATCATCCAATTATTCATCTTGAAATTATAGAGAAATTATGTGTATCAATGCCCTAAGATAAGGTTTAATGATGATAACCGATGGAAAGAACCTCCCAATCCTAGAATAAAAGAGAGAGCATATGTCATCACTTATTTAATGGTGGATAATGATAGTGATGTGGTGATATATATTCCTGTTATTCATTCACGTAAATAGAATATACTATTTGATTTGGATTTTATGCTTTCATTCTTGTCACATATGTTTAGTACAATTGTTCAATCACCACCTCAAAAAATGGTTATTGAGAATTATATGAATAAAAAAGGGACAAATCTTCCATCCCCAGAATAAAACTCATCCCATATCAAAATGTATTAGATTATTTTCCAAGATAACATTATATTAATCTTATTTGTGTAGTTTTATAATATTTTTGGAATTGTTTGTCTTTCCCTTTATAAATATAATATAAATTTCCAAATGAAATAAATAACCCTCCCTATCACAAATAGACCTATAGTTCTATATAATTACATAGAGGTCGAAGAATATTATTTGATACCAACATCTATATTATTGATATTTTTTCCATGTCAGAATTATTATCCAGTTCATACACTCCTGAATAATGAATATATCATCCCTAATGATATTGAAATTTTAAGGGAATTACCAAATATGTTTCCATGAAGAATATCATAGTATTCATTCTATATTTTTTGTTATGTTCTAGGTCAATATAATACCTATAGATTATACAATGAAACTGAATCTATATAGAATATCCATTGTTGAACATGGCGAGATAATGAAAAGAACATGATGATCAAGATAAATAGTTTATATTCCAATTTATTTCACAATATGGTTCAATGGTATACCACATCCAGAATACGGATGGGTTAATGTACATTTGCATTGATTTTCATTATCTTAACAAAATCATGATAAATAAAAAGATTATATTTCCCTTCATAATCTACTTGATTGATCATATACATGTTGGAACATAATTCTCTAAATTTGATCTTCAATTACGGTAATATCAAATAAATTTATACAATGTGGCTATATCCATTGCTACATTTCATTCAATGTAATGGTACATTCAGTTCATATTTATTACATTTGAACAATCCAATTCATTATTAATAATCATTGAAATAATGAATTAATATTTTAGGTATTACCTCAACAATTTTTTGGAGCCTTAATATATATTATTACCATATACACTATAATAAACGGTAATCATAAGGATCATTTAAATAATATAAATACAAACTTTCAAAAGTAAAATCTATATGAAAATTATATTAAATGTGATTTTTGGTTGGAAAAATTATCCTTTTGGGAAATATTATCGCATGAAAACGAAAATTTATGTAATCATCAATAATAAATAAGGCTTAATGATATATCAAGTTGTTATCTATTATGGAAATACATAGTTCCCTTGGATTAGCCCAGAAATATTATTAATTTATGAAATAATTATCAATTATTTATTTCCCACTAACCATAATAACATGGATGTAAGTCATTTTTTATAGATCGATTAATTTAAGGAGTAATGACTTAACAATTTTCAATGGATTGAGAGTGGAACAAGTCATTACTAGGCCTTAAGCGAAAACCCCAAGAAGAGAAATACTGGTAATAAATGCTGAAGGGTTTCAAACAAATTAGGGGGATGATTTAACCTTTAATAATTAAAACAATAAAACAACCAACCATAAACAAAAATTGACTATATGATGCATGAACAAATGAAAAACAACTCAACAACTTCATGTACCTCAATTCCACATCCATGTAAGCAACAACAATAGAATAACCAAGTATTAGAGCACACAAGGGATTAACTTCACAAGACTCTCAAATGACCTCAACACTCCATTCATCACAAACTCAATGATATAAAATATCCAAAATGCCCAAAAATAATGAGATGGTTCTAAAAGAATGTGAAACATTGCCTTTTCTCTTGTCCCGGAAGATAGCATATGCAAAAGCACCAATGTTCCAAAGAAGGGGTGAGTAGAAAACTTACTAGGTTTTCCCCAATGACTTCCCTACTCAAGAAACTAGAATGAAAGAGTTAGAAACATTTATATAAAATATTTTATATTAAACCATTTCTCAAAAATAGTTTATAACTAATTGTACAGAAGTTTCCAAAACTATTCATTACCAAATGAAAAAAAGTGAAATTTAAACTAATTTTCTTAGGAAGATATTTTTCAACAAAAAATAAATAAACAATCTTTACAAAAATTTAACAATATCCATTTATTGTTATACCCCACCATTCCTCAAACTCATGAAACCAACCTTGAATGATACGTTATGACATTTCCATACTCATGAGGGGTTTCTCAACGATCTACCAAGCCGTCAAAAGTTAATTGATTCCCATGTTCTATTAACCCTTTCGCACTGAGCACAATGTCATATTTCAACCAAGCCCTGTGTATGAAATTTCCATGTACCATTAACCCTTGGGAACCAAGAACAAGATAATATTTCAACCAAGCCCCATATATGCAATATGAACACCCAACAAATATTCCCAATGATGAATCCAGAACAAGCCTTTCAATAAAAACCACTTTTTACTGGAAACCATTTCTGTTAAAATAACTTCAATGGAAAACCATTTCAACTCCAAACAATTTCAATAAATATCAATTTTTATTGAAAACCAATTATATTGAAAACCCCCTTTTCATTAATCATTTAGAAATTCTAGAAAATTCATAATTTTAAATCATAATTTTAAATTAAACTCCCTTTTACACAACTATTGACTAAGATAACCCAATTTCCAAAAAACATTAATCATCAGAAATTAATATTTTTCCATGATTTTCACAATCAATAAACCAATTTGAATCTAATAAAATAAATTCTTTCTTGATGAGTCAAGAGATAATCCTTTTACCTCGATGGTTTGGATGAAACATTGAAAACAGAAAAAAACACACAAGAAAGAGAGTTGATTCTGCAAGAACAACCATGGTTATCTTATCCAAGAAATATCAAGACTCAACATTGAATTATTGGGAATGCAAAAACATATGTATAACCAATATAGGTTCCTATATGAGAAAGAATGGAGATCAGAGTAGTAGATCTAATAAGATCTTTGAAATCTTGACAAATCATGAAATAACTTTGACATACCTCAAGAATCAGACTCGAAATCCCTAAGGGAAGGCCCTAGGATGGATCCAACTCATGTGGGGCATGTCATATAGCCTTAAAGGGGGGAGTAATCTCGAAATAGGAGAATTATGAAGCCAAAACGAAATATATGGAGAAAAACTGATTATTCTCTTAGAATATAGGATCTATATTTGACCTCTGCATAAGATTTGACAATACAGTTTGGGCCTACCGTTTCTATATCATTAGACCTTAATTTTGTTCCCAAAACTCCTTATAAAACCTGTAAACTCTCCCATAATTCAACATTACCCTTTTTATGGAAACAAATTTTTTTATGGAAATATCACACGTTAGGGAAACACCCCACATTATGGAAACAACCAACTTTATGGAAACACCCCACCTTATAGAAACACCACAAATTATAGAAACATCCCACTTTATAGAAACAACCAACATTATGGAAACACCCAACTTTATGGAAACTCATTATTTTATAGATACTATCTATTTTATGGAATCTCTCTATTTTATGGATACTCTCTATTTTATAGAAACTCACTATTTAATGGAAACTATTTATTTTAAGGAATAACTCTATTTTATGGAAACCAAATTAAATACACACCAATTTAAAAAAACTAAGGAAAGTGGTTATGTACCTGATACTGGGGGTACTACATTCTCACCACAATTGGTCTTTCCATCCCTGGAATTATAAAACCCTCACTGGCCAAAAAGAGTTCCATCCATTGCACTATCATTTCCTTGTCATGTTCTCAATTATCTTCCAAAATCTTACCATGATAACATAACACCCGCACGAGGCTGATGCTTTTCCCATGAATGATATTCTCTTGTCAATCCACAATCCACACTGGTCTATTTACCAATGATTCTTCTGGTTCTAGGCCAATGTGATCCCATCTAATCACATGGTCATGATAAGGGTGATTCTTTTTGAACTGGGATAAATGGAACACATTTTTCATAGAACGAAAAAGTGGTGGTAATTCCAACCGATATGACACCTCACAAACCCATTTTAGTATCTCAAAAGGGAAAATGTATCTTAGAGATAACTTGACTTGCTTCATGAAGTGATGATGTCCAAGCAATGGAGAGATCCTTAAGAATAACTAATCATCCACAGCGAATGATAACAGTCATTGATAGTTATCTGAATAAGATTTTTGACGACTCTGAGTAGTCTCCATCCTATTTCTAATCAACTAGATCTCCTACATTGATTCCCGGACAAGGCTTGTCCCAACTAGTAATGTTTTTACCCTTTCCACCCATCATAGCGGAGAATGACAAGGATGCCCATACAATGCATCAAAAAGAGCCATGTGTATCGAGGCTTGATAGCTATTATTGTATAAGATTTCCACTAAGGGTATATAATCCTCCCATGAACCACCAAATTGATTACACAAGACCAATAAATGTCTTCCAACATTTGTAACATCTGTTCAGATTGTCCATCTGTCTGCGGATGATACGTCGTGCTCAGAGTCAACGGAGTCCCATGGGCATACTGTAAGGATTTCCAGAAATGAGACATGAACCTCAGATATTTATATGAGACTGTTGACACTGGTACATATTTCCTCTTTACCACTTCTCAGATATAGGATTATGAAAGTTCTTCTACCATATGAGTTTCATGAAAAGGGATGAAATGGGAATACGTGGTTAGACGATCCATTATTACCCAAATGGAATCGTGTTTCTTAACCATTCATGGAAGACATGTAACAAAATTCATTTCTATTTGATCCCATTTCCACACTAAGATGGGAAAATGTTGTAACATACCAGCTGATATCTGATGATCTTCTTTAACCTACTGACAAGGTAAGCCCCATGAGAGGAAATCAACCACCTTCAATTTCATGCCACTCCACCAAAACAGCACCTTCAACTCCTTAAATATATTCTGTGTACCTAGATGTACAACCCATATTTTATGGTGGTATGCTTGATGGAGTTGTTCCTGACAAACCATAGGTACAACCAACTGATATCTAAATCACGAATCTGAACCCCATCAATTTTCAAGACCTCAATGGTCTCCTGACCATTGATTTCTGAACTTTCATCAAGACATTCTGCCTTAGATGTTTTTACCTATTTGATCGTTTTTACTAAATCATGAACAAGCGTAACTGAAAAGAAAACAACAACATCATCTCGGTCATTACATTCCACCGGAATGTCGGCTAAGACCGACAACAACTACCGTTCATCTAACACTTCTTTCGATAAAAGAGCTTATTAATTTATACTCAATGCATTCGCTACCAAATTTCCATCTCATGGTGTGTACATCATGTAAATGTTAAAAATTTAGAGATACTCCATCTATATCCTGTTCCTCATATTAAAATATCGCGGTGAGAAATTTTTCTTTAAGATTTTGTGATCGGTAAAAATAGTAAATTTCTCACCAAAGAGATATTATCTTCATGTTTTCAAATCATGGACAACTACAACTTACTCGAAATCATGTTTTGGGTAATTTGTCTCATGCACCCTCAACTACCTTGAACTATAAGCAACCACATGATCTATTTTCATGAGAACACAACCCAACCCTAATACTAAAGCATCACAATACACCACATACCCCTGTCCTGATAATGGAAGGATCAAGATAGGATCTGATGTAAGAAAAAAATTTAGTTCTTATAAATACTTCTGACATTCTTCAGTTTATTGGATTGGATCATTCAAATTTTTCAGAGCTATAATTGGTAAATCTAGTCACGAGAAATCATGAAAAATCATCAACAGTAACCACCTAAACCCAGAAAACATCATATATTGAAAATATTATTTGGTGGTTTCCAAGAGATATCGGCTTCTATCTTTTTAGGATCAACATAAATGCATTTATCAGAAATGACATTGCCATGAAAACAGATTTCCTATATCCAAGAATGAAACTTTCATAATTTGGCATAAAAACGACGATCTTTCAAGATTTGTAATACTATTTCCACATGCACCTCATGATTAGAACATGTCTTTGAATAGTCCAAAATGTCATCCACAAACACCATAATAAAGAATCTAGATACTGTTGGAATATCTGATTTTTCAATTCCATGAAGATTGATGGCTCAATTGCTAGAAAAAATGTTATGACTGCATATTCATAGTGGCCATATCTACTTCTGAAAGATGTATATGGAATATTCTCTTTCCGAAATCTCGATTGGTGATATCCTAAACGAAATTCAATCTCTGATAACCAGTGATCTCCACTTTATTGATAAAATAGATCATCAATGGGTGGATGTGGATATCTGTTCATTATTGTAACTTGGTTAAGCTTATGATAATCAACACACAACGAAAGAGTTCTATATTCCTTCTTCTCAAAAAAAATGGTGATGCCCTTGGAGATGTACTTGTTCGAATGAAACCCTTGATTTCCATCTCCTCTAACAACACTTTCTATTCCTGTAACGCTGATGGTATCATCTTCAATGATGGAAGTCAAATATGATTGTTCCCCGAGAGGAGATCAATCGTAAACTCCACTTCACTTAGTGGGGGAAACCCTGAGAAGTTCTTAGGAAAGACATTTGGAAATTGATCCACAAAATATCAAAAAATATTTTCCTCAATCTATTCCATTGATTTCAAAGTCAATGCTTCCAATTAGTAAGAGATTGTTTCCACCATTATTGCCAAAAATCTCTCTGCACCCATCCTTACACTCCACTCTCCTCTAAAGAGATGCTAGATGTCTTCCTCAGTCATGAAACTATTTATTCTCCTATAACTATCTATTTGAGCCTTGAACATTTTTATCCAATCCATACCTAAGATTAAATCATAGACATTCATATCCAATATCGAGAAGTCCCAATTTAGCACAGCTCCATGAACAGTTATAGAACATTTTCTACACACAAAGGATTGAAATTCTCTACCACCAAGAAGTATTTTGTGTTTCAAGAAGAATGCATCATTTTATGTTTTAAACATATCAAGTCAATAGCACGTGAAGAAATGAAGGAATTTGATGAATTATTGTCAAACAACACTTTCACAAAGGCAGAATTCAAAAGAACCATACCTCTCAATGTAGATAGTCTAGCTTGATCATAAACAATTATCTTCTCAACTCCATAAAGTTGTTACTTCACTACACTATTATCCTTGTTTCCTTGGTGATTTTTCCCTAGTTGGGGAGTCATGGTATTTCTAGAATCACAATGGGTAGCTCTACTATGCTAACGAGACAGATTCTGCAATCCTCTTCCAGTTGAAGCATAGGAGGCTTGAGACACTTGAGAAGTGTCTCGAGTACCTAACCATGAAGCCCTATGAGAATAACATTGTAGATGTCCTATATTGTTGTAATTATGACATGCTCTAGGTTGTTCCATACAATCTCTCTCTATGTGTTTAGGCGAACCTCATTGAAATCAACATGTTTTGCTCTGGGGTCATGGAATAAGGTTTACTGATCCAGCCATCTAGGCATGATTTCCACCTGCACCTTGGAAGTAATTTTCCATTTATCACATTCTCATAGCAGTTGAGTTCCAACCGTTTCCTATAGGTATCATCATGCCTCCTCCCAAACATCTTGAGATATCACATTCAGCCACAATCTCTTTGTTTACTATCTCTGTATAATCGGCAATACAATGTACTTCAATCATTGATGGATTCTTCGTTCGTAGCCCTGATTTGAAGATGAGTGCCTTCAAATAGGCACTTGCCACAACTTCTAATGCAAAGAAAACTAAGTTCATGAACATAGCAGCATACTCTATGGCAGAGATACTCTCTTGTTTTAATTTGAAGGAGTATGTTATTTTCTGGATCATGAATGTGTGAGTATAGAATTATTTACTAAACAATTTCTCAAAATAATCCCATTTAAGTGGTTCATCCTATTTAGCCTACACAGATAAATCCCACCATAAACGTGAAAGATACTCGAGCATATATGTCTCCAGTTTGACCTCTAGCTATATTGGTGTGCCGATGATGTTGAATAAATAATTCATCCTACATAGCCACACCTCCCCCATCTCGAGTTCAAAATCACACTAGAAATTAGGTGGGTTCTGCTTCATGAAATGGATAGTATGATCTACATGTCATGGCTCATTCCTCGTGTTCCATGTGTCAACAGCTTAAAAATCTTGGACAATGCTCTGAACCAGCTCCTAGTTCACACTTGGTTTAGGTGCAACCATATTCTCCGTAGAATATTTGGGTTGGTTTCAATGATGCCAACCATGTGCCATTTTCTAAACAAACAACAAATACTGTTAATGTCACTCTCTAGCAACTATTGGAATAGAATTTCAATTTCTATCACATCAACTATCACAACATTGTTTTTCGAAAACAAACATTTCCCCATGTTTAACTATTTTTTAAACCATTTCACATGATTTTTAAAATTAAACCATTTTTAAAATATGATAAGAATTCTATTTTTCAAAATCATTCATTTGAAACCCATTTCCAAACTTTTTAAAAAAAATTAACACTTTTTTAACAACATAAATAATTCATAGAAATGATATATACACTCATAGTAGGAATCCATTCCTCTACAATTCATTCCGTGGTAGTCTCATTACCTAAACCCATTACAACCTGATTTTAAAATATTAGAAGTGTCTCTGAAAACCCATTTACCCAACTCTTTATTAGCATGTAGTTTAGCATTTAAAGGTTAGCTACATCATTTTATGATATAAATTTCATATTCTGAAAATCCTAATCCTTTTTAAGATTCACAGTCAAGGAATAGACAAGAAGGGCTTTCATCTCCAAAACTGAGAACATCGATTACTACTTGTCAGGCATGGACCGAACAAGCTGATGCCATTTGTAATGACCTGCCAATTATCATTAGCTTAAGAGAGGAATGAGTAATTACTAGGGCATAAGTGACATCCCTATGACGCCAAAGGCTAGAAATAAATACTGAAGAGTTTCAAATACAAGCGGTGGACGATTTTACATTTTTTAATTAAACCAATAAACCAACCAACCATAACAAAACAGTCACTATATGATGTATGTACAAATTAAACAAAACTCAACAACCTCTTTTATCTCAAAACCACATCAAAGTAAGAAACCACAGAAGAATAAAACATTATCCAAGAACACAATGGATAACCTTTAAAAGACTCTCAAAATACATCAAGACACTATGCTCTATACGCTCCAAGCTCCACAATCTCCAATTTTTTCAAACATCATGAGGTACTGATAAACGCATTTGAAACATTACATTTTCCCTTGTCCTTGAAGATAGAATCTGAAAAATAACTATAGTACCAATGTAGGGGTGAGTATAAAATTTAGTAGGTTTTCCCAAATGAATTCTCTAATAATGACACTATGATAGAAGATTTATAAACATTTATGTAAGAAAATTCTCAAAATTTGTTTATAACTAAATATAAGCAAGTTTGAAAAACCATTCATTACAAAATGTATACAAGTGTAATTGAACCAAATTATCCTAGCAAGATATTTTTCAAAAAAAAAATCAAAAAAAATCATCACAACCATTTCACAATATCCCTTTGTTGGTATACCCACCCAATCCTCAAACCCATGAAACAAAAAAATGCATGCTACATTAGGATAGTTCCATACCCATGAGTGGTTTCTCGTTGATCTACTATGTTTTCAAAAGGTAATTGTTTCTCATGTTCCATTAACCCTTGGGCACCAAGAACATGGTCATACATCAACCAAGTCCTATATATGCAATATGAACACACAACACATATTCCCAACAATCAAGACTTTCAATGCCAAACATTTAACATCCGAAGCATTTAAATAAAAATCCATTTTTAAGACATTTCTATTGAAAACCCCATTTTCATCAACCATTTAGCAATTCCAGAAAATCCATAATTTAAAATCATCATTTTAATTTGAACAACCTTTTTCACAACTATTCACGAAGGTCATGAAATTTCACAAAAATAATTAATCATCACAAATGAATATATATCCATGCATTTCACAATAAATAACCCAATTTGAATCTAACCCAATCAATTCTAGAATGTGGAGTTTGGAGAGAATCATCCTTCGTCGAAGGTTTAGATGAAACTTTCACAGCAGATAATGAATGCCCATGAAAGCAGGAAGATTCTCGAAGAACGACCATAGTTCTCTAATACATTCATGATCATGAATCAAAATTGAATAATTTGGAATCTAAAGATGTAGATCTACCCACTTTTGGTTCGGATCTGAGAAACTATGGAGTTCAAATAAGTATATCTAAGCATATCTACGAAAACATGACAAATCATGAAAGAATGGTGACATACCTCAAGAATCGAACTCCAAATCAAATAGGGATGGATCTAGGCTGTCCCCAACTCATGTGGGAAGTGATCTACAATAATATAGGGAGAGTATTCTCAAAATAGGGGCGTTTTGAATCCAAAACGAAATATATAGATTAAAAAGGAGTAAGCTCCACGAAAATAGGATCTAGATTTGACCTCTGTGCAAGGTTTGACCACACGGTTTGGGCCAACTGTGTATGGATCGTACAACCTTTCATTTTGGTAACAACACTTCTTATAAATCCCTCAAACTCTCCCACCCTTCAATATAACCAATTTTATTGAAACTTATTTTTTACTGTGACATCCCTCTTTATGGAAACACCTCACTTTATGGAAACAACCCCCATTATGGAAACACCCCACTTTATGGAATCACCCAAAATTATGGACAAATACTACATTATGGAAACAAACAATATTATAGAAACACCCAACATTATATAAACTCTCTATATTATGGAAAAATCTATTTTATGGAAACTCCCTATTTTATAGAAACATTCTATTTTATGGAAACCCAATTAAAAAAACCCAAGGAAATGGGTTATGTACCTGAAACAGGGGGTACTACATAAGGCTATCCTTAAATATATGAAAATGAGGCTAACAATAATAAACGCTCTTCTATTAACCACAAATGGTGTTGGATTTGTGATCTACATTGATAAATCCAAGAATGGAATGAGTTATGTACTCATGAAAGAAGAAAAAGTGATTTCTTATACCTCACATCAATAAAAGATCATTTAGAAAAGACTACCCAATACATGATTATCAATTTGAATCATTAAACATATTATTTATGATTGGGAGACATTAACTCTATAGAAAAAGTGTTCCATATATAAAAATCATAAAAATCTCAAGTATATATTCATACAAATGGATAATATTAGTTTCTACTAAATGTGGTTATAGATGATCAAGGATTATGAAATATATTTCCATTACTATCCTTGGAAGGGAAAATTGATATATCCTCAAAGTTGAAAGGTCCCAATAACCCTATCATTAATAATGATTAAGTGAGATAAAATATTTTGTGCAAACAAAAGGTTTTAGACAAGAATATTTGATGCACCCAATTTGTGTATACATTTCCATATATATCATTGAAGATAAAAGCATGTTTTCAGCAAATATCTGTGGTTTCATGAACATATTATTTGATTTTGGTGAATCTTTTTACTTGCAGGAGCTTTCTGGCTTAATACACGGATCAAGGGAAGTTTGTGAAATTTTTGAAAACTACACGGCATGTACTTTCTATACACACTGTGTACATCCAGACAAGGACACAGACCAAAGCAGGGAGTACACGCCCATCTCTCCAGGTAGAGATTCACGCCGTGTGGGGTGGCTCTACATGTCGAGTACCACTTTCTAGAAGCGGTGGTTACAGAGCATAGTCCACATGCCCATGTGGCCGTTGATGAAGACACGACATGTTTTAATTTTTACACGTCGTGTCTGCTATTTTAGAAGGGGTGGTGGTGCTACACGCCATGTATGGCGGCACTACTGGCCATGTTCACCCAACCACCAGGAGGCACCATGTTCAAAAGTCAAAGACGACGTGTTAGGCCTCCTACCAGTGAAGAAATTGGCGCAAAAACGTGTTGACAAAATGTACACGCCGTGTACTTTGTCTACACGCCATGTACATTATTTTTCTATAAAATGAAGCCTTGGCCTGCGGATTTTGGGGGGTTGACAACCATTGGAGGAGATAGAAGCTCTTCTACCACCATTCATGAAGCCACTTAGGTGACGTCATTCCACTATTCCACCATTCCACCTTCTGATACTCTTCCTCAATGCCTACATGATGAATCTGTCAGGTATCACGTGTTTCGTTTCTCTCTTAAATTCTATGTGTAACTAAACCCCTCGTGTTGGGGCTGTGAATGATGGGATCATAATTTGTATATTGTTCTATATAGTTGTGTTTGAATTGTTGTAATTCATCTTACTCTTCTTAAACCACTGTATAATATAACTGAGAATTCTTAGCCGGACCAAGGGAAGGATTATCAGTGATACAAAAGAAAAGTAATGGTGAAAACATCCATGACCATTGGAAGGTTTTCACTGATTCAAATAATGGACTGGACGTAATAAAGAATTAAGAACTTTGACTACCAGACCAAGGAGTCACCTGCTCTAATTTTAAACAAGAGGAACCGGACCAAGGAAATCTTGTATCAAAATGAAATCCTGAATGATTGAATTATTATGAACAACAAAACCTTTTAAACAATCTACATAAGAATTCTTTATTAACCATAGCCCAAACACGTCTTTTCTATCAATTTCTATGAACTCTTTAAATTTACACGTTGTTTTCTTTCAAACTGTATCCATTCTTCAAAGTAAATCAATTTAGTTTCAATCAAAACCCAAAATCAACCCAATTGTTTCTAAATTTTTCATACTTTACCTAATTAAGAATTAACTCAGTTAAATTCATGCACGCCATGTTTCCCTGTGGATTGACCCCGAACTTATGCTATACTAATGTTCTAAGAACGGGTAATTAATTTGGGACGCATATAACTTCAATCAATGACAGCGCAGAACAAATTTTGGCGCTGTTGCTGGGGACCCCGTTTGGTTTTACTGTTAAGATTTAAATTGTGTTAATAATTGATTTTAGTGAAAATGAAAAAAAAATTATCAAAAAATCCATTTTCTAATCCCATTTCAAATTTTATTTTTTTCTTATTTTTCCCTATTACGCCTGGTTTTCTTTTTTGTGTTGTGTAGAGATTAAAGTGTATGTTTAGACACTTTACACGATCCAAAAGTGTCGACTCTTTGGAATTAGTTCCGCTTGACCTGGAAATCGAACGAACCTTCCTTCATCGTCGGTGTACACAAACAGAAACTAACAACCATCAAGCAAAACCTATGGTGAACAAGGAAGAGGGAGCACCAGCCGTAGATCCTGCGACTAAGAATCAGTACCAGGATCAGATGCCTCCTGCTGCTGGTCTATAGGAGCAACCTCCTGGAGCCTTCATGGAATTCCTCCCAAGGGATTACCAACGGCCCCCGCAACAACTCTTCACACGACCATACGTTTCCCCTCAGGAGCAGTTTATGCAAGCTCCACCCCATCAACAACAACCTCCAAGACGTACCATTATGGAGTACGGACTTCCATAGATTCACAGAGATGATACAGGAATCGTTCGTCCTCCTGTCCAGGCCCAAAACTTTGAGATCAAGCCTTCTATCATGCAGTTGATCCAGAACACAGTCCAATTTGGAGGCCTGGCCAGTGAGGACCCGAATGCCCATCTCTCCAATTTTCTGGAGATCTGTGACACCTTTTGGTACCATGGCATGTCCGAGGATGCCATCCGTCTTCGCCTATTTCCCTTTTCTATATTGGATAAGTTGAAGGACTGGATCAAGGGGCTACCACAACGATCTATCCTCACCGGGGAGGAGCTAGCCCAGACGTTCCTGTCCAAGTACTTCACACCATCCAAGATGGTGACACCCTGGAATGAGATTCATAACTTCCAGCAGCACAACTCTGAGTCGTCGTACGAGTCCTGGGAACGCTTCAAGGAGATGTTATGAAAATGCCCTCATCACAGACTCCCACTCTGGATGCAAGTGCAGACCTTCTTCGGAGGACTTACCACGAATACCAAGTCTGTGGTGGACGCTGCTGCTGGAGGTACGGTGATGCGAAAGTCCCCCGAAGAACTATTCTAACTACTGGAAGACATGTCATCCAATAGCTTCCAGTGGAACTCCGAGCGGGGGACTCAAAAGTGAGGTATGCACATCATTGACGCTACCATTATGTAAGCTGCTCAGTTGGACGCTATGTCCAAGAATATCGACGCATTGAACCTCAAAGGAGTATCTCAAGTTAATGCGGTGCACCATCCAGCATGCAGCGATTGTGGTGATAACCACATAATGGTATAATGCCCGGGTTCGACTGGAGGCCCCTCAATGAGCGAGTTGAGTTATGTTGCCCAAAATCGAGGACCCAACCAGTACCAGCAGTACCAGAACCCGGCATGGAGAGATCAACAGAACACAAGATGGGGCCAACAACAGTAGAATCCTCTGCTCCACCGACGCCCAACTACAACCAACCTCCACATCAGAACCAATTCCAAAGGCCGCAACAACCCCAGCAGGGTCCTTATCAGCAACAAGGGTATCAAACCCTCATCCACAGCTGCCACGACAACCACCTCCTCCACCGGCTCAACAACCACCTCAGTAGGAGAACACCTCAAGGTTAGAGGATATGATAACTAAATTCATATCTTATACTAAGACTCGGTTACAGAATCATGATGCTTCGATTCGAGGCTTGGAGAATCATATTGGCCAGCTGGCAAATCAACTCTCAGGGAGGCAGCCCGGTATTCTACCGGGGAACACCGAAAAGAACCCAAGGGAGGAGGCCAATGCTATTATGCTCCATAGTGGAAAAGATCTCCACCAGAATCAATCAACACAAAAAGGTGCATCCACACCCACTACTGATTAAAAAGGTACCAATACTGACCTCTCCTCATCCAAAAGCCCATAGAAGGAGGCTTTACAAAATAAAGAAAATGAAGTAATCCAACTATTCAAGACTGCCTTACCCTTTCCGGAGATATTGAAGAAGAGGAAGCTGGACCAACAATTCAGCAAATTCATGGATATTTTGAAGAAGCTACATATCAACATACCATTTGAGGAGGCCCTGACACAAATGCCAACATACGCCAAATTCATGAAGGAAATCCTCCTGAATAAGAGGAATATGGAGGATTTGGCCGTTATTGCACTAACGAAGGAGTGCTCCGCGGTGGATCAACATTCCATTCCTCCCAAACTCCAAGATCCATGTAGTTTCACCATTACTTGTACTATTGGATCCCGTGAGTTTGGGAAGGCCCTCTGTAACTTAGGGGCCAGCGTGAACCTTAGGCCCCTTAGATTTTTCAAGAAGCTGGGACTCCACGAGCTAATGCCTACCCACGTCACCCTTCACCATTCTGATCGATCCAACAAGCACCCAAAGGGACTACTCGAGGATGTACTAGTCAAGGTGGGTAGGCTGATCCTTCCTTCAGATTTCATCATCCTCGACATGGGGGATGACCAGGAAGAACCTCTTATAATTGGAAGGTCGTTCATGGAAACTGGGGAGGCACTGATCGATGTGCACCAAGGGGAGCTTATATTTCGGGTAGGTGATGAAAGAGTTTCCTATAACATCCTCAAAGCCGTCAAACATGCTTCTTTGTCAGAACATGAGGACTGTTATGCATTTTCCACCATTGTTAATCATTTTAGCGACAAAGGGGATGAACTGGTATGTTCTTTTATTTCGAATAATTTAACTGATCCAGATATTCTCTTAGAAGAAGCGCCAGAAGACTTGCAATTCCTAGAAGGCCAGGGTGTCCACTATTGGCAACATATAGTTGTTCCTGATAGTTTGGAACGGGAAAAGGTGCATCCACTTGTGCCTTCTATTTTAAACGAACCTGAACTTGAACTGAAGCCTCTTCCATATTCTCTTATGTATAGGTATTTAGGACCCAATCAAACATTTCATGTTATACATAATGCAGAAATATCACAGGAGAAGGAAGATGCACTTCTACAGGTTATCAAATAGCGAAATCATGCTATTGAGTGGACAGTCGCTGATCTGAAGGGCAACAGCCCGACCATTTTCACTCACATGGTGCTACTTGAAGAGGGTGGCAACCAATCTCAACAATCACAACGACGCTTGAATCCTCCCATGAAGGATGTTGTAAAGAAGGAGGTGATCAAATTATTGGATGCAGGTTTCATCTATCCCATCTCAGATAGTCCATGGGTGAGTCCTCTCCATGTGGTAGAAAAAAAGGGGGGTATCACTATGATTTCAAATGAAAAGAACGAGATCATCCCTACACGCACTATCACAGGCTGGAGAGTCTGTTTGGATTACCGGATGTTAAATTATGCAACAAGAAAAGATCACTTCCCCTTTCCATTCATGGATCATATGATAGAGAGGCTAGTAGGAAAAAAATTCTATTGCTTCCTCGATGGTTTTTACGGTTACAACCAAATCTCCATTGCTCTGGAGGATCAGGAAAAGAGAACATTCACTTGCCCCTACGACAAATTTTCTTATCGAAGGATGTCTTTTGGCATGTGCAATTCCCCCACAACCGTCCAACGTTGTCTGTTGGCCATCTTCAACGACATGGAAGAACGAATCCTAGAGGTATTCATGGATGGTTTTTCCATTTATGAAAAATCATTTACCATTTGTTTAAGACACCTAGATCTTGTTTTGGAAAGATGTGAGCACACTAACCTAGTATTGAACTTGGAAAAGTGTCATTTCATGGTTCAATGCGGCATAGTCCTTGGGCACAGAATTTCAGCAAAAGGGATAGAGGTGGACCCGGCGAAGATCAAGGTCATTTCACGACTACCAATACCGACTTCCGTCCGTTCCATCCGCAGCTTCCTGGGGCATGCAGGATTTTACCGGAGGTTTGTTCGCGACTTCTCCAAAATAGTCTATCCCCTCACCATTCATCTAACCAAGGATGCCATATTTGAGTTCGATGAACATTGTGTCATATCTTTTGAGCATCTAAAGCAGCGCCTTGTGGAAACTCCAGTTATGATTTCTCCTGACTGGGAGGAACAATTTGAGGTGATGTGCGATGCGAGCGACTACGCCGTAGCATCAGTCTTGGGCCAGCGACTTGACCGGATTTTCCGACCTATCTATTATGCAAGAAGGACGCTCAATGAGGCACAGATTAATGACACCACCACAGAAAAGGATTTGCTCGCAGTTGTTTTTTCATTTGACAGGTTTCATTCTTACTTAGTGTTGTCAAAAGTTATTGTTTATACTGACCATTCGACACTAAAGTACCTACTCAACAAGAAATACGTGAAGCCCTGCTTGGTCCACTGGGTACTCCTCCTACAATAATTTTATCTTGAGATCCAGGATAAAAAAGGGAGTGAGAACTTCATTGAAGACCATCTCTCCCGCCTCGAGCTGCCTCACTTGGAAAAGGAAGAAGATCTGGAGATCAGAGAGGATTTTCCGGATGATCACCTCTTTTCAATCAGTGAAACACCTCGACCATGGTATACTGATATCGCTAATTATCTGGTTAAATGTGTCGTTCACCCCGACCTCTCCTTCCAGCAAAGGAAAAGATTTTTCTCTGATGTGAAAAGGTACTTTTGGGAGGATACTCTGCTATTCCGATCTTGTGCAGATGGAGTGATCCGCTATTGCATCCCGGAGAATGAAGATCACGGTGTCCTGGAGTTATTTCATACCTCACCAGTAGGAGGAAATCATGGCCCGGACCATACCATAGCTATGATCCTGTAGTCTGGATTTTTCTGGCCCACCATGCATAGAGATGCCCGAGCCTTTGTTTCCTGTTGCGATCGGTGCCAGAGGACAGGTAATGTGGGACGTAGAGCCGAGATACCTCAACACCCCATCCTGGAGGTCGAGATTTTCGACGTCTGGGGCATAGATTTCATGGGTCATTTTCCGTCATCTTTTGGGAACACTTACATCCTGGTCTGCATTGACTACGTCTCCAAATGGGTGGAAGCTACTGCTACAGCTCACGACACACCCATGGTAGTCATAAATTTCTTAAAGAAAAATATCTTTAGCAGATTTGGAGTTCCATGAGTACTTATCAGCGTTAGAGGGACCCACTTCGACAACACACTGATTAGAGGAATACTATCGAAGTATGGATTAAAGCATCAGATGGGGACACCATATCTTCCCCAGTCCAGTGGACAGGTAGAGCTCTCTAATCATGAGCTCAAGCAGATCCTGGAAAAAACAGTGAACACTTCACCGAAGGACTATTCCAAGAAGTTAGATGATGCCTTGTGGGCATATCAGACTGCTTTCAAAACACCAATGGGAATGTCCCCGTTCCGCCTCGTATATGACATTCCCTTCCATTTTCCAGTAGAAATGGAACACAAAGCCTAATGGGCCGTCAAAGCCCTGAATTCTGATCTAAAGGCAGCTGACGAGAAACGGAAGTTCCAACCGTCGGAACTAGATGAGATCTGCATAGAGGCATACGTGATCGCCAAGTTGCACAAGGAGAAGACAAGATCCATTCACGACCAGAAGATATCACAGAAATATTTCCAACCTGGTGATCAGGTACTTCTCTTTAATTCTTGTCTTATCTTATTTCCAGGGATGTTAAAGTCACGCTGGTCAGGACCATTCCACATTATCCGCGTATTCCATCCTGGAGTGGTAGAAATTTCTGGAGAATACGGTCAACCATTCAAGGTAAACGGTCAGCACTTGAAAGCTTACCATCCTACAGAAAACATGGTGGGAAAGTTTTCCACCATACTCTTAATGAAAGAAAGAAAAGTAGGTCGAGCCAACGACCTAAAACAAAGGCGCTTCCTGGGAGGCAACCCAGAGGTTACACTCCATGTCCCACTTATTTACACGGCATGTACTTATCTTTTTAATTTGTAATCTTAATAATATAAATATCTAAAATAACAAATAAATAACCAGGGATGATGCCAGTGCCGATGGAAAAGTCACTGGAATTTATTCGACCTGTCCTCGGTTCGATTCATCCTGAACTACCTTCGGCACGAGGTTCCTCCTTTTAATTAAACGACATGTGTGGTATTTTCAATCTATGTAAATATACATGTGTTTAATAAAACCCATGGTGGGGATGGGTCAGTTGGCTAGAATCGTAATCTGGTTTCACAAAGTCCCGGGTTAGAATCCAGACAACCGTCCCATTTCCATCAATTGTTCTTTTAAATAAAACAACACGACATGTACTCCGATATACGCTGTGTGAACCATGATTTTTCAAATATAAATGGAAACCGTTTTAAAAATAAGAAATTACATGCGGGTGAAGTTGGTGGATTGGCAATGTCTCGACCCCAGGTTCAAAAGATCCGGTTTCGAATCGCGCTAATCTCCCCGCTTCACCCCTATCCTTTCCTAAATAAAAACCACACGATGTGATTTTCTTTATTTACGTGTGTATAGGGCATATAGAATTAATATATATATATAATAAATATTAATATTAGAACAACCTTTGCTCCAGTGGGTGAGGGTGTCTGTTCGAATCGGCCGATCGTCGGTTTGAATCCCGCCCCAAGTACCGGACCAAAGGTTCTACTGCTCTTTTTCTTATTTTAAAATACATGGCATGTATTCCCCGATATACGTCATGCATAGGTTTATGTATAATAGAATTTGTCGACATATTTATTGTTTTTAATTATTATTAATAATTATTATATAGTTTACTATAATAATTATATTTAAAAAAAATTGGGATACACGGCGTGTACCAAAAATACATGTAGTGTACCCTGGCTATATAAGCCAAGGGCCAATTGGCTTGAGGCCATGTTTCATGGCCACCCCATTCCTCCCTTCTTCCCGTTTCTTCTCCTGAACGCCATCTGAACCCCCTTTTTCCAAATCCGTCGATTTGTGGCGTTTCAAGTTCGGATTCCTCTCACATTGTGATCCTCGATCCAGGGACACCATTCTACACCCTCTGTTTCAAATTTTTTGACTCGTTTAGGGTGTTTTTCGGATCGGACGACCGTTCGGCTTCCGGAAGTACATGACCATGAAATGAAGAACACATGACGTGTACTTATGAGCACAGCCTCAGAATGGATTTTTAGAAATTTGAATATACACGGTGTGTATGTTCGGTATACACCGTTTCTGTTTCATCGTGCCCGAGTACACCTTTGCACACAGTCTCACACACCATTTTCGTTTACACGGCATGTGTGTTTGGTACACGCCATGTTCGTTGTTTGTGTTGGCCTCTCCGTGTGTGGCACATAACATGGCCTGTCACCCCATGTTCCCAAACACAACTTGTCTGTTCGACACACGCCGTGTCCGTTATATCTGTCATCGGCCCGTGTCTCCCCCTCTGCACGGCCATGTTCTTCATGTGCAGTCCACGCCATGTCCAGAACCTAAACGACGTGTATTGTTTTCATTGAACTAATAGAAACATGGTTATGTACTTTTTATTACACGACCACCTGCACTTTGATGTGAACACGATGAGTATGTTCGGTACACGCTGTATCCTATGACATGGTCTCTTTCCACCCTCGGCGTGTCTATCCCGAGAATACGAGATACTCTCCATATCTGACTACACGCCGTTTACACTGGAGTACACACCGTGTACTATTAATTTCCAGTTTTCTCACAATTTCTTTGTTATAATTTCATCCTTTTTCTTTTTCTTTTGTTTTGTTTTCTTTTTATTTCAATTTCATGATATGGAAAATCATGATCATTCGCGCGGGAAGTGGCCAGCCTCCGCCACTGAGGGCAAGGAGTCCAGTTATCATCAGATCCGACTCTGACCACCTACGAAGTCGGACCCCGATGCACCAGTCTTTGAGCTCCCTCCATTGGTCGTTATGCCGCCACTCACTCCCTCTGAGGCGGCCGGAACTTCATCTTCTGCACCAGCTGCTACTTTCCCTGTACTATCATCTTCAGCAGATGGTCCCTCTTCGAGCACACCTTTCACCGAGCCACCTTCTACTTCAGCGGATCCACCTTCAGAGCGAGACGTTGCTGCTGCTCCGACACCTGGGTCGGGACCTGCAGGTGATCCCTATCCCTGCACGGTATTCCTGGTCACCAACCTTGCATACGAAAGGCTCAAACGCTTCTCTCTTCGGCTGATAAAATTGAGCGGCCGGTTCCTTGACAGCATCATTCCGCAGCAGCTCGGTATTTGGGATGAGTTGGCGGTACATCTCGGGCACACCGCACTCCTCGAGATTTTCCTGGTCAGCAGTCATGTGTTCTGAGATTTATTATTGGAGTTTGTGTCCTCCTTTGTGTTCTATGGAGCGGATTACCGAGAGACGCCTGGTGATGCGGTACCCGTAGTTCGATTCCGGGTAGGTGGTCAGAGTTTTTCTCTGACGATGACAATGTTCGGCCGAGGGTGCCGCTTCTACCCCCATCCTTTCACCCCACCCCCCGTTTCTGACTTGACCCGGCCCAAGCGCTCTGATCTCATTGCCATGTGGCGGGAGATCCTTGGGCCTGACCACCCATACTGCCCCACTTCTCAGAAGAGCACTCTTATAGCCGACCTCATCCTTAGATTCAACCACCGGTGCTTCATCGACATCCTCTTCCCCTTCCATGAGGATATGGGGGTCGTGACTGGCTGTGACATGGAGCTTCTTCCCTGTGTCATCCGGTACGCCTAATCGGACCTCCCATATCTTGTCGCCTCCTATTTTCACTCCATGTTTATCGGCCGTCAGGGCATCCTGAACGGTGGGTTTTACACCACCCGTCTTTCCCACCGCTTGGGGGTATTCGAGCCCTCATTACCTCATGACTTGATAGGTTCACCCTAGTGGATGGACTTCTTCATGCTCATTTGCATGGTATTGGTCCGGAACTTGGGGTGCCTACATCCTTTCTTAGGCTTGAGCCCCGCCCCTACTGACGCTGCCCCAACCGCCAACCTCGCTCCTCCTTCCCCACCCCCTCCAGCTTCTCCAACTCACCCACCCCCTACTGACCCACTTCTTCTGACCTTCATTCTTCCATCTCATCCCCAATCCCACCTACCCCCACACCCTCGGTCGATCCGACCATTTCCCTCCGCCTAGCCACGATGGAGCAGAAGTTAGCCCATATCATTAGCCACCAGGACACCATTGCACGCCATTTGATTCGTCTGGAAGGCCGCCAGGACCGGATGGAGCATCTGTTGGTGCATATTTCTCTGCATCTTGGTGTTCCTCTACCTCATCCACCAACCTCTTCCTCCGTTCCTGGCCCTTCTGCTGCTGCTCCACCACCGTCTCCTGCGCTGGCCACAAATTTTGTTCTGATGACTATGGTGAGTTCTGCTACTTCCACTTCTACCGGGCCAGGGCCTGCTACTGAGATTTCGATCCTAAGTCTATCACCTGCGGCTCCTACTTCTTCGGCTACCCTTCCCGATGCCGAGTCAGAGCCTCACCCTTCCATGCCTCCTGTGCCGTCTCTCCGGGATGATTCTGTACAGGATGATGCCTCCCCGGAGGTGACCCCCTGATAATGAAATTTTCCTTTATCTTCTATATCTCTTTTGTTATTTCTTGTGCTACGATGTTATGCATGTTTGTAGTTTTCTTTTTTCTCGACAGTCATAGGTATGGGCATGGAGTGCTTTGGGAATCACTTTTCACGAGGGGAGTATTTTTCCATTTCTATTTTCTTTCATTTTGGATTTACTTCTTCCACTGTTTTCCCTCATTTTGTCCCCCATTTCTCCCCGCTGCCTACCCTTTACCTTGGTGTTTCACTTGGTAGACCATATGTAGTGTTAAGTGTGGGGGAGCATCTATATCTTTCACCTTAGTCTTTGCCCTTAAACTAACCTAGGAGAAATCATTATTAGACTCTATATTTGTAAATGTAAAGAAATATTTGTTAATCAATCTTATAAATTCTACAGTTATCAGTGTGATCTTTTGGAATGGATACATGCTTTTTAGTTTTTATGTATTTTAAAATGATTGCTGGTATAGTTTCAATTGCAACCATTCAATCTTGAATAAATTACATTAATTAGGCTAATCATTTATATGCATATCATGACCCGATTGTTCGTTTATTATATTTACACTCTTAATAAGTATTCTAAACCCTTTTTCGTATTTCTCTTCTAATACCCTCTTTCTTGGGAGATACTTAGGTTATGCATCACTACCAGAATTTGCAAGTTTTTTTTGAAACATGAAGAAATTTTTAAATTACATTAACATGATTGAGGCATTAGATTTTATCAACCCATTTATCTTGAGACCTACCCTACATTTATTCTTTGGTAAGCCCATAGAGGCCATGAACAACCTTTATAGGAAGCCACATTACAAGCCTATTTCCCTTCCTACCCTATTTCCTTCTAAAATTCGCATGATTATTAATTTAAGCTTTAAAGAGGGAGTTGGCAAGAAATGGAATATTTTTGTGTACAACCATGAAATAAAGTGTGGGGGAGTGCCTCTTGATTATTTGGGGAAGAATGGGTTCCAAACATCTACTCATTGTATTCATAAGGGATTCACTTGTGTTTTGTTGTTTAAAAAAAACAATAAACAAACAACAAGGGGACCTTATGCTTATTTTCCCATAAACCCTACTTTTCTAAGGAATTTGGTGATGATTACAAAATCATTTGACTGTGATTTTTAAGGATGTATTTTCAGTGAGTTTTAAATTGAATATCATGCAATGTTGTTTAATGGAATTAGCCATCCTTTTTCAAGCCTCAGAAATTATTTTCACATATGAACCTACCAATCGTTAGCCACAGAAACATATAAACCTTATTGATAAAGCCCTCATGATTTTTGTAATTAAACTTTTCTGAAGTAGAGAACAAGATATCTTGAAAACCTATGGATAGAATGTATATGCCTTGGATTGAGCATAACTTCTATTAAAAACATCTTGAGTGTGGAGTTTAATTTTAACTGCTAAGGTAAATCGTCAAGTGGCATGCTTATTTTCTGAAAGGTTGAAAAATGAGTTGAAAGTCGATGAGAGTAGTTAATTACATTATATATGAGTCATTATATTAACATCTTATGAATTGAATTTGTTTTTACCTTTTAGAATTTTCCTTCAGTAACTTTATCAGTTATACATTTGATTAATTAAATTCATTCCTTTTCAAAGTATAGGCTCTCTTAATTAGATGTTGAGACTTTTCTTCAGGGCAAGAAAACGACGAAGTGTGGGGGAATTCGATGCACCCAATTTGTGTATAAATTTCCATATATATAATTGAAGATAAAAGATTGTTTTCTGAAAATATTTATGGTTTCATGAACATATTCTTTGATTATGGTGAATCTGATTACTTCCATGAGCTTTCTGGCTTAATACACGGATCACGGGATGTTTGTGAAATTTTTGAAAACTACACGGCATGTACTTTCTATACAAACCATGTACATCCAGACAAGGACACAGACCAAAGCAGGGAGTACATGCCCATGTCTTCAGGCAGAGATGCACGCCATGTGGGGTGGTGCTACACGCCGTGTACCACTTTCTAGAAGCAGTGGTTACGGATAAAAGTACACACGCCCATATGTCCGTTGATGAAGACACGACGTGTTTGAACTTTTACACGTCATGTCTGTAATTCTAGAAGGGGCTGGCGGCGCTACACGCCATGTATAGTGGCGCTACATGCCGTGTTCACCCAACCACCAGGCGGCGCTGTGTTCAAAAGTCAAAGACGGCGTGTTAGGCCGCCTACCCGTGGAGAAATTGGCGCCAAAACACGTTGACGAAACGTTCACGGCATGTAATTTCTATACACGATGTGTACCTTATTTTTCTAAAAAAACAATCCTTGGCCTATGGATTTTGGGGGGTTATGAACCATTGGAGGAGAGATAAGCTCTGCTACCACCATTCTCGAAGCCACCGAGGTGTTGTCATTCCGCTATTCCGCCATTCCACCTTCTGATACTCTTCCTCAACGCCTACATGATGAATCTGTCAGGTATAACATGTGTCATTTCTCTCCAAAATTCTATGTGAAACTAAACCCCTCATCTTGGGGCTGTGGATGATGGGATCATAATTTTTATATTTTTCTATATAGTTGTGTTTGAATCGTTCTAATTCATCTTAATCTTATTAAACCACTGTCTAATATAACTGAGAATTCTTAGCCGGACCAAGGGAAGGATTCTCAACGATACAAAATAAAAGTAACAGTGAAAACATCCATGACCATTGGATGGTTTTCACTGATTCAAATAATGCAGTAGACGTTATAAAGAATCAATAACTTTGACTATCGGACCAAGGAGTCAGCTGCTCTAATTTCAAACAAGAGGAACTGGACCAAGGAAATCTTTTAACAAAATGAAATCCAGAATTATTGTATTATTATGAACAAAACACCCATTTAAACAATCTACATAAGAACTCTTTATTCACCCCAGCCCCGACACATCTTTTCTTTCCATTTCTAAGAACTATTTAAATTTACCCGGTGTTTTCTTTCAAACTGTATCCATTATTCAAAGTAAATCAATTTAGTTTCAATCAAAACCCAAAATCAACCCATTCGTTTTTAAATATTGCATACTTCACCTAATTAAGTATTAACTCAATTAAATTCATGCACGCCACGGTTCCCGGTGGATTGACCCTGAACTTATGCTATTCTAATGTTTTATGAATGGGTAATTAATTTGGGAAAAATATAACTTCAATCAATGACAACACAGACCAATACTACGAGGATATTAACCATAAATATCTCAAATAACTACTCAAAAATCAATTCATGAGGTCATAAAGGAATCCAAGAATAATTATTTTTTCCTTTAGTAAAAGATATAAACTATTTTTTAGTTCCACTATTTCTGAAGATAGATTTAAAATATACGAAACCCGAATATCTATCCCATAAAAACCAAAACTAAATAGGAAATATCTTGATGATGAATATAAATCTATATCTTAACTTCATCTTGGACTAACTATTGTGTATCGTGATTTGAATAAGATATTCTTCAATGCTAATATAAAGAGTGATATGACTACTTTTGTGTCTGAATTCTTTTATTTTTAACAAGTCAATGTGAAATAACAAAAATCTATGTGTATTATGAAACTATTTCCTATACAGATATGGAAATGGGGAATCATAAAAATTTATTTCATCATAGGACTCTGAAGGAAACCCTAATGAAATAATTGTATCTAGGAGGTAGTCGATCACCATAAAATATTATAAAATTTAAATTTTTATCATGGATTATTTATACATTGAAAAAAATATCCATGATATACATAAAGGATGTCTTATTTTTTTAGAGTTTCATTATCTATTGGATCTAATCGGGATATGGTAATTAGATTGAGGTTTTGAATAATCCTTTACTAATTTTTGGGCATTGAATAGATATTTACTAGTACCTATCACAAACAAAAATATGGTTAGTATGAAGATACACGTTAAACTCTAGACTATATAATTTGATCATGTTCAATTCCTTTCCAATGATATTGGAATTTGAACCCTAACCTACTAGAGTTATCATATAACAATTGATCTATTCTGGTACTAAAATAGAGCATTGTTTGTATATGTTGCAGAATTTTTGTTATACTCCAACACGATGGGATGATATTGGAGAGAAGAGGCTGGTGTGACCTTACCATATCCATGAAATGATATAAAAGTTTCGTTATAAATAGTGACATATGAAATCCATACAAAATAGAAAAAAATGACATGTATACAATCGTTAAAAAAATAGAGATTGTTGTCAAAGATAAATTGTAAATAGGAATTTAACTATGATGATTTTCATGTGGTGTTGGAAGAAGGAAAACATTATTTTTTGATGAATCATCCCCCATGAGATCTTTAATCACATTAGATCACTTTCATATCAAATATTAATCCCACTAAACATATGTTAAGTAAATAATGTCTTCCATTTATCAATATTGATTAATTACTTTCTAGATAATTCACATGTAACAAATAAATTTTTGGTACCATTAGATAATTATCATTCACATCAGGATAATACAGTGATTATCTTAGATCATAGAGACAATTTTCTCAAAAAAAAAATCAACTACCCTGGTAAATGTGTATGGGTGGGACCACAAGTCTAAGGAATCATCAGGCGAACTACAATAGGTGATGAAGAGATGTACATGCATATATTTTAGTGTATAAAATGAAAATCTTTATGGAAATATTTCAGAATGTAGATGAATGTAAAGTATCAAATTTTTTAAATTAAAATCCATTTTTGATTGAATAAATTAATTTTTATGTAACATTTTTTTAAATATGTTCCCTAATTTTGTCACATTAGACAATTATTAGTTAAATAATAGTGGTTTAATAAATGTTAAGAATAATAATCATTGATAGTATAGTCATTATACATCTATTTTGTGATGAGTATATGTTAATGGTTATCATAATGTCCATTAAACAAATAAAAATGAATAAATTTCTACAACCATCTAGATCATACCCTATGATTACCACTTTTAAGACTCATATAAGGAGATAAATTCGTTATCCATTTCCCTTGAGTGATACCAACCTGATATACATCACATAAGGCACGACTGATACCATTTACATGAGAAGATAATGGTCATAAAAATCACATTCCAAACCATATTCACCAAACCAAACCATGAAACACTCATTATCACACACTATACCCGCAATTAATTCACTAATGTAAAAATGGGTTATGTATCTAGACCATAATAGTATTAATTAACATATTTTTCAAATAAATATTGGATAAATTTATATATTTTCATTAGTACCTTGAAAATATTTTAAAAAAAGGTTGAAAAAAACATTTTTGGTACAATAAAATAGTAACTATATTTTTGGGATATATATTGGTTCAATAAAGAATTTTTTTACGAATTCATTATTTTTCTGACAAATTTATTTTATAAAAATAATTATTCATTTATATTTATTAAATATAGATTATAATATATTTTTTGGGAAGTGTAATATAATTTCTATAAGTGTTATAAATCTCTTATGGTCCAAAATATCAGCATATTTTCAATAAATATGGACTTTTATTTTATGATTGTAAATTATAATATCTTGAGAATTATTTAAAAAAAACTGAATTTTTTAATCTACACATATAAATTATCTAAATTTGGGTTTTTTACTAAATATCTGAGATAATCAAATTTCTTGGTCAAATTGTTTTACACTATAAATACACATTATAAGTTATGACATCATAAATTTCCCAAATTGATGTAATAAGTAATATACTGTGTATCTAAGTTCAAATTTTTTTTCCCAATTAATATAATCTGTTCTTGATGTTATTTTAATAATTATATACACAATTAAAGAATCCTCCAAATGTATATTATATTTTAATGGATGAAATTCAATTGTTGATGAAAAATACTCACTTCACAGTCATAAAGTGTATTATATTAACTTTTTCATTTATTATAATTATTAAATAATGAAAACATAACCACATTGGAATAATATATGTGAAAAAACTCTAACATCCTAGGACAAAAAATTCTAAATCCTGTGTTGAAATCCTAAACATTACATCTCCAACTCTAATTTCAACAATTGTTCCCTAATTTATTCCATCCAAAACTGAAAATTTCAAAAGCAAAACATGGATAACAAATATTCTCAAGGAAATTGATAGATTATATTTATAGAAAATTTGGAATAATACTATATAAACAACACAGATGTTACCAAATAGAAATGTGCCACATTTATATGAGCATATCTTTTTTACATTAAGTCATAATAATTGTCCAAATAAAATCCCTTATAGAAAAACAATCATCCATAATTCATTCAAAAACAATCTTCATAAGATTGTTGTAAAAGAAGTATAATAATTGTGAGATCAAATTCTCAGTAAGGGTAAACATATTCATTAACAACTGAATCTCATAAATGATAATAAGACGTGCATAAAGGTATGCCATCATAATCAAAGTGCATGAAAGAATAAAAAATTAAACCCTAACATTAAAAATATATATTCATATATGAAAACATATAAAATGAAATATTCCTCAAAATCAGTATCCTAGGTCCATGTTATATCAATCATGGTAAAATGAAACAACATTAACCCATTCCAAGAAAATTTAAAACATTATTTCAGTAAAATAGAGCCTCATAAATTTTAAATCAATTAAAAGAACTTTTAAATAGAATAATAATACATCATAATTCCAATATAATTTTTACTTATGAATTAGTGTTATATCTAATAGATCATTCTTTAAGTTAAAAAAAGCTCACCATCCTCTATATAGATACACCCATCATCTATAATGTTTAAGAACTACCACATAATTTATTTACATATATATTTCATCATAAAACACATAGAAACAATAATTAATATTTCAAAATCTTATTATCCCTTGGAATGTAAACGGGTTTTAGGTTAATCCATTTGAATCATTTTTAAATCATGGAAATTATAATTGGTTATATAGAAATCATTTTTAATGTTGATTATCCTTGGAAAAATAATCTGTTTTATACCAATATTTTTGAGAAAATATTCATAAATTAAGAGAAATAACAAGAATGGAAAAATTAAAATACAAACCCATTGAATCATATGAATAAACATGGTATTTTGATGTTGATGAATGGAAATACAATTAAAATACCACTAAAAACATTTTTTAGGAAAAAAGACTTTTCATTTTGAATATCAGCCTTTATAAGATAAACCATTTTGAAAATATCATTCCTTCAAAATATCATTGAAATATTATAAAGGAAGATTTCAAGAAATCATTAAAAATTTCTTCATAAAAATAAAAATTGGGTTTTTGAAAACACAGTATGATTCATTTTTTAAAATCATTTATAAAATCATTGTTTTTAATGAGAAATAATGTTTAATTTAAAATATGAACTCTAAAGAAAAACATTACATTGGAATCTTTAGTATATAACAATACAAAATTGAAAAGGATATTTGTGTTCTCATGAAATAAAAATAGTAGAAGATAATACATTAGTTTAGCAATAGGACCCCCAAATCCTGATGTTTGTGCCTTAAAACGATTATATTAGCATTATATGCATCGAAATTGCATCCCAAAAGGTGAAACAATTTTTTTATTTTGTAAATTAGACAATCATGGATTTTATAATTAAAAACTATTAAGAAAATTAAAATATAATTTTTCCATTTATAGAAAATATTTATTCACTTTAGTATCTCATGTTATACCATTCATAGTACACTTAAACAAATGCTAGGTAAAGGAAAAAAATTAGTGAGCTCAAATGATGACTAATGGTTAATTACAAAAGAAGCAATAACGATTCATGTAATTAAATCAAAATTAAAAGGAAAATAATTGAGCACACATTTCATTGATAAAATGTATAGGGAATAATCAATAAGTAAATAATAAAATATGATTGAATAAATCCTTATAAATGATCACATGATCTTGAAACATGACTATCAATATAATAAATAATGAAATAATATCATGGAATAAAAATAATGATAAAATTAATAGTTAGAGACATTTTAGAAATCAATATATATATATATATATTATTATTACTTTGTATATGTATCCCCTAGAAAAATTACGTCTGTGTATAGAATCACATCTAAAATATCAATCATTATCCCAGGATATTTCTTTAAAACATCTATATTCTAGAAATATTTATAATGCTTTGAAAAAACTTTAAATCTTTGTTGCCAAATGAATTCATCCCATGAGACTATTGATGTGTCTATGTGATTTCATTAACAAGTACCCTTGAAGTGTACTTCATGTCAAAAATGTTTCTGATATATCAAATAATTAATCTAATTAATAAAAAATGTTCCTTATCAAATATCCATATAGGGTAAATGATGTGGATTTATTGATATTTTCCAAATAAATTATTTAACATTCAATGTAAACACAAAATGTAAATGTGAATTACTATTTAGGAAATATTAATATCTATGATGAATAATAATAATATTATGGGAAAATATAATGACTAATTATTTAATGAATGTAAATATTTCTAGGAGAAGTTAATAATAAAAAAGATTAATCATTATCGATAATGTAAATACATTATATAGTATGAATTTTTATACTCTATTCAGTAGAAAAATAATGATGGTATCTATAAAATAGATACACATTTGAGTAATAATAACTATTTTTCCATTGATGAAATGAAAAAGATTACTAAATAAATTATAAGGAAAATATAATTTTGCATTTGAAAACATTTTGAATATCATTTTTAATTAAAATCACATTTAAAAAATTTTATTTATAATTTTCTTTAGATAATTTCAATGTAATCATTGAATAAATGATTTTGGGTAATTTTGTACAATACAAAATTAAAATTCCTTTTTCTATGTATAATTTTTATAAACAACCTTATTTGAAAAACTCCAAGATGGTTTCAATAAAATCATTTTGTAGATAGAAATAATGGGTAAAAAATATTTTACTAAATAAAATTTTATAGGGTAAATTTTTTCTTGAAAAACAATTTAGAACACATGGCTTTTTATAAAAATATATCCAACTGAAGAGATAAATGTGATGCGTTTTTATTAAGAAAATCTCAATAGTTTTATGTTCGAGTGACTAAAAAATGGTTATATCACATCAAAATTATCATGAATAACTAGAGGATAAAAAATGAAATGGTTTATTTAACTATTATTAAATAATATAAATTAATTTATATTCACCAATAAAAAGTCTAAATAAAAACGTGATTGTTGTAAAAACCCTGAAAATGAACAAAATATTTATGTGAGAATTATTCAATGAATTTATTTTGTGTTTAAACTATAAATACTTATAAAATATATGGAAAACATTAATAGTATATGTTCCCAGCCTTAAATCATTACTTAATCTTAAATTAAATGAATAATTAACATTAAGGATCTTTATAGGTGTAAAGTTTTAAAGAATTAGGCCACAACTATTACATATCAACTTGAAAATTACATGTAGACACCACTACAAAATATCCATTTTTTCATTAAATAAATACAATAAAAAACACTTGTAGTTCCATGCTTTAGATAGCATGAATTTTCCTTGATCCCATATTTGACACTATTCATCATTAAGTTATGTGAAAAATGCTTAAAAACATTGGGTGAGCATAAAAAGCACATTAGGGGTTATAAAATAAGGAAATAAAACATTAGCCCATCAATAAATACAAATCAATGAAACCATAATTTTCAAGGATAACATATCTCTTGAAATCATAATATTTATTAATAACACACAAAAATCACAAATCATAAAGGTAACTTGGGGAATACATAAAATACTTACATTGTAGGTATCACAACTATGTAGGGTGTTACTTTGGAATAAAATTCATATTATTTTCCCTAAATATCTTAGTAGAAACATTAATGTTACCTATATCACATTACCCAATGCATTGGAGAGCTATCTCTAGCTCACCCGCCCAAGGATTATCATAAAACCACCCATATATGTAATCAATTCCCAATAACCATAACATATTCCTAACACATAATACAATCATAATGGAATGATATGATTTCCACATTGCAATCACAATATATCATTTCATTTTATTGACCCAATCAATGCATTATCAAACTATTTTGAAAACATTTAAAAAATTTAAGAAAGAGAATTTTGATTCTAAGTGTCCCATAACACTTTGAATCTATTAATGAAATTAACTTATTAAAACACTATTGTCCATATAAATTCATAAAACCATTTTTTCAAACATTTTCATTAATGATAATAAATTACAACAACAAATCTTGAAAACAATATTTTAGTTAAAGATTACATATCCAATGGAGCGTTGCTTGAATACAAATGATTGAGGAATAAAATTTAATCAAAACATTATAATATCATGAGAATAAAGATATTCATGATATAATAAGCCAAAGTATATTATATACAACATGTAAAAAATCATATTTTATTAACACATATTCATATAATGACATAATCAACAAGTATAAGTTTAACACAAATAATTTAAATTGGGTTAAGAAGTTCCCTTACAGAAATTCGGCAGCCTAACTATGTTAAATTAAAATTTAAAAAATTAGTTTATGTGAGAGAAATGGGTATCTCATCACTTGGACATAAAATTTATAAAAATAGGGATATATATTAACATATCTCAAAATAGAAATATTTAAATTAAATGTCATAACATTAAGAAGTCTTTTTAAAAAGAAGAGGCTGACAACTATTCTTTACAGATTTGGTAACTTATGAAACATACACCGCATGAAAGAAGGATAACAAAATGAAGATGTAAATACCAATAAATTAAATTATATTTCACAATTAATACAGTCATTGGCAGTACATACACCACTTAGAATTAAATAGTGGAAATATTGCATGAATCTCACAAGAATAAAAAGGTGAGATGAAAAACCCTTACCACGTTGTAATCAATCAGGTCATAAGACCAGAAGTTAATAACAACCAAATGAATCACATATTTCCATTAATATAAATATATTCCTGATAATATATAACAAATGTTAGAACAAAATAACCCATATTCATTAAATAAGTGGCGAACAATGGATATTTCGTAGAATTAAAAGTTAGATAAGAAACCCCTTACCTCGTGTCCGACTTTACTCAAACATTCTTTAATCTTATGAATGATAAAATAAATATAAATTATAAATAATTAAGAACTTTTTTCAGGTTTATTACTCCTTTTATATCAATTATTACATTTCTATAAGAATTAGTTAATTATTTGAGTTCATATCAGACATTTTTTTGATGTTTGGAACATGAGTGAAAAATGAACTTGTTATAATTATAAATTGGCCATGTGGTCGAAATTAAATTATCTCCAAAATGATATTCATATTTATATATCATATATATATATTATATATATCTAGTATATATATTTATTTATAATATTACATATCATTTGGAGATAAGAAATGAAATGTATCATTCATGGAGTCGGTAACACGTTAGTACACATGAACGCTACTTTCATTTCTATTTCATACTTAATAAAATAAGAACATAATGATACATAGGTATATTATAATTACAATATAATATCATATGATATATGTTTTACACAATTTCTTTAACTCCATTCTTTATATTATCCATGTATGCCATTAACAAATCATATCACCTTGAGGGGGTGGTAGTCCGCACTTCCTCAAATAAAATTGTTGTGTTTACACATATTGGAAATCATAAGTGTATGTTTATAAATAAAAATTACAGAATAAAATAGAAAAAATAAACATAATATATATCAAATAAAAATATATTTCCATCATAATGTCCAATATGGTAGGTTATAGGAGAAGATTGAACAAGCATTGTTTCATGAGGCAGTAGTTCGTCGTCCGTTGAAACAGTATGTTATTTACCCATTAGACGGAGGACTGTGTAAGTTTAGTTTGAATAAATCTCATTACAATAACCTATTTTATTGATTATTATGTTTTTTTAATAAACTAAAGTAATAAATACATTTTCGGGGGTTGGATTAGTAAAATAAAACAAAAGAACATAAGAGAAGACGTTACCTTCAAATAGGGTATCTCCCATTGGTTTGAACCAAAATGATAACATCAAGTGACGTATCCCTAAGGTAATGCCTCTAAGAGAAAGATAGGGATGCAGGGATCTTAATTTGGTAGATTTTGGACAATAACATTGGATTTAGATGTTTTAGTAATGGGTAATAAGTGAGGGATTTTTAAAAGTGGTAGGAGGGGATATTTAGAAAAGATGGAAAAATTATTTTATTATAAACTTATATTCGGTTTCAAGAGATGAAAAAAATTATTAAAGTTAAAGATATGTAGACTAATGTTTGAAATAAAATAATCAAAAAGGAAATGGACTGGTTTTGGATGTTTCTTTTGTAATTATAATCTTATTTATTTAAATCATTCATTAATGAGGAAATCAGTACATCATTATTGTGTCATAAATATTTTTATTTATTTGATGTCTAAAAATAATATAAAATAAACAATGATGTATGAAATCTTTTTAGATTTCTAATTCATATTTAAAGGTGAATATATAACTTCTATGACCTCGTGTAAAAAATTGTTTACTAAAATTTATTTGATTACATCGTTTTTGCCTTTACTTTATGTTAATTAATATAAAGTGTCATTATCACACCCATGTGGCTCCATGGGGTCCCAAAATCGACCCAGGGATTCCTATGGATGTATATGTATCATCCAAAATAATTAGGACACATTTTAGGGTTATTTAATATTTTTATAATATTCTTTTTACCCTTATTTACTAGATTTACGCTTTAACCATGGTAAAATAAAATATTTACTGAATTAAATATGTAAAAAGTATAAAAATACAAGTTAAATATTTACACAATTTTTATCAACTTATTTTAAATATGGAATCCATTTTTCTAAATTAAAAACTCATATTTTGTAGAAATTAATTTAAAGATCATTCTCGTTGTCAAAACAAAATGGGTGTTTTTAAAAAATAATAACTGTCAAAAGATTGACTATTGTTTATGTTGAATTTCAAAGTGAAATTACTTACAATGAAAAAAATTGGATTAAATGGTAAAAATATAATCTAATTACACTTTAAAACCATTTAAAAATATAATCTAACCATATAAAAAATTATATTAAAAGAATGTTTTGAATTAAAATAAATTATTTTCAATATTCATTAAAAAAATGAAATTTATCAAAAAAAATCCTAAAATATACACAATGTAAATTTTGAGGTTCTGATTCTAAATACGAATTTTACTTTTTAAAATAAAACATATAAATACGAGAAAAAACTATATTTAATAAGGTTTTTCCATTAAAAGAAGGTAAATCAACCTTTTAAAAAATATTAGGGTATTTATGCTTAAATTTGTATTCATTCACATTTTAAGACTTTAAAATTTATCGATAAATGTAAAAAATTTAAAAAACATATATAATCATATTTTAGTCGTTTCAATTTATTCCTTCCAATACAATGGCAAGGAATTAACTATAATTTAAATTAATAATATTATTATATAATTTTTCAGTATAAATCGACGTTGTGTGAAACATATGTTTTCATAAAAAACCCATTGTTGCATAGCAGGTATGACATAGAACACATCATCCCATTTATAGTAAAATTAATATTTAATTCATAAATATTAATAAATATAAAAATTTTATATTCTTTATTTACCTGGGATGTTACATCCTCCACCCATTTGGGTATTCCATCCTTGCAATTTTAAAATTCAGTATTGAAACTTCATTGAAAGTACTACATCAGAAACTGATTCAATAAAAAATATCACATTAAAATGAAGGAAAAGATGTAAAATGTTCACCCGATACAAAATATTCTAGGATTCAATGAAAACATGGATATGGATGAGAAAAATATCATCATGATCTGATGGATAGTGTTAGAAAACATGATTAGTTGAAAGTTAACCTCCAGAATGTCACAAACATTTGAAGGGATAAATGGTAATTGATTCCCCAATAAGAAAAGTTAATGGACAATGTTTTTGTTTTATGTTACTTTTCATAGAGATGAGTAATTTATTAATGAGCTTATCTAAAAACATAAGGAAACCTATTTTTCATGTAGACTTTCATCCTTTACTAAATTTTTACCCCAAACTGAACTTTTCTCCAAACGATTAGTATTAAAACTGACTTGGTAACATCAAAATCCCAATAATCTACTTGTATAGTATCACATAATAATAAAAATATGAACTATATATTTCCCCTATCCTTATAGATCAACCAAAACCATAAAGGTTAGCACAATATCAGATAATCCCCAAAAAGGATAATCTTTAACAAAAAGAAAAACTACTATTAATCTCAAAAAATTGTCAAACATTGCCCAATGTTCAACAAAGAACATTCAATAAACAACTTCCCATAAAATTATTCAATGTAATCGAAACTATGATTGAAACCCAAAATTCAGTAAGATTTTATCACATATTCTTCCATGATAAATATTAACATTTATATCTAAATAACATATGTTACACTTACTGTATCATATTGTAGTGTAATTAACCAAATCACATATTCTCTATGATTGGTTATTAGTTTCCACAAATAAACCAAATCACCATTTGTCCACAATAAAAAAATATATTCTTCCAAAATAAAATTTCAACCATTACTCCACAAATGAGATCCCATAGTATTCTATTTCCCTTGAGTATTAAATTCTCCAAAAAGCGAAAACATCTTATAAAATAACCTTTATCACTTGATCACCAAAACCATTTTTATATTAAGGATATCAATTTTATAAAACATAAGTTCCAAAAATAAACTTATTCTTGATCCATAAAATTATTCATCTTAAATTAATAAGTCATACTAACCAGGTACTTCACGTAGTATAGTGGTAGGCGATGCATCCTTGTCTCTCTTCGGTTGTGGGAATGATTTATGTGGTGTTTCAAGACACGACTGGATGTCAACAATATTACATGTTTTCCTTTATATAAAACACAAATATAACATTAACATGTTTTAACCTCAATGGTTTTCTTATATCTTTAATTTTCATCCTAACACATTAAGACCTCAACATCAAATATACTGTCCTTTGTTTCTCCTCTATTTGACAAAATAAAACTATTCCCAATAGAAATATCATCGTACTAGATCATGGTGTCCATATGGTTGATTCATCATCTTTTTTCACATGTTAAACATTATTTGAATTTCAAAAATTATTTAGATATCCTTAAAAATCATTTACCTCTTTCATCCAAATACACCTTGTACAACTGGTGACATATGGGTGTTCGCAGAAAAACAGTTTCAGAAAATAATCAGATATGACATATGATTTCAAAACATCTGATAAAACATGATTTTTATCTAACAGTCAAACCAAATTTGGGATGAAACGTTCAATCGATGGTCCTTTTAAAATACCATAAGTATTAATGATAGAATATATGGTAAAAGAAAATATAAATATTTGGTGTAATGGTCTCCTTCTTCAGAACCTTTTTCAAAATCATAATATGCTTCAAAATCATGAGATAAGGTAAAATGTTTGAAAATTACTTGATAATATTTAACACTATTGAAATTATGAGAATATTGGAAAAATAGGATTTGAATGAATACAACCCATGATCCACAGTGATATAGAGGTTTATTGGAGGTGTTTGATATCTCAAACAACTTCTTTCAAGTGAGTTGTATGCTAGCAAAATATATACAATCATCTGAACATGAATTTGCAAAAATTCTTGCAATCATGTCATCCAAGAGATATTGGAGTGTCTGTTGTGATCCTCCACCATCCATTTGTAACATAGTTTCCTTGATCTTAATAATTTATAAAATAAGAATTTAACTAAAATAATAGACATAGAGACTAACCACATGTTTAACGAAAACTCTTAATCCCTAAAGTTGTCTAAACCGACAATTGATACCAACTATAAGGTCCCAAAATTTAACTGTTACATAATATTGAAATAAATAAAAAATTCAAATATATGATCTTTTCAGGTTTAGAGTTTTTGAGAATTAGGCCATTACTATTACATATCAACTTGAAAAATTACAAGTAGACAATACTACTCAATATCCATTTTCTATAAAATAAAAACTCATAAAATGAAACATGTCTAGTCCCATGTTGTATGTTACATGACTTTTACATGATCCCATACATGAACCTATTCATCTTTATGTCTTGTTATAAACATTTCAAAACATGGGGTGAGTATAAAAAGCTCAGTAAGGGTTATAAATTAAGGAAATAAAACATTAACCAATAAAAAAAATACAAATCAATGAAAACATACTTTTCAATCATAAAATAAATCCCTAATTCATATGATTTATGAATAACACATAGAAATAACAAATCATAATGGTGACCTGTGTCACCCATAACATACATACATTTTAGAAATCAAAACTAGATAGGGAGTTACTTTGGAATACCGATCACAATATATTCACTAAATCGCATAGGACAAACATTAACATTTACCTTCATCACGTTACCCAATGCATTGGAAAGCTATCTCGGGCTCAACCACCCTAGGTTTATCACAGAATAGCCTATATACATAAATAATTCCCAATAACCATAAAAAATTCATAACACATAAAACAACCATAAAGAAAAGATATGATTTCCACATTGCAGTCACAATATATCATTTCAAGATATTGACATAATCAAGGCATTATCAAACCATTTTTAAAACCATTTAAAACATTTAAGAAAGGCAATTTTGAATCAATGTGTCACTTACCACTTTGAAGATTCTAAAGGAAAAAAATCTAAAAATATAAATTTCCATATTAATCATTAAATCTATTTTTAAAACATGGATGTTAATTATAAAGATTTAGGAGAATAAATACTGAAAACAATATTTTAGTTAAAGAGTTCCTAACCAAATGATAGATTATTGAATAGATATAATTGATGAATAAAATATCATAAAAACGTTATAATATCATGAGAATAAAGGTATTCATGATATAATATGATAAAGTACAACATATAAACCATAAAAATTTTAATTGGTGTATAACAACAATTATTTCTTAATTGAATATAAATTGAGATGTAATCTATTATAATGAAGGTATCCTTAGATTAAGGATAAATTAGTTACATAATTATATGTGAAAAATATAAATACAATAAATATTATTTGATATTATGTATAAAATAGTCAAATTTCATTCACACATTTTCATATCATGACATAATCAACAAGTAGAATTTTGACCTAAGGTATTGAAATTGTGTTAAGAAGTTCCCTTAGAGAAATTCGACAGCCTAACAACATCACGTTAAAATTCAGAAAATGTGTTAATGAGAGAGAAAAGGTTATATAATAACATGAAAAATAAAATATACATCAATAATTATATATAATAACATATCCCAACCTAAAAATTTGTAAATTAAAAGTCACAACAAAAATGAAGTCTTTTTAGAAATAAGAGGGTCACAGGTTCCCTTACAGATTTTGTAACTTCTAAAAAATACACCACATAAAAGAAGGATAATTAAATGAATATTAAAATACCAATATATTAAATTATGTTACACAGTTAATAAAATAATGTGCATTACATACACTACTAAAAAGGAAACAGTGTCAAATATTGGATGAATCTCACGAGAAAAAAAAGGTGAGATGAAAACTCCTTACCACGTTGTTATCAAAAAAGTCGTATGAGAAAATATTAATAAACATAAAATTTGTCACAAAATACCATGAATATAAATAAAATCATGATAATATATATATGAAATGTCAGTACACAATATACCACATGCAATAAATAAGTGGCGAACAATAAAAATATCACGAAATTAAGAGTGAGATAAGAGACCCCTTACCTCATGTCTGACTTGACTCGACCATTATTTAATCTCTTGAATAATAATCTAATGTTAATTTTAAACTTAATAAGATTAATTTTAACTTTTATTACTCATTTTATATCAATTATTTCCTTTCTATAACAATGAGTTAATTATTTGAGTTCTTATCGTGAATTTTGTCGATTTTCAGAACATTAGTTAAAAATGAACTTGTTATAATTATAACTTGTCCTTGTGGTTGAAATTCCATTATCTCCAATATGTTATTAACGATTTAGATATCATATATATCATATATATCCAATATATATATTTATTTACAATAGTACATAACATTGGGTGATAAGAAGTGAAATGCACCTTTCATGGAGACGGTAAGTCGTATGTACTCATTAACGCTATATTCATTTGTATTTGATATTAAATAGAATAAAAACATACATTGGTACATTATAATTCCAATATAATATCATATGATATATATGTTACATAATTCCATTAACTCCATCCTTGATACATCCCATGTATGCCATTAAGGAATCCTATCTCTTTGCGGGGCGGTAGTCCGCACTTTCTCAAATTAAATTATCATGTTTACACATATTGGAAAGCATAAAGGAATGTTTTTAAATAAAACCTTAATAAAAATAATGGAAAAATAAACATAATATATATCATATATAAATTCAGTGTCATCATATGTTCCACCATGGGAGGTGGTAGGAGTAGATTTAACAATCGTTGTTTCACGAGGTAGTACTTCGCCGTCCACCGAATCGACATGTTCTTAAACCATTAGACGAATGTTTGTGTAAGTGTAGTTTGAATAATTCTAATAAAAAAACCTTTTATATTGATTATATATTTTTATTATATAATGTAATAAAAAGACTTTATGGGGTTTTAGAAGTAAAATAAAACAAACGAACATAAGAGAATATGACACCTTTAAATCGGGGAGCTCCATTTGGTCTGAACTGAAAGGCTTACATGAAGTACCTTATTCCTAATTTAAGGTTTATATTAGGAATATAGGGATGCAGGGAGATTAATTGGGCATAGTTTGGATGAAACAAGGTTATTGAGATGTGTGAGGAATGGGTTAGAAGTGAGGTCTTTTTATAAGGGGGTGGAGGGATTTTTAAGAAAATATAAAAGAAATATTTTATTATAAAATTATCTTATATTTCAAAATATCCAAAACACAATAAATTCTAAGGTTAGATGAATAATTTTCAAAATAAAATTATCAATTATTAATTGGACCTATTTTGGATATTTTTTAGTATTTATAATCTTATTTATTTAAATCATTCATTAATGTGGTAAACACTGCATCATTATTGTGTCATAAATAATTTTTTTTTTCTGATGTCTAAAAATTATGAACAAAATACCATGATGTAGGAAATAGTTTACTCTTTAAAATTTATATTTATAGTCTAATATATAACTCTTATAACCCTATGTAAAAATTTATTTACTAAAAGATATTTTTTTATGTAATTGTTGTCATTACTTTAAATTAAATAATATAAAGTTTCATTATCACTCCCAAGTGGCTCCATGGGCTCCAAAAATAGACCAAAGGATTCCTGTGGTCTTATATGTTTCATCCAATATTATTAGTACACATGTTAGGATAATTTAATATTATTATAATATTATTTTTTATCCTTATTTACCAGATTTACCTTTTAGCATTGATAAATAAAATATTTACTAAAGTAAATATTTAAAAATCCCAAAAATAGAAGATATCTATTTACGCAATTTGGACCGACTAATTTGAAATATGGAAAACACTTTTTAAAATTCAAAATACAAAACTGGAATAAATTAATTTAAATTTAATTTCTGTTGTAAAAAAAATGTGTGTTTTTAAGAAATAATAACTATCAAAAGTATGACTCTTGTTTATGTTCAAATTCATCATGATATTATATCCAATTACCATCATTTGAATAAATGGTAATAATAAAAAACAATTAAAATTCAAAACTATTTAAAAATATAATCTAACATTATAAATAAATTAGATTAAAAGGGAGTTTTGAATTTTAATACATTATTTTTCACTATTCATTAACAAAATGAACTTTATTAGAAAAATACCAAAAAATTACCCAATGTAAATTTTGATGTTCAGATTCTAAATAAAAATATTTTTTTGTCAAAAAGAACAAATAAAAGTGGAACAAATTAGATTAAAAATGGTTTTCTATTAAATAACAGTAAATCAACCTTTTAATGAATATTAGAGTATTTATGCGTAAAATTCTATTCACTCACATTTTAAGCCTCTAAAAATTATTAGATAAGTCTAAAAACATTTAACAATCATATATAATTATATTTTAGTTAGTTCTATTCATTCCCTCTAATACAACGACTAGGTGTTAACCTCCATTTAAATTAATAATATTATTATATTATATTTTGGTATAAGTCAACGTTGTGTACAATGTATGTTTTCAAAGAAACCCATCATTGTGTATTAGGTACACAATCAAACAAAGAATCCCCATTAAAGTAAAATTAATATTTAATTAAAAAATATTAATACATATGAAAATTTTAAAATCTTTATTTACATAAGATATTACAAAAATATATTTAAATTCATTATACACATAATAATATAATATTAACAACAATGAGGATGTAATATGGCCCATAGAAAAATAATTCAGTTGTGGAATTTCATTACCACTTTATAACATTATATTCAAATCAATTTTGAAAAAAAAATTGAAATTGAAACACAAAACAGAATGAAAAATGATGGTTTATTCATATTAAAATTCAATTGGGTGGTATACATAACACATAAAATAAACTATGTTCATGACATTATAATGTGCCTTAATTAAATGAAATAGAGATTATATCACTTTCTTTATGCTCCCTTTTGGTCAAGAACTTTATAATGTAAAGTATAATGGAGTTAATCATGACATTAACCAATAATATAACCATATTCATCATTATAATATCATTTTATATCTTTTTATAATTTCTTATTTCCCATTTATTGATAATATCACATTATATTCCATATTTTTTATGATAATTTTCTATTTTTTCAAGTAAGTATTTGACATGTTATTTTTTTCCTATGACACATAAAACTATTTCATCATAACAATAATATAATCCATGGTTTAAATATTATACATCTCATTAAATATTAATTTATATTAATCAATAACATTTGGAGATAGGAAATGATATACACCGTACTTGAGATAGTGGATCGTATGTTCGCATAAACAATGAATCAATTTTTCTATCTTATTGGAAGAATGAAAAGTAAATTCCACATGTTTTTATTTTAATTACATATAATTTTTTTATATACATGAAAAAAATTTATTGTAACCACCCACAATTTAGTCCTTGTAAAATTTTAATTCATTACATCGTTTGGAGGAGGCAGTAGTCCACATGTCCGTAAATGATGTTATCTTATTCCAAAAAAATTGAATGAATAAAGTAATGTTATATATAATACACCTATAATAATAAATATATTATGAATATCATATCGTGCATATATATATAATATAAATCCATCATTATTTATTATCTTGAATGTGGATAATTGAAAAATGAACGACATCAGTTCAAAAGGTGATGATCCACTTTATAGAAAAATAATGATTGTGTATCCCATTTGATGGAAGTGTGTGAATGTTTGAGTCATACTATTATAATAGTAATATCTATGCATATTATATATAATTTTTTCACTATAAAATAATTTTATAATAAAATATGAAGGGGTGGGGAATGAAATAAATAGAACGTGCTTGTTGATGAATAAAACCTCTTCTTTAGGTAACACCTTTTTAATTATACCAAATCCATCATTGGTTATAATTCATATATATTTGAGAAATATAGGTTGAGGATAGTGTTTTTTGTGGATTAGTGTTTCATGGTTTTTATCCAAACATAATTAGAGGTGTGATGAAGTGATGAGGTATGAGTGCCCTTTTATAGTGGATGATGTGTTGCATTCTCATAAATAAAAAATCGTATACAATATTGGGTGGTATCCCTTAAATAAAGTGACTCTATTAATGAAAAACATTATATAAAATAGGTTATATTAATGATATATGTCTATCCAAGTGGGTTTTCACATGTTTTTTGCTTATTTGGCACATTAATATTAATATTTAACCAGTAAATAAACTCATTTCACCTTAATCGTTGTAACTAATTTTAATTTATTTCATTAATATTATTTGTAAAAATTTATTTTAACATTTATAGAAATAATAAATTTTGTTTATTAATATATTTTAATTCACTTTTATAAATTCTAATCACATAAGTGGTTGAAATTAATTTAAAATTTATCCCATAAATGGGACGGGAAATTGAGTTTTTAAATTCAAAATAATCAAAATTTCACTATGTTTTGGTATCAAACTAAGTAAAAAATGATTATAATGAACCAAATTGTATTAATAGATGTAAAATATTTGAAATTTAAATTTAAATTAAATTAATAATATAATTATCAATCTAAACTATTTTAATGAATAGTTAGCTTTTAATTTAATTTCAGAATGATTCACTATTCATCAGAAAATAAATCTTCACAAAAACTTAATAAAAAATAAAACAAAGTTAATTTTGACTAAAAAATTTAAACAATTATGTTTATTATTTCTTATAATGATTATAAATTTTTCAAAATTTAATTTCTCAACATGTTCACCATTAAAATGTTGAAAAACTGCCTTTTGAAAAGAATAGTTTCTTATCTATAAAATTGGAACTAAAATTCATTATTTTTAATTATTCACTAAAAATGAATTAATTAAAAGACAATAAAAAATTCCCCCTTACCTATTTATTATATTTATACATCAAATATAACATTTATTTTTACACATTATATCAATTATTGTGTGAAAATTATGATATTAAATGGATTCTTCAAAAAAAAATTTGTAACATTGCCTTTACCAAAATATAGGTTTTACATGTGAAATCGGGTCTATTATTATCATATTATTATAACCCATAATGGATGAATATAAAAATATTATATTAAATATATAACTCATATATATAATTAAAATCATTCACTAATAGTAATTATTTATGCTAATCTAGACAAAACTCCTTTAGAGGCATGAAAATGATATTATTTTCTTTTATATCCAATTAGTTCTTATATTAATTTATTATTTAATTGGTAATAAATGATTTCATTTTATATTTATATAAACTATAAATGTTCATATGTTTTTGAATATTATTCATAACCACTCACATAATAGCTAGGTTATTTTATATTATATTAAATAATAATATTTTAATAATATGATGTTATATGATGACACTCATTCTTGTGTGTGATGAAATATATCAAGGATGGTTTTTATTCTGTTTAACAAAAAAACTCGCTATTTTGTGAATTAAAATCTATTTCAAATATTGAATTTATTTAAATTAGTAAATATATAGTAGAGTCTCCGAATATTATTTCCCATTATGATCTTCGTGATGGATGACAAGTATGCTATCGAATACACAATTTTACTTTACAATTCTAGTGAGTTAACTTAAATTTATTAATTAATACTATTTTTAATCATTATGCATTAGGTTGAAGTATGTAAAACTAATGGGAATCATTAAATAAGGGTATCTCGTCTCACATTTACTTCTGTGAGATAGTTGAATTATTGACCACTTATTTCATATATGTGGTGTAACTATAATTACTAATTACAGATCATATCATAAATCATTTTATGTTTCATATATTAAATGCTTCATTAAATAATTATTACATGTATGGTCATAAGATTTGGCTAATTACAACATGGTAGTAGAATTATTAACCCCATTACTATTGTTAGAGTTAAACTTCTAATTCAATGATAATGTCATGCTATGTCTATTTATTAAATTAATATTGATTGAATTATGTATTATTTAAACTTGTTTTTTACTATTTAATGTTAATATACATAATCTATTAATTAATTCCCACTTCAACAATATGATATTTATAATGGAATTTCTTTTAAAACCCAAATTTCTAAAGCTATCCTTTAAATTATTATTTTCATTCATGTCCATGATTTATAAAATTATTTCAAAAAAGGTTTTTACTATTATGAAAAGATTTTTAATTCCTTTTCTAATCTATTTTAAATTTTAACAAGCTTTTTAATTTATTAGTTTTTTCTTTTTCTAAATGACGTACATTGTGAATTTTTTGAATAAAATACCAAATGAATGACTTTATAAATTATATGACATAGGAATATTTTCCCACCTCTATGATAAATTTATGACAAGAAAATTCATTTATAAGAATTCATATTTATTTTCAATGGAATTTTTTTCATTTATAGTAGGTAGGAATTTTAATAAACTTTATTTCAAAATAGAATGAACTTTTATGCTATTATTATTTAATGTGATCTCTCAAAATTAATTTTCCAAAAATATAACATTACATAATCTTACATAATCTTTATTAAGTTTATTATTCAAGAAAATTAAACTTATTATTTTATGTTCAGTTTTGCTTTATTTTATAGAAACCCATTTTTCTATGGATTATGCTATGTTTTTAAGGATCCTATATCTTTCTAGAGTTTTGTATATGATGTGTGATTTATAATCATACAAAAAATATATGTATCATTTCAATTACATAATAAGAGATAATCATATCTCTATAAAATTCATTTGTTAATGATATAATATCTTATAAGATAGACATGGCTGGAAATAGGATTGTACTTTGTTCATAGATTATTGGAATGGGATGTGACACCCATTACATAAAGAAAATTATAAACCATGATAGTCATTGGTGTGAATGTTTTCCACTATGATGGTTTTTTGAGAGAACTCATTCCACAATGATAGTCTTGTTAAGTTCTACAACTACTATTGAAATAATGTTTTATGATTATTTATTTTCTTTTATTCCATGTTTTATTCAATTTTATCATATTATGAATCATTTTTTATGAATTTTTTATTTATTCTATGTCTTAACATTTTGATCATTCATATTCAGTGTTTGATACTCAAATTTTTTGTTCTTATTATTATACCCTTGTGTTTATGTTATGATTCATTTTTTCTATTTTTATCATTATGGAGCATATGAACTCAACATTATTGTATGATTGTTTTCCCCAATATATGAAGAATGTTATTAGGGTATACATTTCAAAAGAAGTATGTAGAAAAAATGGAATATTTTGGATATAGTGTATACATTTTAATAACTATTTTTTTTATTTCCAGGATTCCAAATACATAAAACCCATATAATTCTAGTGTGGTTTTGTTATAATATGAATACTCATATATTTTAATGTAATATCCATGTATGAAAATAGTGGTTTATTTTCGTAGGTATGAAAGAAAATTTTTACTTATCCTATGGAAACTAGGATGAGAAAACCATAGTAAGAACCCTACTATTATGTCTGTATTACAATCCTAGAATTTTGGTAAAAATCTTGAATATACTAGATTAATCCTAAGGTTCCATGAACTAAAATTTTAAAATTATTTTCCCTAGAATATATGGTTTTCCCAGAATAATTAGTGATTCTTAAAATATTATTATATGTATTAGTCAATGACGAGAAGAAAATGGAAATGGGTTAATTTTGAATGTGATGGAAAATTTGATAATGAGAATCCAAATCGGATGATTACTGGAGTGAAGTATGTTTTGATAATCCCTAAATTATTTACATGTAAAATTATTAACAATGTATACCATTAAAAACCTGAGGACTCCCCAATGAAGATAAGATATTATTTCTCATATATTTTTGGTTATGGAGACCATGAAGGAATAAATTTTCAGTTTCCTACATGTTGATAACATGGGAAGAAACAACCATGTGGATTCCTTAGAGTAAAAAAATATGTTTTGACATTAGAAAATAATGAAACAATAAAAGTATGTTCAATGTAATAATGACTATTTTAGATGATGAAATGGATGAGAATATTGGTAAATCAAATAAATTATGAATAGATAAATTCGTTAAATGTGGAAGTATGGGAATTATGAAAATTTATGTCTTTGAGGGAATGTTTGGGAAGAAATTCGGAAATTTAATTTCAGTTATGGATAGGTTGTGACAAAAAATGACGTATAAAAGGAATGTAGTGTTAGAGAATAATATGATGAACATTAGTTAATTGGATTGTTAGGAAGTCTGATGAATAAAGTATTTTTTGTAATTGAAATTATCATTATATTATATGAATCATGTAATATATTTTCCAGCTTATGTTTTTTTAATGATTTGAACGGATATATTATATAATTTTGATTCACTGTAATATTTATTAAAATTTTAGGCGATATTTTTGGAGAACACATGATTATTGGAATGATAACCCGTAATTTCATAATAATATTAGGATAATAATAAGACAATGTTATATTTTAATAAGATTAAATAATTCTGATAGTATTTATGACCTTGGATATAATTATTAACACAATGATAATGTGGGTTATGGATTGATTTTATATAATTTTTTTGATTTATGGTGTTATAAAAGATTTAGTTTTCGAATCTATTCATCAATTCAATGAGTTTTTATTATAATTACGGTTATAACCATTATTCAGTAGAGAACATGATAATTATAGTTACATTTTTGGTGTGTGACATTTTATTGGTACATCAAGTTGTTTTTGGGACTAGGGATAATTTGATATTGAAAATAAAATGACCCTCATTTGAAGAATTATGTTTTTTAGTCAATTTTAAGGTTCATAAGGTTAGACAATTAATACTTTTTAATGATGAAATTTTGATGAGGTTTTCGATACTAATGAATTAATCAATAATATGATGTTTTTGTGTGTTGAGTAATATATTATAACTATTTTTTGTTATAATGATATCTTGAGAAGGAAGTAATGGAATGATTCCAGTTATGTATCATTTGATCCACTAGTTTTACATGCTTTTAATCATCTACTTCATTCACTAGAGTGTGAATTGAAGATTCAAACAATTAGTAAGATTGTACATTTTAGATTAAACCAATTAATTTTATATTCTAAAATGATTTTAATGTAAAATGATACTATATTATTATCATTTATGATGCTATTAATCAAATTTTTAATTAATAACAGTTTTATGGTTTTGTGTTAATTAACCTTATAATTACCATGTTTTCAATCATTCTCCCCTATAACATTATGGTCACAATTCTCTTCTATGTCCATGTTTATACTTGCTGCTTTTTGGAATTCTAGTTATGTGGTGATCTTATCATTTTACTTTACATCTTTTATTGGGGTTAATTTCTGTACCCTTTTTTGTGTGGGTTCCCACAAAGACTACATTAACTCAATCATAATTTAATTTCAATGTGAAATTTAAAATTATTATTATGTAATTTCATGAAATTAATTTTATCATTATGATGGTAGATTATCGATTGACGGTTCCACAAAATCACTCTCAATTTCATTATACGTTCCATGTAGCTCACTTGAGTATATACATACCTGATTTGGCAAATTTACCCAACATAGAGGTTATACGAATTGTGAAAAACAATTCTTATGATAAAAATTACAAGATAATTGGGATCGTAGTGATACAGTTCAATGAAACAATAAATATAACATGGTTACTGTTTTATGGAGAAATTTCCAATATGAGGAAGATAAATGGAATCTAGAGGATGTCATGTGGTAGAGGTGTACTCATATATTTTTATCTGAGTAAATAATTTCAAGAGAGAAATTAATGTAAGGAGGGGCAGAATGTAATAACCCAATATTTTATGGAATTTGTGTTGTTAAATTTGACCTAATTTAAATATTTATTTTAACAAAACGCTAGGTATCAATGAAAAATAAAATATTATTATTTAAATATTATAGTTATACCATATATTTTTTAATATAGGTAATTAATGAGGTTTTCTAAATTATAAAAATATATAATGAAATTTTTTCAAACTTTGATTTTATTGGTTACCAATTAATGAGAAGTATAAATATAAATCAATGTACCTTGATGGATGTGTTTTTATAAAGAACTATTTTTATGCCCACAATGGAATTTACTATTAAAAAAATAAATTACCCAATATTATTAAATGATATAATAAAATTTATATTTTACAAATTCTATAAACTATTGTTTAATTCATCATATATTTTATATTTCATTAAGAAATGAATAAATCCAATTGTAAGAATAAATGAATGTTTTATTTCTCAAAAAAGTAATTTTGAATCCTTTTGATAATGCACCAAATTTAAATAAATTTTTTGATTATTTTTAATTTTTAATTTTCAAAAAATAATGTAAAATTTTTATTTTGGAATATCAAAATTATCTTAGTGTAAAAGTTTTGTTATTTTTCATAGGAATTTCACTTTATGATGAATACTGAAAAATATTGAATTTCAGTTAAAAATACATGTTCATATATTACCTTTGTATAGTTAATTTATATATATAATTTTATTATAATGTATATTTATTTAAATTATAAATAAATCCAAATAATTTAATTTATTGGAATCAATTTCACATTGAAATTAGATATTAATGTTATTTAAACATTTGAACTATTCACTTTAAACCCATTCTTTATCAATATATATATTTGGTATTAATTTTAAATTTAATTTTCCAAATTATCATAGTTGAATAATGTACTATTAATTCCATATATGAAATCAGAATGTAAAAATTATTTCTATGATCAATTTAATTTTATGATATAAAAAATATATTGTGGTACAAAAACATTTACAAAACTAGAGGTAAAATAGTGATAATGGATAATGATAAAAGATAAAAGAGTAACATACCTAGAAAATAATTACATTAATGGGAGTTTCTAGTATTTATCAACCCCAAAAATTCTTCAAATAATTAATCAATAATATAATTTTTTGAAATTAATTCAACTTCAATGTGGGTGGGTTTAATTATAAAATAATAACTATTTAATGACTTAAACCCTCCTATAATCAAGTATAAATAACACACCATTTCTTCCCAAACTCCAAGAATCTCTCAAAAAATATTACCAAAATAATCGTCCACCATATACACACGTCCTAGTATTGATTGTATCACAAAAATACCAAATCCAAGGTCCCTAACTGTTTCTTAAGGAAGATTTATTCATTATGAAATTATTTTGAAAAACCAATATGAATTTATTTCATTGTTCAACTGTATCCTCATATATGTCATCCATAAAGGCATACTAATTACATAATATTTAAAATACTAGAATATTATTTTTCGAATGGAATTCATTATATCCATATAATTTATTACCTCTTCTCTTTAAAACCAATGAAACTATTGTCCAGAGAATGAGAGTCAATCACCTATATCGGTAATGTTTTTGTTCGTTTTCCATTAAATCCATCATATATGGCCATATGACTATTATTTTGCATAAATAAACTGCTAATATATATATTTTACCATATTTAAGGTTTTCAAATTAATATATACCCATAATAGTAAATAAAATGAAACTATTGTGTGACCTTCCAAAAAAGCGCCAATATAATCAAATTATTTATCATTAACTTTTCATCTAATGAATGATACTCAAGAATGAGATTAAAATGAAATATAATAATATTAATAAAACATTATTTCCATTAATACTATTAAATTGCACTTCTGTAATTGTAATACCATTTTACAATAACATCTATAATTATACAAAAATGAATTTATCATGAAACCCAAAAACAAACACAGACAAAACAATGAAATAATTAATTATTATCATTGAGTGGATATAAGATGAAACCATAATATCAAATAAGGAATTTAAATATGAATTTAGTTTTTTTAATTAGGTAATAAAATTTTTCAATCCATTACACAGGAGGTTTAATTATACAACATTAAAAGGATTTTTGAATTAATGGTTTGTCATATCACTTTTACTTAAGTGAGACATATGACTTATTCATATTTTATTTCTTGTTTTTGGTGTATGTAAACATAAATTTTATATATAATATAATTAATCTCATTATCTTCATGCTATGAATTATATCATTTGACAATGACTATTTTATTGGAATATGATTTGAATGATTACAAAGTGGTAAGTGAATTGTAACCAGATTTCCAATATTTGTATTAAATAAATATATATCTTTTATTATGTCATACTATAATTATATGTGAGATGAATTACTATTGTATTATTTTTTTATATATAATTTTCTTATTATTATTTAAATTAAATTCTCATAATCTATTAATGGATTATCACTTCAATGGTATTCTATTTATATGGGACTTTCTTTTAAAAATTATATTTTTTAAGTAAACCCTTTAAACCATCTTTTTTGTCCATGTCCATGTTTTCTAATATAATTTCCAAAAAATAACTATTATAAATTAGTTTTTAAATCCATATATTCTCATGTTTTGATTTTTAGAATATTTATTAATATAATTTTTTGTTGTTTTTCAAATGTGTTTCTTTGCGACTTTTCTGAAACAAATAAAATGGATTGCATATTCAAATTATAAAAAATGAGTGGACTTTTCCATTGAAATAATGAATTTATGAATTCATTATTACTATAAAATATTACATGTTTATTTTCAATTAAATTTCTTTATATTATAGGTCTATGTAATATTAATGAAAAAATGTTTTCATAACATAAATTATATTTTTTAAGGATTATATCATTGGATCTCTTAAAATTGTTATCTATAAAAGTGAATTTTTTTTGATTTTACATATGATTTTCTGGTCAAATTATTCTATGAAATTATACTTTTTATATTTTAATTGTTTTATGATTATATTTATGAATCCCTTTTCCATTCTATTGGATAATCTGTGATACATATGAAATCTATATATATTTTTTAGGTTATGATTTGATTAATGATTTATGTTACTAGTGAACACATAGGTATGGTTTTAATTATGTGATGGGTGGGAAATATATTTCCCTCTAATTAATAAATAATGATTTTATATATCATGAGATATAATATAATATAATGGGTATTAAACTATGTTCATACCAGACTCAAATGAGAAGTGAAACCAGTTCAACAATGGACATTGACTGCCATGATAGTCTAGGGAGGGAACCTTTACTAATAAAATAATTTAAGGATTGTAACTATTCCAATATTATTGTTTTGTAATATATACTTGACTCATAATGAAAATACTTTCTATGATTTTGTGTTTTCCACATTCTGGTTTTTTATTCCATGTTATCCTGTTATGATTGGTGTTCTCGGAATGTTTATGATTTATTTGTTGACTCAATATTATGATCATTGATATGAAATTTAAGATACTAAAATGTTGTGTTTTTATTATTATACCATTATTTATATGTTATGATTAAAATTTATCTTTTTTCTCTCACTGAGCATCTAATCACACCCTTTTTTATGTTTCTTTTCCCTAGTTTATGTGGGAAATTATTAAGTTCATAATATCTAGAGTGATTATAGTTACAATGTAACATGTGGTGGGAAATTTAGAATCATTATGAAATAGTTTCTTTGTTTACTTGTTTCCAATGTAACATAACCCTTATGATTTAGGCATGGTTTTTTTGTAATATGATTATCCATCAATTTAGATGTAAAATCCTTTTATAATAAGTATTTGTAGTTATAGTGACTATGTTGTTCATAAAAACATAAAAAAATATTAGTATATTTTATATAATTATTAAATTATATAATAATTATATAAAACTAAATATATGGGAGTATAATTATATAACACTCATGAACATGTAGAACAACGTTACCTCTTATTCTGGAAAAACATATTTTTTGTTTATAGATAAGTCCTTACTTGGATGGATTTTTAACCAAATTTCATAATCCAGGACTAGGGGTGGGATTTTGGGAGTTTATTTCTATAGGTATTAGTTGATCCAAATTTCTTAAGAGGAGTAAATAAGTTATTGAGGGGGATGAGTCCCCTTTTATAGTAGAGGAGGAGTGACATTCTTTTAAATATTAAAAGGTAAAAACTATTGTGTGTTATCCTTAAATTAAATTACTAAAATAATGAAAATCAATTGTTAAAATAGGTTATAGTGGGGAAATATTGACAAAAAGTTTTTTTTTCAAAATGTTACTTGATTATTTTCACCATTAAGTTAAATATTTAACCACTAAGTAAAATTATTTTTTCCTTAATCGCTGTAAATAAATTTAATAAATTTTTTAAATAAAATTTGTATAAAAATAGTAAACCATAAAAAAAATTTACGTTATGATTTTTCAAAATATATAATTTATATTAACAAATTCAAAACACAATACTTATAGATATTTTATCATAAATAATCCTAAATAAGAGATAAAAACACGTTTTTTAAATGAAAGTTTTTAACAATTCAATTTGTTATCATATCAAAATTTAATAAAAGAATTATTAAAATTAAATAAGTTGTATTAATAGAAATAAAATATATATAATTTTTCTTTGGAGACAATTAAAAAAATAAGTTAAGACTTTAAATTATTTGCATGAAAAGTCTGTTTCCAATTAAAATTCATTATTGTTTTGTCATCATTAAAAAAAGAAACTTTACTAGAAAATGACAAGAAATTAGTAACAAATAAATTTTATACAATATAATTTCTATAATGGTGTTTATTTTTTCATATTAAATTTATTAACGCGTAAAAATTTTGTTTGAAAACATGTTCCCCATTAAAAGTAGAAAAAAGGCCTTTAGAAAAATTTAATGTTTTTGTGTAAAATTAGTTTTTCTCTTATCTTATGCCTGAAAAATAAATTTTATGAATGGACAAAAATTACATTGAATTTATAACACATTGTTTTCAATAATATTATTCAATGATTATATTTAATTTTCCTTATTAAGATAAAACACATGTGAGATCATAAAAATATTTTTTATAACAATGTTTTCTTTTATATTCAATTTTATTTTATATTAATTTATATTTTACTTGTATCAAAATATTTAAAAAAAATATTTTCCTTTTTTAGATACACCTTTTAAATACATAAAATAGAATAGATTTTATAAATACTATTATATTAAATTATAACATTTTCATAATATATTGGTTTTTGGTAAAAAGTTGTCTTCCATGTAACATAAGATATATAAGAATGTTATTCCACCAGGAAATTCAATATAAAACAGTATTGTATTGATCTAAAGAAATTTAATAGATTTTAATTTATATAATATAGTATACATATCATAATTCATCGATAGATTAGACTCTATTTTTACACTTGGTGTTTCATGTCATATATTCTAATGAATAAAATGTTATTATTTTATAATTATTATTGTTTAAAAATTTAATTTTTTTGAGCTATATTATAATATTTCTACATTACATACTTCCTCCCAAACAATCCGGATAAAAGAAAATATTTTAACATGAAACTCTTACTACATTGTTAACATTGAATTACAATCCCACTAAGGTAATAACATTAAATTTTACATAAAATATAATTATAATAGATAAATTCTTGATATTACATTTATAGGATAGTTAATATACACCTCATTAAACAATATCGGTCCATAATAGGACATATGTCTCAAATAATGAATATTATGAAAAAAAACATTACTAGTTTGGTAATATTATAAATGTAAACCCCATGACAGTGAGATACTAAAATGAAAATTTAAATACACATGTATTTAATGAAATTATTTATAAAATAAATTCATGTAAATAATATACACCACAAAACAAAAGTTACTGGCTTATAAGGAATGTATCATACATAAATAAATGTGACACGAGAAAACCCCAACATCGAGTACAACTTATCATTCATGTTCACATTATTAATTAATAATAGAAATATGTAAATTATTTACATTCATTAAAAACATTTAAATGTTTATTATTATTTTCGTTAACATATTATCATATTCAATAAATTTTCTTAATATATTAATTTTATGTTGGATGTTTTGACTATATTCTGTTTATGTGTTAAAATGGATTTGGTCGGTCGGCTATGGTAATTGTGGTAATTATTTAATAAATAATAAAATTATCAAAATGAAATAGATATCATATTTATAAAAAATCATTATTTTAAACCAATAATGGAAGTTGGTTATGAAAAATGAACAAAACTTACAATCAAGGAAATTGTATGATGTAAATATGTTATTGTAACATTCGCATTTTTCAATGGATATTATGGAAATAAGGTAAGTAAAATTCTCCATTCCAAAATGATCATTATACCATAAATAAAATATTATATAATTATATTATATATATATATAGTTAATATAATTTGCCAATGAAAAAATGAGGATCACATCACTTCGAAGAGGTGTTATTCCATACATCCATGAAGGAAATTATCACATAATTTGAGTGTTAAAAGGAAAAATTAAAAATATATATTATATTATGATAAAGATAATTATGCAATTAATCAAATTTTGAAGAACTTTATTAACATACCCCTACCATAAACATTACATATTCTTAAGGTAAGTTAATAAATTTTTTTAATTTCATATTAAAGGTATTTTCAGTTTTAGAGATTTAAGGGATTTATTCCATAACTCATACATAACAACTAATATATTACAAATTAAAATACCAAATTACAATCCTTTATTCATAATTGGAAAACATTAAAAATGAAAATTGTTTTTTAATGTTTAATCATTATAACTATTCATTGATCCCATCTATTACCCTATTGTCCTTTAAATCCTATGAATGTGTTTCAAATCATGGGATGAGAATAAAATTATTATTAAGTTATATAAAAGAAAGAAAATTTTTTGCCTTATGAAAACTTGTAATCCCATTATTACATTATCATAAAGTAATACATTTCAGCCTCATGAAGTCATAAATACATTCCACTGAATAAAATTTCATTGTTTACCTTTCTGTAATCAATAGATTACAAAAAGATCCATGGGAAAATTCTATAACATATAAAGATAACATGGTACATAATCATACATATATGGAAAAAATTTGGTAATCTTACATTCTTATAACTCTTATAGGTGGAATCACCAGGAAAAAAGTACAAACCCAATGCATTGGAGGTTATATCATAACCACGGCACATGGTTTATGATAGAACCACCAAAATTTTGTTTTTCATGGAACCACCCATGTGTAGTTTATCATATAACAACCGGTAAAATATATAAGTATTATTTTTAATCATAAAATGAAAAATATTTCAATTATCAACATTTACTCAGAAAATTTCATTTTAAATCATAGCAAATTTTTTCAAGGTATTGAAATAGACAATCCATTTTATAAACAATTTTCAATACTAATATACATAAAAAAGGTAATTGGTTATTTTATTTGTTTTTAAAAACATTAATGTTTATTGGGGAATCCAAATATTAAATAAAATTTACGACGACATAGAATTTATTTTTTCCCCCTAAATTTTAAAAAATTATATTTGTTATTTGGTAAATAAAGTAAGAAAATTTTTATGAGAAAATTATTTTGGAAATTTTATAATTAAATTAATATTCTAAGGTGATTATTACACAACTTATAAATGAATTTGGTGTATAATATATAAATAAGGCATAATGAACGGATTTTGAGATGAAGTCCCTTGCAATGTCCCCTTTAAGAAGACGCTGAGAAAAATAAAAAATTTACCATTTTAAATCATTAAATCTCATATAAACACATTCATAAAAAATATTTTGAAAATTTGGACATAAAATATAATGTTTTATGGGAATAAATAATCAATACATTAAAATGAGGTTTTTAGTTAAAAATACCTTTTAAATATTGTAAATATAATTTATAAGCCACCTAAAAGTAGAAAATTATACCAAGAATTAAATAATAGGGGTATAGATATAACAAGGATATAGAATACCAATAGGGATGTATATACAATTCAAAAAAAATAATGATGCATGTCATCATGAAATGAAAAAATGAAAGGAAATTGAGATGAAATATCTAACCTTGAGTCCAATTCATCGTTTATTTTCTTTGTACTCCTAAAAAAATATATGTTAATTTATAATCTCTGTAGGAATTTTTCATGTTTATTATTCAATTTATATCACTTATTTCATTATGAAATTTTGTTTTTGATATTCAGTGCTTGAGATGTAAATGAACTTTGTAAGATGTCAATAGTTTATATGGTAATATGTATAGCATATCTAGGTTAATATAATTGACATACTAATAAATTTTTTATATCAATTATCATTTTTTATATAATTGTTAAATATGTATATGAAAATTAACAACATTAGTATCATGGAGATGGTAAGCATTATATATGCATTCGTAACATTTTTTATTTTTCATTGATCATTATGGAAAGATGGTAAGTAATATTTTATATTTTAAAAAAGGTCATAAAAAATTAATTTCATATAAATAATTTAAATGTACTTATATATATTATAAAAGTTATGTGGTGATTAAAAATGAATCAGATTGCTTCATAGAGGTGATAGTTTACACATATGCACGAACGACATTATCAATTTTATGTGCAAAGAAAGTAATAACCTAATTGAAATATTATAATATAATAATGATAAAAATTTCATTAATATCACCAATGGAAATTAATTATATCTTTATAACCTGTCCTCTGAGATGGTTGTAAAAAACGTATCTCTTTATGGATGTGATAGGTCACACATACACATGAACTATTAATTACATTACTTTTTCATGGAAGTGGAGAGGGATTTATTTGATTATATTAACATAATAATATATATGTATATTAAGGATATTGGAGTCTTTATTTCAAAATGTATGATTAATATTTTAATTATGTAGAAGAAGATCTAAAATAGAAACACTTAAATAAAAACATTACCTTTCATTTAGATGATCACCCTTCTTAAAAAATTTACATCTGTAAGGACGATTTTATGCATAAATTAATTCCACAATAATGTTATTACAGATTCTAGTAATTGTTTTAGGTAGTCTTGGATGAATAAAAATGTTTATTAAGTGTGGTTAATAGAGAGTAATGAGTCCCTTTTTAAAGGGGTGGGGAGGAGTACCCATGGAAACCTGTAAAATATTAAATTAATATAAGTTAATTTTCTATTCCAAATGAATCTAAATTGACTTAGCTCTAATATTGGATGAGTATGGGTCAAAATTAATTCATCTAATTAAAATAATACATGATGTGAATATTTTATCAATCATAATTTTTTAACACATGTTTTATATTTTTTTAATCTTACTGTTGTATCATATTATTTACGCATTGTGGGTTAACATAATATTCATAACAACCAAATGACCGATAAAAAATATATATATGAAATATTAGTACATTTACAAACTATTTGAATGAATCTTGGGTTTTTATATGTTTTATATCCATTAAAAATTTATATTTTAAAATATCAATATTGTCAATTTTGGAAATAATCATTGTTTAAGTTCTTAAAAATATCACAACATCATGATATGTTTGATAAAAATACATTAAATCATCACCAACATGTCAGTGAATCTATAAAATTCATTTATGGGATAAATTACGGGAAAATATATTTATTTAGAAATTTTTAATAACATTTATTTGATTGTTTCATTAAATAATACATTAATATATCATTATTGTGTCACAATTTAATGTAATTTTTTATTTCCTAAAAATTATTACTAAAGTAAAAAACTATAAATAATAGTATTATACTTCCAAATACTATTTTTATTCCTATAAATCACTTATCTATTCCCATAATAAAATTATTTTATCTATAAGGGATATGATTATGACATATTTGTCTTTACATCAAAAATAATTTTATTAATGACAAAATTGAAACCAACTGGATTACAAAGGCCAAAATATCAAACCAAAGATTTTATTGGAAAAAATAACTAATATAATAACATCATGAAAAGTGATACAATAATTTTATATTATTTACTATATTATTGTATTCTATAATTACATGATTTTCCCTTAATTTTGGTCATATAAATATTTACTAATTTCACAACACAAAAAGTACTAAAATAAAAGGAATGAATTTACATTATTTGGACCAAAATTTTGAAAACATTGAATACATATTTCCAAATTAAAAATTTATAATTTTATTAGATTCATTTATATGTAATCTCACTAAAGAAATAATAAATAATTTTTAAGTAAGATGCTCTAAAGTTAACAAACTTTTTATATTCAATTTTATTATGATTTGGATTACATTGACTTAAATTTATTTAAAAGATAATAACATAATATAAATAAACATTAATATTAATTAAACGGATAATCTAACAATACAAATAAATTACATTAAAAAGATGTTTTGAATTAAAATTCATTATTTTCACTATTCATTAAAATATAAATTTTATTATAAAAATATCAAAAAATGAGGCAAAATAAATATTGATGTCTCTATTCCAAAGAAGATGTTTATTTTGTCAAATAAAACATATAAAACTCTTAAAACTATATTTAATGTGGTTTTCGATCAAAAAGAGATAATTGTTTTTGCAAAATATTTTTTTGACAATAAAATTAGTTTTGTCATATACATGATTGAATACTGATTATATTATATTTAATATCTAATTAATAAATTAAAAATTATTATTTCATCATTATATGGGTTGTTACAATTTTCCCCTCTTTTGGAAATTGATTCCCCGTAATTTTAGTCACTTATCAAATAGTGGGGTATTTTTCTCTCATATCATTTTCAAATTTCCATGTTGCCTCATAAACCATATGGTTTTAAAAGGAACCACAACCAGATGTGTCACCTTATTCAACAATAAATGGTCTCTACCATTACAAATCATGAATGTATATTCCTCAAGAAAAAATCTATTCCAACTGGAATACTTCTGGCCTCAAAATATGTCATGGATCTGGTATATACTTTATTATCATTGAGAAATGAAAAACATTGTGGGCTTTAGGGTAAACTCGGTGGTGAAGCCACTCGATAGAAAATGGATAAAACGATCTCCAAGAATTTATCGAATGAAACAAACTCTGGTCTCATCTTCCACTTCTTCACAAGACACATTACATATTTCCATGGAAAGACTTTGAGAAAGAAATGAGCACCTACCTTGAATGAAATATCATTTATATGCTTATCCGCATAACTTTTTTTTTCTATTCTAAATAATCATGTGACTTTGAATCAACCAAACAATATCTACCATATCATTTCCCAAATTTGGTCCCATGAATATCCTTTCACCTACATCATCCCAAAATTCTAAAATTTGATACCTTCTTCCATATTATGCCTCATATTGGGACATATGTATACTTGAATGAAATCTTTTTTATAAGAAAATTTAACCAACTAAATATCTTAATAAAAAAATTCCTTGATATTATATTTAACGATCAAGTAGTGTATCCTCCAATGTCTGAATCGTTCATTCTAACTGCAAATATGATTGAGGATTAAATACTATACTAAAAATTATGTCAGTACCGAGGACATCTGACGACCTTTCCAAAAGTTCGAATAAAATTTAGAATCATGATCTAATACAATAGAGAGGGGAAATCCATATAACGTGGATATCTATTTAATATACAACTGAAAAAATTAATCTTGTGGATAATTATCTTGAATAGGGAGAAAATTTTCATATTTAGTTAGTCAACCGATAATAACCCATATCAAATTGTTACCTCGAGAAGTTTTCAGTAATCCCACAACGAAGTCTGTGGATATGTTTTCCCATTTCCATTCTAGAACTGTAAAAGGCTGAAGCATCCCATTCAGTACTGTCCCCTTTGATTTAACATGTTGAAAAGTAATCAAACTATGTATATATTCATTAATATCACATTTCATTTCATCACATTAGTATTACCCCCGATGTTCATTGAACATATTAGTTGTGTTTGGATGTACTAGAACTGGAGAAATATGATCTTCACATAAAAAATCCTTATTCAACTATTAATCATTAGGAACACACAACCTCTTACCAAACCTCAAAACCCAATATTTATTAATGTTAAATTCAGGTAACATACCCTTGTGAACCAATTATACATTTTTCTATAACTTACTTTCCTCATTCTTTTCTTTCTTAATTTAGTCTGGGAAAGATGATTTCACTATCACTTGAAAAAAAGGAATTTTCTATAACAACAACTTCCATGCGAAATTTCATCAAAAGATTAATAAATGTATCATCTTTCAAATATAGCATAGTTAATACAGCATTACTTTTTTCACTCAAAGCATCAACCACATTATTTTATTTTTCATGATTGTAATGTATCATTTATTCGTTGACTTGATTATTTCCATCCACATCCTGTTTCGTAAGTTCAATTCATCATGAATGAATATATACTTCAAAATTTTGTGATCAATATATGAGACACACTTTATGACATTAATATGATTTTTCCATATTTTTAATGTAACAAAAACCAAATGCTAATTAAAATTAATGTTTTGAGTAATTTAGCTCATGAGGTTTCAAATAACATGAAGCATATGAAATTTTATGGTTATTTTGCATTAAACCTAACCATGACCTTTTAGTGAAGCATCACTATAGATAACAAATACAATATTCATAAAAGGCAGGTCCAGAAATGGAGCATTAAGGAATATTAATTTTTGTTCATGGAAATAATCACCACATACTTTATTTCTAGAGTAACTCAACTCTGTTTCATGTTAACTAAGTTAGTGGGTTAGATAACAGAGAAATGATTTCAACAACCCATCAGAAATAACCCTTTAATATAGTAAAATTATTAATCTATATAAAATTGGTAGGTCTTGATCACTCATCAACGTCGTTTTTTAGAGGGGGAAAAGTTAGGTCATTATTTTCGACTCTTTAACTGGGGCGCGGGTGTCCGTCCCATTTGGGGACAAGAGACGCGGTTTTTTCTCGCATTCCTGATTTCCAAAGGTGGGTGACATCCTATCCTTATTCAGGGATGTCTCCTACTTGATCGAAACGGGGTGGTGGGATGTCGGTTCTTCCTTATGTGGATTCCTCCCCAAAACTCATCACCTAGACCAGGTATCCCTCATAGAATTAAGATGTTGTTCATGAAACACATCCTGGTTCTATATCTTCATGGAAACCAGTTAATTATGATGCTTCTATCAGGACATTCTAAGGGTTCCGTTCAGGGTAGAAAAAATCGGTTAGGGGAGTAGTCACGCTGGGAATCACTGGTGTGTTTGGACGTTGGGGGATTGGTGTGTCTGTCTTCTGTCCCTTATTGTAGGGCTTCTCGAGGGCGCGGAAGCCCGAGGTATCCCACATCGAACACAGTTAATCTTATTCCATGGGAATGTATATGAGGATTTTCATCAGCTTCCCATTTTTAACACATGGTATTCCCCATGTTTAACCTCTAGCAGAGATGAATCGGGCTGATCAGAACACTGACTTAGGAGGATCAGATAGTGGAACCCCGTAGAGGGAACAACGATATTGGGTCCACCATGTTGGTGGCCTCTCGAGAACTGTTTGTGGGAATGGGGAATGGGGTTACATGATCTCACGGGGATGTGGCAGCCCAGGTATGAATCAGGATTGATTTTGGAGCGGTTTAATGAAGTAGAGGGTGAATGAGATGGAATTGTCATGTGGTTGATGATGGTTTTGGTCTTGAGCCACGAAGAGGCTTCAAATGTATCTCCATTGTAGGGTATGAAAGTCCACATAGTTCATTAGACGATGTCTTACCGCCAACTGGGGTTCCAACGGCATAAAACTGAATGGAGTGACAACGGCTTACCACTAAACGAGACAGGCAATGGCTTACCAATGAATGGATTGACAAAGGATTACCGCTGAAAGACACTGACAACAACTTACACTGAATGGAGTTACAACAGGTTACCACTGAAAGAGGTTCATAGTTTAATGTAATGCTGGACGAGGGAGAATTGACGTGAAGGGGGACCTGGTGTCCCATGGGTGGTGGGCCCGAACCTCGGTGAGGCTTCCTACGTACCATGCCTTAGCATGGATCAATGTCATGGTAGTTCAAGGGATGTCGATGAACTTATGTGAAGATGGACCTAGGATCCACTGGTTGTTAAGCTTGAACCTTAGGGAGGCTTCCTACATACCCTAACTTAGAAAGGATCAAAGACCTTGTATTTCAGGTTGGTTGCATGTGGGGCTTACACTCTATGCTGCCAAGGTGTTAGTGAACCCACGTGAAGAAGTTCAGAATGACTGGGTGGTAGGAGATAACCTCGTTGAGGCATCCTGTGTACCCTACCTTGGCAAGGATCAAAGTCCATGTTGTTCAGATGGTGGTGCGGTGCTTACACTCTATGCTTCCCCGGGTGTTGGTGAACCGACATCAAGGAGGTTGGAAGGATCGGGTGTTAGGCTTGAACCTCATGGAGGCTTCTTACGTACCCTGCCTAGGCATGGATCAAAGACCATGTAGTTCAGGTGTAGTTGTGTGGGTCTTACACTCTAGGCTGCCAAGGGTGTTGGTGAACCAATGTGAAGGAGGTCGGAATAACCAGGTGTTTGGATTGACCGTCATTGAGGATTCATATGTACACTTCCTTGAAAAGGATCAAATGACACGTAGTTCAGGTATGTTTGTATCGGGCTTACAGGATGCTCATGTGTTGGTGAACCAATGTGAAGGAGGTCGGAACAACCGATATGTGGTCTAGAACCTCATGGAGGCTTCCTACGTACCTTTATATGGCAAGGATCGAAGCCTAAATAGTTCAAATAGTGATGCGGGGCTTACACTCTATGATGCCCAGGGTGTTGGTGAACCAACATGAAGGATGTTTGAAAGACCGGGTGTTGGTATTGAACCTCATGGAGGTATCCTACATACCCAGACATGGAAAGGATCAAATCCCACATTGTTCAGATATGGTTTTGTGGGGATTATACTCTAGGATGCCCAGGTGTTGGTGAACCAGCGTGAAGGAGGTCAGAATGACCGGGTGGTGGGCTTGAACCTCTTGGAGGATTCTTATGTACCCTACCTTGGCAAGGTTCAAAGTCAACATATTTTAGATACAGTTGTGTGGGGCATACACTCTAGGCTGCACAGGGGAGATGTCATGGTTGGTGCTCACTCTATTCCCACATGAGTCATGCTCGGTGTGAGAAACATCAGATAGTAGAGACCTGATGATCTAGTCCTGATAGGTGCATCCTTGAGAAATGGCGTGGGGATTACACGTGGTTAGTATCTCAAAGAAGAAGTAGGGTCTTATGGATGGTTAGCAGCCCGGAGAGGTTGGGACTTACTCTAGGGGGGAGGCCTGATGGTGACAAAGTGAATCTGGCGAGGGACTTGGGACCAAAGAAAGGAGAAGCATTGTTCCCTACCACGTCCTTCGCGGGCCCTGGGGACCAAATATGATTGGATAAGTAGGGATTCTTCCTCCTATAGGGAAGCTATGGGCTTACATCGAGATGGTCACCCTCCCCCCACAGAAAAACACCACTCTCCTAAGGAGAATATCATCCCCTGTGGAGACCAGAGGTCATAGAGAACGTCCAAGGTGGGATACCCCACGTGCGGGACACGGGCCGAGGTCACAGTTTAACGTCATGTGCTGAGGATGAAGAAGCTTGGTAGTTTAATGTCCTGCAGCTCGGACGAGGTGAGTTTGCTCTAAAACCCTAGGACTTACATAACGGGTACCCTCTGCTCCTTGGTACAGTGAAGGGACATGAAAGGCCATGATGAGGTTGTGTCATCAAGCGAACCATCGAGGGGCCCACTTTTGTGTGGCTATGCCAAGATGCAATAGCCATTAGTGTTCTTATGCTAAGAAGCCTAAGTCAAAGAAACACCACAGGAAGTATCGTCCAAGGGACCTTGATGTCACATCATGAAATCCCGTACGGTTGAACGGGAAAAAATAAATTTCCCAGTAGAGGGGTTCATAGTCAGGGGCCTTTTGATTCTCTGTTGTTCTGCAAGATGAAGGGCATTTCTGAAGGGGTGTACTTCGCATGGTGGGTTTCATAGCCAAATCATATGGAAGAGGTGCATATAGGAGGTGCTTCACGAAGTGGAACATCATTCACGGAGCACTACCTCAGGGAGAAAAGGATCCTCACGGTGCAGGGTGTCGTGTAGCAATGTGCATCACGAAGTATAATGACCATACCTTAGCATGTGGATCATGTGTACATGAAGGGTGTCTCGTGAAGCATAATTTCTCCACGATGGCCCGCGCCCCCTTGGGGATCCCCTTCCTTCATGAAGGCCCTTAGTCTTTGCGAAACACATCCCTCTCGAAAGAGGGGATCAAAATGAGACAAAGGGGAGGCACTTCGCGGAGTATAAGTACCTCACATAGCTCATGTTTGCAGAGCATAAGGATGCGTCACGATTTAGGAGCCGGGAAGTTGAATGGTCGGATTGTTCATCCTTTCGGCTTAGGGGGAGCCTGGTATTTATAGGAAAGAGGCACAACGAATTGGCGCTTACGCGGAACGAAGAGGGTTTTGGTTGGTTTGTGGGGGTTCATGAACGTCAAATTTTATTGCGGATCGTCCCGCCTCCTTGCTTCACGGCGGGCTTGCGAGAGTCAAATGTGTTCGTGGAGCGGCCTACTGCCTTTCTTCGCGGCGGCCATAGTGCTTGGGGGACTCCGAAAAGTGGCTTTGTGGGGTTGCCGATAGTTCCTTTTTTGGGCTTCTTCTCTGTCCTGATTTTTGATGCCAACAAATGCTCCCCTCATACAAGGAGCCGCAGAGAGATCAAGGGTCAATGTTTGTGGGTAATCGCCAAAATCCTTGGCCGTTCGCGATGCTAGCTCATGATGACGGCTTACGAGGCGGATAGGGGGTGCATGGGACAATCTCTATATGAACCTCGGCACGAACTAGATTCATTGAAAAGCTCCCAAGGACATCTCCTATAAATAGGGGAGATTCCATATCTTTTTTTCTTTCCCTTCTCCATGATTTTGTCCTTTTGCGCCCTCATTTCATGATGTTTTGCATACTCCACAAGTGTTTTCTGTGAATCAATTATTTGCGGTGCACAATGAGTCCTCGACTCCGTGTTTGGCCCCCGTGATCTAGCACTTGATATCCTAGGTATGGATATACGAACAATCTTCATGAAGAGTCTTCATGAATGCACTTTTCTTTTTGAGAATTGCAAACCAAACCAAAGAATCGATGAATTTCTAGAGGTGAATGGTCCACCAAGATGCTTCCAAGGGGGTCATTGCGGATGCCGTGCTGATGGATGAGATGGAGAATAGTTTGGGACTAGGAGATTTAGTCTGTAGCCACTCGGACCATAGTTCATTGTTGGAGATGCTATCAGAGAGCCAAAAGAACTAACAATTGTGTAAGAGGTTTCCCTTGTATGGATTCCGGCTGAGGGATGACGTATTCATCCCTGAATCAAGTAGGAACAAGCCAGCTTGCTGGTTCCGGAGCACACTGTGTATGCACCTTTGGATCAGGACGACTGATGGTCATGCCCAAGAAGACTTTATGTCTGTCATTGATTAATTATTATTCAACCATCGGAACAACATAGATGGGAAGGCATTGCATTTGGAGACGTCCCCTCATCTATACTAAACTATCCTCAAGGCGGCGCTTGGGAGCCTGAAGAAGGGGTGGTCTGAGGAATGTGACCTACGCCAGGGCGGCAACTTTATGGATGATTGGGCATCGGCCTAATGGTTAGGTGACTCGTTTGAGGAGTTTGGAGTGGAGTTGAGAATAGTGGACCTGTATGAGGTAGCTTGGGCTTCCCAATTTCACTTCTATCCACCGAAGCAGCTAATTCCGGAGCTATTGAGCTGGTGGTCAAAGGGGACCAATATATTCGACCTTCATCATGGGGAGTTCGGCATCATCTTATGGGACATGCATCAGATCTCAGGGGTCCTGATACTGTTGGTGACGTACGAAAAATTCTCCCATTCTATGGGTGCGTGCAAGGATCCATAGCAGATGCCACATCTGGAGTTGGAAATGATGGAGCTTGTGCCTGGGGAGGACAAGGAGGCAGTAAGGGATGTCCACTTCAGGTAGTGGCTCATGTGATTCCAAAACATCCCAGAAAACAAAAAGTTTTCGGCAAGGCCTCGGACTTGCCAAAAGGGGGCCCGGAGTAAGGAACACTCATACTGACAGCTGTTGGAGAATATCCAGTGGAAGACTTGGGGGGTGCAGTGGCTACACTGAGCATCAACCAATAGTTGGGCTAGAGGCATTCATCACAGCTCTCAACTATGGTTGGATCCTACAAGTGAGAAATACCAACAGAGGAGTGTGACCAAGAACTTTCATCATGGCGTCTTTATTAGATATAGGAGGGTGGGTCAACCTAGGTATCCCAATGATGTCCATGTTGTATAAGATGTTGTGGTACATCAGTGACGAGAAGAGGCCACAGAGGGTATGCGGTCTATTTCACCTCTTGTGCGGGTGGATAGCGGTGCACGTCAGGGGGGTATATGAGTATCTGAACCCCATCTCTCCTCGAGATTTGAACTTCTGCTCATTGATCTTGAATGCCACGTGGAGATTTCTAACCATTTTGACCACACCATCAGTTCTGAATCGGGTGTGAAAGGTAGAGGAATTCAATTTCCACATATTCCTGTTGCCGACAGGGGCCTTCACATATGATGGTCACGGAGTGGAAAATCATCGGTCCTACCTCCTGGCCTTTCTAGGTGGAGTCATGGTGGCCAAGGTGGATTGGAAGAATCTCTGTGAGTCATACACCCCACACTGGTTTTCACGGAAACATTGGTGCATGCAACTACTGAACCCACATGTCTACCTGGAGGTGTGTCACGAGGAGCATCTATGTGTCATGAGGCAGATGTGGCTCATGTTCACATGGGAGGATAGGAATATGGGGAATTAACTACCTCCACTGACCGCCATCCTCGGGCTAGTAATGGAATATGCCCAGAGCTCGGAGACGGCCTACCTAGGGGAGATACTGAAGCGGCCAACCAATCTAGTCGGTGATGGTGAGCCTCCCTGACCTCGGGAAAGAGGTCGAAAGGTGGCAATGGAATCTCGTAGTGGCGAGTCTCCGATATCTGTGATGCCCGCACCAGTTGAGGGGGAATCATTTGTAGAGGATCCGGTAGCGGTAGCGGACCCAGTGGTCCTAGGAGAACAGAGTTGTCTAGAGGGGCGGCCACCGAGAGGATTCTACAGGATTTCAACTCAGGCCACGGGGAAATGGTTTCACCATATTGACATGTTAGAGAATTTTATCTTCTTGGAGGCCTACGATATATGGGAAGTCAACCAGAAATTCCTCGGCCCATCTGAGTTATGCCAACAACATAACCTTCTTTGGGATGGACTTACCGGGGATTTCCCTTATTAGAGCCGATTTTGCAGTATCCCAGGCGGAGGCAGAGCATTCCCTGGCCGAACTGGATGACTTTATGCACTCCTGGGGTGCCCTGCACCCGATGACAGACTCGGTCAGGGTGTTGTTGGATCATACGGTCCCACCACAACTGTCAGCTGGTAACCTAAGGGAGCACCTTCCTTTGCCAGAATAATCAGACGAGTCCTCCTGGGGAGATGATGCTTGCAGAGGGAGTCCGTTGGAGGATGGTGAAGTCGGCGATCAATCCTCAGATCTCAATGATTTCATAGAGGCCCTCAAGGTAAAATCCCAAGTTCCTTTTTCAGGGTATTCTCTTATGTTACTCGGGATTCCTTATCATTATCTACACTGTGCAAGAAGACATTGTGCATAGACCTCATTCTCACCCCTTAGTGGGTGCCGATGCAAGACCTTCAGGATCCACAATCATGCCTGCATCAACTTCTATGTCTGGAAGGGCTAGGAAAAAGGAGGCGGCTCCCCTGGAGTCTCTAGACCTTCCAACCATATACAGGGGCCACATCTCAGGGACCCAATGACATCATCCCAAGATCGAGACGAGAAATTTTATCCTTGTAAGTATCCTCTACCAAATTTACGACTACTATCCTTTGAGCACGGAAACTGACATTCACGTCACCCTTTTTTGGCGAGTACAGTCCTTCAACTGGCATGGGCCACCGCGGCGAAGTAAGTCGGGATTTCTGGTAGCACCCTTCCCAGAGGCATGCCAATAGTAGTGGTGGTGGACATCCAGCATGACCGAACTACGGTGCTCCCGATCACTGGTGGGGATTTCTGTGGGACTCCACCTGAGGTTATTGAGGTAGGATCCGATGATGAGGATCAACAAGACAGTTCAGGGCCCTCCATGCCTGATCCAATGCCAGATGTGGACCCAGATGATTATTTCACGGGGGCATTCCCAGCATGCGAGCCTTCCAATCACACTGATTGGGAGGAGACAACCTCTGATGAGGTGGATAGCAAAAAAGTTTGTCGCCGATCAGGGATTCTGATCACACGATTCATCAATAATATCCCCCAAGAATTGTGGTTGGATGAGATGAATAGAATTCGCCTGCGGCTACGTGAACTATGCACTAGGGGGTGGATTCTTAGCTCTCACTCATGCTCATCTTAGAACATATAGCAAAAAATATTAGGGAGTAAGACCATGGCCTCATTGTGGGTTGGTAGTGGAGGAATGCAGTAAACATCAAGAGACTCTGAGAGGCTGATAATGAGGTCGAGTGGATGCAGAATCGTGCAGACGAGCACTCGATCTCCCTCAATGCACAATCAGAGCTAATATTGCGATTGATGGCCCAGCTGGGAGAAGATGAAGTGGGTCTAAGTCAGGCCTCTAAGGATATGACCGCCATTCAGGATGACGTGGAGTGGGCCCAGATTGCAGCCAACGAATTACTCCCTCTCATTGACGAGGAGGGGCAAGAGCTGAGTAGGCGGTAGCAACTCCTGAACGCCACCAACTAGAGGGTGGAAGAGCTATAACGTTTCTTTGAAAATTTCAATCTTTCCAGCGGGGAAGTCGACCCATTGGTACGGTAATGATTACAATACCTTATGCGTACTTTCATGCTTTGATTTTTGATGTCGTAGCATGCATGTGTTCCATTGTTTACATTGGTTTATTGCATCTTCATGATGTTCGCGGAGTGTCCAGCTATCATACCCTAAGCTCATGTGGGTTAGGCCCGATGTGAGAAACAAGGGATGACCACCTTATCACCCTATCCAAATCTAAGAGTGCAAACCAAGTCTTTGGGAATCCAGGGATTGAACAACCATTCTGGATTTCTAGAAGGAAATGTGGGACACCTGACTGGAGAATGAAGCTCTCACAACAGAAGAATTACCGTTTTCCTTGTGTGCTCTTGTACAACACGGGGGTAATGCCAGGGGTGATAAAATCAATCCGAATAGATGGGAATGGGATGTGTGAATCACAATACCCCGGATTAGAAATTTTTTTGTGGTGGCGTGAAAATAAAGAATAAATTTTTACCACATTCGAAACACTATTCTTATTGTATTAGCCGGGAGTGGGGATAGCAAATGGGGGCCAACTGATGACCATGTTCAACACACAGGGCCAGACTCAAAATGTTATTTGTTAGTCTTCTGGAACATTGGCCTATTATAATAGGTGGTATATAGGCCGAGAATCCTTACTACTAGGGGGTTCCATTAGACATGAAAGATAGAGAGGGTCTTAAAACGGGGAATGCAATGAATGGAATGTGGAGTGATTGTTTGTTCAAACATAATCCAACACACTAGAAATTACACCACCGTGGTGGGAGCACATTAGAGGGATGCATCAGTCTAATCATGGATCACTAGTTCTTTTAGACAAGACCTCTCTGATGAAGGATCCTTTGCTTCCCAATGTCATCTTCGGGCATCCCAAACTTGTTTAGGGAAAAATTACAGTTACATGGTTTCCCACAATGGGTCAGGCCAGGGTCTAGAAATGAGGAGGAAAATGATTTATGATTCCAGGGGTTGGACCCTAGGTGAAATTCCAATGTGTCCCTACATATCCCATGAGGATGGGAATCAAGCCGTACATTGATCTGGAAGAATAATGTAACATCTTGCGGGATGATGAAAATCATGGTCGCGCTGGTGCACATCCTAATAAAACTACTGAGTCCATATGAGTTGTGATTGATGTGGGAAACAAGAAGTACTGGTGTGACTTTCCTGAAAAAAGAAGGAACATGTTAGGGTAAATGGAAACTCAGTGAATGTGGATCAATGATGTTATCCAGTCCATGTAGCGCACCTAGATGCGCAAATATGTAAAGCTGAGTATGTCAAAATTCCACTTGAACATGAAGAAGTGGAAATGTGTGAATCATGATGCTCAAAATATGGATCACCATTATGATGACGTGACGAAGAGGGACAATTATTGTCCATATTTGACACACAGTATCCATATCAGGATAGCCTGGAATGGAGACATACAAATGAGGGTTGATCGCTGACCATGTTCAAAACACGAGACCTTTCGCGAATGTCATCTGATATATTTGGGGACATTGGCCTGAAATGGAAGGTGAGTTGTGGCATCATGAGACCAGGCCGTGAAGTGGGTCCCTTCGGATGTGGAAGAGGATGAGGATTCAAATAGATATCTAAAAAATCATGGACATGGGACGAGGGGAATGTCCCATTGAAAATTCCACACTTTGGGCTCTCTGTTAAAACACATCTAAATAAGACAATGAGATGTGTTGGTTAGAGGAAGTCGAGTCCCTTCCCATAGAGAGATCATATTTTTGGGTCATAGAATATGGACCATGGATGGTAGGAAATGCGGGAGACACATGGTGGCGTAATTATAAAAACCGACTTGAATGGGAACATGGGGTTCTGACCACCATGTTTTCCTTGGAAAGGCTTTAGGATGAGGTACTGAAAAAGAGAGTTAATATGGGCTCAAGTAAAGGTGCATGGGAATTCCTATGTACCCCATGAGGATGGGGATCAAGCTGCACGTATTTCAAAGAGGTAGAACTGTATGATACTAGTGCCTAGGAAAAAAGGGTTGTGCGGGTGTGGCCCTTGCACCAAAAGAAGCTGTATTTGATAAATCATATTTTTCTTCTAAGGTGAATGGTTATTTTTTTTGTGAAGAGACAGACCTGCGGTTGAAAGTCCTACCATCGCCACAAGAACCAAGTCGTAGCAGTCATTGTCAAATGGAATGGCATGTGATCGATACCATACATGGCGTTCCCTTGAGTTAGGACATCATGATGAAGTTCCATTTTCCATCGTGCGGAAAGGATGATTATGTCATAGTATAGGGTCATGTTGTGGGACTAGGCATGAATTCTAACGTCATTTAGAATAGATTTAGTAGAGAATATGCAAAGATGGTAACATGTATGGTGAAATAAAACATACCTGATGTGAATGAGGACAAAATCTCATACCACACCGTACACAACTCTGAGGAAGGAACCTCGGGCCAAGGGTCCTAAATATAGGTAATATGGTAAGGGGCAGGAGAAACTAGCTCCCAACTAAGCTAGACCTGAAAACGAGATACTAGGGTGTTCCTACGTATCCCATGAGGATGGGAATCAAGCTATATGTCATTCAAGAGGAGATCTTAGTTTATTGTCATAGATCTCGGACCATAGAGGAGTGAAAACCATCCAATTAAGTGCAAGCCTCAACCCAATCCCTAAGCCCATGTGAGTCAAAATCGGTGTGGGAAACAAGGAAGGAATAAGTTTATTGCAATACCTAGAATGCACTCTAAAGGGAAATAGATGTGAATCCCCGAATGAAGCCCTTGCCACATCTTTGTCCTCCTAACATGCAAATGCGCACTGAGGGATAGTTCCAGGATTTCTGAGATTTTATTTTTACATGATGAGGTGGAGAAATATGTGAATCAAAAACCAACATTTCGGGCATAATGGGGTTGGAATGATTATGGAGGATAACTATTTACCATGTTCGAAACAAATTATCCATATTGTGTTAGCCTGGAAAGGGAAAAAAATGGGCATCCACCACTGACCATATTCTCAATGTGGGATTTGTATCGGCTTTTTGTCGGTGACCATCTAGGAGGTTTTCCCATAATTGTTGGAGATCCCTTAGTCCTAGCATCCATGCCACATGGGTGTCCCTTCGGGTGTGAAAGGTGATGGAATCCCTAATGAAGGGGAACAAAAAGCCTTAAAAACTGCTGGATGAATGTCCGTGTAGACTCTGACATTCCATGCAATAAACCAGAGTACCCTTAGGCACATTGGTGAGTCGCCGAAGATGGCCGAGGGGCTCATCTTGAGATTAGACGATTTAAAAAGACGAGTATAGAGCAAGGAGATAGAGAACCCTTAGGAGAAGGAGGTAAATGGTGTGGTCGTCACAAACCCGACTTGGATGAGGACATAGTCCCATACCACACCATATATGCCTCTCCCTATGAAAGGGTAGGCCAGGTGGACCAAGTTAAAGGGAGATCTCCTAGAGATGGGACTGGACCCGATGTCTAGATATTCGGGTGAACCTAAGTATCCAATTAGGATGGGAATCAATACATATGCAGTTCTTGAATCACACATAGGAATATGATACTTTAATGAGGGGGTGTATGGCATGGAAAGTAACCCGATGTAAATGGGGACATAATCCCAAACCGCACCATACCACTCAGGTAAGAACGTGGGTCGGGGCCCGAGAAGGTCGAGGGTCCTGAGGCTGGGCCTCGGTCAGAAAGGCCCGACCAATATTTAGTTTAACGTCTTGAAGTGAGGATAAATAGTGAATAAGGTATCTCATCTTGGGATGTGTATGGTACGATGAGTAACCTGACATGAATGAGGATATAATCCCATGCCGCACCATAAAAAGCCAAGTGATAACTTGGGCCGGGGCCCAAGAAGGCTAGGGGGCCTGAGGCTGGGCCTGGGATGGGAAGTCCATAGGCCCCCAAGTACGGTTACTGCCGCATCACAGCTTTTAATACCACGTGAGCAGTACTCGGTGGGGGAAACAAGGAGTCAGTCTCGGCTCTCCCCTTCATGTGGGGGATTAAAACCTGGATTTTCCCAGAGATAGTTTTCACTTGGAGATACAATGGGGAAGAATGAACCACTACACTCAATGTTTGGGACATCTTGTGGTTGTTACAACGTCGCCTGACAGCTGTTGACCATGTTCGAAACACAGGGTCCCTATAGTGACCTAAAATAGGAACAAAAAATGAGCATTGACAGTTGACCATATTAGCAGTGTAGGATTTGTATCGGATTGTTGCTCAAATTCCTCGAGGGCGTTGTCCCAAAGTGTTAAGAGATCCCTTAGGCCTAACATCCATACCATTCGGGGGACCATCTGGATAGAAAAGATGATGGTGTCCCAATCAAAGGAGTAGGTGAAGCATAGTTATTCCCATCAATGAAAGAGACGAATGTCTCTAGGCAGCCGAAGGTACGGCTGGATCGAGGTTAGCTCGACATGAAATGGGGCTGTAGTCTGCACCCTATCATATGTCTTGTCTTGAGGGGATGACTCAGGCATTTGGGTTGGGCCAATAGACGAAATGTCTGGGCATTCCAACGTATCCCATGATGATTGGAATCAATCCATACGCCGTTCTTAAAGGACATGAAATTTTACGTTTTGTGATTAGGACGTGGGGGAATAGAATAATGTTGATCGGGAACATGGTGCGACTTTTATAATCCTAGCATGATCGGGGCTATGGAAGCCCACATCATATCATGCAAGGATCCTCCGAGAGAACTGTATCCAGGGGATAGTCAAAGAGAAGAGGTTGGGGGATGGGTTGAAGATGAGCCGTTTGAGAATTCCTACGTATCCCATGAGGATGGGAATCAAGCCATACGTAGTTCTCATAATGCAGTATAACGTCATACTGAACGACACATAGTTTAACGTCATGTAGGACCATACAATTTAAGGTCATGCGGGACTGGCGTGTAGTTTAAGGTCATGTTGGACCAGCATATAGTTTAGGGTCATGCGGGACCATCTAGTTTAAGGTCGTGTAGGACTAGTAGGCTCCTGAAAAGTATTACATGAGGTACTTGGCATTAGTGGGTGAGGTTATACGCTCACCATCCCTGGTCACCATGGAGTATGCTCCATTGGGGTAAACCCTGTGGACTATGTAGGGTCCTTCCCATTTGGGCTCCAACATGGGCGGTTTTCTACCAGGGTTCATTAGTTCCCTTATGGTCAATACCAAGTTTCCTTGCAGAAAAGATAGGAGGTGAACCTTTTTGTTGAAGGCCCTAGTTACCTTATTCTAATGCCTTTCTAGATTGTGTAGGGCACGAAGACTATTCTCGTCAAGGGATTCCAATTCATCCTGGGGAATTTCAGCTACCTTATCTAGCTCATGTTGGTCATAGACTAATGTGCATAACGAGGGAAGATAGATCTAGAAGGACATGATGACCTCAGCTCCGTACACTATGGAATATGGGGTCACCTGGGTGGAATTGCGAGTCATTGTCCGATAATCTCAGAGGGTGTTGAGGATCTTGTCTAGAAAACACTGCTTGTTCTGAACAACCATTTTCTGCCAAATGTTATAGTGGGTTTCGTTGAATGCCTCGATCTGTCCAATCGCTTGTGCATGATAGCGTGAGGTATGGTTCAAAATGATGTTTTACTTGACATACATTTTTTTCAGATCGGCTGCTCAGAAGTTGGTGTCGTTATCATTGAAGAATGTGTGAGGGACCCCAAATCAGTATATCATGTTGGATCTCATGAAGTCAATAATGAAATGGGCCTTGACCTTCTTGTTCAGAAATACTTCTGACCACTGGAAAAATAAATCTATGGTGGTCAGGATGAACCTGCACTAGTGAGCTTTCACTGGTGGGTATGGTCCCATGACATCAAGTCCCAACACCGCAAATGGCCAAGCTTACTGGGTGGAATGGATATCTTCTGGCGGCTGATGCATGAAGTTACCATGAACTTGGCACCCATGGAATCTCTTGGAGAACTCGAAACAATAATGGATCATGGAGGGCCAAAAGTACCCCGGTCTCTGGATCTGATGGGACAGCTTTGGCCTAGCCTAATTAGAACTACAGGAATCGGCGTGAACCTCCTGTATGACCTATGAAATATTGATTCTCAAGAAGAAACGGTGAAGAAAACAATCAAAATCGTTCTTGTAGAGGATCAAGTCAAGACTGGGACCACTCTAGATGGTAAAATTCAGTGCGCGACATCTGATTTGCACGTGATCGTCCTGATCAGCCAGGAAGCAACCATTTCGGAGATACTTGACAAAAGGGCCTCTCCAGTCAGGAGTTGCTTCAACTACTTCATCTGAGGAACCTTGGGGTCCTGATGTAGAGGATCCAGTGGAAAGATGGCTTACCCGCAGGCCGTCGTTATCCTCTAGGGTGACAGGGGAAATGAATCTCTAGTGTTCCATGTGTATAATCAGATCATATTGCTCAGGTTATGCAAGTGATATAGCCAGGCTGACCAGGGCATCGGCTCAACCGTTCTGAGATCAAGGGATGTAAGTAACTTCTGACCGATATGGAAATCAGGCCATTAACTGGAGGGTTCTCTCCCACAATGGTATAAGATCTGGATTTCTGACGACAAAGCCATTATTGATGTTCTTGATGACTAGTATTGAATCCCCTTTCACATTTTGGTGGGATACATCAATCTCGAGGACTAGATCAAGGCCAGTAATGAGAGCCTGATAATCTTCCTCGTTGTTGGTGGAACCTTCTGACAACATGAATGAATACAAAAGAAGGACTTACATAGAGGTAATAAAGACAATACCCAGACCCACTCTGATGAGCCTAAGATCATTGAGTCTCTTTCCAGAGGGGCTTCAGGAGGCACCATCAAAGTGTATCTACCAAAATAGGTGGGCATGATATACTAAGAAGATTTCCTCCTCAGGGAAATCTATATCCAGGGACTGGTCCACAGAGGTCAGATGGGAAAGAAGAAAGTCTGCCAATGCCTATCCCTTTATAGAATTCTGGGGTACAAACCGAATATCGAACTGCTTGAGGATTACTTCTCACCATGCTAGATGGCCAGTAATCATGGGGTGATTTAGAATGTACTTTAGTGGGTCTACCCCAGACACCAGTTGTACCTCGTGGTGCTGAAAGTAGTGTCTCATTTTTTGTAATTTGAATACTAGAGAAAGGAAGCCATTTTTGATGGGGGAGTATCTGGTCTCCTTGTCTAGGAGCATGTGGATGAGGTAGTAGATACTATTTTCAGTCCCCTCATTGTTGTTATGGGTGAGAAGGGCACCGAGAGATCGTTCTGGGGATGTCACATATAGGATCAGTGATTTTTCAGAGATGAGTGTCTTCATGAACAAAGGCTGGAGCAGATACTACTTGATTTCCTCAAATGTGGTCTGTCACTTTTTTGTCCCATTCGTAAGCATAGCCTTTATTCATGAGATATGAAAAGGTCTTACACTTACTGCAAGATTCACAATGAATCATCTTATGTAGGCTATGTTTCCTTGGAAACCTCAAATCTCCTGATTATTGCTTGTTGGATTCATTTGGATGATAGCCTTGATCTTCTCTGGGTTGATCCCAATGCCCCGGTACCTAAAATCAATGCCTTGAAACTTCTGGGAGGTGACTTCCAAGGAACACCTCAGTGGGTTCATCATCAAGTAGCGGGAACATAGGAAGCTTAACACTTTCTCAAGGTCCTTGAGATGGTCTAGGAACTGACGATATTTGACTACAAGGTCATCCAGATAGAATTCCACGAATTTCCTAAGGATTGGCTTGAATATGTGGTGCATGGTCCACTAATAGGTGGCACCTACATTCTTCATCCCGAAGGGAATAACCTGGTAACAGAAAGTACCTTGGGGCACCCTAAAAGCGGTGGGCTCTTCATCATCAAGGGACATCTGGATCTGATTATATCCAGAGTAACAATCCATGAAGGAAAGGGCTTGGAACCCAGCCATAGAATCCATCGACAATTTTGTCACTATAAGGGTAAAATCATCCTTTGGACATTGACGATTGAGATCTCAAAAGTTGATATAGACCCTGATCTACTTATTAATCTTCTTGGCTGAAATAATGTTGGCTATCCACTTGGGGTACTGGACCTCCTTGAAGAAGTTGGATTTGATGAGCTTGTCAACATCATCCTTGACCATGGCACCGTGAGAAAGTTGCATCTTTCTGGGAGGCTGCCTGAACCCGCGATGATTTATCAGGATACCGAGGTGATTGATGGCTACCTTAAGATCTAGTCCTCACATCTCATCTTAACTCTAGGAAAACAGGTCATGTTGTTGTTTAAGGATGTCCATGTACCGCTATTGCTCCTCGAGGGGGCATGGCAGCACTGATCAGTGTGTGTCTCAGATCCGCCTCGTTACCAAGCTTCACCTGTACCAATTCATCGACCGTGGTGGAAAATCCTTCTTCAAAAGAAAGGGTAGAATCCTCCATATCCTCTTCTTTTCTTGCAGAGAAGGGATTCCTAGAGGGTGAAGTTTCCTCTATGTCGGAGGATCCTGACTAGAGGATAGTACCTACATGGACAAAAGTGGACAACATATCAGGGGATTCATGCACTGCTGAGACCATAGCAATGAAGGAAGTTGATCTGATCACATCTTGTCTTTGCCCTAAGGGGACACACATGATGATATCAATGTAGTAGTGGTGCGTCGGCTTGATCTGATTGATCCTATCCGGGTTAAATAGACATGTATGACATACTTCCTTTTCCATGGGGCGGACATCCTGATATCGTACGGGGGTAAGAGGATCTGGAATCACCTGAGCCTAGTTTGTGTAGGACAATGAGGTGATTTTACACCGTCGCATTGAATTGGGAATATGCCTTTCTCTTGTACCAGAGAGAACATAGAATTTCCCCATGGCAGGGGTCTTGGCCTCCAATAGATGGATCGGGAAGACGTAGTTGTCATCCAAACCTGCCCAGGGGTCAGTTGTGACCATCGTAGGCTCAACCTCCCTTTCTAGAATCTTCTTGTCCTTGCTCTTGAAATAATCAGCATCTAGATAATGGGATTTACAAGAGGAAAAAAAAGATGCATCACCTCAGAGCATGCCTACATGACCATTTAGGGAGTACTTGAGGCACGGGTGGTACGATGAGGGGACCACCAAATTCACATGGAGCCATGGTCAGCCCACCAATGCATTGTACGCGGTGTCCTGGGAGACAACCATGACCTCAGTACTGGAAACTACCCCACTGAATATGGTCATCAAATGGATATTGACGACAGGGGTCTTCTATGTCCTATCGTATCCTTGGAATCTTAAATCGGAGGGAGTCAGGTTATCTTCGGAAAACCCCATATTTCATAGTGTCATTGTCTAGATAAGGTTAATCAGAGCCAATGTCAACAAGACAGCGGTGAATCTCCATTCCGCTAAATTGGTCGGTGATGTACAACGGGTGGATATGCCCCAATATGGGAGAGACTTAATCCCTTACTGAGAATGAAATTATGTCCTTTAATTCGGCATTCTGAACTATTTCATCATGAACGGCTTCTACAGAAGCTACCTCTATATCAAACTACAGGGGGCATCTTAAAGCCTCAATGAGGGCCTCGTTCATATCTGAAGATAGGCGAAGGGATTCAAGGATGGAGAGCCTCACTAGGATTTCAGAGAGGTTCAAGAGATAATCATACCATTCGAGGCACAAACTTATGCTTATAGGAGGCCGCTATGCAATAGGAGGCATGGCGGGCCCTTCCAGTTAGACCGGCAGCAGGCTCATGCTCGGTATGTCCCGTTGCTCACTAGTCGAGGCCAGAAGTGTAGCTTTAGGATGAGGACCACAAAACTGAGATCATCCTGTAGCAGGGAGAGGCTAGTCATGGACTCGATGAGGTAGCTCTGCCTGATCCAGTAGTCCTAATGGTGGTGGGGGCAGTCCATACGACACTGGATGAAGAGGTTGTGAATGCTGAGATCTGCACTAGGATGGTTGTCTGCTCTTAGTGGCATGCACGACTTTACTGAAGGTGCCAAATGATGTCTCCTAACAACCCATATGGCTATGGATTTTCCGACAATGGCATAGGCTGGGGACGTTGGAGAGGTTCACCTAACGCTCCTCATTGTCAGCAGTCATATAGGTGTTTACCAACTCAACGATATTAATCGAAGCATACAATTGACTATCACTTGAAGAGTCATCCTTCACTGGATGGATTCTGGGAGGGATTCCCATCTCTGGGGGAATAGAGTCATTGAGTGTGCGGGAAGACGATGGCATTGGTGGGGCGTGTTTATTTTTCTTTTATCGTCGATGTTTGCTCTTCTAGGAAGAGGTCGGCTGAGATGATGATGCAGAAGTGGTGGCTGCATCTTCTAAAGGCTCCGGCTGATTCCGGATTACCTGAATGATTCCATGGGCATGGGAAACCATTTTTTAATCCATCCAGTCATCTTAATTCTAGGACCCACAGTTAGAAACCTACTGCCACTCTCATTCACCGTCACTACTGCTATCTGGCCCTACAAAGACACCTGCCAACTGTGTCGAGGTTAGGCCCAGCCTGACTCTGTTGTTAGCGACCTAATCTTGGAGCCAGTATTTAAACACATTTCACTTCTTGTAGGTGTTCCCAAGAATCTGATGATTATGGCAGTAGTTGTGGTGATCAGTGAGATTCACCTCTTCTGTCATTTTCCACTCAGGAAAGCGTACAATCCCCTTCACTATGTCAGTACAGAAGTAACCAGGTTCCTGATTCTCTTTGAATGGGTAAGTCCATTTTCTCATGTCCGGGATGGGGTCCCTTGGAGCCTGGCCCAAATGATGAGTCGGAGGGGGTTGTTGAGGAGGCGGACCCTGATTGTCTCGCCTGGGCGGTGGCGGCACATTCTACGGGGGCTCTTGACGATTCTGAGGATTCTACGGAGCCAGAGGCTGTGCCTATGGAGGAGGGCCTCTGCGAGGCTGTCGGGATAGTGCAACTGGTAGAAATTCTTGTTGCTTGGGGGTTTCTATTTGCACCACCATGGCAGGCTCGGCTCTGGCATCTCTCCTTGTTGGAATTATAGGGGGAAACGAACGTTCTTAGAAGTCCTGTTCCAGGGCTTCTTCCAGGTTCTAGGCCTTATCGGAGAAATCTCAGAATCCTCCATGGTAGTTTTGGGTGATCATATAAAGAACATATTCCGTCTTGGAGTTCCCAACGCACATCGTTAGTAGTTTCTCCTGAGTTAGTCTCATGCCAAGGGAGTATGTGAGCCCCTTCCATCGGGTGATAACGTCTGTGACCCACTCATCAGGCTTTTTCTTGCACTTGGAGAGGACTGTGATGCTCGTTTTCCAGGTGGTGGAACTGAACTGGTATAGGAATTTCCTAGGAAGGTCCTCCCATCGGGTCACAGATCCGACAGAGAGCTGGCTCTACCAGACGAATGTAGACCCCTAAAATATCTGAACAAAACAGCAGAAATTGGAGGCCTCCTGCTGTGCTGGTGTCCCTAATATGGGCCCACACCTTGAGTTGATGTGGTCCAGGTGTTGCGGCCAGCCCCCCATCCTATTAAAGGGGGATAAGGTGGGATTCTTAAAACATGGAGGCACCAACATATCCTTCACCCATGCTGCGTAGGCTATCCATAAGGTGGGATTTCCACTAGTCACATTTTCAATGACTTAATGTGGGCTATGAGTGCCTTCATAGGATCATCTAGGCGGGGTCCATATCACGAAGGGGATCCCTAATAATGATCACGTTGTCGGGATCTTCAACACGGTAGACAGGATCAGCGACTCGTGGAACGGTTGGTGGAGTGACCATTGGCTTTGCCAGGGGAGCCCGAGCGGTATTCCTTGGATAGATGCACCATTCAGGAGGGTTTGGATAGACATACCACACCCTATTTTTGTGATCTTGGGCTTCAGCCCTATCTGTAGGAGTGGAATCACCAGGGTTTCCTCGGGGAATCTCGCTGAGTTGAAGTTCTTCCTACCCCTGATGATCTGGCCTAGGATGACTGTAGTTGAGTCATCACTCTACAGCGTTTTCAGCTAGGAGTTATTCGACCAAAATCTTCTTCTCAGCAATTTTCTGGCACAACGTGGCCTTCTCGGGGTCCTCCTTTGTCTTCTGCACTGAGGCAGACTAGTCAGAGTGCTTGACATCTCCGACATCCTATTTTCCCTTACTGGAATTTCTACCGAGTACCAATGCCTCGGTGGGCGAAGGGAGACCTAGGAGGTTCCACTGCTGATGTTTAATCCTCCCTAATGGGTCCAACAGTGGTGGAACACCCTCAAGTGGTAAGTATCCTTCGAGGAGCTCTAGCTCGTCCTCCTCGTCCACTATATCGACTATGTTTATTGTGACCCTTCCTATGGGCATAACCTCAATATCTCATAGTGATTTGGGCTACCAGTAGATAGGACTGATGAGGAGGGCATCATACTACCCCCATCCATTGATTTACATGTGGGGGGTAGCCTCCCTGATTATTTTCCATATTACCTTGATATTATGAATGCATTGCTGTTTGAGGGCCTCATGGTGACTCGGTGACTCGGGGCGTTGGGACATAGGGAGTGCGGCCAGATCGACTAGACGACACTGCTCGCTGATGTCATCGAAATGTGTTTGTGTCATTAGAGAAACAATAAGTTGATGATGAAGAATGAAATATGTCTCCCAGAGGGTGTAGCATAAACACTCAACTTCCTCCAGAGTGAGGGATTCTGGAATGAAAAAGTTTTTCGCTGCCACAAGCTAGAACTTCTCGAAGAAGCTATCCGCTACAAGGATGCTTGACAAGCTCAACAGCTCAAATTTATGGTCTGGCCCTTGATTTCCCCACTAAACAACAAGGGGTGGTTGAGGAAGTGGCATTGGTACTGAAGCAGACCCCTAGGATAGAAGGTTGGTCGTTGGAGAGTACGGAGAGTGGGATGGCTGGCTGTCGATTCTCAGGCTATCCTCCGAAGTGTGTAGCAACCTGGCCTCTATGTCTCGATAAGAGGGGATGACGACCACTGTTCCTGGCTCACAGGCCATGTCTTCTAATGATGTGTCATGATGCTGATCACCCACCATTGGTCCCCAGAATAGCTATATGTGATCTCTTGTGGTGGTAGAGAGGGCTTATGGTGACAATGGTGGTGATTGCATGACTGTAACATGTGGGGTCACCATTTTTTCATCCTCCTGGATACACCTATGGAGGGAGACAAGAATCTTGTGGACCTCACATTCTGGGAGCCCTTGGCTGATGCACCTCGTCCCTGCCCCAGACCTTGACTCAGATGAGCGAGGGAAGGGTTCCCATGTGGAGTCGTACTCTGCTTCAATGTATGAAAACTGGACTAGTTTGATCACTGTCCTGACCTTCTTAAAATTATTCTAATGGCAGTGGTGTCCCACCTTCCTGGCCCTGGGTGGATCCTTAGGATATTGCTGATTCCTAACATGGGTTCCTTCAGCCGCACTTATTCTGGGGAAGAAAGGGTTTCCACCCAAGAAATCCTGGGTGAGAGGAGCACTGGGACAAATGTCGAAGGGTACATGGGGAGGACCTCCATGGATATCACTAGAGTGGGAAAACCCACCACTGGAACTGGTATAAGTATAGGGAGGACCTCCATGGTTGGTGTGAGTAGAGCAGGGATAGCCTTCACCCCTCTAGTTTTTGGGGTGAGGGGGACCTTCCCCAGCTATGGACAAGACTTAGGGAGGATCCCCACATTTAAGAGAGGCGGGATTCGGAATGTCCATACATCGACGGTCGGGGGGATGAGAAATTTCTCCATACCCAATGTAATGGGCACGAGAGAGGCTTTTGTGCCGAGTATCACTATCATGGGGTAGAACATCATTCAGAGTGGGGGTAGCACGGGGCAGACCTTCATGCCGAGCCTCGAGGAGGGGTAGGCCCATGCTCTGTGTGGTAGTGGTATAGAGAGGACCTTCGTACGGGGTGGCACCACTGTGGGTTGGTTCGCGGTGACCACTGTATTTTCCGGCGACCAATAGAGTTGACCCAGCCTGCCAGTGGGGTGGTTGGGGCCTCGATCCCAGTTCGGAATATAAGTGCCCCTTCTCAGTGCATGTAGGGACCATGTGGTATGCGTCGGTGATGGCTCGATCCATAGTAATCGTCGACTTTGACGCCCCTTGGCAGGCATCCACCGCTTACGCCCGACACTGGCCTCGGGTTGGATGAGCCAGGGCTAGTGGTTTAGTTTAATAGCTTACTTTTTCCTCCTCCAACAAGACAGGGCGGTGTCGCTGATGCTGCAGGGTGGGAGCCCTTGCTGGGATCCCCTGGATCGGGACTCTGACTATGCTAGCTCAGACAACACCTACATCATCAGCGTAAGGAAGGGAGTCATCAAAGCGATCTGGGGACAAGTTCCCAAAGCGATTGTATGTCATGGTGGGGAGAAACATCTCCCTAAGCGGCCAGTAGGGGTGGCGTTGATGGTAAGGTGCGGACGCCTGTAGGTACAGGCAGGCCATATCCCACATTAGGATGATTCCCTCCTCCTCATAACGACGCATGAGGTCGTTAATTACCCTTCATTGGATAAATTACTATGAAGAGATGGGGAGTGGGTGCCCCACGGTCGGGGACATAGAGGCCTTCATAGAAGTTGTGAGGGCACATGGATAAGCTATGCTCGCATTGCCCCTGCCCCTGTATAGATGGGCAGACAGTGATCGTGTTCCTGAGGCAACAACCTGATTCTTGAAAAGCAGGGAGATGAACTTGTTAGTGCTAAAAGAAAAAGGAATTGATGACCAATTCCCTAGTGTCATCCCATCATCTATGATCGGTAAGATAGATCCATGCATACAACATCGTATAATGGAGTTTCCAACATTCTACTACCCTAACTTCTGGTGAGCTTAACTCGAGGCCCGCTGTTTTTTTTGCGGTACCCAGCTCCGGATAACTGGATCAAGTGACAAATCAATCCATTGATGTCTCGGGAACTACTAATCTCCATATTGAGGAGAATAAAATATCATCAGGTTCACCATTTCTATTTCTGATGCTTTATCTAGGGTGCACACATCCATCCAGTTCGGGGATGAGAGACACGGTTTTTGTTTCCGCAGATTCCCTCATTCCAAATGCAGGCAGCATCCGCAACTTATTCGGGGAAGTCTGCACCTTGATTGAAATGGGATGATGGGATTTCAGTTCTTCCTTCCATGGATTACTCCTCATAACTCATCACCTGGTCCGGGTCTCCATCATATACTGAAGACATTGTTCGTGAAACTCTTCCCAGTACCATATCTTTATGGACAACAGTTAATTACGCTGATTCTGTCATGGCATTCCAAGGGGTTCGGTCAGGGAAGAAACCTTTGGTTAGGGAAGCAGTAATGGTGGGCATCAATGGAATGTCTGGACAATGAGGGATTATTGTGTCTGCCTCCTGTCCCTTATTATAGAGCTTCTTGAGGTTGCGGAATCCCGAGGAATCCTACATCAAACGTGGGGAATCGTATGCCATGGGCATGTATCTGAGGTTATCCTCGGCTTCACATGTTTAACACAGGGTATGCCCGACGTTTAACGTCCAACATAGACAGATCATGCTAATTAGGTCCCTGACTAGAGAGGATCAGATAGAGGAACCCCCTGGAGGGAACACAGATATTGGGGCCATCGGGTGGGTAGCCTCCTGAGATCTATTTGTCGGAATGGGGAATGGGGTAGCATGATCCCACCGGTATGTGGCGTCCTAGGTAATAATTAGGATGGATTATGCAGTGGTTAAATGAAGTGGTGGGTGAATGAGATTGAATCGTCATGCGGATGATGATGGTTTTGGGCTTGATCCATGAAGAGGCTTCCTACATATCCCTGTGGTTGGGAATAAAAGTACACATAGTTCATCTGACGATTTCTTACTTCCAACTAGGGTTCCAATGGCTTACTTTTGATTGGAGTGATGAAAGATTACCCCAGAAAGAGACTGGAAACAGCTTACCGCTGAATGGAGTGACAATGACTTACTACTAAAAGAGGCTGACAACAGCTTACCACTGAATGGAGTGACAACAGATTATCGCTGAAGAGGATCATAGATTAACTTCATGCAGGACGGGGTAGAAGCAATGTGAAGGGGGTCCTGGGGTCCCATGGGTGGTGTTCTTGAACCTCTAGAATGATTCTTACATACCCTACCTTAACATTGATCAAAGTCCTCATAGTTTTGGGTGTGTCAGTGAACCAACATGAAGATGGACCTGGTATCCACTGGTTGTTGGGATTGATCCTCAGGGAGGCTTCCTACACACCCTGCCAAGGCAAGGATCAAAGACCACATAGTTCAGGTTGGTTGCGTGTGGGGATTACAATCTATGCTACCCAGGTGTTGGTGAACTGATGTGAAGGAGGTCGGAACGACCGTGAGGTGGGCATGAACCTCATGGAGGCTTCTTACGTACCATACCATAAAAAGGATCAATGTCTGCATAGTTCAGATGGTGGTCTGGGGCTTACACTCTATGCTTCCAAGGGTGTTGGTGAATCGATGTGAAGGAGGTGAGAATGACCGAGTGTTGGGCTTGAACCTCATGGAGGGTTATTATGTACCATTCCATGGCAAGGATCAAAGACCACATAGTTCATGTATGGTTGTGTGGGGCTTACACTCTTGGCAGCCTAGGGTGTTGGTGAACTAATGTGAAGGAGGTCTGAATGACTAGTTGTTGGTCTTGAACCTCATTGAGGCTTCCTACGTACCCAACCTTGGAAAGGATCAAAGAATATGTAGTTCAGGTATGGTTTTATGGGGCTTACACTTTAGGCTTCCCAGGTGTTAGTGAACCGACGTGAAGTAGTTCGGAATGACCGGGTGGTGGGATTGAACCTCAAAGAGGCTTCCTATGTACCCTGCCTTGTCAAGGATCAATGGCCACGTAGTTCAGATGGTGGTGTGGGGATTACACTCTAGGCTACCCAGGGTGTTGGTGATCCAATGTGAAAGAGGTCTCAATGACCGGGTGATGGGATTGATCCTCATGGAGTCTTCTACATACCCTGCCGTGGCAAGGATCAAAGACCATGTAGTTCAGATATGGTTGTGTGGGGATTACACTCAAGGATACCAAGGTGTTTTTGAACTGACGTGAAGGAGGTCGGAACGACCGGGTTGTGGGCTTAAACCTGATGGAGGAGTCCTACGTACCCTGCCATGGAAAGGATCAAAGTCCACATAATTCAGATATGATTGTTTGGGTCTTACACTCTGGGCTACCTAGGGATGATTTCATGTTCGATGCTCACTCTAAGCCCACATGAGTCATTATCAGTGTGACAAACAATTGATAGCAGAGACCTGACAATCACGTCATGACATGAGCATCCGTGAAAAATGTCGTTGGGCTTACACGTGGTTAGCAGCCGAAAGAGGAAGTAGGGGATTATGCATGGTTAGCAGCCCGAAGAGGTTGGGACTTACTCTATGATGGAGGCCCGATGGTGACAAAGAGCTGCATGATAGGGACATTGGACTGAAAAAGGAGAATCATCATTCCCTACCATGCCCTTCGCTGGCCCTGGGGACCGAAGATGAAAGGAGCAGGGATGCTGCCTCCTGTAGAAAAGATAGGGTCTTACACAAACATTGTCTCCCTTCCCCAACAGACAAACACTATTCTTATAAAGAGGATATCATCCCATGTGGAGACTAGTGGGAACTGAGAATGTCTAAGGTGGGATACCCAGCGTGCATGGCACGAGGAGTGGTCAATGTTTTACATCATGTGCAGAGGACGAAGGTTCTTGGCAGATTAACGTCCTGCAGCTCGGATGAGGTTGGTTTGCTCTGCACCCCTAGGACATACATAACTGGTACTCTCTACTCCTTGGTGCAGAGAGGGGACAGGCAAGGCCATGATGAGGGCGTTTTATGGAGAGAACCATTGAGGGGCCCATGTTAGCGTGGCTATGTGAAAAAGAAATAGCTATTAGCATGCCTATGTGAAGAAGCTTGAGGAGAAGAAACGCAATGGGCAGTATCATCCAAGGGAATTTGAAGTCACTTCGCCCAAACCTAGAGGGTCGCACGAGAAAAGTAATTTCCCCGTAGAGGGGTACATAGGCAGGGGCCTTGTGAAGCTATGTTGTTCCACGTGGCGTAGGGCATTTGCGAAGGGGTGTGCTTCGTGATGTGGGGTTCCTTAGCCTAAGAATTGGAAAAAAGTGAATATGGTAGTTGCTTCATGATGTGGAAAGAAATTCACAGAGCACTTCTTCACGGAGAAAAGGTTCCTCGCGGATCAAGGTGTCGTGAAGCAATGTGCTTCACGAAGTACATTGACCCTGCCATAGAATATAGATCATGTGTACAAGAAGGGTGTTTCATGAAGAATAAACACCCTGCGATGACGCGGGTCCCCTTGGGGATCTCCTTCCATCGTGAAGGCCCTTAGTCTTCACGAAAGGCATCCCTCTCGATAGAGGGGATCAAAACGAGACAAAGGGGAGGCACTTCGTGGAGCAGAAGTACCTCGCACCGATCATGGTCCGCAGATCATAATGATTCATCTCAATTAGGGAGTTGGGAAGTTGAATGGTCATATTTTCTATCCTTTGGGATCAGGAGGAGACCTGTATTTATAGTTAAGAGGCATCTTGAAGCAAAGAATACATGGCGCGAAAGGGGCTTGGTTTCTTTTCGGCGCGCTCACGAACGTCAAATGCGGTCATGGAGCAGCCCGCCCCCTTGCTTCACGGCGGCCGTGGTGTTGGGGGGACTCCACGAAGTGGCTTTACGAGGCAACCAACAATTCCATTTTTGTTCTTCTTTTATGTCTTGAATTTTGGCACCAATAGTCATCTTTAAAAACAATACGACTACAGACTGAAATTTTTTCAAACCAAAAATTAAAAATTACTAAATATTCCAAATATTTACTTTTCTATTTAGGTTTTCAACACAATACTTAATTGACATTCATGTTTCTACTAGTTTTTAGAATATATTAAAATATCATCTATAAACACAAAAACAAACTGATCTAGAAACTGTTGAAATAATCCATTTATGGTATTCATAATTACAGATGGTGCATTAGAAAACCCAAATGGAAAAACCAAAAACTCATAATTACCATATATAATTTGGAACATTTTACTAGTAATTTAATCCATCTTTTACCTTCAAATGATGGTACCCAAACCTAATTTCAATCTTCTAAAAATACTAATATATATATAGATGATCAAATAAATCATCAATATAGAGAAGGTGATACATTTTATTTATATTGATCTTATTAAATGATTTGTATTCAATAAAATATCTCATAGAACCATATTTATTTTCCATAAACAAAATATGAGAACACCTTAGTGAAGTTCAATGTCAAATGAAACTTTTAACTAGAAATTCTTGCAAAGGGTTTTTCAATTCGACCATTTCTACTTGAGAAATTCAATAATGGTGTGTTGAAATTGGATTCTAATCAGAAACTAAATAAATATTAAATTAAATCTCATGATTAGGAATAAACCCAAAAAATTCTTCAGGATAAATATCTGTAAATTCATTCACTACTATAATGTCAATAATAAAAACCATTTCATTCTCTTCAATATCATAAGAAAAATAACATTAACTACCATCATTAATCTGTCTATCAGCTTCTTGGTATGTTATCAATTGTATGAAATAATTTAATAATACATTCATGGGAATTAAATCTATTTTGGAATTGTAAATTTGAATCCAATCCATACTGAAAATGATTTAAATTTCCAATATGGGAATATCAACAAGATTTTCAAGAAGGACTATCCCACATTTATTAATAAGAAGATTCCTATAAATCATTGTTTATTTAATAAATCCATTAATAGTTTTTATCAAATCATCTATATCTATATCATGAGTTTTTATTTCTAATTTACTTTAAATGATCTCCAAAATGAATGAATTTGAAGATCATGAGTCAAAGTGAATATTGGCATATTTTTTAAAAACCTGTAGCTTATCTACCACAACTTAATTTTATAGTCCCACATTAACATTACTATTAAAAAATGATTTTTCCATTCCCGTATTCATTCAATCTTACTAGTTTCCACCCTAGGTAATCATATTTGGACACACATTGGCATATTTCACTAACTCGTTCCGATGGATTAAATGTTTTCCATGATCATCACCCTTACTTTCACGAGAAATATGACCTGTCTAACCATATAATATACACTTCCCAGAATTTTAGAGATAATCTTTGTGATTATTTTTACTACACTACTCATAATATGAAAACTTTGTTACACCCTAATATTCCACGATGTGAATTTTCATAATAATTCAATATATTGTGCTACATAAAATAACGACTTTGATCATACTGTGACCTGTCCAACATGTCGATTAAAAAGTGGTTATGAATAGTATTAACCAAATTTTAAATTTTTATATTGAATATAATTTTAATATTCATAATATGTGTTGTTTAGAAATAATGTGATTACAAATTCAATTTTAAATATAAAAGAATTATTTTAACATAATAGTTCTTCCGCCTTTTAATGTAGAACCATTTTTAAATACAAAATTTGACACTATTGTATTTTCAATTTGAAAAAAATAATATTCTTATTTTTAGGAGGATCATAAAAAGAATTAGTTTGGATAAATTTTTAGTGTTTTTCTCATAACATATATATTTTAATGAATAGTGAAATGTACTGCATTTTATATCAAAACTGCATTTTCATCTAATTTATTTATATAGTTATATCATTCATTTAATTGTTTTTAAGATTAATTGGATGGTTTTTTTATTTAATATTTTTTTTCTTTGGATGTAATTTCACTTCGTAATTTCACAGAAACACATGTAAATATTTTGAATGTGTTGACTTCTTAAAAATGAGTTTTCTGGTTATGAAAAAGGGAATGATTTTTAAATTACATTCTTCAAATTATAAGTATTGAATTTTGAAAAATGGATTAAATATTTGGAATTATAATGTCCACATTTTTTAAATATGTAACTTTTATTAATGGAAATTCTTAATTGTATCAGTATTAGTTATTTTTGTATACCACGGTTAAAGGGAAATCAGGTAAATAAGTGTCATATGATATTATTATAAAAATATACAACTACTGTAACACATGAAATAATCCTATTGGATGATATATAGCTGACCCTTAGCACAATTAGTTCTATTTTAAGACCCCATGGATCCACTTGGGAGTGATAATGACCTTTAATAATGTTTAATTTAAAGAAACATGAAATATAACATAAACATCTATCACTTAACTATAAAAATTAATTTGTTTTATATAAATTATCACTTTGACTATAAATATTCATAAAAAATTTTAAAAAAATTCCTAAATAATTTTATTTTATTTATAAATTTTAAAAATTAACTAAATGAATTAATTTATGAAAAAATGATGATGCAATTATTTCCTCATTAATGAATAATTGTAATAAATGATATTATAATTATAAAAATAAATGTAATTTGGGATGTTGGATTCCATAATAGAATTTTTGGATAGAATTGAAATTTTATGGATGATTTAATTCTTTTTTCAAAATATTCATGTTGTTGAGACATTAAAAAAATCCATTACAAGAATGTGTCAAAATTGACATAAATGAATTTTTTCAACAAATACTATTTAATTAATGAATATAATATTCATTAGAATCTAATATTTGTTATACTAACATAGATGCTGTAAAGAATATAAATAATTATCCACATCATGTTCTCTTAGAATTTTATTGTTAACATATTAACCATATAGTAAAAAATACAAGAAGACATCATAAGAGTTAACCTATTTAACTAATTGTTAAATCCAAAAGATAAGGTTAAAATCATAAAATAAAATTTTATAAAACCTATTGGTTTATAGGATTTCAAAACATCTTCATCTTATCTTATAAACAAATAACTTTTTATATATTAGAAATACAAAATAAATTTATTATAAATTAATATTTCAAGCCTTTCCTAAAGTTCCCCTCACCTCTCCTTTAAAAGGTAACTTTTCCTTCTCTTTTATTCACACCTCCAATGATATTTGTATCTCCCATCCCCTAAAAAATTATCGTACCAAAATTCCTAACTTAATACTAGAGGCCTCTCTTTTGGTAGAAAACCAACTTAATGAGTCCTATTTTTCATATAAAAAAGAGACACATGAATTTGTGGTAATAAATTTATCCCTTTTTTCAATGTTTTTTTTTCATATTCCACTTCCCCTTTTTAATTTGATACCAAACTAATATAATAAGTAAAGAATATAATATATTATAATATTTTTTATTATTATGGGATATCCATATTAATCCTTTTACCCATCCCATGAAAAACACCATCACCTTTCTTGCGTATGTATGACTTACCACCTCCACGCCATGGTGTAAACTGTATTTCATCTATACATTATTTTAAAAGGTTCAATGTTGAATATTAATGAATTAAATAATAAATATAATATAATATTATTTATGTATAATTCATATTCCATCCAAATCAATACCATTTTCCATTAAATAAATGATACTATTGTTCGTGTGTACGTACAACCTACCATTTCCACGATATGATGAAATTCGTCTTCCTCGTTCACCAGCTAAGAATGATTATTAAAATATATTTTAAGCATAATTTTGAAATATAAGACATAATAATTATACAAAAAATATATATTATATATATATACATATATGTCACTCACTAACTTCCACTCAATATGATAAGAAAATGGAAACCACATTCATGTGTACGTATGACCGACCGTTTCCATAAATAGTGTATTCTATTTCATATATCCATCTATTATATAATATTATATTATGAATATATATGATATATAAATCATGTTATCATGATCTAGGTATTATAATGAAGAATAAAAACCAAAACACATGGGCTAAAGAAAGTTATTATTACCCAAAACATTGCATTAACATTGAATTTTGAATAAACATTTAATATTAAGTTATAATCCAATTATAAGTGATATCATAAATATTATTATTAATTTGGTAATTGTTAATAATATGTTGAAAGGAATTATTATACAGTTTCATACACATACATAGTGTATCAGACTTACAGTAATGGTAAATTTCATAATCTCATTTTCATCCCGGATTGTTTATACGTAAGTATCAATTAGGGAATATTTATCATCCACATTCATTTTTCATTTTAAAATTTTAAAATATTTTCACTATTTATCTATAATTGTTTAAAGTTATTTTTTCCAATGATTGAATTTTTATAAAATGTATTGAAATAACTATTTCTATCACATTCCAAATAAGGTTCTTTGTACCCTTTTCAACAATGTAAGGATATATTTTTTTAATTTATAGGGTGCGGGCTAGTATTTTCCACAGTTATGACACATTAAAATTTTGAAAATTTCCTTTCAACATTAAAATGTAACACCCCAATTTTATCTAAAAATAATTAGAAATTCATGGAACATTTTTTGAAGTAGATATTTATAACTAGCCTTTTAACATAATTTTTTAACTTGAATGTTTTTAAATTCAAAAATCTTTCATCTACAATTGTTTTCAGTATGTTATTTGGAGTCAATTGGAACCAACTGGTTTTTTGGGGAACAGTAACATACCCTTATGAATAGTAATATGAATAGTAATATGACCCTAATGAATTGTAAATTTAATTATTATTTTATATTATTAAGTCTTTAAGATAATAGCATCTAGGTTAATTTTTCCTTGTGATATTGATGTAGTTACAAAATTAGAATTTTTAATTTTTGGATTAAGTATGATTTTATTTAAAAATTAAATTAATAATATTTAGAAAATTATTTTCTAAAATAGACTTCATTTATGAAATCTACACGTCAATAAATGGTTAGGGTAAATTTTGAGAATTTTTCCGCAACAGTTGATTTCTCGATGAATAGTAAAAAATACAGTTTTTAGTTTCGGTATGTTAATGACATCATTAATGATATAATAATGATGTCATAAATCTGGTAGACTTGTGTATAATTAAATAATATGTTATGTGTCACAAGAGTCTTATACCAGGGTTAAATACCATGGTAAATCCCATGGTTTTTTAAATACCACTCATGAGGTGTCCCTTGAAAATTATTAAAATAACCCCTCACTTTTCCTTTAAATACCAACTATTATCTTTATTGAATTCATTCCCAATTCTCCATCAATGAAGCTCTTTCTTCCATAAATTTATAGTAGTCCTCCAAAGGTTTACAAAATCCTCCATGGTCTCAACCTTCATGTTTTAAGGGTTACTCTACAAGGTAAGAAAATTAGAAATTTCTTTCTTTTTTCATTCCAAATTATAATTTATGTGGTATAATTTTCGTGCTTCCATACCATGTTCTTATTTCTGTCTTATTCTTGCTCTTCTATATATTATGATTCATTTATTGATGGTTTAACATTGTCCCCTATATTTTTAAAATTTTCTAAAACCATGTTGTGTAGCCGTTTGGCTGACGAATTTTTGTAAGTGATTTCACAATTATTCTTTTATTTTGAGTACTTTCATTATTTTTTCTTCATATATTATTTAACCAAGAGGAATTAAATATCCATAAATAATGTACATTAAATATTTTATCATGTTTTTGGAAAATTAATCAAAGTTATTCTTCTCCTCTCCCACTTATTTAAAGAATAAAAACATGCTTCGTTTGTGTCGAATTACCGACATCGTGGATGATGTGATTTCAATTTCCATTAATTATTTAATGTCTGGTTATGAAACCATTTATATTGTAGAAATAGGATATTATACATTTTGATTGAATCACCCATGTTTTTGGAATTATTTTTTACTCATGGTTCTAGTTTATAAGACTAAATGCGGTTGTTATTATCAAATAAGCACTAAAATGATTTAAACGAACATCAGTAATGTTCTTACTTATGAATCATCCTCATTTAAGAATTAAAAACGATGAATGGAATAATTTATTTTACTGGATATATGTAAACACTACTCCATTCCAATTCTAGAGTTTCACTTCCAATCGACAAGAATGCCCACCATGAACCAATCATAGAAATCATGTAACGAATTCAACCAAAAACAGTGCATGAGGAAAAATAATAACAATTAAGAGTGAAAAGATGTTATTAAATAATCATATATGATGTTATAAACATGAAAATGTTTCTGTAAAATATTAAAAACACTCTTTTAACCATTATAAAGGAGGTTTAAACAAGTTTTAAGTAAGAAAAACCCGAGGTAATGGAATTCTTAAACTGATTTCCATTATTTGGGTTAACCTTCTACTTCATTATTTATGTGTTATTTAAATTGTTTGTGTGATGGGTTCTGTTTATATTATGTATTATTATGTTTATTTACAGTATATATTCATACTCCATACACTCTATTAAGTCACTCTTCAATTTTATGATATTTATAAGAGGATTTTCTTTAAAAAACCATCCTTTTAAATTTGGTTTTATGAAATTCCAAAGTAATGTTTTTATGGAATTATTAATATTGTATGGTTATGTTTTGGTTCATGGGAATTATTTATGATGAAGTGTGGGACATATATCTCCCTCCAATGCATTGGGTATGAGTATGTTGGAGGTCAACCGTATGGTTACTCTAAGTGTAACTGCAATGGTTACACAAACTAAGGTACCCGTGAGGGTTACAGATTATAAGGTAGCCAAAAATGGTTACAAGATTATGTATGTAATGCCCCAAAATAATTATATGATTATATTTATTTTCTCATGTTTTTTTTAGATCTTGTTTGAATCTCATGTTACACAAAGTAAGTATATACGAGTGACAATAATGTCCTCAAAAAATGTTTTCATATGTTACGAGTATTCATGGACTAATGTGTTCTTTCCTTCATTTTCCATCCCTTACTGAGATTTTTTTCTCATACCTTGTTTTACATGATTTTTCATAGGTTAATGGATTTGAAATACAATGAAGGAAGATGCGTTAAATGTTGAATAATTGTCAAGGAGTCTTGTTTTAAGTTTTAATGTTTTATATTTTGGAAAAAAATGGAAACTGTTTTTTGGTATCCACTCTGTAACAAGGTGTAATGATATGAATGTTTTGTTCTAATTATCTGAAGATATAGTCTTTAAAATATCCTCAATGTAAAAGGAAGTTTTTTCTTGACTAAATTCTAGGTTATGTACGTAATAAGTCTAGGTATTTATAGTTGGTATCAGAGGAAGATTTAGATAACTTTAGGGGTTAGGGTGATGTTAATAGAATATCATTTATGATTTTCACTATATGTTTAATTTGAAATGTAATAGAATTTAAATATTACCATGTTTCATCATCTACGAAATTATTGTTCAGAATGGCTGTCCGTAGATGGAACAAGGATGCTGAAGAGGAGAGGCACCGATAGAATGAGACCCTTCCCGAACTACAATCCAAATGGTAGGGATTGGAACTAAGCTGTTTGTGACAATAATGACTCAGCTAACGCAGGAAATACATGGTGGTGGCATCCATGCAGGAGAACCAATAGAGGTTCCACAATGGAAGATGACAATAGTGGAACATTTTATGGGACAACATCCTCTTGCATTCAATTGATCTTCTGACCCAGTAGCAGCTGAAGAATGGATCAAATCCCTTGGAAAGATATTCGATGTTATTGGTTGTATAGATAATAACAAGGTAGGTCTTGAAATTTATCATATTGAAGGGGAAGCTAATCAGTGGTGGTCAATGTTAAGGAATATAAGGGGTAGAGAAGATTTTGATGCTTTAGAGTGGGATGAATTTAAAAGTCTTTTCCTTGAAAAGTAATTTCCTAAGGTGGTGCAACTAAGAATGGAGAAGCAATTCCTTGAATTGAAACAGACGGTGAATGATTCAGTGGTTTTGAATGAAGAGAACTTCACCCGACTGGAGAGGTATGCTCCAAATCTTATTCTAGATCTTCATAGAAAAATCACCCGCTTTTACTTAGGATTGAAGCCAAGGTATTGAAGGGCGTTTGCCTCCCCATGAATTCAAAAGTTATGAAAATATTTTCAGATGTGATGAGAGGGTAGATATGGAGTTTGATGATGATCATGCAAATTTTTTAAATAAAGAGAAGAAGAGGTCTAATTGGTAAGCAATGGGTAAGAATCAACCAATGAAATCTGATGGTAAGAAAATCCATTTTCCAGTTTGTGAAATGCGTGGAAAGAAACAACCAGGGAATGTATTATCAAAACTTGTAAGTTATTTAAATGTGGTATGTTTGGACATATGACCTAATACTGTAATGAAAATGATCTTAGGAATAATCATGATAAGAAAACTGTAAAGTGTTTTAGATTTGGTGAGATGTGTCACTAGGAAAATGTCTTCCCAAAGAGAGATCTGGATGATGAAATGAAGCTAGACTACAAGCAGAAAGGTTTAGTGAGATACTTTATGACTACGTCAGTAGATGGTGGGACATCAAATGAAGTTGTATCAGGTAATTTGTTTATTGACTCAGATTTTTCTAAAGTTTTGTTTGATACGGGGTCTACACATTCCTTCATCTCTGAGAAATGTTTTGGTAAATTTGAAATTTCTTCTCAACATATGAGACACAAACATGTTGTTAAAATACTAAGGGGAAATGTTATGGAAAAGAGTAATTATAATAATCTTCATACTGTGGTCTTTGGAAAGACTTTACCTGCAAACCCTGTTGTTTTACACTTAGTTGAGTTTGATGTAAATCTAGGTATGGACTGTCTTTCTGATTATCATGCTACGATTGACTGTAGAGCTAAAGAAGTTGTTTTTTAGAAAGTGATTCAGTTTGTATACAAGAATGAACCCATACAATTGATAACATATCAAGATGATGAGAAACTATTGAAGGATTTAAATGAATGTTATCTTGATCATATTGTTGAAAACAATGGAACTATAAAAATTAATGATGTTCCAGTGGAAAAGTAATACATTGATTTATTTCCTGATGAGTTACCCGGTGTCATAACTGATCGAGAAGTCGAATTCACAATTGACTTAGTTCCTGATGATAATCTAATTTCAAAACCCCCTTATCATATGGATCAAATAGAACTTCTTGAATTGAAAAACCGGTTTATGGATTTACTTGATAAAGACTTCATTTGTCCTAGAATTTCACCATGGGGAGCCCCTGTTTTGTTTTTAAAAATGAAAGATGGTTCCATGAGACATTACATTGATTATAGAGCATTTAATAACATCACTATTAAAAAAAGTATCATTTGCCTCATATTGATGACTTGTTTGATCAGCTTCAGGGAGCTTATTACTTTTCCCAGATTGACTTGAGATCCAGATACCATCAGCTAGAGGTGAAAGAGGATGACATCCTGAAAACAACATTTCGTAACAGATATGGGCATTATAGATTTTTTGTTATGCCATTTGGATTAACTAATTCCCCTGTTATATTCATGAATCTTATTAATAGACTATTTCATGAGTTCTTGTATAATTTCATAGCTATATTTATTGATGAAATTATGGTTTTTTCTAAAAATAAGGAGGAGCATGAAAAACATCGAAGGATTGTTTTGAAAACTTTAAAAGAAAAGAAACTATTTGGAAAATTCATCAATTGTGATTTCTGGGTTCAACAGATGTCTTTTCTTGGGAACATAGTAAATAAGGATGGAATAACAGGTGATCTATCCAAAAAAAGTAGTTGATGAATGGACAAGACCTACAAATGTTATATAGATTCGTAGTTTTCTAGGATTAGAAAGTTATTACCGATGGTTTTTTAAGAACTTTTCATGGTTATCTAGATCGATAACTATGTAAACACAAAAAGGGTTTAAATTTATTTGGATATAGGAATGTGATGTTTGTTATTAGAAACTGAAGAAGAGATTGGTGAATGCTCCAGTTTTGGCCTTACCTTCCCGAAATGGTGAGTTTGTCATCTACAATGATTCTTCTTTGAAGGGACTTGGTTGTGTTTAGATGCAGAATGATCTGGTAATTGCCTATACTTTGAGACAATTTCAACATCATGAGCTAAATTATCCCACACATGATTTGGAATTGGAAGTTGTGGGTTTTCTTTGTAAATATAGAGGCATCATCTATACGAAACCAAATTCCAAATATATACTGACCATAAAAGTTTAAAATATATATTCACTCCGAAGGAATTAAACATGAGGTAGAGAAGATTGCTTGAACTAATAAAGGATTATGATTGCAAGATCAATTACCATACCAGAAAAGCAAACAAAGTGGCGGATTCCTTATGTCAGAAACATCATGCTTTATTAATCATGCTACGTTTGGAACATGATCCCTAGATTTAATTATTTGATGAATTTTTTCGTAGAAGTTGTTGGTGAAGTGAATACCTCTGTTTTGTATAAGGATTCAGTGCAGTCTTCATTATCAGACAGAATTAAAAAGGAGCAAAAGGAAGATCGTGAGCTATATAAAAAGGTAGAATTGGTTAAAATGGGTAAGTTTCCAGAATTTAATCTTGATAATGATTGTGTTTTAGGATTTGGTAAAAGGTTGTGTGTGCCTATGATTTATAGATGAAGAAAGAATTGTTGTGTCAAGCTCATAGTTCTCCATTTTTTGTTCATCCTAGAAGTACTAAGATGTATATAGAACTTCAGGAGTATTATTGGTTGGATGCAATGAAAATAGATATTGTTGATTATAACAGGAGATGTTTGACATGTCAATAGGTTAAAGTAGAGTGAATGTTACTAAAGGGGATGCTTCAGCCTTTTCTAGTACCAGAGTGTAAATGAGAGAATTTATCCATGGACTTTGGGACGGGACTACCAACGACTTCTTGAGGTAACATTTCGATTTGAGTTATTGTTGATCGGCTAACAAGGTCTACACACTTTCTTTATATTCAATGATACAATGACCTTGGATCATATTTCTCAATTGTACCTCAATGAGATTGACAGGTTACATGGAGTTCCTCTTCCCATTGTGTTTGACCGAGATCCCAGATGGGCAGTCAGAACGAATGATTCAATCTTTGGAGGATAAGCTTCGAGCTTGTTCAATGGACTATCAGGAAACTTGGGGTCAACATATTTCATTAGTCGAGTTTTCCTATAATAACAGTTTTCATTACATTATTCAGATGGAACCTTTTGAGGCCTTGAATGGGAAGCGGTGTCGGACTCCGGTGTATCAGAAAGAAGTTGGTGAGATAATGTTGATGGGGTCAGAATTAGTAGAAGAAGTTTCTGAGAAAGTGAGAATGATCCAGCAGTACATTTGGACTACAAAGAGCAGGCATAAAATTTATGCATGTAACAGAAGGAGAGACATCTCTTTCGGGGTAGGTGACCATGTTTTCTTTAAAGTGACTCCATGGAAAAGTGTAATTCACTTCGGTAAGAAAGGAAAGCTAGGTCCACGGTTAATTGGTCCTTTTTAAATCTTGGAGAAATTTGGAACAGTTTCATACCACATAGTTTTTCTTCCGAGTTTGTTTTAGGTACACAATGTTTTTCATGTTTCGATGTTGAGAAAGTATGTGCCAGATTCATCACATGTCTTGAGCCCAGAAGCAGTTCAGTTGGAAGAGAACCTTTCATATGAAGAGAAACCAGTTCATATTATTGATCGAAGGGAACAGGTAATGCAGAAAAATGTTATCCACAAGGTAATGGTTTTGTGTAGAAACCACATGGTTGAATAAGCAACATGGGATTCTAAAAATTCAATGAGATAAAAATACCCCCAGTTTTTTATTAAGTAAATAAAATTGTGAAGACGCAATTTCAAGAAGGTATGGATAATGTAACACCCCAAGTTTTCCTAAAAATGAAAATAAATTCATGGAACTTTGTTTTAAGTAGATATTTATAACTAGCCTTTTAACATAATTTTTTCACTTCTATGTTTTTAATTTCAAGAAACTGTCGTCTACAATTTTGTTCAGTATGTTATTTGGAGTCTATTGGAACGAACTTTTTTTTAGTGAATAGTAACATACCATTATGAATATTTATATGAATAGTAATATGCCCGTAATGAATAGTAAATTTTATTGATCTTTTATTTTATTAAGGATTTAAGATAATATCATCTCGTTTAATTTTTCCTTGTGATATAGAAGTAGTTAAAGAATTAGAATTGTTAATTTTTGAATTATGTATGATTTTATTTAAAAATTAAACTAATAATTTTTATAAAATTATTTTCAAAAAATGGACTTCTTTTTTGAAATCTACACATCGATAAATGGTTACGGTGAATTTTGGGAATTTTTCTGCAACAGTTGATTTTTCGATGAATAGTAAAAAATACAGTTTTTAGATTCTGTATGTTAATGACATCATTAATGAAATAATAATGATTTCATAAATCTGTTCGACCTTTGTATAGTTAAATAATATGTGAGGTGTCCCAAGTGTATTATACCATGGGAAAATACCATGGGCAAGCCCATGGTTTTGTAAATACCACTAATGAGGTGTCCCTTGAAAATTATTAAAATAATCCCTCACTTTTCCTATCAATACAAACTCTTACCTTCATTGAATTCATTCCCAATTCTCACTCAACGAAGATATAGACTCCTTACCTTCATAGTAGTCCTCCCAAGGTTTACTCAAGCCCAGAAGGTCCCAACCTTCATGTTCATATGGTTACTCTACAAGGTAAGACAATTCTCAATTTCTTTCTTTTTCCTTTCAAATTCTCTATTATGTGGTATATTTTTCATGTTTCCATACCATGTTATTATTTAATTTTTATTCATGATCTTATTTATATTATGATTTATTTATGGATGGGTGACCTTTGTCCCCTCTCTTTTTAATATTTTATAAAACCAGGATGCGTAGCCGTTAGGATGCCGAATTTTTGTAAGCGACTTCACAATTATTCTTCTATTTTGAGTTCTTTCCTTATACTTTCTTCATATATCCTTAACGAAGAGGTATTAAATCTCCATAAATCCTGTATATTCTATATTTTACCATGATTTTTTAAAATTACTAAACATTATTCTTCTCCTCTCAATCTTACATAATGAATAAAAGCATGGTCCGTTTGTGTCGAATTACCGACATCGTGGATGATGTGATTTAAATTTCCATTAATTCATTCATGTATGTTCATGAAACCATTTATATGGTTGAATCAGGTTATTATATATGTTTTATGACACAACCATGTTTCTGGAATTATTTTTTACTCATGGTTCTAATTTATAAGACAAAACGATGTTGTTATTATAAAATAACCACTAAAATGATCTAAACGAACATCATTAATGTTCTATATTATGAATCATCCTCATGTAAGAATTAAAAATGATGAATGGAAAAATTAATGTTACTAGATATTTTTAAATACTACTTCATTCCAATTCTGTAGTTTCATATCCAATAGACAAGAATGTCCATCATGAACCAATCAAATAAATCATGTAAAGAATTCAACCAAAAACAGTGCATAGAGAAAACTTATTACAATTATGGGTGAAAATATGTAATTAAATGAAAATATAAGATGTTATAAACATGAACATGTTTCTTTAAAATATTAATAACACTGTTTCAACAATTATAAAATAGTTTTAAACAAGTTTGAAGTGAGACAAACTCGAGGTATGGGAATTCATAACTGATTTCCATTCATTGGGTTAACCTTCTACTTCATTATTTATGTGCTATTTCAATTTTTTGTGTGGTGGGTTATGTTTATATTATGTTTTATTATGTTTATTTATAGTGTATATACATACTCCATCCACTCTATTAAGTCTCTCTTCAATTGTATGATATTTATAAGAGGCTTTTCTTTAAAAAATCATCTTTTTAAATTTTGTTTTACGAAATTCCAAAGTAATGTTTATATGGAATTATTCATGTTGTATGATTATGTTTTGGTTCTTGACAATTATTTTTGATGAAGGGTGGGACCTATATCTCCCTCAAATTTATTTTGTATGTTTTTTTGGGGGTCGGTTGTATGGTTACTCCAAGTGTAACTGTGATGGTTACACAAAGTAAGGTAGCTTTTAGTGTTACAGATTATAAGGTAGCGAAGAATAGTTTCAAGATTATGTACATAATTCCCCAAGATAAAAATATGATTATATTTATGTTGTCATGTTTTTTGTTGGTCTTGTGTGAGTATCATGTTACCCAAAGTAAGTATATATGAGTGATAAGCATGTCTTCAAAAATTGTTTTCATACATTACATGTCTTCATCGACTAATGTGCTCTTTCCTTCTTTTTTCATCCCTTAATGATATTTTGTTCTCATCCGAAGTTTTTAAATGATTTTTCACAGGATAATGGATGTGTAATACAATTAATTATGAAAAGTTAAATGTTGAATAATTTTCATGGAGTCTTGTTTTAAGTTTTAATGTTTTATATTTTGAAAAAAAAGGAAAATGTTTTTATGTTATCCACTCTGTAACAATGTGTAATGTTACGAATGTTTTTCCCTGATTATCTATAGATCTAAACTTGAAATGATCCTAAATGTAAAAGGATGTTTTTTCTTGACTAAATTCAAGATTATTTATGTAATAATGTCAGGTCCTTATATAAAATTTTAGTTTGAACAGAATTTTTTTATAATTATGTTGGCTTTTATATGAATACAAACAAAATGGAATACTTCTCAAAAATATTTTTTTCATTTTATTAGATTACATTCATATATGTAAAAATCTTATATAGGTTTCAATTCATAATTTATTTTGATATATTATGATACAATCTCAAATATTGTATTAATGTTTTTATGATATTTTGACTATAGATGTCCTATTTTTTATACCATCCATTGGTTATGGTTAAAGTATTATCATTTTGTATGCTAGTTTTAATATGAATGTTTAGGTTAGGTTTCACCCTTTTTATATGAGGAATTAAATAGACATAATAAGTTATTGGTGGGGACCTCTATAGCCCCTCAATGATTTAATAGGTTTCATGATAGAATCTGCTTTCTTGGAACAAGGACTTCACTGAATATTTGTGTATAGTCTTGAAATGAGGCCTTGACGTAGTGGTTATGGTGTTCAGAATTATGAATTCCCTCATTATGATATTAGTTATTGATTTTACATGAGATTATTTTACTTGTATAATATCCATGTGAATGTTTAAATGGACTTATTTGATTTATTATTTCCAAATTATGATAATTATATTTTTTTTAAAGTAATTTGTTTTAGTTTTTTACCTTGCCTTAAATGTTTATGATTAATTATGATAGCTCCTGCAATATTGTTTACCCTTACTAAGCATCTGAGTTCACCCCTTTATAATGATTTATTTTCCCAATATTCCATGATGTGATTTATGATAGACATACAATTTTAGAAGATTTATAAACTGATCGGTCCTTTAGGATATGATTCCTTGTATAATTTCAACTAATTAAAATAATTGACCGGCTCTAGGCTTCTATAGACGAGTCATTACATTTGTTATCAAACGATGTTTAACAAAAAAATTTGGAAATAGATTTAGAAAATTTATATTGGGGATCATAACCCTTGGATAGATGTCATGACCTGCTTTCACCGAGATGAGATGAGGGATAACAGGTTGTCAGACCCTTCCTTCTTAAAGTTGAATGAGATATAATGACCCCTGAGACCCGCTTTCAATACGTCTCGGAGTGGCGACTAGCACCATGGGTATAGAATCACAAACAAGATTGAAGGCATAACCATTATTATTTTAATAGGATCAGGAGATTAGATAATAATTCCCAAAAACACAAACTATGGAAGTAAATGTAAATAAAAAAACCATTCCCATAATTATGGTCCAAAAGTAAATTCTACAAGGTAGAAGAAAACCCCAATAATAAAGTACCAAAGAAATGTGGAAAAAAGAAAAAAAACTGTCTTAAAGTCCGAACTAGAATGATCCGGGATGATACCTGAAGTCCTCATGAAAACATGAAAACAGTTTTATATACATAGGGGGAGCATACAAGTATACTCAGCAGAGAAAACCAATGATTATCATGCACAAGTGGGGATTAATTATAATGCCACGTGAGAAAATAGATAACCAAAACACCTAGGAAGGAAAACTACCCACCCAAGCCTCACCAAGGCACACTCCCCAAATAACGCAATTCATGTAATGAAATAGTAACAACACATCGATTATGGGTACCCCACACCAGTTGCGCAATAGTTATTGAAGACATCCTATGCATCATACCTCTCCCACCATTCTCACCGCAGTCCCACTACCATCCCCAGCCCGCACAAACATGGGTTCTAACCAAATATCCCACCTGAAAACACCTGGGCCACAACGAACACATGTAACCACACCCACAAAAACCAGGGCCAGAAGATATACTGCCATTCCCGAAGACACTTGGGCCTCATCCCGAAGACACTTGGGAAACAACCTGCCTGCACAAACCTAGGCCAACCACCAAAACTACCCTGCCCAAAGAATCATGGTCTATAATGGACCTCAGGTCATCAAAACCTCCCTGAAGTGTCTTGGACCACTCGGGAATGGGAGCTAAAAAGGATCTAATAAACAGTCACTTGTAAAATTGATGGGAAAAACACCCCCATGAAACAGGGGTGTTCGTCACAAAGTGCCCAACTTGGGTGGGACGCGAATAAGAAACATAAAATCATCAATTATATATATATATATATATATATATATGCAACAAGAAATCATCCCAACGTAGGATTCCAAAAACCATCCCAACACAAACACCTCATTACTATTCATTCATAAGAACACCACAGCCACAACCATGTTAGGACTTATTCCCTGAACCAATTCCCCATTGAACCCATTATTGATTTCATGTTAAGGTGATTCCATTTAATTCAATCCTGAACTACTGGGAAACTAACATGCATAACCAAAAACCAAAGAAAAGAAAAACATTCACCCAACCACTAAGCATTTACACCAGGTTCTCATGTAATGTCACAACAAAAACGGGTCCATGAGATCACTCAAAGTACTAGAAAAAAAACTAAGCATCAAGATACAGCCCCACAAGGAATCAAGTACACAAACAACCAAAACAACTGAAGATCCCATCCCCATCCATATTACCCCATAAGCATCAAGAAGAACCATCACACACACCACCACGACAGAGCAAGGGAGTTTCCAGATTCAACAACAGCATTCATTAAGTTTCCCACTTTCTTTTTGGTTAACCAGGGCGATCACACATGGGTTTATGTTCAATGTACATCCATTAAATTAGCTGAGTTTACATGATAAATAAATTTCAATGTAAAGTCATTCAATCATCATGAAAGGCATGGGTTCATTATTGGACAAGGAAAGACCACCAACGATCAAGATTTTCAGTGGGCATAAGCCCCTATAGTTTACATCATAAATAATCGAGGATAAAGAAATACAATTGAAACAAAGATCACACCCCCCCCCCCCCAATTCATCAAAAGTCTATTTTTAGCGTCATTAATGTTTTGTTTTATCCATCCCAATAGAAACAATAGATTACCCACCCCAGATAATACATAGTAAAGAGAGACAAAGGAAAACCATACATGGATGATAAACGGTCGATGTTTATCCTCCACGCACCAAGATTAAGTGATGTACGACTTGTAGAGGAAGAGAGACAATGAATACAACAATGATTAGGACGGACTCCAGCATGGGCGCACAACTCGCCTCGGGAATGGGGTGGACTCCAAACGTATGAGGGAGTAAAAAGGAGACCATCCAAGAAGAAGAAGGATGAAATACTATTGTGATATAAATATGGGATCTCGTTGTTACAGGACATGGAATTCTGAATGGCATTAAAGTCAGATGGTGGTTTTCCACATGGTTGGGCGGTTACACATGATGGATTTAATTTTCATTTAACAATTTTCATTGGAGGGGTGGCCATAATTGTTGTGCGTTTAAACGGTATCCTTTAAATCATGTAATAGGGGGAAGAACCTAAAAGTATGGGGAATGGGTGTGACACCAAGGAAAAGCCACACGTTTTGGTAACTTATGGGTCACCAAAATCTTTGGGGATTCTAGATATTATTTATGGGGTTTAAATGACTTTGAAAAAAGGTGGGTTAAATCATTTTATGTCAAAAGACACATTGTGTGAATAGAAAAAAGAAGGAACTAGAAAATGAACGAAGGGTGGGACACCTCCCAATAAGAACATTGTGGCACTATCACGGTGTCGCCCTCATAGTGCCACTGTCACGGTTCCACCCTCACGTTGCCACCGTCACAGTGCCACCATCACGGTGCCACCGTGACCAGTGCCACCATCTATGTGGAGCCATGTTTTGGAAAAGTAATAGACCAGGAGGGTCTCGTCCATTACATCAGATACCTCTCAAACTATTATCGCCCTCAAGAATTACAACTATACCCAAAGAAAGGAGGGGGGGGGGTCTAAAAACCACCACGAAGGATACTTCTTAGGAGTGAACCTCATAGATATCTAGGATTACCTATACCTCAAGTATCTGTAAAACATTCAAGGGTTATACCATCCATTCATATGGATTAGGGAGTTCCTTCCTCAATGTTAATATACAATCTGATTTGGGCGACACTGTCACACCTCATGAGTTTAATCACATCCACCTTAATGAATCTTGATTAGGGATTGGGTCCTCCCCTCCCCACAGCTAGTAATCCTAACACGCACATCTAAAGAACAAGTGAAATAGTCCATTCCATAGTTAACAAGGTAAAAAGCGTCATCACAACAAGTACAAACAGACATAACGAAACACAAAACAACTCTGGGTACGGGGCATGAATATCTGACTCCTGTTCCCAGGTACTCTCCTCAAGCCCACCAAGCCTCCACCACACACGAACCAAGGGAATGGTTCTTCCATGGAGCACCTTCTTCTCGCGATCTTCGATCATCACCAGTCTTTCTACAAACATCATGCAGTCCTCAATATCTAGCTATCCCCAATCGAGGATGTGTGAATCGTCGTGTAGGTACTGTCAGAGCTAACACTCATGGAAGACATCGTTCATTCTCAGTAGCGGTGGTGGTAGAGCTAGCTGATAATCCACATCACTGACTCACCGCAGCACTTCGAACAGTCCGACGAACCTACGAGAAAGCTTACTTCCCCTACCGAACCAATGTTTCCCATGCTAAGGGTAGACCTTCAAGAATAAATGGTCCCCGACCTCAAACTCCAAGGGTATCCTCCTATTATCAGCATGTGACTTCTGCTAGTCCTGAGCCACCATCACCCTCTCCCATATTATTTGAATCTTCTTCATCGTGCTCTGCACCACCTCCAGGCCAAAAACACCTTCTTCCCCGACCTCTATCTAGCATAAATGTGTGCAAGACGGCCTCCCATACAAAGCTTCGAAAGAAGCCATGCCAAAGCTAGATTGATAGTTGTTGTTGTAAGAAAACTATACCTGAGGAATGTGTCGTACCCATGATCCTCCAAGTCCAATACACATGCACATAGCATATCCTCCATCGTTGGATGGTGCGATCTATCTTCCCATCGTTCTGGGGGAGGAATGTAGTGATGAGGCATAGATGGATGCCAAAAGCATGTTGCAATCATTTCTAGACCCATGATGTTAACCGGGAATCCCGATCGGAGACTATGGAACTCGTAACCCTGTTCAACCGCACCTCCTCATCCACGTACCTCTATATTAGCACAACCACCATACCCAACTCCTTGATTTCCAGGAAGTGAGCTGATTTCATTAGTCATTCCACCACTAACCAGATAGAATCATAATGCCATTGAACTCTAAGTATTCCCGTGACGAAATCCATTGAGATGTCATCCCACTTCTACTCGGCAACATCTAATGGTTGTAATAGGCCTCCTGGGACGTGGTGTTTATCCTTCACCTGCTAAGACATGATGCACTTTTCCACAAAATCTGCCACCGCTCGCTTCACCTCAGGCAATCAAAACTGACACTTCAAACCCCGATACATCATGTAAACTCCTGGGTGAACTGCTAAGCGTGAGTTTCTGAACTCACCATGAACTCTCTCACGCATCGTCTCTGGGACAAACATCCTTCCTTGAAATAGAATCTGATTTTGACCATCCTCCGACCATCCTTCTAGAGAATTTCCCTGGCTAATGAGATCGTTCATTACTTTAGTCTCTCAGTCTCCCCAATGAGACTCCTCTACCTTCCGCAATAGATAGGAGTGCACTGTCATTTTAAATATAAAACCTCTACCATAATCCATCCTTGAGTCTAGGTGTATGGAAACCAACTCTTCCATCACCTTCCAAGCATCAGCTGATTCTCAAGCAACGTCCTTCTGTGACTTTATGTTGAGGTAATCAGCCACCAAGTTCACCATTACTGAGGTGTATGATATTTTAATGTATTAGTCATGAAGGAGCTCCATAAACCTTCGCTTCCACGAGTTCAAGTCCCACTGGGAGAACATATACTTTAGTCTCTTGTGATCCGTAAAGACTAAGAAGTGTTCCCTAAAGAGGTAATGTCTCCACAACTTTAGTGCGAACATGACAGCTGTAAGCTCCAGATCGTGGGTGGAATTGTTACGCTCGTGGGGATATAACTGCCTAGATCCATAAGGGATCACCCCTTACTATTTCATTGGCACACATCCCTAGGCATTGTCCTGAAGAATCAAAAACACCTCATCTGCCACCCCTTCTTCTAGAAACCTCAGCACTAGAGAACTAACCAACTTCCCCTTTAGATAACTGAAGGATTCCTCACACTACTCATCCCACACAAAATCCTGGTCCTTTTGGGTCAAGGCTATCAAAGGTGCTACAGCTCGAGAGAATTTGTGCATGATCCTTCGGTAGTAACCTGCTAGACCTAAAAAACTACCAACCTCTGTCACGTTCTTGGGTGTTACCCAAGAAACAACCGCGTAGACCATTGATGGGACTGCTTATCTTCCCTGTTCGGACACCATGTGTCCAAGGAAGTGCACTTCCCGCGTCCGGAACTTCCACTTGGACAGTTTCCCATAGAGTTGGTGTCATTAAGGGACTTCTAAGACCATTCTCAAATGCTCATCATGATCGTCCACTAACCTTGAGTAGATCAGGATGTCGTCAATAAACACTACTATGAACCGGTCTAGATATTCCTGGAATAAGGAGTTCATGAACCCAATGAACACAGATGGTGCGTTTGTGATGCCGAACGACAAGACTACAAACTCAAAGTGCCCATATCTGCACCTAAAGGCAGTCTTCTAGATGTCATCCTCCATCACTCTCAACTGGTGGTATCCTAATCCCAAGTCAATCTTGGAGAACCATCCTTCCTCTTTTAAATTTTTGAAAAGGTCCTCAATCCTCGAGAGAGGGTGATGGTTATTAACGGTTACCTAGTTCAGTATCTGGTAGTCTATGCACATCCTATGACCACTATTTGTATTCATTACGAACAAAACTGGAGCACCCCATGTTGACGCACATGGTCGAACAAATCCCATAATCATTAGATTGTCAATCTGAATCCATAACTCCTGCAACTCAGAAGGAGCCATTCAGTATGGAGCCATCGAAATCGGATGACCATCAGGTTGCAAGTCTATTTTGAACTCAACATCGCATCGAGGGGGTAAAGTCGCCACCTCTTCGGGGAAGACAACCATGAACTCACTGAAGATCCCCGGGACTTATGCCATCTTTATATCTGTTTTCTCCACTGACAGCTCAGCTAACAAGGAATGGAGGGGCTCCACATGCAGGCTGACCTTCTAGAAACCCCGTTTACCGATGAAAGTTACACGTCTCCCGCCCAAATCCAAAAACACGATCCTTTTTCAGAAGAAATCAATGACGAAACATACAGAGAACAGTCATTCAATGACTAGGATTACATCATATGGATGCATCTAGAATAGAAGAAAATCCATGCCAGACGGATATGGCCCTATAATCATTCTACACCCTCAGTAAACATAAAACATGTCAGTCTGACCTCCAGCTGGCATACTCAACACCAGCAGCACTGGATGTCTCTCGGCATCTAGACCAAGATCACGGGCTATAATGGGTGCAACAAAAGAGTGATAATCTCTTTTATCAAATATGGAACATACAAGAGTGCTAAACAAGTTGATTTTACCTCGAATGACTTCTAGCTTAGCCAAAACTGCTGCCTATGGGGCGTTTAACTGCCCACACCCATCTCCTCAGCCCCTCAACTGTCGGCCACCTCCCTGACCGCACCCTGGTCGAGGTCCCTGAGGAGCGCCCTGAGGTCAGCCTCCTCTTAAAAAGTCTGCCTTTGGAGGAGTGGAAGCTTGCTCTCCCTGCTACTACTGTAGAAAGGGCCTGGCTGGAAACTGCTGCAGTTGAGGTGGGTGTTGTACCGGCCCAACTCCACTGTACATTACTCGGTCTTGGAAATTATTATGAAGGTGACCATTGCTACCATATATGTAGCATCATGGTCCTGGGCCCGATAGGAAATGGAAAGGACCGGGTGATCAGAAATGGAACTGTTGAGGCCTGATCCATACTGGCTGAAACCTAGAGGGCCCTGATGTTAGGGGCCTGTTGTTCACAACCTTCCCCTTCGATGAGACCAACTTGATTCTCTCTCACAATACAACTCGTAGTTTGTGCATCCTTTCCACCATTTCATCCTTCTAATGGACCTCCAAGTACGTCGATAGGGTGAAAGGGGGTCACCACATTCTTAAGAGAAGGTTAGAGTTCCTCATCTAAATGTCTCATCTGAGACTCCTCATCCAGAAAGAGGTCCGGAGAAAAGAGAAAGAGATCCTTGAACTTGATCCCCAACTACTTCACTAACATATCCCCATACTGAAGGGAGAGTAGTTCCTGCCTCTTCTCAGCCTTCATCATGGAAGAGAATAATTCCATCCAGAACTCCCTCTTGAAGTCAGTCAACGTCACCTAAGACTTCATCATCTCCCCAATACAAAGCTTCCACCACTGACACGCTGCTCCCCGCATCTAGATTACAGCCAAGGGAATCTAGTACTTCATTGGATCCCGGGTCAAGCTTAAATATATCACCATATCCTCTATCCAGCTCTCTATCTCCATGACTGAGATGCTTCCATCATACTTCCTAAGGATCTACCATTGAATGGAATGAAGCATCCTCTCCCACTGATCGTCCTCCTCCTCTCGGTCAACCCTCTGTCAATCAGCCAAAGCAAACTTCTAGGCCTCGATCGTCGGCATTACCCTTGGTCGTCATAAGGGTGCCATTGCTGCAAGGTAAACAATGAATGCCTATTCCCTAGTAGTTTAGAAGATTGATTTTAAATTTTCATCAACTTCTTATTCATTTTAAATCCCCAAAATTCCTACGAAACCCTAGAACACAAGCCTTTATAATTCATGAACCATTCCAAGGGTCTCTACCCTACAACCAGTGTAGCCTCACTTGGTTTTCTGGTAGGCCCATAGTCGTTGCATCAGATCATGGGTGGGGGATAAAATATTGTGTCCTAGACAGTATTCACTGGCCTATTTCATGTACCATGATTTTCCAACACTGTTTCCCTACAATCTCATTCAATCCTTATTGTGCCTAACCCCAGACTCCATACATTCCCCCAAACTTTGACTCTGATACGATTCTATCATGACCCGTCTTCACCATGATGAGATAAGGGATAACAGGTTGTCAGACCCTTCCTTCTTCAAGTTGAAGAATTGATAATGAACCTTGAGAACCTCCTTAAATAGGTCTCAGAGTGGCGACTAGCACCAAGGGAATAGAATCACACACAATATGGAAGGAATTACCGTTTTTATTTTAATAGGATCAGGATATAAGATAGAAATTCCAAACCACACCAATGATGGAAGTACATGTAATGAAAAAACAAACCATTACCAAATAAATGTTCCAAATGCAAATGTTGCAAGGTACAAGAAAACCCAAAAAAGAAATTACCAAAGAAAAGGAAAAAAATAGCAACAGTAGCTGACCCAACCTCTGAACTAGTACGATCTTGCACGATCCCTAATGTCCTATTGGTAACCTAAAAACAGTTTTATATACATAGGGTGAACATACAAGTATACTCAGTAGGGAAAACGAAAGACTCTCATGCACAAATAGGGAGGCATTCTAATGCCCTGTGAGAAAAGAGAAAAATAACACCTAGAAAGGAAAACATCCCACCCAGCCTCACTAAGGAAAACTACTCAAATGACACAAGTAAAGTAATGAAATAGTAACAACACATCAATGTTGGGTACCCCGCGCCACTTCCCCACTGGTTATTGTAGACATCCTACACATCAGACCTCTCCCTCCATTCTCACCATAGACCCACTGCCTTCCCCCACCCGCACAAACCTAGGATATAACCACACATCCCACATGTAAACACCTGGGCCACAACAACCATGTGTAACCATGCCAACAAACACCTGGTCCAGACCAAATGCTGCCACACCTGAAGACACCTGGGCCTCATCCCGAAGACACGTGGGAAACAACCTTCCCACACACACATGGGCCAACCACCACAACTACCCTACCCGAAGAAGCTTGGGCTATAATGGACCTCATCCCATCACAGCCTACTCGACAGGTCTTGGGCCACTCGGTAAATAGAGCATAAAAGGAGCTAATAACTAGTCAATTGTAAAAGTGTTGGAAAAAATACCCTCCCCCATTAAATGGGTGTGTTTGGCACAAAGTGCTCAACTTGGTTAGGATGCAAATAAGTAACATAAAATCTAAAATTATATATATATATATATATATATAACAATCACTCATCCCATCCTACGGTTCCCAAAACCATCCCAACACAAACACCTCATTACTATTCGTTCATATGAACAACACAGCCACCACCAAGTTAGGACTTATTCCCATAACCAATTCCCCATTGAACATGTTCTTGTTTTCATTTTGAACTAATTCCATTTAAGTAAATCATGTACCACTAGGAAATTAACTTGCATAACCAAAATCCAAGGAAAATAATAAAATTCACCCAACAACTAAGCATTCACACCCGATTCTCTTGTAATGTCACAACAAAAAAGGGATCCTTGAGATCCCTCAAAGTATTGGAAGAAAACTAATCCTCACGTTACATCCCCACAAAGCATCAAGTCCACCAACTACTGCAACAACAGAGGATACCATCCCCATCCATATTACCCCATTGGCATCAAGTAGAACCATCACACATAACGCCAAGAAAGAGCGAGGGAGGATCCAAATTAAAGCAAATCATTCATTAATTTTTCCCCTTTTTGAATGGATAACCAGGGTTATCACATAATGGTGGTTGTTCAATGGACATCCAATAAATCAGCTGAGTTTACATGATTAACCAATTTCCATGTTAATACATTCAATCATCAAAATGGAAAAGGGTTCATAAGTGGACAAGGAAAGATGACCAACAACCATGATTTTTAGTGGTAATAAGCCCGCATAATTCACAATATAAATAATCAAGTATAAGGAAATAAAATAGAAACATTGATCACCCCCCCTCATTCTTTAAAAGACCGTTTTTTATCTTCATTAATTTTTTCTTTCATAAATCCATGTAGAAACAATAGCGTACCCACCCCACATGATACATAGTAAAGAGAGTCAAAGGAACACCTACCTAGATGATCAATGATCAATGATTATCCTCCGTGCGCCAAGAGCAGGGGATGCACGACTTACAGGGGAAGAGATACAATGACTCCAAGAATGAGTATGAGAGACTCTAGCATGGGAACACAACTCGCCTCGAGAAGGGGGTGGACTCCAAACATTTGAGGGAGGAAAAAGGAGACCATCCATGAAAAGAAGTAAGAAATTCTAGTGTGATATAAATATGAGATCTCGTTGTTTTGGGATATAAATTTCTTTAATGACATTAAAGTCAGATCGTGGATTTCCATGTGGTTGGGCAGTTACGCATGATGGAATTAATTTTCATTTAAAAATTTTCATCAGAGGGGTGGCCATAACAGGTGTGCGTTTAAACTGTGTCCTTTAAATTGCTCAATAGGGGGAAGAACTGGAAAGTATGGGGAATGGGTGTGGCATTGAGTAAAATCCATGCATTTTGGTACGTGAAGGGTCGCATGACTCTTGGGAGATTATAGATATTATTTATGGGATTTAAATGACTTTGAAAAATAGGTGGGTTAAATCATTTTATGTCAAAAGACATGTTTTGGGAGCGTAAAAAGTCGGGAACAGGAAAAATAACAAAGGGTGGGACACTATCCAGTGAGATCGCGGTGGCACTCTCACGGTGCCACTATCATGGTGCCACCGTCACGGTGCCACCATCATGGTTCCAATGTCATGGTGTCACCCTCTTGGTGCCACCGTGATCGGTGTGCGACTGTCGCGGTGCAACCGTTTCGGTGGAGCCGTGTTTTTCTAAAGTACTTGACCAGGAGGGTCCCGACCATAACAATAGACATTGAGGATAAGTATAGAATAATACTATATAAGTATGGTAAAATAGGAATTACACGGATAGTCCTAGAAATACATCCTTGACTGGATAATACAAGTGGATAGGGTTCTGGCATAGATGTATCTAGGAGTGAAAACTCCCACAATGTTTTCTCAGCTTTACACAGGGTAATCTTGTACACGAAAACAAGCCTTACTAGGAACCTAGTATGAAACTAATCGGGGTTATGAATAGGATAATTTATATTTACTTTAAAAATTATTATTAAGGATTTTAGAGTAAATGTTTTCCAAAAAGTAACCATATTTATTATCCTAGATTATATATGGATAAAATTTTAAATTTATGTTAAGTATTTTTCGAGTTTAGAATTATGAGTCATGATTTATAACCTAATCTGGTGTATGTCATTATTTATAAATGGATTATAGTGGAAGGAACTAAAACTGTATCAACGCATGTAATCCATGTAGGGTTCTCCCTCCTAAGAAATATAATTATAGTGGAGCTAGAGATGCAAATAGTGCTGAACAGATTATAACAGTACTAGGACATCTCACTCAAGTTATGAATAACAACCTTATCTGTATGGAGAAACTTGATCAACAACACAGAGTATCAATGATATAGGGATTCATGAGACCAAAACCTCTAAAATTCCATTGGACTACAAATCCATTTTCGGTTGAACAATGTATATGTTCCTTAGAGATAATATTTCATTCTTTAGGATGTAACGAAAGGGAGAAATTTATCATGGAAATATACTATATCTCAGTAAATGCATATCAATGGTGGTAATTAATTCAAAAAATGATAGAAGATTATGACTTATAAAATATTTAAATGGTGGGGTTTAAAAATGTCATGAATTAATACATTCCTCTTGAACATCGAGCTATTATAGGAAGGAAATTTCTGAGTCTGAGAAAAAAAGTGGATGATAATGTTTCAATGTATAAGGATAACATTAAAATCTTTAAGTGGAATGGTGAAGAATATATACATAACCTAATAAGTACAATTGATAGATTAATTGATGGTTTAAAACCGTTCCTCTGATGAGGACTAGTCTGATAATCTTTCCCATCTTATGAAGATATAGTCTCATAAGCTATCAAGACAAAAAGGAATTTATATATGTTATATGACATTATTGTATAGTAAGAGAAGAACATAATAGTGTATAAAGAGAATGAAAAGTGGAAAAAATTAAAGAATTATTTTCCCATATGTGATAATTTTGGGAATAAACACCTTGGAACTTGTATAAAAGGAATTTGAGTTTGTTAAAAATGTGGAAAAAATGTCCCAGACCTCTTAATTGTAAGGGAATGAAAGAAGTTGTGCAATGATATTATTTTAATGTTATGGAACATTATGAAAAATATTTTCCAAATAGTCAATGAAATTTTTCTCATAATATTCAAATGGGTCAAGGTCAATCATGTGTTGTTACTATGGTCAAAGTTGGATAATTAATGTATTTGTGTTTTCGGGTTCCAGAATTTAATTTTGGTTTTAAGAAGAATTTGATATATAAAGACTACACTGCAGTATATATTTTTTCATTATAGTTTTAATATGATGATGTAATCATATACTCTATAAGTGATAATAAGAGAATTATTATGTTGATTGTGGAATCTAATGTTACAATTTATTTACGAAATTTAGTGTCCTTTTAGACATAGTTTGGACAATAAGTTTTTTGGATATGTCTAAAGGGTGTAATAAATTACTTATACATTGGATAGTATTAATTAAGTATAAAATTTTTTTTAAGGCTATTTCTGGAATGTTATATTAATATAGTTTGAGAAAAAAGGATAAAAGGTAGGTCAGGCAATAACCCTATGCATTAGACAGGGCTATGGGAATCAAACCCACAACTGATGTTCGACAAGTCTTTATCACCATTAATTGTCCTACAGAAATTCCATGTGTAGTATAAAAAAAATTATTTACTAAAATGGTATAATATTATATTTGAAATCATAAATGATTATGATAAATAGAATATTTTTTTTGAGATGTATTATCTTTTGAATAGAAATATGGTTTTGTGGTTGGAATAAGTTAATAGATGAAACTATACATATAAATTTATTATGATTCCTTTTTTTCATAGTCCAAGAGTTAATTTAATTCTTCAACTCTAGAGAAAATATCATAAAACCCAAAAAAAATCATAGTACATTCTTTTGTAATTATTCAAGTGGCCCCTTGGATCATCACATATTTATAACTTTATGGATATTAACCTTTTCAAAATCATGTCCTCTATAACTCCCCATCATAACATGATCATTAGTTTTTATTTGATAACCATATTTTCTGAAATGGTATCCTACTATATGTTATCTCAAATTACATTTATACTTCCCTTTTAGTATATTAAATTAGAGGCCTCATTAATCAATTTTCGTTGTGGGATTTCGATAAATATATTTTCAAAACTCCAACCCATTGTTTTTAATTCCGTGTTTAAATTTTGATGACACAATTTATTTAATGAGGGGATAATGTAACACACCAAGATTCCATGGTATGCTTTTTCTTAATAATTTAATAGCTTATGCTACACGCAACACCAAGTTCGAGTGCATCAATACCTATCAAACTAGATGTATAAAAAGTAATTACGAATAGTAAAAACCAAATATTAAATTTTATATATTCCATATAGTTTTGAAATTAATCTTATTTTTTTCTTATATATAATATGAGTACAAATTAAATTTTTCAGATAAAATAATTATTTTTTAGAAAATGCAGTTCCTCCACTTTTTAATTGTGAATCCTTTCTCAAGCCAATATTTTACACTTTTATATATTCAATTACAAAATTCTTAATTATCCTTTTTATGAGAGACATAAAAATTTAGAATGGATAAATTGTTTGGGTTTTCATAATAACATTTATATTTTAAGGAATTGTGAAAAAATGACCTTTTCTCTCAAAATACATTTTCATCTACATTATTTATATAGATATATTGTTTTTTTAATTTGTTTTAAAATTAAATTGGATTACGTTAAAATAATTTAAATTAATTTTGCACAGTGATGTTATTTCAATTCGATATTTTATGTCAAATCATGGAAATATTTTGATAGTTTTTATATCTTAAAAACATGTTTCTATTATCGATAACAAGAATTATTTTTTAAATTAATTACTTCAAATTAATTTTTTTAAATTTTGAAAAACAAATTCCAGGTTTGGAATGAGAATGTCAAAATTATGTAAATAGGTCCCTTTTATTTTTGACCATTACACATACTTAATTGAGAAATTATTTTTATTTATAATGGTTAAATGGTAAATATGGAAAAAAGTTATAAGAAGATAATATTATAATAATATAGACAAACCATAACACATATCCTAATACTATATGATGATATATGTCAAACCACAAGAATCATTAAAATAATTTTCAAACCACATGGAGCAATATGGGTGTGAGAATGACCTTTTATAATGTTTTTTAAGAGATAATAAATATAACGTAAACTTGTATTTCTTAACTAAAACAATTTTAATATGGTTTATAAAAATTATCTCATTGACTATAAATATTCATAAAAAAGATAAAAAAACTATATATCACGGGTTTTTATTTATAATTTCTAGACATTAAATAAAAAAATTATTTATGACATAATGATGATGCAATGATTACCTTATTAATGAATGATTAAAATTAATGATATTATAATTATTAAAATAAATGTTATTTGTGATTTTTGATTAAATCTGTGAATTTTTTTGTATAACATTGAAATTTTAGGGATGAGTTAATGAATTATTTTGAAGGAATACATTTTTCATGGCTTTAACAAAAATCAATTACTAAATAGTGTCAACATTATCATAAATGAATTCTTAAAACAAACACTATTTAATTAAATGATATAATAGTCAAAAAAATATGAGATTCATACAAATAACATATAGAGTGTTCAAATTTTCATTTAATTATCCACTTGAGGTTCTCATGGAATTTTATATTAAAAATGTTAACTATATATTATAAAACTACAAGAGGATATGGTAAGAGTTAACTTATATATTTAAGGGTTAAAGCCAAAAGATAAGGATAAATTCTTGATTTAAACATTCGTTAAATCTAATGGTTGAGATTATTCCAACAAATAATCTCCATATATGAAAAATAAATCACTTTGGAGACATTATAATTCTAAAATAATTTTATAATAAATTTTTATTTCAAGACATTTTTAATGTTCCCCTCTCCTCATCAATAAAATAAAACTATTCCTTCCCTTTTATTCACACCTCCAAAGCCATGTTTCTTCTCCAAACTCTTTCCAAACCTCCTCCGAACAACCCACACTTTATCCTAGACGAAACTTTTGGGAATAAAACTGTATTAAGGTGTCTCTTTATTAAAACGATTAGGAGACACCCGAAGTAGAGGTAATAATTGTATACCTTCTATCAAATTTATTTTCTTCTACTACTTCCTCTTCATAAGTTTTTACCATAATAAAATAATAAATAAAAAATATAATTTATTATAAGATGATTTCATGATTATGGGATAAACACATTCCTCCTTTTACCCATCCTATTAAAAACAATGTCACCATGCATGCTTTTATACAGCATATCATCTCCACGCTATGGTGTAAACAATATTTCATCTATACTTTATTTCAATGGGTACAATTACGAATTTAAATGAATTAAATAATAAATATAAATTTATATTATTTATGTACAATTCATATTTTATACAATTCTGTACAATTTAAAAATTGAAGAAATGATATCGTTGCTCGTATGTGCATACGACTTACCGTCTACATGACACGATGGGATTCATCTTCAATTTTTACCATCTATGAGTGATTAAAAAAATATATATTAATAATATGTAGAAATAAATGACATAATGATTCTAATTCAAAAATATATATATACATATATTTCATTCACTTACTTCTACTTGATATGATAAGAAAATGGAAACTACGTTCATGTGTATGTACGACCTACAATCTCCATGAACATTGTATTCCATTTCATATATATATCTATAATATACTGTTATTTGATGAATATATATTATATATAAATCATTTTATCATGAAATAATTAATATTATCAATAATAACATGTCAAAACCCATGTGATAAAGAATGATATTATTACCCGAAACGTTTCATTAACATGTAATTTTTAATAAATGAGTAATATAAAGTCATAAACTAATAATATATGATATTATAAATTTTATTATGATTCTGGTGAAAGATAATAATATGTTCAAAGCCATTATACAAGAGTTTCAAGCACATATGAAGATTATGAGACTTATGGTTAAGGTTAATTTTTCAATCTCTTTTTTTATCTGAGATTGTTTGTATGTAAGTATTTTCTACAGAATATTTATCATCCAAATCTGTGTTTCATAAATATAAATTTTGAAATTTTATTACTATTTATATAAAATGTATTAATTTATTTTTTCCCCATGTTTTACTTTTTATAAAACATTTTTAATGTAATCATTATGTCACTTTCCAAACAAGGTACTTTATGACCTTTTCGAAAAATTAAGGAATAACAGTTTTTAACTTATATGGCGTGAGTAGAAATTTTCCATAGTTATGACACCTTAACATTTTGATGCATTCCTTAGAAGATTAAAAGTTTATTTTTAAATTAAATTATTTCTTATATAAAAATTTAGGCTTCTAATTGATAACATAGTAAAGAAAGATAAATCACTAAATGTGCATTATTTGATTTAATAAATTTCATTCATCCACGTCAACATATTTTTTTGGTTTTTATGCTTAATTGAGGTTGATTTATAATGATACAATATCCCATATTTTATATAATGTTTTCTGATATGTTAACAATGGATGTGCTATTTTTAATACCATTCATGGTTTATGGTTAAATTATTAACATTTGTTATGCTAGTTTTACTACGACTGTTTATGATATGTTTCACCGTTTTCTTATGAGAAATGAATTGGAAATAGTATGTTATGGCCAGGGACGGCTATAGACCATTGATGCATCTCTAGGTCTCATGAGAAAAACAATTGTCAAGGAACAATGCGTTGATAGAATATTTTTGTATGGTCTTTTTATGATGCCTAACGCAGTGGTTATGATGTCTGGTATTATGAATTCCCTCATTATAGGCTTAGTTATTGATTTTACATGTTCTTATTTGACTAGTAGAATATCCATGTAAATGTTTAAATGGAAATATTTGATTTATTCTTTCCATATTATTCTGAATATAATGTTTTAAAAGGATTGCATTTTAGTTTTTTTCTTTTCATCAAACTTTTTTCAAATATTGTGATAGCTTTCTTTATGTATGTTATCCATTCTAAAATTTAAAGATCATCCCATTATAATGCTATATTTTCCAAGTATGCCAAGAAGTATTTTATGATTGATATTCAGGGTTAAGATAGGGGAATAATGGAATTCTCACATGATTATCTATGTGGTAGTTTGTGTTTTTAAGTGTTATGTAATGCTGATGAATGGAATCTATATTCCAAGACAACTGAACTGATCGGTCCACTAGGAAATGATTCTTTATATCATGCCAATTTATTAATATAATTCACCATCTCTAGGATTTTGGGGATGGGGGGTTACAAATTTAGTTTTCCTATTGAAAAAAATTATATTATCAATGGTTTACCATTTCTTTCTATCTACAACTATTCTTTTTTATTTATCTCATGGAACACATGATCATCCAAATACTCTTTTTTTACCTTCTCAGAACATTGGAAAAGTATCTCGTAGATTTATTACTTATTTGATGCTAATTCCATTGTATATATTGGATTCATCCCTGAGTAATACCGATTTATCTTACAATAAATATCATGGATAATATTTTTGGACGTACCCTTAAAAGTTGGTAAAATTGTCTTCATATGTAAACACCAATTCATCCGCCTTTTCTCTCAATTTGATGAATCAGTTTTTATACTATATCAAAAAAACTTAGGGAAAATTTTATCAAGGAATATATTCTTAAATCTACCACATTCAATAGCATAAATCTATTCACTACCTCTAATATTTTTAACCATTGAACACCACTGATCGGCTTCACCATCAAAATATTAAACAAAAAGACTAACCTTTTAGTGGTATAAACACCCCACTATGTCAAAAATATTTTCTAGTTCATTAATACACCCTTCATATAGTATGTGTCCAGATGATCCTCTGAATGATGGGGGATGTTACCTCATAAAGTGATCCACGACCAACATGTTCTTATACATTTATTCCGGTTGATATCACACATGGATTCCTCCACCATTTATAATATAATTCAACGGATCCATCACTACATAAAACTATTTAGTTTTGATTCTAACAATCATAAGATGATGATTAGGAAGGATGCATTCTTCTTGATTCCTACCATGTATATATTCCATGTCTCCTCAGTGGAAAACCATTATAAATAGAATTATCTTAGATAAAGAAACATAGTAATATTCAAATGATATAACATTTTAATATCACCATAGTTTAAAACTGTTCAAGGTAAGTTATTAACATTACTATAACCTCTAAATTTATCTAAACCTGTTTTTTATACCTACTATACTGCACCTTCCTTAAACATTAAATATTCTTGAGGTATGTTTATAAATTTTCTCCATTCCAAATTGAGTACCTTTAAATGCATAGATATTTAGAGAATTGGGAAATAAATATTATATAATAACTAAGATATTAAAAATTAGGCACATCAACTAACTACCCATTTTTTCATAAAACCAAAACATTTAAGAATAAATATGGTTTCATTTCATGTTTAATCCTCATAACTTATCCATGATCCTATCATTGACTGTATTATAATTTAAATACTATAAAAATAATGTCAAAACATGGGTTGCCATATAATGGTCATAAAGGGATACACGAGAAGGAAAAATGTTATTCTTATGAAAAACATGCAAACCCAATAATACCTTATCATAAATTAATAAATGTTACCATTCAATAGTAAAAAGTATTTATCACACTGAAATTTTTTAAGTCATTTATTTTTAACTGACGTCAAAAGCCTTATAATTTTATATATCACATCAATTATATTATAACTAATGTAAAAAATGAAATATAATTATTTTGGATTTTTGGTTATAATAGAACCAATATTATAAATCAAGAATCTCAGTTTGTAATATCGGTTATACTATAAACTTTGTGATAACGCCCATTTTTTATGTCAGCTATTATATAACTGATGTGATAAATCAAACACCATTGATTTATCATGTCAGTTACAAAATAAAATACATGATAAATCATTTACAAAGATTATGAATCCTAGTTTAGAGTCATTTTTTTGTTTTTTGATCTGACGATAGTGAAACAATTATCTCTCATACATAATAGTAGAATGAATTCTTCAAACCCATATCTGACAACCTAACTTTTCCAGATTCATTCAACGTATTTGGTATTGGGGAATCTATCTGATCGACTCACAACTCTAAATTAAGTCTCAAATTCCTCTATTTTAGTCTTTATTTTTCGTAGATTCCCTAAATATTTATTTTTAAATTTTAGTTACTAAAATATCTCAATATCCATTAAATCTCCACATGATATCTTTATTTGAAAAGATGTTCCATTTTTTATTTATCTAAAATCATTAGACATGAAATTCCTCAATATATTTAATTGTGCTCCATTGATTATTTATTGAAATGTTCTCATTATTGGACTTGCTTTTTCTTATCTGTCATCAGAAATCATTTGGAAGGAAAATCTATGATACTTTGGTCAGATGCTCAGGTTCATGCCCTGTTTAAAAATGAAATCCCAATATTGATATCCTTGGTCATTGAGACATTAGTTATATACCATATCATTATTTTCAATTTATAAAACACATTATATTTTTTGTCATTTCAAATTAGGAAAAAGAATGTATACATTTCCAGGTGTTTGGTGATGAATATGTTCTCTGTCATCCTATAAGTGATGGGCCATTATTTATTTATTTATTTTTTCAATAAGGTCAGGATCTATATAGTACATATTTTATTCTGACAGCTAGTATTATAACAAATTATGTTGATGCATGGTTGATTTTTTATTTAGTATTTCATTACTAAAATATTTATTATTATATGATAGATCCTATTACATTCCACTACATTTCATTTTCAATTATTATTCTATATTTAAAACTGATCTAGAGGGTAAATACCTCAAATCATTAAACCATTAAACTATTGCTTCTATTTTAAAACCTTTTGCATGATCATGTGTGGAGCCTTGCTTGAGGCCTTATCGCCAACCAGTCTAGTTATTATTTATAATGTGAACCCATTCGAGTCATTCCATGTTAACTATGTATCCCCTAAAACAAACTCTCAAAATACATTTAATAAGATATGTTCACCACCCTACCCATACAATATACTTTCCTCTCGAGGCCTATACTTTGAGTCAAATAAAAATACATTTTAAAAAGTGGCTCAAAACCTTACGATATCAAATTACCACTCACAAATCTATTAAGACTATACAGAAGACCATTTTACATAAAACCCTCAATAATAATGTAAAAACCCCTAAATTTGACCATCAAAATTACATGAAACAATGAAAATTTTTCAATTCATTACAATCCTAAGACATGTAAGATTAATATTTTAGATAATTAGGATAATAAAATAAGAAATAAAACTAATGATATGTTGGGTTAATAATATATTACACCATTGTATGGTGATTTTTATATGTATAGAAAATATGTAACTTATTGTTAAAAAATAATAGCATTATAACTAATAATACAAATATATTTTTCATATTTCAAAAATATGTTACTTTAAAATTATGGAATATTTCAATTAAATATAAAACAGGATTATCTAAATATATTTTCATTTTAATCTTATTTCCATGTATACATTTAAATCATTTATAATTTATATAAAAACATATATTCCATTATTTTTTATATTTTGTTATTATATTTTTCAAAATACGCATAGATTTTTTTATATTTAAATAATGTGTTACATTCGAATTATGAAATATTTCATATAAATATAATATTTTTTTATCATAATAAGATATAAAATTATGATATTTTTAATAAGTAATAAATTGTCAATTTTTTATTACAACAAATCAAATGAGTGGGGAATATGAGGAAGGTATTGATGCTTTTTTTAAATTTAGTAAATGAAATGTTCCAAAAAAGAAGTTTTTTTCTATCCATACATGAAGTATTTAAATATGAAGATTTTTAAAGGTAGATAGATCAATGGTAATTTAATTTTTAATGTTTTTAATCTGAGTTACAACCCCTAGATTTTTAATTGTGGAAATGGGTATACATTTTCATCTACTAATGATGATGTTTTGCAATATGGTAACTTTAATAAAAATAAAGAAATGATTCGGGATATTGGAGTAGAATAAATTGAAAACAAACAAACAATTGAGCATTTATTAGGTGATGTTCAAAAACCATTATTACCTAGTTGTACAAATTTTACGGTTTCATCGTCGGTGTTAAGATTGATTAACCTGAAGATGAAACCTGGATGAAGTGAAATGAGTTCTATATATATGCTATAATTGAAGAAAGATATTCTTTCTAAAAACAATGATATTCCAGATTCACATTATAATGCTAAGAAAATATCATGCCTGATGCGATTTGGGGATCTGAAAATAAATTCATGCCCAAATGATTGTGTGATATATATGAAGGAATATGAATTTCTGTTAAAGTGTCCCAAATGTGGGACATCACGATATAAAGTGAATAAAAATTCAGAGGCTAGTGTAATGATTGAATTGATCCCTTCCAATGTATTTTAGTGTCCTATCCTTATTCAAAATGATTATTTTCTAATTCACATGATAAAAAAGGTTTAAAATGGCATTCAGAGGAGTAGATATGTGATGGAAAAATTTGTCATCCAGCAAATTGTCCACTATGGATAAAATGTTTTCACTAGGTTAGAACAATCGTAAATGATGTTAGAAATATCAAACATGGGTTTTATTCATGCAGAATGAATCCATATCAAATACATAGTAGAAAAAATTGTTTATGTCCAATTTTATTTGTAATTTACAACCTGTCTCCCAAATTTTGTATAATGCAAAAAATATGTCTTATGGAGTTTAATGATATATTGACCAATGAAACCCAGAAATGATATTTCTTTTCCTTGTCATGATTAATTGATGATATGATACTCTTATGGTATGATGGTATTATAGTTTATGGTTCTTATAAAATGGAATTTTTTCAACATCATACAGTGATTATGTTCGCTATAAATTGCATCACATTGTATAGAAATTTATATCGATTCAATGTTATGGGGCATAAATCATGTTAAAATTGTGATAATCATACTTCATATTGTCAAATTCATCAGGAGAGGAAAAACATATACATGGGTCATAAAATGTTTTCTTCCTATGGCTCACTTATATATATGATTGAAAAAGACATTCAATGGATCACAAGAAATATATAATTATATATTACCTTTATCCATTTATGATTATTTTTATAGGGTGAAAAAACATTCTATGACATTTTTAAAGACACGTATATCTGGTAATGATGATGAAATTTGGATGAAATGGTCAATATTTTTTGAGCTACAATGTTGGAGGTATTATGAAGTGAAACATAACATTGATGTCATTCATGTGAAGAAAAATATATATTATAGTTTAATTGGATAATTGCAAGATATTAAAGGAAAGACTAATGATGGGTTAAGTGAATGTTTCGACGTACTGTCAAGGGGAATAGGTTTGGAGGTATCTCCCACTCTTGATTGATGAGGAACATTTGTTCCCCCATATTTTCATATATTGTCAAAGAGGGAGAAAATTGGATTTTTTGGTGTCTTCATGATATCAAAATTCCACAGGGGTGTTCTTCAATTGATATTTTTTCCTTTTAGAATTATTTGAAGTTGGTGGGTATGAAATATAATTATTTACACATCATTATATGACAAATTCTAATAGTATTATTTCATGTAATATTGCCTATACATGTCAAAAAGACTGTCATGAAGGATTATTGTTTTTTCAATTCAATTTTCAATATGGTGATTGATATGTATTCTTAGAAAATATTGTAAAATTACTCAATTTGTATATTTCCTCAATTGGAAATGTATTTTAGTCCAATATTTTTTTGATATAATGGTTCATTATATAGTTTATCTAGTTCAAGAAATAAATGATTGTGGACTTGTGTATCAATGTTGTAAGAATTCGTTTGAAAGTTGCGTCAATATATTGAAGGGGTATGATAAGAATCCATATCGACCTGAAGCCTTCATTATTGAAATGTATATTTCTAAGGAGTTTGTGGTGTTTTGTACAAGAAAATTATCTATAGTGAAGGACATTGGTTTACCTCCATCTCACTATAAATGAGTGAATAAAGGGGAAAAGGGGGTTCATTGCATGAAAGTCATATTGTTTTATGGTGAATATATAAAGAAGGTACATTTATACATATTCAATAATATACATTATTCTCAACCATATATAACATTTTATATTAAATAGTTTAAATAATTTCATCTAAACAAGAATGAAATGTGGATTTTGAATTCTCATGACACAAAAATTACCATGGTTTTAAATGACCAGGATTAGTACATCATATGCATCAAATACATTAATATTGTTAGTTGGTGGTCCAAGTTTACATGTGATATCATAGTCTATGTTTGAAATTAATGTCTATACATTTCCTATTGATGATCAGGAAAACTGAAGTGCATTTTAGAATAGTGGTGTAGTGGTGTTCGCAGAACCAATGCATTTTTCATGTTATAATGACAAAAACCCAATTTATGCATCAGGTTCATATTATGGTATCATTGAAGAAATATGAGAGGTTTATAACATTAAAATTAATATTCCAATGTTTAACTAAAAATGGTTTATTAGCAAAAATAGTGTTAGGAATGATGAATTCAGAAAGAACCTTGTTAATATAAATATATTAGAGGACACAATTAATTATTTTATAATGGAAACACATGAAAAAACAATTCCTATGTTCTGGATCAATCCATTATACATTGTTATTTTATTTTACATGTAAAAAAATAAGTTTGTGATGTTCAAACATAATGAACATACTAATTAATTTGAGATCCCAAATTCCATGAAAAGTATAAAATATTTTAATGATGAGTATATTATAGACATTTTTGTCCTATAAAGAGTAATCCCGATGATGGAATTTGGGAAAACAATCCATTAGGTCATTCTTAATATTATTGGTAACATATGATTATTTCTCATTAACTTTTATTAATTTGATATAATGTTATATATTTTAATTTTATTTATTTACTAAAACACATATTAGAAATAATAAGTAAACATGTTTGTTTATATTAGTATATTTTGGTTTAGTTGAACATGTTTACAAATACAAAACTTCTATATATATATTGGTTTTTTTGAATTATAATTTGTTTAAATCTAAAATTGTAAAATAAAGTTTTTGGTGTAAACAAATGTTATATTAAATGGCACTATTTTTAACATTATTACACCAATTTTGAATTTTTTTTCTTTAATTTACATACAATTTCAAATGTCATTACTATTTTTATCATTTTAATTAACTATAAAATATATTAATAACAATCTGATGTGTTTTAGTTTACTTTTTTGATTCATAATTTTTCATTTTTTATTTATATTACTATTATAATTGTCAAATTTTTATATTTATATGAAAATTCTTTGTTTAATTGATTTTAAGGATAATGACAGATCAATCAGTTGATCTTCCAAATTCTTCTTGAGATAAGCATCATGAAGATACCTCTAGGGAGGAACACGAAAATGAATTTCTTGAAGATCCAAACTATTCGTCATGTAATCCCATAGTGGCCAAGAAGAGTTCGAGGGTTGGTAAATGTATAAGCACATCATCATTATCATCTAAAAATTTTATTCAAGGAAAATGAAAACATATAAGTCAGACTACATAGGAAGTTCACGAGAACCACAAAATTATGAGGTTAAAAAGTATTAGAGACTCAGTGTATCCCCTCTAATGATGTTGATCACTACTTTCATCTAGCTATGCACATTAAGAAAAAAATTTTCCCTGAACCTAGAGAGTCGTGCGAGACCTGACAGTCTGCTACTTTACTACCCTCCTGCCTAGTGTGGACCACATTGGTGTTGTTCTCGAGGATGATATAACACATTATGACGAAATAATAGATATACCAAGGGATAACTACAAGTTAATTCAAGGAATTACACAATATTAGTGATTCAGTTTCTTCTTCAACAATATTCAGACATTGCTGCTGACATACTATAAGGCTTGTAAGCATGGTCATGGCCTCTGCTAGTGGGAAAGTATAATGGAAAAGATGGTTGAAAATATCCAGGATGACTGATCCATTATTGTCACAAAGAATTCCCCCACAAGGAAGAACTCCTAAGATGCAGGATCCATCTTGGAATAGATTTACGTCCCTAGTATGTGGGAACCAACCAAACAATTTTCTTCTAAGTATATTACTGCTAAGAGGGGAAATATTGGAAGTAGGTTTAAACCTACGTAACGGAGGAGCCTCCCTCTAGAGTACGAGATCCTTGCTCATATCATGCAACATGTTGATAATGTAGATAACAATCAAGCAACCTCTCATAAATGTGGAAGATCACATTTACAAAATTTACCACTTGCTCATAGACTAGACTAGAGGATTGTGGTTGATAGTGAAAACAATTTTATTCCTAGTGGTTGTAATGAAAAACAATTCATGATTTTTGTATCAATTCACAATTAATGAAAATTCATAATTTTGTTTACTGATTGGATATGTGTTGATAGAAAAACACTATATGAGTTTTGGGAGACCATTTTCATAATCTATTTAGTTATTGTTTTACTAATCAAGAAATGCTTATAGTGTGATATGTTTTCCCTCTTATTATAAGTTGAAATTTGATATACTTGACACTATAAGAGTCAAAAATAATTTTTTTTGATGGATGCTATGAGAAGGAGGTATTTCTAATCTACTCTCACATATGATTTCATAATGGAAATATGAAACACTACAATACATTTTATATATATCATTCTATAGGTGAAGAATCATGGATAGAATTTGTTGAACGTAGAAGAGAAGAATCATTTTCGGTAAGTTCAATGTAAGATTTTATAATTTTTCTTTTATTAATGATATATTAAAGATTTATTATTATTAATTTTCGTCAATAGTGGATATATCATCAGAAGGAAAAATCACGAAATATATACCATCATACATTATCTTACGGAGGTTATGATTTATTGGAAGAAAAAATGATTGTATGAAAATTTAAAAAATCATAGATTTGATTCACGATCAAGAGAGCCCCCCCCCCCCTCTATACATGAAAAATGGAAGATGACTCATATGAGAAAAGGGGGAAATATCATACAAAATAATTGAGGATCATAGTTGAGATCATTTAAGGAATATTATTTTATTTATGTAAGTAATTTCAATTATTTATATAATTAGAATCATTATATAAAATTTTAAATATTTCATATAGGATTCTATGGTGGAGATGAGAAGATGAGGGGTATTTATATGTGAAGGGATGTAAGATATTTTATCTGCATAAATGGGAATTCTTGAACACCAAGGTCTAGTATGAGGATATCATGTGGGTGTATTAGTGAGAATAATGTTTCCATGTTCTTTAGATTATTTAATTGAGTTTTTTATCCAAAAAACAGAATCTATGGAGGTTGAAGTCAAAATATAAATGTGACAATGGAGGAAAAGATCAGATCATCAGTATAGTCTATGTCTTCCAACTTGCAAAGACAAATTCATACCGCAGCTCCCACTCCACCTCCACAAGTAGCTCCCACTCCCCCACCTCATGCATACCCATTAAATTTTCTACACATCCACTTGTTGACCGAATTTTTTTATCATAATCCTACACTCACTCTTTATCCTCCTCCTGCAGAACACATTTTTAATCCTTCTCCTACACCATTTTCCCCAAAACAATCTAGTTATTTTGAGTTATATGATAATGATACTCATTATAATATAGCATCATCTGGGGTGATATATTATATAGGAGATACAATTCATCGTATATAGTTATATATTGAGAAACATATGGTCACTATATAGGATATAATAGATATATCAGATGGAGTACCGTTAACTGCTGATGAGGTGACAACAGTTGGACAATGTATCGACCACTTTTAAGTTTTCTCATATAGAATTCTATGACATATTAACATAGATATAAATGTATATATTGTATTTTATGTTATTTTTTTATTTAAATTGTTTTAACATTTGAAGGTTAATATATTTATATTTATATTTATAAGAATACATTTATGGTACTGAAATATTGTATAACCAAAAACAATGACAATGGGCGAGGACATCAGATACAAATTCTAGTAGTCTTGATAGATTTTCAAGATATTAAAATTTATTAGTGGATATTTAAATATTTTCAATGGATGATCATATATGTGGGAATGCAGTAAATGTAGAGATTTTGAAAAATGATATCATCGATATTGTTACTGGAGATGAGTTTGGAATAAACATGATGCATGTCATTTCTATGTAAGTCTTCACAAAATTAATTCCCCTCATTAAATTTGTGGAAAATTTATACTTTTTCTATTATGTATTGGGAGTATTTATAAAATGTGTGAGTAGAATGAAATGAAAAATGTATATGTATTGACGTACCCATAATTGATTTCACCTGAATCACACATATTGACTGAGGAACAAAAAATAGTTTATATTGTGGATATATTTTAACAGATTAGAATTACGCAATATTGGAAGTTTCCATATGTTGAGAGGTATGAAACATATATCTCACAAATTGTTATTTATATTTTATGATAATAAAATATAGAGTTGAATTTTTATTTATATAGTGGCCATTGGATGTAGGGTGTTTCTTTTTCAGGTGAGAAGACACCTTACTAGATATACTCTATCCACAGAGATGTGTAAGGAAACATTAAGAACATATTGATAAATTATGTTTTTATTTCTTAATAAATATGTATATTATAATTAATGTTATATATTTCTCATTAATATTATTTTATAAAATGGTAAGGTATTTCATTCAAGAAACCTCAATGAAAAAGAACACCATGATCAATTATGTAAAAGTAAATGTGGGTTTCCATTTAAAATTAGTAAATTTTGGATATATTAAATAAATTGATATTTTGAATTGATATACTTATTTAAAATGAAATTTCATTTACAATAAGTTGTAAATGAATGCAAATATTATATGTTAAAATTTATTTATAAAATAATTACAACAGGAATAATTAAGATGTTCAACTAGGTCAGAATTCTATATAAAATATTCCTTAATATTTCATTTGTTTTATTCTATACCCATGTTAACTACAATAAGTTATGATTTTCATATTTTTGATGACCCTCAACCTTATAGTTCACTGAATCATACAAATTTAGATGGTGAATTGGAAAATCATTTTATAGGTTTTATTGGATTTCAGTCTATTTTTATTGAATATTGGAATTTTAAATATTTTAATTTTAATTGTTTATTTCATAGTTTTTTTGTTATATTTTAGTTTTTTAGTCATTATTGTAATTCTTGAATATTGTATATGTGAATGTGTATTTTTCTACTATTTCAGTTTGTTGATTCCTCAATCTATATTTTTTTAGTTTGGTCGATAGAGGATATAAAAAGTTACATGAAATTGTTTAAAAATGGTTTTTACGTATGCTATTTTATAATAAATGTTTAAAATATCTTCTATCTGTTATTTATTATAGTTATATAAGAACCGACATGGAATATGGTTTCATATGTCATTTATAAAATAATTCATGTTAAAAACCCTTCCTCATGATGCACTTTCAAGTCAGTAAATTATTAAGCAATAGAAAAGGCTATGATATTGTGGGTTTCCACGTAATTTTTTATATAAACAATGTGGTATGTGATGTTTTTGTCAATTATTTAATAAATGATGTAAAAAAACATCACTCTGAAGCATTTTTCTTGTTGGTCATATAAATAAATAATGTAATATATGATATTTTACATCGATTATTTTATAAATGACATAAAAAATATATTCCACTTTCAATTTACAATGTCAGTTTCATTAAATGATGTCAAATACAATATTCACCATATTAACATAAGTAACGACTGAAATAATGTTATGTAAAAAATAAAAAATTGACGATGTAAAGCATTTTAGCACTATTTATTAAGATGTAATAAATCATGTCCTCTAAATATAATGACATTTCATACCATTTCTAAAATCGATATATTACCATAAAACCCATATAAATAATATATAACAAATAATATTAACGTGGTGAATAATCATACTTAAATAGAATAATCATGAAGTTGACTTTCATACAAATCACCCTTAAAAATGCAATAGGAATGTAGCTGAATTCTATACCCAATGCATTAGAGGTTATGTCATAACCACCCATCCTTGGTTTATCATGGTACCAAAAATCTATAGTTTATCATAGAACATATCTTATTTGATTTATCATGTAACCACTAGTCAATTTTTCAATTACAATTGTATAATCATAACGCATAATAGATTTAAATTATAAACATTCACCAATAAAATTTAAATTTCAATAACAGGAAATCATTTCAAGATATTGAAATAGTGAATCCATTTTAAAAACAATTTTCTAAACTAGAATACCCTAAAAAGTGAATAATGAATTTATTTTCACTTTTAAACTCTTGAAATCTTGTATATGAATCCAAATATCAAATAACAGTTTTGGTGGAAAAGAAGTCTTTGTCACTACATACAATAAAAGATTTAATTTTGTCTTTCTATGAATAAATTATGATTATTCAAATAAAAATATACCTTTGTAAACCCTTTTAATGAAAATAAATTTCAATGTGGAAGATTATACACATTATAATAGATGGTGGTGTATAACAAAAAAAATTACCTCAATTAACCGATTTTAAGGAAGTTATACTTACACGGATCCCATTATGAAAATTTTGAAAAAAATAAATTGTTTATATTTCAAAACATTCACCTATATATGTATAAATTCAAAAATATTTTTTTTAAATCATGGACATAAAATAAGAATATTTTTATGATTAAATCCTCAAAACATTAAAATTAGGTTTTTAGTTAAAATTTCCAAAACCACTATGAACATTTAAATTAGAAGCCACATTAAGGTAGAAAATTTTACCAAACATTAAATACAATGACTATATATATAATATATATATGGAATGTCAATGGGTCTATATAAAAAATTCATAATAGAATAAAAGTTCATATCATCATGAAAAGTCTCAATGAGTGGATATTTAATCGAAATCCCTACATTGAGTCCAATTCCTCATGTATGTTATTTATCCCTTAAATAATAAAACTATATCAATTTACAATTTTTTTGTATCCATTTTCATTTTTATTGTTGATTTTATATCACTTATTACCATGTTGTAACAATTACATAATTTTTTATGTTTAGGTCGGCAGTTTTGTCGATATTCTGAACTTGAGTCGAAAATGAACCTCAGATGATGTCAATAGTCCATATGGACATATGTCCATCATCTCAAGAATAATTTTCATGATATAATAATCCCATTAATATATCAGTTATTCCTTTTAATACACTCATTAAACATGGATATGAAAAATGAACAATGTTGCAATTTTGGAGACTATAATTTGTAGGTACGCAAGAGTAACATTTTACATTTTTCATTGATCATTTTTGAATGAATTTAAGTATTATTTTGTATTTATATCATTATAATAACATCTTTAATATCATATTTAACATTAAAATGTACTTAAATATATCATACAACTGATGTGATGATTAAAAATGTATCACATCGCTTCTTGGAGTTGATATATCACACATACACACAAACGAATATATAAATTTTATGTGAGATTAATGTAAAAACACAATTGATATATTATTATATTATAATGATAAATATTTCATGAATATCACATATGAAAATTAAATACATATTTATAGATTTCATGATTGATTTTTATGGAAAAATAATTGTAACATTCATGGAGGTGATAGTTCAAATGAACACACATATGAGTAATTATTTTATCATTTTATGGATATGTAGATGGATTTTAGTGATGATATTAAGATAAAAAAATAAAATTATATTGAGTATAATGGAGTTATTATTTTATCAGGGATGAAGAATAATTGAATGATATGGAATAAGAAATAAAATAGCAAAAGTTAATTAAAATAGTTGCATTTCCTTCCGATGATCACATTTCATAACACATTAACACCTTTAAAAATGGTGTTTTACCGATTATACAAAGTCAAAATGTAGTTTGGGAGTCTAGGAAGGGTATTGGGTAGATAATTAACAATAAAAATAGATTTTTATGTGTGAGTAATTGATATGATTGTGTTATTTTTTATAGGGGATGGGAGGGGCACCCTTGGAAACCATTTAAATATTAACTTTATATAAATTAATTTTCTATCAAATATGTGTAAATATTGATTCAGTTATAATATAGAATTATTATGTATCAAAATAAACTCATCCAACTAAAATTATACTTGTTTTAAATATATTTTAATCATTATCTTTTTGTTTAAACCCCTTTTAACCACCTTTTAATCATAATGTGATATCATGTTATTTAAACATTCTAGTTTAATATTATCACCAGAAAATTCAAAAAAAAGAGAGTCATTTATGAAACATTTGAACATTTCCAAACTATTTTTTCAATATAATAGTCATTTATAAGTTTTATATCATTTTAAATTAATATTTTATATTTTAAAATACTAATACTATAAATTTTGACAATATTAATTTGTTGACTTTTTAAAAATATCATAATAGCTATATATTTTAAAATAAACTACATTAAATAACAAAGCATATAAAATTATTCCAAAAAAGTCATGTATGGAATCAGTTATATCAAAAAATATTTAAGGTAAAATTTATGATATCATTTATTTGATTGTTTCAATAAGTAAGAAATTATTGCGCCATAATTATTTTACCATATAATTTAATTATTTATTTACAAAAAACTATTACAAAAATAACATGTTATAAATAATAATTTTACTTTTATAAATAATTTTTATAGTTTAATACATCACTTTTCATATAAATTTTTTTTAGTAATAAGTGACCTTCTTATGCCATCTTGGTCATTACTTGTAATAAAATGTTACAAAATTTCATAATCACAACCAAGAGGATTATGAATGCCAAAATATATGCCCATGGCTTTTTTGGTCAAAAAAAAGTCATCCAATAATAATTTTTTCAACTTTTATGATAATTTTATTGTATTAAAAACATTATTTTAACCATTAATTACCTGATTTACCATTAACTGTGGTTATTAAAGTAATTTCTAAGGATACAATTCATAAAGTTCAAAAATAAAAAAGGAGTGATTTACATAATTAGGAACCTGTGATATGAAATTAGAAATCCATTTTTAAAATTTCAAAAATACATAATTGGTACAATTTAATTAAAAACTAATGTCATAGAAAAATAAGAATATTGGTTTTTTAAGGAAAACGTTCAAAAGATCACATAGTTTTTATATCCTATTACAATATGAAATAGATTTAAATTAACAAAATTATATTAAATGATAGAGAAGTAGTCTAAATATAATTTATATCCAATTAATCTTATAATATATGAATAAAAATAAACAAGAACAAAAAAATATTTTTAATTAAAATGTAATAATTTTAACTATCCATTAAATTATGAATTTTATCAGAAAAATATAAAAAAATCAACCAAATTAATTTATTTGTGCTTCTTCGAAATAAAAATAATATTTTGTAATATATAACATAAAAAAGTCCAAAAACTATATTTAAAATAGTTTCCACATAAAAAATCAATAAACATATTTTTTTGATAAATAATGTTTTTAACCATAAGACTTGTTTTATCATATATATTATTGAATTTAGTGTCTATTTATTTTAATATCTAATTTTGAAATTAATATATTTATTTTATCGTTAAATTGTTTTTTACATTTATATCATATATATTAGTTATGTTTCCCTTTTTTATTTCAATGTAACTCATTAGTGAATAATTCTTCACATTGCTTCGTGAGAAGGCAGTCCTCCTTACACATAAAGGACATTGTCATATCCCCTATGGTATGATGTGTAAAAGGGATTATGTGATATAATCAACCATGAGGTATAATTATGATTTAAATATCATAAATTAAAAAATATGAATATATATCTCTATCATTATTCTCATCCATGTTATGGTTTAATAGAAACAACAATGACATTGTATCATGCAGTGGTAATCCATATTACGCAAAAATGATGATTTATTAACCTATTTTGTGGATGTGTGTGTGGGTGTAGTTTTAAACCATTACATAAAAATCTATATGTATATTTATGATAATGAGGATATTATATAATCATGGAATAATAATTATTGAAGTGGGTAAAGAAGAAAATAAAAAAAATGCACATTGATGGATGTTACCTCTTAATCAGGTAACTCATTTTTGATAGAACCGAAGGATATCCTGGGGTGGAATTTTTTACTAAATTATTTATTTTATTATGTTACTAGGGAATACTATATTTGATTTGGTAATGTCTAAGTATAACTGATTGGTTATTATTATGTGAATAGAGGGGGAGAATTGATTTCCTTTTATAAGTGTGGGAGAGGAAACACTCGGAATTTTTCAAAATAATGTTGGTTGAACCCCCAATTATACCAAATCAATGATAATATAATTCACCAAAATCTATACTATGGGTATAATATTAGAATATGTCCATCCAATGGGTGTTGTAAACGTTTTTATGTCTTCTTGTACCCTTTCGTTTATGATAAACCACTAGGTAAACACATTTCTAACTCGATAACTGTAATTAATTTTATTTTTTTCACTAGTATTATTAGTGAAAAACTAAATTTATAATATTATAAAATATAACCTAATTTTTTTTCAAATATGGAAAACAATTTTCTATATTCAAACAATAGAAGTGAAAAATATTTATTTAATATTAAGCCTACAGACATGAAAAGAATTATTATTCTTAAAAGGAAACTATTAAATAGTTTACTATTTTTTTCATGTGTAAAATAAATATAAAAATGAATGAAATTATCTAGATTGGATTAAAAATTATATAATTGAAAAAAAATAAAATCAATTTAAAATATAATTAAACATTCTAACTTATTTAATCAAAAACACAATTTCTAAATAAAAACCATTATTTATTCACAACTCATTTATAAATGAAACGGCTCATAAAAATTCCAAATAATCACACTAAGATAATTTTGAAATTCCTCTTTAAAAGATTATTTTTTTATCAAATAAACTTTTTTAAAGGGTAAAATTTTATTTTTAAATTAAGATCCCCATTAATTTTTAGAAAAAATACCTTTAGAAAAATATATCTTTTATACCTAAAATTGGATTTTTTTTCATAAATTATTCCAATGAAATTAAATAGATAAAATTATGAACATTTTACTAAATATATAATATATAAATTTCATGAATATCATCAAAAAATAGTAATTTATATAATTTATAAAGATAAAACACTTTTGGGGAATACAAAATGGCTTTCTATTAAAACATTTCCTTCATTTTAAATTGGCGTTTGTAATCACGTATAATTAATGAATGACTAATAAATTAAATTACATATTTGCATAAAATATTTAATTTTATCTATGAATGAAAATGTAATGGATGGAATATAATTTTTATTTTAATAATTAATTTTAATAATATATAGTTATTTGGTAAAACAAGGTGTTTCATATAATACGGGTTATAGAAGAAACTCAATATTGTATGTAATTTAAGATAAAATAAATAATACATCTATCAAAATTTAAATTAAAAATGAATTTAATGATGGTTAATTCAATATTACTTGTTACAAATTCTGTTAGTTAAAATTTTCTTATTTAGAATGTTGTGTTGTTGCATCCCCTTCACATACGAAATTTTGTCCTCTAAATTTTAAACTTTTCTCGATAATCAAATAATAGTCATTTGAAAACACTTTTGTTGTAAAACAACATAATAAAAAGGTTTAATAAAATATACTCTTTAAAATATATAAATGAAATTATGAAGGACATATAGAAGAACACATAAATGGTTTCCAAATATGAGAAAATTGGTGGAACGTTCATATTTATACATGGTAGAATAACATAAATCCAAAAAAATGATATAAATATAAATAGACCATCCATCACTACAATGTTAACGATAAATAAAATTTTAATAATCACAAAACCATAAATGGAAGTGGAATGAAAATTTTCACTCATATAACCAAAGATGCTGGTAATATGATTACATTTTTTTTTCAATATCCATTTCCTTGAGTTGAGGAAGAATTATACCATCTAGACTAAGATGAGAATTGAAATATACATAATATTTAGTATATTTTCATAATTTTTCCAATTTCCACCATAATATCATCATTTTTCGTAAATGATGTGTATTCAAGATGAATTTTTATTCCCCAATCACTAAAATCTACTAATAATGTTCACATATCCATGAAATTTATTTTTAATGTATTCCACATATTATTAGACATTAACAAAAAAACAAAATTTTTACCGCATGGTAAAATGTTTACAAAATGAGTAAAAATTCACATGCAAAATTATGTTTTAAAATGTATACCCAATGTTCAGTCCAAAATAATAAGTAAATTATTATCCTTAAAATTAATTAATATTTTTTCATTATGTTAAAAACCCAAATTTTAAATGTATTTGATAATATGTTAGTCCAATATAAATTAACTATTATTCTAAAATAATAAACCATATTTCATTAAATTGAATAATCAAAACATATACAAATTTCATACGAATAAGGAAATCAGAAATCCATATAGTATGCATGAAATCTGTATTTTACTATGTTGAAGGGTTTAATCCCCACTGCCTAGCCAGATTTGACAGGTGGTGTCCCGAAATATGTGTGTTCCTATTTTATTATTTATTTGTGAAAAATAATTATTGATAAAAAAATCATGGTTATCCTTGGGGATAAAAATACCTAAACCCAAAAAAAGTTGTTATACCATTCATTAACAAACTCAGACATTTTATTGCATAACACAATCAAATGAGGTGTCTAAGACATTGAAAATATGATCATCCTTAATAATATATATCGATGATGGTATCCATAACACTTAAGATAACCTCACATTAAAACTAGATAATCTACAATTCTATGTAAACGAACATTTGATATAACCTATAACATCCTTGGACCCGTAGACTAGAATATAGTGCGGAAATCATGGAGACTTTATTTTTGGCAATAAAGATGACAATTATGACCAAATGTTTATATCCAAGCCCTAAAGAATAAATATTAATATTTCTATAACTTACATTCTCAAGGACCATTTAGGATTATAATATTAGAGAAATATGATAACTCAAACATATACAATACTCAATTAATCTAATGATAATGTCTCCTATTTAACCTTGATATACTTATTTCACATTAACTTCAAATTATCATCCTGCTGAAAATACTTCAAGAAATACTAATTTCAACAACATTCATTAAAACCTTGTGAAAAAGGGAACATTAGAAGGGTAAGATCAATTTTTCTATAATGGTAATAAAAATAATTAATAGTTGAATGTTATGAATGATCATATGATACGCATAATTTTGTCATAACATAATCTAATTTAATGAGGGAATTGTTGAATAACTCATACACGTAAATAACTAGTTTATCAAATATAAAATCATATAAAATAAAACGGTTATCACAATTAATAATCATGAGCCATGTTATATAAATCTTGATCAAATAAAACATCATAAACCCATAAGATGAAAATTGAAACCCTTATTTGGTAACATAGATAATTTTTATCATAATTTCATTTTGAAAACAATTCAATTGGAATAACCATGCACCTAAATTGAAATATAATCACTACATAATACATTCGAGTTACATCTTGGTGAACCCATTGTTTATTATATAACTGGCTCAACCGGTCTTATCAAAGCACATCAATCATTTAAAATGTAAAATAACCTCAACATGAAGTAATAATAATATTTTTATATCAATAATTATTTTAAATCCAATAATTTTAAATTTTTTGTAAAAATTAACAGATATCAAAATCATAGAGATGTTGGTCCTAATGTTCACATGAGTAATGTTCCAATTTTTTCATTTATGACTAAGGAAAGAAGGTTAGAAATATTTACCAATAAATAATTATACATATATCCTTGATAAAATTTTTTTAATTATATTTACATTTATATATCATTATTGTGATGTGGGGATGAAAAAAGAATAATCTCAATACAACAATTACATGGTACTCACCACATCCACAAATGAAATTTTCCCTTTTTCAGTGTGTAAAAATGTAATTTGAAAATGATATAAAATATTTTCATAATTATAAATATGTTATTAATATAATAATTATTTTATTTATATCATTTATATTCAATATGGTTACGTTTATTACCTTATATGTAACGCATTAATGAAAAAACACTTCACATCACTTTGTGACGTGGAAGTCTGCCGTACATATATGTGATGTTATCGTATCCCCTAGAGTATAAAATGAAAAAATAGGGTTTAAGATATAATTTCTCTAGATTTATTTTTATGATAAAAATATAATTAAAATCATATATTATTTTAATGTCTTTCTTAATTCAAAAACATGAGCAGTAGTCATGAAAAAAAACGAAATCATTTTATGGGCCCGTAATGTGTCATACACATGAATACTAATTTCATAACCCATGTTATAGAAGTGTGATTAGGTTTAGATCATAACTGTTAAATAAAAATATATTATAATATTTATACAAATTAGGTTTTTATATTTGAATGGTAGAAAAAGAATTTATTTTGGTGGAGAATGAAATAAAAAAATGCACGTTGCTGAATGAAGTATCATATATGGTTAAGCCCTTTTAGATTTCTCAAGTGGAATTAATTGGATAGATTTATGTAAAATAATAGGCTAATATAGGTTTTTTAGGTATGTTAATATGTGATTTGAGAGGTTATTTTCATGACCAATTGGTTTTAATTTTTTTAAGAGAGGCGGATAGGTGGTTGCCTTTTATAATCTTGTGAGAGGACAAACATTGTATTTTTCAAAATAATGCTATTTGAGGTCACGTTTGTGCGTAATAAAATGATCCAATAATTTAAAAATTAACCTAGAAGTTATAAGGAAACTATATTTACATTAAATTGGTTTTGGACATGTTATTATGTCATTTAGCCCCTAATGCTTACAATTTAACATTAAGTAAACTCATTTTTACCTCAAGCATTGTATTTTGTTTTAATTCTTTCACAAATATCATTGATTAGAGAATTCACCCCATTATATATTAGAAATTATTCTGATTAAAAATATGGAATTCATTAATTAAAATTCAAATAAAAGTTTGGGAAAATTTTAATTTAATAGTAATCTTACAAATGTGACAAGCTATCAGTTTTGTTAGAGTGATATTATTTAGATGATTACTATGTTTTTATTATAAAATTAATTTTAAAAATGTTTCTAAATATGAATCACGAACAAGAAAATATATATATTAACTAATTATTCATTAAAAAAATTTATTAAATCATTTAACATTATAAATTCTTTAATGGGAAATAGAGTTTTCCATAAAATAATGTATTTTTTCAATATTCATCATAATATGAATCTTCATGGAAAATTATGAAGAATTACCTCTATGATAATTATGAAATAAATATTTCTAAAATGATGTCTATATTCTCATATAACATTTATAATGGTGTATAAATTTATTTTTAATAAAATTTAACTTTTTAAAGACAGAATCACCTCATTTTTAGAAATATATCTCTAATTTGTAAAATTTGGATTTGTTCATATCTAATATAAATAAAATATATTGCTGAAATATATGATAATTTTTTGAATGTAAATGAAATGAATTTCATTGAGATAATAAAAATTTTTAGTTAATTTAATTTAAGAATATAAAAATCGTTAGGTGATAAAAAATAGTTTGATACAAAATAATTTCAATTATATTAAATTTGATTCAATATTCATTTCAAAAATTATTGAAACTCAATAATACAAAAAATATATTTTTCATAAGTTAATAAATCCTATTTATAAAATCGTATTTAATGGCTTATAGAAAATTTTCATTTTAAATATTAATATTAGAAATATATTTTTGTTATGTAAAACATGGTATTATATGTGATAGAATATATAAAAGGGAATATTGTTGTAGGTACCATAAGCTACAAATTATTTTTGTAATAAAATATAAAATAGTATTTTAATTTAATTAAATTTATCTCATTATTTTATTAAATAATAATATGAAGTAAAATTTTCTTATTTTAATATCTCTAGGTGATAAAAAACATTGGGATTGTTTTTTGTTTTGATTACATTACTATATAGTGTCAAAAAACCAATTTTGGGATTAATAAATATTTATAATATCTATATTATAATCCCAAAGATCCTCTCATTATCCTTATCTCTAAACTCTTGTATCATGATTATAATTTATTATTGTCTCTGTATAGCCCTCTCAAGAATACCCTATTATATAAAGAAGCTCCTATCATGCTTTTAGAAGTGCCCTCTCAATGTAATACATCTTATCCTCTTCTACTTTATTCAGAATCACTCTCTATATTATTTATTCTGATATCAAATTTTTTATTTTGTAATACATGTTCACATATGAATAATACCATCCTTACTAATTTTTTGTTATGAGAGAACCCTTTCACTAACATTATATCATACCATGAAACCTGATATTCCACTATTATGCTTCATAAATTACCTTTTTATTTTCCTTGAAAATACATTGTTTAGTGAACACCCATCCATAATTCAAAAAAGGTATTCAAATAAATTTTACTACTTATAATTCCTTGGTTACATCCATGTATATAACCACCCTACATAACAGTGGGATTAAAAGTGATGAAGTACATCCATAAATTATATGATCTATGTGGTATAGTTATTCATGAATTTGATATGAATACTGAGGGTTGTCCCAAAATTACAAAACCCTCAATGTAATGGGTATTTCATAGTTATAATTAGATACCATTCATATAGGATGAGTGGTTATCCAAAGAACACTATGTTTTTTTGTCTTGGTGATTAGCCATGACTTATGTGTTTGATAAAATATTTTATGGTGTTTCAAAATTCATTTGATTCAATTATTTTTTCATGACTTAACATGTTTTATTATTAAATATTATTATTGGATTAATGTTATAAAATTAATATTCTTCATGGATCCCATGATCTAATTTTCCATATAATATTTTTTTGTTCCAATAATTGGCATTATTTCTCACCCATTTATAATGTATATTCGCAATTTATCACATGATGTCATAAATTATAAATGGAAATTAATGGTATACTATATAGTTTTTAAATAATAATATTGTATTTTTATTGATAGTTGATATGTTATGTATATATATACCTAGAAACAATATCCCTCAGGCTATTTTTTGGAATTATTATGTGTGTTTTTATTTGATAATTAATGAAATAAAGTGTATTATAATATGTTTTTTCAAAGATCCCTGATGAATTATGTCAAAAAATGGGATTTAAATTTATTTAAATTGAATTTGATAGGGGTGATGGAATATATATTTTTACACATTGTATGGAATAATGATTATTATCAAGAATATTATGTTGATGGGTTTTAAAATTTTTATCAAAAATGATATTCTATTATGCGTAAAAAATATATATTTTTATGTCACAATTATTAATGAATATTTTAGAAGAGAAATTCATCAATTCACTTGGAGTTTTTTAGTTTATTATGTCCTAATTAATTTGGAATCAATAATGACTATTTGGGTATTCATAATATATTGATTTTTAATATATGAATTTTTTGGATTGGATGTGTATGACTTAGATCAATAATGGTCATTACATGATGAATAATATAATTGGATCATGTTTTCAATTTAGTGGGAATCTAAATTAATTAATACATTAATCATTTGATGATATTAGGTTTTTGGGTTGTTCTTGTTATAAAAATTATTGGATGTTTTCCTAAAATCACATGGTCTCATCCTATTAATGAAAATGTGATCACATTAACCAAAAAGTAAATAAGTTTCATTTGTCTTTCTTAATGGTTAATTAGTTGTTCCCTGGTTTAATAGATTTTGGTTTTCCATTTTATCATTATTTGGGTTTGTGTGAGTCATCTTTTACCATGTATATATAATATATTTTTTAAATTTTTATTTAAGAATACATTTCAGTTAAATACAAACATAAAATATAATTACATTAAATCCATTAAATATTAATATTAATTTCATATTGGTTTTAAGAATTTACTTCTAATGGAAATTATTTTATATGGATGTTCAAAAGAATACTTTTATTCAATGAATATCTTTTTGAATATCATTTAAGAAAATTGGGCTTTATATATAGTTCTTTTAAAGATTCATTCACAATACTATTATCAATTATTTTAAATGTTATACCTTTTCTAAATAAATCATATTGTTGAATTTGAACTATATTTTATAGGAAATCAATGATTTATTATTTTTATAATTGTTGCGTTCTATTATACATTGGTGGGAGGGAGAATATTTTCACTTTGGTGTATTCTTGTATGAGATAATTGATTAATACTTCCATTATTTATATTATATATTATTTTTTTGTTTATTAAATTATGGGAACATTGTGTGAGACCATACCATATATAAGAGATTATCTAGTGCGATTTCAATACATGTCGTGTTTTTGTGGCATAGGTCCATAATAACATATATATACTCTTGTGATGTGATCAAGGCTATTAAACTTTAATTAACCTATCTAATTATAAGGCTTAATTTGTTCCAATATAGAATTAATGGAGTATATTATTCCATAATAGACATTTTGAATATAATGACCCTATCATTAAGCTACATAAACTATTTAACTTTAATTCTAGGACTTAGTTTTTGCAATTATTTATGAATGATTATGGGAATTAGAGATGGTGGAATGTTACATCCTTTATTACACTCTGGTATATGAAAATTTTCACTACATTTATCTCCCAATTACGTTATTTTAGATAATGTGTGGATATATGAAGACCTGTCAGTGGTAGTTTTTAGGATATAGAAAATAGCTAGATTAAACATTGGTTGTAGATGGGCAATAGTAAACTAGTTTCATAATAGAAGTGTGGATATTAAATGGTAATATAATTGACCAATAAATGGAACTTTCAATGGTTTACAACCATTTATTTAAACTACTTACGACCCAATGGTAGAAAGGGTCTAGCAGGTGATGTTTCAGTGTATAAATAATTTGGAGAAGTATTATAATTTTAATAACTGAAAAAATTCTTTTGTCAAAACGAATATTTTCCATAGATAATAATTATACATTAATGAATACATGGTATCTCTACTATTTTCTTTCACCCTCTCCTTCATTATTGTGAGGAGTGTTTAATCTCTTGTTGGTTGGTTTTCCCACTATGATAAATTTGATTGAATCTATACTATTTTAACAATGCTTGTTGGAATTTTTAGTAGTTATTAGACTTGTTTTTTGAATACATTGATTATGTTATGTATATATTTACCAATTATTTAGTAAATATTTATTTTTTACTAGAGTTCATACCACTTTTATATTTTGGTGTAGTGCATGTGACCTTTTATGTGTTGGATGATATATCCTCTATGCCACCCTTATGTTGAAGGAAAAAAAATTCTAACATGTGGGAATCAAGGTTTTGTGTATGAGATCCATTTTTCAAGTTTTCAACTTTATTTTAGTGTATCGATCAATTTTGGTTGGTCTATTTCTCAAGAATGATTTTGTGGGTTCAATTTGGAAGATATTTTACATGAATCATATGGGCTCAGGGTTTTCTAAATTATTTTTTATAAGTTGAATTTAATGATATTTGATATTATTGATATGTACTCATAAATATTTATTTGATAAATTATTATTTTCAATTAGTTTGGTATTTTAAATATGATTATTAATGTGATATGTGTTTTTCATAATTTTTTTTAAAAATCATGATTTTGAACAGAATCGATATTTTTAATTTTTTTTATAAAATATTGAAACACAATTGAAACTAAATTTTATTTTTAATATACAACACATTGAAGCATCCATTACCAAAGAGAGTGTTTTAGAGTTGGATGGTGCACTTATTTCCATATGGAGTTCACTAATGGGGGTTTCCACTATTTTTTAAGCCCTATTATCCTAGGTACATCCTTATTATAACCTTGGAGGTTCACTGATGTGGTCTTCCTATATTCTGTGGGACCGAATAATATATGAACTCAAGTAATGAACACTATTATTTATATATTATGAGGTATGAGTTCCCAATATAGCTCAATCCTATATTATCTTTGGGAAATTCTAATTAGTTTTAGAATTTAATTACACGAGATATGATATTACATATAATGTGAGAACTAATAATATTAAAATGGTTTACTTGATATGTGATTGAATATTTATTGTACCAATTTTTTATATAATTGTAAATTTCAGAATATTATTATAATAATTTGACATAATTGTTAGAATTATTTTATCATGAAATATTTCTCAAATTTTGAACATATTTTAATTAATTGACTAAGGAATTTCATTGAACTATTTGATAGGATCCCATATTTAATGGATAACTCATAGTGTGACAATATTTAATGGGGTATGAATAGTATTTTGTTTCTAATATAGGAAGGGAAAAAGGACTATGGATTGGTGTAATGGTTTTTTAGCTGGGCATGTGCAGCTGGTGGTGGGAGGTGGAATGTTTCCCCTAAATAAAAATGGTAATTTTACAAGAGTTTGTGATATATATTATGTTTGTTACACAAATATTCATTTTTGTCTAGTTACCATGGGTTTATCACTATATATGGTGTTATTGTGTATGTGGTGTATTTATTTTATAGTAATCAGTCTATATGTGTATTTAATTTATTTTGTTTTATATCATAAAAAAATACAAATATAATTAATGAAATATTAGGTGGTCCTCACATGCTAGTGGGAATCAAGAATGTCCTTTGAATCTAGTCGTGATCTAGTTCTAGTCCTATTTGAACGTGTTTTCTATGACATTTCATGATAATTATGAATCAAAGATATGTTTTTCATATTATATTATATTCATAAGATTTTTTTACATAATTTATTATTTTTGGGACATAAGAGGTATATTGACGGTGAGTATTTGTTCTACTGTAATAATAACTAGCCTTTTGAAATCATAGGATGTACGGTTTTGTGTGTAATGTGTTTTATTTTACTGTATTTCTTCGTTTATTCTTATGTTATTTATACTTTACATGTATTTTTTATGGTATGGTAATTTCATACGATTTTTAACATAAAAAATTAATTACAATAAATATTATTGGGTTACTCTTGAGGATTCAGTGGAAATTTCTACTCATGTGAATTCTCATGTTTATTGGAATCTCGTAGTGGATATTATTCAGGATGTTCCATTCATGAATAAGAATGTGATATATATTCTTAACAAAAGTATATTGGTGAAACCAATATAAATGTATTTATATAAAGATTTTCTATTCTAGAAGACACAATATTTCTTGGGTTTTAATAATACGAGGGAGGTAGATGGAAAGCTACAAATGATTGACAAGGTCATTATCTTCGCAAGAAACCCAAAACTATCATGGTGATATGTGGGACATCAAATTTCAGGGGTCCTAACAAGAATCCGTACGACTCTTTGGTTTAGGATAACTGAGTCATAGGTTTTGATTTTAAGGGAAAAACTTACAAATGTATTCAAAATATCATTTTGTGATCCTGATGATATAAATTTCTGTGGATTTTCTCACATTTATGATGGTAGATCGTTCAAGGATAGAGTATGTCGACCATTTTTCTAGGTTGGTTCAATTTTATCAGGGGGTGGTTTTTAAGGATAAATTAAAGGATTGTTAATAACCACATCTTATATGAAATTAAATGAATTCATAAGGGTATATAAATAATCTCACTCTATATACTCAGATGGTCAACATGGATATAATGGAATATATTTAACTTGCAGAAAAGGCATACTTATTTGGGTTTCATTGTCCATATAGTGGAATTTGTATTTATAAACCTTGAATGAATAGGAAATTATAGGATATTAGAAATGGTGGTGGAGGTTGTTCTCAATAGTTATGGTTTCCTACTCTATTAGTTGTAGTTGGATTTTTATCAGAGGCTTTCTACAAATATAGAATTGTATGACCAAATCAGTTATCTTGAAACATGATTTTTTAGAACTACACTAATTGTTATCAATGAGGGAATCAATATATACTATTATAGGATTTTTATAATACACATAATGGTCTATTATCATCAGTTTGAAAGTAAACTATACAATATTTGGAAGAATCAAACTCAAAAAATCTCTAACCATAGGCTTGTAGAGTAAAGTAATTTCATCTAGTAGACAAGATACTAGTATGTAGGGGCTGCGTATTGTGACATGTACCATTTTTTTAAAATTTTATATAAACAAATGTATTATGTAATAGTGTATCTCACATTACTAATATAATTTTTTTTTGGATGTTTTGAAACTTATGATGAATATGTTGTTTAATATTATACTGTAGGATATGACTTTTCAAAAGATGAAAGAGAATGAGTATCATTGTCCTTCGTGTTCTCTATTTATATATGATGTTGATTTAGTCTATGAATTTTTATTCATTTATGAATATAATTTTGAAAACATTATCTGAATGTATTAGCTAATTTCAAACTAGTGTTATATGAATTATTATTATAAACCAGTTTCATTCACTTTTGTAGATTGGTGGTTCAAGGTGTCTTATGGATAGTAGAATCTAGGGTCTATTCATGAAATATGTCCTCACCCAATTCATTGGAAGTTGATTTTTTATTATTTGTTCAATCATAATCAGGTATCTAATCATTTTAATCTAATAACTCATTTTCATGATTTTCAAAAATTATTCCTTGAATTCATTTTCAGAAATCCTTCAGAAAGTAAGGAAGAGTTCTCATTTTATTTGGATCAATGTACATGTATAAATTATTTATCATCTTATCATTTGCATCCTATTTATATGAATGATATACATATTTAATCATAACATATTTTAGATAATGTATTTTTCCTTCCTAGTTTTTTTCCTTGCAAAACCCCTATTATCCTTTCATAGAAGACCAATTATTCACTTCATATCTATATAATTATTTTAAATCTAAAGGTATTAATTATTAATAATACATATACTTTTCCATCTGTGGAAGACTATTATAAATATTTAAATTAGTAATTTTTGTTTTTAATAATTAGATATCATTCTAATTTTCATCATTATATGGTTAGGGAGTCAGACATCTGTAAGAATATATTCTGGAGGAGGTCTATAATTATTGATTATATTTTAAATCAATTTCACTAGATAAATAATCCAATAATGATTTTGGTACTGCTAAAACAAATATTCCACTAGTATTATTTTTCCATTGCTGAGGTATTATAGGATGATATATTTTACAAATCAATAACTAACAAATAGAAAGAGTACTATATAAATATATTTCACAAAATATTATGAATCCACACATTAAGAAAAAATTTATCGAAATGAAATTTTAGGATAGTATATGTGAAGTTATTAGGGACTATGATTATGAAAAAGAGACACAAAGTCGATGACTATAAAATAGGGATTTATGATCATCGAAAGAACCACGAGACATCATTTTCCAGAAAAGATTCATTTGCCAATATCGGTATTAGAAGTTGTTTGTAAAGTTATTTCTCAGTGATTGAATCACCAATTACTTATCAACCCATGAAATAAGTAAACTAATAATTGAAATTTAAGTACGATGTTTTTTTTATAATATGAATTGAGCGATGAAATTAGTTCATATTCAGATCTCTTTGATACTCAGAAATGGATTTTTTTATTGTGATGCATCAAATATACTTCTGGATGTGTACTATTGATGGAATATCTTGTTGTGTGGTAAGTTTCCTAGAAACATTATCCACAAGAGAAAATTATCCCACTCATTACTTGAATCTATACACTATTATGATTGATATTAAGTATTGGTGATACTATATTGATATGGATATTTTAACTGTTTATTCTAATCTCAAGAGATTGTGTTTTATCTTCTCATAGATTAAACTCGTTAGGAATATGCAATGGGTATATTTACCCAAAATTATTATCATTGATAGGCCCTAAAACCATGGGCATGGGAATGTTATTTCTACAAATCTTAGTAGTAAATTTAAATTATTAGTATATCGTAGTGTTAAATGATGTATAAAATATTATTGTATTTTTTCATTATATTATAGATTTGGTGGTGCATTATTGGGGTATGGTTCCGAATTATATTATGTTTTAGTAACCTAAAATTTATTTTATTCTTTAGGATAACAATGCTGTTGGATTGTATAGACGAATTACACAATCCTTATGCGATTTAGTGGTATTTCTCAGTAGGACTCTCCCCTTTTATGGAATTATTTTCATTAGGATATTTTTCCTCATTTCATTATCATTCACAATGTTGGGGATGATAAATAGTAAATTTTAATCATGGTTCATTTACCTTGGAATGAAAAAGATTAATTATTACATGATATTGTGTTTTTGGTAACTGGATATAAAGTATGACAATAATAATTATGTGTCATAATGCCACAACTACTAATAAATGTAGGACGAGAACCTAAGGAAATTAGTTTTTATTTTACCACTTTTGTTTCTAGTTTGAAAATGGGATGATGTATCTTTTTCTATCATTATACGAATAAAATATGCTATGAATGAAATTCTTGTTTTCATAATTTGTATTGATATATTGATGAAATTGGACCATTTTATCTGATTTGGGACACTAAAAAGGAATAATATCTTGTTATGTAGTATATGAGAAACATTTATTGGTTTCATAGGATCCCACCAACTGTAGTTAATATTAGTGGTCCCTTGATTGCTTCTTGGTCACTGTGATGTTCCTCTGAGGCATTGGTCACTCAATAAATATTGATTGTGACTTATCATATATAGATGGATGGCCAGAACGATCATTCTATTCAAATTCTTAAGGAAATTATTTTTTAGTGAGTGATGGAATTCATAGGATATTGCAATATACATCTAGGATAGTTTTGGTTTTCCTTTGAAAATATTTACTAGACATTTTTCAAAATGTGTAATTTTACTGTCTTACATGCTCGCTTGTGTTAATCGCCTATTTCTTGGTTATAAGTAGGATTGGAAACTCTTGTGTTACTATGAATCATTTAATAGTCATTGATAATTATTTATGATATATTTCCATAGTTGGTTATAGATTAATGCTAGTAGAAATATCATGTGGATTATTTTCACCATCATTTGGATATTATTATTTCTGATCAATCAATTTTAACAATTTCTACCAAAATTGGTCATCATATTCTTGGGAAGTAGTCAAATTTGGCACTATGATATATTGGAATATTTGATAACACTAATTTAATTGAACTGTTTCTTATTGAATGTATTCACCATCTTGTTGTATGAGTATTTTTATGTTTTTTTAAATATATTAGGTCAAAAAATATCAACCCGGTCCATTCTATTTTGTTAATTAGGGTGAATTGGAGTTGGTTCAATATATGTATATTCTGGAAAAACTAGAGGACATAGTAGACACATAGATGAATATTTTATATAGGGTATATATATTATTATTTAATCTGCATTGGTGTCATGAATCATATTCAAATGAGGCATGCGAGAGTGAATCAACAATATGAAAGTAGGGGTATCATCTTTTTCTATATATTCCTTATTTTCTAGAACATTCTGTGGATATAAAGTCCTACGATGTATATAAATGTATGATTCCACCTAACCCCCATGCATGATGCCTTGTAAATAATTAGAAAAATCATATTTGTGATTTTGATCACGTTTGGAGGATAAAAATTAATGGATTGGTGTTTATAGGAAAAGGAAACAAAGGATTAATAAACTATTAATACACAAGGATCTCGTTATGTGGGTGGGATATTCTAATAAATGAAATCTTATAAGAAATAGAATGACTAGATGGTGGTACATCTAGTGGTTTAGACACTCCTTCAGACACCATCGACTTAATATTGGTATTTAGAGGTCAGAAAATGGTGCCAGAATAGGATTATTTAATAACATGATTATTAGAATTTTATTTCCATATGAAAATGTTTTATCAACTCAAATCATCCTTCTTGTATCTAATTTTCCTAGACATATTTTTGGAGCACACTTAGGTTGGTCTAAGCTCTCTTCATCATCATTTCAATGCTTGTTGATATTTTTAATTTACGTTATTCCCACACTGGTTTGATTAATTGAATCAATATTATTTCATATGTTACATTTGGAATTAGTAAATATGTTATGTTGTGTTATTGGAATATAGTTAACATATTTTAATATATAATTAATCCATAGAAATTAATCAACAATTTATATCTTGACGATTATATTTATTATTGATTAGGGTGAAACATGTGTGAAAATTGATGTACGTGAAGATATACCCGCTCTTAAAACATTATTCATATGGAAACATTATTCTATTACATGATCATTGAATTTTAGAAACCTGACTATATTTATTTATTGTTAGCTATACTTATATTATGTGTATTTGATATGGTTAGAATGTGACCCATGTTTATGGTAGTTATTTTTATCTCAAGATTATCTTTAGAGAACCATAAATTACTTTAATCTAGTAGTTGTTTGGTAAATAATTATTCGAATGATCCTTTGAATTCTTCTTTTTCAGAAATAATGTTTTTTTGATAAATGAATTTCCTCCTATTTTTTAAAGGAATTATGGTTTAGAAATCAATATTAATTTTTTCATATTGTTTTTCAAATCAATATTATTATTAATTTTCAAATTTAATTTTTTTTTTCAAATTGTGATGATAATATATAAATGAACATTGATTTTACATATGCATCCTAATGGTTCCTTGGCTATTAAACATGGGATTTTACTGTTTTTCAGTATCCATTTTTTCATAGGAGGCTCAGTCATAGTGTTTCCATTTATTCCTTATATATAGTTCTCAAATAGACAAAATTATGATATTTATTGGGATAAACACATGATTTTTTAATTAGTATATAAGGAAATACATTCCTTGTTACATGATTAGTTAAAAGAGGAATTGATCTTTTATCGAGGAATTAGTTATACGGATAGGTTGAACATATGTTATCATTGGAGTGATCTATTTTTTCATTGATGATTCATTATTTTTAGTTGATATGATATATAAAAAATTAATAATAAATGTTACAAGGTTTATTTGAAATTTCCTGGTAAATTTATCATCGGGATTTTAAATTTCGAATAATTAAACTAAAAAATATTTTTTCATTCATATAGAAAAACGTGAAAACTGTTTTATGAAACTATAATTTCCTATTGAAATAATATTGGGATTATTTTAAAAAGATAGGTTTATGTAATAGTTGGGAGGGATCCTAATAAGACAGCTAAACTAACACCATAATCACATCTATGGGGATGTGTCTGCCATTTTTTCTAATAGGGGAATGGGAAAGGACCTCAACTGATGTGATGTGTTTTTTCAGTTGGGCATGGGTGGTTGGTGGTAAGACAATGGTCAATTTTCAATTTATTAAATGGAGTAATTGTTGGTATTCTATTATATTCTATTATTTTTTGGTTATATACCTTCAATTTTTTTGTCATAAATGTTTTGTAATAATTTTTGTTTTCCTATATCTATACCACATTCCATTTGTGGTTATCTCTCTATATATGATTGAAATTTATATTATTTCGTGATGGGAAATTTGTTCCCTCTTGTATTTGTTGAATTCACAAGTGATTTCCACCAATATATAGGGATCAATAATAACCTTCATGTCTTTATAGAATCTATTCGATGTCTTAGATAGGTTTTATGGGTTGGGTCAAGATAATGAAAATTAAAGTGGGTGGATATATAGGTTAGTCTTGGTGAATTGGCCTATCAGATTCATCTTGTTATCTATTGGTGGGGTAGTGTATACCTGTTGGTATATGGATTAGTGTAGGTCTGGTAGACTGTCCACTAGTTAGTTTTTTTCCCTATGTTTTTGTGACATTATTGTTTTGTGACTAGTATGATCTATACATATTCATCAAGACATGGATAATTATATATATTCCATGGTCATGATAATTGAATGTTAATTTAAAAAAACACTGATTTACTGAATGTTTTTAGTATTTTTAAATACTTTTTAGTTCTTTAATCCTCCCTCTCCAACATTTTTATTCATGGGGGGGGATTTGTTCAATATTTGAGTGTGGATTTCTTATTTGAGTGGATATTTAGATTTTTAATTATAATATATTCAAAAGTATTAAAAATATTCATAGGAAATGAGTTTATGTGAGTTTTTTTATTTTCATTATTATTCATTATCATTTTTTTATGATATTGAAAATTCCTTTTTTTGGAAGTTCTTAAGAGTTGTAATTTTTCTTGGGATGTATAATTATATTGATATAGGTGAAAACATCCTCAATCATGGATTATGGAATTAATTAATATTTAGAATGTTATGTATGTTTAATAACATGTATTAGATGTTATTATTGAATCAAAAATTCTGTTAAATATTTTGTGATACGACTTCAGTATTTTTATTAATTAATTTAGACAAAAAATATAGGATAATGACTATAATTTTGGTTACTAATGTATTAAATGACATATTTTTAACTGTAATCACCTAATTGATGTGTGAAACATAAATTCAAAGAATACTATTAACTTCGTATGTCTAACCACATGCCCAAAATAATACAGGAATAATATAATTGGTGTTTATAGGGAAAAATTATTTTTCCTAAATTCATTTCGTGAGATTATTAATTTATTTATGCCTTAATGGTGTATTATAATTTATTTTTTGTGTTTAAATGTAAATGTTTCTACTAAAATTTATATATTCACACATAGAAGTGTGGTATTCAATGCGATATATATTTATGTTCTAATATGAGGATTAACAATGTTCATTGATGTTTCATGTGTGTTATGGGTGTGTTGTTCAATTCCATTTAAAAATATTAAAATTGAATTAAATTGGGATATATGTATTATAGATTATGGAAAAGATATATTACAAACCATATACTATAATTTTAGTCTATGAGACCTAAATTAAATATTATGACGGATATTTTAAACTATAATTTATAAGCATAGTTTCCTGGTCCTATGTTTTTATTCCTAATCATATTCAGTTTGTAAAAATGATAAGAATTATTTTTGGTTTCTCTCGTTGATGCATTATAAATGGCTATATGGGATAAAATATATTTTATCAATATTAATTTTTTGAATATTCTATGAGTATGGTGATAATGTGGTGGATTATAGTGGGACAATATATGATATGATCAGATATGTCCTGATTCTCATTTAGATATATGAAATGTGATATGTCATCATATGGAATGATTTTATTTTTTTGGTTGGATAATCATAATATTATATGATGACAAGGCCTATTAAAGACATGGTATATTTTTTCAATGTGAATCGTTGACCTTTGACATGGTCGAAATTATGAGATTTTCTATTGGCTTAACTTTTAGATTTCTATAGACACTTATATTAAGTGAATTGTTTCATGTTTTTAAGAGATATGGTATGAGCCACATATTTGTTACATTCTAAAATGGAAAATTTCTAAACCATTGTTTAATTATTTAATTATTTTCAAATTCTGATACAGTGAAATATTATTTCTTCTAGTGATTTATAATAAGGATTTTATTATACCTTATATTATATATAAACCTCATATACATATTTATAACATGCATGAAATTTATTCTAATGGACTAGAAACCATGTAATTATGATTTATTGCAATAAGATGCTATCGAGATGACATTACATGAATTTAGATCCCTAGGGTGTGGGTTTTATACTTATCTTTTTGCGATATAATTGATTTATATTGTAAATAATTCTTATTTTGAGGCATAATTTGTTTTCCAGGATACTGTTATTGTTTTTTAGTAGTACAATTATTTTACAATGAGAATATTATTTAGATGTTTATTTCTACCATTGTGACTTCTTATTTATCTTATTATCATCATTTTTATGATATGGACTATAAAAGGGTAATATGATTCAGACATGGTATCATAAGACCATCAATGTTTTTATTTACCTATATGTGATTTTGGAGAACACATGAGGTGAAGAGATGTATCTACATAGTCATATATTCACACTAGGGTTGTATATAAAAAAAAATCATAATAGATAATTCATGTACACTTCATATTTTAATTAACATCTCATGTTTTTAAAAATCAACTCTATCTATGATAGTGTAGAAGATATTCCAATGAACAACTAAATATTATTATTTAAAATTTACCATTAAAATAGCTGATAAAATAGAAATAATGAACAATATTAACATAATTATGAAATAATGGTTTTCACATGTATAAATAATTTATTAGACAATTAATAATATATTAAGGTAAACACTATTTTAAAATAAATGGGAATGTTATTATGAAATTATATTTTTATGTGCATAAGTGTATTTTAAACCCATAAGTCAATACATTTTCTTTTTTATATTATATTTAGGAAATATATGTGAAAAATATTTAATTTAATGTTTCAAATTACTGTGTGTGTTTTCAAGTTAAAAATACCTAATTATCAGAATAAAATAACTATTTTTAAAAAATGGAAAATTTTCCTCCTTTTAATTGTAGAATTGTATTCAATCTATTTTTTGACACTTTTATAAGTTATATTTTTTAATAAAAATCTTATTATTTGAAATATGAGTATCAAATTTTATTTTGGTGTAAATTTTAGATTTTTATATGTTTCGTGTATTGATGATTAATAAAAATTAATGTACTTTAATGGAAAGTTAGTTTTCATCAATTTAAGATATTATGTTAAATTATATTGTTCAATTTTTTTAATATATAATTAGATAATATTTTATCAATTTATTCATTATATTTCATTTTAATCAATTTCACATTGCAATTGGAAATTAAAACTGTGTGGTCTTTTGAATGTTTATTCTTTAAAACCTCGTTTTCTTATTCCTTAAATGGGTCACTTTTTAATTAATTTATCCAAATTCTGAATTTTGAATTTTTAATAATGGATTAAATATTGGGAATCATAAGGTACAAATTTATTTAAAATTTCACTTATATTTTTTCCATTATTAATACTAACTTTAATAATAATTTTTATAACATTTATGGGTAAATCAGGTAATTATTGTTAAAAATTATATTATAACATTACACTAAAACTTTTTCCAATTTTTATTGAATAATCAATAATTGACAAAAATATTCCTTGGGATGATTTTATGTCCACATATAGCCACATGGACGAAAATAAACAATTAAAATATTATATTCAATGAAATGAAATTTTTTTCACATTCATGGTTTTCACAAGAACAATATATTTAATATGTGGTTATAATAGTGATTTTTTCAACTATAAATAGTATTTAAAAATAATTTTTTACTTATATAATTATAGTTTAATTATAATTATTTATAACAATATAATAAAATTAAATAATGACTCAAGAATGATGTAGTAACTGGATCATTAATCGAAGATGAAAATAAATGATATTTAAAATAATAAAATTATTATATGTGATATAATTGATTTTATTAAACAAATTATAGATTAATTTTACATGTTAGTTATTTTTTAATAGTTTTTTTTCAAATATATCTTGTTGTTATAATATTTTTAATAACTAATAGTACTAATAGTATAAATATTGACATTAATGATATTTTTTAATAAATAATTATTATTAAATGATATAAAATTAATAAAAATATGTACATCATCAAAATTAAATGGATATGTATTAAAAGTTCCTAAATTACTCATTTAATTGTTGTTTTGGAGTTCATATTAATTATATAAATCCTCAAACTATAAATTACATGACATTATGGTAATAGTTAAAATGTTTAAATCAAAAAGATAATGATAAATGTGTTAAAAAATTATAATTGTAATTGGATGAATATTATTTCATCCAATATAATTCTATTATCTAAATAATTCAAATTGGAAAAATTTCAAATATAAAATTAATTTATATTAATATTATATGTTGAATAACTCTATGATTACCCCTCCCCTCTTGTATAATTGGGCACCAATTATTCTCATTTTTTCACTCTTCGAAACCTATTTTATAGATATAAACACATATCAAATAAATTTCTAGAATAAATCCTAACATTATATAGATCATTTTTAATCATAACACTATCCTTAGTTACGCCATGGTGTTTTTTAGTTAATGTAGTCACAAGACGAGGTATCGTTTTTAATAAAGAATTTCTATTTTATTTCTTCTTCCAGATCTATCAAATATTATTCAACTAGGATGATTTAATAAGTAAATTATTATAAAAATAATTATATTATATTATGTTAATATAATAACCAGATTCTTCCTGAACTTCCATCAAATGGTAAATTAATAATCTTTTATGTGTACGACGAAAAAACCCATCATGAATTGATTTAATTAGTTTTCCACCACAATATATCAATACTTCTTGTAATGATGGAAATAAATTTTATATATAATTTTCATTAATTATATATTATTAATAAATTATAATATATCTTTTTTCTTACTACTCCATGAACCTAAAAATGAAAATGTCGTTTTTGTGTACGTTTGAACGATCACCTCCACAAACAGATGTCATTTTTTATTTATCACCAAATCACTTGGATGATATATATATATGTGTGTGTGATTAAATTTTTAATAATATAGTTTTGATATTGTGATAATTTTGTAGAGATTAAGTAATAAAGACCATATTTATGTAGTGATCACTGAAAATAAAATTGTTACTCTTACGTACGTATGGATTATGATCTCAATGATTATATCATTGTTTAATTTTTATAACCATAAATAAATGGTTTTATAAGAAAATTATAATTTTAGAACTAAATTTATTATTATGGAATGATACGTATTTTAGATATGATGGACTTATCACCACTTTGACTATGTAAATCCTTTCAAATTAATTTCAGACCCATGTACCAAATAGCTACAAAACATTATAGATGAACATAAATAATAATTAATAGTTATAACATGGTAAAAAGTGATATAAATGAAATAATATACATGAAAAATTTTCTAATGTAATTAAATAAACAACATATTTTTATTATATAGGAATAAAATTATCATACATGACAAATCAGACTCATAGTAAGGGACTATTTAACTAAAACATCACTTAAAATTTTGTAATGATTTATTATTCTAAATAATTTTAATTAATGTACATGATTTCAGAAGGGTTTTAATTATTTATTTAAATTGAAATAAATTTTTTAATGTATTCTTTTTCTAATTTCATTATAATCATTCAATGTAGTATTGGGGACATTGATTCAAAAATCCTTTTTTAATATTTTTTAAAAGGTTTTTAAAAATCAATTGATTTTTTGAATAACATGGAATGATTTTATAACATATACATCATGAAACAATTTCCTATTTTAACTAAAAATTAGTTATTTACTGTTTATTTATATGTTTTCATTATTATTTGAATGGAAATTAGTGTCTTTATTATGTGCATTGTTTTTAGATCTAAAATTAATTTTTACATTAAAATGGTATTTTTATATCTAGAAGTGTTTTTAAAATGTGGTTAAAATAGTTTTCAATAGTTTAATTATTTACTTGGTCATTAGACATTATTAATGAAGGTTTGAGCCAAATTATAGATCACCGGTAAGACTAATATTTATTCTGCTAAGAGTCATCCCCCTTAAATCTCTTGAATGAATTGGTTAATTTGGAGGTAAAATTTGACCATATGTTTATTACATTTATATGGGTGAATGTAAATATGATATTGTAATGATTTACCAAAGAACACATATGATTTTCATATGCTTCTATTCTATTTTAATGAAAAAAATTAATACGTTATCATGTTTCTACCAGAGTAATGATTTAATTTATTTATGTCCCTTACTATGTTTTTTGTGTTCATACCATGTTTTAAAATGTTCTTCCAAGGTATTAAGTAAGTATAGGTCCATGGATGATATCAACAAGATAATTGTAAATAATTTTCATTTTGATAAATTATTTTTTTTTGTAAATTTTTTTAATCTAGTGTAAAAAATAGATACTGATTATATGTTTCTACTAGTAATTTATGAGTTTATTATATTGTATTTTCTCATAGTTCTATAAAAAACTAAAAAGATCTTATAATGTGAATTATTGTTTCAAAATATATATTATGTAATGTTTAAGGATGAGTACTTATATTAGGTATCAAAATTTTGTTTTGAAGACATTGAATATTATGATGTTTTCATCACAATTATAGATACCAAAAAGAGCTTATAATTTTAAGGTGGATCATAAGATACATTTCATAAAAGCCACATTTGATGCTTTAATTTATGAAATTTTATGCCGACTATTGGCCTTTTAGAGACATTTAATATTGTGGTAAATAAGTGTTATTACTTTTTGGGAATAAAAATGAAAGGTATGATATTATTTTTGAGATTAAAATCATTTGTTATTTTTTGAGGACATTATCATATTTTTCATAATTTTAAAAGAATTATACAGATTTAGAAAAAGTATAACCAGCAAGATTTGTAACAACATTTCATATCTGATAACACCACGAGAATCGACACCACAACTGAGTAGTGATAAGGGTGCATCAACTACTATAAAACTATATTATGTTATAGTTTATAGTGTCCTGGATCCACATGGATCGACACATTTCTTATTTTTAAGGATCTAAAAGTTTGAAGGTGGATGAAGAGAGTTTTGGAGAGCTTCGATTGAGTAAATGCTGGAAAGAGTGTATTACATATTCTTTAATATCTTTACATGACGTGAAATCCTATTTCATGTGTTTTCTTGGAAAGATTCATGGATAGTGGAATTTTTACATGGTTTGAAATAGGTATTAATGGTGTGGAATAATTCAGAGTTTGAAAAGTAAAATAAATCTTTGAGGAAACATGTTATTTGTAATAACTTGACATCAATGCATTACATTATGTGAAAGGGGATTACTTGTAATGTAATACCCACACACTGTATTTTTTATGTTTTTTCTAGATGCTTAGGTTTTGTCAAGCCTCTATCTATAGTGGCTCCCCATCATCCCCAGGTGACCAAACGACCCTATCTTTAGAATCTTTGGGATTCGTATTTCAATGAACGATCCCTTCCCCCCTCCATAGATCCATTATGATCCATCATCTATATAAGGAATGATCTACCACCTTAATAGTTGTTTTATCAGTCATTTTCCTTATATTTTTTCATTCCATGTGATGATGCCTAATATAGATGTTTCTAATGGAGTTTTCATTGAGGTTTGTTGGGGCGGTTGTGTCGTGGTGTCCTTATATAGATGTAGTTGTTGTGATAGGGGTGATCATGATAAATTTCATTGATATGTTCCAATGTAGAGATTGTCAACTACCATCTCAGGTAAGGATTTTAATTTACATTATTTAATTACATGAAATATTATAGATAGATTTATTTATACTTATGTATCACAATAATGTTTACCTAATAATTATATGAAGCAGATTAAAGAAATTTGTATCAATCAAATGTTATTTCTTTATACCATCTAAATAGTTTACCTCTTGTTTTACTAGATTTTATGACATTTATGTCATACTAGGTTATCATTTTTTTGATGATGGAAATTGGTAAATAACATAAAACTAGAATTTATTAGTAATTAATAGGTTTAAAGACAAATATTCATATTTAAATGAATTTATTTTTGTTGTTGTAATTTGATGATAATAAAATTGATGAAAATATTATTATTTAATGTATTTGAATAATCAAAATGAATCATGTTGATGCTTGTAGATAAAATATTCGATTTCATGATAAATTATTCATTTAATTAATTTTTTGATATCTTTTGATAGCATGATACTTATTTTTACTATAGTGAGAACCTATGAATATTGAATCAGTAAATTCAAGATGGAATATCAACTGATTGTGTGATAAAGATGATGTCTTTTAGGGAATTAGTTTCCCAATTTCCTGTAATGGGTGAGTACATTGTGATTTGGATCAAAGATAGATCATTTTTTTGATATATGGATGCATTGTTTAAGGGGGAGATCCCATTGATATATTGTACTTTCTTATTATGATATTCTCTGAATACAAGACTTGTAGATATAGGGAAGGGAGGCCTATATGTGACATTATCCTATGATGGCTGGTCCATTAAGGTTATTGTGATATGTGGGGGAAGGGAGTCCCAATTCATGTTTAAGATGATGACCACTAGAGTGGAGAGATGCTTTAGTTTATGAATATGGGTGTTAGGGAGGACACCAGGGATGATGGAACTAGTTGAAGTCAGGCATAACCATTGATCTGAAGGTGGTTGATGTTGAATTTGTTTTTTGTTTATCTTCTTTACATTTCCCATTTCATGAGGCACATGGTCTTGTTTAAACTCATTCCAACATAGGTGAATACACATGGGGTATTCCACATGCATTACATGTTAATCTAGTCGAGAATGGATAGGTTTAAGAGCCTTCTATATGTGGAAAACACTTAATAGGTAGCTCATCTCGACACCATGTTGATCCCCTTTGAGTTTGGTATCATATCATATTTTCGTAGAATACATGGAAATATGGAAATGGATATATTGAAAAATAAATGATTAAACTTTGTTAATCCCATATGGATGGAACTTGTTGGGATGCAATGTTATGATTGTGTCTTTGAGAAATTGTGGACTTGGTTTGATTACACCTAGAGGGCATGGATCTTGGATGGTAGGACAATGAAATTTGATGTGAAAAAATGATAACAGTTAATTGATTGTTAAATAATTAATTAAAATAAATTTAAACTAAAATAAATATGATAATGTAAATTAATGAAGATCATTAAATGGTTGTGTACATATAGTATAGCTAGACTTAGTTGTGGTAGTCGGGAGTCTGAGAGACGTTAAAGGTTGTGAAGTCTAGGACTAGGTTATGCCCATAGTGTGTTTTTGATCTATAATATATCATATAATGGTTATGTTTCTATATGATACCCTACCCTATGGTTTTGGGTGAGTCACATCCCTGGGAATATAATCTGTGTGGGTGTTTTACCCAACATTTTCGCATTAGAAGGGAAGGAAGACTACCCCATTAACCTCAATCACTTCTATTGGATGTTAATGTTTCTTATATAAGTGATAGTTTTTGCCTATATATGTGTGTAGTGGTCTATGATGTATTTATTTATTTTAAACACATGTATCCTTGATACAGTTTCCTATGGACTACTATAGGTATGATGTGTATAGACTATGATGGATTAGGATCCATACTCGGTGTGTTTATTGTAATGTCTTGTGGTTTAATACATGATGTATTGTAAATACTATGTGCGTGATAGTGGCTCCTTGAAACTACCTAGTTACTTTTTGTTATGTGGTTGTGGAGGTGAGTTTCATAATGTACATACTATGGAGCTTCACCCAGGTGTATTCGGGGAATCAATTTTGGGGAGGGATGCTTTGGAAGTGAGACATTTCAGAAAAACGAAAATCCAATAGAGAAGTGGTAGTGGGGTAACCATGAGAATATTTATTATATTATATACTCCTGAATGAGATATTTGGTGAGAGTATCCATTCTGAGGTTGGAAACATAGTATAAATGTTTATGTGACATGTTATTTTTACTTTTATGTTCACTATTCTATAGCATGATTTCTTTACATTTTCATGAGAGGCTCTAGGGAGGATCCTACTGAGTATACTATTATACGCATCCTATGTTATATAAACTATTATCCAGGTTATATGGTGTATGTTGTAGATTTGTCTGGTTACTACAAGCATGGGGGGTCTTGTAAGAGTTATTTGGGTTTGTGGACTCTATCGTTTTACTTTCCATTGGTACATAGAGTTTCCTTTTAAGTTTTAGTAGTTTTTTTCTGACATTACATATGTGTTCCTGGATTTTATTTTATTTAGTAGTATGAAAAGTATTTTTTTGGTTTATATATTATCCATCTCTTATGTGAGTGTTCTTTTAAAAGGTAACGCCTCCCATTTTTGTGTTTATTATACCATCAATGTGAGTCTCTAGCCTGGGGCTTACTAGATGGGGGACTAAGGGTTCAATGTCTCAATTATAACATTTCATTCCCATGAAGGGTACACATTGTGGGGGGTCATGAAAGAGACATATTAGTGAAATTGTTGAAGGATATTATGGATTATGGAGTTAGGCACTACTGAGGTTTCATGAGGACATAGGGAAACAATGTCATTAATGTTTAGCAGGAGTTGTGAACACTAAATACCTGTTAGGGCACTATTATTCTGGGACCCCTATGATCTGAGGCATAACCATTATGTTTACAATGGATACTAAACTATGTGATGTTGGTCGTCAGATAGAGACATATGAAATGATCAAAGTATAATTCTTCAATGCGACTATGTTCGAATGGGTATACATTTGGATAGGTTATCCTAAAATGGATAAAAGAAACCAATAAATTAATTATAATTTCATCAATTATATTTTTTTTATCTCTAATTTTTTTTCATTCCCAGGCATGCCTCCTGGTCCACATCAACTCATGGTCTGCGCATAAGATGTTCATCAGGTTGCCCTAACAGTTTTCTAAAAGTAGAGGTTGACGACAACGACAATTATAGGAGGAGACTCCAAGAGTTTCAGCACCAGAGTCTAAATATGTATAAGGTCTCCATTTCAGATGCAATCATGAAATACAACTTGGAGTAGGTTGAGATTTCCTTTAATTTGATTTGTTATTGGAAGGGGAAATGGGTTTGTATGGTTATGACGTTGTTGTTTAGGGAATCAATGGAGTGTTGGTTCTAGTTTCTTGGGGATCATGAGGAGTCGTTAGTGTCTTGAAATATGTTCCAATGTCATTTTAGATAATATTTTCATTCTTCGACTGAAAAAGAGTACATTCACTAGGGGGTTCTTATCCATCGAAAATGAATATCTAGTGTGTGGTAGTTTTGAATCCTTTTCAATAACCTTTTGTTATATTATTCACACCAATTTACAGATGATGTGGTCAGGAGAGTCATTTTGAGGAGTAGTTGTGTGCAAATATCGAGTTTAGGTCACCTTGTTTATAATGAGGACATATTTTGAGGTGCCGGAGAGTGAGGTTTTTATCACGATGAAATTATCTAGAATCAGATCACCATGAGAGGTGAGTTGTCAGGGTTCCTTATGAAGTAGTTTTATGGTCCTGTGTTCCTTGTTTTTAGGAATTAATCATTTTTGACAAGCCGGGGTTAGGTAACAGCCCTGAATGTCTCGTTTCTATGGGGAAAGCATATCTCAGACATATCCTATGGATCAGGTGAGTTTTTTCCATGTGTAGGTTAAATTCATGCGTAACGAGGGTACCCAACCATTCTAAGTTGTCAACGTGCATTATGTTTTCCTCTTATGGTTCCTCTTTTGATGCATTTCCATTCAAGGATGAAAAAATATGTTGTACCAGTTTTTTATCATCAGAGGACAGATGGGGATGTCATTGAACATCCATGGGATACTCCACACCCTCAGAGAGTAGAGTGAAGTTGTATAGGTCATTGGAAGCATTTTCATAGAGATCATAGAGAATGATAGAGTAAGCTTCATGTTTTAGAGTTACCAACCCCATTCCATACTGTCCTCATTCGAGTTACCCTTTCCTTGTTTTTTTACATGGGTTCAAGCCTTGTTTTATTTTGTAGTGAAACACTTCTTTATAACACCAACCATTTTCCTTGATTTGGGACTTGAGGGAGAGAGGCTTATTTTTCAATTGTTACTGACTACGTAATTTTTTGGATGAGTAGACCTATTTTAAGTATTTAGAGATTGTGATATGGTGCTAGGGAAACACCCCTTTTTGGGAGATTTCCATTGTTTACAGATACAACCATATGATTTCATCATTGACCTGAATTGGTTGTATTCAATGAGGATATTATGAATTGATTCCATAGGGTGGTGGTGTTCTTTGATTCTGATGTAGATCTAGTTTTTTTATTGAGTGATACCATCAGATGGGTTAGAGGAATTTTCATTCCTTATAATCCATGATGGATGAGAAGGTGCTATGATTGACAATTCTTTTGCAGTTAGTATTTCCCTTGGTCGAGGAAGATTACACAAATGTCTTTACAAAAGTCCTTGGATCACTTCCCACGCAACTGGAGATTGACTCTAGGATTTCGATATATCTAGGTGTGTCACAAATATAAATGCATATATATATGATGGGAAATTCTATGATGTGAGATCTATGTATATAGCTCGATGTTATGTCACAGTTTGATTTTGTTTTGCTGAGTGTGCCACAGTGGGCTGCATAATTTTTGTTTGTAAGGAAGGAGGATTGTATTTTGAGGTTGTGTAACGATTATTGTCTCATTAAATGTGATAGTGGAGAATATATATCCTCTTCTACTGATTAATTATTTATTTGATCAATTAAAAGGTGAATGTTGGTTCTCGAATATCATATTTTGGTCAAGATATCATTATAAGAATTTAAAGGATGAGGATATCCGAAATACATATTTTGGTTGTCTCCGTGGTCATTACGAGATCATTGTGATCCCATTTTTTGTGATGAATACCCTAGTTGTTTTCATAGGGTTAATGAAAAGTTTTTCTCCTAAGATCTGAGATAAGTTTTTGGTTGTTTTCATTGATGTTATTCTTGGTTACTCTGCGTTTGAGAAGGTACATGCAGAGCATCTGCATGCTCTATGGGGAGTTCTTCGTCGATAAATTTTTTTTGTAAGGTGTTGATTTTTGATTTTTAGGCACATGATATCTTTTTTCCTTTAGATGTTGTATCCCGGTAAGGAGTATCTATGGATCCCTCATATATAGAAGCAATTTTTCCATGGGAATCCCCCACTAATGTGGAAATGTTATGACACATTCATTCATCTTTCTGGATATTAAAATAGGGTTGTAGTTGATTTTTCAAGGGTTGTGAATCTTTTAATAATGTTGAACAGGATGGTTCATTTGTTTTTGTAGAGTTATTAATGTCATGTAGCTTTTGAGTATCTGAAGGAGATGTTTTTTAGTGCTTCGGTTCATTATCTGCTAGCATAAGGAGTTCAGTTTGAGGTTTTCTATGAGTCTTCACATGTGGGGATAGGCTATGTTCTATTGAAGAAGTAATCAGTCAATTATTATCTATCTTTATTGTTACATCCTCATGAGTCTAACTATTCCAACCATGATCTATATTAGGTATTAGTGTTCTTTTCTCTTAAGGTTTGGAGACATTACCTGATTAGTGAGCGGTATGTGGTTTTCAACAGTCATAACAACCAAAAGTGCAGTTTCTACCAACATGAATTGAAATTTAGAAAAAAAAAATGATGGATTTAAAACAGTATTAAGGCTTAAAATTATTATATAAACCTGGAAAGGGAAATGTTTCAGTTAATGCATTGAGAAGGATGTCACATAGTGATGTAGTGTAGGAATCATGCGATTCCTCAATTGTGACGGTAGAAAATTCAACATTACATATGAATATGGTAGATGTTTCGGTAGATGTAGTATTTTTAATATTAAAAAGTAGTAATTTTGGTGCAGTAGGTAGAAGAGTCCCAGTTGGGGGGATCATGAGGTGGAAGTCTGGAGAGACTATGTTTCTTGTGGAAAGGCCCATAATGTTCGGTCTGATGATGAAAAACATCGGGTTTTGTTTCAAGGAAGGGTTTTCATTTGTTTTGGGGACACATTATATGGTACTCATAGAGTTCAATAGTTCACCCCTAGTATTACATCATAGATTGAAAAGATGTACCAAACCTTCAGATGTCAGTCTTGGAGGCATGGGTTGAATCGTGATGTTATAGAGTTTGTATCGCAATGATTTTTCTCCTAGAAGGTGAAGGTCGACCACAATGTACCTGGTGGTTTGCATCAACTCTTAGATTCTCCAAGGGGAAGTTTTAGGACAACATTATGAACATTTTTACTATTTTACCTCGATATCATGGAGTCTATGATGACTTATGGGTTGTTGTGGATAATTTGATAAAATCATCCCACTATATAGAAATCAAGGTGTTGATATCTTTAGGGGTATTATCAAGGCAGTATCTGGAGGATGTGGTAAGTCCCCATGAAGTACCAAGGATGATCATTTCTGATGAAGATCCATTTTTTTACTCTATAGAGTAGAGATATCTCTTTCATGCTTTTGGTTCTCATATATGTCTTAGTAATTATTTTCAACCGCAGATGGATGGTCAGACATAATAGAACATCCAAACTCGTGAAGACATATTTCCCACTTGTGTCAATGATTTTGGATGTTCTTAGATGAGGAACCAACCTTATTTTCTCTTACAAAAATATTTTTCACTCCACCATTGTCATGGAGTCGTTTGATGCTTTTTATGGACGACCTTTTATTTCTCCAATTTGCTATACTAGGGTCAAAGAGTCAATAATTCACAGGTCGGAACTAGTACAGAATATGATACAGATTGTTCAAGTGATTCCTGAGTAGATTAAGGAAGTACATGCCCATTAGTTTTCCTATAATGATCATTTGAGGAGACCAATGGAGTCTGGTTATGGTGATCACATGTTTTTGAAGGTGACTCCCCATTATGGGATGTTAATGTATGGTCCTAGGAGTAAAAATTATCCAAATATTTTTGGGATGTTTGAGGTCGTGGCCTATGTTAGAGTTGTGTAGTATCAGTAATCACTGCCCCCCACATACGAGCCAAATACATGATGTTTTCCATATGTCACATCATCGTCATTATCTTCATTATGACTATCTTGTCATTGATTAGGGTGATATCAATGTTGATGATGATGAGACCCTAGAGGAGTGGAATGTTGAGATCTAGGATGACATAGAGATGATTTTGGGTGGGAATCTTATCCCCTTGGTTCATTTCATTTGGAAGCATGGTGAAATGGATGAGAATAATTGGGAACATGAATCGTAGTTACATGATCAGTACAGATATCTATTTGATGATTACCTATTCTATTGTAATGTTGTTTCTTCTGTGGTTGTAGACCCATTTAATTATGAGATGGTTTTTTTCATTTCATATTGTATCATACTCACTTTTGGTAGTTATCTCCCAAGGGAGAGTGTTTAGGGGATGGTTGTGAATGTTTTTTGGTTTTACGATTTTTACTCTAGTGATATGGGGAAATCTTATGGTGTTGAATGCTTTGAGAGGTATCTCACCGGGTTGTTATTCATATTAACCCATTTTGTTTCCTCTCTAGTTTGGTTTTGTTTTTAGGAGGAATAGAATGTTTTGAAAGTTATTTTCTTTAAGGGACCATATAAGCGTGGATCGATCTGTTACACGATTTAAAAGATATAAGTGCTCAGAGGTGGCTCAGAAGATGTTTGGAGTAGATAGATTATGTAAAATATGGAAGGATAAGATTATAGATTCTATAAAATAATTACAATACAAGACATCATATTTTAGAATTTTTCATGAAAAGATTCATTATGTTATGTCTTTATACATTACGTGAAAGATGGATTCATGATTTGAAATACATCGATGATTGAAAAATAAAATAAAGAGTTGAGGCAATTCATTTTTTGGTGGAACTCGACCTCAAGTAATTGCATGATATGAAAGGGGATTATATATCATGTAGTTCACTAATGATGTATTTTTAAGTGTTTTCTTGTCGCTCAGGTTTTGTCAATCCTATTGCTATAGTGGCTCTACCTGGACCCCAGGTGACCCACAAACCCTCTCTTCAGCATTTTTTGGATTTCATCCTTAAGTAATAATCCCTCTCTCCCTCCTTCAACCCTTTAAAATATTTCGTACATCTAATGTATGATCTAAATACATTCATATGGTTTCTCCAATCTATTTTCTTATGTTTATCCTTTCTATGATATGGAGAATGATATTCATTTTTCTAATAGAGTTTTGGTCGTTGGATAGAGAGGTTGTGCTTTAGCATCCTTGAGTGGATATAGTTGTTGCAAGAGTTGTGACTGTGACCCCTTTCCTTGATCCAGTCTAATGTGAATAACATAAACAACCATTTGAGGTAGATTATTTTATGATTCTCTATTTAAAAAAGTGAAATTTTATAGATTTTCTAATTTATACCTTTGGATAGTATTGAATTTTTCCCTATAATTACTTGAAAATGATTAATGAAGTTGGTATCTATCATATATTGTATCATTATACTATGATAATGGTTTCCACTTGTTTTTTAAATAGTGTGATATATATGCCTTTCTTGGTTAGGGTATCATTCATTAAGAAGATTGGTAAAGAACATAACACCATAATTAATTAATAATTAATTGGATAAAATATAAATGGTTTTGAATAATTAATTAGATTGTTGTTGGTTTAATTTGATGATAATCAAATTGATGAGAATATTAATGTTTAATTAAACTGATTCATTAATATGAATCATGTTTATTATTTTTAATAACAGTGTGAAAGGTATGATAAATTAATTGTTTAGTTAAATATGTAAAATCTTGTGATATCTTTTTTCATAGGTTTCCCATAGTTGGAACCTGTGAATAATTAAAGGGTTAATTAATGATAGAATATGATCTGGTTGTGTGATAAATATAATGATTTATAGTGCCTATGTTTCATAATTGCTTTTAATGGATGAGTACCTTGTTATTTTGAGCCATGATATCTCATTTAGTGTGATGGATGGTTTCCATTAATAGGGTTGATATCTTGTTGTTATGTTGGTTCATGCTCCTTGTGATGTTCTTTAGACACGATACATGTGGTTGTGGGTGAAGAGAAGCTTGTATGTGATGTGAGCATGGGATGGATGAGCCTGGAGGGATGTTGTGATATGTGGGGGTAGAGAGGTATAGTGGGTATGGAAGTATATAATGAATTGAGTTAAAAGATGCATCATTTTATGCATATGGGTGTTGGGGTGGACAACAAGGATGATGGAACTTGTTAAATATGGGCTTACAAATTGATGAGATGGTTGTTTCTGTTGAATATTGTTTTTGTATTTTATCTTCACATACCCCACTGTATGAGGCAGATGACATTTCTTACCCTCCATCCAAAATATTTGAATACACATAGTGTCCACCACATGATTTCTTTGTTTATTTTCTTAGAGATAAATGGGTCTACTCTCCTACTATACGTGGAAAAGAATTGATGGGTAGATCATCTATCCTCCAGGTTGATCCCCTTGTGTTTATATGATAAGAATATTTTCCTAGAATACCCAAAAATATAGAAATGTGAAATTTGTAATATAAATGAATAAAATAGGTTTAATACAACGAATTCGAGCTTTCTAGGATAAAATTATAAGGTTGTGACATTGAGATGTTAGAGACTCGGTTTGGTTATGCTAGGAGGGAATGGATCTTATATGGAATGATAACAAAATGTGAAATAGAAAAATGAAAATGGTTAATTAATTTTTAAATAATTAATTAACATAAATTTTCACTGATAAAAATATGATAATGTAAATTACTGTAGATCATTAAATGTTTGTGTTCCTATAAGATATCTAGTCATTTTAGTATGTGTTGAGAGTCTGAGAGACAATAGATGTTGTTGATTCTAAGGCTAGGTTATACCAATAGTGTGGTTGTTAGTTATATTATATCTTGTACTTTTTTTGTTTCTGTATTATACACCACCCTTTTCATTAGGGAGACTAAGACTATGAGGATTTTGATCCCTAGGTGGTGTTTTCCCCAATATTCCAATGGGATAACAGATGGATGAGTACTCCCTTTTCCCCACACTCTTCTCTTGGTAGTTACTTTTTCTGGTATACACGAGGGCTAGTTTTCCTCACATATGTGTGTAGGGGGTTGTAATATCCTGTGGTTGTTTTCCACATATGTATTCTTGATATAGTTTCATACAGACTTCTATAGGAATGAAATATAAAATATTTTATGTCTTGAGGATCTTTACTCATTGTATGGGGTGTAATGGATTGAGGTATAATACATGTTGTATGATACACACTATTGGAGGAGTTGTTGATCATGGAAACTACCTAATTACACATGGTTTTCTAGTTACGGCGGTGAGTTTCTCAAGGTTCATGTTGTGGTGCTTCTCCCATGTGTATGCTGGAAATACTTTTGGAGAGATATTCTTAGGACATGTGATGTTGGGGAAAAGAGACAAACCAGTGGGGAATTTGTAGTGGGTTACCCATTAGATTATTTATTATATTATATAACCTTATGTATAAAACATGGTGATAGTGGACATTGTGAAGAAAAAAATAGTATACCAATTTTGGCGACAAATTAGTTTCTCTTTTAGATTTTTGTTCTTTATCATTCTTTTTTTTCTTTTCCATGAGATTATTCAGGGTGGATCCTACTGAGGATACATTTATACTCACCCAACATTATATACATAGTTTTTCATATAACTTGGAGAATGTTGTAGACCATGCCGTTTACTAATATCAATGGGGTATTTCTGGATTTGTATGAGATTTATGTTCAATTCAATTTTATATTACATCAGTACATTCAGTTTCAGTTTTATTTTTAGAAGTTTTTCTTGGCATTACATATGTGTACATGGGTTTTATTTTATCATAAATTCTATGTAGGAGTTGGTTGGTTTTCAACATATCTCTTTCTTCCACATTTGTTCTCTTGGTCGGCAATGCCTCCAATTTCTGTGTTTATTATACCCTTGTCACTAGTCTCTACCCCATGGCCTACTGGAGGTGAGACTTGGGGGAAATTTTATCTCTTCTCACGTTGTCGATCTATGAGGGGTACACATTGTGGGGAGCGGGTAGTGACATGGTTAGTTCTATTGTTTATTTCTTATTAAAAAGTTTATAGATTAGGAATATTTTTATTTATGGAACATTAAAATTATAGAATAGATAACTGTGGAACATGATAATTATTTGGTGATTAAATGATTAATTTTATCAGAAGAAGTTTAATATTTTTGGAAGTATTTATGATTTATGAAAAAATAATATGGTGGGATTTTATGTTATAAGTATGAAATGTAATTTTTAGGAATATACTATTAAATTGTGGACTTATGGTGAAAATAATTGGTATAGAATTCAGATTATGTTATTTAGGATATTAAATTTCATTTGTATGAAACATTAAGAGTTACTGAAGCTATTGGGAGATAAATTTTATAATTTTTCATGGAAGACTATGTTATGGAATCCTTCTAAATTTTGGGTTTCAATCTTAGTTTAGACTATTATGATGAATTTAATAGATAGTATTTTATTGAATGATTTGTGTTGAACATTGGGTGTCATTGTAGAGACCCGTATCTTGACGTACATGGACATTACATTACATTTGCGGAATACTTAGTACATAACAAAAACACACACTAAAGGATCGTAATAGTTTAGTGTCTTTGGAAACTCGGAACGTAATCTTCTAATCGTGGTGAAACTTCTTCAATATCTCCCATAAAGGTCATCCCTTTTTCTACCTAAAACCTTTCTTTATATCCTGGGGAAAAGAAAACATAAAAGGGTGAGCTCAAATGCTCAATAAGGGTAAACAAAAGAAAAAAATCAATCACATCATATACATAGCTTTTGGAAATCTTAACCTGCAAAAGAGCTCATAATATCATAACATGTGATATATCATAGAAGTGAAATGTAATCCCAATAATCATAACATAAAACATGAAACTTTGTGTCATACACACATAATCATAGAAAATCATTTCTTGTTAGTCAAGACTCATTTCCAAGACTATCTTAGTGGACAAAGTCCCTTTCTGAATCGAGTAACCCTCGTTTCAGTCCTGTATTACTGAACCGAAATAACCTTCCGTTCCAGCCATGTCTATCTCATGAGATATAAAATCTTCACCCAATGCATTGGAGGGAGATATAGGTCCCACCCATCTTATAATGAATCCTTTCTTATGTGTGCCACATAATCATAAATCATACATCATCGTATAACCCATGTAATAAAAATGGGATTCTTAAACAACATGACATCATAAAACAATTCATATAAGATAAAGGAATTCATAAAAATGTTTCCATCACAACATAATCAAATCCATGTAATAATAGGGATAAAAACAGAACCCTTTTATTATCTTAGATGGAAAATAATTTTGATAAAATACTTGAACTTCATTCTTGAGGAAAATATCCTTTCTACTTCAAAAACATTTTTCCTTTCATAACATATCATAAAACATTAAAATAAAAGAAGTTGATTAAACATAAACTTGAAAACATGTAAAGGGAGCTTCTTGGAAATAATGTTTTAAAAAATCCATTCATGCCGTATAAGTTAAAAAAAAACATTCTTCGTACTTTTGTCGGAAAAGTAAAAAAGTACCTCGTACGAAAAAACGACAAAAGATTCTTTTCATATTCTTTAATAAAAACACACCTAAGGGTAAAATTGGATTTAAACTATTGTAAGTGGATGGAAACAATATTACATATTGATGGAACATGGATGTGGATGATAAAATACACCCCAGTAAATAGTTACGAATAAACAATCTCGGATAAAAATGAGATTGTGATATTTCCCTTTCCTTATGTCCGACTTGCTTTGTAAGTGTCCAAACCTCCTGTATAATGATTTAAATCATGTTATTGACTTATTACAGAATTATATTCATTGTTATGATATCATATATGGTTCACTTATGACATTATATTACCCGTTCTTTTGTAAATTTCATGTTAAAGAAGCGTTTTGGGTAAAATCGTTTCATTTATCTTAGGTGCTTTGACATGTTGTTCTTGACATCATTATTACTTATATCATGATTTACTTACTTCCAGAATATAAAATATGATTTATATACCATATATATTCATCATATATATATATATAATAGATAGATAAATAAAATGAAATACACCGTTCATGGAGACGGTAGTCCGTACGTACGCATGAATGCTGTTTTACTTTCCTTATTGTCTTGAAATGGAAGTAAGTAGATGACATACATATATATATATACATAAATCCAGTAGCTTTATAATGTCATATATTTCATTATTATTTCTTATATATACTTTATAATCATTCTTAAATGGTTAACATGGAGAATGAATCTCATCGCGTCGTGGAGACGGTAGTCCGTACGTACGCACGAGCGATGATATCATTTCCATAAATATTGAACTGAATTGGAGTGGATTATACAATATATCAGAATCAATATGATGTTGTAATAACTATGTATAATTATTCTTTACACCATTATACCCATCCATGTAAGGTGGTGGTGGAAAATAGATTACACCACGGCGTGGAGACGGTATTCCGTACGTACGCACGCGCGGTGATTTCTTTTTCCGTAGGATGGATAGATGGTGAAATAGGGTTGTTTCATACTTATAATAACATATCGGTATATGAGTGATACTGATGTTATTACTTCATAATGAAACAACCTAAGAAGAAGAAGTGGAAGAAGAAATAAAGATGAAAGAATTGGTAACGGTAATTACCTCTTCTTTGAAGCGCCTCTTTGAGACCTCCTCTTAGGGAACTAAAATTGGTCTTTGAGGAAGACCAGAACCGCTAGGATGTTTCTAGGGAAGTGGAGAAGAGATTTTGGCAGGGGTTGGCTGAGCTTGAGTGCTCAAATTGGTGTGAGGAGGAGGGGGAGGAGGTGTCCTTTTATAGGGGAGGAGAGGGGAACCTTAGGAATACCTCAAAATATTATTTTATATTAAAGTCAAAATCGGTTTATAATGGTTCCAAAGGGTCTTATTTCGAAAATAAAGTGGGGATGGGTCGAAATCCTATCAACCAATAAGATTTAGACAAGTTTAGGGTATTATTATAACCTTATCAATTAGATTTAACTCTAAGTTAAATAATTTAACTTTTACCGTGTCTTTTTGTTTTCTTTCACTATATGGTTAATAAACTTACTATAACATGCCAAACGAACCCCAAATTGTATATTATTAATACATATATCCTTATATAAGTCATTTGGCCGAACCTTAAATTTTTAGGAATAAAATAACAATTAATAATATAATATTTGATTTAAAAACTATTTTGTGTCAATTTTGACACTATTTGATATATGATTTTTGTGAAAGTCATAACAGAATTATATGTTCGAACAAAGTTGATTAAATCAACACTAATATATCATAGTAACCTAGAAAATTAGTTTAATTCATAAAAAGTCTTAAATTACATTTATTTTGGTATTTATATTATCAATTATGTCAATATTTCATTAATAAGATAATTACTGCATCATCTTTGTGTCATAAATAAATTATATTATTTGATGTCTAAAAATTACAAATAAAATACCATCATGTAGGAAATCTTTTTAGCTTTCTAATGAATATTTATAGTCGAATTTATCTTATGTATAACCCCATATTAAAAATGATTTACTTATTAAACTTTGATTTTAACTATTTTAACCCGTCTTTAAATAAATTAATAATAAATGTCCTAATCTAATCCAAGTGGGCCTAAATGGTCATATTTTATTCCTAAGTTTGTTTTTGGTAGAATTACACTTGTCCAATAGAATTAGGACATGTGTTAGGGTAATATTAATATCATATTTACCCTTAGTTACCCTATTTACTATTAACCGTGGTAAAAAAAGTAAAAAGTTACTATTCACCAAAAAATTATTTTCATCTCATTGAACCACATTTTAGTCCTTGATATTAATCGTGTCTCTCGGATTTTCGAAATTCCATTCATAGAAGCGGTAAAATTAAGTTTTATGAAAAATTCAGTTTTTTTAACTACCACTTAGTAGTTTCATTATTCATCAAAAATTGATGTTTTTCAGAACAATGCCAAAATTTCATCCCAAGCTATATTTCATATTCCGAATTGAAAAATGAAGTCTATTTTACCAAATTCATAACATAAAAGTTGAATTAATTAATTTTATAATTAAATCCCGCTGTTAAAACAAATAGCGTGTTTTTAAGAAACAATATCTATCAAAAGATTGACACTTGATTATGTCTGGTTTAAATGTGAAATTACATCCAATGACCAAAATTGTATTAAATTGTAAAAATATATTCTAAATATACTTTAAAACCACTCAAATTAATAATTTATCACTATTAATTATTTCGATTAAAAAAGTTGTTTTTAATTATAATTTAGTAATTTTCACTATTCATCAGAATATGAAAGTTATCCGAAAAGTAGCAAAATTTCACCTTAGGCTAAATTCGATACTCCGAATCCAAAAATGCAGTTCATTTTGAAAAATAAGATTTACAGAGTTTTAAAAAGTGGTTATTACTATTCATAATGGCTAGTTTTAATAATATTTTAATAGCATATCGTTGTTTAGTGAAACTCGGTATTGCGTATTACACACGCTATCGAGGAAGGTCGTGATTGCGTGTAATGCAAGGCAAGTCAAGGATGCGTGTTGTGCAAGCACCTTTTGGTGTAGCGTACAACACAAGACATTAATAAAATTAAAAAGAATATTTCTTTATAAAATCTTGGGCTGTTACATTCTACCCCCCTTAAAATGAATTTCGCCCTCGAAATTCGTCGGGGTTATAAATGGTTTACTATTCGAAAGTTTCTTTAATAGAAACCCACATCGTAAAAAAGGAATATCAAAACCAATCGTTAAAAACAAAAGTATGAAACGTAACGGTTACCCAAATAAGCTAATCATTGGGTTTCCACATAGGTGAAAATATGGATATGGAAGAGAAATCTAACCATCATGTTCTGATGGAGAGTTGTAGAGAACATGGCTATGGAAAAGCCAGTAATCACAAATCCATAGATTTGTGATGATATAAGGTACCATCTGATTCATCAGGTATAAGATCACTAGGACAACATTTTTGGTTTTCAAGATCATTTTCCCTAAAGTTGAAAATTTGAATTAGAATAAATACTTACTTTATTTTGGTACAATCTCACTGTTGTTCATGCTTTGAACAATTTCCACTTCATCTCTTAAATAAATGAAGTTGAATTTGTTATTCGTGAAGTGTTAGCAGATCATGTGATAGAATGACAGGTCATTCCATCTGTCTCAAACAAAAGGTTAGCAAAACTTATATACATAAGTCGATCTATAGTGAGATTAATCATATATGGTTCCTAAAATGGACTTATACTTCATATATCATACTGCTTAATATAATAAAACTAGTTTCTACTAAACAGGGACTTCCTGTAGGTCAGTGGTAGGCGATAAAGGCCAGTCGCACTTCGGTTGTGGGTTCGATTCCCACAGCCTTGTCTGACGCGATGGGCTGTCGCCCGTCCTGCAGGTTGTCCTTTTTCTAAAACTACATTACTATAACATCCCATCAATAATATCGAAAAAAAACTTCTATCCTTAAACTATACTCACTTATGTCCAACATAATCCATTCTATTCTTTAGGCTTATCCATAATACTGCAGTCCACTCTCATAATATAGTGAAAACGATTACCAGAGATTTAATACCATCGTTGATCCCCATATATCATAAGATATATCTTGTTGGTCACATTCCAAACATTCAAAGTCCTTAATCGTGTATTCTCTTGAATACCTTAGTGAAAACATGAGTGCAGTTAAAAGTTAACACTTTCCACATACCAAAATCCTAAAAATTCTATATACTCAAACCATGATATCACTTAGTCCTTATATCAATCATGAGCTCATGAATACTTTCAAACATTTCATTTTCTCTTTATCCCTTCATTATGCACACATCATCTACATTCCAAAAATATCTGAATAACCTTTCATGGATACTTGTACCATTAATCATACACTTTCAAAACCCAAGGAAGGACAACAGTGTAATAATCCTTAGATGTCTCTTTATTCCATGGTACCATGAGATTACTTATACAACATAACACATGATAAACATGTCATCATTCCACTACATTCTTAAACCATTGACCAAGCTTCAACAATTGTTTCATCTCACATATCATTTGTAGTCTCTTCATCATCATCCACATAAATACTTCCCATACGACCATACTGATTATCTTCATGAGACTTTCCCTTAGGGAATTGGTTTGCATAATGCCCGTACATTCCACATTTAAAACATTTAACCATTGTTGATGTCGTAGCAATACCATTATCCTCATCCATGTTGTTAACTGAACCTTTTCATTTGCATTTACTTGCTTTGTGTCCTTCTTTTCCACACCCAAAGCATCTTCCAGTTCCTTTGAAACATTCTCCTTGATGCCTCTTCCCACATGAATTACATAGGGGAAATTGGACTTTCTTTCCTCTATGATCATCATGAAACTCCATCTTTCTCTTATTAGCCGAGTCAGGAAACTTACCAAATTTTACATTATTGATCATATTATGAGATTGCTGATTCGGCATAATAATTATGTTTGGACTTCCAAATCCCATTTTATTATGAAGAATATCATTCCATTGTCCATCATATCCTCCATTATTGTGAATCATCTTGTTTCCAGCCATTCTCTAAAACCCAAAATGAATAGTGTGAGAGGCAAAAATCATGCTAGGGAAAACAACATAATAAAGGGGGAGTACCTTCAATATCTAACATCTTAGGTTTAATTCTATGATCGTTAGCGTAGTTCTAGTACTATAACCTATACGTATACTTAACCTTAGGGACATCCCTAGACATACCTTAGAAATATCTCTAGGGATCTCACTAAAGTTCTCGCATCCTAGTTTCCAAAGGTTGACTAAACCTTTCCTCTGATACCAACTGTAGAGACCCGTATCTTGACGTACATGGACATTACATTACATTTGCGGAATACTTAGTACATATCAAAAACACACACTAAAGGATCGTAATAGTTTAGTGTCTTTGGAAACTCGAAACGTAATCTTCTAATCGTGGTGAAAGTTCTTCAATATCTCCCATAAAGGTCATCCCTTTTTCTACCTAAAACCTTTCTTTATATCCTGGGGAAAAGAAAACATAAAAGGGTGAGCTCAAATGCTCAGTAAGGGTAAACAAAAGAAAAAAATCAATCACATCATATACATAGCTTTTGGAAATCTTAACATGCAAAAGAGCTCATAATATCATAACATGGGATATATCATAGAAGTGAAATGTAATCCCAATAATCATAACATAAAACATGAAACTTTGTGGCATACACACATAATCATAGAAAATCATTTCTTGTTAGTCAAGACTCATTGCCATGACTATCTTAGTGGACAAAGTCCCTTTCTGAATCGAGTAACCCTCGTTTCAGTCCTGTATCACTGAACCGAAATAACCTTCCGTTCCAGCCATGTCTATCTCATGAGATATAAAATCTTTACCCAATGCATTGGATGGATATATAGGTCCCACCCATCTTATAATGAATCCTTTCTTATGTGTTCCACATAATCATAAATCATACATCATCGCATAACCCATGTAATAAAAATGGGATTCTTAAACAACATGACATCATAAAACAATTCATATAAGATAAAGGAATTCATAAAAATGTTTCCATCACAACATAATAAAATCCATGTAATAATAGGGATTAAAACAGAACCCTTTTATTATCTTAGATGGAAAATAATTTTGATAAAATACTTGAACTTCATTCTTGAGGAAAATATTTTTTCTACTTCAAATTTTTTTTTCCTTTCATAACATATCATAAAACTTTAAAATAAAAGAAGTTGATTAAAAATAAACTTGAAAACTTGTAAAGGGAGCTTCTTGGAAATAATGTTTTAAAAAATCCATTCATGCCGTATAAGTTAAAAAAACATTCTTCGTACTTTTGTCGGAAAAGTAAAAAAGTACCTCGTACGAAAAAACGACAAAAGATTCTTTTCATATTCTTTAATAAAAACACACTGAAGGGTCAAATTGGATTTAAACTATTTTAAGTGGATGGAAACAATATTACATATTGAGGGAACATGGATGTGGATGATAAAATACACCCCAGTAAATACTTACGAATAAACAATCTCGGATAAAAATGAGATTGTGATATTTCCCTTACCTTATGTCCGACTTGCTTTGTAAGTGTCCAAACCTCCTGTATAATGATTTAAATCATGTTATTGACTTATTCCAGAATTATATTCATTGTTATGATATCATATATGGTTCACTTATGACATTATATTACCCGTTCTTTTGTAAATTCCATGTTAAAGAAGCGTTTTGGGTAAAATCGTTTCATTTATATTAGGTGCTTTGACTTGTTGTTCTTGACATCATTATTACTTATATCATGATTTACTTACTTCCAGAATATAAAATATGATTTATATACCATATATATTCATCATATATATATATAATAGATAGATAAATAAAATGAAAAACACCGTTCATGGAGACGGTAGTCCGTATGTACGCATGAACGCTGTTTTACTTTCCTTATTGTCTTGAAATGGAAGTAAGTAGATGACATACATATATATATATACATAAATCCAGTAGCTTTATAATGTCATATATTTCATTATTATTTCTTATATATACTTTATAATCATTCTTAAATGGTTAACATGGAGAATGAATCTCATCGCGTCGTGGAGACGGTAGTCCGTACGTACGCACGAGCGATGATATCATTTCCATAAATATTGAACTGAATTGGAGTGGATTATACAATATATCAGAATCAATATGATGTTGTAATAACTATGTATAGTTATTCTTTACACCATTATACCCATCCATGTAAGGTGGTGGTGGAAAATAGATTACACCACGGCGTGGAGACGGTATTCCGTACGTACGCACGCGCGGTGATTTCTTTTTCCGTAGGATGGATAGATGGTGAAATAGGGTTGTTTCATACTTATAATAACATATCGGTATATGAGTGATACTGATGTTATTACTTCATAATGAAACAACCTAAGAAGAAGAAGTGGAAGAAGAAATAAAGATGAAAGAATTGGTAACGGTAATTACCTCTTCTTTGAAGCGCCTCTTTGAGACCTCCTCTTAGGGCACTAAAATTGGTCTTTGAGGAATACCAGAACCTCTAGGATGTTTCTAGGGAAGTGGAGAAGAGATTTTGGAAGGGGTTGGCCGAGCTTGAGTGCTCAAATTGGTGTGAGGAGGAGGGGGAGGAGGTGTCCTTTTATAGGGGAGGAGAGGGGCACCTTAGGAATACCTCAAAATATTATTTTATATTAAAGTCAAAATCGGTTTATAATGGTTCCAAAGGGTCTTATTTCGAAACTAAAGTTGGGATGGGTCGAAATCCTATCAACCAATAAGATTTAGACAAGTTTAGGGTATTATTTTAACCTTATCAATTAGATTTAACTCTAAGTTAAATAATTTAACTTTTACCGTGTCTTTTTGTTTTCTTTCACTATATGGTTAATAAACATACTATAACATGCCAAACTAACCCCAAATTGTATATTATTAATACATATATCCTTATATAAGTCATTGGGCCGAACCTTAAATTTTTAGGAATAAAATAACAATTAATAATATAATATTTGATTTAAAAACTATTTTGTGTCAATTTTGACACTATTTGATATATGATTTTTTTGAAAGTCATAACAGAATTATATGTTCGAACCAAGTTGATTAAATAAACACTAATATATCATAGTAACCTAGAAAATTAGTGTAATTCATAAAAAGTCTTAAATTACATTTATTTTGGTATTTATATTATCAATTATGTCAATATTTCATTAATAAGATAATTACTGCATCATCTTTGTGTCATAAATAAATTATATTATTTGATGTCTAAAAATTACAAATAAAATACCATCATGTAGGAAAGTTTTTTATCTTTCTAATGAATATTTATAGTCGAATTTATCTTATGTATAACCCCATATTAAAAATGATTTACTTATTAAACTTTGATTTTAACTATTTTAACCCTTCTTTAAATAAATTAATAATAAATGTCCTAATCTAATCCAAGTGGGCCTAAATGGTCATATTTTATTCCTAAGTTTGTTTTTGGTCGAATTACACTTGTCCAATATAATTAGGACATGTGTTAGGGTAATATTAATATCATATTTACCCTTAGTTACCCTATTTACTATTAACCGTGGTAAAAAAAGTAAAAAGTTACTATTCACCAAAAAATTATTTTCATCTCATTGAACCACATTTTAGTCCTTGATATTAACCGTGTCTCTCGGATTTTTCAAATTCCATTCATAGAAGCGGTAAAATTAAGTTTTATGAAAAATTCAGTTTTTTAACTACCACTTAGTAGTTTCACTATTCATCAAAAATTGATGTTTTTCAGAACAATGCCAAAATTTCATCCCAAGCTATATTTCATATTCCGAATTCAAAAATGAAGTCTATTTTACCAAATTCATAACATAAAAGTTGCATTAATTAATTTTATAATTAAATCCCGCTGTTAAAACAAATAGCGTGTTTTTAAGAAACAATATCTATCAAAAGATTGACACTTGATTATGTCTGGTTTAAATGTGAAATTACATCCAATGACCAACATTGTATTAAATTGTAAAAATATATTCTAAATATATTTTAAAACCACTCAAATTAATAATTTATCACTATTAATTATTTCGATTAAAAAAGTTCTTTTTAATTATAATTTAGTAATTTTCACTATTCATCAGAATATGAAAGTTATCCGAAAAGTACCAAAATTTCACCTTAGGCTAAATTCGATACTCCGAATCCAAAAATGCAGTTCATTTTGAAAAATAAGATTTATAGAGTTTTAAAAAGTGGTTATTACTTTTCATAATGGCTAGTTTTAATAATATTTTAATAGCATATCGTTGTTTAGTGAAACTCGGTATTGCGTATTACACACGCTATCGAGGAAGGTCGTGATTGCGTGTAATGCAAGGCAAGTCAAGGATGCGTGTTGTGCAAGTTCCTTTTGTTGTAGCGTACAACACAAGACATTAATAAAATTAAAAAGAATATTTCTTTATAAAATCTTGGGCTGTTACAGTCATTGTTCAATTTTGTATATTGATGAGGTTTTTCATATAATGTTTATTGTTTTTATAGAATTTCTAATCTTATATTAATGATTTTGTGTATGGATTATGTCTAATGATATGATAATGATATAGTTAATATTTTGGGGATTTTATGATTCCCTCGAAAATGATAATAGTGCTTCATGCCTAAAGATTTCAACTTGAATACTCATGGTTTGGAGAAAAAATCTGAGTTTTGTGAAAATTGACAAAAGGTTAAAACTCTACATTTTAAGTAAATAAGTTTAATTTTTTTAATTACAATTACTAAACTAATTACTCAACACTGTGAAATAGATTTTGAAATAAAAACGTTATCTGTTAACATTTATTTCTAGAAATTCAATGAACATTTAACCAATTAATGATTAATCATTTTGTGTTGGTCAACATTCGCAGGATCATGAACTCTATCACTCTATATTAGTCTTTCAGTGTTATATTTTTATTCCTTGTACATGTTTGGCTCTATGGAATCCTAATATTTGTTATATCAAATGTCCCAAATTCTTTTTTTTAATTAATTTAAAGTGTAAATTTCTTTAATCCTTTTTCCGAAGTGGGATTCCAATAAATAAATTTTTAAAATTTAAACTGTAGTTACCGATCCTGAGAAAAAAATGCATGGGAACAACTTATTAAAAAGCGGTATAATATATCATACTACGTTTTTAAAACCAAACCCTGTATAGGATAGTGTAAATGATATACCACAACGAGATTCAATGAACCACTAAATATTATTATTAAATTTTTACCAGCAAAATAAATTTTAAAATAGAAAAAGTTAACAATATTAAAAAAATATATTACAATATGGTTTGCACATGTATATATACTTCATTTAATAATTAATTATAAATTAATGTTAAAAGTATTTTAAAATAATTTTTTTTTTCTAAAGATCTATTTTAATGTCCAAAAGTGTGTTTTATACAAAAAATTTAATAAGTAACTCTTGTAGGATTATATTAATGATTATTTTTTATATTTTTTTTTCATATTATGTATTTTCTAAACATGTTTTAAAAATAAATAAAATTTTACCAACCAAAGAAATATTTTTCAAAGAAAAAGTATTTTTTTCAACATTTGAGGTCACTCTTATTTTAAAAATATTTTTGAAATATTTATAAGTTATATTTTAAAAAATAAAATCATTCTTTGAATTTTCAGTATCAAAATTTTATTTGGCTGTATTTTTTTGTATTTTTCATATTTGTTTCATGTAATGATTAATAGTATTGAAATAATACCTTTAAATTGGAAACTACTTTTCATAAAATTTATTTATAGTGTCAAATTATATTTTATAATGTTATTAATGTATAATTATATACTTTTTATTATTTAACAAAATTTTCCAACTAGAATAAATTTCACATTGAAATTATATATTAAAACATTCTGAACATTTGAACGTTTTTACTTTAAAAACATGTTTTATTTTTCCATCAATGAGATTAATTTTTAATTAATTTCAAAAAATATTGAGTTTTTAATTTTAAAATATTGATTTCATATTTTAAATCAAAATTGAAAAATTTAGTAATAAGGAACCCTTAATTTTTGGACAATATGAATAATATGTTTTAAAAAATTATTACCATGGTTTAGAGAAAATTGTGTATTTAGGAGTATTCAAAATATTATAAAATTAACCAAACGCTTGTACTAATTTTATTATATGAGATATTTTAGACCCAAATATTCCATTGAAATATTTTTTTGACCACTTAGAGAAACTTTAATGACATAATGACATTTACAATATTATATTCATAGAAAAATGAATTTTTTGACAATATTAATTTTCCTAATTAAAATATTTTTAATATGTAATTCTATAGGAGATATGGTCATATATAAATATTATATATAATGATAAAATTTTTAACCACATAATCAGTATTCATTTATAATTTTTAGGGAAGGAATCATCTAAATTTAATGGGGACAAAATGATGATACAGTAATTACATTATTAATAGAAGAATCGAAGATGTCAAATTAAAAATATTAAAATTAATATAATTGGATATAACTGAATACATCCAATATATATTTGGATTAATATTAAATTATGTTTATTATTTAATTTATTTTTAAGAAATAATTTTGATATAATATAAAAAATAAAATAATAATTTTATTCACAATTGACATTAATGATATTTTAAAATAAATAATATTTTTTTGAAAGATAAAAAATTTATTAAAATAAAATATTCATTAAAATAATTTTGATTTATCATAAAATTTAATAAATCACTCATTTATTTGTCCTTGGTGAATTTATTATTATTATTTTAACTCTCAACATGCAATTTACCAGATATCATTTCAAGAGTTATAGAGGTTAAAACAAAAATATAATGACTTATAAAAGTAAAAAAATATATAATATCCACTAGATAATGATTATTCAACCCAATATAATCATATAATTTAATTAATCACAATGGACCCATTTTATATTGTATATTGAGTTATATTAATTTAATATTTTGTAAACATCCAAGATAAGACCTCCTCTCTCTTAGAAAATAGAACCCATTCATCTTATTTTATCACAGTTGAAAACCTATTTTCAACATCCAAACTCTTCCTGAATACATTTTTATAATCCATCCACTTATTATATATCTCAGATTCGAGTCATAACAAAAACCTATGAAGTGTTATATGTTAATCAAAGGAGGTCATCCAAATAACTACTACGAACACTTTTATTTTTATTTTAAAATATCCGCTTTTTGGGTAAGTGGAAACCATACAAAGAGAGCCTGGTTTTCAATAATATCATGATTCGACAAAAACCACATTAAAAATGCAAAAATCCATAATTCAGATTTAAAAAGGAAACATTAAAAAACCGCGAAAATCTACCTCAAACCACAAACTTATCCACCTCGATCCGAAAACCATTATCCATTATAAGACCTCAAAACAAGAGAGATAGTCATGTCACTGCCTGATGCCATCAACAAAGTCATCAACGTCAATATCTCCTTCCTCACTACTGGAGAATATATCCTAAATCTTGTAACACTGACCACTTCGACTCCAACTCCACAACTAGAGAACCACCAAATATCCACTTCATCACCATCGTCGTCTGAGCCATCATAATCATGAACAAATATAACCAAGAAACAATGAAGAACAATTCTTTTCTGATAACATCGAGAAAGAAAATATGAAAAAAAATCTGTAGAACAAGAAAAAATACCTGATCTCATATCCTTTGCTACCATTGAAAGACAACATCCGCAAAAAGGAATTGAACTAGATACATCATCGTGGGATAAAATCGCAAGAACATAGAAACTGTAGATGGTCACCACCATTCGCACCTCCCGTGAAATCATACCACTCCCTAAGCACATCCCAAAACCTCCATGGAATCTGTCACATTCGACCAACCTAGAGGGAATCAATGGACCGGGAGGCCAGGGAAGGAAGGAGTGGTAGAGAAGGAGAACGAACGAAGGTAATATGTCAAGGAATAAGTAGGAACACTAGGACTGAAACCATAAAGGAAACAAGAACAAATTAATTGATGTAGATCCATTTCGAGAACCACCAGGAAACATGAAAGATGAGGATGGGACTGAATCTCTACAAGATAGAACCGAAGTAGCCAGAACCGAGAAGAATGAAGAATCGACACAGCGAGTATCCACCAACACCTCCAAATCAAACTTTCTTACCATTATTCCTGGCTGAGAAAGTAGCCACGGGTGATGGATAAAATCGAAAGAGAATTGGAATAAACCCACAACAGCAATGCTGGAGAAAATAGAACCGAAGAAGAAGTGAAAAATCCAAAAGATTCAGCCAACGACGGATGCTACAACATCGGGAGGAAGAATCCCTCAGAGGATAGGCTATGAGGAGAGTGAACTGGGAGATGGCAGAGGAATCCTTCCAAGGAAGTCGGACCCTCCCCCTAGGTTCCTTCCAAAATGTGTATACGGTAATGCTCACCTCCCATTGGGGGCCCCACCATGCCCAGAGTGCGCCACACGTTCCCCATCTAAGAAAATGGCTTTGAATCGCCATGTTCATAATATGAACATCATCTGAGTCTGCGGGAATAGATCTTGGGCTAGTTCCCATGGAGAGTGAGGGGTACAACTAGTGGGTGCCACTCAGTTAACACCCCACAGGAAAAAACATGTGTAGGGTAATGCTCGACTACCACTAGGGGGCCCCGCCATGCCCATACCACGCCACACATTCCCTAGCTAGTCAAATGGCCGTGAATTTCTATGTTCATCATATTCATAGGGTCCAAGTCTAGTGAGACTCGTTCTAAGGCCAGTTCCCACATAGATCGAGGGGTACAACCATCGGGTACCACTCGGATAACACCCCATGGGCCAAGAATTAACATTTTTAATTATGTATTTCAATTTTATTTTTTCTTAATCATTAATAAATTATTATTTCACCATGATTAATAAATAACTATAGCATCATAAATTTATTTTGACGTTACAATGTTAAAGTAATCATCCAAATTCATCCCCACTTCCATAAATTTGGATGATAATTATCATGCATGTATACGATGATCTAAAACCTCACGAACCGATATAATTAATTTTCCATCACAATATATATAATTTTCTTCAAATATTTATTATTATTAAATGATACTATATCATTTTTTCAAACAATTGATGAACATAAAAATTATAACATCATTTGTCCATATGTGTGGACTATCACCTCCACAAAGCAATGTCATTTCTTTTTCATTACCACATTCCATTGAATATATATATAAGTATATGTAAATTTCATAATATGATATTATATTTATTATGATCATTCTAGAGAGGTAAAATAATAATTAACTCCTTTCTGTAATAATCATTTAATAATGAAAACGATAGTTATGCATATGTACGACATTTCGTCTCCATTTTTATGTCATTGTTCATTTTTCATAACCATACATAAATGATTGGATTAAAAAGAACAACTAATTTATTAATTTTATTATTCATTCATGAATATAATTCTATATATTATTTACTTATGGAAACTTTGACCATAAACATCAAATCAAACTCATTTTGGACTCATGTATCGAATATCTACAAAACATTCGACATGAACAAAAATAATTATGTAGTTGTTATAACAAGGTAACAAGTGATATAAATGAAATAAAAAAAAATAATGGCACTAAATTAAATAAATAATTAATATAATTTTATTATTTATGATGATAAAGAACATATGTGATGAATAAGACTCATGTTAAGGGACTATTTAATTAAAATATCATTTTGAATGTTTTATGGATTTACTTTTCTCAAATTTTCTCATTCAATCGCATGCATTAAAAATGGTTTTATAGATATATTTATATAAAATTAAATGTTTCAAATTTTTATTTTTCTAATTTCTTTAAAAAGGATCAATGTACCATGGGACCATTTTAATCCAAAATATATTCTTCTATATATTTTAAATGGGATTTAAAAAATGGATGGATTATTTCAATAACATGGAATATATTTTAAAATATAAAACATGGATGAAATTTCATGTCTTAATGATATTATGATTATTTAAAATTTACCTTATATATATTAATATTTCATTCAAAATAATTTATTTTATTTAATATGTATGTTTTTTTATATTTTAATGTGATTTTATATGAAAATGTTATTTTGTTATGTGGAAGTGTTTTAATCATGGTTTTAAAATTGTTTTCAAGGGTCTTATTCATGGTTAGTTTCTTGGTTATTATATAAAAAGGGTATATTCACAATATAGATCATAGTTCCTCCCAATATAGCTTATAAAAATTGTTGATCCCCATTATAGATCATGAAACAAGGGTGATCCTGATATAGAGTATATGATGGGTCATCCTTATTATAGCTATCAAAGGCATTGGGTACTGAAGATCTATAATCTGACCATTTGATTATATAATTTGTAAAGGAGAAATTTATATTGATAGGTTAATGATGTCCCATGAGGAATTCGTGATTTTCTATGATGCTAATGAGTTTTTAATAAGTAGTTTTAATGGGTTTTCATGTTTTCACAAGAAAAAAAAATTACATTCTATATTTTCATTAATGGTATTTTCGTGTCCAACCAATGTTTTATATAGGTTTCAAAGGGTTTATGTATGATTATGAATAAGTATGATATAATTTGATAATTTTAATTATCATTCACTAAAAAATAATGTTTTATTACAATGTGTTATAATATTGTGGGAAAATGGACACTAATTATAAGTGTCCACTTGTAATGTATGTGTTTGTTATGTATTGTTTTCTTCTAATTTTCTCAAAATCTATGTAGAAAATATCCATGAATATTAATTATAGTTCAAAAACACTTGATAATTTAATTTTTATGGTTGAGTGTATACATTTTGAGAGATGGTATAAAAAAATTATGTTTCGAGACGATGCTAAAAATCTATGTCTGGTTTATTAATCAACCCATCCGTAGTTTATGTACAATTTTACTATGAGTATGGGATTTTATTTTAATATTTTACTAAATGATAATGTGGGTAAATGATCTCCCATATGTGGATATATAGTGGGAAAATTCATTCATAATTCTTATCTTGTTGATCTGAGGAAAATGTATGTGTAAAATGAAAATTTTAAATTACCTGGGTTTTTAATGTGAATGTAATTTATAAATAACTATGTCTCAATTAGATACATTGAATAATTCATGATATCATTACCTTGGGATATTTTAGTGTGGTTTTAATGATTGTATTGGACATTTTATAGAAAAATGGTATCAAAATGATGAGTTTATGAATCCATTGAAAGGATAGATTAGTATGATTGCATCATAGTGGGGAAATTTTTTCTAGAAGTATATTATATTCCAAAGGTCATCATGTTTTTAACATGATCCTCAATATTAAAGTTCTACCATCATTGGATGTGTTTTTTAAAAAAATTTATTAATGAATATTTAGAAAAAAAATTATGTTCCTAAAAATATATTATAGAATGCAGAAAAATGAAGTATTTAAAATGGGAATAAAACAATTATTCTATTTTATTAATGATTTTGAATGGAATAATGTATTCCAAGATATTTTTTCTAGATATCCTAGCTTGGGGTTTTCATGACATACTATCCCATGTGAGGAGGACTAAAAGGTTGTATTTGGAATCTATTTTGGTAGTATTTCTTATGAATATTAAATATCAGAAACTAATGATATAAAGTGGAAATATTATATTGATCTTTTAAAGGGATTAATTTTTACCATATATATTAATTATGTCTTCACAACGATTTTTCATTTTTTCTAAATTATGATGAAATTTCTTTAGTAAAATCAACTTGTTTTAGTACTAGTTTACAATGTATATATTATTTAATTTTTATATATATTTTCTCTATTTGTAATGAGGGCGTAAAAAAATATTTAATGAGTATTTTCTTGATAAAGAGAGGTAGGTTTCAAGGGGACCATATGGATTTTTCATTTATAAGAACTGTACGGGAGATGATACTATCATATGTTGATAGTGATCCAATGGTTGATTAAGGGCCATATCATATTCTTCATAAGGTTGTAAGGAATTTAATTTTTTTTTAGTAACATTAAAAATGATACTCAATATATATGTCATTATAATCAAATAGAGTTGCTTTTAATTGTAAATATGTGTCATCTATTGTGGAATTTTCAATGGCAACATCATTATAGTGGATTTTGTCATTTAGATTCCACTCATAAATTTCTTGAATGATGTATTGAAAATAAAAACAATTGATAATTATTTTCTCTTGGAGGTATGGAAAAAGATGAGATCGATGATATTCAGGGTAGGCTCATTAAGAATGGATTTTTTTACCGATCTCCTTAGCCCAAGATGAAGATCACGGTTCTAGTTCTCTACAATTATTCCCTATTGAGATGGGTCATATTGTTTTCAAGGAGGGTACATCAATTTTTTGTGTTATACTATTCAATACATATACCCTCGATGGATTGTTGGTGGATTTTTACCCATCCAATTTGTTTTATCTATTTCACTATTTTTTTAATGGAGGTTGTTTATTAAATTGCTTCATGTATATTTATTAATGGAAATATTATTGTAGTTTAGATAAGGGGAAAACAAAATGTGTTTTCAATATAGTATTTTTATATGTGGTCATGGTTTTATATTGTATTTCATTTACAATGATATAAATTTATTTTATATTGTTTTGTAGATTGTATGGATGTCACATTTTGGGTTTGTATTTACTAGTTTTAGTGAAGGGTGTAACCATTCGCTTCTGGAAAAGAGTAAAAGTATTTTTTGGAAGAGTTGGTTTATCATGAAGACATGTTATATATTTTTTATTGAAATTAAAGGTGGGTTATAAAAAAGGTGTTGTGAATGTATATTGGGTTTGATTATAGTATTCTTGGTTATATATCCATACAAGGGGTGATCAGTGTAAATATGTGTGTCATGGTATTTTTTATGGTTATTACATGATTTTTTGATATATATCATGATTGAATTTGTACTAGGAAAGGATCATATTTCTGTAACTCATTATCCTTTATAACCATCTTAGCTTTGGGAGTTAATAATTAGTTAGGGGATCCTAAATCCTCTAGATTCATTTACCATTTTATATCACTGTTGGTTGATATCATTCATTTCTAAATAAAAGATGATGGTGGTTATAATTATTTGTTCATTACCATATGTTAACATACTGAAGATAGAGAATCAATATCATTTACATCATACATGAGTTTTATATGATTAATTATTGTGTACCTGGTGGTTCTAAAAATACTATTCTATAGAATAGTTATAAAAAATATAGGTTTTGAGATAATGATGTTATTAATATTATATTCAAGATATTATATAGTCATTATAAATACGTTTTTCTGTTGTTTTGTATGATAATTATTCAAGTAGTGTTTAATGATTTAATGAATTTTTCATTTCATACATATCAATATTTTTATGTGATCTTCTTTACTGATGTTATTTTTATATTTTCCAAAACTAATAGATTTACTTGATTGTATTTTAAACTCATTTTGAATTCATTGAAAAATAATATTATATGAAGTGTTGTAAAATATCATGTATTAAATTCGGGTTTTGATTTTTCTATGAATTTTTTTTTCAGAATCTGTTATCCTAGTTTATTCAAAGAAGATAGGTCCATTATTGTAATGGTTAATTAACGAGATTTAAATAGATATTGATTTTTTACTTGGATATCTGGGTTATTATAACTTCTTTATTCGAAAAATATTTTTATTTATTAGTTTATTGATGTTACTAACTTAGATGGTAGTGAAGTTTAATTTTTTTGGTGAATGATAAAAAATTTTCAAACAGCTAATGGATAAGTTATCCATTGCTTATATTTTATTTTTTATGGTATACATAGATCTATATGATATAAATATGATAATAATAGTCTATTATTGTTTGTTCATTGGTAAATGACATTTTATTAATGGTTTTAAGATATTGAAAACACTTTCCACATGGGAGGAAATATCCAATTCATCATATCCAGTTGATCACGATTAATCATTATCTTAATAAATGAATACTATATCTACATAGGGAATATTATATTGTGTTATACGGTTATAATATATTGATTTATATATTTTTAATAGGGATCCTATTTCTTATTGGGAATATTGGATATATGACTTTATTAATTTTTTATTGATAAGGTATATATAATCTTGAAGATGAATATTGACTCCAATTCATTATGCATGAAGTACCAAGTTAAGATTTTTGGGTATTTTAATGGAGTAGTTTATTATGATTATTTTCCCTCAGATGCATATTGATGTTGATGATTAAGAGGTTCTTGAAATTATATCAAATTTTCTCTATCTCCACAACCCAGAAGAAGTGGATAAATGAGGTATAGAAATTAATTCCAATCTATATGATTATAATAAAATAATATTTTGTGCTGATTACATTATCAAATGGGTTTTGGTGAATAATCACTCATATAATATCATGGGTGAAATTAATTCCATTAGTATTGTGAAACAAAGGATGTAAGTTTTTTTTTCATAGTGGGTTGTTTATTTAGGTTTGATTGAGATGTAAAATTGTGTTCATTGAAAATTTTCTCACAATAAATCTAATTACATCTAAGGGTTTTACCATGTTTATTAACTATCAATAGGCTATTACTGGGAATTACAAGCTAGTTTGTGATATATAATAATTTCTTATTCCTTAATGGAAATCTGATGATATCATAATGGTTATGTGATGGAATTTCAATCATTATAATGGGGCAATGATGCATTATGGGTTCTTTCAGTACAACATTAAAAACATTCACAATTTTTACTAATACTTAGGGCCTATATAATTAATAGGTTCTGAATATTACTGTTTTTTTCATTTCTAATGATAAATGGGATTCACTAATGTATCGTTTCATAATATAGTCTAATATTGAAGTAATGTTTTTAGATATTATAACATAATTAAAAATCATTCATGTTATGTTGAATAAATATTATTATATACAAATGTATATGAAAAATATTGCACTATTATATATGTAATTTAAACTATCTAAGAATGTGTCTAGGATTTTTTTGCTATAATGATTTATCGTCAGCCTTTGGTAGAGTTCATTTACAACAATATATAAAATTAATCTATTTATATTGAACTACTTGAGAATATTTATCATAATCCATTTGGGTCTCCCTTGTATTTGATGGAATTTGGAGAAACAACTCTTTTAGAGTCAATTCAGGGTGAAATATTCATTCGATCAAGTTTATTTGATTAAAAATATATTGGATACATCCATACAAGGAAATAATTATTATTCCAATCATAGGATTTATTCTATTATATGTGTTTTTTGGGATTACTTGAATCATGCTTCCTCAAAATATGTACGTAATTAAATGATTGGTTTGATTTAGAAGTGGGATTTTCGATTTGATGTGTTTATTATGATTTTAGTGTGGGTCAGGGTTGTTTCATACCATTTAACATTACATTATATATATATATATATATATATATATTAAATTGAATGAATAATTTCAGTAGAATATTCCAAGGATGTATGCACCTAATTCAATGATTGTTATTCGATGAGAATATTTACATATATAATCAAATGATCCATTTTTAAAGATGTTGTTGTGGGTTATATATTATATAATGATGCATTTTTGAGAAATTTCTGTCCATATGAATTATTTATAAGGTACTTTGGATGTACATAAGAGGAATCATTGGAATGATAATCCTTGAAGAAGTCACAATGGATGGGGTTATCAATTAGAATCATCATTGATGATTATTATGGATGATATTCCTTATTTTATGTAGTATATAATGACCCTTGTCATTAAGGTACTTATATTATATTTGTTTTGATCTTTGATTTTTTATACATTTTTTTAATTGGTTTCTAGAGTTATATGGTAAATAAGCTGAAATGAATTGAATATCTAGTGGGATCATATAGATTATCATAGATTATTCCACTGTGTACCTTATGGTGGTGAATCAGGTATATATTGAAATATTGAGTGGTGTGTGTCTGTTAGAATAGCCACTAGGTCAATGATGGGTATGTATCGAGTAATTGGTGAGCCACAAGGTGTCTAATTTTTTGTGGTTGGGGTCTATTATGATCTAGATATATTTATTTTATAAAAAGGGGTAAACAATTTTTGATATGATCATTTTGATTGTATTTTAATTATTTCATCCATTTACTTAGGGAACAATTTGATGATTTCATATAAATCATGGATCCTTAATCCTTTCTATTTTCTCCATAAATTAATGTCAAATATTTACATTATTTGATCTCCTATTTTTTATATGATTTATTTGTTTTATTTTGCGCACTATGTAAAACAATAAGCACACAACTATATTAAACATTGATGAAGTCTAAGACATTATGTTCTAATTCTCAATTTATTTCCAATAGCTCATTGAATCATGAAATAATTTTGCTATTGGAGTTTTTGAGTGTCTTGAAATAGTATAGATTGCATGTCAACATGGAAGTTAGTTAAATCATTCTCACCAATACTATTGTTCATGTGTTTATATATATATATATATATATTGTGTACTCATTTAATTATTTCTATTATATTATACATTATATTTATTTCAAATTGGTGTAATTTTTACAGTAAGGGTTGCCAATGAATCGACATATATACTAAAGAAGGCTTTTTTCCAGACACATGTCCTCTTCCTATGAAGCCACGTCACCCCATTTCCCATATCCCTCCACCGAACCTGAAAAAGCCTCCTACCCACGATCGAGCTTTTCCGTCGCCTATCCCACCCCTCTATGATTCCCCTGTATGCTCTTTAGGGTTCCTGCTCCCCCCCAAACACCCCTCCCGGAATCCCCTCTCGCTCCCCTCTTCGAATCCGCTCTGCATTTGCGACTCCGCCTCTGTGACTCCGCTTCCGTGACTCCGCCTCCCTAACACCTATGATTCCTGGTGGTTTTTCCCTCATCTATGCTCTACTTATTGCAACACCACCAATTTTTCTACATCGTCGACTATTCATAGTTTCGGTTTTCAAACTCGTACTCGACTCTTATTTCTTCTTCATACGTTCTTCTTTGCTCGACACCCTTCCCCGTATGAACCCTATCTCTTGGTCTCATGTTTAGTCATAAACCCAGTTCACAGAAAAACTCACAATTTCTTTCTTGGTTCTGATGATATGGAAGGGACACGATATTTCATCAATGAGATGACATTTAATTGGTGCCTGAAATCAGTTACGTAGAAAGTGTCTTATATGGTTTTGAGAACCCAGTAAAACTGAATTAAGGATCTACATCGAAGCTCAGAACCAGTTAAGATCGGACGACCATAATTAAATTCTTTCCCAATGATTAGATTCGGTTGATTCTCATCATGTTGCTGAAACATCTCACATAAGGTGATTTTTTGTTCATATATTCTGTGTGAAATTTTGCTCAGTTTTACGTTTTCCATTTCACTGAAATCATACAATATTCTATACTATAATACAATACATCTGGCCTCATGAGGTTCATTTCACTTGGTCTGCCACCATTTCTGTAAGTATAATGTTACTTTATTACAATGAAGATATTGGTGCATATAATATGGCTTGTGTGCACCAATTTAATGCGTCTATAATACTCACGCTAGCTTTAAGGAATGATGTAGATATTATGATGGAATGAACACTTGTCTCAGGGGTAAGAATGATTTTATTTCAATTCTTTTATGACAAGAATTCCTTTTTCAATTGATATTGTCTCTTATCTAATTAGTTCTTTATCATATTTTCCCTGTTGATCTCCTTTATGATTCAGGGCTGGTGATCATCACTTTGATAAATACCTCTATTCCACTGTTGTTGCTCAAGTGGATATTTGGGATCACAATAGGTTTGATCTGGACTCTATTTTTATTTCTCTGGGGGTGGTACTAGAGATGGTGTTTTTTGTTAGTTTTATAATGAATATTTTTTAGTCTACACAATTATACGTGATTTTAAATTTATAAATCTCAATATTCTTTCCATAAATTTTTCTGATCCAGTGCATAAATTTGAATGGGGACATGACACTATCCAATTTGATCCTTATGATCCTAATGTCATGGAAACATTAGGAAGGTATACTCATGAATTAATACGAAAAAAGGTCAAAAATATTGTTTATTTTGCAATGGAATTTATTTTAAAAAATATATTACTGAATATAATATGGTTATCATTTAATATCAAATGTTATTTCCCCAAGATAACATTTCACATTAAAATTAAAGATTTATTTATTCTTTTCCATGAATTTTTTGCTGAGAATTTCACATTAAATTGATAGGAGTAGATACTACTAAGGCAACAACTCCAAACAGGTTTTCTGATATGTATTGACTATTATGTGATTTTGTTTTCTAAATTATGATTCATTCACTACCATCCAAATGAGTTCAAAATAAATGATGAAATCTTTTATGGCAGTCACAAAACTCAATTCTTCTCTTCCCATTGTATAGACATCAATTTTTTACAGTCATGGGGTGCTACAGAATATATAAGGTATGGTTTTCATAACACTGGATTTATTTCTCAGTGATTTATTCTCCTTTTATTTTTATATTTCATGGATTTACATGGACATTATTCAGAGGTATTGTTTTCATAACACTGGCATTATTCCCCAGTGATTTAATCTTCTTTTATTTTTATGTTTTATGTAGTGGTTGTTGAATATCTATTTATATGCAGTGATTGGAGACCTTCACTGAAGATGATTTTGTGGCTACACCTAAAACCATTAATGTAGCACGGAACCTCCTACACATTCATGGATTCACATGATTTCATCATGAAAAACCATTTAATATTACATCAAAGGGGATTAGTTTATCCCATAATGTACACCAATATAGGATATTTCAAATATATTATAAGTTCCAAATTATTTCAATTAGTTTCCATTTTTAATAATGTTAAGTGCCTTCTATTTTTTCCTGAAAAAAACAATCATGCAATGGTAGAATATGCAATAGATAATAAAGGTTTCCAGAGTTACTATATGATGATATTTTCTACTAACCATGAATTCAATATTTTTGTTGGTATTTTAGTTCCCCTATAATTAGAAATGCTTTGGTTAGCGTTAATATTTGGCAGATTATGTTCGAATAAATCCTGATTTAAATTAATGTAACATTAAAATGGATTATTGGTTTGGTTTTCATAATTTTCTGGAACATTTTGGTTGTCTCTGTTTGCATGGTGTTTTGATTTTTCAAGAATAACAGAGGTCGAAATTGGTGTTATTGTGTATGTTTTATATCTAAAAAGGATTTATGTATTTCTAACCTGCAGTGACTGTAGCCCTTAACTGAACATGATGTTTGCTACATCTGAAACCATCAATGTAGCAGGGTGCCTCCACATCCATGGATTCACCTACTTTGATCATGAAAAAATATTGAATCTTACATAAAATAAGATTAGTTTCCTCTCATAATGTACACCAATATAAGATAATTCAAATATAATATTAGTTCAAAAATATTTAAATTAGTTTCCCTTTTTAATATAGTAATGTTCCTCCTGTTTATTCTTGTGAAAAAATGATCATGAAATGGTTGAATATTCAATAGATAATCATGGCTTATAGAGTTACTATGTGATGATATTTTCTACTAACCATGCAGTCAATATTTTTCTTGGTTTGGTTTTTTTTAATTTTTAGGAATATTTTGGTTGTCTTTATTTTCATGCTCGTGAGTTTTTTTAAGAATAATAGACGCTGAAATTGGTGTTATTATGTATGTTTTATATCCAAAAATGTTGTTTGTATTTCTAACCTACTTTATATTCATTCTTTAACTTGATTTTCATTACGATGAATACTATTTTGCAGGAGAGGAAGTATCATTCACCTGGATATCTTCAAAACTATTCCATTCTTGACACACCCACATTATTTTACCAAAAGGGTATTCAAGTTGGTGGAGGGATAATGTATTTTTCTTGATACATATATATATACTAAATCAGGATTTTTCCTTACCACGTGTACTTTATATAATAAGAATCATCATCCTATATTTTGTATCCCTCCACCAAAAATGAAAAATATCCCACCCTCGATCAGGATATCCCGTCGCTTCGCCCACCCCGCCCCTATTCCTCTCTACCCACTCTTGGGTTCCTACACCCCTCCGCAAATCCCCCCTCCTCCACCGTATACAACTATAAATCCTTCTGTACATCTTCCTCTGCCTCTGCATCAGTCTCCTACTTTTCTGTGACCTCTGACTCTGCTTCCACCTTCCATAAGGGTTTCGTATACCTCCAATATTGATTTCCTCCTCCTACAGTCTCATCTCCCACCTCAATTTTGGTTGGTCTCTTTGAAAACCCTCGCCTCAAATCTCGTCCCCCTCCTTCGACTACGTTCTCCAATTCAATCCAATAATTATTTTTTAAACTTTTACAAATCCCTACATTTCGACTGTTTGGAGCAGTCCTCCAAATCAGTTATGCTTTTCTCTATTCTTTGTCTTCTTCCTGTTCTACGTCGCTGCCTGCAACTCCCAGACCTTCGTCCGTGATGAACGGAAGGCTCGTGTTCCTTTTCCCATGAACCCAGGATGCCCCCATCCACTGTTGTTGTTCGGTGTCACACAATTAAACACATGATATGTTTTTATTTTTTCCTTCTTTTATATATATATTATGATCCTCATTCCCTTTTATATTTATGTTGATTTATGAAATTATATAATGGTTCCATTTTAGTTTGGGAAGTAATTTTATTTTGACAACTCCATGTATAGCATTATGTTTAACTTAGTCATTGTTTTTTGTTATCAAATTATCATTTTACTTCTCCATTCTCCTTGGGATCCCTGTATGATGAATGCTAAATTTAACTCATGTATATCATTTTGTAGTTGGAATGTGATTCTCCTCTATGGAACACGACCATTAATAATTTTCAATCTTTGTAACCATGACATATATGTTACACCTACCCTCCAAACCCACTCTTCCTTTTTATTATCATCCGGTTCATGATATTATACTAATAGATATGGTTTTATGAAATTTAGTGGTCTTTTACACATGAAGACATTACTGGCCACAATGTAATTATCCACACTGCTGGTATTTCACCATTTTTTGTGTTTTATGACTCAATATCAGAGTACTTATTGGATGTTTATTATAATACTATTTGTTGTTCAATTAATTTCCTACATCCAATCATTTAAATGGTTTTCTTCTAAAAATTAATTTAACATTTTTTTTTCAGAAACCAATAAAACGCTACTTATTTTTTCAAAATGATCAACTTATGTGATTGATTCTATAATCAGTTTCAAATAGATGATATCAAACTGATCTTACATGTTGGATTTTATAAATTTTCCCAATTAATTTTCTTTGGTATTACATGAAGAATGATTCTGTTGTTAATATTCCCAATCATGGTTTTCCTATATTCTTGAGTCCATTTCTATATTCATGTCGAATTTGTTCTGAGCAGTATTGACTTTGAATTTTCAGGTACCTATTGCCCATAAATTTGGAAGACATATTGATGAATGTCACCAGAAATGAGTCTACATTTTTAGGTATTAGGGGATCGTTTTGTTCTGTTTTTTAGTTTTCGTATTATTTTTTAGAATTCTATCATGCTATACTTTATTATTTACTTCTACCAATAAGATGTTACACATTTTTATATATCATATCTAGCACATCCATTACTTATACCCATTATATAGAATATTTGTCTCTTGCCAATTATTTTCTGGGACTTCTGTAAATAACCTATTTCATTAGCTTGATCATTGTGATGGATTTTTCTTATGCATTTGACTATTATTGTTTTCATCAATAATTATTTTGTTTCTGTTCAAATTTCATATGTGCGGCTAATGAGGGACTGTTATTCAAATCCCTAGATATATCATGTTCTGCATCCTTTAAATAGAACCGGACAAAGATGATCTGGACCAGATAACCGAGTTGCCCCATATGTCATCCTCGCTCCGCAGAGAGACCGCCACAGACCAGATCTCTAGATCCGCCGCCGCTGAAAGTTGAAGTACCATCCATGTCGCCACTGAAAACTGGAAGCCGATTAACCCTCTCTGCCGCCGCTAATAGCTGGATGCTGAGCTGAGAAACCCCATTGATGCCGATGTGACCTCATCGCCCGATGGCCCGGGCCGAGTCAAGAAACACGATCCTGCCATGCGGAGCCGCTGAAGCTGGAAACACAGCTGCCGTTGGACCTGGCCCCACCCCCACCTAGAACCAGTATCATCTGCAAGAGATGACATTCCACGCCGGAGGCAAAGCCATAAGGTTATCCCAAGAGTAGAGCTCTTGATAGCGCCTCTTATATATTCTCATATATTCTTCATTTATTTCAATATTCTCTTATATATTCTCCTATTACTTTCTGTTACTTATTTTCCTATATTTTCAATTCTCTATGTTTTGTCCAATTATAGTTCAATATTAATTATCATTATTGTTTTTCAAACTATTCAATATTAATGTTCTTTATTAACATTGAAATATGGTTCTGTCTTCTTGAAATTAAGTATTCAACGCATTGTTGTGTGAATGCACCAGTATATACTAGTTATTTATATGAAATTGATACAAAAACAATGGAATAATGTGGTGAACTTTGCATTTCATGCTCAAAATTATTGATTCGTATGAGAAATGAAATAATTGACTTGTGATACATTACTAGATGAAATTTTTTTGGTTTGAGATGGATAAACCAGTAGGAACCAAATAATACATGAATAATAATAATCTCTTAAAATATGTTTATTCACTAAAAATCATTCTAATCCATGTGAAAAACATAATGGTTTGTTGTATTTTAAGTATAGTTTCATAGACATCATATTCCATAAAGGATCCTCATTATATAAAACAATGTTCTTCTAACATAGTGAATTTTTAGATTTCTCCTACTTAAAGTCATTCATTTAATCCTGTGGAACAAGAAGATAAAAATGGGTGGGATCAGATTTATTGTAATAGTAATCATTTGATATATAAATATATCATCGCATGGAATAATTTCAAGGATATATGTGAGTAAAAACAAGGGAATTTTTTTTGAAATCATACCAAACATTTCATAGATCATAATCATTACATAAGACCATGGAAGATTACTAGACAATATACATTGAAGAATCAAGGATCTTGAGCATTATGATAAAATCATAATCATAATATGTTGTCATAGTATGTGGCATATTTTTTTTGTAATCATAATAATATAAATATTATTTAAATACTACCCACTAAAATATTCAACAATGTTTTTTCTTATGCTAAACACTTGTGTACTTACATTAGGATTCAGATAACCTTTAGTGTTCCCTATTTGAGCTCAAAATACCAAAATCATTACCCAATGAATTGGAAGGACATAAAGGACCCACAATACACATAATCATAATCCACTCATATGTAACTAATAGGATAAAAAAAATATCATGAATACATCATCGATTAATCCATTGAAATAAATAAGGCTTTCATCAACATTTCATCATCACAATTATAAGAAATCATGATTAAGAGTATGGAATGTATCACATCATCATATCCAATGTATACCATATATAACATCAAATAATGTTATGAAAATGGTAAATTCATTTAAAATATCACATGTATATTTCTTGAGGAAAATAAAGTTTTCATTTTAAAATAAAACATTAGAAATATAAAAAACATAAATAATATTAAGGTAATATTTTTCATATATATAATTCATGGAATATTATAAAAGAATTTTCAAATAATAATATAGTTATAATGGTAGGAAACATTATCCATGTTATGTATGTTAATACGGTGACTTCGTTCACACCATTTGTAAAAAGTGCCTCTTTCAAAAAATAAAATGAAATTTACATTAATATATTTATATATAAATTCACACATGGGTAATAATTTCATTATTCAATAATTATATAATAATTTAGAAATTCATTGGATATATTTTAATTAAAATGTATAATAGGATTAATACGATTCACAACATAATAGAAATGTAAATTCGTGTTTTTGATAAAAATATAATTTTGGACGATTGAGTACATAGAGAGAGGAAAATGAATGAAAAATTATAATATATAATAATAAAAAGAGGTTAATTAATGTAAACATATTAACAAAATAACGACCAACCAATGTTGATCAACATAAATTTAAGCATCAAAATCCCAATGAAAATTTGGTTGTAACATAATCCCCATACCTCTATGGTAACTTTTGAATCATGACCCCCATGATTGACATAACATCTATATAACATTTAAATAATATATATAAAAATATATTCAGTATATAACATCTTAATGAGGAATTATAAACCCCTCATAAAAATATTGTTTTTAAATGGTATCTCAACTTTTTATTACATAACTAATTCATTTTGGGGTACAAAAATTAATTAAAAGAAGGATTGTTTATGGTCGAGATTTAAGGAAATTAGTAACCTAATACATGAAAATAATAATCACCATTATAATAAAATTTAAAATCATCATCATATATTCCTTTTATTATAACATTATTGTATCTAACATCCTAGGGAAATGAATAAAACAATGTTTTGGGAATAAATCCCATATATTTAATTTAATTGGAAATATTTAGCAATTTATTTTTACAATAATATAGGGAATGATCATAAAAACATGAGTTTAATCTTATTTTAACGATCATGAATCATATAAAATATTTCTAAAACATAAAAATGATACATTCATTAACATATAAAGATTATTTAACACAAAGGTGTCCAAAAACATAATTAAAATTTTTATATAAACTGGAATCATAAATGATGTCATATCTAGATATTTTTTAATTACAAAATTAATTTTTGAGCTATAATGGAAAACTATTCAATATTAAAAATTATGTGGTCCACATAGATAGTGAAAAAATATTTCATTGATAATAGGTTGGAAATAATGAACTACTTTGATATAAATGTCATTAAATACATAATTTCATAATGAAATGTGTATTATATCATTTTTAACAAATGATAAATTAATGTATATTTCATTTATGAAATTATTCAATTAATGAATAAGATTACACTATAGAGAATACCCATGAATGGTGAAATTTTTTTATTAACCAAAACAATGAAATATTTCATGTAAAAGAATAGAATTTATGAAATGAATATACAATTTAATATATATACATTATGGATTAATTAATTTATAAAAATTTTGTATTTAATGTCTTGTAATGATAATGATACTTCATTCATATATTAAAGTGTAATAGATGTATTAAAATAATGTCACTTTACATTTAGAATACTTGAAAAAAATAGGTACTTGGTTGGTAAAGAAGACGTGCAGGGTTCCAATACCAAGTGTTGTAACTTCAGAAATCATGAATATGGATATGTTAAGACCTCAGATTCATCATTATGGTAAAGTTGATTGGATAAATTATAAGATGTTACAGATTATGTGAATTTTCGTGGAGATGAATGGGGAGGGTTTGTTGGGTACTTATAGTTAATGTGGATGTATTGTTTAATAATTTCTTAATATTGGACTTAGAATTATAAGTTTTATAATTTAAAAAAACATTGGTTTAACAATTTTTTTAGATCATTATTTTAGACATTTAGATCATTCTTTGTAATAGTATTTCTAATTGAATATGGAATCCTTATTTAGTTCCACTTTATAAATGGGAAATTAAGTTTTCCTGTTAATAAAGTCTTAAATATCATAATTTCTCTATTTAACATTGGTAATTAATTTATTTACATGAAAATTTATTTTAATATGTAATATTAATAAAATAATATACTACTTTTGCGTTATTATACTTAATTATTTATTATATAATTGATAAATATATATATAATATGATGTAAAACATAATGAAAATAATTTATTTCAACTATCCATTGAATATTAATCTATCATATAATATTAATAAACATTCACATAACCTAATTTAGATGAGAATATTTCAAATATAATGTTTATTAAATCAAAATAAACTTCAAAATTTGATAAATTCCACATTTAAAGAGAAAATAAATCATTTTAATGTATTAATTTTTATAATACAATAAACTGTCAAACACTTATAAAAATTTCATTGTAAAATATAATGTTATATAATCATTTATAATTGAAATTTTTTTATTTGACTATAATATTTAAATAAATTTAATTTAATTTTTTAAAATGAATCATATAACATAATATATTTTCCATAAAATAGTGTGGTTTATTTTTATTCAAAAATCTATATATCAAATTCTACTTATAATCTTATTTAAATTTTTGTATAAAATAATAATTAAAATGGTATCGATCAATGAAAATATTAATTTTTATAATATAAATTACACATTATTTATATAATTTTATTAATACATACAACTTTATTACAACACCACAAGGCCTATGTGTTACTTCTGTGACGGTGGTAGCTTCATGGGGTGGCACATAATACCTTGAACTATTAGTGACATCCATAATACTAACTTTATCCTATAGTATATTTCTATAGATCCTTACTTCATGAAGAACATATTAGGAATAGATTGGGACAACCCATTGTTACTACCTCCCACCTATGATATGACAAATATTCTTCAAAATTATTGACCCTAATGGTTTAGCCCATTATTTATTCATTATTTATTCAACAAAACCTAATCATTTCCCTTAACATAAACGAATGATTATGAACACATTTTAAATGATACATTTTAAATGATCACAATACCTATATGTCAGTTTTATTAATGTTCATATCGACCCAAAATAATTTAATAGTAATATAATGATTATATCACAACTATCACATATCTGATTTCATTATATATATAGAACCAAGAATCAACATTTACTATATCATTTACAATGGTTTTTGTAATTACTTTTTTAGTATCACATATAATAGTAACATTTATTTGTTACATGTTTTATACCATGTGAAATGTTACATGGATAGTTCAATCATGTGAGTATATAATTTTATGGATTCAATTAATTGGTTTCTATATCCCTTCACTATTAATAGCTATAAGGATATCTTTTATTTCTTGAAAAGTAATTTTATTTTTCTAATAATTCTTATATGTATTTCATTATCAAAATTATTTATATAACATTAAGAAATAAATGTTCATTTATTAATCATAGATTGAATATTCAAGAGTTTATAATCCCCAACCACACCACCCACTAAGAAATATTATCTTCAAAATCTTAAAATTACCTTAGAACAAATGGATTCATTTTTACATTAGTTATTCTTCATGTTAATAAGTAGTTTAACCAGAGATTTAATTTCCCCATAGAAATATCAAAATAAAAAATTTATTTTTCCAAAACATATATCCCCATTGTTCTAGATTATAGATTGGTTTTTATTCAAAATAAAAATTACTTTCCAATTACACACCAATTATATCAATCATATTTTTTTAAGAATGTTACTGTCTCAATAACAGAACATGTAAAACATCGTGGAGATTGGAAACATTTTGAGGTAGTGACAGATGATACAAAACCACATCAACAAAATTAAAAATAGAAAATGGTATAATATACCATTGACTCAATGTAACCATTATTAAAATATCATAGCTCAATTATATAGTGATATCTTGAAAACAATATGGTGCACAACATAATATTTGTTGAATTTTATGTTTTTAGTATAAATTTTCTACCAACATTGTGGATCCATGATGTGTTTCTAAATCACATATATCTTTTATATAATCTCATTCACAGTGACTTTTCTAAATAGTTTTCTTTATCAATCTTCATCCCAACATTTTCAATTTATATACATTTTTCATATAGGTATTAAAATTAATCCATATTAGTACTCATGTGTAAATATTTTTTATGGGTAAATACTTCATCTTGTATGTGTTAAATCTAACACCATTAAGAATAAAATGAGATAAATTATCTAATATATTATAATGATTAAAGTTCACTCTATAACTTCCCAATAGTTTAACGATGGTATATGATTCAAATATTTAATTCAATATTAATTTAATTTTAATGGTGCCCCTTAACACACAAGAAAATATCGAATCATATTCATAAATAATAGACTAAAAAATTCTATAGATCCTCTTTACTTATTTAATATAAATTTTATCTTGGTGCTCTATGGACTTGTATTATTATAATTTAATGGGAAGATTTTTTTATTATATTGAATATTACCCATATAGTTTTTTCCTATTTATTCATCAAGAACACATATCATAATTGTCATAGTAGTGTTATCTATGTACAACATAGGAATGGGTTGTGGTTCTAAATATGCTTTAAGAATTTTCCACTCAAGATTCACTTGATGACCAACCTTGAAACTCTTAGGATAATAAATAAATTCCCATTTTACATTATCCCAAAAATAATGATCCTGACTATCAAAAAAAAAATTCTATATTCAGGATGTATATGTAATATCCCATTGTTTTAAAAAATAAACTAAATGCATGAAGATTTGTTTTAAGTAGATATTTATATCTATACTTCAAACATAAATGTATTTCTTTTATGATTGAATTTCATAAAACAGTCATCTACAATTGAGTTCAAGAAATTATTTGGATTCTCATGGAAACAACTTGTTTTTTGGTGAATAGTAACATACCCTTATGAATAGTAATAGGAATAGTATTATGTCCATAATGAATAGTAAAATGTATTATTATTTTATATTTATTAAGGCATTAAAAAAATGTCATCTTGGATAATTTTTCAATGTGATATAAAAATAGTTATAGAATTTAAATTCATAATTTATGAATTAAGTATAATTTTTATTAAAAAATAAATTAATAATATTCAGAAAATCATTTTCCAAAAATGGGGTACATTTTTTAATTCTTAATGATGAAAAAATGGTTGAGATGACTTTTTGAGATTTTTTGGAAATAATTGATTTTTTTGGGCGTATTAAAAATACAGTTTTGATTTTTTGGTAAGTTTAATAAAATAATTAATGATGTAACAATTCTGGTAGTCTTTTTTATAGAAAAATAAGATATTATGTGTCCCATGTGGATAATTATAAAGACCAGGCCTTAAACATTGAATAATAATGAATTAAATGAATAATTCACATTGAGGATCTTTTCAGGTTTAGAGTTTTAGAATGTTAGTTCATTGCTATTACATTACATCTTAAAAATTACAAGGTAGACACTTCTACTCAGATTCAATTTTGTATAAAATAAAAACACTAGAAGAAAATGTGACATGTCTCATTCCATTTTTAAACAGCATGTATCTTCCATGCCCCCATCCTTCACCCTATTCCACATTATATCCTATGAAAAACATTTCAAAAACATTGGATGAGCATAAAAAGATCAGTAAAAGATACACAAAAAATTTAAACTATTAGTTTTTTCAAAACAATATGTAAACCATGAATATTTATTCATAAGTAATACTTTTCAGCATTACGAATTAGTATATACTCTTTATTGAATAAAAGATCAATAATTACCATTTGGTAACCAAAAAATTACCATTAAACCCATATAAAGAACACATAACACATAAAGGTAAATTGGTACATAAACATACATAAATTAAATAACCATACGGTAAAATTCCACACATATCACTAAATTTAATATCCATACAGCCAACTTCTATACCCATTGCATTGATGGTTATAATGTAACCACCCATCTGGGATTATCACGGCACCACCCTTCATGTGGTTTTTCACGTAACCACCCGTCAAATGTCCATATACCATAATAACACATACAATATTAAAAATATAAACATTTCACTAATAACATTTCATTTTCAATCACAAGATGTAAATTAATGATATTTAAATAATCAATCCATTTTCATAAACCATTTAATAATATATTATTGAATCCAATTGTTGCATACCACATTGAAGATTTTAATCGAATTATAATTTTAAAAACATAATTTCCATATAAATAAATACTCAAAATCCATCTTTAAATCATGGAAATTAAAGATAAATATTTATAATAATAAATCTTTAAAACAATGAAAATGATATTTTAGTTAAATAGTTTTTTACAAAATGAGAGACTCTTGAATAAAAATAATTGAGGAATAACATTAAATCAAAAATTTATAATATCATGAGAATAAATGGATTCATGATATAATATGAAAATATACAACATATACACCATATAATAATGAATTGGTCCATAAAAACATTGAAGTCTCAATGGAAATGTAAATTGAGATGAAATCCCTTATAAAGATGGTATCCTTAAATTAATGATAAATCAATTACATAATTATGTGTGAAAAATATAAATACACCCAATATATGTCTATATTAAGTGTAAAACAATAAGAAATAATTCACACACATTCATATGATGAAATATTCAGGAAGTACATTTTTATCCCAAATAATTGAAATTGGGTTAAGAAGTTCCCTTTTAAAAAATCGACAAACTAACAACGTCTCTTTAAAATTAAAACAATGAGTTGATGAGATAAAAAAGGGTATCTCATCACTTGGACATAATATTTACATCAATAAGGATATATAAGAACATATCCCAATATAATAAAATGTAAATTAAAATACATTACAAAAAGAAGTCGTTTAAAAAGAGGAGGGTGAAAGGTTCACTTACCGATTTGGTAACATACGAAACATATGCCGAATGAAAGTAGGATCATACAAAGAAGATGTAAATACACATAAATTAAATTATATTAAAAAAATAGTAAATTCCTGATCAATACATACACCACACAGAAGGAAATATTGGAAAATACAACATGAATCTCACATAAATAAGAAGTGAGATGAAATCCCCTTACCACGTAGAAATCATTCAAGTCATATGAACAAAAGTTAATAACCATAAAATAAATCACAGAATACCATGAATATAAATATAATAATGGTAATATATATCAAATTTCAGTACACGATAGACCACATGTAATAAATAAGTGGTGAACAGTGGAAATCTCACAGAATTAAAAGTGAGAAATAAATCCCTTGCCTCGTTGTCCGACCTGACCCGTTTGTTATTTAATTTTATATATAATAAAATAAAGAAAATGTATACTTGCTTAATAACCTTTTTAAGTCTTATTATTCTTTTTATATAAATTATTATCACTTTATATTCATTATTTAATCATTTATGTTAATAATTGTCGTTTTATCGATATTTCGTACTTGAGTAAAAAATGAACTTCTTATAATTAAAAATTGTTCATGTGGTCAAATATCCATTATCTAAATAATGATATTAATGATTTAGACATCATATATATCATATATGTCTAGTATATCTATGTATTTATAATAGTACATAACATTTGGATTTAAGAAATTAAATGCACCGTTTAGGGAGATGGTACGCCGTACGTATGCTTGAACAATACTTTAATTTTTATTTCATATATTAATGGAATTAAAGACATAATGATACATAGGTATATTATAATTCATATATAATATCCTAAATAATATCATTAACTCTATCCTTTATACATCCCACATATGGCATGAACAATTCATATCACATTGAGGGGAAGGTAGCCCGCACTTCCTCAAATGAAATTATCGCATTTACCCAAAATGAAAACCATAAATGTATGATATAAAATAAGAATACAGAAGAGTAATCCGAATATTTCTCATAAAAACATACTAGTATATTGAGGATACTGGTTTGGTATAAATAAATTAATGAAAGTAGTTTCGGGGGTTGGATAAGTAAAATAAAACTAAATAAAACAAAAGAATTTAAGAGAAATTGTTACATTTAATTTGGGTAACTTCCTTTGGTTTGAGAAAAAAGGAATTAATAAAGTTCATTATATATAATTTAAGGCATATAAGGGGATTATAGGGATGTATGGTGTTTAATTGGTAAGAATTTGGACTATCCAAGGGGCACGATAGGTGATATTAACGAGTTAGAAGTGATGCCTTTTTATAAGGGGAGGAGGGGCTCTTTAGGAAAGAATGAAAATGTTATTTTATTATTAACATATTTTCTTTTTGAAAAAGACAAAAACTTATTATGTTCTATAAAAATATGACTCATTTTTGAAATAAAATCATAGAATGAGAATTGTATGGGTTTTGGATATTGTTTTAATATTAAAAATCATATTTATTTAAATCATTTATTTATCAGGTAAATACTGCATCATTATTTTGTCATATTTAATTTAATATATTTGATGTATAAAAATGTTGATAAAAATACAATGATGTATTAAATATCTATATATTTCCATTTAATATTTATAGTAATAAATATGACTTATATAACCCCATGCAAAAATTGATTTACTAAATATATTTGTTTTTGTAATTTTTACCTTTCATTTTAGTTAATTAAAATAAAGTGTCATTATCATTCATATGTGACCCCATGGGGCCCTAAAATAAACCAATAGATTCCCATAGTCGGCCATTATTCATCTACTGTGTATAGGACAAGTGTTATGTTAATTTGGTATTATTATGATATTCATTTTACCTTGAATTACCATATTTACCTTTAAATGCGGTATATAAAAGTCAAAAGTTACTATTTACCAAAAATTATTTTTATCTTATTAAATCACATTTTACATACTAATAAAAACTATATATTTATGATTTTCTAGATTCAATTCACAGAAGTAGAAAAATTTCATTTAAATAAAAAAGTATGTTTTTGAAACTACTACTGAGTGGTTTCACTACTCTTCAAAAATTAATGTTTCTCAGAAAAATACAAAAAATTCAGCCTCATATATATTTCCTATTCTGAATTAAAAAAATATGTCTATTTTACGAAATTCAAAACATAGAATTTGCTTTAATTAATTTAAAAATAATTCTCGTTGTCAAAAAATTAGCGTGTTTTTTAGAAACGATAACTATCAAAAGATTAACACTTGTTTATGTCCAGTTTTAATTTGAAATTAATTCCAATGACCAACATTGGATTAAATGGTGAAAATATAATTTAATTACACTATAAAACCAATTAAAAAGATAATCTACCCTTATAAATAAATTATATTAAAAGGCAGTTTTGAATTAAAATACAATATTTTTCACTATTCATAAAAAAACATTATCAGAAAAATAAAAAATATCTAAGAAAATTATATTTTGATATCACGATTCTAAAAAAATTATTTTTTCAAATAGATCATATAAAAGTGACCACAACTTTATTTAAAGAGGGTTCACTATTAAAAGGCTGTAAATCTACCTTTTAATGAATATTAGATTATATGTGCATAAAATTTGATTCAATCGCATTTTAAAAAACTAAATTTTATTAGATAAATGTAAAAAAAATTATAAAAAATATATATAATCATATTTTAGTAAGTTCTACAAATTCCCTTCAATACAATGACTATGCGTTAACTACCATTTAAAGTAATAATATTATATTTCTAGTGTGCAATGTATGATTTCAAAGAAACTCGTTTTTGCGTATTGGGCATGCCATCAAACATAACAACCCCTTTAAAGTAAAATTAATATTTAATCCAAAATATATTAGTAAATATGAAAATGTCATTTTCTTTATTTAAATGGGGTTTCACATCCTTAACCCTATTGAAATTACATCCACTCAATTTCAAAATTGCCCTTCGAAATATCATTTAAAGTCCTACATCAGTAAAAGAGTCAATAAAAATATTACTTTAAAAGAAAGAAAAGAAACAGAAAGTTTACCTGAGATAACTTATACTAGGATTCCATGTCAGAAAACATGGATATGGAAGAGAAAAACCCATCAAGTTTCGATGTAGAGTGATATAAATCATTGTTTTATGTTATTTTTAATAATTTGAGGAATTCATTTACCACATAGAATAATAACATAAGAAAATATACTTATCTTCAAGTAGAGTTTCGGTATTTAATAATTTTTATCAAAAACTAATCTTTTCTCTAAACAAAGACAATTGAAAGACTTAGTCACATAAAAATCACAAGAATAAACTTCTATATAATCACTTGATCCACACAAAAAAAGCTATATATTTCCCCTATCATTAGAAATTAACCAAAACCAAGAAATGGTTAGTACGAGATCATATAATCCCCCAAAAGGATAATCCTTTATAAAAAGAAATTATACTCTTAATCTCCAAAATTCAAAAAAGTTCCCAAAGTTCAATAAATTATATTCAATATACGATTTTCATTAAAATTCTTCAAAATAACCCAAACAATGATTGTAACCAAAAACTATGAAGGATTTAGTCACATAGTCTTCCACTGTAAATCTTTACATTTATCTCCAAATAGAAATCAACTACTATTATGGTCTCATACTGAAGTGTAATTAACCAATTCACATACTCTCTATGATTGGTTAATCATTTCCATAAAAAACCCTTATCACCATATGTATATAGTAATAACATATATTCTCGAAAAATTAAAATTCCACCATTACTCATCAAAAGAAAAGATAATTATTATTTGGATAAAATTTTCATATATCAAACTTCCAGATTAAACATTCAATAAAAAGCCTCCAAATATAATCTCATCATCAATAAACCCTTAATACTTTTAAGTATTTCATCATCTTAAAATCTAACATAACTCTTTAATACCTTATATGTTGACTTCTTACTCATTAAACATTCTTCATGATCCATTAACCATTATTCACCAACTTATTCTAAAATAATTATTTCCTACAAACAAAATCATTAATCATATCCTAAGATTCAATAATTTCAAAACAAATGTTATGAAATAATCTATACATTTCATTGGTTATAGTTAGTTTCTTCATCCTCAATGGGAGTGGAATTAGATATTGGTAAACATACATTTTTATGATTCTGGTGATCCTATTATTTGAACATCTTCATAGTACATCTGTTTTTATAATGACCATGCATACCTCATTTAAAACATTCAATTGATCCCTCAAAAAGAACTTCATTAACTTTACTAGAGTCAACGAGATGATTTCTTTTTCCATGACAGGTTCTTTCTTTATGAACTTCATTCCCACCTTTATTTCATCTTCCCACCCCTTTGAATCATTTTCCTAGGTGTTTCTTTCCACATTCTTGACACATAGGTTTTTGAACCTACATACCTTTATGATTATTACCTGAAATTCTGTTGGGATTTGTTTCTTGCATATACGATGCCTTATAAAAATCACCATAGTTCTGGTTGTCAATCATGAATCCAGATAGTTGGTCGAGAATAACTACAAGAGTCCTCATTATAGCTCCCATTTCATTCAGTTTCTCGTTCATAAAACCATCACAATTTTCATCAGATCCACTATTACTTTGGTTCCAGCTAGATCCTACCATAATCTAAAATCAAAAAGGTCAGTGTGAGTATATCATCATATAATATATTATGATTAGGGTAATGACCGCATTGTCGAGCGTGTCAAATTAGTTGATTAATTTTGACTAGAATTTCTGCAGTATAGCAGCAACCCTAGGTTGTTTCTCAACGGAGCCTTAGATCATTAATTCTAAAATGTGGTTTTTATTATGAAATTAAAAAGGTAAATGGGGTTTTATAATACATTGGTTTGATGATTAAAGATGACAATAGAAAATAGAAGCTATAAAACAAAGTAGAGAAAAACCGAATTAATTAAGCGTGATCAATCTGGGGTGCTCGCATGATGTTTATCCTTCATCACTTCATGATATAATGTTATGATCTTTTAATCCCTGGTTTTTAAAACCTAGAACTAGAATTTTACTGAGTTTATACTAGGATACCTTATAGGGATCATTCAAAAACAAACAATGATTCACTCGACACCGCCGATGATTGGGAGGATTTTGTTTGACTTCATAACCAAAACACACCAAGGCAACACACGAAAAACCCGATGCGCTTCCCAGATTTGTATGTTATTTCTTTGTGATACCATGAAATAAATGTAAATATCCTTTAAATTGCTTGTGTGAGTTCAATTGTCCAATATAAACCACACAAACACCGCAATTGAAAGGGGGAAAGAAAGTGGTGAACGGTGTGTGAAACATCACATGAATGGGTACCCCCAAACATGATCATATGAGTTGAGAATGACATACCAGTACATAACTCAATAAAATAAGAAAAGAGGATGATGAAAAAAAACAAAACAACCTTGAATTTAAAATATCATTCACATATTACGAACATGTAGCTTGGGATGTACATCACGTTCCTCCCGGGGTGATCAGGAGGGGTTTAGAAACCCATGGGAGAGGAGGAAGAGATAGATGTTGAATTAGCACCTCCCATGGCCTCTGAAACTTCAAGGGATGTTGATAAAACTCCTTGGGGACTCCAAAATGGCAGCACCTTTCCTCTTGGCCGAACTTTCAAATGGGGAGCCCAAGGTGCCATTTTATAGAAAAATTGGAAGGTGGTTTTAGGCACATATATTTCATCAATCCACTTGCACGATTCGTTTCGGCCTACAGAAAGTCTTATATCGCTTTGGAGAAAATAGAAAAGTTCTAGCCATACCTCTTGAAGGTCACTACCGAACGTTTGGCACCGTTTGGAAAACTATAGCTCAAGATATTGATAAACTACAGAACACCGCATTTGACTTGGTCCAAATTCGGTGGCTTGTACAGATTAGATCGGATGGGCCCCATAGAATTTGAAGCAGCATTGGGTACCTTAATATGAAATGTAGCCTATTATAATTTGGACAGTTCCAATAATGTTCAGCCCATTTGGACGCACGGATTTCGTGTAATATGAAAAACAGTGGATAGATTTCCATGGATCCATGCAATTTTGGCCCATTTTTCTTCCACTTTATCAAAGGCCCTCCAAATCACTTCCACCTACATTGAAACAATAAAAACAAGTAACATTGCCCATTATAATATTGATTAACATTAATTGATTGATTCAAACATAAAGTGCAATTCATTATTATATTTGGAATATTCATTACAAAACTAGTTTAAAACTATGGTGTAAGGGTGGAATAAAACAGTGAATCATGGTACGATAACACCCCCACACCTAAACATTTGCACTCCTGGGAAACGTCACATATCCAAATACAATGATGAATATATATATATATATATTTCCAACATCCTAAAGATTTTTCATTTAGGAAATTCTATTTAAAGTAATGTGATCAATGCACGAACCACACCAAGGAGTTCTTCCTAGTGAAAATAGAAATATATGTCTCATAAATCATATAATAGAAAAATTCAAAAAGATTCACGATACCCAATTGAGAAAGGAATTCAGAAGTAAACCATGACATTAAATCTCCATGGATGTGTTTGAAAACAATTCCATGCTATTCTTTCCACTTTCTATCCAATAAATATATGTTATATTAACATTTTTCAGCTTAAATGATTTTGTCACCGAACCTGTCCTACATCCTTTGCAATCATATTTCAAGACCCACTCATTTAAGCATTCCCAGAAGTCAAACCATAATCTCCCGACCTTGATATCCCCATATGTTGAACATTTCATCACTCCCCTCATTTATTATTTCTTTTTTTTAAGTTGCAATTGGAACAAATCTCACACTCATCTCTCAACCCTTGTTTGATCTCCTCACAACACTTATAGAAATAGTTATAACAAGATCAAAGGTTGAGGAGGAGTGGTTTTTGACCTGCCAAAGACACAACAATTTTTTTTGAGGGCATACAACAGTCGGACATTAGGTACACACGCATAGGTCAATCTGGTATAGTAATGAAAGAGATCGGATAAGGAATGAACGTATGGAAATATCATTTAAAGCTGAAAAATATTAACCCAACATATATTTACCTTATATTATGTAAGAAATAATAACACTTTGTGGTTTGGTGCAAAAGTTTGTGGAGATATTAGTGACACATTTTTCCAAAAAAAACTACTCACACAAAGGGCATCAATCATCTCAAAGGTTTTACATAGATAAAACCATTTATATCATTGAAAGAAAACCAATTCACTAAAAATCTCTCCTTGATGGTAAACTCATACACAAATTCTTTTTAGCCTTCGTTATGGTATTTTGACTTTCCGCACATTATGGTCGCCATATCATAGAATTTCGAAATTGTTGATGGGGAAAAATAAAAATACCATAAAGAAGGCCAAAAAGAGAAAACAAAAGGAGAAAACAATGAAAAATACTAACTAACCCAGGAATGTATCCACCCCCCACACCTAGAATGTGCAGTGTCCTCACTGAAATAATTGAAAATGTGAGAAGGAAGGATAAAACCTGGTGTGTTTTATTGGTATGATGCATCAAGAAGGTTGATTAATTCCACTGGATTCTTTGTAAAATCCTCATAGAAGTGTTTATGTCGCTTCCCATTGACGGTAAGACTTCATCCACTCGGCTCATGAAAAACCTGTATTTCACCAAAAGGGTAACCATTAGTAACAGTATAAGGACCGAGCCATCAGGAACAAAGCTTACCTGGGTGGAGCTTAAGCCTGGAATTGTACATGAGGACCTTCTCACCAATATGGAACATCCGCTGGTGAATCATGCTATCATGAATAGCCTTTTTCCTCTCTTTATAGATTCTGGAGTTGTCATATGCATCACGTCAAATTTCTTCCAACTCTTGAATCTGCAGCTTTCTTTCCTCACCTGCATCTAAAAGGTTCATATTACATTGTTTAACAGCCCAATATGCACGGTGTTCTACCTCCACCAGGAGGTGACATGATTTTCCAAACACATTCCTATATGGTGACATTCGGATCAGTGTTTTAAAAGCAGTATGGTACGCCCAAAGTGCATCATCCAAGCGCAAACTCCAATCTTTCCTCTTGGGTTGTACCGTTTCTCCAAGATTCGCTTAACTTCTCGATTTGAAATTTCTTCTTGTCCGTTAGTTTGGGGATGATATTAAGTGGAGAATTTATGAACAACCACATACATAAGAAGCAAGTTTTTCATGTTACTATTGCAAAAATGTGAACCCTGATCACTAATGATGAATCTTGGTAGACCAAACCTACTGAAAATCTGGGACCTCACAAAATCAACAACCACTCGAGAGTCATCGGTCCTGGTGGACTTTGCTTCCACCCATTTAGATACATAGTCGACCACCAATAAGATGTACACAAAGCCACATGAATTTGGTAAAGGCCCCATGAATTCAATGCCCCATGCATCGAATATCTCACAATGTAACATGGGTTGTTGGGGCATTTCATTCCTCTTGGAGATATTCCATGTGAATTGTCAACGACTACATGACTTTCAAAATATATGGGCATCCCTATAAAATTTAGGCCAATAAATTCCTGAGTCAAGGACCTTTAGAGTTGTACATTGAGAGCCGAAGTGGCCCCCACAGGACAAAGTGTGGCAGAAGGTCAAAACAAAGGTGAACTCATGTTCAAGGACACACCGACGAACTACTTGGTCACTACAAATTCTCCACAAGTATGGGTCATCCCAAATGTACCAATGAGAATCATGCTTGAGTCTCTGGGATTGTGAAGTGCTAAAATCAGGGGGGAACCTAGATGTTTCTAGAAAATTCACAATGTCCGCATACTCGGGGATAAGGTCCACAACATCACAAAGGTTCTCATGAGGGAAGAATTCTCCAATGGGTAGGGGTGAGTCAACATGATGGTCCAATGGTGGGGAAATCCTACTAATGTGGTCAGCTACACCATTCTACACCCCTCTCTTATCTCTAATCTCAAGGTAAAACTCTTATAGGAGGAGCATCCACCGAAAGAGGCGGGGCTTGGCTTCAAGTTTCATTAGGAGGAAACGAAGGGCAGCATGGTCAGAAAACACAATCACTATTGACCCAAGAAGATATGAATGGAATTTTTCCAAGGCAAACACAATAGAAAGGAGTTCCTTTTTTGTGGTTGTGTAGTTTACCTGGGCAGGGTCAAGGGTATGCGAGGCATACACAATGACATGAGGAGCCTTTTCAAACCTTTGTGATAAAACTGCCCAAACTACAAAGTTAGAGTCATCACACAAAATCTCTAAGGGGAGATCCCACCTTGGTGGTTGGATTATGGGAGGTTATGTGAGACTCTTTTTTAGTGAATTTAATGAATCCTCACAATTTTTATCAAAAACAAATTCAAAATCCTTTTGTAACAACTGAGATAAGGGATGTGCGATCTTACTAATGTCTTTAATGAATCAGCGGTAAAAACCAGCATGACCCAAGAAAGACCGCACCTCATGAACAAATTTTTTATATTGAAGGGATGAAATTAATTCAATTTTAGATTTATCTACTTGAATTACCTTATTTGAAATGATATGCCCAAGAACTATCCCCCGCTCAACCATGAAATGACATTTTTCATAATTTAAAACAAGATCTTTTTCAATGCAGCGGTGGAGGACAGAACCTAGGTTTTCCAAACAATCATCAAAAGAAGAACCATAAATCGTTAAATCATCCATAAAGACTTCCATACAACTCTCAAGGTACTCAAAAAAAATACTCAACATACATCGATGAAAATTACCAGGAGCATTACATAGACCGAATGTCATCCTTATGTATGCAAATGTGCCAAATGGATAGGTAAATGTTGCCTTTTCTTAATCCTCAGGGGCTATATGGATTTGGAAATTACATGAATAGCCATAAAATAAAACAATAATGAGACTTACCATCCAATCGTTCTAACATTTGTTCAATGAAAGGTAATGGAAAGTGGTCCTTCTGTGTGGCTTGATTCAGTCGACGGTAGTCAATATAGACTCACCAACTGTTTTGCACACGTGTTGGAACCAATTTATTCCTTTCATTTGACACAACTTTTACTCCTATTTTTTAGGCACAATTTTCACTGGGATAACCCATTTACTATCAGATATAGGATTAATGATCCCTACAGCAAGTAATTTACTGACATCCAATTTTACCACTTCAAGGAGAGTGGGATTCAACCGGCGTTGATATTGTCTTACGGGTTTAGCCTCATCATCCAAATGTATATGGTGTATAAAAATAGATAGGATAATCCCGGGAATATCATCCAATGTCCATACTATTAACTTTTTACACTCTCTCAAAAGTTTGAGCAGTTTCAATTCATGTTGTGGAGAGAGGTTATTGGCAATAATGACGGGAAATCAGTCAATAACCTCAAGATATGCATATTTTAAATTAGAAGGAAGTTGTTTAAGTTCAAAAACCGGTTGTTTCTGGATTGAGGGATGGGATTTAGGGGGAGTGAGGTCCATGAAACTATCTATTTGCTCATGTTTATTCTCAAAGGAAAGAGAATATATTGAAATGAGATTTGTAGAATCATCGATAGTCATGGGAACCTCATAATAAACACACTCATCAATTAATGAACAAAATTTACATTTTTCTGAACCCACACAACATTCAAAAGAAGAACCAAAACTCAAATCATCCAAGGGTGAAGAAAACTAAAAAGAATCAGAGTTTAGGTTGAGGAGGGAATTGTGTGTGTGTGCATCGTTTGAGAGCACTTCCATAAAATAGATAGGAAGAGTGGAGTGCTCTTCAACGGGGTGTTTCATAGCCTCAAGGAAGTAAGAACCTACCATTTCTCCTCTGAATTACATGGAAAAAATACCATTGTGAATGTTGATGATCGTCTTTGCTGTTTTTAGGAATGGACTCTTATGTATGAGAGGGGAATGTCCTTGGGTTTTGGTATCTTCCATCTCAAGAATGTAGAGATCAGCGGGGAAGATGAGATTCTTCACTCTAACAAGAAAATCCTCACTCACTCCTTTTGGATGTGTTGTACTCTGGTTGGAAAGTAGCACAATAATTTCTGTTGGTTGAATCTCTCCAACCTATAGAGAAGTATACATGGAGTGAGGCATTACATTAATGGAATCACCTAAATCTATCATAGCATCAGAAAAGAAGGTCTCCCCTATGGTACAAGGTATGGTGAATGTGCCAGGATCCTTGCATTTGGTTGGCATTGCAGGTTGAATCAAGGCCTAGAAATTCCATCCCAGGTTGACTCTCTCAATCCCCTTCAGCCTTCGTCGATGGGTGCAATGATCTTTAAGAAATTTGGCATAACGGGGAATTTTCTTGACTGCATCCAACAATGGAATATTAACATGAAATTTTTAAATGTATCCATTATTTCATTGTCAATCTCATTATCAATGTTTTTCATAGATTTAGAGAGTCTTTGGGGGAAAGTAAGAGGAATGGATTGTTTATTTGAATCATCAATGACTATTCGATTACCATTTTTTTCTTGTTTTTCTTTACATGAAGTTTTTGAGGGTTGGGAAAAAGAGTTTTCATGAGGGGGACATACCTGCTGTGCAGAATCAGTAGAAGGAGAAACTTATTTACCACTAAGAAGTGTAACTGCACATACATTACCTTTTCCCTTCAGATTGGAAATGGGTTGGGATGGTAGTTGTCCAGAACCTTGCATCTTAAGCTCACTGATGGTGTTTTCCAATTTCCCAACTTGGGTTCGAAGGTCTTGAATAGGTGATTGTGAGATCTGTTGGAAATGAAGGTTCTGGGTTGCCATTTGTTTCACCATGTCCTCGAGGCTTGGTTTAGATTTGGCATGAGGAGGAGGAGGGTTATTTTGAGAAGTTGAAGGATAAGAAGGTTTCATACCATGGCCTTGTTGATACAAATTCAGATTGGGGTAGCTTGAGTTTCCTCCTTGTCAGTATTGGGGTTGTGCTTGCCTCCCTGGATTTGGATTTGGCCTGAATTGTTCTTGCTTGAAGGGAGGCTCTTGTTGGAATGGACACCCTGGGAACACAGCTGCACATGACTCAGATGAATCTTGAAGTTGTGGGCACTGGTCAGAAAAATGAGTGTTATCAGAACAAACCCCGCAATATAATGGAATAGGAGTTGAGAGTGAGTTACCTTGTTCTTGAGCTAATTTCCTTAAAAGGGTATGCATCTCATCAAGTTTAGTATCTACCTTTTGTTCTAGGGATGAATGAATTACCTCATGAACTTCTCGGGTTGGTGCAATAGCTCGTGTACCAAATTGTTGTGCATTTTGAGCCATGTTGGCTATTACATCACGAGCGGAAGAAGGGGTTTTTTAAAATGGGGCACCACCAGCTGCAGCATCAATCATTCCATGATCTGTGGGGATAAGTCCCTCATATAAGTATTGAATTAAATGTTGTTCACTAATCTGGTGGTGGGGGTAGATTGAGAAAAGTCTTGTGAATCTCTCCCGGTATTCATGAAGTGTCTCTACTTGTGATTACCTAATTCCACATATTTCTTTAATAATCGAAGCAGTTCGGGAGGCAGGGAAGAACTTATCTAGAAAAATTCATTTTAGGTCATTCCATCCCCCAATTATGGAAGGCAAATAGTATTGCCAATCTTTTTCTACACCATCAAGGGAGAAAGGGAAGGCCTTAAACTTAATGAGGTCCTCATACACATTTTGGGGTTTCATGGTGGAGCACACTATGTGAAACTCTTTTAGATGTTTGTGAGGGCCCTCTCCGGGAAGACCATGGAATTTTGGAAGAAGGTGGATGAGAACTGAACTAAGCTCAAAGTTGGCTGCTTCCTCAGGATACTGAATGTACGCAGGTTGGTACTCCACATCAGGGGTAGTAAGTACTTTTAATGTTCGATTATTTACAGCCATGTTTTCTTGGGTTTGATTGGGATCAATTTTGGGTTGGTTTAGAACCAATTGAGGTTCTGAATGGGGTTCCACAATGTTACTTGATTGACCTTCTCTATATTCCTTGATTTGTGTGTGAAGTGACATTTCAATTTTAGGATCAAATTCATGTAGTGATCCTTTACCAGATCTTGTCATGAAACAATGATGTCGAGTTTGATTGATTGTTTGTTTGTTGTTTTTTTTTAAGATGGATAAAAGAGAATCTTAAGAAGGATGAAAGAAGAATATAATTTTATACTATAGAATTAGAGAGGGAGATGTGGAATAAGAGAGAGAGAGATAGAGAGATAGAGAGATAAAGAACACACCAAAAAATAACCAAAAATAAAGACAAAACCCAAAACAAATACAATCAAATGGGGGTGGGGTAATTAATGGAGTAATAATTAAGAATTAAAATAAATAAATAAAATAAAATAATGAATAAAAAATGATCTTGGATCCCCAGAAACGGTGCCAAAATTTGACCGTGTTGTCGAGTGCGTCAAATTAGTTGTTTAATTTTGACTAAAATTTCTGCAGTATTGCAGCAACCCTAGGTCGTTTCTCGACGGAGCCTTAGATCATTAATTCTAAAATGTGGTTTTGATTATGAAATTAAAATTGGAAATGTGGATTTATAATACTTGGGTTTGATGATTATAGATGACAATAGAAAATAGAAGTTATAAAACAAAGTGGAGATTAACAGAATTAATTCAGCGTGATCAACCCGGGGTGCTCGCATGATGTTTATCCTTCATCGATTCATGATATAAGGTTATGATATTTTAATCCCTGGTTTGTAACACCTAGAACTATAATGTTACTAAGTTTATACTAGGATACCTCATAGGGTTCAGTAAAAAACGCACACTGATTCACCGGACACTGCCGATGATTGGGTGGATTGTGTCAAACTTCATAACCGAAACTCACCAAGTAAACACATGAAAAACTCGATGCGCTGTCCAGATTTGTAGGTTATTTCTTTGTGATACCATGACATAAATGTAAATATCCTTGAAAGTTCTTTTGTTAGTTCAATTGACCAATATAAACCACACAAACACTGCAATTGAAAGGGGGAAAGAAAGTGGTGAATAGTGTGTGAAACATCACATGAATGGGTACCCCCAAACCTGATCATATGAGTTGAGCATGACATTCCAGTACATAACTCAATAAAATAAGAATATAGGATGATGAAAAACAACACAAAAACCTGGAATTTAAATGATCATTCACATATTACAAACATGAAGCTCGGAATGTACATCATGTTCCTCCCCAGGTGATCACGAGGGGTTTAGAAACCCATGGGAGAGGAGGAAGAGAAAGATGTTGAATTACCACCTCCCATGGCCTCAAAAACTTCAAGGGATGTCGAGAAGACTCCTTGGGGACTCAAAAATGGAAGCACCTTGCCTCTTGGCCTAACTTAAAAATGGGGAACCCAAGGTTCCATTTTATAGGAAAATTGATAGGTGGTTTTAGGCACACAGATTTCATCAATCCAATTGCACGATGCCTTTCGGCATTAAAATAGTCTTATATCACATTGGAGAAAAAAGAAAAGTTTTATCCCTATATCTTTATGATCTCCAACGAATGTTTGGCACTGTTTGGACAACTACTGCTCATGATATTGATAAAATACAGAACACCGCATTTGACTTGGTCCAAATTCGGTGGCTTGGACAGATCAGATCGTATGGAACCCATAGTATCCGAATCAGAGTTGGGTTCCTTAATAAGAAATGTAGAATATTAATGTTTGGACAGGCCCGAAAAATATCAGCCCATTTGGATTCACGTATTTTGTGTAATATGAAACACATTGTATAGATGTCCATGGATCCATGTCATTTTGGCCCATTTTTCTTCCACTTCATCAAAGGCCCTCAAAATCACCTCCACCTACATTGAAAAAATAAAAACAAGTAACATTTCCCATTCTAATATTGATTAAAATTAATTTATTGATTCAAACATAATGTTCAATTCATTATTATATTTTTAATATTCATTACAAAAGTATTTTAAAACTGTGGTGTAGGGGTGGAATGAAACAGTGAATCGTGGTACGATCACACCCCCACACCTAAACATTTGGACTCCTGGGAAATTTCACATATCCAAATAAAATGATGAATATATATATATATATTTCCAACATCCTAACTATTTTTCATTTGAGGAAATTTTATTTAAAGTAATGTTATCAATGCACGAACCACACCAAGGAGTTCTTCCTAGTGAAAATAAAAATAGATGTCTCATAAATCATATCACATCGAAATTAAAAGATTCATGATACCCAATTGATAAAGGAATTCAGAAGTAAAACATGACATTAAATCTCCATGTGTGTGTGTGAAAACCATTCCATGCTATTCTTTCCACTTGCTATCCAATAAATATATGTTATTTTAACATTTTTCAGCTTAAATGATTTTGTCACCGAACCTGTCCAACATCCTTTGCAATCATATTTCAAGACTCACTCATTTAAGCATTCCCATAAGTCAAACCATAAGCTCCCAACCATGATATGCCCATATGTTGCACATTTCATCACTCCCCTCATTTTTTTTTGAAGTTTCAATTGGAACAAATCTCACACTCATCTCTCAACCATTGTTTGATCTCCTCACGACACTAATTGAAATAGTTATAACAAGATCAAAGGTTGATGAGGAGTGGTTTTTTACCTTCCCAAGATACAACATTTTTTTTGAGGGCGTATAATAGTCGGACATTAGGTACACACACATAGGTCAATCTGGTACAGTACTGAAATAGATCGGATAAGGAACGAATGTATGGAAATATCATTTAAAGTTGAAAAATATTAACACAACATATATTTACCTTATATTAAGTAAGAAACAATCACACTTTGTGGTTTGGTGAAAAACTTTGTGGAGATATTAGTGACACAGTTTTCCAAAAAAACTACTCACTCAAAGGGAATCAATCATCTCAAAGGTTTCACATAGATACAACCATTTATATCTTTGACAGAAAACCAATTCACTAAAAATCACTCCTTTATGGTAAACTCATACACAAATTATTTTTAGCCTTCATTACGGTATTTTGACCTTCCCCACTTTATGGTCGCCACATCATGGAATTTCGCAATTGTTGATGGGGAAAAATAAAAATACCATAAAGATGGCCAAAAAGAGAAAACAAAAGGAGAAAACGATGAAAAATCCTAAATAACCCAGGAATGTATCCACCCCCCACACCTAGAATGTGCAGTGTCCTCACTGAAATAATTGAAAATGTGAGAAGGAAGGATAAAACCTGTTGTGTTTTATTGGTATTATGTGTCGAGAAGGTGGATTTCCTCCACCAGATTCTTTGGAAATCCCCATAGAATTGTTTAAGTCGCTTCCCATTGACGGTAAGAATTCATCCACTCTGCTCATGCAAAAACCTATATTTCACCAAAAGGGTGAACATTAGTAACAGTATAAGGACCGAGCCATCGGGAACGAAGCTTACCTGGGTGGAGCTTAAGCCTGGAATTTTACATGAGGACCTTCTCACCAATATGGAACTTCCGCTGGTGAATCATGCTATCATGAATAGCCTTTTTCTTCTCTTTATAGATTTGGGAGTTGTCAAATGCATCACATCGAATTTCTTCCAACTCTTGAATCTGTGTCTTTCATTCCTCACCTGTATCTGAAAGGTTCATATTACATTGTTTAATAGACCAATATGCACGGTGTTCTACCAGCACTGGGAGGTGACAAGATTTTCCAAACACAATCCTATATGGTGACATTCTGATTGGGGTTTTAAAAGCAGTATGGTATGCCCAAAGTGCATCATCCAAGCGCAAACTCCATTATTTCCTATTGGGTTGTACCATTTTCTCCAAGATTCTCTTAACTTCTAAATTTGAAATTTTTTCTTGTCCGTTAGTTTGGGGATGATATGAAGTGGAGAATTTATGAACAACCCCATACTTACGAAGCAAGTTTTTCAAGTCACAATTGCAAAAAAGTGAACCCTGATCAGTAATGATGAATCTTGGTAGACCAAACCTACTGAAAATCTGGGACCTCACAAAATCAACAACCACTCGATAGTCATCGGTCCTAGTGGCCTTTGGTTCCACCCATTTAGATACATAGTCGACAGCCATTAATATGTACATAATGCCAAATGAATTTGGGATAGGCCCCATGAAGTCAATGCCCCATGCATCAAAGATCTCACAAAAAAACAAGGGTTGTTGGGGCATTTCATTCCTCTTGGAGATATTCCATGTGAATTGACAATGACTACATAACGTGCAAAATCTATGGGCATCCCTATACAATGTTGGCCAATAAAGTCCTGAGTCAACGACCTTTCGAGCTGTACGTTGAGAGCCGAAGTGTCCCCCACATGCCAAAGTGTGGCAGATGGTCAAAACAGAGGTGAACTCATGGTCAGGGACACACCGACGAACTACATGGTCACTACAAATTCTCCAAAATTATGGGTCATCCCAAATGTACCAACGAGAATCATGCTTGAGTCTCTGGGATTGTGAAGTGCTAAAATCCAGGGGGAACCTAGATGTTGCTAGAAAATTCACAATGTCCGCATACCAGGGGGTAAGGTCCACAACATCACAAATTTTCTCATGAGGGAAGAATTCTCCAATGGGTAGGGGTGAGTCAACATGATGGTCCAATGGTGGGGAAATCCTACTAATGTGGTCAGCTAAAACATTCTCCACCCCTCTCTTATCTCTAATCTCAAGGTCAAACTCTTGGAGGAGGAGCATCCACCGAATGAGGCGGGGCATGGCTTCAGGTTTCTATAGGAGGAAACGAAGGGCAGCTTGGTCAGAAAACACAATCACTTTTGACCCAAGAAGATAAGAACGGAATTTTTCCAAGGCAAACATAATAGAAAAGAGTTCTTTTTCTATGGTTGTGTAGTTTACCTGGGTAGGGTCAAGGGTACGCGAGGCATACACAATGACATGAGGAGCATGATGTTATTAATATTTTCATGACTTATTATATTTACCCTTTACTGATTTTATATTAAATGTGCATAATTTGTGTGAAATATTAATGTTTTAATATTAAATATAATTTTTGAGCATTTTTAGAAGTAGTCCAATTGAGTCAGTTAATGTTTTAATAATAACTGTTACTATACTGATCCAAATTGTGTGGTTCTTGTTTTGTAGGATTCTCCTTTCAATATACAACATTTCATTAGAATTAACCATGATCAAATTCTGCCATTTGAAGGGTCATATAGTCCATACAAACAAGACCAAAGAATCTGTGAACAAACTGGACCAGCCTTGAAGATTGATTTACTAGGCTCAATACAGAATTCCAAAAACATTAACTCTCCACCATAATTCGTGGGACACTACATTTCATTTGGATAAAAATATCAAGGCCCAAATACAAGTAAAAGGGGCCCAAATAAAGCTTTGAAGTCCAGCCCACCATTCTTGCCGAGAATTAAAATCAGTATAGTATGCATGACATCTATCATGATGTAAGCATCAAATAGAGCTGATCTTTTTCAGTGTGAAAGCGGATATATAGGTGGCCGACTTTGTTGAATAAACCATCCGTATTTGAAGGCATCTTCATATTCAAAAACCCTTTCACTTTATGGACTTCAAAAAGACTGGATTTAAATGGATAGTTTAATTTTGTTTAATCAACTGGACATAACCTATGATCCTTAAGTCCATATGACTCCAACTTTTGAGAGTAGTCGGCCAAATTTATTGTCTACAATTTTGTAGAAGGTGATATTTGATGATTCGTCTGGATGAATATCCAAATTGGCGATACAAGTGGAGGGACAGATTGGGAATGAAAAAAGTCCACTCCTTGGGCTATAAATACTCTCCCCTTCTCTCCTTGAGAGGGGTTGGAATTTCAGAAGAGAGGAGATCATATTGGCACTACCAAAGTATTGCCAAAGTCTTGGGAGGAACTTCCATACTCATGTTTTCAGTTGAGAGACCTTTCCTCCTCTCTTTGTTTTCACTTACTTTTGTGTTCTTCATTTTTGTAATTTTGTAAGTCATTTCTTTTGTAATTCTCTTTTAATGAAAGTTTCTTCTTCAATATCTCTTATTATCCTCCACCTTCTATATTTTAGTATTAATGTTATTAAAATAGTTTAAATTCATTTGAATCACCTTCCCTTCTTTTGCTTCTTGATTCAAACAAAAATCTGTTTTTAATTATCATCATTGTTCGTGTGTGTGTGTGTTCAACGTACCACTCTTTTCTAATCCCTTTCTTTTTCTTATATTCTTAATTTATCATCATAATTATTATAGCCAGAATATTAAACACCCAAATGTCTGAGTAAATATCTCATTGGGGTGAGTCAAAATTTATGGATGTTAAGTGATTGAGAGTATTTGCTTGATGAGTATTCATTAATTTAACATTGTGTATGTTGGACTTAATATGTCATGGACTAATGACATATTTTGTTTAGAATGTGGTTTCCATGGATTATTGGAACCATAAATACACTACCATAAACAAGTTCTGATTGATATTAGAATCCTAGTTAAGCTAAGGCTTGGATTAAAGCTTTAACACTTAGGAATTATAATCGACGTCAACATGTGAAGTGGGTGTTAATTTAAATCCAATATAAAGCAAAGCTCAAGGATATCACAAGCTGAACTCCCTAAAAATGAACTCACCCCAATATTTATCAATTTGTTAAATCAATTATAGTCAATGAATCATTTAAAATAAGCTCTGCAAAAAACTCCCCTAATCAAAATACAATCAACTAAAAACAAACAACTACTACAAAGTATCATCGCCTAGGATTCGACCCGAGTGCTTCTATACACATTAGCAGAGCACCGGAACTTTGACCGGTCGATAGGCGACATTCTTCCATGCGTTTCAAATGGCGCCGTTTCCAGGGATGGTTCTTTAAGTAGTCATTAGTTTCTGGTTATTGTAAAAAAAACCAAAAAAAATAAAAAAATTTGAACAAAATTGAAAAAAAAACACAAAGGAAAACCCATCGTTCTCATCCTTTCTAAATCTCTCTAGATTCCCCGCAGACTCCCAAACAATCCCTCAGATATTTTTGACCTTGAAATTGATATAACTCTTCGTCGACTTAGGAGGACCATTAGGGATAACCAAATCACCCAAGAACCAATCATTGCCCTACCAATTAAATTAGATATGGCCAATCCTAGGGAACAAACATTGAAAGAACTTGCTGCCCTTGATATGAATTAACAACCTCTTGGTATTCAATATCCAAACATTGAAGTTGACTTCGAACTCAAATCAGGTTTGATTCATCTTCTCCCTCACTTTCGTAGGCTAGCCGGTGAGGATCCACATCTTCACCTTAAAGAGTTCCAAGTAGTATGCTCTACCATGAAACCTCAAGGGGTTTCTGAAAAACAAATCAAGCTTAGGGATTTCCCCTTTTCCCTAGCGGATTCTGCCAAGTCTTGGCTGTACTACCTCCCACCTGGTTCCATAAACTCATGGGTTGACATGAAGAGACTTTTCCTTGAGAAGTTCTTTCCTGCTTCCCGAACAGCTTCTATCCGAAAGGAAATAAGCGACATTCGTCAATTCCCTAATGAATCACTCCATGAGTATTGGGAGAGGTTCAAAAATCTTGTGGAAACTTGTCCACATGATCAAATCCCTGACCAACTCCTGATCCAATACTTCTATGAGGGGTTATTGGCTATGGAGCGAACTCTCATTGATGCCGCAAGTGGCGGTGCTCTTGTTGACAAAACTCCTGCAGCTGCACGAGAACTCAAAAGCAATATGGTTGCAAACACGCAGCAATTCCATACTCGAGCACCTGATCAAGTGAAACAAGCCCAAGAGAATCAATCCATTGAGCCCAACAAGATGAATGAGTGGATGAGTGAACTTACAAGTCTTGTGCGTCAAATAGCGGTGGCTACCAAAGCCCCAACCTCATCTTCTCCACAGTCACTATTCCCTGGACCTATCAAGAATTGTGGAATATGCAACTCTCCATCTCATTCGACTGACACATGTCCACAACTTCAAGATGATTCATCTGATTCATCTATTCTAATGGAGCTCAATGCGGCATATGCTCAGTGAAACTTCAACCCTCAACAATCAGGTCAGTTTGTTAGAAACTTCAACCAACCCCACTCTGAGCCCTTCTCTTCTACCTTTAACCCACCTCTGAGGTATGGTAATCCCATTTCTCATCCTCCTCAGTTCCCTCATCAAAATCCAAACCAGTTCCAATATGGTCAAAGTGGTGGTAACATCCATCAACCTTATCCTTTTGTTCCTCAACCCCAAAGGAACAATCCTCCTCCTGGATTCCACTATCCTAACGAGCCTTCACAATTCCCCACCCAATACAATCGCTTTCCGAAGAACCAAAATCAAGGCCAACCCAATTTGGGACAACCCTCTTCTTCTAAACAACCATGGGAAAGTGTTGTAGAGGATCTTGCTTCCTTCACCCGTTCTAGCCTCAAGGAAATTGAAACCCAAATAGGTCAACTTGCATCCCACCTTAGCCAGCAACAACCATCCAATTCATCCCAACTCCTAGCTCAACCATTACCCAACCCTAAGGGGTAATGTAAGTACAATTGCACTTAGATCGAGAAAGAAAATTGCTATGCCCCATGCTGATTGCTCTACCTCCCATTTCGATGTTGATCTAGAAAATGAAAAGAACAAAAAGCTGGAAAAGGAACTTGAATCCACTCCTTCACCTCCTTCCATTCCTCTAAGGAACCCAATTCCTTTTCCTTAAGCCATCTTCAAGCCTAAGAAGTCCTTTGAACCTGATCCTGAAATGCTTGACATGTTTAGATGTGTTGAAGTGAACCTCCCCCTCTTAGATGCCATCAAACAAATCACAAAGGGGAAAGTGAATGTGGTCTTTTATGAATTCATTGATAAATGCATGGAGGTCTTCATGGATGACTTTACCATTTATGGCGAGTCATTTGAATCTTGCTTAAATTCACTCTCTTTGGTCCTTCAAAAGTGTGTCAAGTGCAACCTTGTGCTGAATTCTGAAAAATGTCACTTCATGGTTTCAAATGGGATTGTTCTAGGGAACATAATTTCCCAAGAGGGTATCCAAGTTGATCCAGCCAAAATTGAGGTGATCCAATCACTTCCTGAACCCAAATCAGTTTGAGAAATTCGCTCCTTCCTTGGTCATGACGGTTTCTATCGGCGATTCATTCATAACATCAGCAAGATTTCCCTCCCACTCACTCATTTACTTCAAAATGATGTCACATTCAATTTTGATGAGGCTTGCAAGAGAGCCTTCGTTGAACTCAAATCTGCTCTCACATCTGCTCCAATAATCCAACCCCCAGATTGGTCCTCACCATTTGAATTGATGTGTGTTTCTTCTGATAGGGCCATTGGGGTTGTTCTTGGTCAAAGAAGAGAAAACATTCTTCATATCATCTTTTATGCCTAAAAAACATTAGATGAAACTAAATCACACTACACTATGACTGAAAAAGAACTTTTTGCTGTGGTTTTTGCCTTCGATAAATTCCGGCCCTATCTCTTAGGTGCCAAAATCATCATCTTCACAGACCACTCAGCATTAAAGTTCTTACTTATGAAAAGTGATTCCAAAACAAGGCTAATAATATGGATTTTAATGCTCCAAGAGTTTGACCTTGTGATAAAAGATAAACCTGGAAAAGAAAACCATGTGGCTGACCACCTGAGTAGAATTTCTAATTCTTCTCATTCTAAAATAATTGATCTCGAATTTCCAACTGAACAACTCTCATATCTCACTCCAATGTTACCATGGTATGCCCCAATTGTCAATTACATGGTTTCTGGTGTTTTCCCTGAATATGTTTCAAAAGAACAAAAAGAAAATATGAAAAGTGATTCAAAGAATTATTTTTGAGAAGATAATAAAATTTGGAAAACGGGGGCTGACATGGTAATTAGGAGATGTGTTGATGAAACTGAACAATCCTCCATCTTGGAACTTTGCCACTCAATGCCTGGAGGTGGCCACTTTGGACCACAAAGGACTTCTCGAAAGTTCCTAGATTCTGGATTCTTTTGGCCTTCACTCTTCATGCACTCACAAGAGTTCTGTCAATCATGTCCATGTGCCAAAAGTTTGGCACAATTTACAAAATAAACAAAATGCCTCAAACCCCATTAATCTTCTGTGAGCTTTTCGATGTTTGGGGCATCGATTTCATGGGACCTTTTCCCCCTTCAAATGGATTATCCAACATTCTCCTTGCTATTGACTATGTTTCTAGGTGGGTCGAGGCCAAACCCACTAGGAAAGATGATGCTCAAACTGTGAGTGAGTTCCTGAAAACCCATATCTTCCATCGATTCGGAACACCACTTGCTTTGATAAGTGACTTAGGAACTCATTTCTGTAATAGAACCATGGAGTTACTTTTGAAAAAGAATGGGGTTGTACATAAAACATCCACTGCATATCACCCTCAGACAAATGGAATGGCTGAACTTTCTAACAGAGAAGTGAAAAGCATGCTAGAAAGAATTGTTAATCCCACAAGAAAAGACTGGCCCGATAGACTTGGTGAAGCACTTTGGGCCTATCGAACAGCCTATAAGACACCCATTGGTATGTCTCCATTTAGGTTAGTTTTCGGTAAAGCCTGTCATTTACCAGTTGAAATCCAACATAACTCATTTTGGGCTGTCAAAACATGTAATTTTGATTGTGAAAAATCTGGTGAAGAAAGATTGTTGCTGTTCACTGAATTGGAGGAGCTTAGACTTGATTCGTATGAGAACTCCATTCTCTACAAAGAAAAGGCAAAGTCACTCCATGACAAGCACATTCTTCGAATTGTATTTCATGATGGTGAAAAGTTAATGCTCTTCAATTATCGATTTCGACTTCACCCAGGTAAGCATAATTCTCGTTGGGAAGGTCCTTTTGTTATTACTAACGTTTACCCATTTGGTGCAGTAGAAGTCCAAGACCCCTCTTCCAAAAGGACATTCACGGTTAATGGACATCGGTTAAAGAATCACCATGAGAGGTATCACAATCCAGGAACCACGTCGACTTCCATCGAAACCCCATCCACTTCAATAGAACCACCACTGGATGGAGACCTGCCAAATCCAAACCAGGGGGAACCTCTTTCCCTTTAACTCTCTCTCTATCTCTTCCTCTCTCTACCTTTTCTTCTTCTTCCTCTCTCTTTCATTTTTTTACCACTTTATTCATCAAAACTTTTCTTTTTATCTTTCTTGTGTGGGTGTGTATTTTTTAAAAAAAACCTTAAAAACTAAAAAAACCAAAAAACACAATTACTTAAAAAATTACGAAAAAAAGAGTCATGCTTACTCACCATCGAGTTTTGAAATTTTGTCCAACCATTTTTGGGAGTTAACAGACATATTTTCATCTCAAAAGTTTTTGTATTTTCATCGTGACTTTGGATAAATAATTTTGTGTCAAAACCAACACATTTTGAATGCTCAATTTTTTATTTGGAAAATGCTTTTCCCCTACCGTGAGGAATAACATTAGCCTTCATTCCAAGGTCATCTATGGCCATATTTTTTCATTGTGTGTCTTCACCACTGATTGTGAGTCTTGAGTTTGTGGACCATCGAACTGAATTTCCATCTTTTGTGTCCATTAATATGATAGAGGCATTTTCTAAGCCACATGAGAATCAGAATAGCCAAATAGCCTCCTGTTACCCTTACATTGATCCTACTTTTGAAATCCCCTTTGAGCCTATGAAAACCTTTCTTTTGATATCCACATTACAAGCCTAATACCTTGTCCCACCCAACATCTTCATGGATTTTCATTGTACAATTTATTGAAATTTAAGTGTGGGGGGAATGGACTTCATTTTTGGGCGTACATTCATTGATTTCCAATGTGTCATCATATGCTTGAGGGCAAGCATCCATTCAAGTGTGGGGGAGAGGTTGTAATTCTGTGAGCTTTGGGGTGTATATGTGTAATTGTCATTTGTACAAAAGTCATTGAAAAGTGTTCAAAAAATTGAAAAAAATTCTATAAAAAAATGAAAAAAAACGAATGGATTGTGTCTTGGGTGGGTCAAAAATCATTCATCATCAACCTTTGTTCGTGTTATAACTACTAAAATTAGTTCCATGAGGAGATCAAGCATGGGTTGGGAGATGACTATGAGACTTGTTTCAAGCACAACTTTCGAAAAAAAGCAAAAAGAGAAAAAAAAGAACACTTGAATCATCTTGTATTGTGTCATTATTGGAAGTCTTCCATGTTGTACATATTCCATCATCTCACCCTATTCCATTTTATATCTCCCTCAATTTTCATTCATCACACATCCATTCCCTTGTAAATATGTGTTTCTATTTCCTTTCAAATCAAATTTCAAAAAAATGTGCATTGATTTTTCCATGTTGGTGTTTTTAACCCCTTTTTTTCCTTTAGACATTATATACCTACCGTCCCATAGCCACTGATAAACCCCATAAAATACCTCTTGATTCTTGTACACATTTGATTTTGGAATGGAATCTGAGAGCTCTTAAAAACTCTTGATTTTCACTTTTTTTTGGTGAATGAGTGAACCTCCTAAAATACATTTTTATCATCTTGAGAGGGGTATGTTTTGAGTGCCTACATTTTCCAATTCAAACCTTGAACATGAAAAAATGAATTGTTTCTGATGCATTATTGTGAACCAAATTTATGATGGAATTCAATATGGATGAGTGAAATAGTCTAAACCTTCCTTGGTTGGAGAAAACAAAATTTTAATATTTGTTGGTGAGTGAAAATGATTTTTCCATGTTTTTATATTTGTTGCACATGAGGACATGCACAAAAATATGTGTGGGGGAGTTGATTTTATTAATATTTTCATGACTTATTATATTCCCCCTTTACTGATTTTATATGAAATGTGCATAATTTGTGTGAAATATTAATGTTTTAATATTAAATATAATTTTTGAGCATTTTTAGAAGTAGTCTAATTGATTAATTTTAATGTTTTAATAATAACTGTCACTATACTGATACAAATTGTGTGGTTCTTATTTTATAGGATTCTCCTTTCAATATACATCATTTCATTAGAAGGAACCATGATCCAATTCTGCCATTTGAAGGGGCATATGGTCCTCACAAACAAGACCAAAGAATCTGTGAACAAACCGGACTAGCCTTGAAGATTGATTTACTGGGCTCCATAAAGAATTCCAAAAACATTACCTCTCCACCATAATTCAGGAGACACTACATGTCATCTTGGATAAAAATTTCAAGGCCCAAATCCAAGTACAAGGGGCCCAAATAAAGCTATGAAGTCCAGCCCACCATTCTGGCCGAGAATTAAAATCAGTATAGTATGCATGAAATCTCTCATGATGTAAGTATCAAATAGAGATGAGAGTTTTCAGTGTGAAAGAGGAGCTATAGTCGGCTGACTTTGTTTAATAAACCATTCGGATTTGAAGGCATCTTCATATTAAAAAACCCTTTCACATTGTGGACTTTAAAAAGACTGGATTGAAATGGACAGTTTAATTTTGTTTAATCAACTGGCCATAACTTTTGATCCTTAAGTCCAAATGACTCCATCATTTGAGAGTAGTCGTCCAAAATTATTTTCTACAACTTTGAAGAAAGAGATATGTGAATATTCGGCTGTCTGAATAGCCAAATTGGCGATACAAGTGGAGGGACAGATTGGGAATGCAAACAGTCCACTCCTTGGGCTATTAATACTCTTCCCTTCTCTCCTTGAGAGGGGTTGGCATTTCAGAAGAGAGGAGGTAATATTGGCCCGACCAAATCTTTTCCAAAGGCTTGGGAGGACCTTCCATACTCATGTTTTCACTTGAGAGACCTTTCCTCTTATCTTTGTTTTCACTTACTTTTGTGTTCTTCATTTTTGTAATTTTGTAAGTCCTTTCTTTTGTAATTCTGTTTTAATGAAAGTTTCTTCCTCAATATCTTTTATTATCCTACACCTTCTGTATTTTAATATTAATTTTATTAAAATAGTTTAAATTCAGTTGAATCCTCTTCCCTTCTTTTGCTTCCTCATTCAATCGAATATCTGTTTTTAATTATCATCATTGTTAATGTGTGAGTGTTCAGTGTACCACTCTTTTCTAATCCCTTTCTTTTTCTTATATTCTTAATTTATCATCATAAGTATTATAACTAGAATATTAAACACCCAAATGTCTGAGTAAATATCTCATTGGGGTGAGTCAAAATTTAGGGATGTTAAGTGATTGAGAGTATTTGCTTGATGAGTATTCGTTAATTTAACATTGTGTATGTTGGACATAATATGTCATGGATTAATGACATATTTTGTTTAGCATGTGGTTTCCATGGATTATTGGAACCATAAATACACTACCATAAACAAGTACTGATTGATATTAGAATCCTTGTTAAGTTGAGGCTTGGATTAAAGCTTTAACACTTTGGAATTCTAATCGACATCAACTTGTGAAGTGGGTGTTAATTTAAATGCAATATAAAGAAAAGCTCAAGGATATCACAATTTTAACTCCCTAATAATGAACTCACCCCAATATTTATCAATTTTTTAAATCAATTATAGTCAATCAATCATTTCAATTAAGCTCTACAACAAACCCCCCTAATCAAAATACAATCAACTTAAAACAAACAACTACTACAAAGTATCATCGCCGAGGATTCGACCCGAGTGTTTCTATACACATTAGCAGAGCACCATAACTTCGACCGGTCGATAGGCGACAATCGGCCATGCGTTTCATAGCCTTTTCAACCCTTTGTGATAAAACTGCCCCAATTGCAAAGTTAGAGGCATCACACATAAGATCGAAGGGGAGATCCCACCTTGGTGGTTGAATTATGGGAGGTGATGAGAGACTATTTTTTAGTGAATTGAATGCATCCTCACAATTTTTATCAAAAAAAAATTCAGAATCCTTTTGTAACAACTGAGATTAGGGAAGTGTGATTTTACTAAAGTCTTTAATGAATCGGCGGTAAAAACCAGCATGACCCAAGAAAGACCGCACCTCAGGAACACATTTTGGATATGGAAGGGATGAAATTAATTCAATTTTAGATTTATCAACTTTAATTCCCTTATTTGAAATGATATGCCCAAGAACTATCCCCCGCTCAACCATTAAATGACATTTTTCATAATTTTAAATAAGATCTTTTTCAATGCAGCGACGGAGGACAAAACCTAGGTTTTCCAAAAAATCATCAAAAGACGAATAATAAACCGTGAAATCATCAATAAAGACTTCCATACGACTCTCAATGTACTCAGAACAAATACTCAACATACATCTCTGAAAAGTACCAAGAGCATTACATAGACCGAATGGCATCCTTCTGTATGCAAATGTGCCAAATGGACAGGTAAATGTTGTCTTTTCTTGATCCTCAGGGGCTATATGGATTTGGAAATAACCTGAATAGCCATCAAGGAAACAATAATGAGACTTACTAGCCAATCGTTCTAACATTTGGTCAATGAAAGGTAAAGGAAAGTGGTCCTTCCGTGTGTCTTGATTCAGTCGACGGTAGTCAATACAGACTCGCCAACTATTTTTCACACGTGTTAGAACCAATTCATTCCTTTCATTTGACACAACTGTTACCCCTATTTTTTTAGGCACAATTTGCACTGGGCTAACCCATTTACTACCAGATATAAGATAAATGATCCCTTCAACAAGTAATTTACTGACTTCCAGTTTTACCACTTCAAGGAGAGTGGGATTCAACCAGTGTTGATATTGTCTTACGGGTTTAGCCTCATCATCCAAAAGTATATGGTGCATAAAAATAGATGGTCTAATCCTGGGAAGATCAGACAATTTCCATCCTATTGCCTTTTTACACTCTCTCAAAAGATTGAGTAGTTTCAATTCCTCTTTTGGAGAGAGGTTATTGACAATAATGACATTAAATCGATCAATACCTTCAAGATATTCATATTTTAAATTAGAAGGATGTTGTTTAAGTTCAAACACCGGTTGTTTCTGGATTGAGGGAGGGGATTTAGGGGGACTGAGATCCAAGAAACTATCTATCTGCTCATGTTTATTCTCAAAGGAAAGAGAATATATTGGAATGAGATTTGCAGAATCATCGATAGTCATGGGAACCTCAGAATAAACTCACTCATCAATTAATGAAAAAAATTTACATTTTTCTGAACCCACACAACATTCAAGAGAAGAACCAGAACTCAAATCATCCAAGGGTGAAGAAAACAAAAAAGAATCAGAGTTTGGGTTGAGGAGAGAATTGTGTGTGTGTGCATCGTTTGAGATCACTTCCATCGAATAGACAGGAAGAGTGGAGTGCTCTTCAACGGGGTGTTTCATAGCCTCAAGGATGTTAAAACTTACCTTTTCTCCTCCAAATTCCATGGACAATGTACCATTGTGAACGTGGATGATAGTATTTGCTATTTTTAGAAATGGCATCCCAAGTATGAGATGGGCATGTCCTTGGGTTCGGGTAACTTCAATCTCAAGAATGTAGAAATAAGAAAAGAAGATGAGATTCTTCACTCTAACTAGGATATCCTCAATCACTCCTTTTGGATGTGTTGTACTCCGTTTGGCATGTTGCACAACAATGCTTGTTGGTTGAAGCTCTCCAACCTGTAGAGAAGTATACACGGAGTGAGTCATTACATTAATGGAAGCACCTAAATCTAGCATAGCATCAGAAAAGAAGGTCTCCCCTATGGAAAAAGGTATAGTGAATGTGGCAGGATCCCTGCATTTGGTTGGAATTGCTGGTTGAATCAAGGCCGAGACAGCCCATCCCAGGTTGACTCTCTCATTCCCCTTCAGCCTTCGTCTATGGGTGAAATGCTCTTTAAGAAAATTGGCATAACGGGGAATTTTCTTGACTTCATACAACAATGGAATATTAACTTGAACTTTTTTAAATGAATCCATTATTTCATTTTCAATCTCATTATAAAAGTTTTTCTTAGATTTAGAGAGTCTTTGAGGGAAATTAAGAGGAATTTATTGTTCATTTGAATCATCAATGACTATTCAATTACAATTTTTGTCTTGTTTTTCTTTACATGAAGTTTTTGAGGGATGGGAAAGAGAGTTTTCATGAGGGGGACACACCTGCTGTGCAGAATCAGTAGAAGGAGAAACTTCTTTACCACTACGAAGTGTAACTGCACATACATTACCTTTGTCCTTTGTATTGGCAATGGGTTGGGATGACAGTTATCGAAAACCTTGCATCTTAAGCTCACCGATGATGTTTGCCAACTGCCCCACTTGGGTTCGTAGGTCTTGAATATCTGATTGTGTGTTCTGTTGGAACTGAAGATTCTGGGTTTCCATTTGTTTCACCATGTCCTCGAGGCATGGTTCAGATTTTGGAGGATGAGGAGGAGGATTGTTTTGAGACGTTGAAGGATAAGAAGGTTTCATACATTGTCCTTGTTGATACCAATTCTGATTGGGGTAGCTTGAGTTTCCTCCTTGTCGGTATTGTGGTTGTGCTTGCCACCGTGGATTTGGATATGGCCTGAATTGTTCTTTATTGAAGGGAGGTGCTTGTTGGAATGGACGCCCTGGGAACACATCTGCACAGGACTCAGATGAATCTTGATGTTGTGGGCACTGGTCAGAAAAATGAGTGTTATCAGAAAAAATCCCACAATGTAATGGAATAAGAGGAGAGAGTGAGTTACCTTGTGCTTGAGATAATTGCATTAGAAGGGTATGCATCTCATCAAGTTTAGTATCTACCTTTTGTTCTAGGGCGGAATGACTTACCACATGAACTCCTCAGGTTAGTGCAACAACTCGTGTACCAAATTGTTGTGCATTTTGAGCCATTTTGGCTATTAAGTCACGAGCAGAAGAAGGGGTTTTGTAAATTAGGACACCACCAGATACAACATAAATCATTCCAAAATCCATGGGGATAAGTCCCTCACAGAATTATTGAATTAAAAGTTGTTCACTAATCTGGTAGTGGGGGCAGCTTGAGCAAAGTCTTTTGAATCTCTACCAGTATTCATGAAGGGTCTCTCCTTGTGATTTCCTAATTCCACATATTTCTTTCCTAATCGAAGTAGTTCGGGAGGCAGGGAAGAAAATCTATAGAAAATGTCTTTTTAGGTCATTCCATCCCCCAATTGTGGAAGGAAAATCGTATAGCCAATATTTGGCTACACCATCAAGGAAGAAAGGGAAGGCCCTAAACCTAATGAGGTCCTCAGACACATTTTGGGGTTTCATGGTGGAGCACACTATGTGAAACTCTTTTAGATGTTTGTGAGGGTCCTCTCCGGGAAGAAAATTGAATTTTGGAAGAAGGTGGATGAGACCTGATCTATGCTCAAAGTTGGCTTCTTCCTCGGGATATTGGATGTACGCAGGTTGGAACTCCACATCAGTGGTAGTAAGTTCTTTTAAAGTTCGATTATTTCCAGCCATGTTTTCTTGGGTTTGATTGGGTTAAATTTTGGGTTGGATTAGAACCAATTGAGGTTCTGAATGGGGTTCCACAATGTTACTTGATTTACCTTCTCTAGATGCCTTGATTTGTGTGTGAAGTGACTATTCAATTTCAAGATCAAATTCAAATAGTGTTCCTTTACCAGATCTTGTCATGCAACAATGATGTCCAGTTTGATTGATTGTTTGTTTGATGTGTTTCTTTTTATTTAAGATGGATAAAAGTGAAATGTAATAATGGTGAAAGAAGAATAGAATTTTATACAATAGAATTAGAGAGGGAGATGTGGAAGAAGAGAGAGAGAGAGAGATAAATAACACACCAAAAAACAACCAAAAATAAAGACAAATCCAAAACAAAAAACAATCAAATGGGGGTGGGGTATTTAAAAGAGTAATAATTAATAATTAAAAGAAATAACTAAAATAATATAAATAAGAAAAAAAATGTTCTTGGATCCCCGGAAACGGCGCCAATATTTTACAGCGTTGTCGAGCGTGTCGAATTAGTTGTTTAATTTTGACTAGAATTTCTGCAGTATAGTAGCCACCCGAGGTCGTTTCTCGACGGAGCCTTAGATCATTAATTGTAAAATGTGGTTTTGATTATGAAATTAAAAAGGGAAATTTGGTTTTATAATACATGGGTCTGATGATTAAAGATGACAATATAAAATAGAAGCTTTAAAACAATGTTGAGATTAACAGAATTAATTAAGCGTGATCAACCCGGGGGGCTCGCATGATGTTTATCCTTCATCGCTTCATGATATAAGGTTATGATCTTTTAATACCTGGTTTGTAACACCTAGAAATATAATTTTACTGAGTTTATAATAGGATACCTCCTATGGTTCAGTCAGAAACACACAATGATTCACCGGACACCGCCGATGATTGGGTGGATTGTGTCTGACTTCATAACCAAAACACACCAAGTTAACACACAAAAAACTCAATGAACTGTCCGGATTTGTAAGATATTTCTTTGTGATACCATGATATAAATGTATATATCCTTGAATTTGCTTGTGTGAGTTCAATTGACCAACATAAACCACACAAACACCACAATTGAATGGGGGAAAGAAACTGGTGAATGGTGTGTGAAACATCACATGAATGGGTACCCCCAAACATGATCATATGAGTTGAGCATTACATACCAGTACATAAATAAATAAAATAAGAATATAGGATGATGAAAAACAACAAAAAAACCTGGAATTTAAAAGATCATTCACATATTACAAACATGAAGCTCAGGATGTACATCACATTCCTCCCCGGGTGATCACGAGGGGTTTAGAAACCAATGGGAGAGGAGGAAGAGAAAAATGTTGAATTAGCACCTCCCATGGCCTCCAAAACTTCAAGGGATGTTGAGAAGACTCCTTGGGGACTCCTAAATGGAAGAACCTTGCCTATTGGCCGAACTTTCAAATGGGGAGCCCAGGGTTCCATTTTATAAGAAAATTGGAAGGTGGTTTTAGGCACACAGATTTCATCAATCCACTTGCACGACGTGTTTCGGCCTTCAGACAGTCTTATATCGCTTTGGAGAAAATGGAAACGTTGTATCCCTACCTCTTTAAGGTATCCACAGAAGGTTTGGCACCGTTTGGACAGCTACAGCTCAAGATATTGATAAAATACAGAACACTGCATTTGACTTGGTCCAAATTCGGTGGCTTGGACCGATCAGATCGGATGGGCCCCATAGAATCTGAATCAGCATTGGGTGCCTTAATATGAAATGTATCCTATTAAAATTTGGACAGGACCAAAATATTTCAGCCCATTTGGATGCACGTATTGCGTTTAATATGCAAAACAGTGGACAAATGTCCATGGGTCCATGCAATTTTGGCTCATTTTTCTTCCACTTCATCAAAGGCCCTCCAAATCACCTTCACCTACATTGAAACAATAAAAACAAGTAACATTTCCCATTCTAATATTGATTAAAATTAATTTATTGATTCAAACATAAAGTTAAATTCAATATTATATTTGGAATATTAATTACAAAACTAGTTTAAAACTGTGGTGTAAGGGTGGAATAAAATAGTGAATCATGGTACGATCACACCCCCACACCTAAACATTTTCACTCCTGTGAAAAGTCACATATCCAAATACAATGATGAATATATATATATATATATATATTTCCAACAACCTAAAGATTTTTTATTTTGGGAAATTTAATTTAAAGTAAAGTGATCAATGCACGAACCACACCAAGGAGTTCTTCCTAGTGAAAATAGAAATAGATGTCTCATAAATCATATCATAGAGAAATTCAAAAAGATTAATGATACCCAATTGATAAAGGAATTCATAAGTAAACCATGACATTAAATCTCCATGTGTGTGTGTCAAAACCATTCCATGATATTCTTTCCATTTGCTATCCAATAAATATATGTTATTTTAACATTTTTCAGCTTAAATGATTTTGTCACCGAACCTGTCCTACATTCTTTGAAATCATATTTCAAGACCCACTCATTTAAGAATTCCCAGAAGTCAAACCATAAATTCCAGACCTTGATATCCCCATATGTTTCACATTTCATCACTCCCCTCATTTATTATTTCTTTTTTTGAAGTTGCAATTGGAACAAATCTCACACTCATCTCTCAACCCTTGTTTGATCTCCTCACGACACTAATTGAAATAGTTATAACATGATTAAAGGTTGAGGATGAGTGATTTTTGACCTTCCCAAGACAGAACAATTTTTTTTGAGGGCGTACAAAAGTCGGACATTATGTACACACACATAGGTCAATCTGGTACAGTAATGAAACCGATCGGATAAGGAACGAACGTATGGAAATATCATTTAAAGCAGAAAAATATTAACCCAAAATATATTTACCTTATATTAAGTAACAAATAATCACACATTGTGGTTTGGTGCAAGCATTTGTGGAGATATTAGTGACGCAGTTTTCCAAAAAAAACTACTCACGCAATGGGCATCAATCATCTCAAAGGTTTCACATAGATACAACCATTTATACCAATGAAAAAAAAACCGATTCACTAAAAATCACTCCATGATGGTAAACTCATTCACAAATTATTTTTAGCCTTCATTATGGTATTTTTAATTTCCCCACTTTATGGTCGCCACATCATGAAATTTCGAAAATGTTGATGGGGAAAAATAAAAATACCATAAAGAAGGCCAAAAAGAGAAAACAAAAGGAGAAAACGATGAAAAATCCTAACTAACCTAGGAATGTATCCACCCACCCCCCCCCCCACACCTAGAATGTGCAGGGTCCTCACTGAAATAATTGAAAATGTGAGAAGGAAGGATAAAACCTGGTGTGTTTTATTGGTATGATGCATTGAGAAGGTGGATTTCCTCCACCGAATTCTTTGGAAAATACTCATAGAAGTGTTTAAGTCGCTGCCCATTGACGGTAAGACTTCGTTCACTCTGCTCATGCAAAACCTGTATTGCACCAAAAGGGTAAACATTAGTAACTGAATAAGGACTGAGCCATCAGGAACGAAGCTTACCTGGGTGGATCTTAAGCCTGGAATTGTACATGAGGACCTTCTCACCAATATGGAACTTCCACTGGTGAATCATGCTATCATGAATAGACTTTTTCTTCTCTTTATAGATTCAGGAGTTGTCATATGCATCACGTCAAATTTCTTCCAACTCTTCAATCCGCAGCTTTCTTTCCTCACATGCATATGAAAGGTTCATATTACATATTTTAACATCCCAATATGAATGGTGTTCTACCTCCACCTGGAGGTGACAAGATTTTACAAACACAATCCTATATGGTGACATTCTGATCGGTGTTTTAAAAGCAGTACGGTACGCCCAAAGTGCATCATCCAAGCGCAAAATCCAATCTTTCCTATTGGGTTGTACCATTTTCTCCAAGATTCTCTTAACTTCCCTATTTGAAATTTCTGCTTGTCCATTAGTTTGGGGATGATATGAAGTGGAGGCTTTATGAACAAACCCATACTTACGAATCATGTTTTTCTTGTTATGATTGCAAAAATGTGAACCCTGACCACTAATGATGAATCTTGGTAGACCAAACCTACTAAAAATATGTGACCTCACAAAATCAACAACCACTCGAGAGTCATCGGTCCTGGTGGCCTTTTCTTACGCCCATTTAGATACATAGTCTACACCCAATAAGATGTACACAAAGCCAAATGAATTTGGGAAAGGCCCCATGAAGTCAATGCCCCATGCATCGAAGATCTCACAAAATAACATGGGTTGTTGGGTCATTTCATTCCTCTTGGAGATATTCCCTGTCAATTGACTTTGACTATATGACTCAAAAAATCTATGGGCATCCCTATACAATGTTGGCCAATAATGTCCTGAGTCAAGGACCTTTCGAGCTGTACGTTGAGAGCCGATGTGTCCCCCACAGGCCAAAGTGTGGCCGAAGGTCAAAACAGAGGTGAACTCATGGTCAGGGACACACCGACGAACTACATGGTCACTACAAATTCTCCACAAGTATGGGTCATCCCAAATGTACCAACGAGAATCATGCTTGAGTCTCTGGGATTTTGAAGTGCTAAAATTAGGGGGGAACCTAGATGTTGCTAGAAAATTCACAATTTCCAAATACCAGGGGGTAAGGTCCACAACATCACAAAGGTTCTCATGAGGGAGGAATTATCCAATGGGTAGGGGTGAGTCAACATGATAGTCCAATGGTGGGGAAATCCTACTAATGTGGTCAGCTACAACATTCTCCACCCCTCTCTTATCTCTATTCTCAAAGTCAAACTCTTGGAGGAGGAGCATCCACCGAATGAGGCGGGGCTTGGCTTCAGGTTTCTTTAGGAGGAAACGAAGGGCAGCATGGTCAGAAAACACAATCACTTTTGACCCAAGAAGATATGAACATAATTTTTCCAAGGAAAACAAAATATAAAGGAGTTCTTTTTCTGTGGTTGTGTAGTTTACCTGGGTAGGGTCAAGGGTACGCGAGGCATACACAATGACATGAGGATCCTTTTTATCTCTTAATGATAAAACTGCCCAACTGCAAAGTTAGAGGCATCACACATAAGCTCAAAGGGGAGATCCCACCTTGGAGGTTGGATTATGGTGGGTGATGTGAGACTATTTTTTAGTGAATTGAATGCATCCTCACAATTTTTATCAAAAAAAAATTCATAATCCTTTTGTAACAACCGAGATAAGGGAAGTGCGATCTTACTAAAGTCTTTAATGAATCGGTGGTAAAAACCAGCATGACCCATGAAAGACCGCACCTCACGAAGACATTTTCGATATGGAAGGGATAAAATTAATTCAATTTTAGATTTATCAACTTGAATTCCCTTATTTGAAATGATAAGCCCAAGAACTATCCCCCGCTCAACAATGAAATGACATTTTTCATAATTTAAAACAATATCTTTTTCAATGCAGCGGCGGAGGACAGAACCTAGGTTTTCCAAAAAATCATCAAAAGAAGAACCATAAACCATGAAATCAACTATAAAGTCCTCCATAAAACTCTCAGGGTACTCAAAAAAAATACTCAACATACATCGCTGAAAAGTACCAGGAGCATTACATAGACTGAATGGCATCCTTATGTATGAAAATGTGCGAAATGGACAGGTAAATGTTGTCTTTTCTTGATCCTCAGGGGCTATATGGATTTGGAAATAACCCGAATAGCCCTCAAGGAAACAATATTGAGACTTACCAGCCAATCGTTCTAAAATTTGGTCAATGAAAGGTAAAGGAAAGTGGTCCTTCCACGTGGCTTGATTCAGTCGACGGTAGTCAATACAGACTCACCAACTGTTTTGCACACGTGTTGGAACAAATTCATTCCTTTCATTTGACACAACTGTTACTCCTATTTTTTTAGGCACAATTTGCACTGGGCTAACCCATTTACTATCAGATATAGGATAAATGATCCCTACAACAATTAATTTACTGACTTCTGATTTTACCACTTCATGGAGAGTGGGATTCAACCGGCGTTGAGATTGTCTTACAGGTTTAGCCTCACCATCCAAAAGTATATGGTGCATACAAATAGATGGGATAATCCCAGGAATATGAGCCAATGTCCATCCTATTTCCTTTTTACACTCTCTCAAAAGTTTGAGCAGTTTCAATTCCTGTTGTGGAGAGAGGTTATTGGCAATAATGACGGGCAATCGGTCAATAACCTCATGATATGCATATTTTAAATTACAATGAAGTTGTTTAAGTTCAAACACCGGTTGTTTCAAGATTGAGGGAGGGGATTTAGGGGTAGTGAGGTCCATGAAACTATCTATCTGCTCATGTTTATTCTCAAAGGAAAGCGAATCTATTGAAATGAGATTTGCAGAATCATCGATAGTCATGGGAACCTCAGAATAAACACACTCATCAATTAAAGCACAAAATTTACATTTTTCTAAACCCACACAACATTCAATAGAAGAACCAAAACTCAAATCACCCAAGGGTGATGAAAACAAAAAAGAATAAGAGTTTGGGTTGAGGAGAGAATTGTGTGTGTGTTCATCGTTTGAGAGCACTTCCATCGAATCTACAGGAAGAGTTGAGTGCTCTTCAATGGGGTGTTTCATAGCCTCAAGGATGTTAAAACTTACCTTTTCTCCTCCGAATTCCATGGACATCATACCATTGTGAACGTTGATGATCGTATTTGCTGTTTTTAGGAATGGCCTCCCAAGTATGAGAGGGGAATTTCCTTGGGTTCAGGTATCTTCCATCTCAAGAATGTAGAAATCATCGTGGAAGATGAGATTCTTCACTCTAAGAAGGACATTTTCAATCACTCCTTTTGGATGTGTTGTACTCCGGTTGGCAAGTTTCACAACAATGACTATTGGTTGAAGCTCTCCTACCTGTAGAGAAGTATACATAGAGTGAGGCATTACATTAATGGAAGAACCTAAATCTGGCATAGCATCAGAAAAGAAGGTCTCCCCTATGGTACAAGGTATGATGAATGTTCTAGGATCCTTGCATTTGGTTGGCATTGCTGGTTGAATCAAGGCCAAGACATTCCTTCCCAGGTTGACTCTCTCATTCCCCTTCAGCCTTCATCGATGGGTGCAAAGCACTTTAAGAAAATTGGCATAACGGGCAATTTTCATGACTGCATGCAACAATGGAATATTAACTTGAAATGTTTTAAATGTATCCATTATTTCATTTTCAATCTCATTAACAATGTTTTTCTTATATTTAGAGAGTCTTTGAGGGAACGGAAGAGGAATGGATTGTTCATTTGAATCATCAATGACTATTTGATTACCATTTTTGTCTTGTTTTTCATTACATGATGTTTTTGAGGGTTGGGAAAGAGAGTTTTCATGAGGGGGAGATACCTACTGTACAGAATTAGAAGGAGGAGAAACTTATTTACCACTACAAAGTGTAACTGCACATACATTACATTTTTCCTTTGGATTGGCAATGGGTTGGGATGGTAGTTGTCCAGAACCTTGCATCTTATGCTCACCGATGGTTTTTTCCAATTTCCCCACTTGGGTTCGTAGGTCTTGAATAATAGATTGTGTGGTCTGTTGGAACTGAAGGTTCTGGTTTCCATTTGTTTCACCATGTCCTCAAGGCTTGGTTCAGATTTGGGAGGTGGAGGAGGAGGATTGTTTTGAGAAGCTGAAGGATAAGAAGGTTTCATACCTTGGCCTTGTTGATACCAATTCTGCTTGGGGTAGCTTGAGTTTCCTCTTTATTGGTCTTGGGGTTGTGCTTGCCACCCTGGATTTGGATTTGGCCTGAATTGTTCTTGCTTGAAGGGAGGTGCTTGTTGGAATGGAAACCCTGGGAACATAGATGCACAGGACTTAGATGAATCTTGAAGTTGTGGGTACTGGTCAGAAAAATGAGTGTTATCAGAACAAATCCCACAATGTAATAGAATTGAAGTAGAGAGTGAGTTACATTGTGATTGAGATAATTGCCTTAGAAGGGTATGCATATCATCAAGTTTGGTATCTATCTTTTGTTCTAAGGCTGAATTACTTACCTCATAAACTCCCCTTTTTGGTGCAATAGCTCGTGTACCAAATTGTTGTGCATTTTGATCCATGTTGGATATTTAGTCACGAGCGGCAGAAGGGGTTTTGTCAACTAGGGCACCACCAGCTTTAGCATCAATCATTCCATGATCCATGTGTATACGTCCCTCATAGAATTATTGAATTAAAAGTAGTTCACTAATCTGGTGGTGGGGGCATCTTGAGCAAAGTCTTTTAAATCTCTCCTAGTATTCATGAAGGGTCTCTCCTTGTGATTGCCTAATTCCACATATTTTTTTCCTAATCGAAGCAGTTCGGGAGGCATGGAAGAACTTATCTAGAAAAAATCTTTTTAGGTCATTCCATCCCCCAATTGTGGAAGGCAAATATTATATCCAATATTTGGCTACACAATCAAGAGATAAAGGGAAGGCCCTAAACTTAATGAGGTCCTCAGACTCATTTTTGGGTTTCATGGTGGAGCACACTATGTGAAACTCTTTTAGTTGTTTGTGTGGGTCCTCTCCGGGAAGACCATGGAATTTTGGAAGAAGGTTGATGAGACCTGATATAAGCTCAAAGTTGGCTTCTTCCTCGGGATATTGGATGTATGCAGGTTGGTACTCCACATCAGGGGTAGTAAGTTCTTTTAAAGTTCGATTATTTACAGGCATGTTTTCATGGGTTTGATTGGGTTCAATTTTGGGTTGGTTTAGAACCAATTGAGGTACAAAATGGGGTTCCACAATGTTAATTTATTGACCTTCTCTAGATTCCTTGATTTGTGTGTGAAGTGACTTTTCAATTTCAGGATCAAATTCAAGTACTGTTCCTTTACCAGATCTTGTCATGCAACAATGATGTCCAGTTTGATTGATTGTTTTTTTGTTGTGTTTTTTTATTTAAGATGGATAAAAGAGAAACTTAAGAAGGGTGAAAGAAGAATATAATTTTATACTATACAATTAGAGAGGGATATGTGTGAAGAAGAAAGAGAGAGAGAGAGAGAGGGAGATACAGAACACACCAAAAAACAACCAAAAATAATGACAAAACCCAAAACAAAAAACAATCAAATGGGGGTGGGGTATTTAAAGGAGTAATAATTAAGAATTAAAATAAATAGATAAAATAAAATAAATAAGAAAGAAACGATATTGGATCCCCGGAAATGGCACCAAAATTTGACCGCGTTGTCGAGCGCGTCAAATTAGTTGTTTAATTTTGACTAGAATTTCTGCAGTATAGCAGCAACACTAGGTTGTTTCTCGACAGAGCCTTAGATCATTAATTATAAAATGTGGTCTTGATTATGAAATTAAAAAGATAAATAGGGTTTTATAATACTTGGGTTTGATGATTAAAGATGAAAATAGAAAATAGAAGCTATAAAACAAAGTAGGGATTAACAGAATTAATTAAGCGTGACCAACCCGGGGTGCTCGCATGATGTTTATCCTTCATCGCTTCATGATATAAGGTTATGATCTTTTCATACCTGGTTTGTAACACCTAGAACTAGAATGTTACTGAGTTTATACTAGGATGCCTACTAGGGTTCAGTCAAAAACACACAATGATTCACCGAACACCGCCGATGATTGGGTGGATTGTGTCTGACTTCATAACCAAAACTCACCAAGGAAACACACGAAAAACTCGATGCGCTATCTCGATTCGTATGTTATTTATTTTTGATACCATGAAATAAATGTACATAGACTTGAAAGTTCTTGTGTGAGTTCAATTGACCAATATAAACCACACAAACACCGCAATTGAAAGGGGGAATGAAAGTGGTGAACGGTGTGTGAAACATCACATGAATGGGTACCCCCAGACATGATCATATGAGTTGAGCATGACATAACAGTACATAACTCAATAAAATAAGAATATAGGATGATGAAAAACAACACAAAAACCTGGAATTTAAAAGAAAATTCCCATATTACAAACATGAAACTCGGGATGTACATCACGTTCCTCCCCGGGTGATCACGAGGGGTTTAGAAACCCATGGGAGAGGAGGAAGAGAAAGATGTTGAAGTAACACCTCCCATGGCTTCCAAAAAATAAAGGGATTTTTAGAAGACTCATTGGGGACTCCAAAATGGCATCACCATTCCTCTTGTCCGAACATGCAAATGGGGAGCCCAAGGGACCATTTTATAGGAAAATTGGAAGGTGGTTTTAGGCACACAGATTTCATCAATCCACTTGCACGACACGTTTCAGCCTTCAGACAGTCTTATATCGCTTTTTATAAAATAGAAAAGTTGTAGCCCTACCTCGTAAATGTCTCCACCAAATGTTTGGCACCGTTTGGACAACAGAACCTCTTGCTATTGGTAAAATAAAGAACACCACATTTGACTTGATCCAAATTCGGTGTCTTGGACAGATCAGATCGGATGGTCCCCATAGAATCCTAATCAGCATTGGGTTCCTTAATATGAAATGTAGCTTATAAAATTTTGGACAGGCCCACAAAATCTCAGCCCATTTTGTTCCACGTATTTCTCGTAATATGAAAAATTGTGGATAGATGTCCATGGATCCATGCAATTTTGGCCCATTTTTCTTCCACTTCACAAAGGCCCTCCAAATCACCTCCACCTACATTGAAACAATAAAAACAAGTAACATTTCCCATTATAATATTTATTAAAATTAATTTTTTGATTCAAACATAATGTGAAATTCATTAATATATTTGTAATATTCATTACAAAAATAGTTTAAAACTGTGGTGTAAGGGTGGAATAAAACAGTGAATCTTGGTACGATCAGGTAAATACTAATATGTACATATTCATGTTATCTAAAACCCATTAAAAATAACTACAACTCTTTCAAATATGTTAACCATTATTGTTATTTCACTTATTCTTAGATAAGACCCTAACAACTAAAGTTATACAAACTGACCTCTAATACCAACTATAAAGACTCAGCCTAAAATATTGCATAATCATGAATTATATGAATTACTACAATTGAGTATCATTTAGGTTTATATTTTTATAGAGTAAGTTTATTACTATTAAAATACATATCAAAAATTACAATGTTTAAACATTTACTCAGTTTCCATTTTTTCATAAAAAAAAACTCTTGAAGAAATTGAGACATGTCTAGTTCCAAGTTTTAGAAAACATGAATTTACCTTGATCCCATTCTTGACCTTATTACACTTTATGTCCTACAAAAACATTTCAAAAACATAGGATATGCATAAAAATCTTAGTAAGGGATACAAAAAGAAGGGAAACTTTTTGTTTTTTCAAAACAACAAGTAAAACATGAATAATTTATCATAAGTAATATTTTTCACATTTACGATGTAGTAAATACTCTTCATTGAATAAAATATCAATACATACCATTTTGTAACCAAAATATTACCATAAAACCCATAAAAATAACACATGATATTTAAAGGTTACATAGGAAATAAACATACTGAAATGGAAAAACCAAACAGTCGACTTTCACACGAATCTCTAAATGGAATATCTATACAGCTGACTTCCATAAAAAATGAATTGGAGGCTATAACGTAACCACCCATCCTGGTTTATCACGGAACCACCCGTCATATGTTTTATCATGTAACCACCCGTCAAATTTCCAATTACCTTCATAACACACAAAATATTGCAAATATAAACATTTCACTTATAACATTTCATTTTCAATCACAAGAAGTAATTTCAAGATGTTGAAATACTCAATCTATTTTCATAAACAATTTAAAAATATATTTTTGAATAAAAATGTCCCATACCACTTTGAATATTTTTATGGAATTATAACTTTAATAAAATAATTCCCATATAAATAAATACTCAAAACCATTTTTAAAACATGGACATTAATTATAATGATTTAGAATAATAAACATTTAAAACATTTTAAATGTTATTTTAGTTAAATATATATTTAAAAAAAAGATACTCTTGAATACAAATAATTTAGGAATAACATTTAATCCAAAATTTAAAAAATAATGAGATTAAACGGATTCATGATATAATATGATAATGGAAATTATATACACCATATAAGAGTGAATTTGTGCATAACAACAATAAAGACTCTTTGGAAATGTAAATTGATATGAAATTCCTTATAAAGACAATATATTATAATTATGGATAAATAAATTACATAATTATGTGTGATGAATATCAATACACCAAATATATGTGGAAATTAAGATTAAAACAATCAGAGGTCATTCACCTATATGCATATGAAAAAATATTTAAGAAGTACAAGTTAAAACCAATGATAAAATGAGTTGATGAGATGATACAAGGGTATATAATTACATGGAAATAAAATTGACATCAATAATGATATATAAGAGCATTACCCAACATAATACAATGTAAATTATAAGACATAACAAAAAATAAGTTTTATAAAAAGAGGGGTGTGAATGGTTTCCCTACCGATTTTGTAACATAGAAAACATATGCCACATGAAAGAAGGGTCATACAAGGAAAATGTCAAAACCCATAAATAATATTATATTACACAAAGACTATAATCATGGGCAGTACATATACCACATAAAAGGAAATAGGGGAAAATATAGCATGAATCTCGTAGAAATAAGAAGTGAGATGAAATACCCTAACCACATAGTAATCAATCGAATCGTTTGACCAAATGTTAATAACCACCAAATAAATCACAAGAATACAATTAATATAAATATAATCCTGATAATATATATCAAATGGAAATACACGATACACTACATTCAATAAATAAGTGGCAAACAATGGAAATCTCATGGAATTATAAGTGAGATAAGAAATCTTTTACCTCGTTGCTGACTTGCCTGTTCATTCTTTAATATCCTGAATAATAAACTAAAGTTAGTTTATACATGCATAATACCATTTTTCAAGTTTATTATTCTTTTTATATAAATTATTACCATGTAATAAACATTATTTAATCATTAAAGTTAATAATGGTCATTTTGCGATATTTGATACTTGAGTCAAAAATAATCTTCTTATAATTACAAATTGTACATGTGGTCAAATATCCATTATCTCTATAATGATATTAGTGATGTATATAACATATATATAATATATATCTTGTATATATATGTATTTACAATAGTAAATAACATTTGGAGATAATAAAAAAAATGCACCGTTCATGGAGACGATAAGCCCTACGTACGCAAAAATGCTACATTCATTTCTATTTCTTATTTTAATGGAATGAAAACATAATGATACATAGGTATATTATAATTCTAGCATAATATGATATATATAATATCATTAACTCTATCCTTTATATTCCCCACATATGGAATGATCGAGTCACATCACTTTGAGGGGGCGGTAGTCCGCAATTCCTCAAATGAAATTATCGTGTTTACCCATAATGGAAGCAATAAAGGTATGCAATATAAAAGAAATACAGAAGGATAAAAAAACCTAAACATAATATATATCATATATAAATATATTTCCATATTAATGGCCACCATTATTGGTGGTAGAAGATAATGGAGCAATCATCGTTTCATGAGGCGTTAGTTCGCCATACACAGAAGCAATATGTTCTACCCCCATTAGATGGAGGTGTGTGTAAGTGTAGATAGAAGGATTATCATAAAAACATACAATTATATTATGTATACTGGTTTTTTAATGAAATAAATGAATAAAATTATTTGAGAGGGTTGGAGAAGTAAAATAAAATAAAATAAAACAAAATAATTTAAGTTAAATTGTTACGTTTAATTTTGGTAACATCATTTGGTTTGAACCAAAAGGACTTCATAAAGTGACTTATACCTATGGTAAGGATTCTAGGAGTAGGAGAGGGATGTAATTAGTTTAATTGGTTAGAGGTTGTATGATCCCAGGGGCTTGAGAGGTGTGAGTAATGAGTTATAAGTGATGGCTTTTTATAAGTCGGAGGAGGAGCTCTTTTGGAATGTTTGAAAATGTTATTTTATTATAAACTTATCATCAATTTAAAAAAATTAAAAAAACATTAAAGTAAAATATAATATGAATCATGTTATAAATAAAATCATCCAATAATAATTCGATAGGTTTGGGATTTTTTTAATATTAATAATCAAATTTATTTAAATCATTTATTAATGAGCTAAATACTGTATCATTATTGTGTCTTATATAATATAATTTTTTTGATGTATAAAAATTATAATAAAAATACCATGATTTATTAAATAGTTTTATCTTTCCAATTAATATTTATAGTCTAAAATATGACTTATATAACCCAATTTAAAAATTGATTTACCAAAAGATATTTGTTTATGTCATTTTCCCTTCACATTAAGTTAATTAAAATAAATTGCCATTATCATTCATAAGTGGCTCCAGGGGGTCCCAAAATCGAACCAAGGATGAAATGGTTGTTCATTACTCTTACAATATGTTTATGAAATGTGTTACAGTAATTTGGTCTTATTATGATATTTTTTTACCCTAAATTACCATATTTACCTTTAACATCGGTAAATAAAAGTAAAAAGTAACTTTTCACCAAAAAATATTTTCATCATATTGAATCAAATATTACTTACTAATAATAACCATGTATGCCAAATTTCAGTAATTCAATTCACAGAAGCAGTAAAAATATTTTTAAACGAAATAGTCGGTTTTTGAACTACTACTATGTGGTTTCACTATTCATAAAAATTTGAGGTTTTCAGAAAAAATAAAAAAAATATAGCCTAAGCTATATTTGATATTCCAAATTTAAAAATGATTCATATATTACCAAATTAATAACATGGATGTTTCATTAATTAATTTAAAAATATTTACCATTGTCAAAACAAATAGCATTTTTTAATAAACATTAACTATCAATATATTTACACTTGTTTATGTGCAATTTCCATGTGAAAATTATTTCCAATGACCAAAATTGGATTAAATGGTAAAAATATAATTCAATTAAACTTTAATACCAATTAAAAAGATAATATAATGATTTAAATAAATTATATTATAATGTAGTTTTGAATCAAAATACAGTATTTTTCACTATTTATAAAAAATTTATCAAAAAAACACCAAAAATTTAACCAAAGCCAATTTTGATATCCCGATTCTAAAAAAGAAGTTTATTTTTTCAAATAAATCATAAAAAAGATACAAAGACTATATTTAAATAGGGTTCACCATTAAAATGAAGTAAATCAACCTTTTAATGAATATTAGATTATTTGTGCTTAAAATTTGATTCGTTTACATTTAAGCCACTAAATTTTTTTGGATAAATTTAAAACATTGAACAAACATATATGATCATATTTTAGTTATTTATATCCATTCCCTCCGATACAATGGATATTAATTAACTACTATTTCAAATAATAATATTATATTATTAATGTGCAACATAAGATTTCAAAGAAACTCATTGTTGTGTATCGGGTATACCATCATACATAGAATCTCCTTTAATGTAAATTATTATTTAATCAAAAAATATTATTAAATATGAAAATTTCATTTTCTTTATTTACCTGGGATTTTACACTAATACCATTTGAAAATACCATGGTCAAGCGTATGATTTTTCAAAACCACTAAGGAGATTTCCATTGGAAATTAATAAAAAATTCCCCCATTTTTTCAGTAAATACAGACCAATTCATTAATTAAATTAATTAAAAATTACTCGTCAAAAAATATTTATCCTTATTACCTCCATAGTAGTCCTCTAAATATGTCATCATGCCTCTAAGGTCCCAAATTTCACCTCTTAGGAGTTACTCTATAATGTAAGATAATTCTCAACTTCTTTTTTTTTCCACTCATGTTATCTTTTATTTGGTATAACATTGATGTTTCCATAAAATTATATTATTTCTATTATATATATTCTCTAAATTTTATTTTCATTCATTTCTGGATGGGTGACCCATTTCTCCTCTTTTTAATGTTTTCTAAAACCATGTTGCATAGCCGTTCGGCTGCTAAATTTTTGTATGGGATTTCTCAATAATTTTGAGTTCATTTCCCTTATTATTCATTCATAATATCACATTATCCAAGAGGAATGAATGATCTATTATCGTACATATTCCGGATTTTAACTTCTTTATTGAATACTCACCATTAAATTTCTTATCTTCTCCCACTTATTCAATAAATTTAAACGCCATATGTGATGTGTCTATATACCGATATCATGGATGATGTAATTTTAATTTCTTTTACTTATTTCACTGAAGACCATGAAACCATTATTGTTTTTGAACCCAATTATAATATATGTATTATATCTTATATAATATTCTGGAAAAAAAATCTACACACGTGATTAAATTATTACACAAAATGAGTTCATTACAATCGAAGAATCGCCAAAATGACCTAAACAAATATATATAATGTTTTAACTTATGAATCATACTCAATTTAGTATTCAACATTTTAAATTCTATAATAAATTGTTATGGAATGATTTAAATTCCATTCCATTAAAATTCAGGAGTTCCTCTTCGAAATCGACAAGAATATCCATTATTAACTAATCCTGGAAACCATGTAAAGAACACACCCGACACAATGTGAATAACAAAATATTATGAATAAATGTGTAGAATGATGTTATAAAATGATCATATAAGTTTTTATAAACATTAATATTTTTCATTAAGACATTAATAAAACTATCTTAACCATTATAATGTAGTTTTAATCACTTTTTAATTAATAATAACCCAATGTAATGGAATTCATATCCCAATTTCCATTCTTTTGGTTAACATTTTTATTTATTCGTTATGTGTAATTATATTATTGGTGTTATGATTTTTTTGTTTATATTATGTTTCACTATGTGTATTTACAGTGTATTCAAATATCAATTCCATTATATTAATTCTCACTCCCATTATATTTTTTGGGATTTTCTTTTTAAAATCATTTTAAAACTCTCTTTAATAAATGTCAAAAGGATTTTTTGTATATGTATAAGGAATGAGTGGTTTCTTATGATTTTAAAGATACTTTATTAATATGATATTTTCCTTTCACATTATTTATGATGGTTTTAACCCATTATAGCTCAATATATGTTGGTTTGTTCCCATTATAGCTCAAGATATGACGGGTCTGACCCATTAATGATCTGCAATGCATTGGGTACTATAGAGATAGAAGTTGCCAACATGCTATTCCATGGTTAAGGGTGAATGTAATAATGATATGGTAAATATTTCCCAAGGAATGTATATGATGTTTCTATGCATATGGGTTTTTATGATTTTGGGTATTATAGGTATTTATGTTATCACAAGACTAACACTTTCCTTCTTTATATCACTTTCTATGTTTTATACACATCACAAGCTTTTAAATATTTTTCAGAGGATATAAGAATGGGTAAAAGAAATAAGGGATTCATGATGTTTGATATGTACTGTTGTTAAATAAATCATGTTTTAACTATTAATGCTTAATATTTTGAAAAAATGGGTAATGTTTTAGTTGTATCCTCTTGTATGAATGTGGTATGTCATGTATGTAAGATATAATAATTCATTAAAAATATAAACCTGAAAATATCATCCATGTGTAATAATGTATGGTCTTGTGTAAATTTCACTGTTATGTAACGTTTTAAGGCCAGTTATTTATAGTTGGTATCAGAGGGAGGGTTAGATAATTTTTGGGGTCACTATGCTGTTTAATGAATACCATAACTAATTTTTCTCTATGGTAATTTGAAATGATTTATAATTTAATTATTAATATGTTTCTTCATCTAATTTATGTTTTTACAAAATTGTTTTTCAAAGAAGAAACATGGAAGCTAAAGTTGGAAGGCACCAATAGGGTGATGTCTTTTCAAATTTATTGCTCTAAATGGTGAGAATCTGAACCAAGTAGTTTGTAATTGAAATGGATATGTTTAATCAATAAGTAAACGTGGGTTGTATTCATGTTTTATAAGATACTGATCTACCATGAAGAATCTTTCCATTTGTGAAACATTTTATGAGGAAACATCATCTAACATTCAGCAGAAGTGTAGATCCAGTGATAGCGGAATGATGGATCGATGCTCGAGAAAGATATTTGATGTCTTAGGATGTTATGAACTTAAAAAGGACCATTTATCATTTGGAAGGTGAATACAATAGATGGTGGTATTTGGTTAATAATACGAGATAAATAGATGATCTTGACAGTCTGGAATGAGATGATATTAAGAGTATTTTTCTAGAATTTTTTTTTCAAAAAACTGTTTGACTCAGAATGGAGAAGAAATTCATGGACCTGAAGCAGAAAGATTATGATTCTACTGTAGCATATGAATCCAATTCTATTGGACTATCCATTTATGTAACAAATTTTACTCGGTATTTTTATAATAAAATTAATATATTTTACTATAGTTTGAAGCCATTTTTTATAGATATTTGGATTCATGAGAATTTAAAAGCTATATGAAGCTAGTTCAATATGTTAAAAAAACCAAGATGTATTTTTCTAACACATATGTGCATCACGATGAAAGAATAAGAAATGGTAAGTTTGATAGGAAATGGGGATAAACTATTAAATGACGTTTGGAGGTAAGAAAATAAATTTCCCTTATTGTGAAAATTTTGGTAAAAGGCATCCTGGGGAATGTCCTGTAAATTCTGATAAATGCTACCAATTTTTAATGTTTGGACACATGTCTCGTGAGTTCAAGGAAAATTATCTGAAAATTAATGAAAAACTGTCGGTGATATTCATTAAATATAAGGAATTGGGTGATTTTTCTAAGGATTGTCTGAATCTAGTTACTCAAGAAGGGAATCAGTAAGATTGGAAGCATAAGGATTTAGTAAAATTATTTTTAACCACATAAGAAGTTAATGAGGCTCCAAATGAGGTGGTATTATGTAAAATTCTTATTTTTACTGTTTTCTCAAAAGTTTTGTATGATTCATGTTTTACACATTCCATCATTTATGAGTAATTTTTGGAAAAAATGTGAATTCAACCTCATGAAATGAAACCAGATCTCATGAGAAAAACAACTAGAGGAAATATTGTAGCAAAATGAAATTATAAGAATCATCCGACCCTTGTTTATTGACATATTTTACCTGCAAACCTTTCTCTTTTTATTCTAGTATAGTTTTATGTCATTCTTAGTGTGGATTTGATTTATTTTTTATCATTCTAAGATAGATTGCAGAGAAATAGAATTTGTTTTTGAGGAGGAATATATGTTTTTGTACAAAATGAACCCATACCATTAATAACATATAAGGAAGGTAAGAAACTAATAAATAATGGAAATGAAATTTATATTGCTCATATTTTTTAAGATAAGGGAACAATCTTGATTAATGATATACCATGGGTAAATAAATACCTTGACATTTTCCCGATGGTTTTCCTGGTGTTATGCCTTATCGATTCATTGAGTTTAATATTGAATTATTTTCCGATACTAAGAAAATTTCTAAACCCCCTTATCTAATTTCCCAAATGGAACATCTATAATTAAAAATAAAATTACAAAAATTAATAGATAAATGTTTCATCCATCCGAGCACATCCCTATAGGGCACTCTTTTCTAGTTGGTTAAGAAAAAATATGGTTCATTAAGAATTTTCAACTATTACAGAGCCTTTAATAACATTACTATTCAAAACAAGTATCATTTTCCTCATATAAATGATTCGTTTGATCAGCTCTAGGGAGCGCAGTATGTTTCAACTATTGAACTGAGTTTGTGGTACCATCAACTGAATGTAAAGGTAGAAAGAATCTATAATACTGTGTTCTATGATAGATATGGTCATTAAGAATTTTTAGTTATGCATATAGTATTAACGAATGAACCTGTTGTATTCATGGATCTTATGGATAAATTATTTCATGAGTTCATAGATACTTTTTTGGTTGTTTTTATTGATGATATTATGGTAAATTTCAGAAGTAAATATGAGCATGAAAAACATGTAAGGGTTGCTTTGGAAACCATTAATGAAAAGAAACTATATTTAAAATTAATAAAGTGTGATATTTGGTTTCAATGGAATTATTTTCATTGGAAAATTTTAAATAAGGGTGGAATAACAGTTTATCCTACAAAAAAACGGTTGATGAATGGATAAGACCAACAAATGTTACATATATTCATAGTTTTCATGGATTAGCATGTCATTACAGAGAACTTTTCAAAAACATTTCATGGTTATCTCTCCCACTAACTAAGTCAACATGAAAAGGGGTTAAATATGTTTAGAAAGAAGAATGAGATGTTTTTTTAGGAACTGAATAAACGATTAGTGAATCCTCCAATTTTAGTCTTTCCATTCCAAGAAGGTGAGTTTTTTATTTAATGTTATTTCTCAATGAAGGGACTTGGTTGTGTTCTGATATAGAATGATCATGTAATTACTTATTATTTAGAATTAATAAAAACTCATGAGTTAAATTATCCCACACATGAGGTTAAATTGGTAGCTCTGGGTTTTTAATTGAAAATTTGGAGGTAGCCTTTATACCGAGCCAAATATAAAATATTTACTGACTATAAATATCTTAAGTATATATTCAATCATAATGAATTAAATATAAGGCAGAGAAGATGGATTGAACAGATAAAGGATTATGATTGCACAATCAATTTGCATCTAGGAAAAGAAAACAATGTGGTGGATGGCTTGTGTTGAAAACATCGTTCCACATTAACCATGTTACATTTGAAAACACGATCCCATGATTAATGAATTAATAAAGTATTTATTAAAAGTTGTGGGTGCATAGAATACATCTGTTTTGTTCAATGTTTTAGTGCATTCATAATTATTAGACAGAATTAAGCAAGCACTAAAGGAAGATTGGAGCTACAGAATAAGGTAGAATTGGTTAAAGTGGGAAAGTTTACATAATCTAACCTTGATAAAGATTCGGTTTTATGAGTTGTAAAAATGTTGTGTGTGCCTTGTGATTCCCAGTTAATGAATGATTTTTTGTGTGAGGTTCTTAGTTATCCATTTTTAGTTCTTCCTAGAAGTACTATGATGTAAATAGACCTTCATGATTATTATTGGTGGGATGGAAGGAAAATGGTTATTGATTATTTAACTGTGAATTGTTTAAAATGTCAATAGGTTAAAGTAGAGAGGATGTTAGCGAAGGGGATTCTTAATCCTTTTCCAGTTCTAGAATAGAAATGGGAGAATACAAAAATGGACATCATGGGGGAACTGCCTAAAACTTCTCGAGGTAATATTGTGATTTGGGTTATTGTCGATCGACTGAAAAGATCTTAACATTTGCATTCAATTCGAGATACAATGTCATTGGATTAGCTTTCTCAAATGTACCTCAAGGTTATTGTTAGGATACATGGAGTTCCACTTTATATTGTATCTGATCAGGATCCCTGGTCCACTTCTATCTTCTAGAAGGGGAATTAGAAGTCATTGGGCACATAATTAACTTTCAGTACATATTTTCAACCTTAATAAGATGGCCCGTAAGAAATAACAATTCAAACATTGGTGTATTTTCTTTGAGATTGTTCAATGGACTACCACGGAGATTGGGATCATCATCTATCTTTAGTTGAGTTTTACTATAATAAAAGTTTTAATTCAATTATACATATTGAACCTTTTGAGTCTTTTCATGGGAACCGATGTCGAACTCCAACTTTATGGGATGACGTTGGGTAGAGGAAGTCAATGGGACTATAATTATTAGAGGAAGTGGCTGAGAAAGTATATATGATCCAGCAGAACATTAGAACAGCTCAGAGTAGGAAACAATATATGGATATAACAGAAGGAATGAATTCTCTTTCAAGGATGGTGACTATGTTTTTCTTAAAATCACTTATTGGAAAAGTGTGATGTGTTTTGTTAAGAAAGGAGAGCTATGTCAATAAGTCATTGGTCCTTTTGAAATCAAAGATAATGTTAGGCCAGTTTCAAAATGAGTATTGTTGCCTCAAAGTTAATCTTATTTACATAATGTTTTTCCGGTTTCGATGTTGAGAATGTATGTTCCAGATTCATTACATGTCTTGAGCCTAGAATAATATCAGCTGAAAGGGAACCTTTATTATGAATAGAAACGAGTTATGATTTTTTATCGAAGGGAAAAAGTATTTAGGAATAAGGTAATTCAGCAGGTAAAGGTTTTTTGTAGAAACCACATGGTTGAAGAAGAAAAATGGGAATCTTAAAATGCATTGAGATAATGGAACCCTCACTTGTTTAATAAGAAAATAATATTGCGAGGACAAAATTTCTAGAAGGTGTGCATAATGTAACACCCCATGGATTTTAAAAAAATTTAACTGGATGATACTTTTTTATGTAGATTTTTATAACTATCTTTTAAACAAAATTTTAATTCTTATATGTTTTTAATTTCAAAGAACAGTCATCTACAATTGTGATTAATGTGTTATTTGGAATATCATAGAACCAACTTGTTCTTTTATAAATAGTAATGTACCCATATGAATAGTTATATGAATAGTAGTATGACACTAATGAATAATAAATTTTATTATTATATTATTTTTTTAATTCTTTAAAATAATGACATCTTGGTTAATTTGTCAATGTGATATAAAAGTATTTATAGAAATAAAATTGATAATTTTTGAATTAAGTATGACATTATTTAAACATTAAATTATTAATATTTAAAAAATTATTTTCAAAAAATAGAGTTCATTTTTTCATTATACAGGATGATAGTCGGATAGGGTGAATATTTGGGATCTTTTCGAAACAGATGATTTTTTTATGAATAATAAAAATAATATATTGAGTTTTCAGTATGTTTAATGACATCAATAATGATTTAATAAGGATGTAATAATTTTTATATACCTGCATAAAATAAAACAATATATTAGGTGTACCATGTGGCGAACACCATGGAGAAATACCCTGGGCAAGCCCATTGTTATGCAAATACCATGAATGATGTGTCCTTGAGAAATTAATAAAATACTCCCTCACTTTTGCAAAAAATAACATCCCTTTCCTTCAATAAATTTATTCTAAATTCCATATCAAAAAATATCTGGCCTTCATACCTCTGTATAAGTCCTTCCAAGGTTTCTTTAAGCCACAAAAGTACCAAACTCAAAGTCAGTGGAGTTACTCTATATGGTAAGACAATTCTCAACTTCTTTGTTTTTTCATTCAAGTTGACTTTTATGTAGTTTAACTTTTATGATTCCATAAAATGATAAAACATGAATTCTATACTCTATCTATACTGTGTTATTATTCATTTTTGGTTGGGTGACCCCTGTCCCCTCTTTTTTTAACGTTTTCTAAAACCATGTTACATAGCCATTAGCATGCAAAATTTTGGTAAGGGTTTTATCAATTATTAAGAGTTAATTTATCTTCTAATTCATTCCTTATATCCCCCCATGAAAAAGATATGAATGATAAAATTTCATACATATTATGGATTTATTAATGTTTAGGGAATACTCACCATTAAATTTATTTCTCCTCTCCCAATTATTCAAGATATTAATTCACTGTCTATGATTTGTTAATTTACCATCATCCTGGAAGATGTGATTTCAATTTCTTTTACATATTTCAAGCCTGGTCAAGAAACCATATTATAGTCGAACCGGATTTTAATTTATGTATTACATCTTACATAAGGTTATGGAATCATTTTTTAGAGATTTCATCAAATTATAATACAAAATTAGTTCATTACGATTAAAGAATCACCGACATAACCTAAAAAACATCAATAATGTTTTGACTTATGAATCATCCTCATATATGAATTAAAAATTATAAAGGGATTAATTTATGGCTCTAATAATATTTAAATACAATTACATTCGTATTATTGAGTTTCACTTCCAAATCAACAAGAATATTCTTTATGAATCAATCATGGAACCATTGTAAATAACACACCGAACACAATGTAAATAAAGAAATATTACAAATAAATTTGTATAATGATGTTATAAAATGATCATATAAGGTGTTATAAATAGTAATATGTTTCATTAATATATTAATAACACATTTTAACAATTATACATGAGGTTTAAGGAATTTTTAAGTAAGAATAACCCAACGTAAGGTAATTCTTAACCCAACTTCAATTCATTGTGTTAAACTTCTTCTTTTTTCATTATGTGTTATTAATATTATTGGTATGGTGATTTTTTGTTTATATTATGTTACAATATATATATTTATAGTGTATACACATACCTATTCCATTCTATTAATTCCCACTCCAATTATATTTTATGGGACTTTATTTTGAAAATCCTCGTAAAACTATCTTTAATAAATTTCCAACAGATTTTTTTGAAATATATATGGTATGAGTGGATTATTCTGATTTTCATGATTCTTTATTACCATGATATTATCCTTGGATATTATTTATTTTGGTCTGATCCCATTATATCTCATGATATGTTGGTTTGAGGCTATTATAGCTCAATATATGATGGGGGAGCCCCTATATCTCTCTGAAATGTATTTGGTACTTCAGAGAGAGAAGTTGAAGAAAAGGTTATTCCATGTGTAAGGGTTAATGTATGAATGATATTGTAAATATGTCTCGTGTCAACTACGTTATGTTTCAATGCATATGATTAGTTATGACTATGGGTTTTATTCATTTTTTGTTATCACTTGACTAACACTTTCTTTCTTTATATCCCTTTCTACGTTTTATACTCATCCCATGTTTTTAAAATGTTTGTTAAATGATATAAGGGTGTTTATGAGAAATAAGTAATTTTTGAAGTCTGATATGGATTGTTTTTAATAAAATCATATTTTATGTTTTAATTTTTTATATTATGAAAAAATGGATACTGTTTTAGTAGTATCATCTTGTTTGAATGAGGCATGTCATGTGTGTATGATATCCTAATTATTTAAAACTATAATCCTGAAAATATCCTAACTGTGTAATAAAGTATGATCTTGTCTAAAAATCAAGATTAAGTATCCTTTAAAATCCATGTTGTTATATTATAATCAATATTGACTTGGGTTCTCCATCCACAATCTCCTTCTTCACCTCTGGAATAGATTCAATACAAGTGATTGTATAAATCTTTAGTAATCCTTCATGCTCAATATTTAATTTAGGAAACCCCCTTTTTTAGAACATCAATATTATTTTTCATTAAAGGTTCAAAACAAGTTTATTTAATTTTTTTCTTTTTTAATTATGTTTGAGAAATTATTTGGGATATGAATGAAGACTACCATTCCACTATGATTCCCATGTCAAACCATTTTGGTTCTCTGTTCAATGGATATCCATCAATTACCAACATTATAAGATCATTAGTAATAGTGATATTCTTTTAATTTGAGATTTTTTCACATTTATTTGGTGAAAATAAATTGAGAAATTTTAGTCTTTAAGTAGCTCTAAACCTCTCCCCTTTCTCATTTTTAGTTTCGTTCATATTAATATATTGCCCATAAATATTGTTTCTTTATATATTTTAAGAATAAATGACTTCATCTAACATCGGGTCAATAGTATGACAATTATACTCAATAGTCATTATCTATTGTGATCCATAATCAATCACCTTTTATTTATTCATATTAACAAACACAAGACCGTTATAGGTGAAAAAACTATATATAATAAATCATTCTATTATATATTTTATAGTATTTATAGGTCTACTAACTAATAATTTCATTGGTTCTTGGAAATCTTCAACACACTCATTCTTCTAGATAAATTTTAATCATTTTTGAGATAAATTGCCTAGTGGAATATAAATACCTTAAATGTTTCTCACAATCCTTTTATATTTTCCTTCTATATCGTAGAGCTATTAATATCAATTATGATTGTACAATAAGGCCACTACTTTAAAACAATTTTCTTGGTATTGTAAACTAAGGTAGCTTTACTAGATAAAATGTAACCCTGAATAACACATATCATTACAAAAATTTACTTTTACTGAATTTACTAAATTGATTCGTATTATGTGAAGTCTTTTATATGACCCTTCAATGATTCACATGCTCCATTTTAATTTTAGAATATATAATAATATTCTTAATAATTTCAAAAAAAAACTTATTAGAGTAGTCTGTAATGAATATATTGATCCAATACATGAATATTACAAGAGAATCATGTAAGAGAAAGGTCATAACAACATATAAGTAATGTCCCTATAATTTTTTTAGGTACCCGTTTTTATATCTTCTTTTATCACCATCAACTGATGAGAGTCAATGGTCAATATTTGAGATTATTTGAGACCATCAATGTAGGCCAATCAAATCATCAATCATTGGAATAGGGTATTTGTTATTTATATTGCTATCATTAATCATTATATTGTAAATTCATTATGTATTGATCCATATTTATTTTTTTCAAAGACAATATGTATACCTCATGAGAACACACTTTGTTAAATTTTTTTTCAATATGTGTTTTATAGTGTTAATTATCTCATGTGACTACTTCGGTTCTATTCTATATGGGGTCTTTGATATTTTCTTGGATCACAGTATGAGTTCAATTGATTACTTTAACTATATTTTTGAGGGTGGTATAATTAAATCCTAAAAAATAAATTAATGTATTCCAATAGTGACCCACTCTTTTCAAACATTTACATTACATAATTTTTGAAAAATAAGTGAACATTATACAAATAGATGCCCAACAACCTTAATTGGACTAATGAATTTGGAAATATGGAAACATTAACACAAGTACATAAGTGAGCTACATCACCCCAACTAGTTTTATTTCGACTATCACCATTCTTATAGGCCTAAAACATAATTCATATCATCATAACCTGGGGGAATGAAAACATAAAAAAGGGTTGTGATTAGATACATAGTAAGTGTAAACAAGGCATACATGTAGGCAAAACATGAGAACAAAGTTTTATGAATGTTATAATGAAAATAGAATATTATACCCTACATATCAATGATAGTTACATGAATTATGTCATAAGTATTAGAAGGTCATTACATATAAATCATAATGAAATAAAGATAATTAGCCATGAAATAATAACATAGGAATAAAACATGTAATTGTGGAAGACACAAGAGCATATAATATTATTTCCATTGTAGCCATGAAATCACTTCTAATATCATCTTATTAGTATAGGTTCACTCCCCATTCTGTCTTTGTAGTCATTCTTCATTCACATGGCCATCTAAATATCACGAGTTCACTCCTCATACTAAATTGATTTTCATGGTTCACTCTCATGTCCATCATAGAAGTCAGTGTTCATTCCCAATACCATCTTAGTCTATCTCATGGGATATAAATATTTTCCCAATGTATTTGAGGGAGATATAGGTCCAACATGTCTCATAATGAAATCATACATAAATGTGCCACAAGATAATAAATATTCATAACCTAAACCATGAAATGAAATTGGGATTATATACATGTAATCATATCATACCTATGGAAGGCGACAAGTTTCATAATCATTTCATCATAAACATAACTCTTAGAAGGAAGTAGGTTTAAAAATCATATAACCCTGGAAATAAAAATGATTTTCATAAACATCATGTCATAAAAATAGAATCCATTCAAATAAATAATATGAATGTAAATGGTTAATATTTTCCCAATAAAGGCATGATTAATACCTATTGATATTTGTATAGATGGGAAAATATTTAAAGATCATTAAAATTATTTCTTAATGAAAATATCTTTTATTCTTCAAATAATTCTTTCTATATCATAAAAACTTTTGAAATACATCTTTCTGAAAATAGATTTAAAAAATATATAAATTAAAATTTGAAAATAATAAATCTTTTTTTAAGTATTTATTCCTTCCAAATTTTCATTAACGTTCTTTTAAAAACATTTTTGAACACATTTTCTAAAATATGGGGTTTTTAATACAATTGAATTCTGACTAAAGAGAGATAGAAAATCTGGTTTTATTTATGAAAATTATATATTATTCCAAATTGTTGAAAACTTGGTTCTAACACATGAGAATGTATTTAATAAATAGAGGAAAAGTTAAATCAATAGAATTATTCATATATGGATCAAAGTATTTCATCAATGTAAACATAATCATAATTAATCTTGAAAAGCAATAAGATTGCCTAAATAAACTCTTATAATATGGTGACTTGGGATCATACTCTCCATGAAAGGAAATGAAATTAAATTAAGATTAATATATCATGAAAATAATTTAATTACGTATATACCATTTAATATGTAATTATATACACTTTCAAAAATATTTGAGGTTCATAACAAAACATGAGTCTCAAAGAATGTAAATTGAGACAAAATATTTTTTCTGATTTGGTAACATATCAAACATTAATCCCATGAATGAATTTGTAAAAAATGGATATGGTAATACAAATAAATTTATTTATAATATAAATTTTATACAATAATGGTGTATAAATTCCCATCACAACAATAATGTGTGGCAAACTTGACTCAATTTGTAGTAAAAAAATATTATGCTATAATAAATATAAGTTTATTATAAATATTTAAATGAAGCATATTTCTATACATAATACCATATGTGGTTTTATTAATACCTTATATTACCCTCTAATTAATAATCCTATGTTAATATTTCACTCCACGTAATATTCACTATGTTCTTCGAATGTGTCTTAATTTGATATATCATTGGCCCTTATACTTATAAGTAGATTCTAAAATTAAAATCATGATAAAAATATCATTATAATCCAGTGTATGTATATTATAATAATAAATATCATAATGAAGTAAAAAATAGAATACACCTTTGGTAGAGATGGTAAGTTGTACATACACATGAACAATGATTCTGTTTTAATAGATGTACTGAAATAAAAGAAATAAAATTACATAAAGTTTTTTATGAATAAAATATCAGTAAAAAATAATTATAATATTTTATATATCATAAAATTTCAATAAACCCATCCTTAATACATTCCATTTATTCTTTGAACGATTCACATCGCATTGAGTGGGCAGTAGTCCACACTTCCTTAAACAAAATTGTTGCAATTACGCTCCAAATAAAGTAAAAATATTTGTGATGTAAAATGAATAAATAAACATAAATAAATAATAATTATAATATATAAAATATTTAAATATATTTTTCATCATAACTTCCACCATTGGAGAAGGTAATGAAGAATTGAACATTCATCATTTAGTGAAGAAATAGTTCATTGTGCACATAAATAGTATGTTGGATATCCATTTGATAGAGGTGTGGATAATTCATGGTCTAAAAAATACAATAAAAACATTCTAGTATTCTGAGTACACTTATTATTTAATACAATAATGGAATAAACATATCTTATTTTGTGGAGAAATAAAATAAAGGAATAGATATTGAGAGAAGTTGTTAACTCTTAATCAGCTAACTCCTTTTTGTTTATGCCAAATGGAATGCACGAGGTGACTTGTTCCTAATAAGGGTAATATATTAGTAATGGATGTATTCTAGGAGCTTATTTTATCAGATTTTTGAAGGACAAGGGTATTTATATCTGTGAGGAAAAGTGTAGAGTTAGTAGACATTCATAAAAAAGGTAAAAGACACACTTGGCATTTATGAAAAAAGTTAGTTGTACCCACGTTTTAACCAAAACACATTCATACCAAACTGAATAAAAGACAATTAATGAAGTTGAATTACCTATTGATCTCTATAAATTGGGTTTTGGAAAATTTTATAGGCATTTATGTGTCTTATATTAATGGTTTACTACTCTATTAACACAATTTGTATCTTAATTGATAAAAATACTTTTAATCTAGCTCACTTATTTTTTTTGTTAAAAAAGAATTTTACCATATTATAAGTTATTATTTTTTGTTATTCCAATAATGGAATGAATTATTCCATATTATAATCATATATGTGGAAGAAATAAGTTTAAAATTAATCCCAGAGTTGGGTCGACAATTCAGGTTTTCAATGTAAAATTAATCTACATTATTATAATATTTTAATCCAATTTTAATATGAAAATGATTCAAATATAAAAAATATGATAAATTGATAAAAATATTATCAAATTAAAATTTGAAACCAATATAAAATATAATATAACCTTATAAATAAATTAAATAAAGAATCTCTTTTGAATAAAAATGCATCATTTTTCATTATTTGTCCAAAAAAATGATACATCTCAGAGAAATCCCAAAAAATGATCCTATGTAAATTTCGATATTATAAATTCAAAATTGATTTATATTTTATCAAATTCAACTTTAAAATTTTTATAAAATTAATTTTATTATTTTTCACTAAAGGACATTAGAAGCGGATTATTCGAGAAAACGGAATTTTTAATCACAGGAATTTATCCAAAATTTGTATATTCTATTACCAATATGTTTTATTTATATAATAATTCATAAAATTTTATGAAATTTTGATATTAATATTAATATATATATGTATATTATCTAGGTTATAATTAATTCATTTAAATTATTATTAAAAATAGATTTTTTCTTAAAAATCAATATTTTGGGTATCATATGCCAACCCCATGTTGTGTGAATCATACAACAAATATGTGTTTCATTTAATGTATGACATGTAATTTCCATGTGAAATGAAATTTAGAATTAGTAAATTGAAAGATACAAATTAATTTTTAAATTATTTGAAAAAGGGTCCTTAAAAAGTCATGGTGTTACAATTACAAAAAAATATTTACATCTATAATATTTATATATTCTCATTCATATACTTATTCACTAATAATTCCCATAAATAAATAATTAGGCGGTGTTTCTAGGTAAGACTAGATATATCATGTCATTAAATTGAATTAAATTTTGGTTTCCCCATCAAGAAAATATAATTCTATTATTTTCTACATTTATTAACGGTATTTTTCATTAACAAGAAAATTATCCGCACTATCATGTTAGATTCCACCATTGGAATTCCAACTATTTGTGTATAGATATTTAACATAAAAATGAAAATACTAAAATCCTTATATATAATTTATTCTTAAATATTTCCTCATGTATTTTGTCCTATAACTTTACCACTAGTATTTTATGGCTTAACTTGATGTTCATTACAAATAGGAATGGAAAAATAAAATTTATAGAATCAGAATTAAAACATTATACTATATCATTAGGTGTATAATCAGTGTACCTGCACAAAATCATTTGGGATTCCATCTTCTGAAATTTTTATTGAAAAACATTATATTTTTCATATTCTATATAATGAGGTTGAAGGTGTTTCCCCCTTGTTATCTTATTATTTGTTAAATTTTGAGTTAAATGACCATTATACAAAAACATAATGATATTCATGAATGGATTGTCATGAACCATATTCCCTTTTCACATAAATTAAGATATTGAGTATTAATATTTCACAGATTCTTTTTATTAACGATTAATTCTCTTAAAATCATATAGATCTTTTAAATTCCCTTTAAAAATACATTAATTTTTTATTCTGACAATGTATTCACATTGTATGTTGTAATTTCATCCAATTATGATTTATTTCCAAAAAAGTTCATCATTATATTCTTTTCATTCTATCCGTGAGTCTTATAATAATCTACTATCTCAATTAAAATATTTATATAACATCATACTCTTTGTTTGTAAGTCCTATGATATTTTTTCTATTGATTTACATTAATGGGGTCTCCATCCACCATTGAATTGGTAGATATTTCAATAAAAATTGATTAAAACTATTGAATCATATAACACATTCCATAGAAGTATAATTTATTAATTCCAAAAAATATATAATTTATCTTACATTCAAATAATGTAATTCCCATTAAATGTTTTGGAGGGTTAATGAGAATTTTTGATAGAAAAATAATGTTTAATGTCTTCACATTAAAATTATTCTATCTCATCCCATAACTTTAGGTTCTTAATCAATATCCCCAATTGATAATTATCTACCTAAAAGTGATATTTTAGCAATGTAACATTCTATTTTAATTACAACGGTGTATAGAAATCATCTTTTTTATTATATTTTTTTATTGATATGTTGATTAGAGGATCCACAAAAAATGGATGGTCATTAAAAAATGAAGGAATAAACTCTTAATTGTTCCATTGTGATTTTTAATTCATCAAATGATTTAGGTTCTTATGAATTTATTAGTTAAACGATTTACTATAATCATTTTGTTTTGAACTCTATATATAATCATATTAATAAGACATTAATTTAACATAATGGTAAAGCTGTTATTTACAAAATTCCATCTTATTACATACTAATTTTATAAAATTAGTTAACCATATAGTAAAATGTGTTAAACATAGATATATTTTATTTGTGATAGTATTAAAATTCCATCCAAAACACTCTTAAAATTTAATATCCATTATCCTACTATAATAAAACAAATTCTATATATAAATCATAATTGTTCATTAAAATAATATGATTCAAAATAATATCCCATTGGAGTGTCAAAATTGGTGTATGGGAAGGTCTTAATATCATATATCATGTGAATATTTATTTAATACCCAATGCCTCATTTTGGTGTTATTACCTTTAGGTACAAATATTCAAAATCCACATAATTATGTTTTATATAGACATGTATTTAATTACACAAAAACCACTCTCATTATACATCACAAAAATATTAAGATGATTTACTATATATAGAAATATACATATGGTTATTACTAATGTTTTTATATTCCTAATTTTAATTAATAATTACACATTCCTGTTATAAGAAGTATAATATCTATGTAATCAATACATAAAAAATCTATTTCATTGTACAAAATATAATAACCTAGACGGGTTAATGGTTTAGTTTCAGGGAAATTAGGAATTTAATATAGGAATAACATAATATTTGTCTAATAAACTAAAAAATTCATATTCATTGATTCTTACTAGGTTACTTTTAATAAATCTCATATCCTTGGGATATTAATTAAAAAAAATTGTGATCATATATCACAATTTTGGAATAAAATAGAAAATAATTCTCATGTTATCCTAAGGCATAACAATAGTTAATGATAATTGGAACAACATGTATATCATAAATGAATTAACATGAATAATAAAATGGAAATGGTTATATATAATAAAAATGATACATTCAAGATGATATCAATAAGGTTTATTACCAAGGTGTCATAAAAAATAATTAAAATTGTTATTTAGTAAGGTATCATAAAAAAAGTCATACCTACAGATTAATTATTTACCTAGTCATTTATATAACTCTCCAATATCACCATTAATATGCCTAAATTCAAGTATTCCACATTTATCCTAATAAAACATTTCATTAATTGCTTTTGGGAAACAACAAATTGGTTTTATATACATGTCATTAAATTAATTTATACGTAAATTCATGAGTATTAAATAATTTGGGTCCATTAGAATTAAATATGGGATTAATATTTGGATTTTTCCAATTAATTAATCATGTTAAAATCTAGGTGAACACTCATTAATGGAAATGTGGGTTGAGAATTCAGAACATGAGAATAATTCATGTAAATGGGAAAAAATATAAAACCTTACATGGAAACAATATTGATATAAAATGTGGATTAATAAAATAGGATTGTGTTAGGGAATGAAAGTAGCACATTGATAAAACATTATTAGATTGGTCATGATTTAATAAAAGGTTCATGATAATAATGTAATTCAATATTTAAGAAGATATACATCAAAGGCAGCATATTGATGGAATAGAAGAATGGGGGAGTTATATTACCATTGTATATTACATGCTAAATCATGGGTAGGGAAACCACATGTCTATAAAGACACCATTTAGCGCCATTATATATGGGAAATAAGAATAATTTCATTCTAAATGGATTTGGAGTGTAGTTTAATGGAGGTATATGTATTCATTTATTGTATATAGGAGTAATTGTTTAATAATTTATAAATATATATCATTAAATTATATGCTGTGGAAATGGTGAACCATTTAATATCCTAGGGTTTCTACCATTATTTTATGATATATTTTTTATATTTTAAAATATTATATTCTATTAGATATGAAATCCAGTTATAGTCTTACATTGGACATTTATAAGTAAATTTTGAACAATTATGTTTAAATTCGATGTTTCCATTTTCATCTTTTAAATTTAATTTATAGGTGTAGATATTTTATTAATTAAATAATTTTAATAAAATAATTTTTTTTCTCTTCCATTATCTATAACATTTTTGTTTCATAATTATTATAGATATAAGAACTTCTAAAACATAAGGAAAACACATAATAGTATTTATTGTGTTCTCTGAAAAATATAGTATTTTAGAAAATTCACCAATAATAAATATAAAATAATTTTGACATGATAGTTTAAAACATTTTCATTATTTTATCAAAATAATTTTCTATTTATAATAGCATTAACATTTAAATAACAAAATTCAATGATTTTTAATAATAAATTTTTTATCACATAATCCAAATTATGACATATGTAAAAATTTTCTAACATTTTATAAAATTAATTTATCATTTCTAATTTTATAAAAATGAATTTATAAGTCTATTTCATGAAAATAACATTTTTTTAGATTTATTTAATTTTAAAATTGTATTTATTTTATGAATATGCAATTAATTTTTTTGAATTAAAAAAATCTATTTTTCAAACCATTTTATATGAATTTTTTTTAAAAAAATAATGTAACAATAAATATGGATTTGATGAAGTAAATATTTCATTATGAAATTTATATTGAATTATTATGATTGTACAGTCTAGATATTCATCACTTTATTGCACCAAATAATTCTCTATCTGTGTGATGTGTGATGGTGGAATTTTCATGTGGTAGATTAGCTATCATTTTCCCAGTGGTGAACATTACTAAAATAAACTTTTCAATAATAAATTATTCATTTTTCTTATATACTAAATCACTAATTTTCCTTAGAGAAGGGTGAACCCCAATAATGTTACCTCCGTCCAATGTTCAAATGAATGGGGTTCAAAAGGAATAATTATACTGGAAAATGCCATCATTTCATTCTTCTATATTCATTTAACAATTATCTTGACCCTTAATATAAATTAATAAAAAAACATTATAATGGATAAATTACCAATGGTAAAAATGATCAATGTACATTTTTTACCAACAGTAAAATTCATCAATGGTCATGTAATAGTAATTTGAAGGTTATATCAGATTGGTAACATTTTTTATTACATAAAATATACACCATCAATCATTAGAGATTAATACTATATTCCCTGTGGGTTTTTATTTCAATTTCTAGTTTCAATTATTTTCCTAATATATAATTTTTTTAATTGTTTTTATGGAAGGTGCTTTGTACTAGAATGAGTTCAATCCAAAAGAGTATACCATTTGTTTGTAATTATTCTTCTATTTATTTGTCCGTGTACTTTTCATTGTTATTATAAACGGTATTATTAATTTTCTTCTAATATTTTATTTGTCTTATTTATTTTATTTACATCCATTTTAATAATTAATAAAACAAAAATTAATAAAAAAAATTCTTTTAGAGGTCATATAAGGTTATTTTGTAATGGTATATATATCGTAACATATGTCCAATAGAGGACAATTTTGGATGATAACCCATAAATTTTTTTTAGAGTTGAATAAAAACCATTGGGATGAAATAATTTTAATTATGACTATAAATAATTTTGTCCTATGATATGGGTTCATATAATTAAATATATTTGTTTAACCATTATTTATAGAATTTGATAAACAATTCATAATTTCTAAATTCATGAAATTAAAATTATATTAAGGTGATTGTTTTTGTGTTATCATGAAATGATGGTTTTTAATTAAATAGTAATGATATTATTTTCATTGTGTAACATGTAGAAACAAAAAGTAAATTAATATCACCATTATAATTTATCTACATTAAAATCTATCGAGGTATTGGATTCATCATACTATATAATATTTAATATGTACGTATTAGTTTTTCTTCAAATAAATATGTTAACACGGTAAAATATTTTTACATTGATAATGGTTATAAGGGTCATGTAGGTAACATAATTGATAAGGACACAATTATCACCAAAACATGTCGCAGTTTTATCGGTGGAGTATATTTCAACCTTCCCTCACCCAATTATGAAATTTTGAATTATTTTATTCCACATGACATTGAACATATTAACCAATATTTTTAATATATATATATTTACATGAGTCCACTCCATACACTAATAAATATATACCTTCACCCTATTATATCATCAAACAAATTTATCACCATAAAGTAACTAATATCTTCTAATATACCATCACAACACCCATATCCACATCCTATAGTTTGTAATGACACCAAAAGACAATAATAATTTGGGTATGTCCACGATTAAATTTATGCCATAAAAATATCCATAAAATTGAAAATATTAACCACACTAAGATAGAAAATTCAAGGTTTCAAGAAAAAATATCTCTTTATTGATGAATATAGATTAGATAGGATTTATCTGTGTTGACACCGGAAAAGACTCTAACTACGCTCCCATATTTCATAGTGCGACTCTCTATTAGTATAGGGGTCAATGACTATAGCGAATGTAGAAGGTCGAAGGGATTGGACCACAACTACGTAGTGATACCAAGTAGGGGTGATGGGGAGTAAGTCCAATGTTATGGAGAATCTATTTCACCATGGGTTTTTAACTAGGTCTCTCTATTCACAAACAACCTACCCACACCCCGAGTGTGGCCTAGAAGGTGCATACCTCCTCCCCTTTGTGGTAAACCAATACTGGGATGCCTACATTTTTCACCTGCATTACCGGAATGGAAGACCACCCCCTACGTGGGACACCATCTATATATACATGTGCCATGGTATTGTGTGGAGTTATTCCCTAGACCAGGGTCCCCTACATTTCTATAAATAGTACACTTGGGATCCCAATTTGAGAAACTAGAAATTCAGATGAACCCTCAAAGCTCCCCTTGCATAGAACCTTCACCCAGGTCACCAGATATATTTCAGGTATCTCCATAAAACATAAGAGAAGAGATGATTAATAGGGATAATTAATATCAATTTCCAATCATGGTCTAAAATACATGACACTTTTAAAGGATCTTTCTTCCATTACTAGAATCCACCTATATGAGGCCCCTTCCTAATGCAAAGAAATGCATGTATCCATTTCATGGATACCAAAGTATAACTAGTGTTATTAGGATAAAGCATCAACCAATTTTAGTTTCGATGGTATTCCATTACCCGAGGCATATCCAGCTTGCATAGGCCTGTTACCCCATCCATTAAATATTTTTTTCAGTTCCACCCAAGCCATTTGTGGAACACCTATGCGACAATCATTTTTCTTGAACATACACCCAAGACCTGCGAGATTAATTCCTTATTACCTCTACTAATCCACCTATTATAGGTTTAATCTCCTCTTTTCACCATTTTTTTAAGGATGCCATGTTCAAAAACCCACTAGGACCTTTGTACTTCCATAACCTTTGAGAGTGGAACACTACTATTCCCTATATTTTGATATGCATTGATATGGATAAAGGTTCCACACACTTTTCTTGTTGGATGATCAAGGTTCTAAAGGTGCATGTTAGTATGTATCCCTATGTTCATTTTTGGAACAGTATTGGTGTTCCTAGGTTAGAGGTTCCCTTCACTTTTTTAGTTGACCGGATATTGTTATGGGGGTGTATGCGAGAATGCACCCCTATAGTCACAAGAACCCTTTCCCTAAAGATAGTGTTAATGTGTCTCCGTTCATAGATATACTGTTTATATCCTTGTCTTTCCCTTCTTTTCTCTATGAACCAAAGCCTTTTATTCCCATTTGGGATGTTAAGGATAACACATTCATTTCTATTCAACATGGAATAAGATCCTCCTACTGCTATGAAACAAATTCTAGGGAATCCCTCATGGATTAAGCCACTATCCATTCTTGTAAGAGTCTGTAGTATTTCTCCTATCAACCACTGTTTCCTTTACCATAATCCATTCCTTACATTGGAATCGTGTCCAAAAAAATTCAAATTTAGAGTACTTTAATAATCCTAACCCCATCCAATAGCGATGAAGAAAAAGTGATTGGGATTTTGAATATTCCACTTACTCTTCTTTCTCACAATAATAATGACTCATGTGGGATTAAAAGTTAGCGAGGATCATGAAACATGCACAATAAACCAAAAAAATGAACTACTAGAACACTGATACCTGCAATAATAATGATTCGTAGGATTCGTTCTGAAGACTCTAGAAAAAAAACACACAATAAGAAATAATCCCTACATATTTGATATTGTATCCATTAGAACCTATTAATTTCCATGGGCTAATAACCCTAACTTGAAACATATCGGAATGACAATATAATAATCTATTCTTTCCATAATGGATCGAAGGCCTTCATTTTTTATTGATTTTTGATAACCCCCCTTTCAAGGGATGAAGGGGAAACCTTACAAGGCTCGTAGGCTCATTGATTACTTGGCCCATAGGCTTTAAGAGATTACATGACCCGAAGGTCTTAGGGAATTCAACCAGATAATCTACAAGGAACTTTCCCTCCCCAACATCTACATCCTGATAGTAGATCTCTACCTCTGGCTAGGCTTCCCATGCTAGCATAGGATGGTACCGAGGGCATAGTCATACCCTCTAATTCTGACAATCCATTTGGCTCTTCTTTGGTGAGTGCACCTGCTCTGAATCATCTTCTGGGGAATCTCCTTTTTAGTAGTGTCTTTGGGGCATGCATTCATGTGGCCTGAAGGCCTTGGGGTGGCCTTAAGGCATTAAGGTTGCCCGAAGTCCTTGAGAATCAACTTGCCCGAAGGCCTTGGGTGGCCTGAAAGCCTTGCAGGACCCGAAGACCAAACTGGTGGCTCGAAGGCCCAGATGGATGAATAGTTCCGACTACTAGAGTACTGAATAGTGCCTACTATTGTGCGGCTACAGTACTACTATAGTACTACTACAGTACCCTAGAAATATTCCTCCACCTTGATTTGATCTCGGGAGTCTTGGAGGCACCTAGAGAGTCCTCACCAATTGGGTTGAAGCTCATTTTCAGATAATAATCTATGAGAACTCAGATTCTTGATATAACAATAATATGTAGTATGTCTATCTAAGGCTAGAGCTCAATGGTAATATTCCTTAAAATATAGCCCGAACCATAACCCCAAATTCACTAGGGAATCATCCTTATGAGTAAGAACCACAATCCATCCATTTGTATTCTTACTCTGGAATAATCCCAAAAAAACCCCAAACCACCATGGGTCGAGACATCCCCCATGGTCCTGTTTACAAGATATCCTCTTCAAGAGTAAGCTCATACTTATTTCCCTAATAGGTCTGTACTCAACTGTGAAATTTAACAAAATACATGGGAATTGATTTATATCCAAAAAACTTATATAAGAGGTATCACAAATTATGTAACCCAACATAAGAAATCTACTATAATCTTTCTAGGCTATATCCTTAACATGGTCTAATTCAACCTAGAAATTCACATCTTTTCTACATTCCTTGGACTGCTCTAGAATAAGTCCCATGAAATCCTTTGACTATGACCCTTACCCTATTATTACTTGAAACATTATGTTGGACTATTTGGTCAGGTCCATATAACACTATGATAAAATGTTGGTTGCGTCCCATTAAGTGGATCCAAACTTTTTGAGTTTTTATTCCATTCATACTAATACATAGGGATCTTATCTATGGTTGTAATCCCAACATAAAAAACCCTCTCATCTCCCTATATGATGATAAATTATAGAGTGAACTTCATCTCCCAGGATAGAAATGAACTCCATAGTCCTCCACTATAAGGATTTTAAACTATAATCATTATAATAATGACCAAGGAATCTATATGCAATATATAATCAGATACGGTTGATGGGGAACCTTAGATACATAATGATATCTTCATTGATGAATAACCATAGATGTATTCATATGATTTTGAATTCCATACATGCTAACAATTTATCTCTAATTTCATGGGAACCCCACAGTATAATTCTTAATTAATGTAGTTTTCATGAATATACCATAAAAATATAAGAGTATCTCGAGGGGTAAACTATTCCCCTAAATGGTGTGTGATTTATTTAACCTCACATCCTATCGACCTATTTGAGTTCATAAGAATAGTATTTCAAAATCCCTAATAAGTTTCGAACTTTGGAATGTAGGTTCCCATGTATACAAAACTAGTGGGTGTTTCTGGTTCCATGAACAAACCTGATGGAATCATTCTGGAAAAAGCACAACATTATAGGGAGATAATCTATGGGGAAATTGTGAACATGATGTGAATCATTAACCATGATGTGTGGATTAACCATATTTTATTCCAATTTTAATTGATACAGGAGGGGAATACAAGTTTATAAATTACAACTGTGATCATCCAAGAAATTATTTTTTAATAGAGTTTTATTATTTATATATGTCATATATCTAGCCACTCCTTTTCAGAACTACCTTTGATACATGACTCCCTACATGTTTTCACCAAAAAAATCCCAGTTGATACTCATGTTATATCTTCATCTACACCATGGACTCCAGCGTCAAACCTATGTATTCTACGATGGGTCTCAAAAACACATGCTTAAGGGTAACATTACCAGATAACCATTCTGAACATGGAGGCCGTGAAACTATCCCTAGATCACATCAAGTACCCTAAATCATTGTGTCAGTGACAAGATATGATTCTAAATTAGATGGTCTCAACAATTGACTTCAACTATTTATGTATTTTTTTCATTGAAATTTAATATACATTCCCTCCCATATTTTAGGGAATTGGTTCATGTGGTTGCATATGGATTAATCCCATTGAATCATCAGTCCATGTCATGGGAACCTATCGAAAATTTCCACCTCCAACACTATGCAGATGTAAACCCTCAACATGATCAGGGTGTTTCCTTCGACTGTCTGGTCTATGTCCTTTAATCATAGGCATGCAAGAAAAACCATCAGGGATGACATTCGGCCAATAAAGAGAGGGTTCCTACCTTTTCTCCCTCTATAGAATCCTACCAAGTCAATTTTATCAGAAAAAAACAAGTGTTAACATACACTCATCCACCATTATTATGTCATCTAGAAGAGATGTCATATGGAACACAAATAATTCCACATTTCAAATCTGGTGGAGTAGCGTAGGTAGAAACATACAACTACCTACACCTATCGAGCCACCAGCAGACACATATACTAATATTAAAGTAATACTATCAACAAAATATAGATGCAACCTGAATGTCAGAACATACAACTGCCTACACCCACCACGCCTACCAACAACATCATTTTGTAGCTCTAGGAGAATTTAGTTGAGAAGATCTGATGACAACAAAGGTGTAGACTCAATATTATTACCCCACACATGAGTACTATTAGTATCAATTGGAAGGAAATGAATTACAAGAGTAGGAACATACACTACCTCTAGATACTAATGGAACATATATTGATTTTCCAACTGCTGAAGTCACCAAACTCATCGTTTAAATTGTGAAAGGGAATATGAAAATCCTTGTCAATATCATAGAAAATTTCTTAAATAAAATAACGGGGGATACATAAGTACACCAAGTACATAAAAATAACTATGTCCCCCCAATTTGGGACTGATCAACATCATGTCACACTAAATTATATACTTACCGCTTTTATCATCCATGAGGGTCATGGGGAAAACACACCAAAGTCATATAGACAACTGGATCAAGAAAACACACTCACTGTAATTAGAGGAAATCAGTCTGTATATATGGCCACTTATAAGGAAGAAATATAAACCTTCCCATGAAAATTATTTCTCCCACCATGTTTCCATATCCATTTATATGAAGGCTCCCATTAAAAGAGCTTATCAAACATGGAAGGAAAATAAAGAGCTGGTTTGTGTTCATGATATTCATAATGATTGATTTATTTATTCCCTAAAACATTTATCTATGGAAACAAAATATATCAACATTACATTATCATGTTATTAGAGTAGTATCAGTAATTTGAAGTTCCTCATCAAAAACATCATCATGAAGTCGTCATTAATGACAACTATCTAGTTGATATAGATATCCTATCTATTGAAAAGATCTTGGAAAACTATATGTGTGTCTTGATGAAAAAGGATAAAGAGGTTAATCCCATTTTTGCATGCCCCCATGATGGTTATCAGCAATATAGAATTTTCTGTGAATGTTATATCTGTTTTAGAGATTCACATTGTTAATAGAATTCTTAATTGGAAAATTTAGTAATGTGAATGTTGTCATTTTGTGAGAAAGATACAATTAGAGGGCCAGTCATGTCTGATTCATCATCACTAGAATTGGAAATCATTCCTCAACCAGAATACATCCCAAGGTGGGGATCAATCTCTAAAATAAAATTGGTTCCCTTTCCTTCCAACATAGTAGTGGAAATATCGACCATTACCATTTCATGTGGTGAAATAGACATGAAGCATCAACTCTGGTCCGACCAAGTCGAGGAAACTTTTGTGAAAGGTGAAGTAGATATGATAAACATGAGGAAACAACTAGTTAAATATGACATACAAGGAATGATTTCTATTTTATTCACCCCACGATAAATCATTATAGTGTTTTTATGATGATTTTATGTTGGAAATATACCTCAACATGTGGAAAAAACATCATCACCTAAAAACAAAGGTTTTACCCTTTCATGAGTATGAAACTCATTTAAATGTAATAGAATGCTTACATCTCAAAATATTATTGTCATCTCTTATAGATTCCTGACCTCTACATATGGTAAATAATAAGGTTAACTTGAACATATATGCCTCAATTAATTAATAAGGTTGTGAAAAATAATCATAAATACCCCATATGGTGTTCATATCATAGGATGGGGTTCACATGGAGCCTTTATTTTCACTAAAATCCCAAGCCAACAACATCTGCCGAAGTTGGTATCATGCAATTTCATTTCCCTAGGACTTATACAACCAAAAAATCAGTTAACAACTAAATACATTGTTAATATTAACCGACCCCGACTGACTCTAACCGACGTTGGGATAGAAGAGATAATTCTATTGAGATACTTTTTCATCAAGAATCTATGAACATAGAGCATTCATCCCTCTTAGAGGATGTTAGCCTTTAGATATAAAAAATTATACAAATAGTGTAACAGTCTTCTGAAATGCTATATTTAAGGGAGTTCTAGATAATTCACTTAGAACATGTTCACCCCAAAATCCATAAAATCATAAAGTAATATGTGGTAATATGAGACACAACATTTCAATAGAAACCCCATCTTACATGGGATTTGGGATTCCATCACCCAATCCTATGATACATTAAACCTGTCCCAAAAGGATTATAAAATTATAACAAGAACAACCTTATCCTTCATAGTTGGGGGGTTTTCACCTAATAGTTCCCATATTCATTCAGAATATGTTTTCTCCCGATTGCGGAGGATGGTGAGAAGTGATTCCTCTTAGTTCATTCCATTACATGATTTGTTACCTTCAATTGGAATGATAATGAAAGAAATATTAGGGTATTACATTTTGGATAATGTCTTTCAAACATTTCCCAAGTAACCAACAAACAAAGGAAAAAGGTATCATGGAAGACACAAAAGAATGAAATCTCACAGAGATGCCAATTAAATGTGAAAAATGCATTATGTGTCAGAGAACATCATAAAAACTGTCCCTATAAATATGCAAGAACATGAATCCAGTTTATTGAATTCATAATATAGAGTTTTTATTCATGATTTAATCCACATTAATATTAATGATGGTTGTGTGCATACCTAAAATAATAGTGATTTTAGAAATTTCCGTGTCCCCAAGAATAATATACTTATTCTTCCTTGAAATGATCCTAATTGGGAAAAAAGTAATAGTTTGACTATGTATCACTTTAACCCCAAAAATCTTCAATACCTTTTATTAATGGAATGATTTTCATAGTAAGGAGGATGAAATGAGATATTTGAGAAGACTCAATGCAAAGGTACTCTGAGGAAGGCTTCCGGCCACATATTCTCTGCAAGAACATCCTCAATATGAACTTATAGTTTTCTCACCTCAAAAAGATGTATTTTAATAAAAACTATTGAATATTATGAATTCTATCCATTTAATTTCAAAAAAGTACTTGATGAGGAACATCCTTACAAGAATGTCCCTATGGGTTACCCATGAAAGATTCCAATAGTACCACACCAGTGGTCATACAAGTCATTGCATTAATTTAGGCTTTAACACAACACCTGTTAAGGTCCCAAATTAGATAGATGTTTCCCGAATTATTATGAACACTATTGAGTCATTAATATCATGATTGGATGATTTGTAAGAATGGAATGAACCAACAAAACCAGAAAATTAGGATTATCCCAAATTGGTACACCCGAATCCTTCAATTCCAAACATTGGAAATCCCAAACATCCAATCATTAATGAATCTAGAGACTCAAATAAACACTTGAATAATTTTTCCTCTATGTGTGATTCCTTGATGGGGACCCCTACGCAATAGGTGGTCGTGAAACATTGATGATTTTCACAATCATTACAAGGGCCATCCTTTGTATGGTAAAATAGTTATCAGTATAGATGAATCACTGGGTTGAAGGATCTTTATCAGAAGGTGCTCTTCTAGTTATGATCAATTCTATAAAAGAAAACATTATTCAATCTCAAGAACATCCGAAAACAGGAGAATGAACTAGTCTCATATTTCATTTCCTGGTGGAAAGGATTGATATACTTAATAAACATACATCTCCCTCAAGAAGGGTTGTCACCAGTTGATGTGTAAAATCTCCGTGATGGGTTTCCTATATTATTGATCCCTATGAAATACATATCTTGGTTTTCAAACATTACCATAATTTCTCTACTGGTGGAGTTCATCATCGCAAAGGCCAATTCCAAGTACCGAGGAATTACATAATCTAATGTAAGTAGTGTAGGAAAATTATATAATACTATAGTTACACTTTAAAATGACCTTGAACATGTTCATACTTCTAATCATACATCATACCATCGGGCTCCAACTCCCTAGAGATAGCATAAATATCCACCTAATCATTATTTTCATATACATCAAATGGAAAAAATTATGAAATGAGAAAAAATTATTATTCTTTTCAAAATAAACAGGTCATTGCACATATCATCTCAGCATTGGAAAACAATATAGTGCAGTTTCTAAAGCCTAAGAAGCCTATAAAAGAAGGATACATAGATCTAAAAAACTATTCCAACATCCACAAAATTTTTGGGCACACCATCCCGGATTATTTTATTTTTTATGACCTCCTTTAGAAGATCGTGGTCACATGGAATGCAAAGGCTAAAAATTCTCCAACCAAGGTAGCATGTGTTTTATCTACCAATCCAGAGGATGTCTGTGAGATGAAAAATGTTAAATGAAAGAATGTGTAAATTTTAGTTGAGTGGATGGTCTGGAAAACAATCTGCTGTAATTATTCCATTCTATAAACAATATTGAAAAAACCGACTTTTCCTCTTTATGCTTCTACTATAACAACACCTACTTCATCAAAGGCTCAATACAATGAAGTCAAATTCTAAAAAAGGTGACATGGATAGAAGTATATGGATCAATCAGAAGAATTTGATCTTAATTCAAGGGAAACCTTCTCTGTTACATTAGCAGACTTCATCTCGACAACACCAAAATAACATGTACCATCCCATTAAACAACACAACAAGATTCAACCTATCATGCAGAATCTTTATCAGATGAGTAGTTGGTCTATGGCTCCATTCATTTTATATTCTTAACTGAAATCTACAAAATTGATGTGTATGATTATGAACCATATATCCCTAATCTTTATTGGGGAATGAAAGGACATGGTCGTTGAGGTCAAGGCTAAATGTTAAGGCGTTGTCATAATAGGAGTCACTAAATCATCCACACCCCTTCCCGAACTATTTACTTAGATGAAAACAATGAGATAGCCCTCTAGTGAGCTCATCAGAAATAAGGGAACTGCCCCAAAAATGGCAGGGTGTTCCCTTAAATGATCATATTAAAAAGTTTTATAGAGGGTATGACACCACCTCTTTAGTTGGTGGTAAGAGATAGAAAGAGTATTACATCCACAGTGGAATCACTTCCAACGCCTGCCCTAAAATAATGTCAATCCACATTAGGAACATTAGATCCCAAGGCACATGAAATAGATCATACCCATGTATGGAAGTGGAGACCAATAGGTCAAAAGTATGATTTTTTATGATACTCTCCCATGTTATATATATGTTATCAATTTTGGATTCTATATGTCTATTAAAGGATCTCGAGGAGGAAACTATTTCTATTTTTTCATGATATCAAGAGTTTGAAGTCGAGGTTGATATTTAGGAGGTCTACCATATAGAGAATGAACCTATAAATTTCCATGAGGTCATATCTTTCATGTACTAGGATAATAATTCTATAACTCAGGGATATGAATGACCGCTATACAAATCCATCAAAATAAATTTCATTGATGTCTGACGATCCTTCCATGAAAATGACTCATGGGTAAAACTCATATAGGTCTAGTAACTTCTCTAATTGGTTCTCCCTGAATATCACATGTCTAAATCAAATTTTATTTTACAGGGTTATGAAAATAATGATCATGAACCTCTCTGTAAGACTAAACACAAAACACAATTAAATGATCTTGTTCTTAATTCATATTTCATACTTTTTTGGTATGATACATTTTTCAATGTTCTACTAGAAATACATTGGATACATTAGTCTATGACCATTCCTTATTCATACAACCAATGTATCAAATATTATGTCAACTATCAAATTGAGAAATTTCATGGTGACATGACCCCATTAAAAGTTTCTAAGTCTCAGTAAATTGGTGTATGGGTCTATCAAAACGGAGTTATATGGTTCATGGTGGATGATGTTACTAGAAGAAATTATCTAAATGATCTAGATAATATTATAGCTAAATATTTCAAGAATCTTAGTGTAGATTAAAAGATTATCATTAATTAAATTGAAATGTTGAGCCTAAATCCATGAACTCATTCAGTCACTTCTATAATTTTAGTGATGGAAACTGAACCCGATGACAGAGGAGAAGACATTAACTCTCCAACTAGTGATGAAATCCTGGATGAAAATGTATTTAATTCATCCCCCAAAATTGAAAAAATCTCTTCTCTATTAACCAATCTAGTAGAATTTTCCACACTAATGAATGGATGTAGGGATGTTTATTCCAAACCCTTCGTTTTTCTTTTAGAGCTTCTATAAGAACCTTAATAGTTAGTGGGGATGGAAATGGTTACCTGCTCTTATGGATATCCAAATTATTAATCTTTTTCTTGCTCTTAGATTCCTTCTTCATCCCCTACAATCTGAGTAGAGGAAGAAGAAGTAAATAATAGTAATAGGAAGAAGGGGAATATAATAGGGACGCCACCCCATAATTTGAGGAAGGAATCTCCACCACTGTGGATGAAATTAGAGAGAAAAATATGTGTACAAAGGATGGTCTATTGTCCCCTATAATTAGAGATACCATGGCTCCTAAATATTAATAGGTATATAATTATTTTTTTAATCAAAAATATAATCTGATTCCTTGGAATTACATAGAGTTTCATGGCCTTGACCCTGATTTTCCCACACATCATTCTTATTTTTTAGGAGAGAATTATGGATACTAGTAGGTAGCAAGAAGAAAACACCTAACCCATGCCATAAAAAATGAGGAAAAATATGGAATGATCTTCAAGGCCCAATTTATTCTAGAGGTGAAATATGGAAAATGGATGGAAAATTTTTTATGTGAAAAATAAGAATGAGAAAATTATACTTTTCATCTATTTTAGGGATATCCACTGGCATTTACCTAATTATGAAGTCATGGTTCTAATCACAGTTTAAGTTATTGATGGAATGTCTAGTTATAAAGCCCTCTCAATCATGGATGGATGCTCTAGGTATATCCAAATTAAGAATAACCCAAATGTTGAATAATCCACAGCCTTCAGGTCTTATCACGGATTATTCTTATATCGGGTAACACCCTTTGGCATAACACACCCGGTTGTCACATACCAAAGTGATATGCTTTATATCTTAAACTCTTATTAGGGATGTATTTTTAATGCTATGTTGGATATATAATGGTCATGTCTTAATAAAAATCTGACCAACTGGCTTACCTAGAGACTATATTCTTCATGCTTCGACAGTATAATCTGACGATGAACACCTTGAAATGTCTATTAGGGGTAACCTCATGGAAATTTATCATCTTCATCATATTCCATCACAAAATTGATGTAGATATTGATATGACTACAGATATTCTTTCAAGTATCCTCAATAGAACACTACTGAGAAGAGAGGACTCCAATTACCCTTTCCATATATTCTTAACATCATCGCCAATCTATAAGGAAACTATTTTCCCTTCACAAAATTGTCGAGGAAGGGGTTCACATATCACTGGACCAAACCCTTCCAAGAATCATTTGACACCCTCATGATATAACTCCCGATACAACCATTATTTATGCCACCTATTAAAGGAAAACATCCAATTCTATACTTGATGACCCTAGAATGATCACTCGGCAGATTCCATTATCAAAAGAATAATTTTTGGGAAATAAAATCACATTTATGATCATAGTGAAAACATGATTAATGCTAATAATAATTATTAAAATATCGATAAAAGATAACTGGAATTAGTATTTTTTGTCTAGATGTTGAGGAAATATATGTATCATCACAAAGTACACTTGGTTTTTCACCATAAACTCCTCAAAGTTATCCTCAGTTGTTCTATACTGAAAGGACATATAGAATGGTTGGAAGTTATTCTAAAGAAGATATATATATAGTTTTCCCATAGAATATATTGAATGGATAGACCATAGTAAAATTACTTATTGAACACACATCTTTAGAATATAAATTATTAAATACTAAACTACCTGATAAAGAGAATTTATCTGTTCCACACATCCCCAAAACATGGGATATTAATTTTGATGATGCTTTAAGGAGTCTATTGGGGAATATAACAGAAGTCCCTAAGGTCGAAAATGTATTTTTAGAAATTTTTCTTATCTCCTGGAGAAGGTCATATTTCAATACACCTTCCTATTTTTAGATTGTGGTACCAAAAATGTGGCATAATATAAGGCAATCATTTCAGGGATAGAATTAGAACTCCAAGCTCTAGTGAACCACCTGAAGGCGAAGGGTTATTCATAATTGATAATCATGATGATCTATCGGTATTAAACCATCACAAAAGAGGATATAATTCTTATATGGAGTTATGTGCAAGTGTTAATGGAATAATTTTCCTCATAGACAACATTTTTTTACGTTCCATGATAAAAAAACTCCCATGTTGATATATTGAAAAACATAGCAAAAACCCTATACAATCATAAACAAAATTAAACAGTCATTAGAATTTCCAATCGTAATGTGGTAACACCTTTTGTTCGAATCAGAATAGATTAAATTAATTAAATCAACCAAATTTTAGGGCTTTATGGTCCTACAAATAGATGAACAACGCCCATTAGGGAATACCATGAAGATTTATTACATAAACCATATAGAAATGGAAATGTCTAATTCCAGAAAAGGTGGTCAATTTCACTCTTTATAATGGACTAAATCATCGAAAGATATTATACACATGAGGACTTTGGCCGAATCCTCATCATTGCATCAAAGTGGAAGAGACGAAGGCTATCATTGAAGAAGTGTATGTAAGAGCATGTGGTTCCAACTAGTTCGGGTATATGTTTTCTGATCAATTCACAAGTCTTGGGTATTTCAATACTTCCGTGACGTTGGATTGAACAAAATTAAATAAATTTTGTCATCCATTCCAAGTGAATGAAAATTTCATCCATCAACCCACATAATTTCTACATAAAACTAAAAACTCTTAGCCATTTTCGTCATGGGGAATGGATATTTTTTTTGACGTATCCTACAAGTATGGTTAAGAAGTTCATGTAAATCCTAACTACTATCGATTTCTTCTTAAAATGGATTGAGGATATACCTCTCAAAGATGTTGGGGACAAAATCATCATCTACATTTCCAAAAAAAACTATTTACATGATTTTGTGACCCTTAGACCATATTGATGGACAATGACATGAATTTATATTCTACTAATGTAGAGATTCTATATCAGTAATACAATATTAAATCACACTATTCATCCAACTATCATGAATCATCTAATGGACATATAATGTCCATCATCAAGAATCTTCCAAATATAGTACAGAAAATTATGGAAAACGGTAAGAAGTCTTGGCTGGAAAAATAATTGAAGCCTTATTGTATTATCGGACAACCACCCATACGACTATGTGACCAACCCCATACTTGTTCATTTAAATAATAGAAGCAGTCCATCCAATTGAGTTTGAATTTACATCCTCGTGATTATCAATATTTGATCAGTTATCCGTAGATGAGAAATCTAAAAAATTACTGGATGATATGGAGTGACTGGGAGAAAATATATTAATTACCATGCATCACTTTTATGTCTATCAAAATTGGATATCACAATATTTTAATATGAAAGTACACCTATATTAATTCCTCCAAGGATAATTGGTATTGGTACTTCGTAATCCAAGGTTACTATGAAAGAATCATTCTAATCTTGATCCAAAGTGGGAGGTATGTTACTCCATACATAAGATGAACTCCAATGGAACATATTACATAATCTCAAAGGATGGAGACTCAATACATCTCCAACTAATGTAAGGTTCATAAATATGTACACTCTGTAATCACACATCTTTCTTATTGGCTATAATAGATTAAACTAAATTGAACCATACACATAAATGTCACACTGAGTTAAAATAAACAACACCATCATCATTTTTTTGTGATGATAAACTACACAACATGATGTCCTAGATACATGACTTGAAACTTTAAAAAAACATTTCCCTCACCACACAACAATAAACAATATGGTTAGTGTCATTGTTATTTAATATTAATAAATCCCTAAACATAGCATGAGTATTCATTCCATGTGGTACCTCAAATTATGGGTACTTTACTTGTGTATGCATCAATCACATAATCACCACTCACTAGTGAAACATGAGCCCCATTTTACCTATTTTTGGATCATTCCTACATAATAGCCCAGTTTAAGAACAACATTTATCTTGATTCTAATTCCAATGAGATGCATAGTGATTCCCAGAACTCCAATATGGATCCTATATATTACCATATGAAAAATAATACCTATTTATCTATGTGTGAACAAAATCTATGTATGGAAATATTTCAAAATGTATGGCTTCACCCTCATTCCATATAATGTCTTCGCCCAAAAAAAATCGAAATAATATTAAATTATATTTCCTACATCCAAACTCAGTTGGTGTGTTGAACCATTTCCTCAAAAACATTGCGTGACTTGATTCATACCCCATAAACATACATAGAAATGCATGGGTTTAAAACCTTAGGACAATATCATTTTATCATCCTTTTCACATGGGTTCATATTTTTACATACCACATTATGTTAAACTACATTAGAGTCCCAGAACTGCATATTGCTTGATAATCATCTTATTGAAATATGTAGTGATGCCCAGACCTTTGTTCCTAGGTCATGTCATATGCTTAAATAAACAACATTACTCTCTATGTGTATAAATAAAACCATGATAGGGAAAACATAATGATCATTGTTCCTCTTTATCACTATCCTAATAAGTTGCATAGTAAATCCCAAATCTCCAATCCTAGGTCTAACTAATATTTTGGAAAATATAACAGATTTTCCATACAGAAAAGTCCCTATTATCATGGGGAGAAATAGTAATGAACTATGTATGTATTGATCATTTCCCCCATAATATATTTAGTAACACTTAGGTTCTTCAACCTAGCTTATCATCCACATAATCAACATGCCCCATCCTTCACCTATGATGTCATTGTGCAATAAAATAACCCTAAACCACACCTTTTTTCTCTCACTAAGCATAACTCACATGGTATTAGAAGTTTAGAATTTTATTTCCCTACATAATAATGATTTATATATTCTCATTTGGGGATATGGTAGTCCATTTTTCACGACCATAAATGGAACACCATACATCATTTTTGGACGAATATAGACTACATGGTTCTTTCAGGACTATAAGTGGCATGATTATCACATATATGAGATACGTAGTGTTTCCAAATTCATAAATATTGGGCCTAGATGTAGAAAACCATAGAAAATACACTACTATATAATGTTAGAGTCACGTATACATGAGGATATCTATTAAGAGTTCTCATTTTACATATGAACTTCTATCTATTATCACTATGCCTTTCTTTATTATTGCTCAAAAAAACATATGTAGTGATTATTTGGCCCTATGACCTAGTTCATTCAAATTTTAATATTTCTATTAATGTAGAGACCGATATTTCCATAATGTGTGATATAAAATTGTATGACCAATATCATAACATTTGAATTTAAACTAAAATATACCTATTGAACTACATATGGATCAATTCTCACCCCCCGGAGATGTGTAGTGAATACTATGATTTGATCATGGGGTAAACCATCAGGTAAACAAAAATTCCACCTAACATATATACAAACCAAAAATTCTATTTAGGGGCATTTATTTTGGGTCCTCTCCTTACATATCCCTACATAGAAATAAGTTATTTCCCCCTTCTGCCTATGAGCAAGATCTATGTAAAAGAAACCAATATCATTGACCTTATTTTTTTTAAATAATATCCTTTATAAATTGTAAAATTCCAATTTTTTAGGTCATAATACCAATATGGAGTAATTTAAAATCATTATAATCCTTCCTTAGATTTTGGAACCATAATTTATCATACTTGCGAGCTCATTTACCTGACTATGAATAAAGTGAACCATTTGGTCTTGCATTATTTTCCCCACATAATGGGTTTTCCACCATAGGATTCCCCTATTTGGATATGTAGTATGTTCCCTAGTTTTCCTATAATAAAATACCTCCCTCATAGGTTATCATATATAAATAATTTATCCCTTGGTAGAAACCTCTTATGTACCTTCCAACATGATCGATGGTATACATGAACCTACAATTCAATATCAGTTGTCATCCCTTGAATATTTTTCCCATATCCTTTTTCTCAACATGAAAGTATCCACCAATGTGTTTCAAATTTTCCCCTTGATATGTTCAAATAATACAAAAATAGTCTTGGTCCATTTGACCATGTACCATCTGTTGTCTCCATAACATTACGAACCTAGTCATATGACCTAAAACTACACGCATCATACATCCTAAAATTGGGTAAGACCTTTGTAAAGAGAATATTCCCCTATTTATTTAAAAATTATTACTTGATATAACCCTTATATAATTAGAAACTATTATCCACAAATCAGACACATTGATTGGCGAGATCTAAATATCCATATACATTCATCGATTTTCCAGTGATAGAATGCATGATTTATTAAGAGATAATTTCCTAACTGTAACGCCCCGACCCCAGCTACCCAGAGTCGGTGCATTACTTCGTAACATTGGAATGATCACAAGAAAGATCAAATCTCAAAAGACCGATTAGTTTAGTAGCCTTGGAAACACTAGATATATTCATAAGTTTTACATTACATCATAAAATGAAAAACTACTACAACAACATAATTGTTTCCATAGTCCACACTATAATCCCCTCATAATATCCCTGCAGGTCATTCATAACTTACATCTTCACTTCCTGGGAAAAATAAAACATAGAAAAGGGGTGAGCTCAATTGCCCAGTAAGGATAACAATATAGCGGAAACATTCATCAATAAGAATAAACATTTAAGGCAATGTATAACTAAAACAAAAGCCTTTTAAACATGAACTTTCAACATGGTATGGCATAAATAAAATGAAATAATGCCATTTAATTATTCACATGGATATTCTACTAATCGAATAATCACATGCAAAAATCAATAACCACTTTCATAATGTTGGAATGCATAATGCCAGACTATCATAACCACATAGCCAAGGCCTCGTGCCAAGACTACAAATAATATTTTGTCAAGGCCTTGTGCCAAGACACTAGTTTGTCTCATGAGACCTACCGATGCATCGAGGAGCTATAGCGGCCTCCACCCGTCACTTATTAAGTCCAATGCATTCCCATATGAAAAGGTTTAAACATAACATAAACATTCGTACTAAATCTAGCATACGAAATGTCAATAATTTCACCATAAACTATGAATGGTATAAAAATATCACATCCATAGTCAAACATATCACAAAACCTTCAATACGATATAGAAGTTTTGTATCATAATAAATCAACTTCAAATAATCTTAAAATCCATCAAAGGATGTTGACGTAGATGAAATCAAAATTCTTTTTAAAGAAATATCTCCTTTTATTTTGAAATAATTTAAGATCCATATAAAATAAAACATTTTCTTTGAAAATATTCTTATAAGCTTGTAAGGAAAGCTTTGAAGATTTTATAACGGCGTAAAATAACCGCACCCGCCGTATAAGTTAAAAAAAACATTCTTACCTCAATTCTGTCGAAAAGGTTAAAAAGGACCTTGTTTTGAAAACGACGGAAAGATTCCTTTATAAACCTCTTATAAAAAGTCAAACAAGGGTATAAATGACTTTAACCCATATTCTTGTAAATAGTAAAAATGTTTTGAAATACATTTTTAAGAAACATGGATGTGGATGATAAAGATATCCCAGTAGATTTTTACGTATAAACAACCTCGGATAATGAAGAGATTGTGAAATAACCCTTAATTTGTACTTTTCCTTGGTTGGGGTAGGTTAACCTCCTGTATAATGGTGAAATAATTGTTATTAAATTATACAAGAATCATATATATTAATATGATATCATATATGATCTTTTAACATTGATTTGTTAATAATATCTTAGAATTATCGTCGTTTCGGGTGTTAACTTACTTGTTTTCTTTTATATGTTTTGTTACGTAAGACATGTTTGTAAAGGATAGGTTGTATATTATTCATATCCAGAATGATATCAAGTCCTTAAACATCATTTTTAAATCATCAAATGATAATTATACTTGAATGGATACGATGGAGAATGAATCTCATCGCGTTCGTGGAGACGGTAGTCCGTACGTACGCACGAGCGACAATATCATTCTTTTGATATTAAAATAATATATAAATGGATGGTATATCATATATACAGAATCATTAACATGTTATGTTTATTATTTAAATGAGTTACACATCATTATTATACCCATACAAATAATAATATATTGAATAACAATTACACCACGACGTGGAGACGGTAAGACGTACGTACGCACGTATGGTGACATGTTATTCAAAGGGTGGATAGAATACTGAATATGGTTGTACCATATTTATAATAACATAACAGTATATGTAAGATACTGGAGTTATTATTTTAGAATGTTAAGAACAAAGAAAGAGGAAGTGGAAGAAGAAAGGAACTTGGAAAAGGGTGGTGAAATCATTACCTCTTCTTCGGGTTCTTCCTTTTGATTTGATCAAAAGGGATCCTTAGGTTGGCTTTCTGATCAAACTAAGGCCTCTAGGTTGTAGTGAGGGATGTTGGGAGAGTATTTGGGCAGAGTTTGGCCGAACCAAAAGGCTTTGAAGGTGTGAAGAAATGAGAAGGAGGAGTGCCCTTTTATAAGAGGGGTGAGGGGCACCTTTGGAAAAGCTAGAAATATTGATTTATAATAAATTCATATTCGGTTTCTAATGGCTCCAAAGTTGATTATTCAAAGGTTAAGGTGGGGATAGGTCGAAAACCACTCAACCAATAGAATTTAGACAGGTTTGTGTACTTATATTAACCATTTCTTTAAGTATTAACTCTAAGTTAATTAGTTTCACTTTTACAATGTCTCTTTGTATTTTTATATAATATGGTTAATAAACATACTATATACATCCAAGAGACCCCCAAGTGGTCCATTAATGATGAAACTATCATGATATAAGTCTCTTGGCCGAACCTTAGATTTTTAGGAATTTAATATCAATTAATAATATAATATTTATTTTAAGAACTCTTTTATGTCAATTTTGACACTATTCAATAGTTGATTTTTGTGAAACTCATAACAGATTGATTACTTCGAACAAAGTCAATTAAATCAATCCTAATATATCATATTATCCTATAAAAGTAGTTTAATTCATTAAAAGTTTCATATTATATTTTTTTTGGGTATTTATAATATCAATTATTTTAATTTTTCACTATTATAGTAATTACTGCATCATCATTGTGTCATAAATAAAATAAATTATTTAATGTCTAAAAATTATAAATAAAATATCATTATGTAGGAAATCCTTTTATCGTTCTAATGAATATTTATAATCTAAAATCCATCTTATATAACCCTATTTAAGAATTGTTTTGCTAAAAGATATATGCTTGTGTCATTTTTGTATTCATTTTGACTTAATTAAAATAAAGTGTCATTATCACTTACAAGTGGATCCATGGGGTCCCAAAATCGACCCAAAGATACCCATGGTCGACCATGTATCACCCAATAGGGTTAAGACACGTTTTAGGGTAATTTAGTATTATTATAATATTATTTTTTAACCCTTATTTACCGGATTTACCCTTAACCATGGTAAATAAAATATTTACCGCAGTAATTATTCAAAATGTCTAAAAATAAAAGTTACCTATTTACACAATTTGAACATCCTGATTCCAAATATGGAATCCATTTTTCTAAATTCAAAACACAGAAGTGGCAGAAATTAATTTAAAATTAATTCCCGCTGTCAAAACAAAAAGCGTGTTTTAAGAGATAATAACTATCAAAAGATTGACACTTGTTTATGTTCGGTTTAATTGTAAAATTATGTCTAATGACCAACATTATATTAAATTGTAAAAATATATTCTAAATATACTTTAAAACCACTCAAATTCATAATTTATCACTATTAATTATTTTGATTAAAAAAGTTGTTTTTAATTAAAATTTAGTAATTTTCACTATTCATCAAAATATGAAAGTTATCCGAAAAGTACCAAAATTTCACCTTAGGATAAATTCGATATTCCGAATCCAAAAATGAAGTCCATTTTGAAATATAAAATATATATATTTTAAAAAAGTAGGTATTACTATTTATAACGGCTAGTTTGATTGGTTATGGTGTGTTAGAACTCGGTGTTGCGTACAACACACGCTATCACATTATTCAAAGGGAAACGTATCGTGGAAGCTTGGGGTGTTTCATTTTAAATTTTTGATGTCCCCATTTAGTCAAAAAGTTTAAAATATTGTATTTAAAAAGGTTTCACTATTAGAAGTTGATAAAAGTGAAATACTGAAAATGAATCTGTTCTTGCATTATGACTAAGAAACTCATAATAGGGATTCTAAAATTATAAGGATTATATAAAGTTCAAAATGTAGTTAATACTATTCATGACCTATTTTAATGGTGTGATTGAACTCGGTGTTGCGTGTAGTGCAAGTTATTGAATTATTTTTAAGAAATAACACACTCTGAAATCCTGGGGTGTTACACTAACTATGAAGTATGTTCCCCAGTTGGCCTTGCATAAGATGTGCACATAACAATTCTTTCCGCCAATCAATTACACTATTGACTATATAGTATGTTCCTCAGCTGGATTTTCATAAAACATCCACCATATTGGGTTTTGAAAAAATTGGTAACTTAATTGTTGATAAAGACCTCACCTAATTCCACTTGACCTTTTCCCATATCACACATCAGATCCGAGAATCCCAAAATCATAGCATAAAACTCTCTCCTTACATACATTAATATAGAATCACATTTCTTGATAAATAATCATGAATGTGGAAGCCATAACATTTTTGTTCGATACTGAATACCTTAAACTATAGCCCTTATAATATCATTGATTCATAAATTTAAACTTCACATCAAAAAATCAATGTTGTATGACTTAAAAATTGACTTCATAACATCATTTCTTAATGTATTTAAAAAACAGAACATAATATTCCCACTATATGATTTTAAAAATCACAACATAATTTCCATGTGGCATGAAATTAAACATCACATTTTAATGTCCCTAATACAAGACATTAAATAGAACATCTAAATGTATTTGTTCCATGTCTATAAAATTGAAAACATATTTTCCGAATAGCCTGAATTTAAATTGTACGTCATATTGTCCTTACAATATGGATTTAAAATACAGATAACAATTTCCTTATTGTATGACACTAAACTATATGGTCAATTCCTTAGTCGTATAACATTAAACTACACAGTAAAATCATCCATTTTTATAAAGGACCCTTCTCCCTTAAAATTCGTTATCTAACAAATTATTCCAAGCTTCACACATCAAAATTATGTAGGATTGGTTTCATGGTTAAGGCCAATGTCGATACATATTTTCCTTTCATTTTCAAACACCATCCTTTGTAAAAACCAAAAATTTTGGTATTGAGTAATATAAATCATTAACATCCTCATGTCATCAAAAATCTAATGTCATAATTTTTTATGACTCATTTTCTTGAAAAAGTAGTATGTTCAAGAGTTGTCTTTACAAATGTCTGCCATATAATATGTCTGTCAACTAGAGGATTCCACCATTTCACTATGCAGAATACACCCCAGTTGGTCTTGAATAAAATGACAGTCTTAATGGGTTTTTCAATCAATGGTAACATCATCCATATTAGGGACCACCTCTATTCTTTATTACTATGTTTTTTATTATAAGAACCTCAAAATTGTGTCTCAAGATTATGCTTGGGGTATCTGATGAATGTAAGATATTTCTTGACCAAAAAGCATTATTTGGGTAATTATTTCAAATTTTATATTCATTAATGTTCAGCCTAAAACATCATCCACATTAGTGAAGAATGTAAGAAATTATTCTACCCACCAAAACAGAAATAGCAGTAACTTGTTTTAAAACCCACATGGGGAATTATTGAAAAAAGTCAAGTAATAGATTTCTATACCTAAAATCTTTTTGGTTTAGGAAAAATTGATAAATGAAAATAAATATGAATATATTTTTTATGTAGAAAACTATAAAAGGGAATTCTAAGAAATCCAATTGTTTCCCAAATAAGTCCCTTAAAAATGTGATTAATTAAAAATTAGTTCAATGAAATAAATAGAAACAATTTATGATGTGTTCTCAATATTACCCCAGAAATGATCAAACTATTCATTCTAGGACCTATGGCTTAGGAAACAATTAGTTAAAACTTATAAACAAGAAGTAGCACAAATACCCACGAAAATGATTTTGGAGAGTGTCAATGGGGAATAAGGTTTCCTATGAATGATATTTGATTCATCGTGAACAAATATAATTCTATATGGGTGGGGGATTTTGTAGAAATCATGAAATGTGTTCCATGGAACATTCTATAGAATTCAATATGTGAAACAAACATAGATTTAAAATTAACCATTTAAGTAAAAAATACATCATTATGGATGCAGAAGTAGAAGAGAGTATTTCCTTATGTCACAAATAAAAATTCATCGACTGGGATAGAAATGATTGTGGTGTGACACCCTATTTTTTCATGGGGTTTAATAATGGAAGATAATTCACTTCCTATAGTGATCCTATGTATTTTTCGGGGGCACAACCACGTGGTATAGAGAAGAAGGTTTTCTATGGTGGTTCAACCATGTTCCCTACATGCACAAAAACATGTGCATACCACCTTCTTGTCCTAGAAGGAACACCCCCATGTGAAGTAAATCTATGATGGGACACATGTTCCAACCACTTGCTTTCCCAGAATAGAAGGACACCCCAGCAATATGAAACCTAAACTATAAATATGATCCTTGGACCTTTGTGGAGTATCTCATTTGACCAAGGTACCATTATTTTTTATAAATAGGATCCTTGGGATGTACATTTGGGAAAATAACAAATATGAAGAACCCCATGAGATCTAACTAACCATCACCTTCCCCTAGGTGACCCAAAATTTATCATGTAACTCTCTAAAACCTGATTGAATATAAATTTTAAGCATATAAGTATAATCAATGTCACTTCAGTGGATAAAAATCAAGACACTTATTCTATGGTCCTTCTTCCATAACAATATTTCACCTATCTAAGTCCCCATCCTAATGAAATGACCTAAACATAGCCCTTCAATGTACACCATAGTATTCCCACGGTGTTTTTGTTAAAACCTCACCCTCTAATTTTCCCCAATAGTCCATTTCATAATGCATATCTAGCTCGCATATCCCTATTTCCCCAATGCAAAATATTTTTTCAGTCTCTCTCAAGCCCAGTATAGAACACCTACAAGGAATACCTTCTCCCAGAACATATACCCATGTTTTTTGTGAGTTAATCATTTATACATCACACAAGACACCTATGGAAGGTATCCTCTCTTATTATATCCCTTTTCTAAAGAGGATTGTGTTAAATCCACCAATAAGACCTACGAACAAACATAACCTTGGTCTATATAACACCATCAATGTAATTCATTACAGATGTATTTCTATGGTAATAGGTTCCCCAAACTTTTTTGGTTGGCCATACGTGGTTTTTATGGTCCATTTGAGTATGTATTCCTATGGACATGAGAAAACTTATATGTATTCCGATAGTCCTAGTTTATCCACACTTGTCAGATTAGTAGGTAAGGGTTCATAGGGAGGATGTGAGTATGTTTCCCCAAGAGAACACTTATATGTATTCATATGGTCCATGTTTCCCCACAAATGTCTGACTGGTAGGTCAGGGTTTATAGGGATCATATGAGTATGTATCCCTATGGTCATGAGAACACATTCCAAATAGATATTTTTGGGGAATTCCCAGTCTCAGATAGAAGGTTTAAGACCTTGTCCTCCGATTATTGTCTCTGAGACTCAGATACTCTGGTTCATAGTAGGGAGGGTAAGGATCATACATTTTTTCCATTAAACATTGAATGGGATCCTCTACCCACTGCAGCATAAATTTCAGCGCATCCATCATGGAGTAATCCCCTAGTCATTCTTGAAGGCGGTTGTAGTATTTCTCCACTCTACACTCACTTCCTTCACCTTATTCCCTTCCCCACATTGGACTCACATACAATGTAATGTAAACCAAGGTACTTGTTTTAACTATGTCCTCTACGTTGAGAAGATAATGAAAAGTCTATGGTTTTTCAAATCATTCACTTCCTCTTGTTTCTCAAATCGAGCATGTATCAAAAGGGATTAGAGGTCACTGAGGATCACAACACCCACACAATATAAATGACTCAGGGAACTATGAGAACTATGATTCCTGTAATAACTAGGATATGTTAGACACCTTCCTAAGACACAAGCTCAACCAGACATCCAATATTATATAAGCCCTATATTATCGACATTTCAACCAATGGGACCAAGTCATACCCGTGGGAAGATATCTATACCTCAAACCTCAGTGGAGTGAGAAGATATTGTACTATGAGAACTCTAATTCCTACTCTAACTAGGATATGTGGGATTAATATCTAATTTCCACTATAATGGGTAATCCTCTTTTGGGGTTATCTTGAAAAAATTAAAAAAATTCACGAGAAATTACTCCATAAGAGTAATCCCACTAGTCAATACATTAAGCATCCTATTTTTTTATAAGCCCCAAAAAACCCAAATCATCATTTGATAAGACACCCCTCTTAGTCTCATTACGAAGGCATCATATTCAAGTTTAATCCCAAGAATAATTATCTAAAAATTCCATACCCCCATACTATGTGGTCTTTGATTCCCATAAAAAATAGAAACCTAGGAATCCTCCATGAGGCTCATAACCGACACTAAAAATCAACTCTATTCTCTTGAGGCCATATCCCTATTATGGACTAAATAAACATTTAAATTCACTAACCTTATAGTTTCATAGGGATGCTATAGCATATGTCCCACACTTACCTTTGAATATTCACCTTTCTCCTAGAAATCATTTACACGTTACGTTTAAATATATTGTTAGGTCCTTATCATATGACCTTAAATAGAATGATGTGTCCCATTAAGAAGCATATAAATATGTGTTTTATGATTCCTTGTATAAGGATACGTATAAAGACCATATAAGGTTTTTATACCAACATCAAAATAACTCCATTCAAATTGGATGATGCTAAATTCTAGAGTGTCTTGAATCTCCTTGGATGATAATAAAATATACAGTTCCCCAGTATATGGCTAGATAAACAGCATCATTATAATAATGACTAATGAATCCCTAAAAATATATATAATAGGATATAATTGATGGAGGGCCTCAGATATATACCAATATATCTTTTGAGGGAAAACCATAGATACATACAGAGGATTTTGAATTCCATCATCGCAAAAAAAAAATTTGATTCTAATTTAAATGGAAATCCACGTAAAACATGTGAATTAATGAAGGATTGATGAACATATCTTAAATCTATTAGTGAGTCTCAAATTAGAAAACCATTCTCTCCAAAATGGTCTAACAAGAAAAATCACATATCCTCTCAAGCAATTTCAGTTCTTAATAATCATACGTCAAAATCCCAAAAACTTCCCAACCATTGGAATGTTGATCCCAATGGATATAGAACCATTGGGTGTTTATAGTTCCATGAACACCCTCGATGAAAACCATTAGGAAATATAATCCCCTCATAGGGCGGCAAATCCTAGGGACAAAATGGAATTAGGAGAGAACCAATGGAGGATAACCATCAAACATGTAATCATGTTAGCATAGTTCTTACCATGTTTATTTCTTTATCCACCTCCTCCAAATAATCTATAACCATCATAAGATAGTGAAATCAATATCACTTGTATACAGAAATTTAATCTTATTATCGGAAAACATTCCATATATAAAATTGAACCAATTGAAAATGTAATCATCGCTCATGTGTATATGTGGATTACCACTTCCATAAAGTGTTGTATCTCATTTTTCATCATAAAATGACATGTATGGTTATATATATTTATTAATTGAGTAAATTGGATATATATAAAATAATAATTATTTCATAAATACAAATCATAATTTGTCTTTTTAGTTTCAATCCAAGTGATGTTTAGAATGTCTCTGGTGTGTACATATATACAATAACCTTCATGAATGAAATAAGTTTATTTTGTCCCCTAACATGGATAGTTATAAAAAACTATGGTTTTAATATGGAATTTATAATATTAATTTCTTGAATAAATTCTATGACCATTCATTTAATTATATTAATAATAACTTGTCATTTTTAATATAACATTAAAAAAATGAGCATAATATGTCACATTTATTAAGTTAAATTCATAACTAAATGTTAGAACTATATAATTTGGTTTCCACTATATTGATAAGTAACATGAATCAATAAAATTCTAATGATGATATAACTGATCACTCAATTTATTGACCATGTTCGCTGCATCGAAGTAGTTTTAGTAGAATTGACATGACCACACCAAGATAGAAAAGATATTGAGATGTAAATAACAAATAAGTATAATATAATAATAAATGGGCCTAAAAAAATTATTACTAAATAATGTTCAAAATAAAATATTTCATAATCATAATTTGTTTATCAAATATGTTAGGCTAACATACATTGTGAGTCTGGACTTGACTAATCTATTCATTGAGTCACAAACTACATGAAATGACTAATCTATTATATTTTCTAATTTTAATGAAATTTATATATTTTGTTTTATATAAAATACATTGATATAGAAAATTTTAATTATTTAATAAAATATTACTGTTTGATCAAATGCAACCTTTATGGAGAAAATATGTTGTTAAGAATAATTCTTATGATTTATAATTAGAGTTTTTATATATAAATATTTTAATTAATTCCATTATTCTCATTTATTTATTTTTTTTAAATATGATATGTAACCCCATGACCATTATATTTCTACATAAATTTATTTATTATAGTTTTTATTTATTATTTTTATCAATTTGGGTTTCAAATAAGTATTTTCAAATAATAAATTTATTTTTTCATTAATGACATTATATATTTCACTAAAAAGTTCACGTATTACATTTTGAAATGGTAAGGGACATTCATACAATGAAATAATTTATAATTATGATGTAAAATTTCGACTATTTAACATTATTTGAATGATTTAATGAAACAAATTATAATTTTAATCAACAATGTCAAAAATTACTTTAGAAAATAATTCTATTGATTTAATTAAAATTTTCATTTCTACCTCTAAATTAAATACCCAATGTAAATTAATATTAATTATATTTCATCAAATTATTTTTCACTCTAGTTTTGAAATTGATTTTTTATGACAATTGACTGGATATTGATATTACGTTATCTCATACAATTTAGAAATAATATGAAACCTATTTTTATTTTATTTTTTTATAACATTATAAAATAAATGATAGTTATTATATAGATTGAATTATTATTTGTTATATCTATTTGATATATTGGGACCTATATTTCCATCTATTTAATTTTCTAAAGATTTATATTTCATGAGATAATTAACACACATGAATATGATTAGTTTTTTTAACAACATAATTTCTGTTGCACCGGATCCTTAACTATTGTTTGTGATCATTATATTTTAATAAAACTATAAAATTTAAATATTTTTTCTTGTACAAAAATTTTAATATGATTTGATAAATATTTAATTATAACTTACATGGTCAAAATCATCCCTTATTTAATTTTTAAAACATTATTATATGTATAAGCATTTATAAAAACATGAAAAGGTAAAATTTAACAATAGATAATTAATTTATAATTAAATTTAACAAATTATTTAATTAATTTTTTTACTATCTATTGAATATAATTTAATATATGAATATTTGCAGTTAAAAAATTGACTTATTCAAAAACGATTTTTTTAGAAAACATCATATGTTTAAGAAGTAATATTGTCTTTATAATGTAATTATTTAAATTAAATTTTGAAGTTTAGTATTTTAATTAAATATAATATATATATATCAATATATTTAATAAAACCCATATAATTTTTATTATAATACATATAGTTAATATAAGTTAATCTCATGCATGAACAATGCATTACATGAAAACATGTTTCTCAACACGTTTTGTTGGTTAACATATTAATTAAATCCTTCAAATTATATGAAATGAATTTTATAAAATTTAATACATATTTTGATTTATAATAATTAAAATTATATAATAATAGGACGTTAATTCTTGGTCATTATGAATATAAAAAATACTAAAAAATTATTACCACAATTAAGTTATAAATGATCTTACTGGGGTTAATCTATATTGATAAGGGTAAAATTAACCAAAAAAATTATAAAATCAATGTATTTTGTTATATTTCATACATAGTATTTTCTCAATTCAATTTTATCCATTTTGGAGCAATATTTCCTTGAATGTGAAACTAAATTTTGAAAATAATTTAAACATTGAATGTGTGACACTCACCTTAAACATAAAGGGGAACTTTCTCCCCTCACTTATTCACACCTATAATGCAATTTATCACAACCAAAAAACACAAAAAAATCTCCATAAAATATTTATCTAAATTATATATGTTATTTCATTATGAAAATATTAACCCTAAGGTCCTTAATTATATATCTAAAGAAGGTTCATCTACGTAAAGTCAATTTCCTTCACATATATCACACTTCATTACTTATTCATTTACCAAATTCAATTATTAATTAAAAATTACCATATAATAAAACTAATATCTACAATATAATGAGATTTTATAATTTCAATGTAAAAATATTATCCATATCCTTATACATCAAATTGGAAATTGAACCATCACTCGCTTATATATCGGATAATGGATTCAATAAGTAATGTATTGTGACTTCCATGAGAAGCACAAATTTATAGTAATAGTGAATGTATTTGATAAATAAGACATGATATTTATTATATAAAATAAAAAAACTAACCGACTCTTTACACTTTCACCCATTAATGTAATGATAATGTCGCTCTTGTGGGTGAATGACTTACCATATCCCCAAAGTGAATTGATTCAATTATGATGAACATAATTAAAGAGTGGTTGTAAAATGGTAAATAATAAAGAAATATTAAACATAAAAAATAATAATAATTATGAAGATGATCGATCTAAATCCTCTTAACAGGAACTCTAACATTCATGAAAAGAGATGCATGATAAAACAAAGCAGTTATCACCCAAAACATTGGTAATAGGGAAATATTATTAACAAATTCAAAGTAAGATGTTTTAAAAGGATCAAAAATGATATTATATAAAATATTTTTTTTACATAAATTAAATAGATTATTGAAAACAATTTATATGATATTAAGCCATGTCCAACTATAAAGAATTGTGAGGAACAGAACTACGTCTCAATTTACACTCAATTAAGACATATATTTTCTTTTAATCCTATTCAATTTTTTATAGTGTATATGAAACCCCATTTAAGTATTTAAAATGAAAAAATATTTATTTTTTATTATTAATATTACAATTCAATTTTATTCTTTTAATTTGTGTAAATTTAAATGTTAAAAATATGTAAGATTCTATTCTAAAATATTAATTATTTTTATTAATATAATTTTCCATAATGTAATTGTATGTCTGGAACTACATTAGCATGACCTATTTTTTATACACTATATAGTTAATGAGTGTTTAAATTTTTTTCCAACCATTTATTTATTTTGTGGTTTAATTAAACAATGAAACTTTATAAACAAAAATTTTATTTTGATTTAGATTTTATAACACATATTTTTCATTCAAGTACATATTTTTCTATGTAGTTTAACAAAATGAATTTTATTTATTTAAATGAATTATTAAGAAATTTTTATTTTAGCCTTAGTTATTGATTTTTTTTTAAAGATAGGTTTCCTATATTTTAAAAATGTGTTCTTTTCAACATTAATTACAAAAACTCAAGAAAATTATTTTTTAACATATTAAGTGAAAATGGATATCCCCACTACTATAACCATTTTATAAAACATAGATTATTATATTCTATTAATTTTTTTAAAAATAATTTTTTTTCTATGTTATTATTATCATACGTGACATCCATTTTGTTTAATTATCCAAATGATAGGATTTTATTATAGAACAATGAATGATGATGAATCTAGGGTCAAATCATATCTCTTATTAATATGGTGGGTGTTGTATTTTAGTATAAAAATTCATTTTCCTATGAGTATTTTACATTTCATTTCTATTAAATATCCATTATACTTATTAAAAATATACATATTTAAAAACAACTACTCATTTTAATATACAATGTTTTACTTTTAATGTTATTTGTTTTTCTAGAAAAATATTTTTATTGCATATTATTTATTCTATATAGAAATTTATATATAAGTGGTCTAAAAAATGAATGTAACTCTGAATTCAATATATGTGTTCTGTAAGGCACATGATGTGGTGGGGGTGTCCCACAATTAAAAAACACATCAATTCATCAATAGTCTCACAAGAAAATTCTGTTGGCCTAATTAAATGTGTTTTCAAAAATACATTTAATATGAATTAACATTTGGTTGTTATGATATAAATATCATGCATTTCCATATATTTATATCTAGAATTATGAATTTCCTAAATTGAGAATCATGATATTATTATCCATGATTGTATTTTCATTGATATTATCTATACATTCATTCTAGTATCGTGTTATTGATAAAATGAAATGTAAGTTCGGTAATTTACCATAACATATTAATAATTACTTATGTAATCATGATAGATTCAAGTGTACGTAACCCTTAAAAAACATTTAATATCACCCTTATTTTATTTCATTCCCTTGGATATATTGGGGAATTCTTTAAATTAGTTTGATGGATGTTAAACATTTCATTTTGTTCTGTTTTATATTCTGGTCCTATTGTAAAATATTAATCATGTATGAATATAGTTGAAAAAATAGAAAAATGGATTCATCCATAGATATTAGATCCTTTATATCTATGTTATATTAATTAGTATATTGTCTCTCTTATTTACTATAGTTAGTGTTTTTATAGTTATTACTAGAGAAATTTATTTATAAATTCTGGGAAATAGATTTACGAAAACATAGATTTGGTGAAAAAACATATAATATACATTGAGGATATGTAAAATTCTTGAATAATGTCATAAATATTTATTAAGATAGAAATTATATACATTCCCATAGTATAGTATCTCTATATTGATAATATAAGTGGAAATGATTCTAAAAGACATGTATCTAGGGGTGATAACTAAAATTTGGGAATTTTGGGCATTGAATCAATCATCACATGGTGAATCAATAAATGTATTGTTGCACACATATTATGAAACACACATTTGAGATGTTTATAAAATATCAAATTTATATTTCTAAACATAATGATGTATTTGAAAATATTATTACAATATAATGATTTATATTATGAAACTAGTTTTATGGTTCTGATATTTATAATACAAAAGGATTGAATTATATTTCAAATTAATTATAATTATATATTATGAATTTAAATTCTAAATTTCATGAGAAAATCTTGCATATTAAATTGGCTTGAAATTTATATTGTTCTGAAAAAATAATTCTATCATCATATGTATAAATGTAGAAAATTTCATGTTGATTAACAAAATATAGTTGTTATTTTCATTGAGAAAAACATCGATATGTTAAGGAAGCATAATCATGTTATGAAAAAATGGCTTCTTTTTTGGAGAAACACTTTGTTTAATATGGTGATTCTCTTATGATAGATAACATCCAGAAATAGAAGCCCCCATCATTTAGTAGGACTATTGATCCATAATAGTTGAACAATGGATTTATTCCAATAAAAATATATTTTATGTATGGAGATGTGATGAAAATGAGAAGGTTGTACTTTTATTATTAATACTCTTAGATGTTTCAAATCACATGTGGTTGTTGATCTAAAATATTAATGAATAAAAATAAATAGAGAACATGGAATTGATAGTTTTTAAAAAAGAAGTCTTTGATAAAAATTACCCTCCTACGAAAAAATGAAATTATGATGAGGATAATTATATTAAGGAAAAAGTAATTAGAATGTGTTATGGTGATTGAATATGGCAGGGATGTGCTCGTAAGGGGCGCAGTGGGTTTAGGGTTTTCCCTATCGCCGCCATACATTTCTCTGTCTCCGATTGGATTTGATTCCTTCATGGAAATTTCTATGAGATTTTATGGTTCGGTGATCTCATGTGGTGACATGTTTCATATTTTCGGTCTTGGATATGGTGGTGTGGGTGTTTTGTACAGTGTTGCATATTCACTCTCTATATAAAATTCATGTTACTCAAATATGGAGGCATGGGGTTTGATATTTTGCAATAGGGTATGATCTTCCACAGTGAGGTCCCATACGTCAATGTGGTCTATATGTGGATCTATTATGGTGGTGTGATGAGGTTGTTATTTAGTGATGTAGTCTCTGAGCAGTGGTGAGGAACATCTATGGCTCCTGTTTGGAAACACTATAGGTTGTGGTATTCCACGGTGAACATATATCCATGGTGGTTCCTCAGTTTCTTGAATTTGGTGTTGTGGGGTGGTTGTGCATCAAAAGAGAAGGGTGGTCGAGATTTTTTGACATTGGGTGGTCCGATATTCCTTGGTGAAGGGGTCAGGTTCCAAGTCTTCTGCTATGAGGTTGTTCTTTCGGATTATTAGCATCGTGCTCCAACAGACTTAGTGTTTTCTATGTTTTGCATGTTCATCATGATTGGATTTGGTGTTAGTGAGGGGATTTGAGAAATATTGATAATTCCTGTCTTCAGGGTGGAATTTATTTGCATCCTTGTGGGGTCCTTCCACATTCCGCATGTCTGCTCATTTTTTCCTTTGGTACGGGTTCCTCCTTATCTCAGGTCTGATCAGATTCATGACCAGAGTGACAATACTAGTCTAGATCATTTTGGTATCCCTCATTATGATTCTCATATGGTGTGTTTGTTAGGTCTTCCTGCCATAGGTGACATTGTCTTGGCTACTCTCATCTTACAGAGTCGGGATTCTTCGAGTTTATCATCTATGAATGTAGGTTTTAAGGGATATTCATGGGTTCATTATAGATTTTTTGCCTTCTAGCGATGTATTGTTGTCTAGAATTCGGACATTATTGTTGATTCTTTTCTGAGGGATGAATTTTTATATTGGCCAATGTATTTCGTTGCTATTTTCTATTATGCGAGTGGTATTGTGACCTGTGGACCATAGTTAATGACCTATTTAACCAATCCTCATTCAAGGAGCTACTTCAGATGAGCTTCAAAGCAGCAATATTTCAGGATATCATTAATTTCAGATTTGTAGTGTTGATAGGGTATTATTTTTTTCTCGGTTCCATCCCCCGTGCAACTGCATGGGAGAGATTCCCAAGTAGTAATAAAAAGGTGGAATCTAGACATAACATTTTTGATGTTGGGGAGGAGCTTTTCTTTATTGTCTTGCTCTGGTTTTTGATGGATTTTGGACTATGGAGGAAAAGTTTATCTATTGGTGGAATTAATGTCTTGTTAGGTTCCCCCATACCCATCAAATGAGGGTTTATGATATGATGAAATATTTAATTTTTAGTCACTCGGTGTTATGGTGTTTGATTCTTCCATTATAATACTATCTAGGTAACTATAAATTATATATGAAATATAGAAATTAAGGTATACCATTTCATTGTATCGTTTAATACTTGTCTTTGAAGGGAACTAGTTTCTCAATAAATTTGAAAATCTGTTGAAATACATTGACAATCCATCAAAACATTAATGTAATTTTCTACATCATATATGTTAATAGAGAATAAATACATGAAAAGTTCATATAAACAATAATATAAAAGAAACACATTCTAAAAGAAGAATAGAATGAATCAATTTCAATCATGTATAAATTTTCGGTATAAACAACATATAAAATGATTGAAGGGGATGTGAGTTTGATACATGTGTAGTGATAAGTATCATAAGGATAATTAATGTAAGGAGAATAAAAAAAATAAAGATATGAAATTATTAAATTGTATATAAATGTGTAATTACTCCCACAAATTCTTAATTAATCATTAGAATCTACCATAAAATAGGGTGATGGGATAAATCACTAATAATACAATCACTATAGAAGATATGGAAAATCCGAAAAATTTCTAGGAAGGTAAATTAATCACATCATAAAATTTAGATTTATTAATTATTTTGTTATGGATCATCATAAAATTTCATATATTCTACAAGTCATATGAAAATTATACATTTTCCTATGAGTTTGAGAAGGTAGTTTTCACTCTAAACTCATAGTGGAAATATAAGTATTGACAGGATGTGTCAGTAAGTTGCCTTTATGACACATAAAAGGTCATTATATGATGACATTATTTTCATACATATAGATGAATTTGATATAATACTATTTAAGGACGTGAAATAAAAATATTATTAAAAATATAATTATAATGTGATGTAAATTATGATTCATAATGAGGATGTGAACATCCTTAACATTTTAGTAGAGACATCGTCATTTGAGTCATGTCCATATCAAATGACTATATGTTTTCTAATTTTGATTATTTGAGAAGAATAATTAACCCGGTATAAAGATGGAAATATTAATATTCATTTTTAGGTTGTAAAAATTCTATAAAAGTAAATTATTTTATTTTATGTGGATTTATATTTACTCACACTTGAGCATGATGTTGTGTTATCCATTTATTCAATCCACGATGAAACTTGAATATCATTGACTCCCTTTATAAAGAATTAAGGAAACAATTATAAGAGTTTTGTTGTATGGTATATATTCTCCACAATCTTTCATTATTTATATAGCACGATCTAGTCACTAATAATTATGATAAACCCATGAGGTTTTGTATTTAATATAGGGAAATCAATAGTATTATAAAATAGAACATGCATCATACACATCACATAGATGAATTATTTGATCTACCTCAGAGAGATCAAAAAATTTCAATGAATACTCATTAATCTAGTTATCATTAATTATGACTAAATAAGGATTTATTTATAAATAATACATTTTGAACAAAGGACATAACTATATTACAATAATTTTATTTGGATCGAAATACACACCATCATTTTTAATGGATCTATTGAAAATATTATTTAAGAAATATCATGAAAATTTCATAGTGGTATTCATTGATGATATCTTGGTGTATTATAATATCTATATGGGATATGAGAATAACTTTGTGATATTTATTAACACACATAAAAGAAGAGTGTTATATGGTAAATTTATTAAGTGTGAATGTTGGATTCTTGATATTTCATATCATAACAGTATTTCCACTATGGATAAAATATTTGTTAATCCTATAAAAATTTATCCATTAAATAGATAAAAAAATTTAATATAACAATGATTTTTTGTTTAGTTGGTTTAGTGGGTTACTATCAGTCATTTGATCATCAATTGTTTCTGATTGGATCCAGTATTAACCAAGATTACACAAAAATGGGTATACATAATATGGAAAAAAAATATTGTAAAAAATATAATAATGAATTTTATATAAGTTCGGTCAAATCATAAGAATATTCCCTATGGTTTGGAAATGGTGGATCTTTGATATAAAATTATTCATAATGAAGGGACATAACAATTTCCATTTACATAATGACAATTTTATGTCATATCAATCAATGAAATTAATGTCTTGTGAATAGAACTATACAACCCATTATCCAGAGTTAGCATTTATAATCATTACTTTGACCGTATTGTTACATTATATCTACTGTGAAATATTATAGATATATAATTGCCATAAGAGAATAAAATACATATTTTCACAAAAATAAATCATATTTTCATAAAGGAAATTTATTAATCTTCTTAACGATTATGATTTCTCAATAAACTACAAATGAGAGAAGTAAAATATAGTAGAGGTTTCATTAAGATAGAATGATCATTCAGTTATGAACCGATAATGGAATGATAGGGATCTTATACTAATGGATCTAGTAAAAAAACTATAGTAATTATATTGAAGGTAAGAAATCAAACTTTTTTATAATGATTGTAAAACCATATTTATGGGGAAATTTAAAACATTTACAATATATTGATGATAATTTTCAAAAGGGAACTAATACGGTGAATGATGTGAAAGTTATAAACATTTTTTGTATAGATGAAATTATAAAAATTGGATGGGTAATATCTGTAACATCTATAGTTATTCTTAAAATGTAATTTTGGGATGATTCATATAGACAAAATCTATAGAAAAACCTATTATAACTATGATATAAATGGAATTGTAGGAACATTGTTTGTGGGATAACATGAAGCCAAAAATTTCAGATTTTTTATTAAGACACTTAGTTTGTTAACATGTGTGGATAGAGAAATAATATTTGAGGATCTACAAAACCTCTAACTATTACTATGTTTAAATGAAAACATTACTAAGGGTATTGTCATGGGACTATATAAGAATCCAAAAAAGAAGGAAGTATGGATTATTTTTTATTTAATAACTTTTTTTTTCATTTTCATGTCATTAGGTTGTAATTACCTCTTTAATTAATTTTATGACTATATTTTATTGATTTTTCAACACATCATGTCAGTCCTATTTCGATTATTTCAGTTCGAAACGCCATATTAACAATGAAAATCTCGATGTGTCTTCAAAAATCACATTATACTAATATTTTTTTGAGAACCAGAAATCTTTCTCAAATAGATAGATAATAAAAAATTATTATTCAACAAAATATATTAATAATTAAATCATAATAAAATTACATTCAAGGTTTGTGTGGTTAGTATTTACCTTCAATATAGTTTTCATTTATATTCATGTATTTTAATGTTGTCATATAAAAAATGTACATTATTTTATATCAAAATACATCTTTTTGGGATTAATATAGTAAAAGTAATCTTATAGGATCATAACATGTTAAGGTTTCTATAGAACATTTATGGAGTGTTTAGGTTCATATTAATTCAATAAAAAATCAGAAAAATATTTATACTGATATCTTCCGAAAATGTTTTGAATTTTATATGGGATATCATGTTTCATGAAAGTATGTCAACGTAATTTTATTAATTGGTTTAGTAATAAATTAAAAATGATACCTACTTAGATCAGACATTTTAAAATAATATGATGAATAATATATATATATTATTGATGGAAAAAGATACCAAGACTCTCTAATGTACATTATGCGGTTCATTTTACATTGTTAATGATGTTCAATCCATATTAAATATATGTTATCACCTTTAAATAAAGATAATTGGAACATGATCTATATTTCTATGAACTTCCCATCAAGATTCATAACACCATATTGAATCATTTGAGGATTCTGATGATAGGTTGAATGACTAAAATGGAGGATTGAATATCAGAATGAGATGATTATCTGTTTATGAACCACCCTTTGTTTTTTAGAAACTAATATCATAGAATATTTTGAGAATGAAATTATTATATAAGGGGATAATATATAACTTGATTCTAAATTATACTATGTAAATATTATATTTTAAATAATATATAAAACTATCTATATGTTTATAGTTAATGGAATAAATATTCTAAATTGATTTAATGAATATATACTTTGAACATTATTGATCAAAATACACCAATACTGAATATTAACAAAAATATATGAAAAATATCGTTTATGAGAAATCGAAAATGTAGTATTAAATTATTTGTCATATTATTTAAAATAATTTATATTAATATAAATAATTATAAAATTACTCACAAATATATTTGATTTAATGAATTATAAGATCATTTTTATGTATAAGAGGTATTTTCAAAAAAAATATTTTTTATTCATTAAAATGGAATAATATCATTTTAATTAATTTATTAAAATAATAATTAATAATGAAATATTTAAAATACATTTACAGATTATAAATAATATATTATTTTAAATATATATAATGATTAATAGTAGTTATATTGTAAATATAATATAATTTTATGATTGAAAAGTGCATTAATTGAAAAACAAATTATAGGTTTTTCGGGTTTATTTTTAAATTAAATTAATCCAATTATATCAATTAGAATTGATAAAATTAATTCCTTATTTTGAGTAATAATATAAATTATTATTTAATATTTTCCAAATGATTTTAAATCCTAATTAATCAAAAAAATGCAAAAAATTATTTATAACGAATAAGGTAAATACATGTTTATCAGGAGATAATCTACAAAAAATGTTTAAAAGTGAATTAGAAAAATCTAAATAACAAATTTTTTACTTAATTTAGACCATATCCCTTTAATATATTATTATGATCAATTTTTGAGCCATATTTCCATGAATGTGACATGAAATTATTGAAATACATTAAAATATTACATGTGTTCCACTATCCCCAATTATAAAAGATCACTTTATCCACCCACATATTAATATCTTAAAGCCATTAATATCCGTCGATACCAAACATAATAACATCAAACATCATTATATACATTTATTTGGTTCCTTTTTTCCAAAATATCAACCCTTGAAATTGTAATAAGATATCCAAATGAGCATCTTCTAATGTAATGCAATTCTATTCAAAACAGACATTAATTTTACATCATTATTTAACACCATTATTTATCTCATAATAATTAACATAATAAAACACCATTATAAACCATGTAATTATATTTCACTTTTTTGATGACATAGTATTAATCTATATCATTCCTTGTCAAATGAGAAACAATTCAATTGATTATTTTTGCGGACGACTGCCTCCCCAAGAACTGATATAATTTATTTCCCATAACCAACTCAAATATAAATTAATAGTAATATAAAATACATATATATATATATATTTTATGGAATGATATGTATTCCTTAAAATTAGTATATCATACACTTCTTTACCATTTAACCCATTAAGGGAATGACATAGTTGCACATTCATATATACAATATACCATCTACGAATAGGGATGTGATTCATTTTCCATTCCAAACATTCATGAATGGTTGAAAATGGTAAATAGTTACTAAATTCGAAAATTATATTATTAATATCATTATTTACATTAAGAATTTATATATCATTCGCATGAATAAGAACATTCACGATAAAATATTAGTGAGAAAATGTAGGAGTTAACACCCAAAATAATGTTAATAAAAAAATTATTAATAAAGAGGTGGTAATATATTATAATATGATCATATATGATAATATATATATTCCAATATTATAAATTAATAACATGTTTAAATATATTATATAATAGGATAAAGAAAATTCACTTAATGGGAAGCTGGAGGAAGGGGATTGCATCTCAATTTATACTATATTGACACATATTTTCTATTATGTTTTGATTTTTTTATGTAATAACAATTTTTATTTAACATTATTTACCATTAATTAAATAAGATTAATTATTAAGTTCATGTATATCATTTCAAGGGTATTAAATTTAGAAGTTACCAATGGTGTAAGAATTTATATTACAATCCCAATTTTGGGTATTATGTTTATTTTCATTCTGGTTATCATATAAATACATTATTAAACTCTATATATTCTCTTATAAATTAAATATTTATGGAATTTTTATATTTTATTAAAATTTGTACCCAATTTCATAATTGAGTTGTTAAAAATAGCAGTTTAAATAAATAAAAGATTTAATTTCCCTTTTAATCATATCTATTTTATTCCATGAATAAGTGTTAAATGTTTTTTTAACGTAAGTCCTTTTATTTACTAAATTTTTTATTAATGAAATATTATGTTATCCATGAATTTTTTAAATGATATAAATAGATTATTTTTGGTGTTTTCGGAAATTGATGTTTTCTACTTTCATTAAACAATGTTAAAATTAATATATTATTATATATCTTGAAATTTAATTTCCCAATATCCACAACCATTTAAATAAATTCACATATATATTTTTTCAATGATTTAAAAAATGAAATTTATGAATTATTATTTTAAAATTTCTATTCAATTATATTTATTTCTCCAAATGAAATAAATATTTTAAAACCCTAAACTATCGATGCATCTTGGGACAACTCTTTTCTATTTCTAATACTTTTACTAATTTTTTATTTAAACGTTCTCTTTCTGATGATCATTGGAAATTGTATTTTAATTAAATAAACATATTATATTTAAGGATATTAATATTTCTTAATACATATATTCTTTACACAAATTGTGTTTTTATTTGAACATTATTTGATCAAACGGGGTAATATTTATATTCGTCAATAATTATTAAATACAATCATTTACCAATAATACATATTTTCCATGAATTAAATTTATCATTTGATATATGAGGAAGGTGTTTGAAATATAGTACAAGGTGGGGAACATAAATATATATCCAATCATTGTATCGAAAAATCTCATGAGACAAATAAGTTATTTAAATTAAAATGGTTTACAAAAGAATTTATAATTTTATGGTGTAATATATTTATGGTATATATATTAGGATTTTAGATATATTGAAATCAAATATTTGGCATTTACTTCTTTGAGAAATCTGTAATTATAATCTATAATATTTTCATCATTGATATTATCCATTTATTTAATTCATGCTAAACTATTTCATTAAATGGATTTAATTTTTTAGTTATTTATCATTTCATAATGATTATCCTTAATCAAGTCATGATATAATCTATAATATATAAATCATAATGGAAATTTTATCTCACCCTTAGTTTTTTTAATTCCCATTTATATGAAGATGAATTCATTGAATGATTATATAGGATTCTGTGAATATGTACGGTTATCTTTTATATTATATTCCCAAATATAAAATGGGTATCATATATGTATCATGTTCTCTAAGAATACTAAAATTATTGGTCTTTTGTGATTATAACCTTCCAAGATATTACAATTTAATAAGATTACATCAACTTTAGGTTACTTCTTTATGGTTGTTGTAATTTTTTTTGAAGTGGGTTTTCCCACCTCATAATAAATAATCTGATAATTAATCTAAAATGGTTGGATACTTATAAACATGATCTTCAGTAAGTGCATAAATACTGTGCACATAAATCACTACTTTTGACACTCATATGGGATAAATTTGGATAATTCAAGTGTTATTTGTACAAAATTAAAATGATACAAATATATTATGTAAAATTATTAAATTATATAACAATATGTAAATATAACCATGATAATTATATTTTACACATCAATCATTTACAAGGAGTTTTAGAGTAATAAGTATCCACATTTCAAATGAAATTTGAAATGAGTTACTGTAAAATCAAAATGATCAGTGGAATTCTTGAAATTATTATCGAATAAATATTTTTCCTAAAATATTTATATGATAATGGAATGATGAATTATAGATACTATATAAAATGAGTATAATTTCATTGGTACATATTATGTTAAATACATAATACTGAAAACATAGAACTCCAGTTTTATTACTAACTCTGAAATAATGATAAACGTATTATTTAGATGGATAAAAAAATTTACCTGAAAAGAATTATACAAAATAAAATCATGAATAAATTATGAATTTTTTATATTTCCTCTTATGGTGGTGATAGTATATAGCTATATATATAAATTCCTGGAGAAGAAAAGAAAAGTGGGGTTTTATAGATTCTCAAAGTAGCACCTCTGGTTTATGGTAGGTAACAAATAATTTATGATTTTGTGTATATATGATTAATGTTGAGGGATTGTATATTTGGGTGATCATTCAATAAGTATTTTAGTCCAAAGGATAGGCACATGTGCTTCACATGGTTTTCCCAAACCATACAGAAATCATAGTAGAAACTATGTAAAGTTTCATATTTTGGATAGTAGCTGAGACATAGTGTGTGTCTAGTTAGGGAGATTGTGTAAGGAGGATGTGTATAGGATTCCTTATGGCAGTAGATAATACACGGTCAGTATAAGGTTATTCTAATTGTGTGGTCTAACTGTTCGCACAGTCAAATCTATATCCTTAAAAATATGATCTCAATTGTTTTTTACATAACTATGTTGTTCTTTATCCTATTCACCCATAATTTAATATTCTTATATAGTGAAGGTATAAAAACCTCTCCTATGACTTTTGGATCCAATCTGGATACCTCCTTTGGTGTTTTCAAGCCTGATTATGGTGGTAAGTTTCGTCCTTTGGTGTTCGTTTCACTTTTCATTAGATCTAAATATATATACTACTTATCTTCTCTTTATTTCTCAGATCTATAATTGTTATTGGTAGATCTAAGAAGGTTGACTGAAAATTTTATGAGACTTAGTCTTTTTTGTGATAGGAAATGGTATATAAGAACATTTTTTAGAGAATCAACCTGATTAATATATCATTCTTCATCCATTGCTGTTTTTTTGTGAAAACCATCGAGGTAGGTGTTGTCCCTCTCGAATCCCCTTAGTAGAACAGAACACCAGGAACTAAAATTGAATATAATTTGTTTGATTTGTTCTGATTTGGTTATTTATCATTTTTTGGATACCCTTCTTTTTTTACAAAAATTTTGGAAATATGGAATATTATGTATTTGAATAAAGTTCATCAGTTCTTGATTTAAAAATACATATTTTTAAATTGGGGATTTTCTTTATCAGCCCAGCCTAAAACATTTTATAATCTTGAGTTATGTCAAGAATTCACATTGAGAATATTTTTTGGTTTAGATTATTGAATAATTAGTCCATAACTATTACTCAATAAAAAAATAGTATATAGTGGAAAACAAAAAAAATGGAAAACATTCATCCCATCCTTATTCATAACATTCATCTTTATTTCTTCCTTCCTATTACCCATCATTATACCAAGGGGAAAAAATTTAAAAAATTGAGATGATAACGAAATTCTCATGTATGGTATATAAAATAAGGAATGAAAATGTTATCCCATTAATATGTAAACCTAATTTAAAAACTTTTAAAAAAAGCATACTTTTCACCCTTAGAAATTACACTCTTAAAAATTCCTCATTAATTCATATGATTCCGAGAACAAATTTCTAATAATAAATCATAAAACATAAATCATAATGGTATCTTGTGGCATCCATATCATATATACATGGTAGCATACATTGCCTAATAGGGATTAAAATTCATCGTTACATTTGGAATTCTCATCAAAGTATATTCCATAAATATCTAATGATAAACATTAATGTTTACCTCTTTCATGTTACCCAATGAATTAGAGAGTTATCAAAGGCTCAACAACCCTTAGTTATCATGGAACCACCTGTATACATATTTTATTCCAATGAACAATTACATAATAATTGCACATAAACAGGCATGAAAGAAAAATAACATTTGCATATTGAAATCACAAGAAATCATTTCAAAATATTGATACAATTGATCCACTATCAAAACCATTTTCAAAACAATGTACTTAAAAAATTAATATAGTATTTACTTTTATTTTCAAAAATATTATATCTTGTAGAGGAATTCAAATACAAAATAATGGTCACGGTGGCGGAAAGGACAGTGTCACCGCTTACATTAAAAAAACATTCATTTTGTTATTGAGTAAAATTCTTTGTTGAAAAATATTACCTTTTAAAAACATTTAATGATATTAAATGTTTAATGGATCGATTATACACCATATAATATAAATTCGTATATAAATAAAAATATTCCTCAATGAAAGGAAATTCAGATGAAGTGTCATGCAATGATCGTATGATTAGATTAATGATAAATCAATTACATTATTATATTGGAAAATAAAAATAAACCTATCATAAGTTGATATTCAGCATAAAAAATTCATAGTAAACTCACAGATATTTATTGAAAAATAGAACCAATTACATGGATATTTAACTCAATTAATGACGATTTAGTTATGATTTCCCTTACTTTATGTCTAACTTGTCTTGTTCATTCTTTATTGTACTGAATAATAAACAAAGGTTAATTTTCACTTGATTCAGAATATTTATCATGTTTATTATTTCTTTTATACCACTCATTACCATGTAATAAAAATTATATAACTTTTTATGTTCATATCGGACCTCTTGTCGATATTGGGACCTTCAGACAAAAATTAAATTGTTTCAACGAAAATTGAACATATAGTAAAAATCCTATTATCTCTAGAATATAATTCATGAGTTAAATATCCCTAATATACAGTATATATGTAATTATAGTAGTCCATAATATTTGGATAAAAGAAATGAAATGCTCTATTCATGGAGACGGTAGGTTGTACGTACTAATGAACGATACATTAATTTTCTTTTCATATTAAAGGCATGGAATCTAAATGATATATAACAATTTTATAATTAAAATATAATTTAAATGTTATATATATTAAATATGTTCATTAACACCATCCTTTATACATTCCATGTATGGAATGAATGAGTCATAACACATTGAGGGGCGGTAGTATACACTTCCTCAAATGAGATTATCATATTTACATATTATGTAAAGCATAAAATATTGCATTAAATAGAAATTAGAGAATAATATAGACAATATAATTATAATATATATCATATATATATATATATATTTCAATCATAATATACACTATGTGAGGTGGTATGGGAAATTGAACAATAATCATTTCGTGAGGGAGTAGTTTGTCGCACACAGAAAGAGTATTTTCATATCTATTAGATAGAAGTATGTGTATGTATGGTTAGAATCCTTCTAATAATAAAACTATAGTATATTTATGACACTATAGTTGTTATAAAATGTTGGGAAAAATAGACTCCAGGTGGTTGTAGAAAGAAAATAAATGAATGGAGCTTGAGATAAGATGTCACATAAAACTAGTCTAACTCCTTTTGATTTGAGCTCTCTTTCATTCTTGAGTATATTCTTCCCAAGGTAGGGGCTATTGAAGTATATTAGGGATTTTGGGAGCTTATTTGATCAGAATTTGGACAATTCAAGGTTCATGAGATGTCTGAGTAAGTTGTTAGAAGTGGTGGCCTTTTATAAGAGGGAGGAGGGGCACTTTAGGAAAGTGTTGAAATATTATTTAATTATAAATATATTTTCTATTTGTAATAGTTATAAAGTAATATATTTCAAGGATATGTTGAGGATGGGTATAATTCCTCCCAACAATTGGGTCTTATACATGTTTATGTCATAAAATTTACCTTACTTTTATAATTCAATGTTAGTTAGCCAAACATTTTTTTTGTATTTTAAAATAAATCACTTTACAGATGAGTGAGAACCTAACAAAAATCATGTTGAGGCTAAGTGAGAACCAAATAAAGAATAAAATGAAACAAAGCATCATTTAAAAGGGGATCCACCATTGTAAACACACGACAAAACCAACCCAAAAACCAAAACAGAGGCAAACCGGACCTTTCAAGGATCCAAATCCTTGATCAGACCCACACCAAATTCTGGAAAAAGCTGAGGAACGTGTCGAGAACCACCCAACATCGCACGAACCCACATCACCCAGAAACCTGCATAATCAAACATATAACCTTGAAGACACCTCTAAACTATTCCCATCATCCTCCAAGATCATAGCCGCCAACATCAAATACTCCAACACTATCCTAATTTTCCAAAGGATCCTTCGAACCAGTCCATAGTGGGGGCGTGCGGGAGGGGAAAGGAGAAAAGAGCAGAGGAGAATCAGATAATGGTTGAGCCAAACCCCAGAACACAAAACCAGAACCCCAAAGGGACAAACGTCAATGAATAGGGGAGAGGAGTTGGGGAAACTCCTCAAGCACTGGGCTTTCCTGAGGTCGCCCTCTGTGACCTCATTTTGACCCAGGTAGAAGACGATGACCCTACCTTGTTCCAACCTCAAAGAAACCTGGAAGGGATGAATGTTGGGTAGAGTACATCGTGGGAAACATTAATCGTATGTTAAAAACATTAACACTTACCATATATTATTCCATTTTCATAATATATGGTAACTATTGTGAATATAAAATGCCAATTGAACCACAAATAAATCACTAATGAATCATTTTTCATATTAGTAATTTTTTCTGAATCATCTATTTTTAGTTTTAATATATAAATTTATAAAATATTAATTTCTAAAAAAACCATTTATGTATATTTTGATAGTAATTAGTAATTGATTTTATTAGTCATAACAACTTGATTACCTCAAAAAAGGAATTACATCATACCTCATAAGTAAATTTAATCCAAGAAAATTTTTGGATGGCACAAAAGTGTTTAAATTACTTTTATTTTAATATTAATAATATCATTTATATGATTATTTCATAAATAAGCTAAAGAATACATCATCAGTGTGTCATAAATAAATTTATTTATTTCATGTCTAAAAAATTTAAATAAAATATCAGAATTTGAGAAATAATTTTATCTTTATAATTACACATTATATTCTATAATATCATCTATAATAACCAAATTAAAAATGTTTTTTTATGAGATTCATTTATATGTATTATTTATCTTTCCTTTAAATTAATTATTATAACATGTCATTATCAAACCCAAGTGGCTACAAAGGGGACATAAAATCGACCCTAGGATTCATATGGTCATCTATATCTTATAAAATATTATTAATTCAGGTTTAGGGTAGATTTTATTATTATATTATTATTTTTGTACCCTTATTTACCATATTTACTCTTTTATCATGGTAAATAAAAATAATTACTGAATGTACTATTCAAAATGTATAAAAATTAAAATGACCTATTTAAATATTTGGAAATTATGATTCCAAATATGGAATCAATTTTTCCAAATTCAAAACATATAATTGGCAAAAATTATTTTAAAATTAATTCTAATTGTCAAAACATGAAATTGGGGTTTTAAATGTTAAAATGTTTCAAAATATTGATGGGTTTTTACATCTAAATTCAATATAGATTTAATACCAATAAACTACATTTTAATAAATGATAAAAAATTATATTTATACATTTAAACTATTAAATAATATTATATAACAATATAAAATATATCTGTTGAATAATGTTGTATTCAATTAAAATTTAGTGTATTTTTAATATTCATCAAAACATGATAGTTTTCAGAAAAATATCAAAAATTCATCCAAAATAAATTTTGATGTCCCAATTCTAAATAAGAAGATTATTTTTTCAAATATAAAATATAAAGGTATCAAAGACTAAATTTAGAATGGGATTTCCATCAAAAGGATATAAAACAACTTTTTTTATAGAAATACATATTTTATCTAAAAAAATAAATTTTTTCTTATATCATATCTAGAAAATACATATAACATCCCGCCCCATCCCGTTGGCTTGAGAGGGCGGGGAAATGATACTTGCCTTTAAGAAATGTTCCCAAGGCGCCAAGGGTGGTAATAATTGTTAAGGGCATCAAGAAACAATTGGTTAATGATTTTCCTTTAAGACAAAACCAACCATCCAAAAGATCCACTATCAAAAAAATATATCATTCATGTTGTCAAAAAACAAACTCATACATTACAAAAATGAACCACACCATTCTAAAAAAATAAGCCACTAACCAAAAAAATATCAGACTACAATGCAGAAGACTAGACAAGAGACCCAAAATAAACAAAGGCGCACTCTACAGCTCCCCACCAAGATTCATGCTCCAAGCACCACCACATCTCCCATGAATCACCAAGAACCTTTAGAAATGAGATTCCTTACCATTACCTGTGTCCCAAAATAAGACACCTTTGAAATCACAAAATCTCCAATGTTGGGATGAGTACCAATACATAGTAGGTGTTCCCAAAATTACTTCCATACACACACCACTAAGATAAATCGTTATCAAATTTATATAAAGAAGTTTATATTAATCAATCAAAAGTGAAACTATAACCATAATACAAACACTCCCTTACAAAGCCACCTCGCCGAAACCAAATAACCAATGGAAAGACAAAAACATTCCATGATCCATTTCATCATTTACCCATTAGCACAACAATTTCCGTCTAGAAAAGCAATGAACAACAAGGAAACCAAAATGGTGGAGCATCAGTCCAACATGATCTGTCATTCTTTATAGTGGTACTTCCCACCCACATAATGTTTGATGGTGGCCCTTTCATCCACTATCCATCCCATTATTATAGTGTCACATCCATCCCACTTCCACACAACAATTAGAACAATCCATACCCCAGAAATGATCCACCAAGGCCACATGATTATAAAATCCACCATTTTCATTACATTATAATCTACTTCAATAAATCAATCATTTATAGGAAACAACCTTTAACCATTTTAAACTCCAATAACCATTTCAACAAAACAACCATTTTTAATTTAAAATTCATTTTCATAAATCATCATAATCAAACCAACAAGGACACCCATTTTAAAATCCTATATTAAAATCACCACATGAGCATTTCACCACAAAATCTAATTTCCCAAAAATCCCCAAACCATCGCCAAAGGGATTTCAAACGAATCTAGCACATCAACAAAACAATTATTTTTAAGAAACACAAATAAATTGCAACAAAGAATCATGTTTTAAAAAAATTTAGTCGAGAGAGAAGCCACCAACCATTAGGGTTCTGACGCATTCGACCCACATTCTACTGCACCTCAAATACGACAAACGCACTACTGAAACCGCTCTAGATTCCCTTCCCTAAGTTCCACAAGCCTTAAAAATTGACACCCAAGACAAAAAAAAATTGTAGATCTAAATGAAACGAATGTAAATATAGAAACTATGAAAGAGGGGAGAGTAGATCTAAAGTGAAATTAAAAGAATCCATGAGGTGGGAATTACCCAGGAGAAACCACCTTTAGTCCACCATGAACCTCGTTCAAAACACTTCCAAAACATGTGGGAGAGCACCTCCATCCTCTATGAACCCAAAATCTCTAGTGAGTCTTGAGTGGGAGAATATTTGGAGTGAAATAGGTGAACCCCGAGGGATCCCAGATTTAAAATCCTTTCATTAAGTGTCCACATGGTTAGTCTACACAGTTTGGAAAACTATGCGCTAATTGTGTGCATGCCACTGTCTCGAGAGGAGGGGTCTGCAAGATTTACTCGCACGTTTGGAAAACCATGTGTAGGCCCTGTGAAGTGTACTTTCTCCATTTGAACGGTTTCCTAGAGAATCCCTTCAGTTTACCTTAACCATGATGAAACCATGCTCCCTAATAAAAACATCAAAACTTATCCAAAAAGAATTCCATACTCACACATCAACTTCCCAACTCATTCCATGCACATTAAACACTTAAAAAATGCATAAATAAAGTCTACATACCTCATTTGGGGGTGATACAATACATAAGATGAGTCTTAAATGTTATATTGTATTAATATATCATTAATATAATCCAAAAATAGTGATATGATTTTTTTTATAAAAACAATTATTCAAATTTAAAATTCTTTTTAATAAAAACATTCATTACATTCAAATGGTTTCCAATTTTATTTAATGTTAATATGGTAACCAAATATTTATTATATAAACATTTGTAAACAATATTTTTATAATTCAACAGATAATATAAATTCATTGTATTCCAATGGATACGATATAATGGTATCATTTAAATAATCATATTTATTTGTTTGTAAAACTTGATGTAGTGTATCATATACGCTATTAAATATATTGTTTATTTCATAAAACATAGGATGTTACACCCTCCCAAACATTAATAAATTGCATCATCAAAATTTTAAATTGCATTTGGTCAGTGGGGTGTGACTTTTACAAATATCTTTATTGCAAATGCACATCAGAAAAAGGGTTAATAAAACTTCCATCATAAAAGATAGAAAGTAAAATATAGAAGTCACCCGAGATAACACATACTAGAGTTAAATATAGGAAAACATGTATATGGAAGAAAAAATAAGAATATTTTTCTGATGGAGAGTGATATAAAACATGATTAAGAAAATGTTAACAACCAGAAAACTATAAACCAGTGATGGATTACATGGTATTTGATTTCCCAAAAGGAAAAGTAAATGGAAATCATTTTTTATATCTATTCCTTCATGTTGAGGAATTTATTATTGTGCACAACTAGGAACATAAGGAATCATAGTTACATATCATGTATAATTTCGACATTTAATAAATATCTACAAAAAACTCATTATTTATCCAAATGATGAGTATTCAAGATGACTTAGTCATACATGAAGCACTAGAATCTACTTATAGAGAATCACATAATCCACAATAGATAAACTATATATTTCCCCTATCATTATACAATTAACCAAAAAAATGGTTAGTACAATATCAGATAATCCCAAAAAGAATAATCCATTTTAAGAAAAAATACTAATTTTAATATCCAAAATTCAATAGTATTACCCAAGGTAGAACATAGGGAATTAAACATACAAATTTCCTTAAAATAATTCAGAAAATCCAAAATAATTTCGAAACCCAAAAATCGAAAGGATTTGATCACATTACCTTCAACGATAAATATTAAAATTTATCTTCAAATTACATCAACTACCCTTAATGTCTGATACTTAAAAGTAATTAACCTAATCACATATTCAACATATTAGGTTAATCTTTAAATAAATAACCCAAATCTCTAAATTTCCACAATAAAAATATATATTCATCCAAAATAAAAATCAACCATTTCTATTTAAAGTAAATCCCAAAAGATTATAATTTTATTAGGAATATAGTGTTCACAAAGTGGGAACATCTTCCAAGATAACCATTATCACATAATCACCAAATAATTTTCTTATATAGAGGATATCCATTTTATAAATCATAATTTACAAAAATCAACTTATTCATGATACATAAAATCACATATATAATAATAATAAGTCATAATACTGAGGGAATTCATGTATCTCAGTGGTCAATGGCGTACCCCTATCGCCCATCGGTAGTGGGTTAGACTCCAGTGGCCTTGCAAGATGCAACGGGTTGTCACCCATCATGTTGTTTTTCCTTTTTTAAAAACAATATATTTCATAAAAAATTAACAATATGAGATAAATTCATCAAAATAAACATAACTTATTTTAATCTCATTTTTATCTCGTGCCTTTCATTTTGCATCCCAAAAAGTAAAAACATGTAATTTCCTCAAATTAAAGGATCATATAAACTACAAAGGTTATTTATAACTATATCCAAAAAAGAAAATATAATTCTTCCTTAACTAACCTTTTTCACATAAAAACATAATGGTTTAACATACATGAATTTATCCAAGTTAATCCCATTATTAATACATTTAAACATATCATCATTCATAGATCCAACAAAATCCTCCAATTCCAAAAATATTGAAATATTAATCATTAAAAATTCATAATGAATATTTAACCATGTTTTTACATCATATTAGTTAATACTTTTATCCTAAAAAAATTATTTATAATGTCCAATGATTCAATAATGTGAAAACCTAAGCTAAGAAGTAATATATGCCTTTCATAGGTCATTTTCTATTTCCCCGTCTTCAATTGGAATGGAATTTGGTATTGGTAAACATATATTTATATAGTCCAACTAAATATATTCCAAAACATTATTTGTAGGACATAAATTTGTAGAATAACCATGAAATAGACATTTAAATAATTCAATTGATCCATTAGAAAAAACATATTTCTCTCTCCTAGAATCAATATAACACTTCCTTTTTCCATGGAACTTTATTTCATTAGGAATATCATTACCAAATCTATAACATCATCTCTTAACTTTGAAACATTTTACCTGGTGTTTCATTCCACATCATTGAAATAATGGTTGTTAAATATACTTAAATTTATTATTACTGCTTTGAATTCTATATGGATTCGTTTCTCTCATTTATGATGCCTTAGAAAAATCACTATAGTTCAAGTGGTAAATTTTGACTCCTGATAGGTGGCTAAGAATAACCATAACAGTTATCATTGAAAATACCATTTCATTTGGTTTATTAATAAAAAAATCACCATAGTTTCCTTCACACCCATTGGTACATCAGTTTCTCATAGATCTAGACATTTACTAAAACCAAAAAGGTTAGTGTGATATATCAGTAAAATCATCATACACTAACTTATGGAGAGGGGAACACTATAATATACTTATTCATGTTATCATAAACTCATTAAACATGTCATAAATAACTATTACTCTTTCAAATATTCTAACCATTGTGGATAGATAAAACATGTCACTTATTCTTAAATAACTCTATTACCACTAAAGTTATATAACCAAACATTTGATACCATTATTTATCCCCCACCCTTAAGCTTTACTTAATTTTTAGTTAATTCCAAAATATACATTGAGGACCTTCTTAGGTTTAGAATTTATGATTATTAGGCTATAAATATTACATAATATATCAAAAATTAAATCGTAGTAACGTCTACACATTGTCAGATTTTTTTAAAATTAGATTGTTGAAAATAAAACATGATTAATTTTCATGATAAAAACAACATATCATTCCTCATGAATTCTTCCTACATATTAAATATCATTATACCTTATGGAAAATATTTAAAAAATGTTGGATAACCATAATAATCTTAGTAATGTATATAAAATAAAGAAAAAAAATGTTACCCCATGAATATTTTATACTCATTAAATACATTTTCATAAAATCATACTTTTCACCCATAAAACAAAAACTATTAAACATATCTAATTAAATCATTAGATTCCTGAAAAACTTCTTTTTAATAAGTAACCATAAATCATATATCATAATAGAATCTCCGGAAATCCATATCATACATTAACATTAGCTTTCAAAGTTATATAGGGAATAACCATTATGGTTACGTTGGGAATACCCACCATATTATATTCCATAAAAATCTTAGGATTAAGCATAAAATTTATCACTATCATGTTATCAAAATCATTGGAGAGCTATCATGGGCCAACTTACCCTCATTCTATCATGAAACCCCCCGTATACATAAGAAATTACCATGAACCATAACCTAATCAGAACACGTAAATAAGAAAAAAAAGGAAAAATTACATTTCCACATTGCAATCATAAGACATCATTTGAAAATATTAAAGAAATTTATTCACTCTCAAAACCATTTTCAATACCAAAATACCTAAAAATGAATATGTTACTTACTTTTCTTTTTAGAAACATTGTCCCTTGTAGAGGAAGACAAATACAAAATAATCATTACAATTACAGAAATATTATTGTCACCACATACATTAAAAACATTCCTTTTATTAGAAAAACGCTTTTTAGAAAACAATAATATTTGAAAACCATATAATTAAATTAAAATTAAAATGGGATTGTTATACACCATATAAAATAGGGTCATATAGAAATCAAAATATGCCTTGAGGAAAGGAGATTGAAACGAAGTCCTCATAAAGATCATATCATTAGATTAAGAATAAGTCAATGATATTATTATGTGTGAAAATAAATATAAACCATAAATAAGTGTATATTAAGTGTAACAAAATAAGAGGACATTAACATGTATTCTTTTAGAAAAAAAAACCATTGATAGGGATATTTAACTCAATTAATAGAGATTGAGTTAAGATTCCACTTACATCAAGTCTGACTTGTCTCATTCATTATTTATATTTCTTAATAATAAAATTTGGTTAATTTATAACTGATTAAGAACATTTTTCATGTTTATTAATTATTTTATATTATTTACTACTGTGTTATATGAATTATTTAACTATCTACATTCATATCATATAGTTTATCGATATTGGGTACTTGAGTCATAAATGAACATGTTTCTATGTAAATTGCCCATGTTGTAAAAATTAAACCGTCAATTAAATATTATACATGATTTAAAAATAATATATATCCATTATATATGTATTTAGAATATTCCACAACATTTGGAGAAAGAAATTAAATACACCATTCATGGAAACAGTAGGTTGTACGTACACATGAATGTTACTTTCATTTCTTTTGCCAATAAAAGGAATGAAAAATAAATGATACATTGGTATTTTATAATTACAATAGAGTATATATATTATATATATTACATATTTTTATTAACTCTATTGTTTATGCATTCCATGCATGGAATGATTAAATATTATCACTTTGATGGGGTGGTAGTCCACACTTCCTCAAATGAAATAATTGTATTAAAAAATTAAGGAATGAATAATGATATGTGGTAAATAAAAATTAAATAATAATTGAGTAAATATAATTATTATATATATCATATATAAATACATTTCCATGATAATGTCCACCATTAGTGGTGGTGGGAGAAAATTTAACAATAATCGTTTCGTGAGGCAGTGGTTTTCTGTATACAGAAACTATATCTTTAAGATGGAGGTGTGTGTATGTCTGGTTATAATTATTTTCAGGAAAAAAACATTATAAATTTAAGATGATGGTGCTATTATAAAATATTGGAAGAAAGATTGGTTGAGGGCTTGGATACTGAAAATAAACGAATTGATCTTGAGAGAAGACCTTACCTCTAAATTGGTAACTCCTTTTGATTTTTGGAAAAAGGATTTCGTGAATTACATTATTCCCAAGGTAGGTCTTATAGGAGTAATATAAGTGTGTTGGGACCTTATTAGATCAATATTTCAATGATCCAAGGTGGTTGAGTGGTTTGTGTAAGTGGGTAGAGGCGGTTTCCATTTCTAAGAGGGAGGTGGGGCACATTAAGAAATTACTAAAATATTATTTTATTATAAATTGATATTATAATTATAATAGTTATAATGTAATTTATTTCTGTGATAATATGAGGATGGGTCTCAATCCTCTCAACAAATGGTTTTTAGACAAGTTTACGTTAAATAATTAACCTTATCTTTTAGATTTAACCCTTAGATACAACATTAACTCTTACAATGGCTTCTTGTATTTTCATAACATATTGTAACTATAGTTATGATAAAATATCAAGAAAAAATAAATTTTATCATTAATGACATATGAAAATCATATAAGTCTTTTTTCTAAAAAATATATATTTTTTTGGCTAATATATCTTTTAATAAAATTGTTTTTTAACTCATTCATGTGATTTTTAAACCATTTAGTAATTGAATTTTTTAAGTCATAAAAAATTGATTACATTGATACAAAGGAATTAAATAATCCCTAATATTTCAGTACCATCCAGAAAAATATTATATGTCATCAAAATAATCAAATTACATTTATTTTAATATTTATAATATCATTTATTTGAATATTTCACTAATAAGTTTAGCATTGCATCACCATTTTGTCATAAATAAAATTATTTATTTAAAATATAAATATTATAATTAAAATACTATGATGTGTGAAATATTTTTAGATTTATAATTAATATTTAGAGATGAAGATATCATTTACATAAACAAAATTAATATTAATTTAGTTAGAAGACACATGTTTATGTTATATTTCCATTGTCATTAAATTAATTATTATAACATGTCCTTACCACACCCAAGTGGAACCACAAGGTCTTAAAATCGACCCAATGATTCCCATTTTCCAAAAATCTCTTCCAATTGGATTAATGAATATGTTAGTGTATTTTTATACTTTTATAATATTATTTTTACTCCTATTTATGTGATTTACCATTTAACTATGGGAAATAAAAATAATCGATTCAGCTTCTCTTCATAAAGTCCAAAAATAAAAGCAACCTATTTACATAATTTGAAACTTATGATTCCAAATAGGGAATCCATTTTTTCAAATTCCAAACATCAAATTGGATTAAATTAATTTAAAATTAATTCCCATGGTCAAAATGACAAAGCTAGTTTTTAAATGTTAAAACATTTCAAAAGGATGAAATGTTTTTACATCTAAATTCAATATTAAATTGATAAAGATGACATAAATTATAGTAAATGATAAAAATAAATTTCATGTATACATAAGAACCATTAAATAATATGATTTAACCAAATAAATAATCTCAATGTTCAAAGCCTATTTCAATTAAAATTTAGCATATTTTTAATATTCAGAAAATTATTATAATTATCAGAAAAATATTTAAAATTGATCGAAAGTAAATTCTGAAATAGAAATTCTAAAATAGATGACTATTTTTTAAAATTTAAAATATATTTGTGTAAAAATTAAATTAAAAATCGTATCTCCAACAAAAGGGGGTAAACTGCATTTTTTTGGAAAATTATACTTTTATCCAAAAAATTGAATTTTTAATTTTATCATGTCTATAAAATATATAATAATAATTTTAAACATTATTTTTTATTAATATGTAATTAATATAATCCATGAAGTGTGGTATTATAATTTTATAATAAAATATTCATCTTTAAGAAGTTTTTTTAAAAAATATTTTTTATTCAGATGGTTTTTAGTTTCATTTGATTTTAATTTAGTAACAAAAGTGTCATCATAAAAACATGTGTAAACAATATTTTCATAATTTAGTAGACACTATTAATTTCTACCTTTCCAATGTATAGGATATAATGGTATCATTTAAATAATATTATTTAGTTTTTCATTTATGCTCGATGTAGCATTTTCTGTATGATATTGAACATAATTTTTGTTTCCTAAATATCATGATGTTACATTTTTGGAATTGTGGAACATGGTATGGATTAGATTTTTTCAATAATGTCAAATGATTTTTTGAAATTTAATGGCTGCTTTGAAATTCATTTGTTCTTTAGTTTTAAATTAATGCAGTTTTATTGAAATGGTTTGAATTGGTGATTTGGAATGGTTTGGAATATATTGGTTTGTGTGAGTTAATTCTTTACGTTCCCAAAATAAGGGTCATGTTCCATTTGGATACAATGTTTGTGACATTGGATTAGGGGCTTGTGTCATTAAATAACAATGTAATTAGACAATAGATCGGTCGTGATAATGTAACTGTCAAATCAAGCATGCATGGGTGTGTGTGTTGTGAACCATGGATTGGATATGCCAAAATATTATTGATAATTCGTTTTAAGTCCTTGTTTGGTTTATTTTATGGGATTATGAATTTCAAGAAAATGTTTTAAAGATACATTTTTATCATTTATTTTTAAATTGTTTTGGAAATTGGTTATATTGTTTTAAAAACAATTGCAGTATTATTTTATTTAAAGGGTATTATATAAATGTGGTAACATTTCTATCCTAGTGGAGTGAGAGTGGATGTCATTTGGGAAATACTACTATGTTTTATAATCTCAAATTACTTGGATACTTTTTTTCATTTTCCGATATTGTCTTTCGAGACATGGGAAAAGTTAAAGTGTCACACATCTGTGATCCTTAGGTTTATTGGTGATTGAAGCATGGAACATATGGAGCATAGAGTCTTGTTGCCATCGTGGTGTATATATTGTTTCATTCCACTATTTTTTATTGATAGTAGTCTTTCTTCAGCTATGGTACACATGGTTTGGTTTTGGTTATAATACAATTTTCTTATTTGTCTTTTTCATGCATCATATAGTGTTTGGTTGGTTTCGTTTATTGGGATATGGTTTTATTTAATAAAGAAAAATCACCAACACTTGTATTTGAAACCATGTGGTGATTTTTCCATCCTTTGGCATCATGTGTATGATTCTGAAGGATTATTAATGGATCATTTTATTCATAATCCAATAGTTATATGTGATCTATTACATATTATCTATGTGTTAAGGTATTTTCAACAATAAATATTTCAGTATGTGGGAGGAAACAAATAATTAATTATATCATTGGAAAAAAATTACTTCACATGTGTTACGTTTGGAATACCCACCATATTATATTCCATAAATATCTTAGGATTAAGCATAAAATTTATCACTCTCATGTTATCAAAATCATTGGAGAGCTATCATGGTCCTACTTACCCTCAGTTTATCATGAAACCCCCCGTAAACATAAGCAATTACCATGAACCATAACATAATCATAACACGTAAACAAGAAAAAAAGGAAAATTTACATTTGCACATTGCAATCATAAGACATCATTTGAAAATATTAATGAAATTTCTTCACTCTCAAATCCATTTTCAATACCAAAATACCTAAAAATGAATATGTTATTTACTTTTCTTTTTGGAAACATTGTCCCTTGTAGAGGAAGCCAAATACCAAATAATCATTACAATTACAGAAATTTCATTGTCACCACATACATTAAAAACATTCCTCTTTTTTAGAAAAATGCTTTTTAGAAAACAATAATATTTGAAAACCATTGAATTAAATTAAAATTCAAAGGGGATTGTTATACACCACATATAATAGGGTCATATAGAAATCAAAATATGCCTTGAGGAAAGGAGATTGAAACTAAGCCCTTATAAAGATCTTATCATTAGATTAAGAATAATTCAATGATATTATTACGTGTGAAAATAAATATAAACCAGAAATAAGTGTATATTCAGTGTAACAATATCAGAGGACATTCACATGTATTATTTTAAAAACAAAACCATTGACAGGGATATTTAACTCAATTAATAGAGATTGAGTTAAGATTCCACTTACCTCATGTCTGACTTGTCTCATTCAATATTTATATTACTTAATAATAAAATTTGGTTAATTTATAATTGATTAAGAACATTTTTCATGTTTATTAATTATTTTATTTTATTTACTACTATTTTATATGAATTATTTAACTATCTACATTTATATCATATGGTTTATCGATATTGGGTACTTGATTCATAAATGAACATGTTTCTATGTAAATTGACCATGTTTTAAAAATTAAATCATCAATTAAATATTATACATGATTTAAAAATAATATATATCCATTATATATGTATTTAGAATATTCGACAACATTTGGAGAAAGAAATTAAATGCACCAGTCATGGAAACAGTAAGTCGTACGTACACATGAATGCTACTTTCATTTATTGTTCCTATAAAAGGAATGAAAAATAAATTATACATTGATATTTTATAATTACAATAGAGTATATATATTATATATATTACATATGTTTATTTACTCTATTCTATATGCATTCCATGCATGGAATGATCAAATATTATCACATTGATGGGGTGGTAGTCCACACTTCCTCAAATCAAATAATTGTATTAAAAAATTATGGAATGAATAATGATATGTGGTAAATAAAAATTAAATAATAATTGAGTATATATAATTATTATATATATCATATATAAATATATTTCCCTTGTAATGGCCACCATGAGTGGTGGTGGGAGAAAATTTAACAATAATCGTTTCGTGAGGCAGTGGTTTTCTGTATACAAAAACTATATCTTTTAGATGGAGGTGTGTGTATGTTTGGTTATAATTATTTTCCGGAAAATACATTATAAATTTAAGATGATGGTGCTATTATAAAATATTGGAAGAAATATTGGTTGAGGGCTTGGATACTGAAAATAAATGAATTGATCTTGAGAGAAGACCTTACCTCTAAATTGGTAACTCCTTTTGATTTAAGGAAAAAGGATATCGTGAATTACATTATTCCCAAGGTAGGTCTTATAGGAGTAAGGTAAGTGTGTTGGGACCTTATTAGATCAAACGTTTAATGTTCCAAGGTGGTTGAGAGGTTTGAGTATGTGGGTAGAGGTGGTTTCCATTTCTAAGAGGGAGATGTGGCACATTAAGAAATTACTAAAATATTATTTTATTATAAATTGATATTATAATTATATTAGTTATAATGTAATTTATTTCTATAATAATATGAGGATGGGTATCAATCCTCTCAATTAATGGTTTTTAGACAAGTTTATGTTATATAATTAACCCTATCTTATATATTTAACCCTTAGATACAACATTAACTCTTCCAATGGCTTCTTGTATTTTCATAATATATTTTAACTATAGTTATGATAAAATATCAAGAAAAAATAAATTTTATCATTAATGACATATGAAAATCATATAAGTCTTTTTTCAGAAAAATATATTTTTTGGCTAATATATCTTTTAATAAAATAGTTTTTTAACTCATTCATGTCAATTTTGAATCCATTTATTAATTGAATTTTTTAAGTCATAAAAAATTTATTACATTGATACAAAGGAATTAAATAATCCCTAAGATTTCAATGTCATCCAAAAAAATCTTATATGCCATCAAAATAATCAAATTACATTTATTTTAATATTTATAATATCATTTATTTGAATATTTCACTAATAAGGTTAAAATTGCATCACGATTTTGTCATAAATAAAATTATTTATTTAAAATATAAATATTATAATTAAAATACTATGATGTGTGAAATATTTTTAGATTTATGATTAATATTTAGAGATGAAGATATCATTTACATAAACAAAATTAATATTCATTTAGTTAGAAGACACATGTTTATGTTATATTTCCATTGTCATTAAATTAATTATTATAAGATGTCCTTATCACACCCAAGTGGGACCATAGGGTCTTAAAATCGACCCAATGATTCAAATTTTCCACAAATCTCTTTCAATTGGATTAATTAATATGTTAGTATAGTTTTATACTTTTATAATATTATTTTTACTCATATTTATGTTATTTAACATTTAACTATGGGAAATAAAAATAATCATTTCAGCTTCTCTTCATAATGTCCAAAAATAAAATCAACTTATTTACATAATTTAAAACTTATTATTCCAAATACGGAATCCATTTTTTCAAATTCCAAACATAGAATTGGATTAAATTAATTTAAAATTAATTCCCATGGTCAAAATGAGAAAGCTGGTTTTCAAATGTTAAAACTTTTCAAAAGGATGAAATGTTTTTACATCTAAATCCAATATTAAATTGATAAAGATGACCTAAATTATAGTAAACGATAAAAATAAATTTCTTGTATCCATAAGATACATTAAATAATATTATTTAACCAAATAAATAATCTCGATGTTCAAAGCCTATTTAAATTAATATTTAGCAAATTTTTAATATTCAGAAAAATATTATAGTTATCAGAAAAATATTTAAAATTGATCTAAATTAAAATTTGAAATAGAAATTCTAAAATAGATGAATATTTTTTAATATTGAAAATATAATTCTATAAAAATTAAATTAAAAATCGGATCTCTATTAAAGGGGGGTAAACTGCATTTTTTTGGCAAATTATACTTTTATCCGAAAAAATGAATTTCTAATTTTATCATGTCTATAAAATACAAAATAATTTTAAAAATTATTTTTGATTAATATTTCATTAATATAATCCATGATGTGTGGTATTATAATTTTATAATAAAATATTCATATTTGAGAAGTTTTTTTATAAAATATTTTATATTCAGATGGTTTTTAGTTTCATTTAATTTTCATTTAGTAACAAAAGTGTCATTATAAAAACATGTGTAAACAATATTTTCATAATTTAGTAGACACTATTAATTCCTACCTTTCCAATGTCTAGGTTATAATGGTAACAAATAAATAATAATATTTAGTTTTTTGTTTATGCTCGATGTAGCATTTCATGTATGATATTGAACATAATTTTTGTTTCCTAAATATCAGGATGTTACATTTTTGGAATTGTGGAACATGGTTTGGATTATATTTTTTCAATAATGTCAAATGAGTTTTTAAAATTTAATCGCTGCTTTGAAATTCATTTGTTCTTTATTTTTAAATAAATGCAGTTTTATTGAAATGGTTTGAATTGGTGATTTGGAATGGTTTGGAATATATTGGTTTGTGTGAGTTAATTTTTGGCATGCCCAAAATAAGGGTCATGTTCCATTTGTATACAATGTGGGTGACCCTGGATTGGGGTCATGTGTCATTAAATAACAAGGTAATTAGACAATAGATCGGTCGTGATAACGTAACTGTCAAATCAAGCATGCATGGGTGTGTGTGTTGTGAACCATGGATTGGATATGCCAGAATTTTGTTTGGTTTATTTTATGGGAGTATGAATTGCAAGAAAATGTTTTAAATATAACTTTTTATCATTTAGTTTTAAATTATTTTGGAAATTGTTTATATTGTTTTAAAAAAAATTGTAGAATTATTTTATTTAAAGGGAATTATATAAATGTGGTAACATTTCTATCCTAGTGGAGTGAGAATGGATGTAATTTGGGAAATACTACTATGTTTTATAATCTCAAATTACTTGGACACTTTTTTTCATTTTCATATATTGTATTTCGAGACATGGGAAAATTTAAAGTGTCACACATCTGTGATCCTTAGGTTTATTGGTGATTGAAGCATGGAACTTGTGGAGCATAGAGTGTCATTGCCATCATGGTGTTTATATTGTTTCATTCAGCTATTTTTATTGATAGTAGTCTTTATTCAGCTATAGTACACATGGTTTGGTTTTGGTTATAATACAATTTGTTTATTTGTCTTTTTCATGCATCATATAGTGTTTGGTTGGTTTCGTTTATTGGGATATTGTTTTATTTATTAATGAAAAATCACCACCACTTGTATTTGAAACCATGTAGTGATTTTTCCAGCCTTTGGCATCATGGGTATGATTCTGAAGGATTATTAATGAATAATTTTATTCATAATCCAATAGTTATATGTGCTCTATTACATATTATCTATGTGTTACGATATTTTCGACAATAAATATGCCAGTATGTGGGAGGAAACAAATAATTAATTATATCATTGGACAAAAAAATTACTTCACATGTGTTAAATTAGATAACCAATAAAAATATATTGGGAGTAAAAAAATATTTAAATAAATATATTGGATGAGAATAAGGAACCAAGTAATTCCCCACCAACACAATAATTCTTTTTTCCCATAGTGTTTTTTCATTATTCAAATAATTTCCCAAAAAATAACTATACATAACGTAAATAAACCATAACTACATTTTTTATAATAATGTATTCATTTTCTTACATTTCAGGGTTCAGTAATTCATATATATTTAAATAAATTTAAAATACTCTTGTATATTAATAATTTACAATATAATGAGGAAAAATACACTCAATAGCTATTTTATTCCACCAAAATATTATTCTTAATTCTAAACTCCATTTTCATGATATACACATCATCTTCAAAAAAAATAAATCGTTGTAGTCTATTATAAGAATATGATATTGATCCCACTCACTCTAATGACCTTTAAAAGACATTAAAACATTAGATGAATATGAAATATCATTATGGTATAAAAATAATTAAACATTACATTTAATTTTAAAATGCATGAATCCAATAAGAAATTTTTTCCTTCTTAAATAGTTAAATATGGGCTCAATTTTTCCCTTATTCATAAAATCATATATGTAGATTAAAATTTCATTTATAACATATCATCATTAATATTTATTTAAAGCCCACAATCAACTGTATTTCATGTATAACATGGGTACTCATGAAAAAATTGTCATCAGAAACATACTTATCACCCTTAGTATTTGAATAAAAGTTACTATAATGATAATATCATTATCATAAAATATGAAATAAAAATATTTATAGTAAAAACAATTTTAATGTATAATGTATTCAATTAGGTAACATGGGAAATTATATTTATATATCTTATAAAAACCCACATACAATCCCACTTGAAAATGGAATGACCAACACAGTTAATTGAATGATATATTCCATTGTGAAAAAATAATTAGTTAATATTTTGTAGAGATATATTAGGCTCAACCATTGTGATTATTAATGTGTATGGATAATTCCATAAATGAACCATAGATAAGATTTCATTAAAATAATAAAATATCATAAATTATTCAATTTAACACATATGAAGAAACATTTTCAGGCATCATGTAAAAATAATGTTAAAAATTATTTACTTGAAAACTCTTTGAAAAAACATCCTAGAAGAATGAAAAATGATATTTATTTTTGAATGAAAATGAAATAATTTGGAGGAATATTCATAATGAATAATGTTAATCATATTAATAAATTTGTCAAGATATGAAAAATGATAGAAGTATCTCGATATTGAAATAATTAAGTGTCTTCTTTTATAAATAACATAAATTAATAAATAAAGGATTTAAAGAAGGATATAAATTTTCGTATATTTATTACACACCTAAAATTTTTAAATTATAATTTATATAGAGTAAAAATAAAATGAAATATATTAAAACTATAAAAAAATTTGTTTATAAAAAATCTTATTCCTCGAGCCTAACCCGCAATATACATACATTAAATCATATAGATTAAAAATATATTTACATTAAAATTTCATAATAAATAGTTTTTCTATATTACGTTGTTATTAAACTTCATATTTAATTTTTTGTACCTTTTATTGTAATTTAATTTGTGCAGTTGATTTTTGACATTTTGAATATGTTTGGTTCGTATTCCCAAAAATAATTGGTAGGAAGTCCATGGAAAAATGGGTCATTTTTTTATAATACATAAAATAATAATAACATAATGATTATAATTTTTATACATTAAATATATTTCTATAACTATAAATTAATGATGAAGAAAAAAATGAACCACATCATCTGGTATAGGTTGTAGTTCACACGTACTCACATGGGTCATTATTATTTTTTAATAAATTTACAGGAAATAATGGATGTAAAATATTATCATTCCGAATTCATATTTATTCAATTAATATCATGTAATTTCATTAAATATATCATAATAACCAACCCTGTTTGGTAGTGAATAAAACCAAACACATTGCTTCACGGTGGTGGTAGCCTCCAAATAAAAACAAGTTATGTTTTAAATTAACATATGAAAGAAGAATATATGAAAATTTGTTTTTACTATAATAATAATAGTACTTTATTTTATGTGGTATATTTATGTTATTATTCAATAGAATTTAAATTAGATTTTAAATATTTTGAACAAGAAATAAATAATAAATCCCCAATAAATTATTATAATTATTCTATGGAAAACATACATTTTATTTCACCATATGATTTACTAGAATGGATTTTTTTGTGAAATAAATTACAGAATGAAAAGGGTAATATTACTAGGAAGGTATATTGGTAATAATTCGTGGATATAGAGGGATTAAAATTATCTAAATAATAGTGGATATAGGGATAATAATTAAATATTAGAGGTGTGGAACTCATGTAATTTTTAATAGATTTAAACTAATATAAAATCATGTATATGGGGATGTAGACATAAATATATCCATTTTAAGTGTAAAATTGATATGTTTTGAAAAAAGTTCATCCAAAAAATTAAATATTTTATTTTGGGACTTTATCACTTAATTGTTACCATTAATTAACATATTTTAATCATTACCGTACTGAAACTTTTTTACCACGGTCACTATTCATTATAATATGATATGGAAAGGACATCATTGATAAATTATAACATACTGAATCAAAATATTATTTATAATTTTAATTATTAAATTTTTTTATTCAAAATAAATTAATTTAAATATAGGTATGAAAAGAGAAGTGAAGGATTTTTTTTAGATATGTTATTAAGCGTCTCTGTGAATTTTAAAAAAGAAATAATAATTTTGATCCTTATAGAATTAAATTTATTTTTATTAAATTTAGAATTATTTTAAATTATATACAATCCAATATATAATTTGTATTTCAAAATATTTGAATAATAATTATAATTTTTTATAAAAAAATGTATTCCTCATCATTCACTTACAAGTTAATATTTTCCAAAAAAATATGAAATATTCCCAAAAAGAAATATTTAATACACTAATAAAATATATAAATTCATTTAATATAAATTTATTACTTAAAATTATAAATATAACTTTAAAATTATTTCATAAAATATATATATAACAATTTAATTAAAAGAGAACTACATATTTTTTTATTGAAAAATTATTTTAAATTCTTATTGTGAATATAAATCCATAAATTTATATAATAAATATAATAAATAAATATAATAAATTTACCATTAACATAATTATTTTTGTCACATTATTCCCCTATCCAAGTTACTTATTGGATCATTTGGTTAGTTTAAAAAATTAACCATGTGATTTAACTTATTTTATATAACCCTGTCAGTGTGACACATAATATGAACTGGACTTTACACATTTGAATAACACATTAGAAAATATAATTGCTTCGGGATAATATGTTCTTGATACATATTTACTTTATAATGAATCATTAAACTCTTAATGTACATGAGATAAACTCAATGGAATTACTACTCTGTAATATACTAACCCACCTATAATAAAATATATTACGGGCTAATAAATGATTGGATTACATTTCCCTTTTTACCTATCTATATTACATCTTACCATTGATATGTTATAAGGGAGACATGAGTTCCTGCATCAAATAACATTTTATTACTCTTTCTATCTACATAAATTTTTTTATTACTCTTTACTACCCTCATGTTTAGTTGAATTTGATTTAAATTCCCAACCATTTGATTTATCTGTTTTGGTCCCAAGAACATTCTATCACTGAATTCATCCTAATATGCTGGACTCTGACACAACATTCCATATAATTTGTTAATAGGATACATTTGATCCCTTGAAAAAAACTATTATTATAAAAAAATAAACAAGATAAATATTTTCACACATATATACATAAAAATCTCGTTATTTGTCCTAACGATTACCTTTCAAAGGAAAAATAATTCAAACAAATTTTCAATCAAATTTATGATGAAAACTATTGCTAAATAATAATAGAGTACCCATTTTTTCTAGTATCCCATATATATATCTGATAAATAACATGCATCGCTATTATGTAAATTTAATATATTTTGTATAACACCACATATAATTATTTAAAATTCTGAATTTATGATAACATGTTTAACACCCAATATGAGTCTTCTTGCAAACATCTATATTCAATAAAAATATTATTATATAAAAGTCTGTTTTATAACCATAGGGTCAAATTCGACTGTATCAATACTAGAAAACACATTATAAGAAATACATATAACTATTTTAATTAATGAAAATGATTAAATGTTTCATAATAAATATTTATTGAGGTTTCAATAAAGTCATTTTATCCATCATAAATATGTATAAAAAAACTGGATTCTATTTTATTTTATGGATAAAACATATAATTAATTTATACACTTTTGAGAAATTTTATTTCACAAAATGAATATAAGTTTAAAAACAACAAATCAATATCATCTTACTGGGAATTTTTGGGATTTTTCTAAAACTATTTTTTCTACAAAAAAGTGAAAAATTATGGTTTTTGTAAAATTTTCCTTTATTCCATATAAATTTTGTAATTTAAAATCATAGTTTTATTTTTAAATTTATTTTAAAATCCAGATAAGTTAAAAAAATTATTCAAAAAAATAAATTATTTCATATGAATAAATATTTTATTTCATTTTGGTATTTGATTATTTTGATAAATTAAAAAGAAATATTTTTAAAAATAGTTTTTTATTTTGTCTTAAGAATTTATATTTAAATAGTTTTCATAAAATTATATAAATTCATTATTTAATAATTTATTCCATATTCTTAATTTGGAGGATCATATTTTGTTTATAGTTTCCTTTTCATTTATTCATTATAAATAGAAATCGTGGTAAAACAAGTCCTCTTAATAAGGGTAAAAGGGATTAAAACTATGTTTTAATGTCTACAAATATCCATAAGTTATGAATTATTTCATATGTGATGAGTAATTTAAACCCAAATAAATCCTCAACACAAAATTAAGTAAATTTGTTACACTTCATATTGATTAGGACTTATATATTACATTAATGAAATGATAAAAAATTTCCCTTTCTTGTTTTTATAATTTATTATAAATTTCAATAATGATACAAAAAGATGTTATATTTGAATATAAAATATTATTTTTAAATTAATTATTTTATTTCATGAAAAAATTGAAAAATTATTCTTCTTAATGATATAAGTACCTTAAATTTTTATTCAACACCAATATAATTTTTTTTGCAGGTAGTTAAATATTAATTGTAAATGATTTTAATCAGAAAACAAATAATATTTTTTAGAGGCATTGTTCAATGAAAAATAGTATCCTTTAATGTATAAAAAATTATATTACCACATTTAAGGTTACAAAGTGTTATTTAATGGTTTAAAAAAATATAATGCTAAAAATGATAAAAAACAAGTATATATTTTTTTATATGAATTTATTTAGACATCATCATATACCACCATATAAATTATTTCTATCACGTTACAATTTCCATGATTAATATATATATATATATTATATTTAAATAATTTATGTAATTCCATGTGAGTCGATTAACATTACAATAAAAGGTAACATCTTATTTTACACTATCCAAATATATTTTCCATCATATTTATACCAATACATACCCATTATAGTATTATACCATCATTAAATTATTCTTAGATACACATTTCATATCCTATTAATAGCCTTTTAAGGATTAATTTTCAATCTAATATAGGTCTCTCATATAATATATATAAATCTATAATGCATTAATCCAAATTTAAATTTTTGTATAATCTCATATAACCCTATTATATCCATATAGAAATTATTATAATATTATAAAAAATATACTTATATGTTTTCGTTATTATTTTAAAACAATTTCCATCCCTTTTCCTCTAAATGAGAAAAAAGGTATTCTTTGTGTGTGTGTGTGTGTGGATATTATACTCTCTCTATAATGATGTGATTTATTGTCCATAACCAGAGTTTATGAATGGATGTAATGATATATTAAATAAATTTATAAAACATTTATATTTTAAATAATAATATTCATTGATAAAATATATTTTTATTTTCTTTTCCTATATTATGTTTGAAAATAAAATCATTATGCATGGGTATATACAGGGAAAATTCTATATGAACATTTGAATTTATTTTATTATATAGAATATAATGGATTATTACTTATATTTAAATAATTAGTATATATGATATTTATATCATTTTTATGATGTTTGAGATAATTAAACACTAATTATAATTGTTGAACAAAAACATTCAATATAAAACATTCCAAAAACAAATAAATTCCTGAAAATGCTAATTTTAACAAAAAATTATAAATAGTATACTATGTAAATATTATATGTGTGTAATATATGATACTATAGTTATATAAATGGATATATTATTTAATTATAATAAAAATAAATTTATTATATTTGAGGTTAGAGTTCATATAATTTTATATAATTATAATGTTGGTTTTTTTATCTCAATATTATTTCATTGAGACACATTTGTGTTTATTATCATATTTATGATAAATATAGTAATATTATACAACATTTAATTTTTAAATTTTCGTCAAAATATTAATCTCTTATATAATTTTTAAATTCAAGTTATTTCTTTTAAGGGGTTTTTATTTGAATGTTACCAAAGTGAAAATTATTTATCAACTTAAATTGTCTCCTTGGGTATATATGTTATATTTGAAACCTACATTTTTTATGAGGTGTATATACACAAAAATTTATATATATTATCATGAATACCATTATAAAAAATTTACAATGAATTTATTTTACTATTATTTCCTTCATCAAGGTTATAATTCAAAATTACCAAAGTAGTATGGACAATATATTAATATGTAACTTTTATATGTCTTATTTACATATTATTTTTTTACTGTAAAATTTTAATATCTATATATAATATATATTTTTGGATATTCATCTATATATATTTTTATAATATTAATATTTTAACATTTAATTACCTCAATATATCTTATAAAATTAATAAATTAAAGATTTTAAAGAGAACCAACATCATTTTTTGTATGTTTGGAATTGATTTCATTTATTTCAATTTTCTCATTTAAATATATTCAATAATTTATTTAATATTTTCAAATTATTTAATAAATAAAAAAGTACCCATGCTTTACTTTATATAAAAAAATTTTAATGTAAATTTTTTCACTTTCTCAATGAGGTAAATTTAACAAAATGTGTAAACCAAATAATTATGTTAGTTTACCCTACAAAAAATACTACCACCATCATGAATATATATATTTTTTAAAATTCATATTGAGATCCAAATTTTTTAAAATGTTTTTTATCCATATATATTTTTAGATTTTGTGCTTGATGAAATGAATTTTCAAATGAAAAGGATCTTTTCCAAATCAATTATTTGATGGATCATTTAGTGAAAATTTTTATCGATGACAGAATCATTTGATGATACATATGTTTAAATAGGTATATTATCCCCTGGTACGATAAATATTTTTTATATAGATGGTTTATTGTCATAATTAATAAGTTTTTATGAAATAAATTTTCATTTCTGCGGGTTATGCTATGACAAAATGATAAATGATTTTAAATGTTTGTAGCATAGGTACTCATGGATTCTCAATATAGGATGGGTTGGTCCATTATATCACTAGAATGAAATTGGAAAATTAAATTATATTATTATCTCAATTATAAATTGTGATAGGTTATACCTTACATGATATATGGTACATAGGAAGATATAACAAGTCTAAAATAAGGGTGAATTTTGAGTTTATTGCATCCATGATGTAAGAAATGGGGTACTCCTCCCAAGAAAAACATGTGATGAATGTATTCATTTTTATCCCTAGAATAATTTTTTTAATGATTATGAATATATAAATATTTTATTTCACTCTCTATAACATTTTTTAATGCTGATGATATGATCGCATTACTTGGGATATTTGATTCTTATATTATTCAACATTTATATTCTATAAAATACTTTTATCAATATTATCATCCATGAATTGTTGGGTATCAATTTAAAATGATAATTTAATTTTAACATAACATGATTCTATTAATAAGATTAAATTTTAGCATTGAGTGATATATCCCATGTTTTCACTAACTAATAATTTGATATCAACCATTATTATTTTTCCTTTCCCTAAAAATGAATAATTACTATTAGTATAGTTTGTATACAATGTTTACTATATTAGAGGAAATTTATGCATGATGTTGGAGATACATTATGCCGTAATATTCTTATATATGTACTCTCCAATGAAAGTAAACCATTATGATTCTAGTACGTATCAAAATTATATTTAATTAATATTTATTTATTAGGATATAATATTTTTTTATATATTGTTTGGGTTATCATAATTCATATCAGTGTGGGGTTTAGTTACTTTTAGTGATTATAATTGGGGAATATTTTATGAAAACTCTATTCATGATTCTATATGTAGGATACCAACATAATAATTTTTTAAAATAGATATTGTGTAGTTTTATCAGATAATGCATCCCTTCCTATATACTAGAATGTGGATGTTGAGGTTACACCAATTCACCTATGGGTAATAATTAATAATTTAGAAAAATGAATGATAAAAATATCATATGTGGTGCATGATGAGTAGGATAAATACTCAAAACTAGATATAATTTTTAAGGGGATATGCATGAGGTAATTCACAATTTTTTATAATCATATATATATGTATTTAATAGATAATTACCAAGGATGATCATTGTTAATATTAAGAAGAAATTAATTGAAAAAGCGTTCATTAATTATAATATATAGAGTTAATTTTTTATTATTACATGTTTACTTACTATGATTATTATTTCTCAATGTTCTATTTTTTTATTCCATGAATCGATCTAGGAATAATATAGTAAATACTGAATTTCATGGATGATAAATTGATTATACACGTATTCAACAAAATGAATTGTAATATGTAGTGTGAAAAATTTTGAATATAAAAAATCACGTATTAAGATATATCATTAATATTATATTCATTAGCGAGTTTCCAAATGAATCTAAAAATATAATAATAGGGTTTCAACAAGACCATAGATTAAATATTTATTTACTTCATATAGGTTAAGAATATTTAAAGTAGAATAGAGGGAAATTTCTTGAATAGATTAAGAGCATTTTTTGAATATAATTAAATAAAAAAATAATTATATACGAATGTTTTTTATTTTTTTCAATAGAAATATTGTACATTAATATGTATCACTTAATTTTAAATGTATAATTTTTGGTGAACATTGGATTTAACTAAGTCAATTCCCTAATACAATGGCTAACTCATTTATTATGGAATGACATATTTTATTCCAGTCGTTGATTTTTAATAATTTATGTTCTTATGTATTTTGATTTTAAAATTATGTTGAAGAATAATATTATTAGATATTTTTACTTTTATTAGAATCATTAAAAATCAATGTATTCTAAAAAATTATTTTTGTCACTATTAATCATTATGCATCTATTTAATGACACTTATAACCAAGAAAATTTATTTAGTAGTAAGCTGATATTTTTTAAAACGAATAATTTTTGGATGGATACCACTTCAAATTTTCCATATATTATTATACTAATTATTTTTTGGGATAAATTATTTATTTATAATGATAATATAATGTAAATAGTAATGGTGATCACGGAATTAATTATGGATTTCAAGAAAAAGTGATTTATGTTGATTTTTTTTACATTGGTGGATTTATGGACTATATTGATTAGTGTGTGAAATTAATATATAAATAATGATATATATAATCTTCAGAAGAAATTTTTTTTAGAGATGAGTTTGTGGTGACATAGGTTATTGAAAAACAATCACTTTTTTATGTGACATTGTAAGATACTAAAATTGTTGGATGGTAAATAATATTTTTTTGGGAAATTTTGAAACTCAGTTTAAATATATAATGTATTTTGGGTTTTCCATTTTTTTATAATGTTATGGAGTAGTCTTGATGTTTTTATTTAAGGAATGTGTTATTATAAACATTCAGTGTTATTGTTGACTTTTTAGAGATTAATATATTATTTCACCCTTTGATGGTTTACCTAAATTTGATAACCATTAAATATTTTTTTGTTTTCATAAATTTATGGATATTTAATAAAGTAATTTTCCTTATTTTATGGATATTATAATCCATAAAAACATTATTTCATTTCCTTATACATGAAAAATTCTTAATGAATATTGAATTCTTGGAAGAGAAAATATTATAATATTGTAAATTACTCTAATAACAACCAAATGATGATATTGTGATAATTAAATTAAAATTAATCTTGTAAAAAACTTTTGTTCATTACATTAATTTTAAGATAATACCTAAAACAGATTAAAAAGATACTGAAATAAAAATGTTCTTCTTATTCCTTTACTTTAGAGAATTGATGGCCTTTATTATCCCTTAATAATATATATTGTTTTATAGTCATTAATTTTCTTATAATGATGTTCTCAATTATAATTTTTTATTCTAAGTATATTAAGATTCTATTTTACTTCAATAATTTTACATCTATTTAATTTTCACAATGTTGGAAAATTGACTTGTGAAACTTACGTTATCCGATATGTTATTAAATTTCCCATTCCAAATGATGTTTGATTATCGTTTTATATGATGTGGGTTTTCAATAACGTAATTTTCAAATATTGGTTCACTAATTAGTGATGTAAAAATAGGGACTAAATGACTAATTTAGGTTTTAGTGGAGGGGGAACGTTGTAAAATCAGGAAAATGTGTTATAAATATTTAATATTATCAATATATTACATAAAATTAAATAAATATTATTACACACACATTAATATACTATAAAAATATCATTTCATGAATGTGACCATTATAGACAAGAAACAAAATTATATGTCACAAGTAGTGATTACATCATTTTTAATAATATGTATACAAATTTTAAATATTTTTTTTAATGTATTCAAAATAAATAAATAATTTGTTCTACCTTTTTAGGCATCAGGAAAATATTTTAAAAAAAATATTTTAGATTTTATTTTATTATGAACATTATATATAATTTTATCCATTTATATAATATTTATTTCATGGAAGTAATATATTCTTTTGAATAATTATTTGAAAAATATCTTATGCAATATTGTTTGGATTTTTCTAAAATGGTTTATTTTTTATTGAATAGTGAAAAATATATAACTTTAAAAAACTATCCAATATTAACATTAAAATTGTAAAATTAAAAAAACTATTGTCTTTGGAATTTAGTTTCAATGTAATAAAAGATATATTTTTGAAAAAATTGTATTTATAATTTAATGTGATTAAAAATTAAATTTTATTTTGGCACATGTTCATTTTTATGATAAAAATCATAATTTTATGAATTATATTTTTCTAGGAATTAAATATATTAATATTAAAAATTATTTTGTCCAAATTATTATAATACAATCATGAAAAATGGATTCCATATTTTCAAGTAGGTTCTTAAAATTTCATATATTTTTTCTTGTTGTTTTGAATAATTATTAATATTAACTGTGGTATTAATTTATCACACTGATAAGAGAAAAATAGTTTTACAAATATTAGTTAATTTGTAAAAATATTACTAATAAATTAATTTTCCTATTTAATAATTAGTTTTTTTAAATATAAAATATATTATAATATGTCAATATCATACCACATACCTTTGACTATTTCAATTTTATCATTTTAAAGAAATAATAAAAATAGATAGACACTTTCTACACATAAATTTCACTTACATGCCATGATATGGATAAAATGATGTTATGAACAACTATTATTTTTTATACTAAAAATAAATATGGTATGTATTTCATATAAGTATATTTATAAGCATCTGAGATGACATAATTACCATAAAAACTTATGTAATGGAAATGTAGTGCTTGTCGAACCAACTGAAATGTCAAGGTAAACCATTTTCAAAACAATATAAATAATAAATTATAATAAATTGTGGAATAATCAAAATTTAATAGTTAATAATATTGTATATATTTTTAATGTTCTCTTATTCAAATTATATTTCTCTCTTGAATATATTTTAGTCAAATTAATGGAATGGTTTCAAAAATGACCTTGATAATATTTTATGTTAACTAATATGTTATTAAATAATGTTTAAAATAAATATATTAATTATAGTAGGAATATTTGATGAAAATATGAATATAATTGCATCTATGGATGTTTTTTAATCAGATTTCTGTTTATAATTAAATTTTATACAATTTAAGGTCAAACATTTTGTTTCCATGGTAATTGAAACAAAGAGATAACAAATATGTTAAAAAAATTTGTTTAAAATGAAACCAAATCAGGTCTTAATATTTTTTAATGTATCTATACCATATAATTTCATACATTGTAAATTTTTTCCATTATATTATACGTTACATGATATTGATATATATTATATTTAAATTGATTATGTAATTCCAATAATTTCATTTCAATAGTTTATAAAACTACACCTCATCTTCTCCTTTATTAAAGAATTGTGAGCCTTATATCTCAAAATTAATCAACCTTAACACCATCCAAGATAATATCCACCCATAATAGATATTATTATCTTCTTCTATGACCAATCATGCAATGATTTATTTGTAATTCATTGTAGGTATCTCAATGATGTAATATAAATATTTACCAATCTCTTTTAATTTTATTTCTTCTTATGTCTCGTATAAACATATGGTATCCATGTTAATAAGGAAAATAAGGTACCATAAATATTCATATATATTAATATGATTATTTGAAAATAATTATCAACCTCATTTCCATGAAATGTGAAATGAATGTATTGTGTGTGTGTGTCTACGTGGGGACTACCTCCTCAAAATAAATATATGATTCTCTTACCAACGACAAAATTTATTTTTAGATATAATTGATGAATAAATAAATAAATATAATATTTATCATCTATTTATTATTCTATTTTGATAAAATATTTTTTATCTTCATTTCAAACTTTTTTATATAAAATGAAGTCAATGTTATTCTTTTCATATGAACTACCTTATACATGAAATGCACATTTCATTTTTCAACCTCTCCCCTTTATGGATAGTAATAAATACTTATAGATTTATTACATATGATATTTACATCATTATAATTATTAATAATATTATGGGACCCTTATCATCATGTTATAAATTAAAATTCCTAAAATAAAACATTCATTAATAAAGAAACTGTTGACACAATCAAACTATAATCACAATAATTAATTATTAATAAATGTGTGTAAAAATTCGATCATTGGATCATATATGATAATATAATTATTTAAAATTTTATTTAATAGTTTTCTAATAATTCAAATCACATTATATTTATTGTTTGAATTCTTACGAATCATGATGGATATAGGGTAAGGTTCTTTAATCTCGATATTTTTTCGTTCAGACATGTCTGATGTTTTGAATATATATATATATAATGTGTATATAGTTATGATTTATCTTATTATGTAATAGATCCTAAAAAATTTATTTTTTTAAGTGTAAATTTAAATTATTTTTTCTCTCTGGTTTTTATTTGATTGTTAACAAGAGTAAAAGTTTTTCATGTCAAATGTTCATTCTCATGAAATATGTATTTTCTTAGGATAAATATCATATAAGAGGTTTATTATAAACCTCATTTGTATGTTATATATTTAATATATATATACTCTTCTTATTTAATATTTTTATAATGTTATTTTTAGGGGAGTTGGGATTAAAAAGATACAAATGTGGTATGGGTTTTATGTTGCAATATCATTTTTTCAGGATTATGTATTTTTAACTGTTCAATAAAGAAAAAAAATGATTAATAACTCATAAATATAATTTATTCAATTATACACAGTATATTTCTATATATTACATGATATAATTCATTTTCATGTTTATATGTTCCCAATATTAAAAAATAATTTTTTTATGTAAAATGATTTTTTTAATTCGTTGTGAATTAGTTCTTTCCATTTAAATAATTTTTTAAAATTTTATTGAATATTGTTTTTTAATTTTATACAATTATCAACTGAAAACACATTTTAATTTATTTTAATTTCAATAAAACTATTTGAATATAAATTTATTATAATTTTTCATATGATATACTCTTTTATAAAGGGGTAAATGAAATCATTATCATACTATTTACATAACCAAAATCTTTTACCATCACGATGTATACTATTTTCATTGATGATTTGTTTTCATTATTTAATGGTAAATTACAAGGAATATTATTACCTTATTTTTTTATTATTTTAGAATTTAAATTAATTAATTCTAAATTAACTAGGTATTTTTCTCATGAAATATTTTATTGATCATTTAAAGTGAAATTTAATATATGATAACATTATTATACATTACTTATGAATGACTAGGGATTTGATCTTATTATACCATCTACATTTATTCATTGAATGTTTTAATATGTTAACTATGAAATTTTAGTAAAAAATATATTCCTTTCCATGGGACATCCTATGATGATAAGATAACTATTTTTATGATCAAGTGGTTGAAATATGATAAAATTTGGATTATCTGAGGGGTGAGATAGTTATATACCACCATTAAATTATGAAATGATTGATGTATTAAGTGGTTTAAAAGGGTACCCATTATATTTTTTCATACATAATAATGGTCTAATCGGAGGTTATCTAAATTCTAAAATAGAGTATATGGGTGGTTATCTTAAGCACGATGTTGGTACACCAGTGTTTAACTGAAGAATAACATTTAAAAAACATATACGTTTCTAGATAAGAAATATTATTTATATTATAACATTTCTCCCCAAATTGTATTCCACTCTCTATGAAATGATTTTATTCTTATAAAATGATGTAGATGATCAATTTATTTTACTTATATTTTTCTAATGTATTATAGTTTACCAATGTATTATGATATGATTTTAATATATTAATTGATGGGTATGAATTTTGAATTCTAATGTTACATTCCCATACACTTATTCTCATGATATTATTACATGTTCTCATTTATTTATATATCATACATTCAGCCTTATTGAGAATTAGATCTTTCCCTTTTATATTCATTCATCCTAATGTTATAGTTAATTGTTTAATATAGTATATTCCTAGGAAGTTTACTATATGAATATTTCTTTCTTTATATTCGAAATATCCTTTATGAAATTAAATAAATATATATATATAGTCTCTAAATAAATTAAGAAAAATTATTTTGGAATAAATCAAAATGAAATTTCATGAATATTTATCTAATTATTAATAATATATATATATATATAATATTTAGGTCACCTTGGATGGGATCTATATAAACTAGATAATTACATGAAATTACTGCTAAAAATGAAAACACCATAAAATTATTCATTTTTAGAACAAAATTATTCCAAATAGTGTATCCTTGAATATCAATAACAAACCCCATCTTCATATCCTAGGGAAAACTAATAATAATAAAGGTGTTACATCAGAAGATCTGTATGTGTATTCCTAGGGAGAAAACAATGAATATATAAGTATATATCAATTTGAAATGATCAATAAATAATTTTTTTTCATACATTCAATAAAAGAAATGTGTTATAGTATGAATAATTGTTAATGATGTATTGAAATCTAAATAATCCCATAATTACGAAACATAACCATTGATATTATAACTATAATAACCCAAATTTTATCAATTAACTTATCATTATTATAATTATTATATGTAGTATAAAAAAAACATAAAATTTAAATCCAAATAATGATATTTTTTATATAAATAAACAATTAAATAAGTGATATTTATCAAAATTAAAGAACCTATACCAATTGAATAGACACCTGACCGATGGAATAATAATATAACCATTAAGAATTGCAATACGTTTATTAAAAAAGTAAACTAACCTATTAATGTATAAATTGAATTTAAGAATCATATAAATTAAAATATGGTATAATTATATCATTTTATATATAAAAAAATGTTATAAAATTGGTTAATTAAGTGTTAACATTTTTGTAAAATGTATGTTTTATTTAATATTTTATAATTAATATAATTATTAATATGAAAATTATTTATCATAAACAATATTCATAAAATAATACTATTTTTAATTATAATTATATGTTAATTTTTGATACCTAAATAACCATTTAAATGGGTGATGAAATCAATTCTAATATAAAAATTATTATATTTCAATGAAATGGTGATTTTAATTAAAAATAAAAATTTCATATTCAGAAAATTTATTTTAAAAAAAATTATTTAATTTTTTTAATCTTAAATTCATAAAATAGTTGTGGTGAAATATTTTTATTTTTCTACAATAGTTGAATTTTCATGAATTGTGTAATACAATAATTTACGAAAGAGTATAAATTAATTAATTTTTGTTTCATGGATGGTGTTTATACGACATAAGAACCTTGGTTATAACTATCATGAACCACTTAATGTATTTTTTTCTTATGATTATTCAGTATATATGGTTTTGATAGAAAATAATCAACTAATATGTTGGATAATAAAAAAAAACACCCCTCTCCACCCCAATAAAAATAACCCCCACTACTTCTTCAATTCAGAACACCAAAGAGTATTATATTTGATAAATCCTAATTAATTACCTAGACATGTCTCTTCCCTGTGTCCAGTAGATTCTTTTCTCAACGAAAGACCACACCGAAGTCCCTTAATGAGTTTTCCAACATGCTGATATTCAAGAGGTAAAATTCCTAGTTCTTCTCTTTAATATTATGTTCATTTTTTATACCCACCTAACCTCCCGAATATAAATAGTCATGATACATCTAGTTCTAAATAAATACTAAAATTTTATATTTTTACTATAATATTCATCATATGATCTCTTTGCTCTTCATTTCATTGTAAAAATGATCACATCATCCATGATGTGTTAATTCACCGCCTTAATGTATGACGTATTTTATTATTCCATTTCCATTTTAATAAATCATAATAAAACTATCATTATGGTTAATATATATAAATAATCATGATTAATATAACAGAAATAATTTATAGAAATAATATTTATTAAATCAAAATTATTTCATGATGGTTATCAAAATATATATTCTAATCATTTTTAATAAAAATTATATCTAATGAATCATTATCACATTAGGGGGGAAATGATAAATTATTTTATTTAAAATTATTTAATTTAATTAATAAGATATAATTTAAATTTTGGAGAATTATTCTCATTTTTTAAGAACACCCATACTTGTATACAACTGAACTGATCATGAAATCCAAGAACCTGAACAATCATAGAATGATTAAATTGAACTGTATAAGTCATCAGAATGTACATAAATGAACATAATGAAATATTAATAAATAGTTTACTAGAATAATAGGTTTTGAATTATGTAATTTATTAATATAATTTGATTATCCAGGACATTAAGTGTATGGTCAAAATGAATTCAAACATAAGTTCAAGGTTTTCCCAAACCCACCTCTCATTAATTGGGTTATACATAATATATGCCAAATTTAAATGTGGATATTCTATTAAGGTTCATTAAATAAAATTCCAAATTCAAAACCCCTTTTTTAGCATATAAATGTTACCATATTAGTTTTTGAATAAAATAAAAAATTCCAACAGAAAATTCCATTCCAAAAAACATATGGACGCATCTTGTGATAGTTTATTTCACATTAATAAATTATAACTATTTTAAATTTTGTTTTTTCCATTTAGCATATTTAAACTCAATGTCTATTAATGAACATACAATTGATAAATTTATTATGAAACCCATTTTTATTTATAGGTTATTTTATTATTATGATTGTCATATATTCTATGTGACATGCATGATTATTTAAATCTTTTGATGTAATGAGTGGGACCAGAATTATATTTCCCTCCATTGCACTAGGTAATATGATGTACATCACAAGATAATGTGTATAATAATGATCATTATTCTATATTTATTTACAAATATGATTTTGTCATTATTCAAATATGTTATGAGTGAACAATATGATAGATTTTTCACAATTATGTGTGGTATTTCACAAATAATACATTATATTTCATTTAAGTTTATTCAAATTTCAATCCATTATCAAACAATTTCATCCATGATAATGATGATGAGCTTATTATTATTATGTGATGACGATAATTATGTTCAAGCATGTTTTATTGATTCATTTCATTATTTATCCTCTTATTAACCTTTTAGTTCACCCCTATCATTGATGTATATACCCATGAGAATTCATTTACTAAGGATAATGAATGATTCACGAGGGATAGTGATTATGGATTTAAATAAATTTTAATGTTTTATCCTAATTTTTCCAAAACACTAATTATTTGGATCCTTGATTTGTAACTGTATTATTTATTCTATCATTAAAATACTCAAATATTCATGTATGAAAAATTTAGGGTTTCTATAGTTGGTATCATAGAATGGTTTAGTTAATTATGAAATTCAGATTTCATAATGTTATTGAATAACCTTATTATAAGAATATGTTTATGTAAAAATCCAGTAATATTTTTTAAAAAAATTGATAAACATATTTATCCCATATGATAATTATTTAGATTTAATAGAATGATTAGTTGAATCAAGTATAATTTCAAACCGTTTTACAAATTTAAAAATGTTGGGATCATGGAGAAACCTGGGAAAAAACTACATGAGGAAAATGTCATGATTTACCGAACTATATCCCCAATTCCCTGGGAGGTGTATTTCAAAAATTTATATAATTTCATACACAATTTCCTCATGCTATGAATAATAAACTGCACCCTGAAAAATGTCCACCTTCACCCATTAATTACAAACAACTCATTTAGTCTATTATGTGAAAATGATGACCGAATATTACTCTATCATCTAATCCACTTATTTTGGAATAATAGGTCAACTCAATGATGAAGATATTTTTTGTGATCCACTATTATGAGAAGGAGAAGGTGAATCTTTCCATCTATCATTTATATATAAAAGTCATTAAATGGTATGAATTTATGAAGAACACCAATCCAAAAGATGAAATTAAAGGTATGGAGTGGGAATATTTTAATAAAATATTTGTTAACATGAAATTACAATGAAATATTCCTACAATGATAGAGAGATAATTTATAGATATAAAGAAAAGGGATGATGAATATGTAATGGATTATGAAATTAAATTAAAAATAATTTTGGAAACAACTCAGGTATTAATAACAAACAATATATAAAAATAGATTGATTCTTTAGTGGTCAAAAAGTAGAACATCGAAATGATCTACCTATAAGATACTTTCATATTTATGATGAAGTTGTTTTATGAGATCTGAAATTTGATATGATGTTAGGAAAATGGATCCATCTCTATGGTGATAGGTAAAAATGATGATGTTTATATATGGAGGATCTAATGAAAATGGATTAAGGATTGAAAAAAAAATACATATTTTAAAAACATGGGAAGAAGAATCATGTTCACTACCTCAATGTGATTGGTAAATTACTCAATTGTGGGAGAGGAAGAAACAATGTTCATGAATTTCAAAGAGTCATGGCATATCTGGAAAATGTAATGGAGGAAATGGGAGGACCATATATTCTACGATTCTTTAATTATATGGAAATGAGGAACTATACAGGCTAGTGTACTAATCATAGAGTCTTTTATAGTAATCAGTTTCAATTGACATTAAAAAATTATCAAGGGAATTCTTATTGCATCACCACTACTGATGTGGATAATGAAAATTAATTCATACATTATACACTTCATATTAAATTTTTAATTGAATCCATATTACTTGATTATTATTCCATGAATTTCATTATATACCCCATGTTTTCAAGAACTATTGAATTGAATCATTAAAACCTTAAAGTACATATATTTGTAAAAATACCATGTGGTCCAGTCATTGAAACACATGTGTTGGAATCTTCTCATGTACATGTATATAGGGAGATTTTTTTAGAAATATTTATAATAATACACTTGGAATAATTTTATGCTATAATGTGCATGGATTTAAACTCATTAAATAGAGAAAACAATAATTTTACAGAAAACAAAATATATTTTCATATTCTCAGACGTCATATTCTACTCAAAAAGGTAGGGAATATCATTAATTTCTTTTGTAAAATCACACAATGGTGGGGGGATTTATTCCATGTGATGAATCATACACCGCTCAAATGTTAGGTTCAATGGATGGTATTAACCTGGATAATGTTCCCATTGTGAGGTAATGTGGTGGTGTGTTTCCGGAAGTGTTCCATGAACTTATACAATATCATGAGGCATATTTCCCTATATATCTTATTACCATAACTACTCCTTTATAAAAATATACCTACATGATAACCCCTATCAAATTGGAGGTGCTAAAGAGTTAGCTGCATGTTTATTTGAAAAAACGCTCTATATATCCTATTGTATCACCATGGGGTTAGCCAATGATCTTTGTAAATAAAAAGGATGGATCAAAGATTTTTTGTATCGACGAATATAATATAAATAATATAACCATAAAGAACATGTTACCTACTCCAAGGATTGAATAGTTCTTTATTAAACAATGTGGAGATCAATAATTCTAAATATTTGATGGTATTTTTAGATATCATCCACTAAATATGAAGAAATAATATATATAAAAGACTGGTTACTTTACAAGTTATGGAAATTATGTAGTCATAGTGATTCCATTTGGACTTACTAATGCCCCTAAAATAGTCATGGATTTAAGAAAAATTTCTTTATATACTACCATGGAAAATTTGTGGTTGTATCTATCAACGATGTTCTTATAAACTCCAATAGAATTGAAGAACATAATGAATATCTATGGATTGTGTTGGAGATATTAAGATAAGAGAAATTTTACACCACAATCAAAAATTGAACCATTTAGATGTGTCATGTAAAATTCAGAGGGAATATGATCACAATCCAGAAAATTTATGTGGACCCGTAAAAAATGGTTATTAATGAATTCCTCTTTCCTACTACTATCATAGAAATTATCAGTTTTCATGTCTTATCAAGGCACACCCGATGTTTTTGAGACATTTCTCATTATTTTTAAGCATTCTAACCAATTTTTTCTAAATTATCTGAATCCATATTTTTAGTTTTATTATGGACAATCCCCATTTTCATGGATGAAGAGTAACCCTTACAAGACCAGTAGGCCGAAGTCACAAAGCCCAACACAACTCAAAGCCCAATACATGGCCTGAAAGCCTAAAGGCATACTATACCCAGTAAATGACCCATATACCCAACCCACTAGAACTGCCCCACCCCATCTTCTATATCATCGATAGCATAACTCCCCACCTTGCATTGCTGATCAGCTAGAATTTCCCCATGAACAGCTTCCCGGTGCCTGGTCCCAATGGTGTTTCTCGTAGCCTCTCATTCTTTCAATCAGGTTATCTCTAATCTATTGACTACTAATATTTTCGTTTATCCCCTACTGGGGCCTTCCCTATGTGAACTGGGAATCTCTATGGTCAATGTGTCACACATTACCTAAGGCGTTAAGGCCTTTGATGACCCGAAGGCCCTGAGACCCGTAGACCCAAAATGGTGGCCCAATGTCCTAATTTGTGTGAATATTTATAGATATTATAGTACCGAATATTATATACTCTATTAACTTATATAGTACTTCTATAGTATCCCAAAAATATTCCTCCACCCGATTTCAAACCCAAGTCACTTGGATGCCAAGAACGATCCCTTAACACTTGGGTATGGGCTCGATGGTGAGTCTGCTAACTATGTTAACCTGGAAATGGGTAAATAATGTCTATATGGAAAAATGTGAGTAATCCACCATGGATCATAAGAAGAGGAGAATACCTAATCATGTACTCACACTACCAATAATTGGATTAATTTTTGTGATATATAATGATTCGTAAATGAAATTATCATATTGAGGAATAGCCCAATTTCATGGATAAAAAAAGATGGATTTTTAAATCACAATAACAGGGAATATATCATAGCACACCCAAATTATTACCCACTTGTCTATATATAATAAAACTGAAGAGGTACAAAGGGCTGAAATGAAGCTTCAAAATAATTTGAATGAAGAAATGTATGGGATGAAACATGAGTTTCGGATTGATTAGGACAATTTCATTTGATCTGAATGTATGATTTTTGTGCTTACATCAATTTATGAATAGAATAAAGAACTGGTTAATGAATATAGCTCTTATTTACCTATTTTCCCTGAATGTATTATGATATACTATAATCCATGAGATAACTTCTGGTGGGACAATATGAAGATGAATATTGTAAGGTATATCTAATGGTGTTTAGTATTTAATCAAGTTATAGAATATTTATAGATGTCCAATTGGATAATGGAACCATTTATTATACCCAAATGAAAATTAGAGAATATAAATATGGACATCATCACTGGTCCCCTGAGGACATATAAATGAATCAATGTTATATGGGTTAAGTTGGACTGACTCGCTAAGACTACCCACTTCACTACAATTCAGTAAGATTTATTGCTTTAACATCATATAATTATATATGTGAAAAATTTTTTAATTTACATGTGGTTCACCATTGGATCATATCAGATCATGATCTAATATTCATGTCTAAATTATATATAATACATGAACATTATTTCATTATTGAATTAAATTTCATCATATCCTATCACCTCCAATCTGGTGGCCAATCTTAAAAGACTATTTGGAAAATCAAGGATACGATATGAACCTAATAAATGTAATTCAATGGTTTAAGAGATATTCTAAAAAACATAGAATGGATTTTGAGTTTGAAATTGGATACTGAGTATCCTTCAAATATCACCATGGAAGGGGGTAATGTAATTTGGAACAAAACGGAAGCATAGACCATCGTACATTAGTCCATTTGAGGTACTTTATCTCATAAAATAAGTTTATAATATGATTACACATCCACAAAATATGGATGATGTTCATGATAAGTTCAAAATATCTCTTCTAAGGATATACATAACTAACCCCTCATAGATTCTTGAAACCAAAGACAGAACAACTATATAATGAGCTCTCATATGAAGAGATGCTAGTGAAGTTCATAGACTATAGAAAAAAATTCATACTTAAAAATATGCCTCCATTTTTTATATTTTTATGGAAGAACAATATGTATTAGTAGGAAATATTGGAACATAAGTAAGTGAAGAAGGAGAAATTCCCTCACCTACATTCACCTTACAATGTAAAATAAAATTCTTAGGGAGAAATTCGAAAAGGGGGGGAAATGTAATATCCCCAAATTTTATCTATTTATTTTAATTTTGTATAATTTTGATATATAGTAAAAACAAAAACATCCAAAAGATAACCTAATAATGAAATTATCATAAATAAATAATTCAACTAGAGTATTGTATATAAATTAAGGAACATATACAGATCGATTTTTAACCAAACAGATAGAACAGTAATAAGACCATTAGGAATATAAATCCGGACAATTAAATATTAAGGTCACCAATGAATTTAAAAATAATATTAATGAATTCTATAAATGAAAATACCATAAAATAATATCATGGTAAAACTTTATTAATATTTTAAAAATCATAAATTTATTGTTGATATTTTTATAAAACATAATTGTTTATTAATAATTTTAAAATTAATATCCTGATTTAATAATAATTTTTTATAAAATATATTCATAATTTAATATTATGTTTTTTATAAATATAATATTTTTTATGATTCTTTAATTAATTTCAAAATGAATAACAAAATCGGTTTTAATATATAAATTAATTTTTTTATAAACGGTATATTATTTATAAATAATTGATCACATATTTGGAATATTATTTTCCGAAAATTTAGTTCTTTGGTAAAATATACATATTTAAAAAATAATAGGGTTCAATTTTGGTATTTTTCTAAAGTATTTTAATTTTTTGTGTATAGCGATGTACAATAATTAATGGGATAAAATATATAAATGAATTTTTGATTCATAGATGATCAATGGTAGATTTAAGAACCAATGATTTGAAATATCAAGAACTATTTACTATATATATCATATTAATAAAAACTATTAATATTTTGGATCCAAACTAATAAACTATGGAATAAATAATAAAAAACACCTCTCTCCTCCCATATAAATACCACCACTCACCACATCATCTCGTCAAAGCTATAAATACATGTATATTTGATAAAATATTTCAAATTCCCATCCCATGCCTCTACACCACATTCATGAGCGGATGGTTCTAACAACATCAATAGCCCATTTTCCTTTTGTATGTTCACAGGGTTACTCAATTCAAGAAGTAAAATCATAAATTTTCGTCTTTTAATTTCATCTCTTTTTATTATCCCTTCCTCAACTACCCTATCAAAAGAAGAATGCGAAGTATAATATATTATATATATATAAATGTTATTCTAGTGAATAAATTTATTTCTTCAAATCTATTCTCTCTAACTTTTATTCTACAAACTAAAACAACATCCTCAAATTATCGATTCACTTCTTTAATGGATAATAATTTTTTATTATCCATTACCTCTTTCAAGGATGTTCATAAAACAATTATTATACTTAAACCATAATTTAATATGTATATTATAACATTTTTAATTATTTGGAACTAATTTATAGATAAAATATTAAATAAAACAATACTAGTTTGTGATGGTTGTAAAAACAACAAAAACAAACTAAACATTTTTCAATAATGATTTATCTAATAATTCATCATTATAGGGGTATAAAAATAGATATATAAGAACATATAAACATATGGAAGTTAAATAATAACATATAATTTATATTCAGTATAATTATTCAAATTTTAAATGAATTTTCATTTTCGTATACAAGTTAACTGATCATGAAAACCATGTTTATGAATTGTACTAAAAAATAAAATTAAACTCTATAACACATAAAAATGGCTATAAATGAACATATTACAATTATAATAAATATAAATTTATTGAAGTGGTCATAAATTAAGAATTTAATAAATATAATTTTATTATTTATGACATTTTGTCAAAGTAATAACACATTCAGACAAATGGTTAGGTGATATCTGAGGCAAACTCTCGTTCATTGGGTTATAACTATTTCTTGCCAAATTTTAGTATGGATATTCCAATAATGTTCCTTAAATAATTTTTTTATTCATCCCACTTATATTATAATATAGACATATTTCAAAATTTATTTGGGTAAAATATACATATTTTCCAAAAAGAACTTTTCCTTCCAAAACTCATCATTAATCCTTGTTAGATTGTTTCTTACTCACTCATGATTAATGATTCACATGCCACATGTGTTTTTCCATTTTCCATTACTCAAGCACAAGGTTTATTAATTAATGAATAATTTTTTAAATAATCATAAATCAAATACTTATCTATAGTGAGTTTTGTGAATATAAGTTTTATATATTCTATGTTACATGCACGATTATGGAGATTTTATGATGTGATGGGTGAGATCGGGATTATATATCCCTCTAATTCATTGGGTAATTTGATGTATCCCATGATATAATGTGTATTTTGAATTAAAATGACTATATTTGTTCAAAAATATGATGTTATAATTATTCACCTATGTTATGTGTGAACACGATTGTAGATTTTATGAAAAAAATGTGTGGTACTGATAAAAATGACATAGTGATTCTTTTTTAATAATTGAACATTCCATGCCATTATTAGAAGTTTCATATCAATGTGATGATGATGATAAAATTATTGTGCTATTAAAATTGTGATTATCTACACCCATGTTTTATTGATTCATGTCCTTATTTATCCTCTTAAATGGACTTTAACTCACACAATTTATTGATGTATATCCTCAAGTAATTACATTTACTAGGAATATTGTTATCTTTCAGAACTATAAAGAAAAAGGATAAAAAAAATATACCTTATAAAATAAAATTACTATCCTTATTTTTATAAGTGACATAAACTTTAGATACTAGATTTTTAATACTATTATGTTTTTGTCTTAAAAATTATATAATATTCATGTATGAAAATGGTAGGCTCTATATACTTACTAATTTTATAAATACAATGGAATTTAATTAGTTATTTTTTAATTATAAAATTCCTAATGTTGGGTATTTAAAACATAACTTCAATTCCTTAGGAAACGACATAAAATATCATGGAGGCCTCTTCTAATAATTATATAAAAATAGGTGTTTCCTTCCTTAAAACCAAATACAGTTTGTTTTATGCGGCATACTAATACGTCAAAAGTAAATAACAGGGCACACTTATCTCTTACAAAGTCCAACCCATTACACATATGAATGGGGTAAAACCAAACCACCATAACAATAAATATTGAATAACAAGAAAATGAAATTTTAGCGGTTTCTCTATTAAATAAAAATTTTCATAACCTGTCTAAAGAAAAAATAATGGTATCAACAATGTAAATCCCTGTTTAAAAAATCATAAAACATGTAGATAATTAATAAAGATGGTATCATCAGAGTTTATCTTTATTAAAACATATGTGACATCAAATTATTTCGTCATCAATGCTACAATATTTTTAATATTACAAGTAATGATTCTTGGGGAAAATAACCATTCATTACATATGACCCTTTTTATTTTAAAACAATAAATTAATAAAATATTTTCAAATTCATTTTCATTAAAAACTATTAAAACATTGAATTTCTAAAGGAATATGGAAATAATTTCATTAAAATTATCCATATAAACAAACAATGGATTATTCAATGAAATTAAATTTAAGATGGTAGGTAATTCTATTCAATCTATATAAGTTAAAAACAGTATTCAATTATCACTATATAATGGTTAGAAAATTCCCTCTTTAGAAAAATTCAAGAATAATCAATTCCAACCGTTTTATAAAAATTCAATTGTGGGTGAAATGAATTTGAATAAATTATTTGGATAATATTAAAACATTTTTCAAAAAAATAATCATTCTTAGAGAACAAGGTTTTCGTTGTAAAATGAATTTCAACAAGAGTGGGAAATAAAGATAGATTTTTAGAAAATATTTTCATAATCATTTTATATATCAGCAAGGGGTAAAATGGAACTATTAAATGAAATAATTATTTAATTTATATAGGATAAGGAATTTAATTTATTTTATATCTAAATATCAAATAATTCTCTCAAGGGATACATAAAAAACAATCTCAAATAATGACTATTTTCTAAAAAACATACCAATTTGGAAAATTTTATATCATACACCACATTATATAAATATCAATTACTTAAATATTAAATATAATAAATATAAATTAATTAATTATAAACGATAAAATGGGAATTATATAAACCACAATAAAATGAAATAATTTTTCAATATGTTTTATGTCTAAATAACGTAAAAGTTAGATGAGAAACACTTACCATGATTCTGACTAATCATCTATATTCTTTATCTTCCAAAAAAAATATGTTAATTATTTATTTTATTAATAGGATATTTAACATTTATATTCCTTTATATCACTTTTTTCCATATTATATATTATTACATAATTAATATTTTACATCTAGTGGTTCAATTCTATTTTACTTATGCGTCGATAATGAATTTGGTAGGTGACAATTGGTATAAGTGTCCATTATTTCAACATATCCAAAATGAAAATCATGAAATACATATCCTATTTTTTTTGATAAATTATACTTTAAATAACATTCCTAAAATATTATTTTGATAAATGAAGTTTTTTTAATCACATATATAGTTGGTTGTACGTACACATGAATACAATTTCTATTTTTCATTGAACATTGTGTAATGGAGGTAAGTTATAATTTTGTAAAAAAAATTATAATAATATCATATATACAACATTATTTCTTTAAATTTACTTATATATAGCATAGTTTTTTTGGTGACCAAATTATAGGCACTTAAATTGGTAATGGTGGTAATACACATATACATGGACAACATTATTATCTTTAAATGAGTGAAAATGGATGAAAAATTGATCAATTATTATTTTATAATGATTACTATTTCATGAATGTATTATTTATATCATTTATATCAAATATAATCCTTAATTATTTCATTATAACCATTCATGTATTGTATTAGTTAAAGATGAATCACATCACTTCATGAGGTAGTCGTTAATAGTCGTATACATGAGAGACATTATTATGTCCCCTAAATAATGAAATGTAAAAAATAAACTAAAATATAATGAATATATTAGTATAATTATTCTATAAATTTCACATCTGTATATATTTTTTATCTTTCGTCATACCCAATCGTGAAAGATAGTAATGGAAAAAAATATTGACATTGGTTCGTTTGGTGGTGCTCTACCATATCCATGAATGATGAATTTATAACCCATTTGATGTAAATGGGTAATGTTATTGGAAATAATAATATGAAAAAATATTTATGTCATAAATTATTATTATATTACATAATCATGGTATAACCTGAATTCAAGGAGGTGGGGAACAAATAAAATAAAATTCACATTGATGAAAACAACCTCTTCTTCTTGTAACCTCCATAGTATTGCACTTAAATCCTTTCTAGCATTATTTTAATACAATAATAAGTCTTATAGGGTAAGGATATGTAAATCTTAAATCACTATTTCATTTATATTTTTAACCAAATTTTTTTAATGCTTTCAAGGATAAAGGGTAGTTTGGGCCCTTTTATATGTTAAATGAGTTGCACACTTGAAATTTTAGAGATGAAAATGGTTTACACTCATAGATTACATGAATATGGAACCGAAAAGTAGTATTTTAGATTATTATACATGATAAGTTATATATATGTGTATATAATTAACTTTGCACATTTTTTTAGGCCTCATTAAATTTTAACTTTTTATTTTAACCACTCAGTAAACCCATCATAACATTAACCACATAAAATAATATTTACTTTATTTAATATTTATTAGGTTATAAATATAATTTTATCATAATATATTATATAAATTATTTTGATTAAAAATATGGTATCCATTTTTCAAAATTAAAGTCAGATATAATGAAAATTAGAATATTTTATTAATCCTATAGATGTGACAATATAGTGGGTTTTGAATGTGAAAATGTTGAAAAGATTAGGAAGTTATTAAATTGAAATTAAATTTCAAAATTATTATAACAAAAAAAATTTATCTAAATATTAAAATATTTGATCTAATATTATGTTGAACAAATATTCCATTTAATTTTACATTATAAATCATTTAAATGAATATGAAATTTTCTTTTAAATTTTGTATTTTTCAATATTTAAAAAAAGATGAAATATTTATAAAAAAAATCAATAAAATAAGTCTAATATATTTTTGATATGATTATTAAAAAAATGAATATTATTTTCTAAATATAATTTTATCATTGTGGTATTATTTATTAATTTATTATTAGTGAATATAACAACTACAAAACTTTTTAGGAAAATATAGTTATTCATAAAACATTTCTTTCGCATTAAAATGATGCTTATTTTACTTATAATCAATAAATATTAATTTGTTTTATTTAATAATTGGGTAAATATATTTAATTTTAATAATTTTGTTATTATAGTGCATACCAAAAATTTCTATAGATACGTTGTAGTTGCCATGTTTACATAATTATATTATTATAGAGTGTCGTGTTTAATTTAAACATAGTGTTACGTGGATCAAAATTTATTTAATAGAGTGAATTTTTTTAATAATAAATATAATGTTTAATAAAACACCCCCTTCATAATACATAATGCCATCATTAATATGGTTAATAAAACATAGTGGAACATATTTATAACTAGGTTTCCATGTAAGAGAACATATCATGCATAATATCATCTAGAATAAAACATCCCATTGATAATACATAATGTCATCTAGAATAATCATATAACTAGGTTTCCTTGTAAGAGAACATAGGTGAGAAATTAAAACAAACACATAGATGAAATTATTAATGCATAAGGTTTAATAGAGATGATATAGATCATTGATCCAAAGATAGTGGGTTATCCAGAAAAGATCAATGTCACAAACCACCGTCTTCAAGATGAGGGAAGGTACAAAAAAGTGTCATGCACTTCCTTACTCATGTTGAAGGATACATAATGACCCCCCATTTCCCACCTTCAATGGGCCCTAGAGTGGAAACTAAAACCAAGGGAATAGAAAATCACATTGAAATGGAAGGAATTTCCCTTTTTATAGAACAAGATCGAGAGATAAGATGGAAAATCCCAAACAACACCAAATACCAAAAGTTAATGTTAATCCAAAATTCATTACCACATGCATGTTCAACGCTAATGCTGATAAAAATAACAATGAAACTGCAAGGGAAAATTACCAAATGAAAATAACTAGGAAGAAAAAATAACTAACCTCGATGCCCCTAATAGTGAAGTCCAGTACAATCCTCTATGTCCTCCCGTTAACCTAAATACATTTTTATATAAATTCGGTGAGTATAAGAAATATACTTATTAGGAAATCTAAATCCAAGCCTGCACATGTGAGGGAGATTACAAATGTAACTGTGAGAAAAGTGTAGAACATCAAATCACTTGCGAAGGAATACTAACTAGCCCATCTTCACCAAGGCACACACCCCAAATAACACAATTCAAATAATGTAATAGTTTAAAAACATGGATATTTTGGTACCCCACACCACATTCCCCTAGTTTAATTTTTCATACCAAACGACTAATGACTTGATGAAACCACTCTTCGCTTATGCATTTTCACTACCACAACCCACCTTCACAGAACTGGGCCTCGAACCGCACACAATTTAATCCACAAACACTTGGGACATAACAAAAACTTCTCTTGCCTAAAGACACATGGGCCTCAACTTGATGATACTTGAAAAACCAAACCATTCCCACAAACACCTAGGACCCTCATTCAGAAAAAACCCTTTCTCGGGGATATTTGTCTATTTTACGAAACAATAAATTAGAGCCTAACAAGATATGCCCGAGCAGTAAGATCCCAGAATAGAGTGCGAGGAAGAAATTCTGTAACCATCCATCCATCCTTCCAAAAGGATGTTGTGAAAGACAACCTCCCCAAATAAATGGTTCTTTTTGGCACATAATGATTAGTATGAGTGGGGTGAATATATAAAAAACAAATAACTACGATTTATATGTATATTATTAACTAAACACTAAATCCCAACCTACAGATTCACATTACTGCTACCCCTATATGTAAAACCACACAACACCCACTACCATGGAATAACCCAACTCCATTTTCATTCATCAAGTTTACAATTATTTATTAAGGTATTAAATTTAAATATTCCATCACTATGGGGAAACACCAAGAACAACATCTACAAACACCTCAGAAGTTAGAGAGTCAAGTTAAAATAAACACACATTAATCAACCTGCTGACAACTATATTTCATAAAACTATACTGAAAAATAATTCTCTCACAACCCAATATTATTTCCCCGATGTCTGGAAAATTTCCCAATACATTACCACTGCAAAAAAAATTCAATATCAACAGAGTAGTCCAACTTCCCAATGCCAGTTCACGACCAAAACACAAATAAAAAGTGCAGTTGCCTACAAGTTCATCCATTCCACATCTAATCAATTTCTCAGACTGAGAAACCAACTCACAACATGTTCTACCCCATGAACAAAGCCCATAATAACTACCAAAAACCCGAGAATAGATTCACACTCACACCACATCATTCTTTTGGATCCCACTCCTCTTCCCAACCTTGTACCCACAATAGTGATCCCAACAACAACAACACACAAAACTCACGCTGGGTTACAAAACTCCACAGAACACAATACATATCCACACCTATCAATAGGGCGTGTTTATATTCCTATTTAACTAGAAGAGGTTCTTTAATTCCTCATATTTATAACCGAGATGATCCACAACTGGATTGATATTTTAGAATTCATTTATTTAACCATTTATATCTGGTTTAAATAATTTTCCATGTAATAATCATTTATCAAAGCATCATGAAAAAACATAACATCAGTAGTTCACTAGAAAATATCACCTAATTATATCATTTTCATATGTCCTTACAGTCACATCAATCTATAAAATAATGAAGGATAAAAAATAAAATAGGTGATCAAAATCAAACCACTCTCAGTCTATTATTTTATTTACCCATGTTATCTTCTCTTAAAATTTACATCTTCTTATTTCTCATCATAATAAAAGTATTCAGTTATTACTCATGAGGAATCACAATTAATCCCACCCAAAATAATTGAAAATTAAATAGAAACAGAATAAATCCCTAACATATGACTAAAGGATCGATGCTCGTCATTGCACCAAGAACAAGGGTCGCGAGAGCAGTAGAAATGAACTCCAGGAATACTGAGAATGAGGGGATCTAACAGAGTAGCACTACTCTTATAGGGAAGAAGGCTCTAGGATTACCATGGGAAAACTAAAAACACGCATGTAATGTAAGATCCTAGCATTGAAGAATCTGATCCTTTTTTAAAGGAAGAGTAGTTTTACAAGACACCATCATGGGATTGTGGATGAGACCACGTGGTTTGGGTTTCTAAAATCAACTAGGACATTAGGATATTTATCAATTTATCAGTACCCTTTGGAAAAAACATAAAAAAATCACGAAGAAGGACATATTCATTGTTTACATCTAATAGAAAGTAAGAGGTGTGAATCTAGAAAACTATGAAAAATGGGAAAATCTGAAATGCGTCATCGATGAGTGAGTCACCGACGCTTAGCCAACGACGAGTGAGATACCAATGCGACTTACTGATACAGAGCCACTTAATATGAGTTGACAATGCCACAACCTACAGAATCAATGACATATTGGCGCCTAGTTCTATCTATGCACTGATATACCAACGCCCTCCACTCCCTCATACTGACACCCTCAACTCACTGATGCTGACACCTCTAAGTGACCGATGACAAAGCCCCTGACTCACCGATGCCTAATCACATGACTCAAAAATGTCGACACGCATGACCCACCAATGTTGACAAACTAACATTTCAAAATTCCAACAAATAGACCTGTAGATTCACTAAAATGTCGATGCACTGACATACAGATGCACTAACATGCCGACGTGCTAACATGCCAACACACTGACATAATGAATGAAAAACTAGAAATTAGTAAAATTCTTTAAGTAAGCCACTAAAATCTCCCATAACACCTCAAACACTATATTTTCACAAATAAAGGTCCTGGTGAAATCCAAATTATTACCAGAGATATCTGTCAAAATATTCTCATCCCCAATAATTACAAAACTAAAACAGAAGAAAAGAGTTCTGAACAATCATCCCTTAAAATAACTCTCAGGATTAAACCACCTTGTTTCGTTCTAAATATAGTGTAAAAACCACATCCACCACGAACACCACAGTTTCATCTATCTCCTGAACAACTATAGAAACACTATGACTCTACATCCTTATGTAACCATACAAACACCAATGGTCACATCATCTTGACACATGGATTTGAGAGCTCCTTCCTCTATGTCAGGATACTATCCACATTGGGTGGCACTATCGCTCACACATAGTTTTAATCGCACATTTATTAATGAATCATGATTAGGGATCAGGTTATCCATTCCCCATAGTTTATACTTTTCACACAAAATTAGATAACAGTGAAACAATTTATCATACACAACGCGAGATCAAATATTTCATTATAAGCAATGTACAAAAGAAAACACAAGTGAATCTCAGAACAACTCTGAGTACTGGGCACACATATTTGATTCTCACTCCCATGTACACTTTGTAATGCCACCATGCCTCAATATCTCACAAACCAAATGAATGTTCCATCCACGCAACACATTTTACTCACAATCCTTGATACTTACTCATTTCTCCACGAGCATCGTGTCATCCTTGATATCCAACTCTCTGCAGTCAATGATGTGGGAATAATTATGTATATACCGATGGAGCTGAATGAGATGGACAAATTCATGGGTATTATTCAACCATGGTGGGAATTCCAATTGATATTCCACGTCACCAACTCATCCCAATACATCGAATGGCCCACTGAATGTGGGAGAAAGCATGAATCCATTATTGAATCTCTGATTTCTATGCCAAGGGTAATCCTTCAAGAAAACATTTCCCCCATCCTCAAACTCCAAGGGACCCCTCTTAATATCAGAATATAACTTATTTGAGTCTTGATCCACCTTTATCCTCTCACGCACAAACTAAAACTTCTACATTGTGCAGTGCAATACCTTTGGTCCTAGAAGGGTTGCTTCCCCTACCACATTCTAGCACACAGTTGAGTAACAAAACCTTCCGTAAAATCCTCCAAACAATTCCAAGCTAATGGTAGTGTGATAAATTTTATTTTAAATAATCTCTACTAGGGTAATGTTTAACACACATGATCCACTAAGGTCCAAAATGAATACCCACAACATATCCTGTAATATAAGGATTTTGTTCCATTTTTTACCATATATTTGTGGGTGTAATGAAGTGATAATGTATAACTGCGGTCCAATGAAATGCTATTATCCCCTCCAAACATGCGATGTAAATAATTTATCCCAATATTAGACAATGGGTCTTGGAACTCCATATAGCTTCCCCACCTCATCCACATACCTCTTTACCATGGAATCTACTATGCTCTACTCTTTAATCACCTAGATGTGAGCCAACTTCGTCAACTTGTCCACTACTACCCAAAGAGCATTGAAACCTCCCTGGTTCATGGGTAATCATGTGATGAAATCCATCGAGATGTCATTTCACATCCACTCAGGAACATCCAAAGGGAAAAGCGGACTATCGGTAACATAGTTCTCAGTCTTTACCTACTGACGCACAAGGAATCTTTCCAGAAACCATGTCACCAATCTCTTCACCCCAGAACACAAAAATAGTTTCCTTGGGCCTCATCACATCCCATATACTCTTGGATGAACCACCGGTGTTGAGTCAAGGAACTCACAGATAACTCCCTTTCACATTGCCAATAGGAGAACCAGCTTCCCACAGAACATCATCTGATTCTGATAATCATCTGACCATGCTTTTAGAGAATCACCCAGGACAATGTGATCATGCTTAACTTCAGCCTCTATGTCTCTCCACTGAGAATCCTCTACCTACCTCACCATGAAATATTTCACTGTCATCTGAAATAGATACCTTCCACCAATATCCACCCTAAATTTCAAGCACATAGAGTCCAAATAATTCATTTCCATCTAAGAATTAGTGGATTCCCAAACTACCTCCTTTTAGGACATCCTTCACATGGAAGTTTCCTCCACATTACCATTAGATAGGTATTAAGAGATGTCAAATACATAATCCTGGAATAACTGCATCCACATTCTCTACCACAAGTTCATGTCTCATTGGGAAAATATATACCTCAAGATATTGTGATCTGTGAAGACTATAAAGTGATCCACAAGAAGGTAATGTTGACACAACTTCAGCGCAAACATGACTGCTGAAAGCTCTAGATCATGGGGGAATTATTAAATTTTTCTAGATGTAATTATCATGACCCATAAGATATTTCTACTCAATACATCTTCAGAACATATCGTAATCCTAAGTCATAAGCATCACATAATACCTCTGACATTACCCCTTCCTATAAAAACCTAACCACTGAGGAACTAACCAGCTTCACCTTCTGATAGATGAAATCTACCTGGAACTACTTACTCCATAAGAAGGCCTGGTATTTATGGTCAATGCTTTCAATGGAGTTGTAACTTCAGAAATTTCTTTACGGTCCTTAAGTAATTTCATTTCACACCTAGGAAACTATAAATCACTTCCACATTTTGGGGTTCTTTATAAGAAACAACTCCTTCACCCTCTCACAGGTCCACTATTATCCATTGTTGAGACACTACATTTCCGTGTAGGTGCACGACTGGTATCCAGAAAATGCAATTGGACAACATTACGTAGATATGGTGGTGTCAAAGGACCTCCAAGATAGTCCTTAGATGACTATCACGCTCCTCCTCTGACCATGAGTAGATCAGGATGTCATCAATTAACATGTTGATGAACCAATCCTGGTACTCGTGTAAAAAAAGTTCAAGATCCCCATGAACATGGCTAGTGAATTCGTGACACCAAAGGGAATGAACACAAACTCTAAGTGCCCATACATGCACCTTAAATCAGTCTTTAGGAATACACCCTCCTTTAACCTCAACTAGTTATTACAAGATCATAGTTCGATCATAGAGAACCAACATGTCCCCTTTAACTGGTCAAAAATATCTTCGATCCATGGAAGGGGGTAACGATTATTGATAGTATCCTAATTCAGTCTCTGGTAGTATGGTGTTAGTCTCACACCACCATATGCCTTCTTAACGAACAAGACTGTGGCACCCCACGGTGACACAGTTGGCCATATAAAACCCTTTTTCATTATGTCATCAACCTATATCTACTACTCCCACAACTCATAAGGAAAAATTTGATTGGGATCCATCAAAATCAAATGGGTTCCATGATGCAAGTCTATTACAAACTCACCATTACATTGAGGGGTAGTGTTACAAAATCATCGAGGAAGACATCCAGGAACACACTGGATACCCATGGAACTTACACCATCTATGTATCAATGGATCCCACCAACATCTTGACCAAAAAATAACGAAGGGGCTCCACACGCTGTGTTCGATCTTGAAAACTATGCTCCCCAACAAAAGATACACTATGGATGCTCATATATGAGAACCTGACTTATCTATGAAATAAATAGATAACAGTGTTTATTGGATACAACCAGCCGATTCCTAGGATAAAATTTAATGGGTGAATCTATAGTATAGTAATATCACCATTGGACTGATGTGTCCATAACATCATTCCACATCCTCAACAAACATCAAACTGACTACTCTAAACTCTAATTGTTGTTCTCAAAACTAGGGGCATGTGATGTCTCTCAACGTATGACCTAGGTGATGGGATAGACTTGGTGAAACAAAAGAGTGTGAAACTCCTAAATCAAACGAGGAATAATCAAGGGTACTAAATAGAATGATCGTACCACAAACAACCTCTAACCCTACTAGAACATCTACCTTCACGGTGTGCATCTTACCCCATCTAGCTCCACTGCCTCTCTACTATCGACCACCTCCCCAACCACGCTCTGGTCGAGGTCCCTGAGGAGCAACATGAGTACGGCCTCCTATTTCACCATCTACCCAGAGTGGAGCAGGATCTTGCTTCCCATGTTGCTAGAATGTCATGACTAGAAACTAATTTTGCATAGATGGTCTTTAAACGTGCCAACATCTACTATACGGTTCTCAGACTGGGCACTAGTTCTGAAGATGCGCATGGCCTCTACAGACAACGTACCTAGGTCTTAGGCCCATGGGGAATGGCGAGGACCATAAGATCAGGACTAGAAATGTTGAGACCTACTCATCACATCTCAAAACCTAGATGGCCCTAACTCCGAAGACCTGCTATGGACATCTTTCCCCTTTAACAAAACTAGTTGGCTCCCCTCTTGTAGAACTCCACCAATCGAGTGAATCCTTTCCACAACCTCAACCATCTTATGAACCACTAATTATGTCTATAGGGTGAAAGGATTAACATCATACTGAATAGAAGTTAAGAGGGCCTCATCTATGCATATCACTCAGGACTCCTCATCCAGGAAGATATCTGGTTTGAATCATAGGAGATCCTATAACTTTATCCCTAGTTCCTTCACTGATATACTCCCATACATGTGGGATAGTATTTACTGGATCTTCTCCGCCATCATTATGGATGAAATGAATTTTCTTGGAACCCCATATGAAATTCAGTTTATGAAACATCAGTTTCCTTCCTCTCTCTATGCTAGAGCATCTCCCACCAACATGTTGCTACTCGTATCTGGCTCACTTCTAGAGGAACACTGTAATATATTGCAGACCAGATCAAGTTGAAATCGATCACCAACTGCTTGATCCAATGCTTTGTATCTGTGTCTGAAATGATACCCTCATACTTCCATAGAATATACCAATAAACGTCATGAAGCCTCTTCTACAACTATCCATCTTCCCCTTCTCGATTATCCCCCCACTAATCAATCAGGTCAAATTTTAGGGCCTCGACTAGTCGTATCACTCGGGGTGACATCCAGGTTCCATTGCTGAAAAATAAACAATGAACTCATAATCACGAGTAGTGTCTAAAATTTATATAAATTTTTTACTCACAATTTATTATAAATTCCCAAAAGAACCAATAATAATTCGAACACAATTCATTATGAGGTGTGTACCTTTCCTAAAGTCTCTACCCTATAATCGGTGTAGCCTCACTTGGTCATTTAGTTGGTTCAGAGTCCTTTCATCGGATCCCGGGGGGGCCCTTAAATCTCATGTACTAGCCAGTCTTCCCTCTCATATTTCACATACGAATATTTTCTAACACATTTACCCTATCATCCTGTGAAATCCTAAATGTACATTACTTCAAAATCCATCCTATCTCAAAACTATCATAAATCATCCTCTAATACAATTTTTTCATGAACATCCTTCTTCAAGAATGGGGAAGGGATAACAAAGTTACACACCCTTCCTTAAAAAATATGAAGGAAATATAATGACCTCTGATTCCCTCCTTCAATAAGCCCCATAGTTGAGAAAATAACCATGTGGGTATAATCTCACAAATAAATGGAATGAATTTCCCTTTTTATAGAACAAGATTGGGACATAATATATTAAAACCTAAAAAACTCCAAATTCAAAAGGTGAATGTGAAGATAAAATCCATTACCACATGATTATTCAAATGTAATGATTATACAATGTACAACAAATCTCCAAGGGAAATGTAATGAAAGAGAAAAACTAGGCAGCAATAGTGACTATTCCTGACGTTTGGGCTTGTCAAGTCCAGTACGGTTCACGAAGTCCTCCCAGAAATGTGAAAACTTTTTTATATACATAGGGTGAGTATACTTGTATACCTATTAGGAAAACTAAATACATCCATGAAAATGTGATGAAGTATTCTAATGTCCATGTGAGAAAATAAAAAAACCTCAAAGAACCTACCAAGGAATACTAACCAGCCCGACCTCACCAAGGCACACTCACCAAATAACACAAGTCATGTAAAATAATAGTATAATTACATTGATATGTGGGTAACCCACACCACTTTCCAATTTCATAACTACTCATCCCTAACAACTAATGTCTTGATGCTACCACTCTTCCTATATGAAGTTCCACTACCGCAACCCACCTGTAAACACTTTGGCCTCAAACCACGCACAATCCCACCCACAAACACATGTTCCAAAACAACCATGTCTCTTACTCTAAGACACATGGGCCTTATCCTAAAGATACATGGAAAAAAACAATTCTTACAAACACCTAGTCCCCTCATTCACATAAAAACGTTTCCAGAAGGATCTTGGGCTATGTTAAACCTCAAGACATTACAATCGTCCTGGATATACTGAAGAAGTAAGAACCCAAAAGAGGGTGCGAGGAAGAATGTGAGTAACAAGCCATCCATCCTCCCACAGGGATATTGGGAAAGAAACCACCCCCATGAAATAGAAGTGTTCAACGCATATTTCCCAACATTGGTGGGGTGCATATAAAAATCACGAGGAACTACAATTTATATCTATATAGGTAAGTAAACACTCACCCCTAACCTATGTATTCAAAATGATAATACCCCTATATACAAAACCACATGATAGGAACTACCGAGGCATAACCCAAACCATTTTTCCATTTCAAAATTTCTACTTATTTATTAAGGGATTCACATTACATATTTGAGCACTACCAGGAAACTACCAAGAACAACATCTGCAACCGCCACATAAAGAAAAGAGTTTTGTTTAAAAAAACACTTAGTAAAAAACCTATTTCCAACTATCATTCTTAAAAAACTACATTGAACAACCCTTCTCTTACATCACAGTCCTGAATCCCCACTGCGTGAACAATTTCACAAAACTGTCCCACTAAAAAACAACGTCATGTCCACACAGCAGTCCCATTTCCCAACATCACTATGTGACCACCATACAACAAAGGAAGTGCATCTGCCTATAAGTTCATCCCTTCGAAAATCAATAAATATCTCAGACTAAAAAGCCAACATACCACTTGTACCACCCCACACACAAAGACTATAGTAAATATTGTTAACCGAGGCCCCACCCCACACTCATTTAACATCGTCCTCACGGAGTCCATTCCTCTTCCCAACCAAGTACACAAAACTGTGCTCCCAATAACAGCACCACACAACTCACACAAGGTTATAAAACTTCATAGAACAAAGCAATCATACACTCATATTAACATGATGTGTATATATTCAAATATAACAAGAAGAGTTTATATAATTCAAATTAATTAAAAATGGGGTGATCACACAATAGGCTTGATCCGAAGGAATTAATTTTTTTTACCATGTCAATGTGGTTTAGAGAGTTTTCATGTAACAACCATTTATCAAAGCATCGATAAAAAACAGAACATCACTATTGCACAAGAAAAACCACAAAAAATATGATTTTCATAATCCTTTACAAACACAAATATACATAAAACAATCAATGATAAAAAATAAAATAGTTGATGATCATCAAACCACTCCCTGCCCATTATTTTATCTACCTCTAATATCGTTGAATCAAATTTACTTCTTTTTTGTTTCTTGATTTATGAAAAATATTCCTCCATTCAACATAAGCAATAAATAGTACACCCACCACACATGACAAACAATTAATGAGTGACCAAATAAATCCCTTCCAGATGATTAACGGATTGAGGTTCCTCCTTGCGCCAAGAAAAAGGGTCGTGCGAGGAGTAGGGAAGAACTCTGATAAAACTGGGCAGTATGGGCTCTAGCACAGGAACACAAATAATCTTTGGAGAATGGATATAAGCGTTCCATGCCGAAATATAAAACATAAAAAGAACATAATATCCCCCCTTTGAAGAGTCAGATCTTATTTTAAAGGAATAATTGTTTTTAAATTCATTGTCATGGGATCGTGGTCAAGACCGCGCAGTTTTACTATCTCAAATCACCGTAGATATCAAGAAATTTTATGATATAATAAATACCCTTTAAAAGTCCTATAAAAACACATGAATAAGGGTTTCAACATGGTTTATGTCAAAAAATCAATAAGACTATTGAAACTGGAAAACTAGGAAAAACATGGAAAATCGAAAATGAATCATCGATGGGTGAGTCACCAACGTTGAACTACTGATAGGTGAACTATTGACACGACCTACCAAAACTGAACCACTAACACTGATCTTCCAATGCAACTGTCTACTGACACAATGACCTACTGATGCCTCAACCTATCGATGCCCTGACCTACCGACACCCTCGAATCACCGCTGTCGATGCTCACGAATCACTATTTCCGACACCATCTACTCACTGATGTCGATTCCACTAACACACTAATGTCGATGTACCTGACTCACTGATGTCGACATAGCTAAACTACCAATGCTGACGCATGCACCTACCGATGCACTAACATTTTGACGCACTGACATGTCGATGCACTGACATGCCGACGCACTGACATGCAGACTAGAAATTTTGAAATCTCTGGAAGTAAGACTCTAACAGCTCCCAGGACACCTCAAACACTAGATTTTTTGAATGGAATTTCCTGGAAAAATTTGGGTTCTTACATCATAGGGTAATGAACAATTACATCCTAGGAGGTGACCCATCATAATACTTCCTAGGAAGTCACGACCCTCTTTCTTGAAAATGATGGAATTGCCATAAAATTGCCATTCCCTTACTTACTCAAGATGATGGAGATATAATTAATCCTGAGTCCCACCTTCGACAGGCCTCAGTGTGGGAACTAGCACCATGGTTATAGAATATCAAATAGAAATAAAATTCATTACCCTTTTATATAACAATATCAACAAATAAGATGGTAAATCCAAAATAACACCAATTATAAAAGTAAAAGGGAATACAAAATAATTTCCCACATTCAAGTTAAAATGTAAATATGATACAAAGTACAATGAAACTACAAGTGAAAAGTACAAAAATAAAAAAACTCGGCAGCAATAGGAACTAATCATGATGTTTGGGCTAGTAGTGTCTAGCATAATCTTTGAAGTCCTCCCATAAAACGAAAAATAGTTTTATATATGTAGGGTGAGTATATATGTTTACACAACTGGAAAACTTAATCAATCCCAATTCATGTGAGGGCGCATACTAATGTCCATATATGAAAATAGTAGAACCTTATAGCACCAACAAATGAATTCTAAGTAGCACAACCTCACCAAGGCACACTCACCAAACAACGAAAGTCCTGTAAAGTAATAGTATAATCACATCGTTATTTGAGTACCTCACACCACTATCACATTAGTTAACTACTCATCGCCAATGACTAATGGATTTATGCTACCACTCTTCACATACAAAGTCCCACTACCACAACCCACACAATCATGGGAAACAAACGACACATAATCCTACCAATTGACACATGTGACGCAATAACCAAATCTATTCCCCAAATAATCATGTTCCTCATCCAAAAGATAATTGGGAAAACAATCCTGGACACAAATCACCTAGGCCCCTCATCCACAACAAAAACATTCCTAAAGGATCTTGGGTTATGGTAATTCCCAATACATTATAGCCTGCCTGAATATGCTCGTGCGATAAGAACCCAGGAGAGGGTGCAATGAAGAAAGACAATAAACAACCATCCATCCTCCCACTTGGATATTGGGAAAGACACTCTCCCCCACGAAATAGATGCGTTCAATAAATAATGATAAAAAATGGTGGGTTACATATAGAAATATTAAGTAACAAAAATTTATATATATATTGGGTTTTAAACACTCTAACCCCACCTATAGATTCACATTGATTCTACCCTTATATACACAAATCACTCAAAAACCACTACCAAGGAATAACCCAACCCCCATTTCATTCGACTAATTTTTAGTTATTTATTATGGGACTCATATTAATTTTTCCAAAACATCCAGTAAAATACTGATCACAACATCATAAACTGCCTCGTTAGGTGGAGAGTATAGATTAACTAACCACATAGAAACCAACCTACTTTCGGCTATCATTATTCAATATGATATGGCACAATCATTCTCTCACAACCCACTTCGGATTCCCTATTTCCTAAAAAAATTCCAATGTAGTCTCACTCTATTAATTGTTTATATCGACACAACTGTCCCACTAAAGAATGTCATTCCATGACTAAAACACTGAAAAGAAGTTAAGTTACCTATATGTTTATCAATTCGACAATAATTCAATATCTCAGACCTAGAATACAACTCACCACATGTACCACCACACGCACAAAACCGAAATGAGAAACCATCTACCCCATCCCCACTACAAAAACATGACACACCCTTCTCATATATCCCATTCCTCTTCTCATCCTTCTACCCACAATTTTGCTCCCTATATAAGAACTACACAACACACACAAGGTTAAAAAACTCCAAAGAAATACAGAACTCAGCTACACCATTCAACTAGATGAGTATAAAATTAGATTTAACTATCAGAGGTTCATTAATTCTATTTAATTATAAACGGGGTGTACACACAATAGGCTTGATCTGGGGAATTCATTTATTTAACCATGTATATGTTGTTTGATCAATTTTCCATATTATGAACGTTTATCAGAGCATCAAAAAAAAGATAACATCACTAGTGCACAAGAAAATACCACTAACACCAATGATTTTCACAAGGATTTACAAACCCAAAAATCCATAAAATAATCAAGGATATCGAATGAAACATGTGATTAACATCAAACCACTATCTTTTTGTTATTTTATTTACCCATATTATCTTCTAATCATATTTAATTTTTATTTATTACTCATTTTATCAATATAATTCATCTATTCCTCATAAGGAATAACTAGAACACCCACCCCACATTATGAACAATAAAAGTGACACATAAGAAATCCCTATCGAATGGTTAAAGGATTATAGTTCCTCCTTGGGCCATGAACATTGGTCATGTGATAATCAGGGAAGAACACCATGAAAACATAGAAGAGGGAGATCTAGAACAAGTGCACAACTCATCTAGGGAGGGAGGCATAATGAAAACCAAGGGGAAACAAAAAACACAAAAGGATGGGAAGATCCAGTATTTGAATAGTCAAATCCTAATTAAAGGAAGAACAGTTTTAAAATACATCATCGTAGGATCATGGTCATGACCACACGGTTTGGGTATCAAAAATACCTCGGGACGAAAGGATATTCAAAGATATAATCAATACCCTTTTAAATGACCTTAAAATTATCAATGAATTATTTAAACATGGGTTACATAAAATAAAGCATAAGAGGGGTGGAATTGGAAATGTATGAAAAACTGGGAAACCACAAATGAGTCACCGACGGGTGATTCACTGACCCTGAGCCACAAATCGATGAGATACCAACATGAACTATCATCACCGATCTACTGAAGCTAAACTATAAAGACATGGAACACCTACAAAATTACCTAATGATGCCTCAACCTACCAACTCCCTAGCCTACTGACGCCTTTAACTCACCGAGGATGACTCCCAAGACTCACCGATACTGATGCCCATGACTCACCAATGTTGACGCCCCTAACTCAATAATGTCGACAAACATAACTCATTAATGCTGATCCACATGAAACACCAATTCTTATGCACTTACATGATGATTCACCACAACATCGATGCATTGACATGCCAACACACTGACATGTCTACACACTAACATGAAAACGCACTGGCATGACAACACACTGACATTCCGAAAGAAAATATAGAAATTTGGAAAACTAGTGAACTAAGCCACCAAAATCTCCAAGAACATATCAAACAAGGGATGTTAACAATGTAAGATCCTTGGAAAATCTAGGTTATTACAATTAATTCCCACAAAACCATAAAAAATGTTGAATTAAGGGAAAATTTTATTCATCACAAATAATGTAACATGGATAAAATTTTATTTCATGTTCTATTCCAATTAATCAGTAATTCAATTATATTTTTGACTAAGAGCCTATGAAAATATATTTGCTCTTATATTTCTATTTCATATTCACAATTATATAATCTGGTTTTTCATTGATCATTTGACACATAATTTTTTACTATAATAAATGAATATACATGTTTTATTTTTTATATTCCTAAAAAAATACATTTTATCAAATCATAAGATTCATCAAAGAGTAACAAAATAATCATATTGTCATTATGAAAACCAAAATAGATTGATTTTTTTTCCTATAACACCCAAAGTTAATCTAAATCCATTCGATAATTTGGTAACCTTAAATATCATCTGAAATATGTCTAAACAAATTTAGAGTGAAGTTAAACAAATACACATTATATTATAGAGAAAATACGAAATGGATCTTACTTTAACATTTTAAATATGATAATACATTTATCATTATAAATACAAAATAAAAACATGCATTAATCCAAAAAAAATAAATAGTTTCAATTATTATTTCATTTATCAAAACATAAAGTAATCTATATAATTGTTGACAAAATCCTTCAAACCAGCAACCAATTTCATGGTAACCAACACTATCATATAAACAAATAATTATCATCTCATCATTGGTAACATATTAAGTATTAACCTCTGTCATTATCTTTTATTATATGTTGTTCAATATGACATTGAATAACATTTATTATTCATTGTTACCATTAAACATAAGCTCTCAAATAATATATCAAAATTATACTATAGTACAATAATTATACATTTTTTTATTATTATAACTAAAATATCATTGATATATTATCCTTTTAAATTATTCGTGAATCCAGAAAAAAGAATATAAATCATTCCACTTTGTCAATAGTAATATCATAGGCTAAAACATGATCCCTTAGTTCCATTCTTAGGTATATTCCCTTTATTCTTGGGGGAATCATTTGTGTTGTACACCATTTCCTTACAGTTAAAGAATTAATCATTTGAAATTTATTGATAATCATTTTAATTGATACCATGGTTTGAATTAACTCCCACACATATATCAAACACACATACCCTACAATAATGTGTTGAGGTGTTTAATTATACAACTATTATAAGTGTGAAAATCCATATTTCCCTTTATCTACTTATACATTTTTCATTTACCATCTTTTTATTCTCTATAATCATTTAAACCTGTAATATTTAGAAAATTCATTATTTGTCTTGATATCACATTAAAATATTCCTTTATATGATGCCAATTTGTGGAGGACAATTTCTCACTGAAGGTATAGTTTAATCTCATCAAATAAACATTAATCATTGCTATTTGAATAAGGTACATTGTTAATATTTTGATTCTTTCAACTAGGATATATTTTATGAAAAATCAGAATACACTAGAATATATTATAACATTAGGATACATAATGTATATTCCCAAAATTATAGAATCACATAACATAAATTAAAAAATTTATCTATATAAAATATCATAATTCTATACCAGGATTCATTGGGGTACCGTTATTTTGGAAATCCATCATAATGTTTTATAATGAAAATATGATTTATATTATGCATATCCCCAAATATATTCTAATTATTTTTATAGTAATTCATGTTTTTAGTCACAAGGTCAATATCAGGTAAATCCTAATGTTACCATTTTATAGTTATTACCCCTTGGTATATTTTTTCCAGAATCGTGTTCACTTTTTGTATCATGGTAGAGATTTATTTTCTAGGAAAACCCACACAATATATTCTTTCTGAATATATTATGATGACCATCTATACATATCCACAATAAATATCATAATGTTATATTTTAAAATCTATGTACTTCGAAATCTATTTCTCATGGTTTATACTAAGCCCCCTCTTTCACAAACTATAGTGACGCTAAACCCAGTACCATTGAGTTGGTGTCTATCCTATTACATTGGCATATGATATAAAAAATATCATCCTAAAGTAAATAATAGTTTATTAGTCATGTTAAATTGTATTAATAAATTAAATTATTTTAAAAACTGATAAGATCAAATAAATATAGTATTATCTTTGATAATTACCTTATTCTACATAGTGTATCCCTAAAAATAAATCAAAAAGAACATCACTGTATAATAGGTAAAATTAATAATAAGAATGAAGTGATATTTTATGTTCAGTAAGGGTGTGATTATAATGGAATATATAAATAAGGCATAATAAATATGGTATTTTAAATAATTAAAACACATATGACTTTGAGAATAACATGAGAAAAATTTGGGATGAATAAATTATAATCAAATAATCCCATTTAAATAAAAATGGTCTTGAAACATAACCATGGATATTATTACTAATCAAATAATTGCATTGAATATTAATAATTGGATTTATAATGATGGAATGGAAAATGTTTGGCATCTAAAACCAATAATTGACAAATTTTTCAAATACATATAATATTGTCAATGAAATGTTCCATGAAATATATATATATATATATATATATATATATATATATACATACGTGTGTGTGTGTAAGGCACCACCCAAAAAACAATATAGTTTTTCTAATGAGACCCACAGATGCATTCAGAGATATAGTGGGACCTACCCATCACATGTTATGCCTAACGAATTCCTCATATGAATGGGTTGAAACATAATAGATAAATATTATTTTTAAAAACCTAGGATACAAAATATTAAAAATTACCCGAAATTTTTTTCATAATAAAAAACCATTGATAATAAAATGATCAATATCAATACAGTACATCCATAGTTGAACCGATCATTAACAATCCATATAAGAAATATGGATGGTATAGTTAGATTATATCCCCATTAAATCATAATAACATTGAAGGATTTATTCATAACTGAAAAATTTCTTTTAGATATCTTTTGGAACATTCTTTTCGAAACACATTCATTAAAAATCAAAATATTTTTTTTTAAATAAAAAAATTCCTACAAATATTTTTAAAATCATTTTCATTAAAAATAACAATTGAAAAAGAAATATATTAAAAAATATTTGTATTTTTCAAATACATTTATAATAATTAAAAGTATTCTACAAATAAAATAAGTTCATTATGTTTGGTAATACATTTAAGGATATATAAATTCATAGGAATATTACATTTAAACTATAAAATGTATAGAAAAGTAACTCATTCAAAAAATAAAAAGAAGATTACATTCAATTTTTTTGTAAAAGCGAAAAAAATGGGTAAGAATATTATAAATAATTTTTTGAATGTAATAATTATATTAAATTATTTTCTATAAAAAGTTAATTATAAGACTAATAATTTTAAACTGAAGAGAGAAATAATGTCACATTTAAAAAGAATTTTCTTATCATTTTTATACAAATGATACAAAAATTATATATTTTTAATTGGAAAAGATCATTAATAATTAGATGAGATTAATATGTATTGATTCTAATTAAGAAATATCAAATAATTCTACCATTTGATAATTATATAAAAAAACATCGTAAATAATCATGATATTCTAAAATAAGCAATTAACAATTTCAAAACTATTGTATCATAAGACCTTTGAAATAAATAATGTTAAATTAATCAAATAAATACAATGAATATAATGTTAATCATGATATATCGTATAAAAAAGGCCGGTTTATACACCAAAAAAATTGAACTTGGCATTTTTCCCATGGAAGTAAAAGTGATATGTAAACTGTATCCTTGAGTATGACTCTTAACGCATGTTCTTCATATAATAGAATCAAACAAAAATGTTTATTATTTAATATCATAATATAATTTTACATGTTTATTATTATGTTCATTCCACTTATTACATTTTTATATATGATTACATTATTTATTGTGTTTACTTCTCTTATTTAGATGAATCTTGGATAATATGTCAAAAATGAAATCGATATGTGACTAGTGGTCTATGAAGATATTATATAAAAATATAAAAAGTGATAATAATGAAATAATTATTATATTTTCAAATCAATTATAATTTTTATAACAATAATGAGGGATGGATTTGAGAAATGAATAATGTAAAGATAATAATGATGGTTATCCATACATACGTATGAGTATCATTTCCATTTTTCAATGATCATTAAAGAAATGAGGTAAGTAATACATAACATTAAAAAATGATAATAATATAATAAATACCATATTTTTAAAAAAATATATACAAATATATATCATGAACATGGTGTAGTGATTAAAATAGGCTGATATCTTTTTTGAAAGGCAGTAGTCCACACTTATACAAATAAAATTATCATCCTTTAGAGATTAGAAATGTTTGAATGAAAATTTTATAGTTTATTTTGATAATTATATTTATGTAATTGATTCATAATTATTTCCTTTATATTACATATAATAATCAAATTTCACATTATCACCTTCTATGTAAAGTATTAGTGAAAGATGAATCACATTGCTTTATGAGTTGGTATTCCATTACAGACAGAAGATCATGTCACCTAAGGAATAAAATGTAAAAATATTATATATGTTATAATGAATCTATATGTATAAATTTTTTATATATACCAGACATATATGTTATATACATTATCATATCAAAACATGATAAGTGGTAACAGAAAAATGAATAATATTGGTTCACGAGGTGATAGTTCAACGTACAAAAAAATGATGATTTTGCAACACAATTGATGGAAGAGGGGATGATTGTAAGTCATTCCCATAAGATAAAAATATTTAATTATATGGATTGTAATTATTTTTTTCTATTATAATGGTTTAATACTCATTTACGGATGTGGTGGAAGAATGTAAATGAAAATGATTCTTCATGAACGTTACCCTTCTTTAAGTAATCTACTTAGGATTTCAAAAACAATTCATTCATAAATTGGACTTATTCCAAAAACAATCCTTCGAGGATGAATGGATAAAAATTTAGAATTTATTTAATCTGGTATTTTCCATTCCCAAATGGTTTGATGGTTTACATAATATAGGTTACATGGGATATTTTATAAGTGAGGTGAACAGAAAACTGGTACTATTTTAATATAAAAATGTGTACTTGAATTATTCAAATTCTAAAATAATTAAAAAAAATTTATTGGTCCTTATATATTATATGTTTTAAATATTTATATAAAATAGATTATAGATGTTTATTTTTTTAATCATCACCACGACATTTCAGATTAACCCCTAGTAAACATAATTTAACAAAACCATAGTCAATCATTTTAAATATTCTTAAAATTAATTATTCTAAAAAATTATATTGAAATTATTCGATAATATAAATTTTAAGGATAAAAAATATGGAACCATCGTGAAATGTTCCATTCAATTAAGTGGTAAATAAAATTTACAATTTATCCAACAGAGGTGTCACGACCCCCTTTCACCAAGATGAGGGAAGGGAGAACAGATTTCCAGACCCTTCTTTCTTCAAGTTGAAGAAGAGAAAATGACACCCAAGACCCACATTAAATGGGTCCCAGAGTGGTGACTAGCACCAAGGGTATATAATCACACACATGATGGAAGGAATTGCACTTTTTATTAAGTAGGATTTGGAGATAAGATAATAAATCCCAACAACACCAAAACTGATGGTAAAAGTATCACCAAAAAACAACACATTCCCATATGAATGTCCAAAAGTAAATGCTACAAAGTACAAGAAAACCCCAAATGATTGTAACAAAGAAAAGAAAATAGCAACAATGATTGTCCCATGTTCCGAACTAGTATTATCCTATACGATCCTCGAAGTCCTCTTTGAAACTTAAAGACATTTTTTATACGTAGGTTGAGTATAAATGTATACTCCATAGGGAAAACCAAAACCTCTTACGCACAATAGGGGAAACATTCTAATGCCTTGTGAGAAAAGGAGATCACCAGAGCACATAGAAAGAAAACTATCCACCCCATCCTCCCCAAGGCACACTCCCCAAATAACAAAACTCAAGTAATGTAATAGTAATAACACATCATTGTCTGGGTAACCCCACGCCACTTTCCCATTGGTTATTGAAGACATCCTACACATAAGACCTCTCTCGCCATTCTCAACGCAATCACACTGCCATACCCCACCCACAGACACCTGGGTTATAACCACACATCTCACCTAAAAACACTTAGGCCACAACCACTTGTAACCATTCCCACAAACACCTGGTCCAGAACAACTACTACCATGCCTGAAGACACGTGGGACTTATCCCAAAGGCACTTGGGAAAAAACCTACACACACATGGGATAACCACCACAATTAACTCTCCCGGAGAATCTTGGGATATAATGGGCCTCAGGCCATCACATCATTCCCAGTGGATCTTGGGCTACTCTGGAAAGGGACCAGAAAAGGTGCTAATAACCAGCCACTCATAGGAGTGTTGTGAAAAACACTCTCCTCCTAAAATGATATTTTTCAGAAAAAATATCTCTACTTGAGTGGGGTGAGAATATAAAACAGGAAAAAAATTATACATATATATAAACAAGCACACATACCATCCTAGGGGTTCCAAAACCTTTCCAACCACAAACACCCTCGTTACTATTAATTCTTAAGAAAAAGAACACCCACCCCCCATATCACTAATCATTCCTGTAAAACAAATCCCCATTGAACCCATCCATGTTATCATATTCATGTGGTTCCATTTAAAATAATTCTTCACTATTGGGAAAGTAATAGGTGTATCTACAAAGTAAGGTAAGGAAAACAACCAAAAATAATTTAAGAATTCACACCCGGTTCGATTGTAAAGTCGCATAAAAAAAGGGATCTGGGAGATCCCTCGAAGTACTAGAACCAAACCAAGATCCAACAAATGGCCCCACCTGGCCTCAGTTACACAAACCAAAAACTTCAACATAAAAGAGTATCCTATCCTCATTCACATCACTTCCCATGTATCGACCGTAAACATTACAAGAACTGAGAAAGGGAGTTATCAAATTTGAAAAAAAAAGATTCCCATCATTTAGTTTCATCTTTTCTTTTGGTTAACTGGGGTGAAAAGACAAGGGTTCATATTCATTGGGAATCCATTTAATCAACTGAGTCTATGTGATTTACCAGTTTCCATGTTACAACCATTCAATCACATAAATATCTAGAAAACAAAGGTTCGTTAGTACGCAAGAGTATAATAGAATCATCAAACACACCCCTTAATTATTTAAAAGTCCTTTTGATATCTTCATTAAAATTTGGTTTCATCAATTCTTATAGAAAAATTTTCATACCCGACCCACAAGATACACAACAAAGAGAGACGTAGGAAGAACCCTACCTGGATGATCGAGTATAGATGTTTCTCTCTGCGCACCCCGAACAGGGGATGCACGATTTATATGGAGGAACTTCGGGTACTGCAACTGCTGTAATAAAAATCTATTGCATGGGCATACTACTAGCCTCCGGAAGAGAAACTCCAAACGCCCTGAGGAAAGGAAGAAACCAACCAAGAATAAGAAGAATTAAATTCCATGTGATAAAAAATAGAGTCCCTGGAGTTACATGATATGAATTCTGAATGGAATTACAAACGGATCGTGGTTTCTCCAAGGAGTTGTGTGGTTACACATGATGGAATTGATTTTCATTTAATAATTCTAATCAGCGAGGTTTCCACAATAGTTTTGAGTCAAAGGGTTTCATTTAACAAGAGGAAGACATGTAACATGAGCAGAACTGGAATGTGTGGGAAAAAGGGTGTAACACCATGGGAAATCCACATGTTTTTGTATGTCAGGGGTCACTCACTCTTTTGGGATTTTAGATATCATTTAATGGCTTTTAAAATAGACTTGAACTACTTTAAAGGTCAGAAATACTAAAATGGTGTTACGGGAAAAATTGGTTAAGAAAAACTTGACAAGCCCCAGTGGCACCGATTGTGTCACAGTGATCGGTGTCACCAATGGTTGACACCATGATGACATCCTGCCATTGAGATTCCACCCTTAGTATTTGATCCTGGTGGGTCTATGGTATTCTAAACACCAGAAATTTGGAAAATGGATGGACCAGGAAGGTCTGGGACATTACAAGAGGTGTCGAAAGGTGAGTTCTCAGTGAAAAAAAATTTATATGATTTGAAAATTTTGATAAAAATATTCAAATTCTAAAAAATTCCAATAAAATAAATTTGTTACACTATAATATTATTAATATAATACAATAAAACTAATTTAAAATAAAATTTAACTTTAAAATAATTTAAATGAGAATTAATTTTTTTTAAAATATAGAATTTTCCACTATTCATTAAAAAATGATTCTTTTTAGGAAATTTGAAGAAAAATATATTACTATTTTTAAATTATTATTTCAAAATTATATTTTTTTAAAAATAAAATTTTATAATTTATAAAAAATAATTTTAAATTAGGCATTTAATGCATGAATAGATGTCCCTTTAGAAAAATAATTTTTTGCCAAAAATTATTTTCTTTTCATTTAAAGGATTATTATATTATTTACAATTAATAGATATCCATTTAATAAATAGTATACCTGATCAAAAAATACAATTTCCATAAATTTTGTTATTATTCATACAATATAATTTAACTACTATGTTATAGTTGTAATGTTTAAATAATAATATTTTATTAGAGTATTGTGTTCAACACAACCTATTAATGATATTGAATTAATTTAAAAATAAATATATCCTAATATATCAGGATATTATTTTCCCTTTTATTTTTGGTGTTGTGTGTCACACATGCTATCGAACATGGTGTTTCTATTTAAAAATCAGGGGATATTACCCATTACCTAGATGACTATGAATTGTGAAATAATAAAAATTTCTTAGTAAAAAAATATTTTCTACCACATTTTCAACTCTATATATGTGAATATATAAATTAGTGTTTTATAGTGAGTAGTTATTTAACCTTTTACCCCACATAAAATATATTTCATGATTTTTAAATTATAATCTACATTGTCTTGTCCAAGATCATGCATACAATAATTTTGATGGTGGATTTATAATTACTATGATATATATACAACTAATTGATAATCCAATAATAATAATAAAATCTAATCCCTTTAATAATTAATTGATATATATAAAAAAAATCAATACTTTTATATGGCACAACCATAACTGTATTATTAACTTCTATTTTTTTAAATACTTAAAATTTATAATCAATTTTTTTATCAAGTTGAATTTATATTTTTTCAAGTTTATATAGCTAGTTGGAATGATCACTATAATTTTTTTTTGTGAAACATCATTTGATTCCCAATAATCAAACAAGAACATAAAAACAGAGTGACATTTAAATCAATATGACACTCTACCACCACAATAGTTTTACCCGGATTAGGAGTAATGAAATCATTAGATTCAATATGCCAAATTTTTTAATTTTTTCATTAATAGTTCATATATAATATGTTTTCCATTAAATTTTTTTTCATTAAGTCTATAATAAAATCCTCAGTTTTCTATGATATTTATATTAACAGTTAGAATAATACATATTTTCATAAAAAAACAACAATAAATATATCAGTATAATCAGGAAAATATATATTTATAAAATTGATGAAAAAATTAGATTTTAAATTCACCCCGAATAGAATAAAAAAATTTATGATGAACATATATAGTTTGAAACATCATATTTTCAAAGTGTTACTCATCCACATTCGTCTATAAATATCCATACTTGAGATCAATCAATGAAAAATTCCATTATCCCTATTGTCATTTTTACAATTCATATTCAGTATGAAACATATATATAATTAATATTAGCATTATCTAGTTCATTAAATTGATTGTTAATAATCAATGAAATAATATTTTTTTAATAAATAAAATAAAATTATACAAAAGTTGGTTTAATAGAATGAGTAAACGATTTTCACGAAACTCGTGTAACATCTGGTTTAATCCTAATTATCCTAATTGAATAATTCCTAAATAGGGTTTTCAAAATTGATTATAATTATGAGAAAATTCAATGATAAATTATTCATCCAAAAGAAGAATTACAGTAGGATTATCATCACGAATTTAATCATTATACTATTTTAATACTATAATATCAATAATCAAACACACATCCCACTTTTCAGTAATATAAGTAAGATATATTTTTATATCTTACTTAATATTTTTCTTAGAAGATTTATATGTTATCATAAGTACTAATTGGCTGTTATATAAAAATAAAAATCAATTTAATACTTGAATATAAATTTCTTTTCTCTATAACATATCACTACATGATAAACTAAAGGACAATATATATCTTGAATATCCTCAAACTCAATTATGATCAAGAGAATAACATTTACCCAAGAATTCATTCTAGATATAATCATTGGTGTATTTCTATAAATCATTAATGACTTACTACATAGAAAAGATGTTTTTTCATGATTTCATTTCTCCAATATCATTGTTAATGCTTTAGTTATAGTAGAAAACATTGTGAAATTATTGAATGTGTAGACCTCAAATCAAATAACATTTGGCACAATATATTTAAACAAGTAATTAAACAATCATCACATCATTAAATGGGCCTATTGTTTTCAATATTTTTTTATTTTATTCTCAAAAACGTTATACTTATGTTATTTATGATTCCCAATATACATTCTTTTCTTTATACACACATCAGAATAATGTCCAAACTAATAGAATTAAAAACATATATCTCCCTATAAATTATATTTTGTCAAAAAATTGTCTTTATATTGTTCCTTACAATCGATATCCAATATTCTTATAATTCTATATTGATAACTCATTCCTTATTTTATAAAAAATCCATAGGATTTTTCTTTCCACATTTATTAGATGAAGGATATTTAGAACTCTTCCCTTCAGATTTATTCAAACGACATGATACTATTTCATTGTAACATGAATTCTTTTTATCATTATTATTTTTAACATCTATAGTCTATATCTCGACAAAATAATTATATTATACAACACTTATTTGGATTTTAAATTTAGAAGAGGAAAAATCATGAAACAGTCACGGTGTCACAACCCATCCCTTGGGGCCCATGTCCTGACATACCCCAAACCCGTCTCTTGAAGGAAAAGGATTGGAGACTACTGCTGAAGGCATCATCCTACAAATGAGAGTCATTTTCCAGATAACCTATATGCACGCACACAAAAACACACCTAGATGGTGTAAAAGAAAACATGCATTCCACTAACCAAACACTAAGTAATAGCACAAATTGTATGTCAGATGGGCTAGAATACAAACCCAACAAAAGATAATATGAAAATAAGAAAATGTTAGGAAAACTCGGAAAGTGGTCAGCTGGAAACCCCACCTTATGGGTATGTATAGATTAGCTTCTATAATCTGTAGAAGTACGCCCTGCCTACCTAGTATTACAAGGGACCACCAGGTCCTGGGACACCAGGTCCTCAATCAAGGTCACAATTTTATGCATCAGACACAACACGTGTGGGTGAAGCCCATGCACGAGTAAGTAACAATATACCCAGTAGGGACACCAAAACACAAAGGAAATCCCACAAATCAGTCCATATAGAAAACCATGAGGCATTACTACGTAGCATAATCACTATATAAGATAAATCACATCAGGTATAATATAGAATAAGAAAAGTAATACGATCAGTCATTTCACAGAACACCTTGGGATTCTGGAGAACTCCTAATAAATATGAACATTGGGCTTTTCGGGTCACAGAAAAACTACTTCCAACTAAACACGGACTGATGTCGTACTCATCCCTATGGAGTATAGTGGGTCTGATGAGTCACAAAGGAGTCGCTCTTCATTGTGGGCATGTCGGGTCACACAAAGCTGCTTCCCACCATGGCCATACTAAGGTACTCCTCCAGTCAAGTACTGTGGGTCTTCCGGGTCACACAGAGCTTCTCCCCATCATGGGACAGCTGGGTCACAAAAAATCCTCTTCCCACTTGGCCATATTAGCTGATTCACATAGGGTCTCTTATCAGCAGTGTTTAGGTCTTATCATACTACATTGTTTCCACATGTAGTGCGATTGATTTTTGGAGAACCTCTACTCAAGTCATTTTTCAAATATGATATCCATAAAACATTTATAGATTATTCCAAAATATTTGTCCCATCACATAGGTTCCACTTCTAAAAACATCTTATCAAAATTATACATAGTTTGATTGATTTTGGAATTTTTATAAAAAGGGACTGGTTGCGTCCGTGTCCTGTCCGACCAGGTTGGGCCGATGGGAATAGACTTGGCTCGGAGTCCATCTACCCATCCCTGGGTTCGATCACCTGAACTAGACCCTTCCTTGCATGGGTTCATCCTGATGGGGTCCATCTCATTAGGGCTCCCTTCACACTACCCAATCCCCCATGGTGGACAGGCTTCCCTTCACCCCGATGGTCATTCTTGGGGAAAACATCTTCACTCTAGTTAGTTGACCACGACCTTCCACATCCAACTCGATGGGATTCGGTGTCTGCGGTGCACCAACATGGATGGGTGCCTGCATCCACCCGCCGCCAGCCACTGGTAGGGAGGCCGGTGGCTTATGTCGTGCCACCACAGCCTGAGACGGCCTTGACAGTTCCTTCTATCACACCCCCACCCACTGATGTCTGCTGTCGGCGATCACAGACACCAACAAGATCTTCTAATAACAACTAGATCCTCATCGGTGGTCTAGTCTTCACACCTCCTGGACATCCATGGGGTGTCTACATCCCTACGTAGGCCTTGAATTGTCCATTCCTCCAATTTGAATGATTTTCCATGATGAATGAAAAAACATTGGGCCTATGGCCTTGTTTGTGTCAGCATGTACCCTCTGCGATAGAGTTTTTAAAAATATGATGAGGTTGGGATTACATTTCCAACAGATAAAAATAAATCCTGAAGAAAACCCCAAGAAAAACTCTCTTACATGAATACATGATCTGTAGATAAACCTATTCGTGGTTTGATACATGTTCATTGTTTTAGAAAAAGAATAGGGAAAACATAAAACAATTATACTACTCACTCAATGTAGTTTAACGTTTAAGATGTCTTCCCAAAAGTATTCCAGAGGTCAAAGGTGTTCATCACTAACCACTCTTGTTCATCAAGATGCATTGATGTCTTTAAAGATCATCCAGTGTTCATCAATCATCATTGGAGATAGTAGTATTTGTCAGTTGGTCAAAAAAAATTCAACTTTTTTTTCACAAATCTCCAATGTGTTTACCCATTAAAGAAACACGTCGCAACATTTCAATTATGATGAAATTTCACGTCGTTATACTCTTTCATTTACAAAACAATTTATCTGTTACACTTCAATTATCGCTTCATTACTCAACACAAAAACAAGCCCCTAATGAGATTTATTCAAAGTTCTGCATCACCGCATTGCATCACCACCATTCAGTCCTCAACGGTGATGAAAAAAATAAAATAACTTTTTATAGTGTTTTTATTTTTTACCAAAATGTCAGAAACCAAATTTTTTTTGGTCGGCCCTCTCCATCTAAAGATATGTCCTTTCACAGAAAATCCCTGCATTCTGAGTTCAACAGTACCCTCAAATTTTTTATCTAACCACCGGTTTAAATGTTATTAAAATTTCATGCATGTTTACAAAAACAAACTAAAAAATAGTTCAAAATTATATTCTGGGATCACCGATCCTCGGATGTAGGTGTTTTCAAAGCAACTGGTCTCAAAATAAGTCTATATAATTTTAAAAAAATACACATAAATTCTGAGACATTACATTAATCTCCACTTTTGGGCTTCACATCCTCATATTACAAAACAATGATAAACAAAAAAATATGGGTACTGAGCCCAAATATAAGCCTCTTGCTCCCATGTGCTCTCATGGAGGTTCCTATAATACCACCGAACACCCACTAGAGGAATCGACCATCCATAAATGACCCACTCTGATCAATCCTTTAATACTATCGGGAACTCCACAAATGTCACCCCATTTTCAATGTCCATCTCACCTCAGTTGATGTCATGCAATGAGTCATGAACTTACCTCCCCAATTGCGACACGTGGAAAAGATCATTAACAAAATGCATCTTTGGAGGGTGAGATAGTTCCTATTTTACCTTGCCAACACTACTAAGAATCTAAGAATTTTCGACGAACCATAACGATAACTTTCTACCCCTCCCAATCTACAGAATCTCCGTCAGGGTGAGATCGGAAGGAAAACACGGTCTCCCACTTAAAACTCCAAGGGTATCCACATCCCATCAGCATATAATTTAAACCTTCTATATACAGTCCTCATCTAGTCCTAGATGATTTGCACCTTCTCAATGGTAGCCCATACCAACTCTAGACCCTTAGTGATGACTCCTCTAGGTCTGTCCAACATAGAGGTGATCTCCATGGCCACCTATAAAAGGCCTAAAACTATGTTATGCCAAAGGTGGAGTGATATATATTGTTGTTTGAAAACTCCTCCAATGGTAGCTGGTCCTCCTATCTATGACAAAAATGAAGTACGAAATAATAAAGAATGTCCTCCATGGTCTATAAGGACTACTCCATCTTCCCATCTGTCTGAGGGTGAATTGCGGTTGCCAAGAAAAGATGAGTCGCAAATGCCTCTTGTAATCCCTTACACAATCGGGAATTTAATTTTTAATCATGGATTGAGGTGATCGTCTAATTCAGCACATGAAGCCACACCATCTCTGAGATGTAGAGGTTTCATGATAAGTCTGTCAACGATCACCCAGATTGAATCGTGGCCCAGAGACATTTCTGGCAACCTTTTCACCTAGTCCATGGAGATATCATCCGACTTCCATTCTGGTACCTCAAGTGGATGTTCCAAACTTGTTGGGACTTGATGCTCGACCTTTACATGCTAACAAGTGAGGCATCTTGAAATGAACTCTTCCATTGATTTCTATATCCCTATCCACCAATATTGATGTCATAATTCCTATTACTTCTTCACCACAAGAGGATGTACCACTAAAGGGGCTACATGGAACTCCACCAAAAACATCATCCAGTAACATCACTTGTAATATAGTACATCCTGTGAAAATAATAATGTGCTCCCTACCTATCTAAAATCTATTAGGAGCCTATCATGAGGATATCTGAGCACGTTAGGCATCACATTCATCATCCCTGACCCATGCCTCCCATAATCACTATAATACTGAAGGAGTGAAAGTCATCTATTGAAGATAAGCTTCACCAAACACCACCTAAGACAGATATCTTCATCAAGGCTAGTTTTTTCGTCACCTCAATCAGCAGGTGTAAACCAGACACCCTGTGGAGAACAACTTCCACCATGTTACCCTTCCCCTTAGTATATAATATATAAAAGTAATATTACTAAAGGAACACCAGTCAAAACCGCAGCCTCATGTTTAGGTCCATCAGTGAGAAGATATACCTAAGACTCATGTGGTTAGAGTAGATGGTAAATCGTTCACCCCATATGTATTGTTTCCACATCTTCAAAGAAAATATCACTACTGCTAGATCCAAGTCATGGGTCACATAGTTTTTCTCATGATACCTCAACTCACATTATCTATAGGTGATCACCACACAATCTAGCATTACGACACAACCCATTCTGGTCCCTAATGCATCGCACAAAACTACATACCCAACGCCATCATATAGAATTCTCAAAATAGGGGAACTCATTAGTCTTTAGATCATCTACAAGAAACATTGATGGCAGTTCTCCATCCACATGAAGGGTTATACCTTATTTGTTAAGGACCATCAAGGTTATTCCACTATGGAAAATTTGGGCACGATCTTCCAGTATTATCCAGGATACCCCTAGGAATTCGACAACTTAGTGACACTCCAAAGGTGGCTCCCAAGCAAGAACTACCTATATATTCACCGGATCCACTAAAACATCATCCTTTGAGATGATGTGTCCTAGAAATTATACCTACCTGATCTAGATCTAACACTTCAAGAGCTTACAGTAATGCTGGTGCTCTTAGAGTGTATCGAGGACTATCTATAGGTGTGAGCATGTTCCTTCTCCGATGCTGAGTACATCAAGATTTCATCTATGAAGACAACTATGAAACGATCGTGGTAAGGCTAGAAGATAATTTTCATTATTCCCATTAATACATCCGGGGAATTGTTCATGCTGAAGGGAATAAGAAATACCTCTTAACGGTCATTACGGCATCTAGTGGCTATCATCGGTATGTCTTGATCTTTTTCTGGAATATTATGATAGACTAGTCTGAGGGTGATCTTTGAGAACCACCTCACACCCTTTATCTAGTCTAAGATGCCATAAATCATTGGTAGTGTATACTTGTTCTTTACGGTCACCTGTTTTGTACTCTGGAAGTCCATGCATAGCCAGAATATCTTGAATGCCTTCTTGGAAAACAACATTGGGGAGGCCCATTGGAGAAATGTTGGGCCTCATGAAGCCCTTCACCTGAATATCCTCCAACTATACCGTCAACTCATGAAGCTCCAATGGAGCCATCAGATATGCCAGTGTTGATATATAGGCCATCCAGTGGTACAGGTTAATTCCAAATTATACCTCTGTGTGAAGAGCTAGTCCCGGGTCATCTATATAAAATACCTCCTCATACTCCTCCACCACACTAAGAAATCGTGGAATCATCTTGTCCATCACACTAAGGGTGATTCTATAAAATTGTTGACGGACTAGATACACCCCCTATGAGAAATTCCATCTTGTGATGAAAATTTTCCCTTCTCACTAGTAAAGGAAAACATGTTCCCATACTCACAGACACACCACACTCTATGCCTAATAGAATCGATCTGAGCATGGACTTTAGATACCTAGTCCATAAACAGTATGATGTTATAATGCCTCAATGCCGCTAATATGAGATCCCAGGTGAATATCTCAACTCCTAGAGTAAGCTCACACTGTCAGCACAAGTGTGTAATTGTCGAATCCACTCCTGTAGGAGTATGTAATTATAATGATCGAGCTAAAAAATCCACAAGAATCTCCAAGCCTCGAATAAGGTCAATAGTAAGGAAAGAGTGAATGGAACCTGTTCCTAAAAGAACTACAGCTAAGGTGATGAATACATAGATAATACTTCTAATCATATATGGAGCACTATGGTCATATGCCTCTATCACCTGATGTTAGCATGTCCCATATCCACTAGCTCCCTATCCCCACGACGGACTACATGTGGGTGGTGGTGGTGGCACCTCTAACCATCGTCCACCCCATTTTGCTCCACATGCCATCCTCCCATATCTACCACTTGGAAGAACTACTCTCTCGAATCATTGTCTCTGACTTGGTGGTCCCTCGACTGTCTTCTGATCATCTATGTAGTGGGCCGGGTAGTCACGATCCATGTGTCGATGCATGTCGTATGTGGAGCACAACCTGGTTCCTTGCTGACTCCCTCTACTCTGGGATCCCCACACTACCGACCCCAAGTCTTGAGGCCATCCCCTAAATGATTTGACCCTCTTGGGATACGTTGTCTATTGTCTGCAGCTCAACAATGAATACTCTGCCACCCTCGGTCTACTAGTGGCTCTTGTTGTCGGTGTCTGCTCTTCTAGGAAGCTCTCCACAATAAGGTCTCTCTCTAGTACTCCTTGATAAAATGGGAATGTTGAGAGGCACCATGGATTCTATGATCTCTCATCTGAGACCCCGTTGAAAGGTATGGGGCATGAAAACATTGTCCCTCACCATGTATGTGGAGTAGAGAGAGTGGTTTTTAAACCTCTCAATGTACTCAACCACTGACATGCTACCTTGATATTGGTGAAGCATCTCCTGTATGCATACAGAGCTCATAGGCATAGTGAAAAACTCCTCTTGGATAATCGGCTCGAGGTCTATCCAAGTGAGGGTCACCTCATCATGCATCTAGATGGTCAAGCTCTACCATCTCTCAGTCGATCCCTATATAAGTCACACGACCATGATTTCCATTTGGTCAAAAAATTTCATTACTAAGCGGAAGACCCACATCACTACCACTAGCCATTCTTAGGCTACTTATGGACCTATCTCTCACCTGATCCTGGGAGGTCTCTGTATCTAATACTTTTACAAGAAATTGAGTCAGCATACATCATATATCAGTAATTCCGGCAAGAACTGCTGATCAAAGGGTGGTGGAAACACCGATTCACCACCTGGTGGGGCCATCTCATGAACTGGTCCCTGAACCAATGCATAATCGATAGGCATTTTCTCCACACTATCATGTATTAGATGTCCATATGGCTGTCTATGTAGAGGAATCCAAAAAAATCAAGATTTACCATATTCTGTATATTATACCTGTTGGGATGACTCTTATTCAAGAAGATCATAAAGAAACACTCAATTTCTATATGATTCTTTAAACTAGTTTTTTATGTATAGGATTGAAAATCATAATTCATGATACTTTTGTACTGATATGTCGGCCACCACACAATCACTGGACTCCTTGAATCTGAAAGTAAAACTATAAACATTTAACAATGTTTCCCAAACACACAAAAATAGACACTCAATCATTGAGGTAGATCTGACCACCTCTGATTCCACTTTTTCATGACCAATATCTCAGGTAACATTCCATGACATACCCCAAGCCCACCCCTCGATGTACATGGGTTGGAGAGAATCACCAATGGATTTGACCTACATGTGATATAAATTTTATTA